>OX596019.1:13505473-15905473 GCA_951394055.1 Villa cingulata
AAAAAGTTAATTAGTTTAAACAATTATCTGGAATTATTTACGTATAGTCCAAAATTAATGTTAATATTTCATTTTCATTTTAGTGTGAGTATGTGTTTGTTTTGAATTTCCTTTTTTCTATTCACAATTCAATAAAATTTGAACTGTAGTTCATATTAATTTTGATACCGTTCGAAATGTTTTATTGTAATTTCTTAATGAAAACTGAAAAAATGAGAAAATACTTAAAATTGAATCCTACAAGTACTGGCAGGAATGCTAATTACCTATAAGGCATATAACCATAGATATTGATGTATATAATAGGTAAGAATATTATCAATTTTGAATCTTTTGATTTCAATTCAAATTGAGATCATATCATTTCAACATTCTATAGAGAAAAATTTTTATATTGGTATTTGATACTTTTTTTTCTTTAATTAAATTTTTCTTTAATACGAAATTTAATTGTCTTTTCTGTTTTTTTTATTTTAATTTTCATTCCAAAATTGAATTAAAACTAAATTAGAAATTTAATATTTTCGGAGGCCCTACTAAAGTGAAATATCCTTTAAAAGTAACATCAAAAGATTGAAGATGATAATAGGTATGTTTTATGTATTATGTTTTACGTCTTTGTCAAGGAGGAAATTCGAAAAATTAAAATTAATTTAATTTCATTCTTTCAGTCATACATCAGTATCAATACTTCGGTAATCATAGTATCAAGAAGAAAAGACGAAGATTAATTTAATTTAAATTTGATTTTACACAAAATATGTACGATTGTGGCCCGTCTTCTTTCTCTGTGTGTGTATGCTTGTCTCTGTTCTAACAAACATATGATGACATGTACTTTTTTTTACTTATTTTTAAAATTAATAAATTTTTTTAACATTATTAACTTTGTTCTTCTTAAAACATCAAATATCGAAAGACAGAAACTTCAGCCGAGAAAAGCAAACCTCTAGATAGTAAAAAATAAATAATGTAGTTCCATCCAAAGAAAGAACCAAAATAAAATCGATCAAAATAATTATCAAAGAAGTGAAATAAGGACGAAATTTATTTTTTTACGAATTTTTTTTGTTAGAACTTTTTTTACTTTTTCTTCCTTTATTTTTAGCTTTCTTCCAATTATTTTGTGTAATTTGTGTATATACATATGTACCTACATATACAATGATAAAAGAAATACCATACAATGTTTTTATATATAAAAGTGTTTTGACGATAAAGTATCTTATCGATAAAAGCCTAGCAAAAACAATGCACAAACAAAAACACATAAAAAGGACAAAGAAAAAATGAAAATAAAATGGAAATTTAATAAAAATATTTTCTGGTATTTTAATTCACAATTTTTTGTTCGTTTTGTCGATTATTATTATTATTTTTTTTCTCAGATTGTTTTATTTATGCATTTGACCTTGGTATGTGTAATATACTTAGAAGTATATAACTTAACCTTAAAATAATCAGAGAAGGAGAGAAAAGAAATTTGAAGACAGGAAAAGATAAAAATTATTCTTCCTTCTGGCTTTTATTTTGTTGTTGTTGTTATATCGATCGATTTTTCAATGAATTTAAAATAAAATTTCATATAAAGACGTGTATAAAATATATGAGAATAATGTAGATAAATACATACATATATGCTATAACAGAATACAAGATAAGATGCAAATATTTTCGAGTTTTATTAACGATATTTGTCGGGTTGATATAATAGTTAGATGGAAACTACGTAAATAAAACACATTTACGAATTTTTTTAAATATCCTAGTGTTGATTTAATGTTTTTAATTTTGATTAAAATTTTTAAATGCCTTTAGTTTTTGATGTTATGAAAACCCTTCAACCGCGAAAGAGTGAAGAAAAGTATATGTATGAAAGTTAAGAGCTTATAGGCATTCTGTTTGAAGTCTGCATTATTTTTGATGAAAACAAATAACACTCAGGCATTACTTTTATTATTTTTATCAACTGTAGCAACATGACAACTGAATCCAGAATGAATCATAATCCACATTAAATTAGTATAGTAGGTGAATTATAGAATTTTTGTGGGAATTTCATATTCGCTAATTTTTTTTGTATAATTGAACCAAGCGCACATATGATATGCTCTTGAATTTATGAAAAATAATATCTAATTAATGTTGTGAAATCGTTTACTTTGAGCAATAAATCCGCTCATATTTAGGCACGTGTAACACGCATAGAAAAAAGAAAATGAAAAGACAGCATACAGAAAAAAATTCAAAATCATTTCATTTTCATTCTTAAAAATGTTATCCTTTCACGTAAATATAATTGATATTGATATGGCACACCATACCAGACTTTAATACTAAAAGAAAAAAAGAGAGAAGAAAAAAACACACACAAATTGACGTGTAGTAAATTTCCTTTTTTTTTATTAGGTGAATACCTCTATTCACTAAATAGTAACTGATAAATTTATCTTTTTCATATAATAGAGATGTTTGTTATCCTTGCGTTTTTCAATTTTGGTTTTCTCTCATTCTTTTTCCTTAATTTTTTTTTGTTTTTCGGTATTTTACTACAGATAAATACAACCACATGGTGTACACAATCTTCTTATAAATTTTTGAATGAATTCTGTTTAAGTCTATAAAAGTGAGTTTATATATTTTTATCCTTCCACATACACAATATAATATACATATGTACATACATAGACATGTACATTGTATTCTGTTGTTGTTATACATACATAAATCCCTTGAGTAGAAAAAATGTAAATTTTTATAAATGAAAAATCATATAAATGAATGAAATATCAAAAATCAAAGAAGGCAAGAAAAATGAAGAAAGACAAAGATAGAAACAGATTATCAAAAAATTCATTGAAAAGTGGATTTAATCAAGAATTTTTCTTTCATATCTTTTACATACTTTTTTTTTTCGTGGATGAGTTAAATGATCTCTTTGGGTATAGACATTTGCATGTGTATTATGTCGTACAGTGATCTCCTAAATTTTCTTTGAATTACCAAAAAAAAAAAAAATATATAAAAATAAAAAATGTTGAGATTGAACAGTAAAATGAAATATGTTTGTAGACGGCAGGATATAAGTAGGAGTACATATGCCCGCATGTACATTATATGGTACATCCTAATGAACCAAAAATCGAATGTCTACGTTTAAAAAGCATAAAATACACATACAAAATCAAATATCTCCACACTCTGTATAGTGAGTGAACTGATTGATGAAGGTTTTCGCTAGAAAAAATTATCAAAATATTTTACAAATGATAAAAAAAAATGTGAAACGTATATGTACATGAGTGTATGTATGTTCGTGCATAATATTTTTCTATTTTCATTTTTGTTTTAAAATATCACAAGCTCAATATACATAGAAGTGTATACTTTGCATATGGATGTATAATCTCTTGAAACATATAAATATTCTATTTCTATCTACACACAAGAACATAGACATACCTAGTGTTACTTAATGGTAACCATACATTAGTTCTCTACACGTAAATTTTATGTACGTCCTTGTGTATATATTTATAGGTATTGTAAATTTTTAGGAGGCTAATGTGTACAGTAAAATGAAATTTGGAGTATTGGGAATATAATTTTTTCAAAAATAAAATAAAATAAAATTTCGAAAAAAAAGAAAGACAGGAAAATCTGCATAAAGTGGTATTGAATTGGAAAAACGAGTAAAATAAAATAGGAATATGAAAATTTGTAAAAAAAAATAAGAAATAAAGAAAGAAAATGAAAAAAGAAAATTAGAATATAAAAAAGGAATTTTTATTTGATGCTATTTGTTTTTCTTTTCGAATTCGAATAAGTGTAGGTACATATATAATAATATTGCTTAGATTTTTCTCGCTATGATCATGAATAATATACTACTCTGATCAAAAATAACCCGGACTTTCTCAGTAAAACACAAAATAGCCATGTGAGAAGGTGCGTTATCGTGGTGTAGAATCCACGAATTATTTTTCCACAAATCGGGTCTTTTCAAACGAACTGCTTCACGTAAACGCCTCATTACGCCTAAATAGTATTCTTTATTAACTGTATGCCCAGTTGGCAGAAATTCGTGATGCACAACACCACGATAATCGATAAAAACAGTGAGAAAAATCTTCTTCCTCGATTGAGTTTGACGAATTTGCTTGGGTCTCGGCTCGTGCGAAGCGCGCCATTCACTTGACTGCTGCTTTGTTTAAGTATCAAACTCGTACACCCATGTCTCGTCACCAGAAATGATCCGTTGAATGAATGTAGTATCAGCATCTACATTGGAAAGCATCTCTTTAGCAACATTAACACGTTCTTGTCTTTGCAAAACATTCAATGATTTTGGAACCAATTTCGCTGCAAGCCGTATCAAGCCCAAATCATCACTTAAAATGCTTTGAATTGATCCAAATGAAATCCCTACTTCATCAACCATCTCTCTGATTGTTAGTCTTCTATTTTCCATGACCATTGATTTGATCAGAACAACATTTTCATCGGTTTTTGATGTTGAGGGACGCCCAGGATGAGGATCATCCTTTACTGATTCACGACCATTTTTAAAACGGCTATGCCATTCAAATGTAGTTGTTTTCGATAAAGAACTATCACCGTAACATTTTTGCAACATTTTGAGCGTTTCAGTAGCATTAATTTCATTTTTCACACAAAATTTAATACAAATTCTTTGTTCAATTATTTCTTCCATCGCAAAAATCGAAAGAGAACAAAAACTTGATCTTAATAAACTGCTGTCAAAAACAACTAATTGACATATTAACCTCAAATTTGAAGGGAATTTCAAAAACACGTGTACCAACATAAATAACAAAAAAAATCCCTCCTACAGTTTCAGTAGCCATTGTACATGAACGATTCCGGGTTATTTTTGATCAGAGTAGTATACTCATGAGAATGTATGTATAGATGAGAGCATACATCTGTTGGTTTGTATGCAACATTGAATGATTCATTTCTCTTGTTTTAAATATACATAAATACATATTATGTAAACGTGTAATATATGTGTAGGTACCTATACTTATTATTTTTCTTTGGTACCTTAATCTTTTTTTTGCATTTTTATTTTTATTTTCATTTTTTTTTTTCATCTGTGTAAATATTTTACAATTTTTTTATTTCTGTTTGTCTGTATGAAAGTATAAGAATGTATACGAATATTAGTATGGTATATGTAAGTCTGTGTGTGTTGTGTGCGTAGGTCTATATGCATACTAACTTACATACATATTTATGTATACATTTACGTATGGATGGGAAATTATTAAAGATATTTTATTTTTCCAACACCTGGGATTCCATATTATCGTTATTATTATTATTATTATTATTATTATTATTGTTGGTTCATGGTGCACAGATAATAGTAGCATTAAAACAAAATTTTTTCACTTGGCGTATAGCAGGTTTACCTACGGTACGTAATCATAAAGCAACCTTTACCCTCACATGTCGTTTTGTTTATTTATTTATTTTATTTTTTTCATTTTTCATTTTTTTATTTTATTTCATTTTTATCTTTTATTTTCTGCTTTTTAGATTGTTGTATTTTTATTTTTGTTGTTATATTTTTTATTTTTTTGTTATATCGTTCTCGTATATATATTTTATGTATAAATATTTTTTTTTGTATTCATTTCGTTTAGGTATTGTAAATTATTAATATTTTGCGAATAATTTTTATGTTGTAGGTGAAATGTTATGAGAGTGCCACCTTGTTCATGTATATGTACATACTATATGTATATACTCATAATAATGTGTGTACATCGTACATGAATTTTATATAATGCAGAGCTCTAATTATATACATATGTAAATATTTACAAACAATAAAAATATCGTGTGTATAAGTATATAAAGCACAATAGAAGGAATGAAAAATGAAATAAATGAATGAAACGTGAGAATGAAAATTATAGAGAAGGAGATGAAAATTAAGGGTACATTATTGTACATTTACATACATAAAATATGAAATGTGACGCAACAAATAATATACAGATAATAAACGATAATAATATCGTATATACATGTGTGTTGGTATTTATTTATGTACATTATGTACGTAATAAATTGTAGAGAAATATGTTTGAATAGAAAAAGAAAAAGAAAAGAGGAAGACTATAGAAAAAAAAAGTAAAAGTCATCATTAAAATATGTTGCGACAGTAAAAATAAAATGTGAGTAAACATCAACATATCCAGCATCATGATACATTTGCAGATGCACATGTATTTTTTGCAAAATTTTAGCGACCAGGGGCAGTGAAAAACTTTTTAAAATTTTAAAAAATTATTTTCAAAATTTTAGCAAGGGGGGGTCGTGAAAAATTTTAAAATATTGTAAAAAATTTTTTTCAAAATTTTAGCGCGGGGGGTCGTGAAAAATTTTAAAAAATTTTAGCGAGGGGGGCTCATGAAAAATTTTAAAAAATTTTTTTCAAAATTTTAGCGAGGGGGGTCTGTGAAAACTTTTAAAAAATTTTTTGCGCGAGGGGGGGTCGTGAAAAATTTTTAAAAATACATACAAGCAAAAACTATAGAATATATAAGACGTTCCAAGCTGATTATAATCGAAAAAATAGCTTTAAGATCATATCCCAACATCGGTGGCTATTGCTTTTTTGCTGATGTTAATGTGATATTAATAACTCAATCCATTGTAATCTGTAATATAGGATATGATTTGTGTGTACTGTACAACATGAAATTTTTTTTATCAGCAGTATAAGGCAATACATGGCCATACAACACGATAGATTGGCGAGCTTTATATTGATACATTGTTGTGTGGTTGTGTGTATAATGTTTTCTTTTAACCATTTCAGTAACTATAGTTTTTTCTTTTGTTAATAGATTTTTGGATTTTTGCTTATAATAGTTGTTTGATTGGTATATATTTTTTTTACACATCATTCAAAATTCGGACAATTTTGATTGTGCTGTATGTGTATAGCTACATTTAGTTTGGGATAACTTAAAACATGTTGTTTTATAAGTTGTCTCTGGTATAGCTACATATGTATTGTATATTATTACACTGCACTATTTACGTAATTTCTTTTTATTTCCAGGATTCAAAATCAATGAAAATAAAAATTTGTATATTTTTTAGAATTTAGATTGTTGAATGATATATGGTATTATACAGATACTGTAGTATATAGTTTATATATGTATGTATACATTTATATACTATAGTATTTGTATATCGTGATTTGAATTTTGTATAAAATAATGTACAAATATAGGTTGAGTTTTCAATGAGAATTTAATGGAATAATCTCCATTAAAATGAAAAAAAATTATTTCGAAAAAAAAATATTTTTTTCTACAATGCAATGTGTATATACTACAGATGTATGTTCCATTTATTCCTTCAGCTAATTAAATTATATCTTGAAATAATCCTCAATTTCATGTACGAAAATATCAAGTAGGTTAACAACTTTAAAACAAAGAAAAAGTATACTCTTTTAAAGAAATGAGAATGTGTTCAAGTAAAGGATAAGAAATTCTTTCGTTTCTAAAAAAAAAATACGGACTATTTATATCTGTACTGCTCTGCTAATACTGCTGGTAGAATGCTTTTTTCTGTTTCCATTTCCTGTAATCAAGAGTAACACATAAGAGATAACCGGCGATACAATTTACTTTTAAGATTGCATTTTATGTTTCCTTGAATTATTATTTTATTCAACATTCACTAAATTTCAGTTCGAAAAAACTGACCGATACATAAATATTGAAATCTTTAAATAATTCTATTGAATTTTTCAAAATCCAAAGGAAGGCAGAAATTATTGAATTTACTCAATTTTTCTTTGATTTAAAGGAAAAACGTAATAAGAAATATCGTTCGATTTTGAGTTTTAGCATTGAAATTATTGTGCATCTATTCAACTCTGTTCTTCTCTTTCTATACAGTTCCTATTCATTACTGCACATTTCAAATTCACAAAAATAACACAAAGCAAAAGTCCATTAAAAAATTACAAAATTAACTTTAAAATTTACATTGTTTAATACTTTTATCCTACATATGGATATAACACAGATTTCTGTGTGAATTGATCAGAAAAAACAATTTTCAATTTTCTTTTTTCATACTCAACTCATACACTTTATCTTGTATTCTGTTGATAAATGAAATAAAGATAAAAAAATAAATAAATGAATTTTCATCCTTTTTAAATGTTTCTTTTAATTAATTTGCTCTAGTTTTCTCTCATCATTGTTGCTAATACTCATAATTGTTTGTTTTTCTTCTTCTTCTTTTTGTTTCCTCAGATCAGATTTTCTTTATATCTGCTTATCATAATCTTTTTTGTATAATCACGTCAGTATTTTTATTTTATTTTTTTATATTTGTTTTTTTTTTGTGCACTAATACTTTTATCTTAAATTGAAAAGTTCAAAACATACACAAAATTCTAAAATCCGATAATCTGTTAATTAACACAAAAATGTTTTATGTTTTTATTATATTTTTATTTTTTTTAAAATTTATTTATTCTTTTTTTTTATATTTCTCTATTTTTTTAAAATAATGAAGACGATATAAAAAAAAATTATAGCACAACATTGTAAGGAAACATTGAATATTTCTGGTGTATTACAAACATTCGTACATTTGTAAGTATAATTGGCACAATAAAATAAAAATCGATAAAATCTATTCTAGAGATACAGGATCGACATAGGAGGAGTAATGTTATGTTTGAATGACTTGCACATTATTATTAAACGATTTATGGATACATACTTACGTATATTATATGCATTTATGTGTATTCGATTCCTTGTCGAAAACAATATAATAAGAAAAAATACAACACCGTGATCATAGTAAAACTTTTACAAAATCCAAAAAATAACATCTGAAGCACATACACATTCACATCCAGATTATATACACTACACAATCAAATACGAATAATATAGCAAGAAATATTTGTTAAAATAAAGGATCGATTTGTTATGTGTTGTCTTATTACTTTTTCATTCTCTTTATTCCGTTTGATTTTTATTTTTTTCTTTCTTTCTTTCTTTTCAAATACTTAGCTAATACTACTGGAAATGACAATAGTTTTCATCATTCACAATTAATTATTATCTGTGTGTGTATATAGTGAAAATTACACGTAGCACAAAGGGATTTAATAAAACTATATGTATTGGTAAATAAGCGAAAAATTTTCTTTTTGAATAGAAAAAGAAAAGAATAAAAGAAAACGAAACAAATAAAGAAAAACGAACTAACTAGCTTACAAAAATTGACTTCTTTTCATTGTTAATTAGAGAAAATGATTAAAGAAATGAATGATTTGGAAAAACTGTGAATGATTTTGTTATCGAAACTTCTGTATGTAACGAATCGTATGTACATAACATACATGTAATGAAAACTAAGTATCATATATAGATGAAATATGATATTTTTTTCAGAAATCGAAACGAAAAAGATGATATAAGAGAATTTAAAAAATATTGATGTAAATGGAAGGGGAAACTAAAAATCTTGACAGTAGAATAATCATACATGAAATTAAAAGGAAATTCTTTCTGATTTAATTAACGATTAATTTTAAATTTAGAAACTTCAACATCATGATAACGATTATCAAAAGTAAAATATCCAGAATGTGTATTTTAATATATTGTACATTTCTTTAAGACTTGATAACGTTTTTTCATTTAGTTTCAAACTTCAAACTCTATAACTATCGACTATTATAAGTAATTGAAATATTTGCTGTACATGCATGCCGTACATATTGACGATTTTAAAAGGAATGAGCAACTACCAACTACAAAAGACAAGCTTAAACCTAAAGCTTTACAACTCAGCTTAGATTCAGTAGAGTAGATTGAGTTTTTAAATTACATTCACAATTCAGAGTAAATTACCGTTAAATGTGCTCCATTTATTCCACTAATTTTTCTTTAATCTTTCATTTAAAACAAAATTTTGAAAAAATCTGATGAAAAATGGCTGGAGAAAAGTGTATCGTACCTTATGTAGTTACCTAAAATCGGTAAAGTCACTAGCAAATCCTCTCAATATATTGGTATAAACAAGTTTTATATAACTTTCGCAATTACTATAGTGTTAGGCTAGAAATAGAACCTAATCTCAATCTCAATCTGGCAGAATCTACGCTGGAGGGTACAGGGCGCAAAAAGAATAGAGATATAGAATTTATTGTGTGAAAATGAAGGCGATGTGATAAATCTACTTTGACACAAAATCTACACTGAATTGTAAATGTCCCTTAATACCGTATACCGTTCTACAAATTTGATAACAAATAGAAATCTATAATTTATAAATCGTATCAGAGTTACAATTGTTTATTAAATTAATAATTTCCAAAGTAAAATATAAAAATTAATTCAATAAAAAGCAATTAATGACAATAAATGGCGACAATAATTTATTGAGACAAAAAGAAAACGTAACGGAAACTCGTATTGTAAATTGTACATAACTAAAAAATAAAAAAATATAGAAGAACACAAAAGTACAAACAAAAGGATTTAACTATCACAACAAAAGAAAGTCGAAAAATATTTTTCATATTTTATAATAATTATTTATTAAATAAAATTTTTATATTGAGCTGTAATATGCGACACATACAGGAAAATAAACAAAAATACAATGAAAAAAAAAACATAACAAAACATACTTTTATTTTTCAGAAAATCTACATAATTGAAAGATCAGAATAAAAGGATAAAATATTTGATTTTTATTTTTTCTTTTATTGTGAAAAATTCCTATATGGAAAATTTATTTTTGGTTTCCATTTTTTTTAAATTTTTTCCAATTCTGTTTGTACGAAAACAAAAACAAAATTTAAATTCTATAAAATTCTAGAAGATTGTCGGTATTTTACAAAATTAATAAATACTAACGACATAACAACATAAATACTTTTGCATATAATGCCGTATATATGCATATACATATACATTTATATTTTTATTTATGTATATGAATGAATGCTCGTGTAGAATGCTATGTATAGAAAAAGTTTTATCATTAATTTGTCATTCTTATAATACTTATTTATACGAAAATGGTATGTGAAAGTTTTTCTAGTCGGGATTTCTATGGAATTTTAAATTTTAATTCAAGAAAATGTCATTTATGCATTACACATTAATACTTTACTATACATGTGAGAGCATCATACATTCGTCTGTGTACGTATAAATATGTATATGTACGTGGTATGTGTGTATATTCGAATGCATGGAATATCAATAATAAAACGTAATTAATAATTGTGATTCATTGAAATTTTCGTTTTAAAAATAATTTATGCTATAAATAGAGAACATTACAAATCTATATGCAAATACTATCAAATATAGTGAAGGATTACGGATTTTATAGTTTATATTATTAATTTGTATTCGTATTTATATACGCAAATATATTCTGTTCTCGTATATATAATTGTAATCGAAATTCATAAATTTTATTATATTAAAATAAATATACGTTATTCACACATTCATATCATTATTGTTCGTATAATTTTATATCTTTACAAAAGTTATGCAAAGATTGTTAGATATATGAGTATTTTACAATTATTATAGTACATTTCCAGATATATGTATATGTAAGTATGTATGTGTTTGTGAAAAGAGCGTAATTATCATATAGAGCTTAGGTATATGGAAATGGAATCATATAGTCTATTGTGCATTTGCAGATGAAAATTACTTAGTCTATTGTGCTTGTGATGTGTTTCGTTTATTTTGAGAGTAGGATAATAACTCTATCGTCAAGTTAAATAGTTCGCAGTGAATTTGGAATTTTTGAAATTCTGTTGCATGAAACTGATTGTTTAATCTCAACTTATATCTTTTAAGTTTTCCAAAATTTATCCATAATTTATTTAATTTTGGAAACTTTGCAAAGACAAAAATCAATTGACAATATTAATTATGAAAGAGCAGTAATTTTGAGAACGAACTTTTTCCAGTAAATTGGGCATTTGAAGTTTATCTAAATCAACAACTTTTATAATAATATTTGTGTGCATACATACACCTACTATTGGAGTACATTGCATATTTCAATTCTCATTAAATAGAAGCATTTCAGACTTTCACCTTCACAAATATATAAACTCAATTTTCTTTTCAATCAAACAAACGAAAATTTATAGACTTCTCTCGCATTCAAAATAAGCAGTCCACTATTAATTTACTTTTCGTCTGTAGTAAATAGGAATATTTATTTGCTAATAATTTCCTTGATATCATATGACGTATTAATTATAGATATTATTCAAAGTCAATTGTCGTAAATATTTCCAATAAGAGATGGAATATATTTGTGCACATAATACACTCAAGTACATAAATCAAGAGATATAACACGCATTACAGAGGATATTAGAGGATGAATAATTCTATGCATTCAAATAAATTTCAATTATTTTAAAATTTATTTGCTGTTCATTAGAATAAAAGATTTATTGTACAATAGAAAAACATTACACATCTGATTATCGTGACTATACAATACAGATCTATCTAAATTCAAAATTGCAATGGCAAACTTTTTTTCATGACACATTCAAAAATTTTTAGTACTTTTTCCACACATTGACAGTAGCTCCATTTTGTACATCTGACTTGAATAATATAAAACGCATTCAAAATTTGTTTTTTTCTATGGAAAGTCCAAAATAAATACCCACACCCACGTACTGGTTTAGACTTTTACCACCTTTTACTGAAACATATTGCATCGTCACAAACAACTTTGAACTAACAAATAATCAATCTCATAAATCAATTCCGTTAAAAGACAGGTGTCAAGTTCACCATCTCCCGCCACATGCTACAAACATTCGAAAATTTTGTTTAAATCATGCTCACACCAGCGAATCACATTTGAAGCGTCATTGTATTAAATTTGTAGTCTTTTAAGTTTTAAATATGTACACATATTGAATATCACAGTATTACATGTCTAGCAGTAGTTTGTTTTCCCCTTAATTTCCCTTCCAATGCCCTTATTTATAAAATTTCTCTTTTGAAACCTAAAACCACCTAAAACTGTTTGATGTTAAGGCCCAACTATAATCGACATAGCTGACATAAGCTATGACATATGTCATAGCCGAACAAAGCCAAATCAATGAGCTAAACTATTATTGGCATTGCCGACATTCGTTAAAAATTCGTTTAACATAAGCTCGACATAAGCAGTACGATCGAGAGCGTACATGACATAAGTAACATAAGCCATAAGCTCATTTTATGAAATTCGTATTGCTTATGTTTAGTATGTTATCTATGTTATTATAGTTAACCAAATGTGACGTTTTAACATTCGTTATTATTTCTCATGTTACCCATGTTAGCAATGTCGATTATAGTTCTACCTTTATGTCCGAGCGCGACTGAACAATGAAATTCATTAATTCAATCATTTATATCTTTGTGAAAATCTCCTGTTGTGTAAACAGAAAAAAAAAACAAGATTCGATAAATTTTTTTTTTCAAATTTTTTTGATTTCATTCTATAATATTTTTTGGTGTTTTTTCTGATGAGAATTCATTTCCTTATTCATCATTCATTTAGTTGCTTTGTATTTTTTGATCGCTCAACAAAAGAAAAATAGAAAATATATGAAAACAAAACCTGAATATGTTACACGAATAAAATGTATCTAAAAAAAATCGAAAAAAAAAATGATCATTCTCACTTAGCTCATACAAATTTTCTTTATTTTTTAAGGATAAAAGTTTTAAAGATAAAATCATCAAAAATAAAATGGAATTTAAATAAAAATTAAAAGCTATATAAAAAGGAGAATAAAAATGTTTGCTTCAGTTCAATTTTCTGTGAATTGAAACATTTTAAAATGTTTTTTCAGTTGTTCTTCTCAGTGGCTTCATTATTCTCAATAAATTCTTTTAAACAGTGCAAAACAGTTCAAAATTTAGAGTAAATCGAATAAAATTTAGTGTGACTTTTTTAGTATCAAAGTGGATGTAAAAACTTCTTCGAAAATCCATTTCAATTATTGTCTACAAAACTTGTTCATTTTTTTTCGTTTTCAAATTCAAGGAAATTGGTCAAAAACATCAGAGATGTTTTATGCCAAAGTTAGCGATTTTCACTACTTTCAATACATTTCCAACTTATGTTTAACAATCAAAATATTTTTCTCTGTTCTAAATTCATGTCACTTGGAAATTTCTCATTTTTCTATTGATAATTTTTTAACCAAAAAAAAACTAAGTTTAAATAGTTTTTAGAAAATTATTTTTATTGTTAATCATTTATGTTCTTCTTTTAAAATATTCTATTCCATAGTTATCGCTATTATAATTTTAATTAATTTTTTTTTTCAAATTCTTTACAGGATTAAGTATAAACTTTTGAAACGTTTATAACAAAACGAAGTAAACAAATTGAAAAATTAAACTAAGAAATTTTATAATTACAAACCTCCTGCACACTTAACTACATACAATATGCACAATAATTTTTATCGAGAACCATGATTGCAACATTAAAACAACAAATAATTTCATTTTGGTAATTCACAGTACGACTGTTTATGGCTGAGAAATTTTTCCAACCGTTCAATACCGGCCGAGTTTGAGAGGAACACGGTCAATTTCTTTTTTAAAAATCTTTTTCAAATTTTTATTTTTTCCGTTCTTCTAATGTGAACATATTTAGTATGTATTTATTGAAAAATATAAAAAACGAATACCCATTAAAATGAATGACATTATCAGAAAGTTTGAAATACAGTAAATACTCGCATTTGTAGTTTAGCAGCAGGAGCATAGTAATCGAATCAATTCGAAAAACTTTTAATTAAATTTTGAACTGATATTCAGTGAAATTAGCCATAACGAAATTTATTAAAATATCAGAAGGTATCCTTCCATTTCTGTGATACGTACATACACACACACGAGAAAAAAAATAATTAAAGGAAAAATGTCCCCCTAAATGAAATTGAATCAAATCGAATAAAATGAAACCGGAAAAACTGTAATAAAATAAAAACGGAAAATTCATGAATAATATAAACCCCTAAATATTATTTTTGTATTACCTATACACCTTGTATTTTTTTATTGTTATTGTTTATGTTCTCGAATTGACTCTGTTTTTTCTTTTATAATTTTGCTTTTTATAAGGTTTTTTTTTCTGTTCGTTATATTGTTGTTGTTAGTGATTGTTCCAAAGATACCTACTTTTATTTTTATAGATCGCTATATACATACTTATTAATATATGCGCCCTCTACTCAAAATTAATTCTATAGCAAATATGCACAAACCTACATTACAAACTCAAATTCAAATTTTGTACGAGTTCTTTTAAGTTTCTTTATTCTTTTACTCAAAATAAAAAAGTTATGAAGAAAAAGTTAGAAAATACCCCAAAAAGGAGACCTAGAGTAGTAAGTATAATAACAACAAACATCTGCTGTCAGTTTTCCTTTTATCCTTTCTCTCTTTGCCAGACTCAATTACTTTAACTACTGTCATAAAGTCTATTTTTTCTTTTTATTTTTATTTCTAATTTTTCTGGTTTTTTCGGTTGTTTTTCTTTTCTATTATTATGAGAAACGGTTAATTGGTTACATTCTATAGTTCCATAGTCCTTAAAAAAAAACAAACAAACAAACAACAAATAAGTGAAAAAAAGCAAAATCATATGAACTAAAATGAGAAAAATTTTAGTGGAGATTTTATATAAAATTTTTCGAAAGTTGACAAAATAAAAAAATTTTTATATTTTGAACTCTTGTATGCCTTTTTATATACCAACAACAGTCAACTGTACTGATGGGTATTGGTCTATTCATATCGGTATACTACGAGTATATACAAATTTACACAGTGTATCATTGTATCCGATTTGTGTTTCTTTTTGTATATAAAATGCGAGTATATCGTTGAAAATAAATGAGAAAAGTTTATCAAAAGTTTAAAGTTTAGGCTTCTGTTGTTGTTGTTTTGTTTATTTTTTTTTTTTTCATTTTATGAAAAGGACCAAAAAAGGCTATTTACTGAGTGAATTACATTGAATTAGGCATAACAAATTGATTAAGGGTAAATTTTTGATTCGTTTTTACTTTAACTAATGACACATACATACATACACACGCATATATAAAATTTATATTTTTATATTTCCTATATTCTGTTACTACAGATATTTCTGAACACATACATATCAACAATATACTCATCTGGATGTATACAAAGCATCATACACATAACAAAAGAAAATGAATAACATACACGAATACAAAATTAAATAAAACGTAAAAAAAGGAAAACAAAACTGAAAACTTTTGTAAATGAGTCGCTATGAAAAAAAATGATTATTTTGGAAATCGTTTGTCAGTATACATTTAGTAAGGAGAGTCATTCTGTCACTGTATAAATATGTGTATAAATTATAGTCAAAATAACACAATCAGTCAGTGCGTAAGACAATAAAGAATGGAGGAAACTGAAATTGAAGGGTGGAAAAACTTCATTTTAACTTTAATTTTATTATATGCAAGAAGTTAAAAAAAGGACTTAACTAAAATATGTAAAAGGATATACAATATTGTATAGATTTTATTTTATGTTTTATACTTGTGTGTGTATAGAATTGTGTATGTGTACTACAATCGTTATACGCTTATACATACAATACAATATAAATACAGACATAAGACTTAAGATATTTTGTTGCATGCCTTTACTACGTGCTACTGTATACGCTATCATAGTGTAATTGTATATCTGTACATGTGTATATGTACGATAAAAAACAAATGTTTAGTATAAAATTTAGTAATGACCCATGTAATTGCACAAAATTGTAACATAAAATTTGAAGAGATGTTTTTGGAATTTTCGGAACTTTGTTTTTGTTTTTTTCCTTTTTTTTTCATTACTCTTGGTTGTTTTCAAATCTTCATCAACATCATCTTCTTATTTCATTTCATTTTCTTTTTAATTTTTTTTCATTCATTTTTTGTTTCTTAATTTTTACTATAAATTTTCATTTTGTTCGTTTTTTATTTTATTTTTTTTTTGTCTGTTCGTTGTTGTGTTCATTATTTCATTTTTTAATACTCAAATATTTTATTCATTCAGATTGAAAGAAAGTTGTTATAAAAGATTTAAGAAAATGAATTATAATTAGAAAGGAACGAAAACAACCAACAACACCAAATTTCAAATTATACAAATGAAAAATTATAAGAAAGGAGAAGAAAATGAAAGGACAAAAAGATGAAAAATTTAATTTTTATTTGTTTTTTTTTTCCTTTAAATAAGAAAATGTTTTGCAAGAAATTGAGTTATCTTAAATGTACGGGTGAAAGAATTTACACACAGGACACTGAGAATCTACATAAAAGGAATTAATGTTACACACAAAAATAAAAATGGATGAAATACTTACAACAAAATTAAGGATAATAAATGCAATAAAATTTGATTTTCTTTCGAAATGAATACTTTATTTGTGACTTTGAAAAATTATGTACCGTAAAAATTTTTATGAAACAAAGAAATTTGTTAATGTCAGAAAACTAATTATAACATATCTATAAGCTTTATTGAATAATTTTTATTTGTATTTTTTTCATTCCTCTTTCAAATAATATTTACATTGATATCGAAATTCTATGTAAGGATTATTGAAAAATTGTTGTTGGATATACAACTACAGAATTAAAGATTTTGATTCTAGTGTTATTCGAAAAAGTAAAGAATTTGTTCTACAATTTGTTTAACAATTTATTTACTTCGTGTATTTAATCTGTCAAATATAAAAAGGATACCCTATGGAGCTATGTATGCGATGAACGCGTTAACATGACATGATGAAAATGAGAAGAAAATTATTTGAAAATTTTTTTAAATCCAGAAGTTGAATGTAAACTTTTTATTTTTCAATTTTTTTTTCAATCTTTTAACCATACCCACATTCATTTTTTCCTTTATTTTTCTTCTTTTTTTGTTTGAGAAAAATGAGTACCAGGATTATGTGACCGAAACACATCAACTGTAGGCCATATTGTATTATAAAAAAGGTGGAAAAAATTTCTATTACTCGAAAGGTGTTTTATTATTGCTACATACACATAGACACACAATATACGCGAGTATGTACATACATAATCCTTGATTGTAAAGAAAAGAAAATAAATTACACTCCTTTTTGGATTTTTTTTTTATTTATTCCACTGAGAAATAATAAATTAAAAAAAAAAATTATATGAAAAAAGAACTTCAGTATACATATCATCATATTTTCATCGTCGTCATCATCATCGTCTTCATAATATGTAAATATGTATGTGTATTTTTTTTATTTCAATTTTTCTTTTTTTTACCTTTTCTAATCAACAATGTTGAGGTATCATAATATGCATATGTATGACACCCTTAAGGATATGCACAACTATAAAATGATGATAATAAAAATAAATAAATAAAGAATAAATAGAATGAAATAAGAAAATTGTTGACACACACCTACATTATTTATTATGACATATACATACACATGAATACATACATAGGTAAGTGTATGCATATATGATTAGATTGAATAAGGGTTTTCTATACACTTTTTTTCAGTTTTTTATTATTATTTTATAAACAAAAAATTGACACGATACATACATATATACCGATACATACTATGTACATATGTATGTAACCTTGTATATTATGTACTTGTGTTATATATAAAAATATATATAAGAAATAATATGCATAAGCCATAAGGTTGTTATTACGTTATTACTTTTCTTCTTAAAAGCTCATATTTTTATCATTTTTATACAATTTTATAATGTACATATATACATATACAAATATTCATTCGTATGTATCCAATACACTTTATATTTACATACATAAGACGATACAATTATATGTATGTATATGCATGTATGTTTGAGACAAAATAAAAAGACAAGGTGTTGTCTCAAGATTCTATTCATTTTCTTAGCTTAACTATCCATTTTATCTACACAATATCTCGTATTCTCGTATATGTTTAAGTATGTATATGTGTACAAATGAACGTATATGTTCAAAGAATGTGATATTTTTATGTACATATGTCATACATAAAAAGAATAATAATATGTGTGCATTTCGGTATATACATATTTTTTTTTTTTTTAAAGGGTTTTGTCTACATTTAAAGCATACACATGCGAATATCCTGCAATGTATGTACATACAAAAATTTATATGTGCACTATGTACTATGTGTATATTTAAGTATACTGTATGATGGCAAGGAAAATAAGCAGGCAAGTAGGCAAGCAATTCAATTCATTCCGCTTCAGAACTGAAAAGTGAATAAAAGGAAAACTACAACTAAACATACAAGAACTGTACATGTATAATACATTATGCATGTATACATATATGTTAGGTATGGAGAAGGAAATTCTTACCAGAATAACAATCTTCTTATTACAATTTTAGATCCTTTTTCTTTTGGTTTTGTTGGTTTTTTTATTTGGTTTTTATGTTTAATTTTTTTTTTTTCTTTTTCGTGTTCTTTATGTATATGCAGTTTCCTTTTTTGAATTCATGCATATTATCTTAAAAGTGTGTGTACACACTTAAACCATAAACTGTACAATACATGTATTTGTAACACACAAGTTTTATGTATTCGTGTGTATGCACATACCGAAAGAGCTTCTTATACCGTCTTTTATTATTATCCTTATTATTTTATTTTTTCTTTTTTTCTTTTTGATTTTTGTAAATTCTTTTTTCAAAAACTTATTTTATCACTTAACATTTCTCATATGTGTATTTACATTATTATGTATATGAAAAGAAACAAGAAGACAATGCAATCACACATACCCGCACGTACATATACATATGTATGTTAGGTAACGAGAAAATAAAAAACAAAATAAATAAAGAAAGAAAAAATGAAGAACGAAAGTAATAAAAATTAAAATAAAAAAAATGCAAGGATGGAAAGAATTAAATGAATAAGAAAAAGGTGAAATAATGCTCTAAAACCATGACTTTGTATATTGTAATTCACTGCAAAAACAGGAAATTATTTCAAAATAGAAAATTCGTTTTTCCATCCACATCCACAATGTGTATATATCTACTTATATGTACACACATACAATGTATGTACTTATTATGTGTATATATGAATCCTTTCTTTTTGTTTCCAATACATTATGTATGAAGTTACGAATATATGTACATATATTACATTCATAATCTTACCTAGATACACAATAACAGTTTTTACCGAAAGGAACAAAAAAACAAATGAAGGAAATTTGCATTACCTTTTATATATGTCACATTTTCTATTTTGTGTACGTTATACATGTGTGCATGTTTATAATGTATTACAGAGTTAGTATTGCAACTTATCTTTCAAACACAAACATACAAATAAAAATACATAATTCTTGGTAAAAAACTGAAGAAGAAGAAGAAAACTCATCAGCTGCATAGCTGTCTTCGGAAGGAAAAAAAAAACCACAGAAAATATTCATGATGCACATACATACATTACATATATCCGAAGCAAGTACATAAGTAAAGTAAGTAATCCTATGTACATATACAGTGACTACATGCGAGTAGGTATATGGTTTAAAGTTGACTTCCACTTACATGGACAAAACATAAATAAAAATAAAACAGAGAAAAAGTATGGCAAAACAAAACCAAAAATATAATAACAAAAAAGAGAACCTATATGTAAACATAAGCAAAACAAAACTTAAAAAAAAAATAAATAAAACAAAAAAAAATAAGTAAAGTCCACAGAACGAATAAGGAAATCTTTAAAGAATATAAATACCTCATTTAAAAGTCATCAAGTCTCCTCTCTATTCACTACATTTTTTTTTTATTTTTTTTTCTGAATGCAATATTCTCAATTCTAATAAAATACATACATATACATATAGTACATCATTATAGTTCAGTTCGTTTATTTTTCATAGTTTTTATTTTTCCTGTAATTTTGTTTTTAATCGGACATGCAAACTTAAGGATACAAATATTACTAGGTATATAAATGTGCATGTACATATATATGTATATGAGGATCATATGTATACAAACATATCGCGTAAAAATTTATACATAATGCAAGTATGTACATATCTATTTTATCATATACTATTTTACTAAATACCATATGTGATCACATTCATACATATGCATATGTATATGTAGATAAATCTACAGAATGTTATACATAAGAGGTATTCACGATTTGTTGTAAGAGTGTAAAAAGTGTAAACATACAACCAAATCTAACACTATTTCGTGAAAGCGCCCTTAGCAAACTTTGTATTAAAAGCAAGCAAATTAATAACATAGTATGTCAGCTAAGATATTATAAAAATAAATTTAATCAAATTACTTTAGCATTTAATGTCAAAATGGCATTATTACAATATTAATATACACCGTATACAATGGGTTTCAGCAGCATTGTACATTTTTACAAGCAGTGTAAGTAAAAATTACATAGAACATGTTTACAATAGATGTAGGATTGTACGAGTTTACACCGTTTACAATAATACAAGACCAATCCGTGAATACCCTTATAGAGATATCCTATTTTTTGCTGTATTAGTTTTTTACATTTCATCATCATCGTTATATGTATCCTTTTATTTCATATTGACAATCCATTTATTTACAATTTACCAGTAAAATGTCTGTCAATATGTGTACAGTAATTTATTTTTTTATGATGAAAATTCATTAGTTTTTCTATGTTTATTTCGAGATATTCGTGTTTTATTGAATTTTATGTATGTATACCAAATTTTGATAAAAAAAAGTGAAGTCAAATATAGGTGTGAAATATTTATACATATTCACGTTATTTATATGTACATAAAGAATTTTTTATAATTTTTCTAGAATATAAAGATAAGAATATTATCAATTTTTTAAGGAAGTTCAATATACACACATAAGTACCTATCTGTATCTGTATTTATGACAAATTTAAGGGTCAAAGCTTAAGCACATAATACGGTTTAAAGTTAGTTCCACTTAAGAGGTGTTTTGATTTCATAGTGGTAGTGTTTAAGCAGTTTAAGTCTTAAACTCAGCTTATCTAACGGATTTGAGCCATAATGTAAGCATTTTATGCAGGCTTAGCTCAGGCTTAATAATATAAGATCAGTGTTCAAGTTTCACTGTGAAATTGATAATTTGTAGAAATTAAAATGTTCTAAACTCCTGACATGAATTTGTTACATTCGATTCGTATATGCAGGTACATTGTGCATATTGTAAATGTTCATTTTACAATAATGAAATAAAAATCATTTTTCATAGTGTTCTTTTTTTTCTTTTTTTTTCTTTTTGTGTACGTATTTTCATTTTATTTTTCCATTTTTTGCAAAATTTTTAATTTGTCCAATCAATATTTTATTTTCAATTTTCTAATTTATAAAACCATCGAACGAGTATATAAATATTGTAAATAAATAAATGAATTGAATAAACCAAAAATACACACAAAAAAAAATAAAAAGTAAAAATTTATTTATTTATTTAGTGTTCAATTCAAATCTACACATGCAATTATGCAATTAAACTGATAACAGAAAAATTATTATTCTGGCTAATATTGAAAATTCTGTTACAATTTGATACATTGTAGGTGAAGCAATCATTGATAATAATTGATAATGTACAAATAATACAAATAAGAAAAATATATCAATGTAAATACTCACGTATAAAAAATATGTAAATACTGAACTATACACACCGTGTAAATTTCATAATGATACATACCAGCGCGTATGTACATACATACATACATAAATATAGATTTGGAAAACCAATTATAAAATAAATATTTAATATACATAAATATATAGAAAAATAAATGAATAATACTTTTTAAATATGTATTTAAGTGATAAACGAAACCAAAAGTTATTTATTACAGTGTGTATGATTCTGTTATTTATATGTAAATATACACACACACAAATATCGTACAATTATCGTATACAAGCATTTTGTATATTCATATACACATAGAAGCCTGCAGCAGAAGCCTACAGTCATATTGCTATAGAGTATGACAGTATAGAGCAACAGTAATAGAAATAAATACAAGACCACCTAATCGTACACTATACACACATACATATAAATTTGATTATTTAGAATAAAAATGTAAAGACAAAAAACCAAATAATTGTCCTTAACACAATTCTTGTTTTGCCGGATATCTGATCACAAATTTAAATTTTAAATCAATGAATAAATTTTTTTTTAATTTTTTTCAATTCGCCCAAAAGACATTTTTCAACTACTATATCAAGACAACACTTTCTAATTCTAATTTTCTTTTTTCTTTTATGGTTTTTTTTTGTGTTTTATTGTGTTAGGAATTCACAGGATTGACATCATGAAACACATTTCCGATTCACTAAAATAAAATCTAAAATACTAAAAATTTGAAAATGATATCCACATTCAGCCACTTAGTATATGTATGAGCAGTATACTATTTTGTTGTGATTATATGTACATGCATGCAAGTACGTTCACATAAAAAAGAATGAATAAAATAGCTCACAGCTATTTTGATGCTAAAAATTCTTTGAACATTTTGTAGATGTTATAAATGTAGGGAGTATATGAATATGTATGAATTTATAATTTTCACATATATTTTCAATTGAAGTTAAGGACACTGATATTTGGTAATATCGTTCTTTATTATTTCTGTATGGATCTGACACAATTAATTATTCAAATTATTTTCAAGTATATTGCGTTGTATAAAACTCTTATGACACCTGCATGTATAAAGTGTTGAACACTATGATTTATTGGTAATTTCTCCTAGATTATATTTGAATTGTCTACAAAAATGATTCAAACTCTAAGTGAAACATTTTTTTCATATTGTTTTTACCCAAAATTTCAAATTATTTTCATGAATTTACTTGAAGCTGTAGGCGTATTATATAGACCATCATCATATCAATCGTTTTTATTTAATTCACTGTACTACAATTTGCATATTTTTATATAGAAAAAATTGTTCAAATAATTTTGATTTTATTTGTTTCTATAAATAAATAATTGTAATTTGCTAATTATCTTTTATTTGCGGTTAATTAAATTTGCAAATAATAAAATCCATAATTATTACGAATATATATTCCTATATACGTATATTATAAATCATTTATACACATATTAATGTGTGTAAGTTAATGTACCATGAAATGTGATCATAAATTCACATAGGTATACGAGTGAATCTAATATTAAATACATGCAGAAATTTATATACAAATTCGTACACAAACGAACATATTACGTACTCGCAATTGTGTTTGGGGACTATGTATGCGTTCGAATGCATTGAATTTATTGTAAAAATTTTACTACTGCCTCTTCAAAAGCAATAATTATATATTAATATTTTATTTTATGAATTTCATATTAAACCGCATATATGCACATTCAGTTTTTGATTTAATAAAAACCATTTTACAAAGAAATTAATCAAAATGCAATTAAAAATTTAGTGTGGTAGAATGAGGTAAAATAATAACTAATTAAACTATTTTTTACAGTATTTGCATTTACATAAATATGTATTCATTTCAGGATATCATCAGAAAAATAAAATTTTATAGAAGAGTATCATGATTTTAAAGACCAAAGGATAGAATAGTACAAATAGTTAAATTTTATAAGAAATTACTTATATGACAAAATCATTTAGTCTACTCATACGAGCACTAGGTATTAATGACAATCTAAATCTGTTCCCATGTCAAAATGTATAAACTAAGCTAAGTAAATTTTATTTAGCTGTCTGTTAACACAAATGAAGAGAATAATTAAGTATAATAATTTTTCAATGTCTTGAATAATATTATGCAAATTGTACATATATTGAGCATGGATATACATAATAGTATTCGTACTAGGTGTGTACACAGTATACACATGTTAGGATTTATCCTTATATTTTTGAAATTTCTATGAAATTAATTTCTTCTTTCTATCTTTACTGTATTGTCAAAAGAATTCGGAATCAATTTCGAATTATTCTTACTTAACGTTTACGTAGAATTCATGCTCGTTTTGTAGAAATTCTTACTTTTGTTAATAATGAATCTTAATATAAAATATTATTCTTTGTACATGTTATATTAAAATGTATATATGTATGTAGTATGAATTAAGGACAATAAGGATAAATGATATTAATCAAGATCAGTAAATTCTTTAAAAACACGTAATACATAGAACAGAGCATATATACATTATTTAATTAAAAGTCCTTTAAAAGTATACCTAAAGTAAACATGAATGAATACGAAAAGTCAACTTTCAAAAATTCGTTATACTTACTTTCATTTTAAACAATTCCTTTTTAAGCAATTGTTTATTTACATTTAGTGTACATAATACACAAACACATACATACATATCCAATTCCATTTAAGAAGTTCTGTACAATGAGTATGAGTATAGGTATATATGTATGTTGTACACATGCACATATCTTGAATGCTTATGTATATAATTTACAGTATACATAAATACGAGTATGCACATACAAATATGAAATCGTAGGTAAAATTTAAAATTTAATCAAAGAACTGTTGAACTGAATTTTCTTTGTGAATTTGTTAAATGAAAATAAATACATATGAACGTACAATTATATTATCGTCTATATAGTTCAGTACACAATAACCATATAATCGTATATGTATGAACTACTATTATTGTTGGTCTATTTGTTGTATGATATACTACTCGTACTCATACATACATACACATTTATTTTGTGTTCGATCTACATAAATATTTTTATGTATGTATTAACAATTTGATATCGACTTGTATTGAAAGCCAAATTTAAGTAAGTATGCATTGTATTGTATGAGTACATATTTATATATAGACAAAGTATATACATTTATGTACTTTTATAATTAAAGTATATTTACAACTACATATGACAGAATTTATTAGTGTAATATTCAGAGTATATATACATGCATTTATATTATGTACGTATGAAATGAATGAAAATATTAATATTTATAGGCTATTTTGAAATTTATAAGGATCAAAATATCAAAAGGATTCAAAATGTAATAGTAATATAAGTTAATAGTTGTGCATCGAATACTATATATGTATCTACACAAATACGAATACAAAATTGTTTTAAAATTGCAGTTATATTATATCTATGAGTTATAATAAATATATATACTTATATACGAGTATGTGTACTCACTTGTACATATATAATGAATACTTGAATGTGCATAAAATATGTATACACATACTGCACAATTAAATTTTAAAATTTATTTGATATCCTTAATTCAAATAATATTTAAAATTTATATGTTATTATAACGGATGATTGAATGACAAATTTAAATATACATATGTACATACTCCTTTGAATGTATGTGTAGTTTACGCAGATGAAATGTGTTTGAATTCTATAATTGAATAAACATTAATTTATTGCATAGAAGCATATAGAAGTGACTAGCTAGCTACATATGTACATACATATGTACGTACTCATATTAAGTATGGGAGTATTACAGAATATGTAAAATTGATTTTATTTAAATTTCGAATATAATCTATTATAGAATTCAAGATTTCATAGTTATTTCAATACAAATGAAAATGTAATGAAAATCTATGTATGTGAGAATATACATATGTAGTACATATTATATTTTTAAGAAAATTTTGCTTCATTTTGAAAGAACATTATTGAATATTTTGGGGAATTGAATTTCGTATATTATTGACAATTATTACTATAGAATATGTATGTACGTACGTTTGGTATACCTAATAATGTATACATGTATGTATAGCATAATATACAATTGTATAAAATAAACGAAATAATCATGATAAGAAAATTTCTTTAGAAATATCTTTTCCAGATGTTCTCTATATTTAATGTACTGAATTCAAAATGAAAATTCTTCTTTATAATTTATATTTATGTATGTACGTGCATTCATACTATATATAGTTTCATTTATTAATTAAAATTTGATAATATAACATGGTACATTGAAAACTGAATTTTAGTTCAATTTTCTACAAAATATGGGATCATATTTGTGTATACATGTGCATACATATTTATATATAATGTGTATATGTATATGGTATTAATATTGAGATAAATTATTTATGTATGATAGAAGCTTTATATCATATTAGTAAATGACTATCGAAATAGACCTAATTGAAATTCACTAAATGTCATGTATCTATCACAAAAATAAATAAAAAAATAAATTATGTAATATATAGAAAGGCGTATTCTTCTAATATGTATAGTGCAAGAGTGCACACATAATGAAGAAATAAAATATGTAGTAATTCTATTACTGTTGTTATACGCATCTATTATGTATTACATATGTACATACGTAGATATATATACTTATTTATGAACATTTATAAATTAAATACAAATTGATATACCTACATTATTAAGTATATCAATTACAAGCTTTTTAATGTGAATATTATGTACATGTATAAATATGTATATAAGCTGTGATTGTTTCTAAATAATTTTGTTAATTTTTGATGAGTGCATCCTTAATGCATATATGAAAGTAAAGTACACACAAACATCGAATGGAGAAGTATTATACACATATGCAGGTATAGTATAGTATAATAATGCATGCATGCATTTAAAATTTTTTTTCATTTATTTATTGTATTATGTATATGTGGTAAATGAACATAAAATTATAAACTAATATATTATATAAACATGTGAAAATATATAAATTCATACATGCATATATATCATATCAATAAAACCAAAATAAATATATATAAATATATGTTATAATTAATTCATACATATACAAGAATATAAATATACATATCTGTCCATATGTATATAATGAATATATTATTTGAATGTACTTGTACATACACTGCTGTTCAACTGTTTTGGGGCACCTTGTACTTTACCCGCTACGAAGTTTTTGAAAGGTATATAAATCATTTTTGAATGCACATAATTGCACAAATGCACGATTATTAGTTGAACGTTGAACAATCCTTTTATAATACTTTATTACATAAATGAGATTTTAAAATATTTAGATACTTACTTAACATTTGCGATTCATTTATACAGGTAAAGTATCGTAGCAGCTATAAACTACAAGGTGCCCCTATTCAGTTGAACGGCAGTGTATATAAGAATTTGTAATTTATTTTGATTTTAGTTTGTGAAACTGTCTGTTAACCACATTAACCATAAACAGAATTAAGTGATTCATATACCATGCATGGTGGTGTACATATACTATGTATGTTTAGTATGTGCATGTTTAATTTAAATATGAATTTGACTAAAATCTACATAGCTATATTACATATAAGTTGAAATTTATAATAAAACATATACTATTTCGTATATATGTATCTATAATTTATGTACATTTTTGTGTAAGTATATGTTTTGTTTATACATATAAATATGTGCATGATATATATAGTCAGACAATCACCACAAACAAAACCAACTAAACGTATACACATTTAAATGAATGTACATACAAGCAATAAAGATTTTGTGTGTTGTTTCAAACTGATTTTATTCCATTATTTATATTTAATATAAACATTATAAACTAAAAAAATCGAACAAAAAAATACAAACCATCAGGATCATGTTTAGTAAAATACAAATTTTTCTTGTAATTAATAATATAGAAAGAAATTTAATTTAAATTTTTAATCAATTTTTAATTGCTGTGTGTTATTAACTTTTTTGTGTTTTTTAATTTTTTATAAAAAATATAGAATATGCATACGAGTACACACAAATTTTTATATTTACTTCCATAAATTACATTTATTTTTTCAAAAAAAATTTTTTCATTATCTTAAATTTGTTGATCTTTTGAATGAAAATATTTTTAAAAAAACAAAAAAATAGTAAACAAAGTCAACAAATAGATCAGTTTTCTTTCATATTATTCAATTTAAAAAATTAAAATGAATTTTTCTAAAAAAAAATAATGAAAAATTAAAATAAAAGGATTTCGTAATTGAAATTTAAATTTATAAAAATATTCTACCATATTACTATTTACGTACTGTACTATATACACTCTATACGACAACAATCACTTGCAATCATTTTAATACTAAACTCTAAACGAATGCAATCAGTATAACATCATGAACTCGAACTCTATAAATGCAACAAAATAAGAATACTCATACACAAACATAAATATACACTCGTATGAATTTTCATACTCCTAATCGTCTACTCATAAATTTTTTGTGTTTTCATTATTCTCAAAATATCTTCAACATTTTATTATTTCGAATATTTTTTCATTTGGTTTTTTGGTTATCAAACAAACAAAAAAGAACTAATGCAATGTTCATAAAATTATCTTGAAATTTTTTTTTTAATTTTTTAATTTTTTCTACAATGCACAGAACTGAAAAAATAAACGAAAATAAACGGTAAAAATGAAATGAATACGAATAAGCTGTAAAAGCTTTTTATTTTACGTAAATGATATGCAATGCATACAAATATTATGCTAACTGACTAACATTTAAGAAGGATATCATTTATGAAACAAAAAAAAATATACATATTATAAAAAAAATGAATTGAAAAATTGTGCATCTCTGGAAATATACATACAAGAAAATGGAAATTTTATTCTTACTTTTCATTTATTTTAATTTTATTTTTTTTAAGTTTAGTGCAAAGATGTAGCTACTACTACATAGTTTACTTTAACATTAAATTCATGTATGTTTGCAAGTATATAATGCATTAACTTACATAAGTTGATATAATATAAATTACACATTACGGATACGTACTTGAATACACATTCATACATGTGAGCAAAATTTCAGCTTCATTTTTCCATACTCGGAATTTCATTCGGAACGGAACCAAAATCCAACTTTAAGTAATTCGGATTTATACGTTATGTTATAAATGTGGCATATAGGCATCAATACAAATGTTTTCGTTACTATATGTATAGATTTAGTTTATGTATATTTGCATTAAGTATACATTGCTTTGGATAATATAATCCCTAGAACGAATGTAATAGTATCTACAACAGAATACTGCACATAAAGTTCAAATACACATTAGACAGTAATGCAAAAAAAAAAAAAAAATTAAAAAAAGAAAAGCTAAGGAAACATATCGGAAAAGAGGAAAAAAATTAGGTACACATAAAAATTGCATCTAATCAAAAAATCTTTAGAAGAAGAAGAATGTAAAGAAGAAAAATATATAGGTACTATAAATGGTACTAAGTGGAGTACGGAATATGTATGTATGTAAAATGAAAATTGAAAAACCATTGTGTGCGGTTTTTATTCATTTAAAAGTTTATATACTTTTAGCTTTTAGTTAATAAAATTGAAGATGAAAACCAATTTGTGATTGCACTATTTATACGTTTTAGAATTAGATATGTTATTATTTACATATACAATGTATACATACATATGTGCAAAACAAAAAGGATACTAAAATATTTACATTAAAAAACAGAATGTGGCAAATGGATTAATTATATTTTACATACATGTAGTATTGTGCCTAATAAAATTTACAAAAAAAAAAAAAGAATAAGAAGACGAAAAACAAATAAATTCAAAAATAAATACACTTATAATACACACAGAGTATCTACGTACTTACAAAATTTGAAGAAGTATTCACATAATTTGACTAAAAAAATTTACAGAAATAACCGCAAATGGATAAAAACATCGTGAGTAATTGTTTGGACTTTGGAGTCTGTCTAACTGCATACATATATGTATGTAGTAATTAAATTAAGGAATGTGGATGAATTATGAGAAATTGGTTTTAAATTTCAAAATACAATATTTTATTAATATTTTAGAATTTAAAAAATATAAAAATATAATATGTATATAAAATATCAATTTAATTCAACAGAAAAATTTATACTTATCTTAGAATTCCGTAAGTATATACTTATAATTTATTTACATTTAAAAATAGTTCTTATCACGTCCATGGCTAATTAGTAAGAGAGCGATTAAATGCATTTTATTTGCTACATACATATTTTCTAACGGTAATAAAATACATCATACGATTTTACTTTTACATAGAATGGTACATATAATCTGCGTACATTATATAATTCAAGTACCTACATAATTTAAATTTAACATAATCCAAGTTCAAAATACCATCAGTTATTTTTCAATAAAAAAATTAAGAGAAAGAGAAAAATTAAACAAAATCATATGATTCAATATAGACAACATAGGTATGTTCTGTCGGGCATTTCTCTCTTCTCTTAACTCTGTGACATCACTCAGTTGAAATCTGTTAAAATGTAGAATATGAAAGAATATGAACGAAATCAACATGTAAAACTTTTTGAGTATAAATAGAAATAAAAGACTATGTTAAAATTGAATTGGATGAAATTAATAAAATAAATAAATATTTATTATGTACCATTCAGTGAACTAGGTTCACAATGAATTCATAGTGAATGCCAAAAATCTTCCCGAACTGAATAATATTCCTCTTATTCATTTTGAAAACACGAAACGAAAAATAAGTGAATTATTCAAAAATGGCTACAATATGAATACACCAAGTGATTGAAATATGAATTATATTCATATAAAATTCATTTGATGAATGACGATTTATGTAAACTTATTTTAATTTTATGATTAGACGAATTCATTCATTTTATCTTTGTAAAATGGTAGCGATTCACTAAGCCTAACACTATGGAATCATTTAGTGAACGTATAGTGGAATTTTATATCCCTTTTTCATGTACTAATTGTTAAATATTATCGTAAGTACAAAATCAAGCACCGCATTACTCGTTATTTTCGAACACTGATTTAAATATAACACGATTGAATGCGGTAACATCTTTCCCGATTCTTTGTTTTGGTCTTATGGCTGCACAAATATTTAATTAGGTTTTTATTGATATAAACCTAAGAACATAATTGCGTAGATCATAACACACATCACATAATACCTATACTTGCCTATACCATATAGTTGGTTGGTATAGAACAAATGCATCTTGCGATACAAGCATGTACATGTTTCGGTTAATTTCTAGCAATTCACAATATCCTATGCAACTATTTTCTTATATCCTTTCTTTATGATTACAAAGGATATCATTTTCTTGCTTTCTTGTACTCCGGTACAATAAATGCGTTCCTTGCATACTTCGTTATGGGTACATTGATACTCAGAAACAAAAATTTCACTGGTTATCAACCAATACAAAGAATTGCATAAATTTCTATGTTTCAGAATGAAGCATATTACAAAGATCTAGGAAGATCAAAGAAAAAAGAATAGTGTTATTACACAAATTTCACTTCAGTGTGAAATTTCTCGTGTAGTCGCAAACTGAAGCATGCATTTCACACCTTTTTTCTCGTTACAGATTTTTCTTTCTTTGAAGAAGGAACCGTCGAACATAAAGGAGAAGGACTGTTCAAATCCTGACTCAATTACATCTTGACAGTGGAGCTGGCTGATCGATCTCATATCATCGGAGAATATTTTAATTTAAAAACTTAGCATAGTTTGATATCCTATGTAATCAATTTTTCATTTAAAAGTAAATAAATACTTGCAAAAAAAAAGTAAAATTTTCTCAAGATTAAAGACTTTTGGGTGAAATCAAAGTAAAAAGATATTACAAGTATTCCCACTCTCAATAAAACCGTTATGTAGGTAAACAAAGGCGATACTAACACTGTCTCAAAAAATTAAAAGCTTTTAAAGTTTTGTTAAAAGTAGACAGAAAATGTTGGTTTGATTTTGAAATAAACGAGAGATAGAGAAAAAAAATGACACATCCTTTTGAATACATCTCGTCTTTTTTTAGGTAGAAACATAATATACAGGGTGTATTCGAAATATTCGCATAATATTTAGATTCCAAATCCTTAATTTGTTCTGCTTTGTATATTAATAATAATATTAAACAAATATGTAAAAAAACAAAAATTTTAATCAACTTATTTATTAAGAATATTTTTATTTCGAAACTTAAATTTAGACTAAAATTACATAAAAAGTTATTAAATTGGTTCTTTTTGATGAATTATTTTTATTTATTTTATTCGTTGTCCATATATACAAATTTTAATATAATCAAAAAAAATGATTTGTCAAGTTATTATTTTGTTATTTTCATTATCAATTTGTTGTTACATTTTTCACTAAATTAATTTTAATAGAATTCTTTTGAAAAAATACATATGTACATAAGGAAATATCTTTAAAAAAAAATAAATATAAAAAATTAAAATAATAATAATTTATTGCCCGTTGTTAATTTTGATTTCTTACATTATAATTGACCTTATTGTTTTTCTATTAAAAAAGTTTTACAATAACAATCCAAATCCAACAAACAGTTTTTCTGCGGGCGAACCAGAAAAATTATTTGTTAGATATATTTCATACATGAAATTACAAATAAAAATCTTATAATTTTTATGCACTAACTATTTATATACAAAAATTTATTTACAAATGGGAAATACAAAGAATTTTATTTCTCTTGTCAAAATTTTTTACATCTCTATTAAATGTTTTTAAAATATAATACAATCTAACTCGTATAAATAAACATATTACATAATTTCTGTCTAAATCATTACAACATACATAATCAAATTCATCCTGAATTTCTTCGAATAATTTTTTTTCAATATCGGCGTCAAGTACAAAATTATTAAAACTGTTAGTAAACTTATAATCTAATTTTCTTAAATTTTCCATGAAACTATTACTAGGTATAACTAAATTACAATCCTTATATTCTTTAAAATAAATAAAAGTATGTTCAGGAAGAGGATCGGATTCAGCGTCGTCTAACAAGCAGTTATGGTTAATTTTTAATTTTTTATATAACCAACCACCAAAATAATAAAAAGCGTTTTGCTCTCCGAAACTGATGTGCTTATAATCTTGTGTTAATTTTACGTATGGAACAGACTTTTTGAGAGGTAAATTACTATCTAAACCTAATGAGTTAGTAGGAGTTGGTAATACAAATTCGGGATATGGTTCACAATTTCCATCATTAACCAGTTCCATATACTTCACGGAAAATGACTTTCTAAAGGCACATGCAAAATGATAGGGAGATAAGGTTCTAGAATTACCACCTTTTTTTCTTAAGGTTCCAAATGCATGTTCAAGGCCATCTTGATTTAAATGTCTAGTACAAATATATTTGACACCTTCAGATTCTAAATCTTTGAACAAACTTGTAAGACTACTGATATTCAAAGTCCAACCTAACAGGCATTTAATATTTTTCGTGACATTTTTTCCTAAATTATCTATGACCATTATACTTTTTACGAATTTATTCATTTCCTCTAACTGAGAAAGCTGAGAAACATTTGCATTAAAAGGTCTTCTATATTCTTTAACATCAGAATTGGTGCTTGAATTAAAAATATCGAACAAGGTGTCAAATTTTTCTAAAAATTCAGCAGTGTAGACTGCGGTTGAAGAAGCTTCATTTCCACTAACGGAAGCATACAAAGCGCTAGCCACTGTTGCACTTATGACTTGAGTCGCATATTTAACTCTCATCTTTTGAAACGTATTAGGGTAAATGTGATCGTCAGTTAGTTTTGGAGCTAATCGAAATTGTCTTAACTTGTCTTCTTGATAAAAATGTACAATATCGTTCCAAGAAGCAGTTTTATTTTCTTCAAACTTAATATTGTATTTTATTGTATTGTTTCTAACAGACTTAATTAAATGTGGTGGGTCGAAAAAGAAATGGATTTTAATATTGTCTACTAAGAAGTATGGCCTACTTTCACTTATTCCTAAAAGTTTTGGTAAATTGTAGAAATTTCCCCCTTGATCACATACAACAGCTTTGGGTTCCATGCCTACACTTATCAATTCCCTGACACATTTTAATATATATTTTTGTACTTTCTTCGACTGGCATGCGGAAGAAATGAAAGTATAACCTAATAAGTGCTTATACTTATAAGTTATACCCTGAACCATTATGACAAAAGCATACCTAGCAGCTTTATTTGCACGTTCTTCTCCATCATCTTCAAAACCTATTATTTGACCCCTAGATCTATCATAAAATAAATGGGATTTCAAGGAAATTTCATCAAAACATAAAATGCATTTTTTTGCAAAGGAAGGCAAACTTTCTAACTTAAGTTTTAAAGATTTGAAATGAACAGAATGGAACCCTGGCCCAAAAGGCCAGGATTCAATATAACGCATTAATGACGTTCTGGAAGGCATGTTAATAGTTTTAGACAAATAATTAAAAACTGAAGGGGAAAAGAAAAATAAACTTAAAGAAAACTGCTTATGTTCTTCTGAAAAACGCCATCCTTTCTTCTTCCTGTCACTATTCACTACATGGCATTCTACTATATTTGCTAAATCATTCGGCAAAAACTTATAAGCTAAATCTATAAAATGCGCTTTACTTTTTACCTTATTTTTAAGCTCCTGTAGTTCTTTTTCCTTTTGTATTTCTTTTTTTTTCATATTGGCAATCTCCTGCAAAAGATCTTCAACAGACAGAGTTGTTTGTGTTTCTTGATTCCTTGAATGCCTAGAACTGACAGCTTCTTCTTGAAATATTTGTTCCTCTTCATTATTATTTGTGATGCTAGAAGCAGGCACGATGATGATGTCTTCTAATATCTCAATCTTCGGACGTTTATTTTCTTGATGAACTGATGGAAAACTTCCCTTTCTCAACTTCCTACCGCTTACGCCGATCATTTCTTTTTGGAAATGCTCCTCACATATTCTGCTGTCCCTTGGTAAATTTTCAAGTAAATCCAGTCGTCCAGTATTTTCTAGCCATAATCGCCTTCTGTAGACAATTTTTTTATATTACAAATGAAACAATTATTAGTAGTTAATTTAAATTAACTAAACTAAATTAATTGAATTAGTATAGTGAAACTACGTACCTTGATTCATTCTTTGGAAATAAAAACCAATTTCTGTCTGGAATCATTCCTTTTGTCCATCCACAAACAATACACTTCAAATTATGGTGATTTCTCGAACTCATTTTTTTAAGTTATTTTTGAATTGCACTTAAAAAAACACTGAATTTCACTAATGTAACACAATTTTTATTTTTAAATAAAGTAATTGATTAAACACGTATGCTTCCTTCGTCCACAAAATATGGTTTGAAAAATTGAATTACAGTTTAAAAATAACCGCATTAAATTGAAAATCTGTCATATGTTGAAAGAAAGAGAAGGTAGTGAGTTGGTTAAAATGAGATAATCAACTCTAATACCTGAAACGCATTAACATGCAGTGCAGCGAATGTGAATTATTTATTATTATAATTACATACATATATTCACGATTTCTTTATAAAGCTAGGTGAAAATGTAACACGACTACAACTTTAGAAATTTACGAGTACATTATAATCAAGTCAAATAAATTTAAAAATTACAAATTTTATTTTTAATCAAAATAAGAAAAGTTACAATTTGATGACATACCCTGTAAAAATTATTTGAATAAAGCAAGAATGAGAATGTAGTTGTAAGTTTTAATATGATTATTATTTAACAAGAATGACAGTGATACCAGTCAATACCAGTCTTACTTTCATAATTGTCATATCGTTATTCTTTGTTGTGTACAGAAGAATAATATTGTACACGAATCTTAAAAATTATGAAATTTGAATATTAAAAAGAAAACCTAATAAGGTGTAAGCATTTTTTAATTTCATTTGTTATTAGTACCATTAAGTACGAAAAACTTCTTAGTTTATAAAACTCAGTACAATATTTAAAAATATGAAATAGATGAACATATAAAATTTTTGTAAAACTATGGTAATACTGGGAGAAATTTAATCTATGTTCATCAGTGCTACCATTCTTCTTAACTTTACATTAAACATAAAATCAATTATTATATACATACTTATATAAATATAATAATAAAACACGAAATAAAATCATTAAATTGTTTAAGTAGAAATATATATCATTCTCCAGTACAAATTCCGAATTAGATTAAATAAATCAAGCATTATTAGAATCAAGAGGTAAAAAAGAAATATTTCATGAAAATAAAAATTATTAGTCAGACAACTGTAAAAATTATATACATTCGAATACACTATGGTAGCCCTTATCCGTAATCAGAAACATCAGAAATGCGTTTTTGTATATTAAACTTGTTTTTCATATTATTTTTCTGCGTTATTATATCTGATATCTGATCCTGATGCATGGGTGTATATGTTAGAGGTATATATATATTATATATAATATATAATTTCAACCAATTACCAATACTTTTAAATTGCTCGAGCCCGACTATATTTTTCAGCATATAGAAATAAATAAAGGATCTACGTGTGCAAGAACAATGTTCTGTGTGTATACATGAAATTTCTTACGTATAAACAGTTGATTTTCAAATCAAAAATCATGAATAAAAAAATTAATAATATCATATTATACGAAATGAATCATGAAGAAAATGCATGAAATATATCATATATGTCATTTTTTCATTAAAAATTAGTTAAAAATGTATAAAAAAATATACTAATTTCTGCCCAACTATTTTAAAAATGTTTATGTGAAGATCAAGTCGCATAGTCGGGCGTGTATATGATGCGTGAATGTATATGTTATAACATGTTTATTATATGTTGTATGTTTCAGCATGGAAAATAAACCCAGTTAACCAAGAATATATCATTGATATATGAAAGATATATCTAACTGATATAAAAGATATATCCTTTAGATGCACCTTTGTCATATGAATGATATATGTTTTTACAAGGCAGAATATCGCTTTTTTCGACAAAATTCAATAAAATTTGTCAAAGCACGATTGTACTTATCAAAAACGTATCATTATGATATATCAATAATATATACTTTTAGATATCTTTTAGATATTTTTTTAGACATACTTTTATGAAAAAAGAGCAAAAATGTAAAAGAAATAGAAAATGATCAATACATTTATTATTATTTATGAATATGCATACTCACTAACTTTTATAAAATTTCCATTTCGTGGTCTAAATAACATTTTTCAAAGCTACGTAATGAAAATTTATAATTAGGTGAGTAATAATAATTAACAACCAATATCCGTATTATCTGCTTTCTATTTATATATTTGTAAAAATTATATTTATTATATTATATTACCGATTGAATATAATTTATGTCGGGCTTAGACTATAGAGACAGTTATACAGACGAATTCTGAAAACACGATCAAGCGACAAGTGTATATCTATTATGACATATGAATGATGTATCAGAAATACATCTAAAAGATGTATGTCAACAAATTTACTCGGGAATCACGACTACGTGACGAAGCAATGTATCAGAAAATAGACACATAAGATATATATCCACTAGAATACATAAATGATATGTCTAAAATATATCTAATGGATATCTAGTAGATGTTTATATAGGAAAAATCTGATCGTGAGACCCGAGAAGATAACGAAGTCATATATCTAAGATTAGATAGGTGGAATATATATCCTCGTTGGTTAACTGGGATGGATCTACGTGTCAAGAACAATATATGAAAAATATACTGATTTCTGCCAGACTATTTTAAAAATATTTATGTGTATATAAAATCATATTGTCGGGCTATTTGAAAAGCATGAATTGATGAATGTGTATATGATGAGTGAATGTATGTGCTAGAGATCACTTTCAGCATAGAAAACGAAAGCTCTACGGTGTAACGAACTATGTTTCTGTGTGTAAAAAAATTATATAGGAATATATGAAAAAATATATCGATTTCTGCCCGACTATTTCAAAATTGTTTATGTGTAGGTCAAAAAATATTGTTGGGCTATTTGAAAAGCATTAAAACTTGAAAGCACCTTGTGTACAGATATGATATGCGTGAATTTTGCTGCTGTATAGTTGGGCTATTTAAAATGCATTATAAATTTTTCGTATATGTACATGAAGATTTTCGAACGTGCAATTGTGTTGTTTGAATGATGTATAATTTGTCTCACTTATAACCTGAGGAAATTTCATTTAAAATTTTTTTTAATGTAGTCAGTTCTTCTAACTAATGGGAATTTTTTTGTCAGGGTGTGTGTGAGTTTCTTTTCCCCGAGGGAGGGTGAAAAGTAAATATAACGGACCATTTGAGAGTGGACCTTCTTCTTATATTCTTTATTCATTGGGTGAAATAAAGCAAGAAACTTTGTGACGAAAGTTCGTGTTTTTTCTTTTATTTTTTTAACGTTAATATCACTAAAAACGCTTAGTGATACTGAACACTAATCGCAAACTGAAGCGATATAAAATGTAGTTATTTAACGGTAAACAATTTAACTGTTTCTAATAATCTTAACGTAATAAGTAATTTTATGATTTGAGTTTAAGAATAAGCAAAAGTGTTTTAAATTCTGTGTAATATTAGTTTATTAAAAATAAAAGTAAAATAAATAAAATATAACGAAGTGATTAATTATTAAGTGATTAAAGAGTTTTTTTTTAAATCATTGAAAAAACAAAACGAAATGTAGGAATATAATAATTAGAGCCGGGATTCATTGATTACTCACATTGTGAATGTTATTTTACCTTCACAAATTGCATTCAATATGAATTCATTTCGTGTTTTCATTAAATGTTCAGTAAGTGACTTGAAAATGGGTTCAATAAGTGAATTCACTATGACCAGCTATAGCGTAAAATTTTTTGAAATAAAATATCTTCACAAATGATTCACTGTGAACGTTCACGTGAAGAATCACTTGATTGAAATGAATTCAGAACGAATTCACTATGAGTTCACTTAGTCAGCTGAGATTGTTTATTTTCATTATTAAATATGTGTTCGTTATCACTCAGTTTATTTCCCTTTTTTTCTTGGTTGATTTTCAGGTGTTGATAAAACTATGATGGTTAATTGGTACAGATTAATTTACATACCATCAACCCCATAATTCTACCAAAAAAACACCTGAAATTACACTTAAAAATGTTATGAACACAAGTATAAGTATAAGTTGAATTTGAAGAGGAATAAAACATAAACTCAAAAAATATCTATCTTTTTATTTTTTGAACCAGCACCTTCTTAATCGTGTACTAACGATTGTAGGTGTTTGTCATATATACAAACAATATGTTTTCTAAAACCTTAAATTATTTAAAAAGTTTTCTTTTGGTTTTATTAGTCCCCCCTCACTTATCACATCTATCCATGAAAACGCACTAGTATATTCTCCTTTTTCATACATATAATCATTCAATTTTAATTTTAATTTTTTGACTATATATCGTGCCAAATATTCGAATGCGTCTTCATGAAATTCGTCGTTGTCCGCGATTTCAAGATTTTCTGAATTTTGCATGAATGCATTACATTCATCTTCTTCGAATGTAGAATTCACGGAATCTCGATTTTTATTCGAAAAAATATTGTTTAGTAATTCATTTGAAGGAATTTTTTTCTTCGGGTTTAATGTGTTCGGTGTTTGAATCGACACTAATTTGCAACGTGCTGTCTAAACTAACTGTGAAATTTAGAAAAAATTATACTAGACAATTTGTAACTTATACGCTTATTAATTAGAATAATTACCCATTTCACCTTATATTTATGCATCTACCACAAAAATACGAATACTTACTTTAACTTTGTAATAACTATATAACAATTACGAACATTTATATTAAATAATTACACAATGTTACCCAAAATAAACGATCGTAGATGATATTTAAATTCTATTGGTGATGACCTCCTTTGAAACGTATAATTCCAAAAAAATTTTCAACTAAATCAGTTTTTAAATATATTTTGTTCACACAGTTATTTCACTTTTTTAATTATTTCCTTTAAAAGAAACTGCAATTTCTAATTAATATTTCTTTTTATTTATAAGTATTACAAGTAAAAACACGATTATAATAAAATACAATATAAAACAATTTCAATTTTCAATTTCAACCAGAACAAATTTCAACTATTTCAACTGACTGACGTTGTAAGAGCAGAAAAAGAGAGAAATTGGTTTCTATACGAATACGAACATACCTTAAGTTGTCTATTTATCTTGTGACTCAATATATAATACGTATTTCATAAATTTAAAAACATTTAACATTTGTGAGCATAGTTATTAATAATATGTACATAATAATTAGTAATAGAATAATGATAATTTTTTACAGTAATTAACATTTATTTTTTATTATATTATAGTTAGTATGTAGGTATATCATATTCCACTTACATTCCTTAAAGTCATTTTGAGTAACACGAGCGAGGTACAATTCCTTAATGAAACTTTTCGAATAACAAAATGATAATAGTAAATTTAAACATACATATACTTACATCGTTTCCAATAAAATAAGATTCGTATTACTGGTATTACGATGTATTTTCATATCAACAATATCACAATATAGATTCGATCATTTTCTAAACCAAAAAAAAAAAAAAAAAGCAAAGGAAATAAAATATATCTTACCTGAAGGATATTTTTTCTATATTATTTCGAAACTTATAGGTTTTTATTTACATTTTTTCCTTTTATTTTTTGTCCCTACCAAAACACCAGAATAGAATTAAGCAAAAGAAATTGGAAAAATACATTAAGTATATCATTTTGTTATGGAAAACTCGTATGAGCTATGTACTCTGTTAAACTCGTATATCTAGAGGAAAAAGTACCAACATTTTTAGGAAAACGTAATTCGATTCCTTCAACATTTTGTTTTGTATTTTTTTGTAAATTTATGTAAACAAATTTTTCTTATTTATTCATTTTTTATTAAATTTTATGGTTTTCATGATGACGGATGACTGTGTATAAAATATAAAAATGAAAAATGAACAGGAAAAAAATTTAAAAAATAAATAAAATATCAATGAAAAAATTCAATGAAATTTAAAATCATATCAAATAAATTATTTAGTCGCTTATGTATACGAATATGCATATATGTTACACAAACGCAAGAGCTATTACACAATTTTACATATGTGCACAAACACATGTATATATTTTTTTTTTCGATTACTTCCTGATAGATTTATTTATTCATTTAGTTTTATTATGATTTGTTTTTATTTTTTTTTTCTGTCGACAGTCAGAACATTTAATTTAATAATTTATTGAATTATTGATTTGAATAAAAAAATATATTTTCATTTTATTTTCACATACAAAATAATCGTATAAAAAGTGAATGTTTTTATTATATGAAACAATAGTATATGTATGTATATTTTATTCCTATATAAAATATGTTTGAATGTGGAAAATAAAATACTTACAACCAATGAGTGTAAATTTCTAAATTATATGGTGGCTGATAAAATATTTTTGTATCTTTGTCTCATATAAAAATCAATAGGCTACGTTTTGAATCTTCTTCTTTCATAGTACTACACTACAACTCTTTCATGTGTGCACCTACAGTTTAACAACGTGGATTTCGAACCACCTAGTTGCTGGTAGACGAAGTCAAAACTCTTCTACATGATAGAGCTTAGACTGATATATTATTAGAATGATTTAATGATCTTATAACACTGCTAATACTGGCTAATACCATGCTAATACCAAAGTAAATATATAGGTTAGGTATATATATACACTTTGCTAATACTTTGTGTTACTTTTTTTCAGCAAGTATAGACTACTTATCAGCATTTCTAAACTCTCCTTCTTAGCAAGCTGGTACTCATTCAAATCTGAGTGAACTTTGGCAGTAATGGAAGTTGGAAATTAGCAATGAAAATTTTCTTACTTTTGTCGTGGGCGGGGGCAGGAATCGAATCAACATTTTCGAGATCAGTAGCTGGCTGCTCTACTATACCACTTGCACCACCTATGGTAGAGATGATGTTAAAAGAATGAAGGACACATTGAATTTAAATTAAAGGAGCTAGACCGAAATTAGAAGAAGGCCAAACTACAGAAATATTTGAAAATATTGTAAATTCAAAACTGAACGAAAGATAGTAATGAATGAGTAAAAAAAATTAAAATTACACTGAACTGTCATATTTCTATTAGACTACAGTATAATAATGTATAATTTAGAAAATTTGAAAAATCAAAAAAAATTCAAATAAAAACAATTTTCCACTAAATTTAGTTAACTCGTTAATATCAAAATTTTTCGGATTTTATAGATTCGAATTAGACCAAAATTAAATTTGGTCAGACTTTGATTTATATGTTTATAAATGTGAAATGATTTTATTTTGATTTTTTGATTCAGTTCAAAAAAAAAAAAAAAAAATAATAATAATAGCTGATAAAGAATAATAACTTTATATATATAAGTTAACTTTTATATAGTATATAAGTAACTCGAAAAAAAATATACATGCATACATATATGGTATTTCCTATAATATGGAGATAACACAACAGAAACATTTTAAAAATATTCAGACAATTCTCTCAGTGCTGTAAGATATTCATTGTATGTATTTCAATTTAAATAATGCTCAGAGCGAGGATTAAATTTTTTTTCAAAATTCTTAAGAAATGTAATGCCCTTAAATTTACATATTTTCAAATTCGAAATACTTGTAAAAAGTTAAAATTATAGAAGAATTATTTACTAATGTTAGTGAATATTTTCTATCAAGATTCGAATTAGTGATATGCCCTAAAAATGTTCTTGTTCATTTATACTCTACATGCATACGCTACTCCTATCCTGAATTCATTGTATTCGTTTTTAATTTTTTTTTTTTTTTTTTGAATTTGTCTGTTTTGATTATTTTCATAGATGATCAAATATAATAAAAATTTGATTATATGGTTATTATGTAATATTGTAATACTCGTTTAATTTTGATGTCATAATTATTATAATCTACAACTATACAATAAACATAAATACATTATTGCATGCATACACACATACATGATGTAGGTACATAATAAAAATAATTTAAAGTTTGATATCAAGGTAAATATCTACATATCTATGTATCTACTAGCTTTATTTGTAGTGATTTCTTCAATTAAATATATTTGGCTTCGTATCAAGGATGGATATTTTCATTTTTATAAATAATGAATAACACATATACAATTGTTTCTAAAAATATTCTATTGTAGGTTTGTACATGCTTTAACAACTATATTTTAGGATGTATAACTATATATATGTATGTAGAAAGTAAATAGAAAAAATTGAATGAAAAAATTATATTTTATACAATATATATCTAATACACACATACATATACAGAGATATCATAAAGTATTATTGGGTATTATTATATTCTTGGACTTATTTCAAAATATTTCATATCTATATATGTACGTATATGTATGTATGTATATGCATAGAAGTACGTGATACGTATACATTTGTACGTGATATGAACAATAATCATTCATAATCAAAACATGTATGTACATTTTGTATACTAAGTAAGTACTCAAACATACATACAATGTATATAACATACGTATATATACTTATATACAATATATTCAGAGGTTCGAAGTGTCATAGAATATCCTTTTTCGAGGAGTTTTTCTTTTCTTATACGTATATTCATTGTACATAAAGTACAGTTAAAAAAATTTCAAACATAAAACGTATACACATATGAATAAGAGTTACAATAATATATGTACATACATACATACATAGCTATTCCTTAAATGCATATATTTATATGTATGTATGTATATCCATATATACTTAACTTATATCATATGTATACGTATAGTATTAATGTGAATGTACACATTCTTGCATGGGTATGCGGTACCTTAGGTGTTATATATTCACAAAAAATCCACAAATCAAAGCTTCATCCATATAATTGTATATTATATTGCATTGTGCATACATAAAATTTTTGTATCGATTTTATTTGATGATTTACTGATATTCTTGTTCAATCGTATACATATACTTATGTATGTTACGTATAAATCGTATATCTGCTGTTAGGATACAATATTAAAGGAATAAAACTATAAAAATAAATACATAAACTGAAGGTGTAATATTGATATCTATACATAGTGTGCTGGCGATATACTCGTATAGGATGCGAAAAAAAAAAATAAAAAATAAAGTAAAGTGTAATACATGAATTTCACTTTAAACTACACGGTACTAAATGTACATACAACGATATAGCGTACCATTCACTAAATACATCTAAGTAGACATGTTAGTATACACTTTGTTCATTTATACACATAATATATGCATATATTTATGTGTATGTATGTAATGTATCTTCACATTATTGGAAGATACGATATTTTGACGTGTTCAGAATATTATTTTCATTTTTTGTAATGTAATTTTTCTGTTTAAAATTTTTATCCGCAGATATTACATAAACACACATATTTTGTATTTAAAGAAAAATAAAATATGAAAATGTTAAAAAATGAAAAAAAAAAAAAAAACAACCTATATTTGTTGTAAACGAAAAAGAAAAAAAATGTTTATAAAAGTATACTATAAGGAATTTTTTTTCTGTCGATTTATTTATACATTTTTTTTCTCTTTATTTTTTGATTTCAGTTTTGCTTTTTTGATATATATGTATTTAAAAATATTATTTGAAGGATAAATACAACATTTATACTCGTATATTTTTATTGTAATTTTTTTTTTTTTTTCATAAATAAATAAATGATATAAATCTAAATACATTTTATTTCTTTTCATCCATGAAATTGTAACAATATAAATATACATATACGAGAATAACAAAGTGTGCATATTCTCTCGTACATAATATGAGAAAATTTTTAATTCAAAAAATGAAAAATACTTATATACAAAAATAAAATTTACAGATTGTAAGGATAACAGACAGAATATAAGAGAAAATATAGAAATTTTTTAAAGTTATAAATGTAATAAGCAAATAAGGTTGCTTACTACATATATAGTAGGAGGTGGATTTTTTTTTATTTTGGATTTTGGTTTCTAGAGAAAGAAAAAAACAATTTTCGAATTTAATTTATGAAGAAATTTTAAAGTTTTCTTTTGAATTTCTTCATATAAATTTCTCTTCTAGTAAAATGTATATATGAGTATACGAAAATACACTCGTCTATACATGCATATACGAGTACATATTAATACTTTTTAAAGTTTTATTATTATTTATAAAAATTCTCATGTATCAAAATATCGTTCATTTTTGGTTAAAAGTTTTGGTACAGATTCAATATTATTCAGATTACTATATCCTGCAAATTCATTCATAAATTTATTATACTGTATCAAGATGAACAAATTTTTTATATGTTTATACGTGAAAATAAAGTGTAAATTTTTAAGAACTTTTCTTTTAAACAATTTCTCTCATCTCATGTATACTAGAATGAAAGTAACTACATTTTAAATTTTCTTGTTCTTTTCTTATTAAATGTTTACTGATTATGTGTAGAATTAATTTTCGAAGAAAATAACAAGAATAAATGGAAAATAATTCAAGCCTTACTACACAAAAATCACTTATCAAAAGAATATCAGAGTTGTATAAAATTTTAAATTTTTATCGAAGTCAAATTAACATCGAATTCTAAAATTTACAATAAAAACAAAAAATAAATTTCTTTTCTTTCTATATTATAAAAAAAATGAAATACTGAATAAGACATCAATAAAAATTTATCCAAAATATTTTTAGAAATGATAAGTTATTTACATAAAAAATAGATATTATATACATATAAAAATTATCTGTTTTAAAATAAAATGAAATACCTGAGAAAGGAATTATATCTACTTATTTTTTCAAACCCTTTGTGAAGAAATCAAATGTAATCAAAAATATGACATAAATAAATTAAGAATCAAATAGCTACTCACAAAGGATGAAACAATTTATGTTTCTGTTGAATTTTGAATTTAAAATAAATCCACTTAGATATCCTTAAATTTATCTAATCTTTTTCTCAAATTTAAATAAAATGAAAATAAAAATTGTATTACAGTTGTTAAGAAATATCCTTGAACAGTTAGTCTTTTAGTTACGATGGTAAATAAATAAATTTTTGAATAAAAAATTTTCAAGAAACAACATTTATAAAATATTTTAAAAACTGAATGAAATCCATGGTCTTTAAGTCTGTAAGTGCAGCCCAAATCGAGCCAAGATCTTTAATTGAAGTGATATTTTGAGTTATTGCTATATCGTGTGTGTCTTATAGGTTAATTTGAATTGCAAACCACTGAGTTGTTTTTTATATAGTAAGGCTTAAACTGTTCTGTTACTATTATTAGAACAATATTATTATGAATTCTCTAACAATACTTTGTGTTTGGTACTTGTTGTCAGCAAGTAGACTACTTATCAGCATTTCTAGCTCTTTTTCGCAGCAAGCTGGTACTCATACTCAATCAAAACTGAATAAACTTTGGGAATTGAGAATAATGAAAGTTGGAAATTAGCAATCAAAATTATTTTTCTTACTTTTGCTGTGGTCTCGAAACAAACCTGCACATTCGAGATCAGTAGCGAGTGTTGCTATATCAATTGCGTCACCAAACATATTTACAAAATTATTATATTTGAATAAGATATATTTTATTTTTCTTATAGAAAAAATTCATTTAATTTTCAATACTATAATGTACTCGTCTTCCCATGTGTAATAAGTATTTCGAAAAAAAAGTCGAAGATAAATAATGCTCATAAAAAGAAAATATATACTTGTTATAATAGGATTTGAAATATCTTCTTCTTTTTTCTTAATAGGATTGAATAGAATATATAGTAATTACTTTACAAAAGCACTTATTTCGAATACGAGTTCATAAAAAATATCAAGTGTGCACATCCATAAACATTCATTCGTGGAAATAATAAACACAGCTGTTATTGCAGGTTTTTGTGTTCTTCAATTTTCATTTGTTTAATATGCTTAGGAGTGGGCGGAGTAGTGCTCTATTTCCTAGTAACATAAGTACATGCATAATATTGTGGACTATTTCAAAATTGAAATTTTATGTTGAGAAAAGACCATACATTTTCATTTTCACCTCTCTGTGTTTTCCTTTTGTAGTTGTATGTACAGAATTTTTCTTATTTTTTATCTTTCACTATTTCCTTTCAAAATGTTTGTTATTTTTTTAATAACGTGTGTACATCTACATACACTATAGATACAAATTTACGTAAATACTGACAAAAAGTATTTTAAATAAATTTTGGTATGGTATATGTTCGAGAATTTAAGTTAAATAAATTCCAAATAGAAGTCTTATAAGAAAATCAAATAAATAAATAAATAAAAGATGAAAAAAAAATTATTCGCTTTTCTCTTTATTTTTCATTCCTTCGAGTTTTTATTTTTTTATTAACATTTATTTAAAACTTTTATTTTATATTCTGTTCTATATATACATGCATGCAAATATTAATACTACGTACCTATGTGTGCACGTCTAAACTAAGTTCATGTGTGTATATTTAGGTCTACAAAATAATATGTATATGTACGTTTTATGTCTTTCTTCTACTATAATACATCTGTACGTAATTTCTACATTCTTTTGTCTTTCAATTTTTATGTAAATTAAGTTTATTTTTGTTGCTTTATTTTCACTCAGCTTAGTGTTTTTTATTCTTATTTTAATGTTTCATTTTTTTTTTACTTCTATTCATTTTCTGTTTTGTTCTGTTCACATTCTTTTGCAATTCTTTAGTATCATTTTTCTGCTTATTTTTTTTTTCACTTTTTTTTATTTTTTGAAAAGCAATAAAAGAAGTGGAAAAAATATGCCAAGTTTTTGTAAAAATCTTACAAAAAAATATAAGCAAAATATAAGGAAAAAATACACGAATACTATAAAACTTAGAATGTTTGAAGAAAAAAATAAATAAAATAATAAAACAACAGTTAAGACGATATAGAGAAGAAGAAGAAAAAAATGAAAAAAAGTTTTCGAAAGTAAAACAAAATTGAAAAAAAAAAAAAAAATCAAAAGTATGGAAAAACGTTGGAATTGAAATCAAAGAAAATAAACCAAAAAACCGAAAAAAAAAATTAAAGAAAACGTTCAAGAAAATTCTCTTATTCGATTTTCTTTTCGTATTTGTTTTTTTTTTTACATTTTTTTCCTTTTTTGATTTTTTTATATCCCGACAAGTTTACAACAATTTTCGGATAGATAAAATTTTATTGGTAATTTCCTCTATGTAATACACACTTGTATACTTTGTTTCTTAAATTTTTATTTTCATTTTTATTATTTTTGTATTTTATTTGATTTTGTTTATTTTCCTCTATTACGTAGTATTTTTCATGCATACTATCTGTATACAAATGTTCATATGTACATATGTATATACATATATGCATATTTAACAAAATTCGCTGTTTTATGCGGAGAGAGTATAGCAACCTTGTGTTAAACAAAGGTGAAGATTATCGGTTTTACGTATATATATTATTTTTCATGTTTTTAATTTTATTTTTCGTTCCTTTTTAACTTACAGATAGAAGTGTACACACAAACCAAACCGTGTACACAATCTTGCATACTATATACTACGTACACTACAATACTACGTACGACGAAAGTATATAGTATCTTGTTGATCTTTTACAATTTAAAAAATAAAATCAGCTAAGAAAATTTAAATTTTTATCTATGATACAAAGGAAAATATTTAAGAAAAATAAAAATTTCCTTTTTGTTCTTGTTTTTTTTTTCTGATTTTGGTTTTGTTATTTTATTGCAGGAAAAACAAAATTAAAAAACAAAATGACAAATATAACAGTCGCACATAAAATGTATACGACTACAAGAGTATATTATACAAAAATACACACAAGGATGATAGGATGTAATATGCATGCATATTTTCGTTATACGAAATAATGATGTGTATGTCACATTTTCTTGTAAATTTTACTCTTTATTTTTTTTATTGTCGAATATCTGGGATTTTATGTTTCATTTGGAACGAACTAAAAACCAAATTGTACATGTATGATAAAAAAAATTATTATTATTTTCATTCAAATAACTACATACATTTTATACGGGATGAAAATGTTAAATTTTTTTCTAGATTCAAAATACGTTAAACTGAAAAAATATAATAAATAAAAAGGATTCTTGTTGTTGCTGATATATCCTTTTTTTCTGAATGAAAAAAAAAATTATGTTTTTTCATGTTTCAAATCTGTGGTATTTATTTATGTAGTTATATGCTTATTATATGCTGAAAATTTCTCCTAGAATATATGATAATATGCGATTACATAATGTGTGTATCTGTCTATGTATCTTTACATAAATGGAAGAAACAATTCTAATAAGCCAACGGCAATTTTGAAATACACGTTGTGTTAATATTTTATAAATTATGTTACATGTAATATAAAAGGAAATAATAATAATAATAAAAAAAAAACATATAACAATATACTAGAAGAGAAACGACAGATATACACGCATATTATTGCATGCAGATAAATAAAGGAATAAAAATAAACAGAAAATATAATATGTATCATTTAAACTTTTAATATATAAAGTAATAATACATATATACATAATACATATATATGTACAGAGTCCTATTATGATGAGAGGTGAGAGAGAGAGGGGGGCAGAAGGAAAAGAGAAAAATTAGATTATTTAAATTTGTTTTACCTAAAGGTATATATCATCTTGTTTCGTGTGTATTTTTCTTTATATACTTAAGTATTATATATAAATACGAAATATAGGAGACGAAAAATGAAAATTACTAGCAATAGAGGATGTATCCTAAGTAGACACACTACTAGATGAAGCACCTATAAATATTCATTAGTTTCATTCAAGATTAGAGCAGAAAATGAACAGTAGATAATTTCATTAAAACCGGTCACATTCTTTCACACTCTAAAACAATCAAAGCAGACAGCTGAAATATATTACAATGACCATACCTTTTAGTTTTTTTCAAATGAATGCTGACACAGTAAAGGCAGAAGCATCCATCCATCCTGGGCTTTGTTTTTCAGCAATATTCAAATTAATCTGCCGTTTGTTAGAGAAAATCAAGTATGACAGGAGTGTAATTACAAGAATAAACATACAGTAAAGAGAAAAACATTATCTGTTTGCTCTATGAATAATTATGACAATTGAATGCATCTGCTTTGAATGGATTTCTAAAGTTAACTACGGCAGATTTTCTGCATACACCAGCATATTTCTGCTTTTGTTAGATGCTATCTGCTTTGATTGTGTTTAGCGCCTTATAGTTGTTTTTAAGTATGGAACAAGTTCAAATAGTTAAACTACTTGACTTTAAAACAGAATCATTAAATCCAATTCACTCAATAGAAATGAACTGAATCTTCTCAATGAATTGACGTGGTGACTGGTGATTGTTTCCAAGCTTTTGACTTTAAAAAAAACTTTTGTTCTCCTTCAAAGGCTAAATAACTCAAAAAACTTAAAGGCTTTAGGTCAGATGCAAATCAAAATATAACACCTACCCTGCGTTTATATTTTCCAGAAAGAAAATACATCCTTTCAGAATATGAAAAAAAAACGTAAATAAATACGCATCACATATACGTACATACAAACCGTGCCAAATATACACGAAATACTGCTATAGCTAGTGTTACGTATAGTATAATAATAAGATAAGAAACACCATTAAATGGTCTAGCAGCAGCTATTAAAATGATAATAAATCTAAAATACAATTGTAACAAATTTCCAAAAAGGACTATATTTTCTGATATATCTTAATATCTTTTATATCAAATATGTAATAAGCTGATCGTTAATAAAATTTAAATGTAAAATGTTTTCAAATTAATAATAAAATAATTAATTAGATCTCATTAAATAACAGGAGAACAACAACAAAAAACAAAAAAAAAATGAATAAAAAAAAACTATATACAAGTACTCGTACAGTTGATAATACAAATAAAACTTATTTCCTTTTAACCTTTCTTTTTCATTTCAATAAAAAATTTATCAGCAGATGAGATTTCTTTCTGTTAGCTACAAAAATAAGAAATCCATGAATAAAAATAAGTGTGAAAGTAACAGAAAACAGGGAAGCATAGAAGAATAGAGACTGTATGAAAGCAATAAAATATAAAATGAAATAAATTTAATTTATAATTTTCATAATAATTCAATTAAAAGTTAAATAATCCAATAAAAGTGTCTATAAAGATAATAATCTATGAAATATAATTTTTTTTTATTTTGGTATTTTTTGTTATTTTTTTTTTTTTTTTGTTTGCTTCTCATTCATATTATTGTACATTTATAGGATAATATTATGTACAAAGTAAAAAACAAAAGTTAAATAAATATTTAATATTACGTATACAGACACACAGAAACATACATATGTATACAACATCATACATACATATATATCTAGTACACAATACACGATAAAATGATGATAATAAAAATTTCCGAAACGATTTTCTCAATATTATTATCAAAGAGTGTTTTTTTTTCGATTTACATGTACGGAACATCATGATGGTTATAATAATTAAGTGACATCAGGCAGGACAATGAAATAAAATGAAAGACACTAAAAACTAAAAATGAAAATGAAAATAATAATTTCAATTTACTTTTCATACACATATACATATACATAAACGCACCCACATTTGTGTATATGTAGTTACAAAAATATTTTCAATTTTGAAAATGTATTCGATAAATGAAAAACATAGCGAAATGGATAACATAAAAATTTTCATGTTTTCCGTTTTCTTTTGATTTCAATAATATCACAATCATGTACATATACTGTACCACCGTTCAAATATATCCTTGGGTAGCTAGTACCCTAGTACTCATGTAGCTTCTATATCTATCTACATACATACACAGGCTACCTTACATACAATGTCGAGAGTACCTAAACCTTTTTCTCTCTGTTTATGTACCTTTTTATTAAACATTTTAGTTTTTCCATACATACACGAATGTACATTTATTGCAATACTCTGTTCTTTTTGTTTTTGTCGTCCTTTTTTTTATTCTTTTCTTTTTTTAACAAGCTAATTTGAATATTTTTTAAATTAATATTATGTACATTTCATTCATTAATATATTCAATTTTATTGTTTTTATTTTAATTTTTACTCTCCCTTTATTTTTCTTTTATTTTTTTTCTCTTGTAGATATGTAGCAGTTCTCAATTTAATCGAAAATAAAGTAATAAAAATATATATGTAAATTTTTTGCAAAATACATACTTATACATATACGTATAATTTTTATCTTTAATGATTTTTTTTCTAATATTCATTTATTCTTTATGAAATTTTCTTTGTCCTTCTTTTTTCATGTTTTTTACATACAAATTTTGAAATTGATTATCGCATAAAAACAAGAGGTAGTATGGTATGATGTTGTGTATGTACGTATATATGTGTGTGCGTATATTTGTACTCAAGAGATTCTATATAAAATCATATTTAAAAACGTTATATGCGTTAATATGCAAACAGGATACAATAATAAAAGTGTACACTAATAAAAATAATAATCACTGATACTTGTGCTGCTTATTAGTGGCTGACACTATGACTATACGAGTACCTAAAATTAGGAACACAAAGTAAATTGTATACATTAAGTAGTACCTACGATGTAAGTTTGTAATATTCAAGAGAATTTACATGAAATATAAAATATACGGAAGAATATACAGTCGTTCGTACACACGTAAACATTTGTCTCAGTTATTTTTCTCTTTATTAGGATACCAGATGCTTTTATATTCTGCATTCTACATTCTACATATTTACTACTTATAAATGTTAATAATATAAGAACAACAGAATTTTTGCGTTAAATAAAATCTTAAATATATTCATAAATTTGATCTTTTTATTTATGTATTTTAGAAAATTGGTAATTTTGAAAAATTAATGAAGAAAATAAAAGCATGAAAAATGTTGTATGTATGAAAAAATAAATTAAAAAAAATCCAAGAAGAAAATTTTGTGAAAAACCTATCAACTGTATGTGCTCCTGATTGTTATTTATACTTTATCCTAAATGTGTTGTATGTATACACGACAACAAATGAGTACCGTGTTTCAATATTAGGTATAAGATCTAGAAAAATTCTAAATTAAATATTAAAACAAAAAAAAAAAAAAATAATAATAATAATAAAAAAAGATAACGCGACATAATACATTGTATACTGCTATAATTTCTTCATTTTCAATTTCATCTTAAAAATATAAAATCTTAATGAAAATCTTAATCCTTGAAAAATGAATTTTTCTGTATGAACATCTTTATATTATATTTGTACAAATAATTTATACATAATAGAATGGAAAGGATAAAATATTTACCCAGAATTTGCTATTTACTATGAAAATATGCGTGTATATTTATGGATGTACATATGTATTGTACATTTTGTTCTTAAAATGTATAATGAAATATATATACAATGTTCTTAAAATGAACTTACAATAAAATATACAACAATAGAGAGAACTTTGTTTCTTTAGTATAGACGTTCTTCAAATGCAGATTATGTTTACAGTCTAATGCGTATTTACTTTAAAGGAAGAATTAAATGAAAATATAAGAAAACAAGTAAGAAAATAAATTAATACATTTTTGTACGTATATATTATGTTATAAAATATGAAAAAAAAAAACATTATACATATTGTTATGCTTTATAGAAATTTATTCGTATATACTTTGTAATTCTTCGTTTCATCTCTCATCATTTTCATTATTTCTTGAATAAAATCATAATAATAATAATAATAATGATAATGAAAACGTTTTATACCCTCTATTGTCTATATGTAAAATAAATTGTGTAAGTATATATACACAAACTCATTCATATTTTAAATTTTATAAAATAAATATATATTTCTGTATGTACATCTCTATAGACTTTATATACATAATATACAGGATATATTCGGAATAGAACGGATATAGATAATTTTATGTATACAACTCTTTTATACAGACACAGAATACTCGTGTATGTGTGTATATATGTATATGTGTCAGACGTTAATAATCGTAATAGTAAAAATAAAAGTAATGTATAAATCTTTTCAAGAACGAAAAAAAATAAAATAAAATAATAAAAAAAAAATATTTAACAAGAATAATAATACTTATCTGTTCTTTAAAATAAAAAAAAAAAAAAAAATGATAATAATAACAATATTTTTCATTTTTCATAAAATACATTCATTTTTACACAGAAATTGAGACAGAATAAATCAGAAGGATAAAATTAAAATTGCCTCATATAGTTTTTAAGTTATTTAGTAAAGTCTGTGCTTCTCTGTATATCTCTAAAAATAAAAGTGAAATAAAATTAAATAAAATTTTCAGTTAGCTTACTGTACATACTCTCTCTTGTGCAGTGTGTACTAGTAGTCATAGAGTCTGCTCATAAGATTATCATAAAGATAATACCAGTATAGAGCGAAACAAAAATATATTAAATGAAATTTATGTTAATAGAAGAATGATGCTAATATTCGAAAAGAAAAACAAGAGAAAATTTATTATTATTTATTTTTGTTTTTTTTTTAGTAATAGATATGTATATGCATATTTGAAAATTTTCGTACGTAATAATATAAATAAAAAAATAAAGAAGAATTACGAGTAAGTATATATTTCCAGGAATGAAAGTTGAATAAAAAATGAAAGTATAAATTTGTTCTTATTAAAACAATAGAATGCTTATATAAATACATACATAATATCTAGTGAATATAAATGAAGAAAAATAACTAAGTATCTCCATGTATAAAACATAAAATATTCGTATAAAAGATTATCGTTTGTTTCTTCTTTTCTTTTTTTTTTTTTTTTTTAATAAAAATTGAAATCAAAACGTAATAAATAAGCTTAAGAATACAAGAATTATTCGAATATACCTTATATAACATATACATAATAGTACTTTACACAGAGGATTTTTATTATATTTGAAAATTATTTATTGGCTGTACATATTCATATATGTATATTCGTACATTCAATTAGAAAAAAAAAAGAAATTACTTTATTGCAAATGGATTAAATCAAAATAATGAAATCTTATTGATGAAATGATTTTATGTATTTTTTTGTTGTTTTAAATTCAATTGAATGTAATTTTAGAATTTGTTTTAAATCTTAGCATAAACATCGAATTAAAATTGAAATATATACTCGAATAATATTAAGCTGATTAAGTCTTTTGTTCGATTTCGATTGTTTAAATTCAAATCGTATATACATACATATATATTCAAAGAATTTGTATTTGTATTAAATTCTAATTAGTGTTAGTCAAGGATTATATAAATTTGTTCATGAAAATAATTAAAATTTCTATATCATGATAAATGAGATATAATATCTTTGTTGTATATTAATTATAAATTTTAGATTTTTGATTAATTTTCAAGAAATATTTATAATAAAGTCGCTTAACAATGAAGTGCACAATATTCCTTAATTATTTGAATGTATACTGTCGATATATTTATACATATATGAATAAATTTTAAAAACGATGTAGGTAAAAATTCAAATAAAATTCATTATAGTTGATTAATTAAAATTCTCTGTTACTAACAAATCGTACCTATGTACATATATAAATTTTGATTTACAATCTTTTCCTGGAAGAACACCACTTGTATTTATCTGTACATGTAAATATAAGTTTTGTAGTGCATAAACAGAAAATGTAATTTAAATATTTTTTCTATTCATTTGTTAATTACAATTGATTAGTCTATTGACTTTGTAAGAAAAATAATTTTAAATTTTTGTTGCCTATTTCCAACTTTATTACCCCAAAAGATTATTCAGCTTTGAATGAATACCAGCTTGCTACAGGAAATGGAGCTTAGAAATGTTGATAAGTAGTCTGCATGCTCACAAATTACTTCCGAATTGGTGCAGCTTTAATAATTACTCTTTCAAATAGTATATATATTATTATCTAATCTGATTCAATATACTGATCTGGGCAAATAAAGGTTTTCGTGAAACACGCCATTTTGTACCAAAAAATTTTAAGGGTAGTTTGTGTCCTTAAGATGAATTTGCCCCAATAGAGATATATACCACGTTAAAGAGGACATTTCAAAGTATCATTAACGGAAGGTCTCGTTTCAGAATCTGGCCGCACCAAATCGGAAGTTTACCCAAAATAAAAACAAATTAAGTAGATATGTGAATAAATAACAAAACCAAACTTACTTTACTTTTTAAAATATACATATATACATAAATGTATATAGTATATATTAAGTGCACGCGGATACTCAGTCCATGGCACCGCCGATCAGTAATTTTATGTCAGATATACATTATTATCCAGTTTATCATCAGTAATCAGTTACTGGTGTACATTGCTGATGGGAAAAATTATTGATCGACTTGGGCAAGAGTAGTGCGCTGGCTGGGGTTCGAACCGTAATCTCAAAGATCGCAAGACCGACACACAACCATCGAGCTATTCAAGCCCCTACAAAACCAAACTACCTAAATCAAAATGAAAAAACATGCACATCAAAATAAATATGTACGTACATATATGTAAGTTTACAAAATTATGCACACATATATATAGATATAATAGTAATTATGTATTCATTAAATTTGATATACAAAACAAACATGAAAATAATGAAATAACAATAACGTAATAACATCGTTTCTTTGTGTGTAATCAAATTGTGTGATAATAATACAATTGTTATAGATGTTATTAAAATACTTAATAAAAATTTTTTTTAGTATATTACATACGTAAGTGTGCACATAATATGTTTAATAGCTTTACTCTATATGTGCGTATAAAAAATGAGTGGGCAGAAGCAGAAATCTTCTTTGTTTTTCTAGTTTTCCATTTTTTATCAATAATATTTGAATTTTACATATTTCGTTTATGAAAATATGTACTGCAATATATCATATAATGTACCTATGAAAATAACGATTATAATGTACATAGTACACGTGTGTGTCCCAATGCACGTTAAAACTTTTCAAAGGATTAAAATGAAAATCAAAATTAAAATGATTTTCCATTTAATTAAATACATATACAAATAAGTATATCAGTAGATTTATTCTCTACCTACATATATAGGTGCATGTGTATATGTTTGCATATAAGGACATAATTATGTATATTTTTGTATACATATTATATTATAAGTACATTCACACATTATATTATACAATATCTGTCCCCCTAAAACAGCAAAAATGCACTAAAATTTTAATACTCATATTATAGTACATTATTTATCTATGCACAGGAATTATATGAAATTTGGTATTTTACAATCGTTTAAGTGTTATAAGGACTAAAATTTATTTGAATTATAATTGAATTATATTTCATCTACATTAAAAATGAATAACGAATTTAAATAGGATACAGATATTAAAACAGATAATAAATACTTATATTTATATGTATAGTATAATTATACAATAATTTAAATACATAGATATGTAATGTGTGTATATATTTTTTATATAGAAAAATCGTACATTTATTTATGTAAAAAGGTGTACATATAATAATAAACTGATTTGATAATGTACTGAGAATTTGAGACCGATATTATGTAAATTGTTTAACCGAAAATATGCGTTTCAGAGCAATATTATCTATGTGTATATGCACATGACATTTTTGTGGAATTTTGAATTTTCGACACTAAAAAATCCACAACAACGAGAACATAATAAATTAAATAATAATACACGCACGTACAAAAAAAAACACACACACACACACGGAAATAAATAAAGGATACAGTGATAACATTATTAAATTTTTGATATGTTTATCATCGTATATTAAGAATTAAAAAGTTGTATACATATATGTTTCATTCGGGATAATTTCAAATAATTATAATATAATTATGAATATTTAAAATTAAAATCAGTTAAATAATACATATTTGCATTGTTATGTACACTGTGATTGTGTAAATATATTTACCTAAATATTGTATAACGTGCAAAATTAAGCTGGATTAGACAATAATGATTTAAAAAAAATAAAAATTAACGGAAATATTCAATTTGATAAATTTACAATAATTACACTATGATTACAGAGATAAATATGGAAAAGGGATAATAAATTCGTATAAGTGAATTTAAATTAAATTTATTCAAATTATGCTTATTAGAAATAATTATTGTGGTTAATACGATAAGCATTCATATAATGTACATAAATCGACTACCCAAGTACCCACCCAACACTCTACCTACGCAAAAATATTATAATGTATTTTGTATGAGCAACCGAGCAACTTAGTAAAGCAACAGCAATGAGGGAAAAATCTTTTTTTTTTTATCCCAAAAAGTATGCAAAGTTATCAATAATTATAATGTCCGAAATTTCAATTACAGTGATTACAGTTTACAGTCGACAGAAAAATTTATCTGCCTTTATCATGATATTCGAAAACGATGAAACGATGAAACGAAACGATACGATATAAAATCGCTATTATGTAACTTCATCGTTTCGAATATTAAGTGGTACATAGTGGTACAATATAAATCCCTTATAAAAACGAAGCTTTAATGTTTAATTCATACAATTTCCAGTTTTGTTGTAAGAAAAAAGGGTTCGATGTCATTTCTATTATTTTGTTGATGTTTTGAAATATCATTTTTAATAATAATTTCCATTTTTTTAAAAAAATTAATTTAATATTGATATTCACAAATATTAGTAATATGCTTTAAATAAAAAAAATTCTATTAAAAACCAAAAAAAAAAATATATTTATATGTAAACGATGAACAAAATGCTATCGACTGAGTAGACGATGAAAATCGTTTGAATTTGAAACGTTTCGAATATCATGATCGCGTTTTTCAAGACGATACGAAACGTTTCGTTTTCGAATATCATGATAAGGCGGATAATCGACCACATTTGATTTTATACATTTTCGGAATATATGAATACATTTTTATTATTTGAAGGATTAGAAAAAACAGAAAGATATAAAAAATATTGATATTCAATTCTTTGTATTTTTTCAATTATCGCAATGTTTATGACAAAGAATTAAAATTTCAAATAAATAAATCGAACTAACGTTAGGAATTTTCATCATATAAATTATATTATATGATTTATATTATTTATATATAAAATATATAAATTATATCAAAATTATATTTATTACTGTGTACTGAAGAAATATTTTTAAAACAATCGACAAATTATTCTTATTAAGGTATTCATTTAAATAATTCAAAATATTCAACGATTATTTGTTTCGTTCGTTCGTTTTTTCATTTTTTTTTGAACAATGATTGTAATGACTATTAAGAAAATCAACAAATAAGTAGATATACGAGTATAAAATAAGTTGTAAATAATAATTTATCCCAAAGCCATATTTATTAAAAAAAAAAAGAAAATAAGTATGTACACTGAAATTAAGTTACAAGGTTATACAACTTTTTATACTGTATAATTTTCTCAAATTCATGAAATCAAACTCTAGAGAATTTCTGTGTATACACAAATAACTTGTAAATTATAGAGTCCATTGTATTAAAACGAAAAAATCAAATTATAAATCGAATAAAATTCAAACAGAGAAAAATATGTTCTTGGAAATACATTAATGTATTACATTCGTTATATTACTTGAATGAAGATAAGTATTTGGTATAACGTAAAATGAAATAAATTTAATGTAAAAGAATCAAAATAATCAAAATATAAACGAAAAATAGAAATAGAAAAAATTGAAAAATATATAAAATGGAGAAAAGTTAAAAAAAAAAAACTAAAGAAATAAATACTTGTACACACTCGCTATAATATATTTTATGTATTTCAGTGAAAATTTGTGTAAATGTAAATGGTATAAATGTTATTCTTTTCTAAATTTTTTCATAAAACAAAATGGTTAAAAAATAGTATACGTACGTACTAACGTATATACATAGCGACGAGTATAATAAATAAATAAATAAACAAAATATAATAATATATGACAAAGAGAGTGAGTCATAAACTTTAACATAAAGTAATCTATTATACTCGTGCAGCTACTTAGAATGAAATATCTAGTATGTGCATATTGCATACTCGTAAATGAATGAATATATATTTTTATACTTGCAATCTGGCATATATGTATATGTATATGATACTAATACTAATACAGTTGCATATATTTATATTGCGATTTACGATATAACCAAACTATAGGTATGTCAGTTTGTGTATATAATGCTATATACTAATCTTAAAATTACACCTGGGATATATTCGTTTGTTATATTTTATGTGAAAAATGCCATTCTCTCGTGGAAAATCATAAATTTTTCACAAAGAGTTTGCTATTAATGTTAGTAGTATATATATACAGAAAGTCTATGAATACTGAATGCACTGTATTATGTATACAATACCATATGTATTAAGAAACGTATATATACAAACGTATATGTGTACTACACATTCTTATTTTAACTACCATTTTACTCTGCATATACTATACGTCTACGTACTATTATTACAACCTTTTACTAATAAAACTGTTACCATGTAATACACATTTATAGCTAAATATACAGATACATAGCTATATAACGTTAACTTATACTTGTATAGATATTCTGATTATAATACTATGAAAATTCTTTTATTCGCTTCTGTTACTGATTACTCTATAACCATCTATAAAAATAAGCATTATGGAGAAAAAAAAAAGTAATGTTGAATAACTGCAAATTCATAGCATTTTTAGTTTGAACAAAAAGCGAGGTTATTTCAAAGAAAATTATTTTCTTAAACGCACATACACACACCCACAAAAAATGCATTCTTTTACACATTTACAGGTATGTATACACCACCCCATATGCACACTAAATAAGTAGGTATGCAATATAGATTTTAAAGTACCTATACATACGAATGATTTTGTAAGAGTATAAATATGTATAGGTGCACTAGAAAACTTTAAAATTATATACATAGAATACACCACCTATCTACTCATTATGCTAAGAAAATAAATTTTCAAGAAATAATAAAAATGCACAGAAGAAAAAGAAGAAGACGAAAAACAAAAAATAACAATAATTTTATGTTTTATTTTTTTTTAATTTAAGTTTTTGTAAATAAATGAAGAGAAAAATATAACATCATCATCATCATCATCATCAACATCATGAAAATGCATAAACCAAAAAAAAAAAATAAAATAAAATAAAATAAAACCAAAATTAAAGAAAGTTCAAAGCAAAAAGTAAACGATAAAGTAACGAAAATTTTCTTTACAATATTATTTTCTCTTTTCATATTTATTTTATTTTTTGTTTTTCTTGTATATCAAATTTGTTTTTCGTATTGAAGTTTTGCATGTTGACGTTCATACTATGCCATCATTATACATGACAGGATATATGTATTTATGTATAGGTATACTATATGTATACAATATAGTTATTACGTATTTACATACCCAAATACATTTATACTCAAAACAGAGTATAGCCGTATAGCTAAAGCATACTAAAGTGAAAACTAAAAATTTTAAAATAAAAGAAAGAGTACAAAATGAAAATCAGAATTTTTTTTTTTCGGTGCATAATAAATGACGAAGGAAATTACTATCGTTATACAACCGTTACTAATTTAAGGATATTATATGAAACTGTAAAATATAAAATGTATATAATATCCATGTAATTTATGTACATAATAGGTATAGGTACATAGTACACATAGTATACAGTATACGTCGTGTTATGCGTTCAAATACTCATGAATGTATAATTATTCAGAATTGTATGTGTGTATAATACAAAAATCACAAAAGTTCTAATAAAAAAAAATTATAGGTAGTTAAGTACTGGTACTATATGTATAAATAGAAGTCTATGAATGAAAAAGGCGAAAAACATTTAAACCGTACGCTCGATATTATATTCTTATTTTGTTGTAAAATCTTAATTTTTCTTGCAATAATAATTCTGATAAGTAAATATTTTAGTAATTAAAATTGTAGTTGAAAATTATTTTCAATGAATTTTTCACTAACCGATGTAAATACAAGAATTTGAATTACAAAATGAATACAGAAAAATTTTAATTTGTTGAAAACTTTTATCTGCTTGTAAATGAAGAATTATCATGATAATGACGATGATTCTGTGTAAAAAAGATTTTATAATTTTTAGTTTAAAATTTTATTAATTTTCGATGAAATCTGTTCTGAAAGTTCTAAGCAACAATATAATAACCTTAAAAAATAACGTGCTATACATTTATGTCAAAAGTCACAAAAAATTAATTATGTATTATATTTATTTAGAGGTTTACGAGCTATTTCCAAAATCATCTGCTTAAAGCCTATAAAAGGTATAGAAGGTACACAAGAGTACACACATTTTAAAATTCAATTAAAGCAAACAAATATAAATTAAATCATCATCAAAGATAAAACTTCTAGGCTTTTTCTCGCACATTAGCTTACGGGTGACCACGAACATTTATTAATGTTCATGTGTTTCATAAATTTTAATAAACTCGTGACTCTGATACATTAACCTTATCCTTTTGTATATTATACGTTTTCAAATTTTTCATTTTTTTTTTCTTTCACTTTAATTTTTATATTTTTGTTTGCAAAGCACAAAAATAAAAGTATAAAATAAAATATAAAAAAAATACTTAGAATATCTGTCTACATGTGTTTAATCGCCTTAATTTATTATTTTTCAAATTATCGTTTTAATAATAAAAATATAATTACCGACAAATAAAGAAGGATAACGATGAAATGAAGGATAAAATTCAAAATATTTTTCTCAATTTTCACAACAAAAAACTGTTTTTTTTTGATTACTCTGTTTTCCTTTTATTTTTATGTGAGTGTGTTTTTAGGTTCAGTATAATACAAAAGATAATGAATAAATAAACCTTAAACTTAAACCTTAAAGCAAAATTTAACCTTAGAAAAGAAAAAAACTCAATGTTAAAAAAATCTTTATATCAATAAAAAAAATTTGAAATAAAAATTTAGTAAAAAAATAGCCCAGTAATTTTATCTCAAGGGATGCATGGGAGAGTTATTCTCTATTTCTTCTGATTTTTTTTACAATTTTTTGTTAGCTTTTGTTTTACCTAAAATTAAGCTATTATACATTACTTTGATTACCTTTATGTATGAAGTAAATATAATGACAGATACATATCTATAAGTATGCCTGTATAAGTAGATAACATCAAGCAGATAAATTTGTTGCTTTTTTATAAAGATCAAAATCATTTTATTTTTTCGTACTTTTTACCTGCGCATACATATGTAAGTATGTTTATGTTTGTAAACATATGTATTATATGTATGGAATATATTCTATTAGGATTTTTTTTTAACTCGGGTACTAGAAATAAAAATAAAACAAAATCGAGAGACTATAGATGTATCCTATTACATATCTAAATGTTTATGAATCTACAGTTTGCATGTTGAACATAGTTTGTTAAAAACGTTCATTATAGCCCTTAAATATGTGTGCTTTCTATATGTACAATATATATGTATGGCCGTATGGCTTTAAGCATGTATATGTGTGCTTTGGTTGAATAAAAACAAGCACTAACTTATGTTCATTTTTCTAAAAAAAAAATTATATAATAATAAATTACATAAAAACATATACCTATGCAAATAAATGGATATAGCTTTGCTATCTACGTACATGTAAAATATCTATTATACATAACATGGTCGACTAGTAGACTTCTTCACATATTGTCGGTACCTCAACGTATAAAGTATTCATTTCTATTATAAAATAGAAAACTTTCACATATGAATATTTTCGATACATTCACATATACACTAGTAAACACATGTATACACAGATTTGTGCATGTATGTATGTATGTAGATAATGTATATTCGAACTATTTTCAAACATGGACGAATATGGAGATACATAAATAGATAGGTAGTTGGAGATAGATGGATTTGACCAGATGTTATAATCCGTTTTTCTAATTGTACATGCCAAGATAACGTTATTATAATATGAACAGGATATATATAAATCATTGTAAAGCATATATGCACACACAAATTGGTGCACAGATAAAATGTATAGTAGATATACAAATACCATACTTACAAAAGTATATAAAGACGTATATAAAATGTACGTTTAATTAAATAATGTATGTATACTCATATATCGACATAATACATATACTATGTATATGTATATAGCTATTGTATGATACACGTACGAAAGAATACATCTGTTTTCTTACTAATGGGATTTACATGAACAAATGATCAAAATTAGAATGATTTTCCTGGATTATAATAATGTGGTAATATTAGAAAACGGAATATAAATTTAGTTATCCTCATTATCTAGTTCAAGGATACTTTACGGTTATCCAAAATAACATTTAATAGACATAACCCATCATACAAGTATAGTGTACGTTACGTACGTGTATCTGATACTATATACGATTATATATGATTGTATTTATGTTACATATATATACTTGTATTTAATTCCAAAATCTATGTACATTATGTAAGTAATATATGTAATAGTATGTACTTATGTATATTAGACATATAATGTATGTACTTATATTTGTGAATAAATGAATGTAAATGTATCCAAATTCTGTAAAATTTTTAAAGGATATACCAAATGTGGTTATACATGATTCTACCATACATTACGTTACACTATATACATACATACGAATACAATATAGTAACGCAATGCTTACATAAAAATGAAATATACAAAACAAATTTATTGTTTCGAAATTATTTTTTTTTTTAAACTGAAGCTATGTAATAGATAGTATACTAAAAGGATACAGATGTACACATAGTTATGCATATACAAAATATTTTTCGAATGTAAAGTGGACATTGTAAAATAAAATTTTGAAAATAATGTCCTTAAATTTTTAAATTCAATTTTAATTACAAACTGAAATTAATTTGTAGCATTCCGAAAGGAAAATCTATTCTCTTATCTCGTTGATGGTGGATTCATGTATAGAAATGAAGGAATAGAATCAACAGTTTAAGGATTACCACCATACATAAATATATATATTCTGATAATGTGTGCATATGTGAACGTAATAACCGAAGAGAAGTCATATATGTACATAACGTGTATTATGCAATGTTGTGATACCGATTGTTATGGCTATCTCTGTACGTATAAATACATAGTGGAGTATAATTTTACAACACCAAAAATTATATCAAATTAAAGCTTTTAACTAACTAACTATATAATACTTATATTATCTGTTCTATTGTTCATGTGTATTGTATTGTATATGTATAGGTATGTACACATTACATATATACATATTTTATAATAATATACTTACATACATAAGTGTCTATGATGTGGTAAATCGATAAAATCACAATTTATTTAGTAATTTTATCGATTTATCTAAATTAAGCGACCACAAATCGTTCAACTAAATCGCCACATATGTGTAAAATATTTAGAATTGCCGCAAAGTATCGTAATTAATCGATAAAAGTATACATATAAACATTGTATGTCATTTGTCGTTTACATATTAAATATTCGTGCATGTGTATATTTACGTATGAGCATGTATGAGTAGTATACTACACATTTATAGATATATTTTGATATTTCTAGGACATATCTTTTATCTGTTAAGGCACACATGCTAATGTTAGTTGATTAGGATCTGTATGTTGTAATTTGAGATGTATCTATATCTATATATCTATACTGCGGTTTTTACGTTTTATTTGCGTGTATTATTGAAATTATATATTTTCTGTTCAAGTAAATTTGGACTTGGATCCTATATCTTAAGAAAAATCACAAGTAAAATTTCAATTTTTTAAAAGTTTTACTTCTTTTAATTCTGTTTTACTTCTGTAATTTTTATGCTCTATCTACATGCATGTGTATAATACTGTAAAATGAATTTCTTATGTGTTTGTAAAGAAAAAAAGATAAATAAAGATAGATAAATAACGCAGACAAAAATTATATTATCTATAATAGTGTATGAAAATAAATTTTAATTATTTTGTTTCGTATTCGAATATATTTTTTTTTCTTATATTCACAAATATTTGTAAGGAAATGAATGAATTTTTTTGTCCTGTATATACGAAACACAAAACAAAATATGCTGCCTTGAATACAACTTTGATTCTCCTATGAGATTTAACTTTCAATTAAGAAAATTTCTATTTTTGCGTTATTTTTCTTTGGAAAAATTTTCCAGAGACAATTTTTTTGTTATTAAAAAATGTATTTTCTTGTTTTCTTTTTTTTAAAAGAGGAACAGAGCAAAAATAATTTGTCTTATTAAAAAGTTTTCATTAAATATAGGTAGATTTTTGTTTTTTTAATTTTTTTATATATCCTTTTGCCTTTTTTAAAACATTTTTAAGCAATTTTATTCATTTAATGTATACAATGGTAAACAAATAAAATAAAATACATAATACTAAAGAATACATTGATGTACGTACACACTATACACATAATATTCATATCATATAATGTTTTTATTGTATAAAAGTTTGAGCAATAATTATAAAGATTCATTTACATACACATTTATGTTCATATCGAAATTAAAATATATTCATATTCATGTTCATATGTATCTGAATCTGTTCATAAATGCAGGGAAATAGATTCATATGTATCTTCTGAAAACATAAGTAGTAAAAATTTCCTGTGTACACAAATGAGAGATATACATATGCATGTATGTAAATTATGTGTGTATTATCTATGGAGAATTATGTGTGTATTATCTATACATATGTGTTCATATACACAGTAATGTCTTATTCATATTATGTATACTCATGTATGTATATGTACGTACGTTTCCTCTATTATATGATACGAATTTTAAACACATTCATTCATTATTTAATGTACTATAAGAGTTGTAAGGATTTTATAAATTAACAATAAAAGTGAACACAAAAAAAATATTCAAATAATTTTTTTTTATTATTATAAATGAAAAATTCATAATATAATTTTTAGCTTATATAGCTAGCGTCTAGTTTCATTTTATTTTATTTTTTTTTTTGTAATAATGAAAAATAATTTTTTGAAATAAATGGAAAATGAAAATCAGCAAAACAAAGGATAGAGACAGACAGATACAAAGAAAAAAACAATAAAATATATGAAGAGAAAGAAAAGAGAAAGTTTAACCAATATACGAGCACATATGTACATAAGTATATTATGTATATGTGCATTAGCTACATATTAAATGTGATATTATGTAAATGAAATTTTAAATACTTATTCCATTTTAAAAATTTATAGATAATATATGAACGTATACGTATGGTTTAAGGACAACGTAATAAATATGCATAAAAACTTTTAACACACATGTACATAATTATTTACTCCTTTTTTTTAGTTTTAGTTTTGTTTGCTAATGGTGTATTTTTTTTTTTTGTTTTCTATATACATATAGTTTTTACTTTTACCCTCACATTTTCATTGTATCTTGTTGGTTTTTGTGTATAAAAATTTACACATTTTCATTTGACTAAAAGCATAATTATCATCCTCCACTATATTTCTTCTTCTTTTTTTTGTTTTTTATTAATTTATCTTTTTATATTTTTCATTTTTCGTCTTTTTCTATTTTTACTAAAGAATTTATTATTCAATTTAAAAACTTTTTAAGCCACTAATATTTTAGATGATGGTTATAACTAAAACCGCACCTTTTATATATGAGGATTGAGGATAATGTATAGCTATATCTATATGTATTCGCATTAAATAGATAAATATTTTTATATGCATCATATAATCTCAGCAAACGCACACACACAGCAGCTATATACACACACTCATCCTTATTATGTATTTCAGTCATTGAATAAAATTTGATTCTCATCACATTACTATTCCATGTATGATGTTTTGACTTGACAGTAATAAATTTAAAAAGTTTTGTTTCACATAAAAAAGATATTTCGACAATCATTTTATGTATATATACGCTTACACATAATGTAATTTATTTTGAAAGTATTTTCTATCAGACACATATTTTTTTGACATTTTAATGATTATGTGCGTATTTAAGAACGTTTAAAGGATTACAAACGATCAAAATTATTCCTTTTATGAGCATGTATTTATTTATTTTCACTGAAATTACAAATACAATATACATATGCGTGTATACAATTTGAATGATAGAATTTTGAAAATTAATCGATCAATAAATTTAAGATTTAAAATTTATTTGTACAGTACATACTTTATTTAAATGTTTTAAACCAAATAACAAAAATATATAAGTATAACATTTATACTTCATGTATGCGTGTATATGTATAAATATATAAAGATGAACATATGTTAGCGCAATATAAATATATATGAAAGCAAAGATTTTATATATTACCCACTTTATATGTAGTAAGGTACTTAATTTCAATCGATTTCCTTTCAACAATTATTTAAGCTATCAAATGTATATGAATGTATAATATACGAGTGAGTACACATAGATAAATATTCGTATAATGCAAACATGCACGTTTTATTTAGAAATTTCATATTTGGATATGAAAATTTTAAATCTGATTTTCCATACATATAAAATTGAAATTGAATCGATTTGAGTAAGTACATCCATCCATGCATTACTTACACAAGTACTTATGTATACTATATTATATCATACAAGTGTATATGTTACAACGAATATGTACATACATGATAATAAAATCTGATATCGTATTTTACGCACGACAAATCGATGTTTTATATGAGTGTAGTTAACTTTTCGAAAAATATTATTTTATATTGAATAAATTCTATACACATACACATAAAATAAATGATGATATATGTATATTCTGTAAAATTCATATACATACTTACATATGTAAAATTAATGTAAAGAATTTATATTTATAGTCGTGTATATGTATATTTAAAAGGCATTATGAGAAAATTTATTGCCCATTTATATTCACTCGTACATACTTGTGAACTTAATACAGAAATATATACGGAAAAAACATCAAGTTTTAAAAAAATAAAAATGTAATACAAGAAAAATTATAGATACATGCCCATCATAATATTTCATTTTTATTTTTATTTTTTTAGAATTTTTTGAATGTTTTTGCTTCTTGAAACAGAGATTCATCACGAAATTTATTGGTAAGCAGTACTACATATGTAGTACACAAATGCACATACATTATTACATTTAGCATGTAATATTCTGAATAGAAGAAATAATATATTTAGCTACATACACTTCCGCTAAATACAACATAATATGTATGTAACATATAAAAGTGAATTATGTATTTGTACATGTTCGCATATGATTTTAATAATGCACAAAAATATAGGGTATAAACAAAAAATATTTAAAAAAAAATTACTGTAAAATCATTTTGGTTTCGTATCACGTTTAAAATAATATCCTGTACACATACGAAATTTTCTATCTGCAAATGTATATGAGGATGGAAATTTATAGTACTGTACTGTGTATACTACTACCACTAATTTGCATGATTTTATTACAGAAGATGATTATTACGATGATGATTGATAACTGAATTCAGTCAGGCAATATATGAAGCAAATATTATATGTACCTATACGTATACATATGTACATGAATGCATTACATATGATTACATACATTATCAGTAATATGCTTATGATGAGAATTTGTATATGGTATATATGAAAAAAATGTTGTACAACTCAAAACAATTTTATATAATAACTACATGATTTTATGTCCAGAGAGAATTATCATCATCATCATTTTTGTACTTATCAAATAACAGTAAATTAGCATAGTCTATAGGTTTCATATAAATATATGAATATAATAGTTAGTTTTAGTTTAATAGATAGACAAAAATATGTATAGATAAATAGATAGATAGATGTTGTCAAAAATTATACATATCTTCATTTTTATCTAGATACAATACATCCATTTACATATACATATGTACATAATATATGTGTCTACAAGTACATATGTATATATTCATTCATTCATTTATCCATATGTTTTTTAAATTTATTCAATTCGTTCATATTTGGCATTAAATTTATATCAAATTTCATATGATTTAATGTATATTATATACAGGTACAAATATATACTTATGTACTTGTATGTACAGATATAAAATTCTAATATATATTTTGTATTATATGTATGGTATCTGAATTATGTATACAATTCATGCTTGGATATTATTACATTATATCATTACCATTCAACTAACATAAATTTGATAAAATGATGTTGATGATAGACTCGAATATTACACATTAAATATAGGTTTCATTGAATACTCGTATTTTGTGTTATATGTAATTCTTCTGTGAAAAAATAAACTAAGTTATAAAATAATGTATGTAACAAGTACAATAAATTCGAAACAGAAGTAAATATTTAGAAACGTATCAATGTGTACTAATATACAAACATATGATATACATAATGTGAATAAATACATATAACCATAGACTAATCTATAGATAGGAAATGAACGTATAAATTTTTAATACACTTTTGAAATCGATCATAGCTGGCAGAAACTTGAAGAATGGCTGGCAGGAGCTTTTACTGAGAGGAGAGATAATTTTTCGCTCACGAATTTCCATATATATTACATATATTGTAGATTTCAATAGCTGGCAATGAAAATACATGCATATTTATTTAAAAAACAATACACAATACATGTTCACTGCAATAGCTGGCAGTAGTACTGGAATCAATATAGAATATTTATCACTTATCAACAAAGCAATAAGATGTGACACTCTTTTTTTTTTTAAATTTACTAACACACATAATTACTTATTTTAAAATAATAAAAAAAATCAAAATTCAATTTACAAAAACAGTACAGAATTAATGTACTTATGTCAAATCCATATTTCCTTATAAACCGCCGTAATGAAGAAAAGATACAAAACAATATATACATGTGAGCAATACAATCATATTGTACATTTATACGATTTTTTCACAATGCATTTTTAAAGGCGATCTGGAACTTTTTTTTTGACTACCTGACGCGTCATTATATCAAGATATAAGGTGATTCATATAATTTCTGAGAATTCTGAAGACAAGAAAAAGTTTATTTTGTTAAGCTATATATTAGAGTAAGAATTTAATTTATAATTAAGAAATTTAACAAAAATGTAAAAACATTTGATATCAAACACAAAATTTTAAGTGTAATGCATTTACAATTAATTTTGTTTATTTTAGATAAAAAATTTTAAATAACAAAATTTGTACTTTTTTTAATGAGTAGGTATACACTGTAATAATGTTATATTTTTTAAAACAGTTGGTGTTGCAGTTCCATTTTTTTGGTCTCTTTTTCGTATACAAAGGCTCTTAATTGCTATCGACTTTTAGCAAAACCGTTAAGGCCGAATGAATAACGGGACAAAGGTCATGAGAAATTTTTGCTAACGCGTGCTCAGTGTCATTACTGTATGAATATAGATATACTGTGATTTCAATAGCTGGCAATGAAAATACATGCATATTTATTTAAAAAACAATACACAATACATGTTCATTGCAATAGCTGGCAGTAGTACTGTGTTATACGGTTATGCTATACTTATGTTATACCGTCATACATGGTCTTACTTGAATCATGAATATAGAATATTTATATTCATGTAGCCAACAATACAGATTGCATAGTATCAAAGAATATATAACTAACGTAACTAGTAGATATATATTCTTTGATAGTATGCATGCACATATGTGTTAGATACTTTCAAAACCAGTTTTAATTGTATATATAATATCACAGATAAGGATATTTGTATGTGATAATATATATTATTATATTCATTGCCAGTCATAACATAAATTTGTTGAAAATTTAAATTTCCTTTAGCCTACTGTCACATGAGTCTGATTCTGAATCTGAAAAATTCAAAATCACTTTCAAACGCATTGTAGTAAATGTGACTTGTTACATGGCTCTGAAAAATTCATCTTCTAAAAAAATTCCGGTTCGTACTTCCGTTTTGTAATCTGATTATTTTCAGAATAGAAAATGAAACATGCTGACAGTAAATGTAACATGTCACATGTACCTGAAATCTGAATCTGAATTCATAGCTAAACCACTCAATAAATTGACATAAAATTACTTGTTTATATACAACTTGAAGATCGTAAGATAGAAGACAGAAGACAGAAGACAGAAGATTAACTTTATTTCACCCTCCATTGAAAAGTGCGTCTTACCAACGTACTCGCCACTCATAGTAGTTATTGTTCGATGGTTTAATGTTCACTCGATAAGTAAAGTGTTTTATAACAATAACAAATTTAAAGAAAAATATTGAAAAGGAGTTTTCAGATTCAGAATCAGAATGAACAAAAAGTGAATTCTGAATCTGAAATTTTACGTTTCAGATTCAGAATCAGAATAATGTGACAGTAGACTTAAAATATACGATTTTGTACATTTGCCTGTTATTTGATATTTTTTATCATTTCCGATAAGAATATAGCTACATAGATTTTTGATTTTTAAATTTGTTTTTTCTTCAAGATATACAAGATTTCAAAAGATTACAAAAGTTCTCTCATTTATTTTCCTTATTCTGATTTTATAGCTTTTTCAAAATCTCTCAAAAGCTATTTTGATGTTTACTTAATAGTTATGAACACGATTTCTGCCATAAGCATTTCCAATCTATATTAGTCTATGATATAACATTATGCACAAAAATATGAATTCATATTTTATTCAAGTAAAAAAACAAATTGTTTTCTTTTTTTCCATTTTATTGTTATGTTTTGAAAATTCTATGAAATTTTGTGTTAATAAACTCTTGAGGTCGTTTTTCAATTATTATATTGACATGCAAACTACATACTTGTGTTATATAGCGAATTTATGTACATTAAAATGAACATAAATATGTATTTATGATTTTGATGAAAATGGAAGAATTTAACTGTGTAATATGCCTTAGCACATTATTAATTCGTATATATACATATTATCTATATAAATAAAACAATAAATTGATAAAATTTCACTAGTTTTCATTTTTCATATTTGCTATGCTACAATACTCGCGTAATTTATCTAATTCCTAAGTTCGAATTGAAATTGAATCATACTTAATTACTTACATTCATATTGCATATATGTAATATACATAATGTGCATTAAAATTACTTAAATATTGCATGTAAGTAAATAATATTGAATAAAATTATCAAATTTTATACAATACGTATCATATTTACGCGTATATACATATTATGTAGATCTGATGATCAGCTTAAAATAATATTTGCATAAAAATTTTCATTATACTTTTGTACATATATGTACTTGTATATTATTCAATGTCTGTGCTAGCCTCTTATGCTCCCGGTACACTTCTAAGCTTTTTGACCACTTGGTTGAAACTTTACTATTTTACATCTGAATGTGATTTTCTTCATGAAAAAAATGAATTTTCTCTTTATACTTATTCTGCACTATACACCATAAGAAGTATACGAGAAAAAGGAAGATACAGTAAATAGTAGGAATGAGGTTATTAGCATCTAGCTGTAGTACGATATAAGAAATAGTACCTGCATACCATCTAATCGTACTTTTATTCATTAAAAAATCAATTTTCTCTTTATATTTGTTTTGCAATACGGGAAATAGGAAAAGACAGTGAGTATAGTAGCAACTAGCAAGATGACTACTGCCACATGTCACTATCTATTACCGTACCATACATATACTCGTAAAATTGAATGCATTCATTCTCACATTTGAAGTAGTGAGATAAACATATTTTCTTCGTATAATTATAATGCGAAAAGTTTGAAAGAAATATTCGCAAAAAATAATGTATTTCGCTGTAATTTCAGAAATTATTTTTCTAATGTCCTGATATTTGCCGCTCGGTTTTATTGAATCATTTCAACCTATATAAGAACCGGCCATGTGTACATTGGATACACTATACATACCACTCGGAATATTATAATCATCATCATTTAACTAATTCCATTTTAATGTAACGCGATGTAATATGTAATCTGAAATATATTTTTTGGTAAAGTATTATTTTTTTTTTAAACTACTTAGATATACAATTTCAATAAATGATGAAAAACCGAGGGAATATATAATAATCCGACTTCATATGTGGATAATACAAATTAAATAATACTATAGATTTGTCCTACATATTACTATTAAAAATTAGAACAAATATCAAATTATTATTTTAATTATTATATTTTTGTGCATTACGTATAACGTAAAACAATAAAATTGTGCAATATAATAATGATACATGCACAAATATTCGTAAGGTTAGAATAACTTAAACATCATTATATGAAATCGAATTAATGCATGTTAAATTCTACGCCATATAAATATGTACGTAGTATGTAATTTAAATTCAGATATCGAAATTTATGCATTCAGATGAAAATGAAATTTTTCTAAAAAATAAATTTTGAGAGAAATCTTAATTGGAAATTAAAACCAAAAGAATATCATTCATCATGTATGTGTAATTATAACGTACACATCTGTATGAGTCTGTTTGTTAAGAAGCCAAATATATATACATATATAAATATAACCGCGTCTAAATAAAAGCACAAGTATTCGTAGTCGTAAACAGAATTTAATTAAAAGTGAAATAATCGATTTACATTAACATACGCATATAATCGTACGTACAAACCCGTACAAATGAATTTAAAAGTGTTGTATCTATGCTATTTACAAACACAAAACAATTTCGATGTCAAATATCGAAATTTCAAATTGAAATGATATCCTGAAAATACCAGACAGCTAGATAATATATGTTAAAGAGGTTAACAACATGCACATATTATTATTACGTGAATGAAATCGATCCTTATATACAGTTTTCCTCTCTACTCGTTTACTTGTATGTGCTTGTATGTGTAATACATACACAAACAAATCATACTCGTATTTATTATATAAAATTCTATCTAAAATCCAATTACAAATGTGGTTAACTGCTACGAATAATTGTAAAATATTTTCAATACACCAAAAATTTATATACATACCAGTTATGTATACTCGTAACGTATGTTCGAACAACAAATTTTTAGTCTTTATAGTGACTTTAATACCACCGAATACCGATTTCATTTTTGTTTCTGACACATAAAATTACAAAAATATTTTAACACTTTCCTTTTTGTTTCGTGGTAACTTTATTTTTCGTGTTTTCCTGTTTCAATTTCTGTATCTATAGTATATCCTATGGCGTTCGTATTATATCGTAACATTATGTCCCTTATTAAATATCAAATTAATTTCGTCTTTAAAATGTTTTAAATATAGTTTTTTCCTTTTATATTTATTTTTATTTGCCAAAGTAAAAAAACAATATAATTATTCGTCTTTTTTATTTCTTCTTAATTTTTTTTTTATTAATTTTTGCTGATTCTTGTAATTCACTTGTTCCATTTACATTTTCATAAATGTGCTTTTACATACAGAGGTTTTGAGGTGCTCAATATTACAATAACGATAAAGCACAAACAATAAAATTAAAATAAAATAAAAATTAATATCATCCTTATTCCATTTAGAGTTAAAATTTTTTTTTTTTTTACTTTTATCCTTAATACATGCAAAAATGCATGTGGAGAACAGGAGGAACAGAGAGAATCCGAATACAATGTACAATAATTTTAAGTGATATTTTCGGTTAATGTTTTACGGTTTAATTACTAAATGGAATATGGCATATGAAGGTAATACAATACAATACTGTATACTCTTTGTATTTTGAAATTTGTGTGCACATGTTACATGGTATGTCTGAGTGGTATGGAAATGGAATGTACTTATTATTGTAATTATATAGAGCGTAAAACCGATTTTTATTTTCTTATGATGTTTATTTTTTAATTTTTTTTTTTTTTCAATTTTCTATACCATTATTCGGTTATGTATTTCTGTATAGATTTGTTTCCTTCTGTTTTGTTTAATATTTGATCCTCTTTCTTGTTTTTTGCGTGTTTTCGTCTTTATTTTGTTATCATGTTTTCTTTCAATACATTTAAAGTACCTACATACATACATATGTTTTGAATGGAAATTATGTATTTTTCAGTCAAACAATATTTTAGAATTATTTTCATGAATATTACAATAACAAACATACATACACACATTTCAAAACAATGCATAAAACAGGTATTTAAGTAAATGAAATATCCTTCGAAACATTTATACAATGCTCTCCTATCCCCTGTAATTGGGAGTACAATGTAAAAGTTGTATTTTTGTATATGTATTGGGTATTAACTTGAACATTTTTTATGTATTCTTCACCTTCAATACAATAATGATAAAATGAATTTGTTATACACACAGAACACAGATAACATGTCAAAGGATCACGCATTTATTTTGCACCTTTACTTAATTATATACAAGGTGTAGGTTTTTAAGCATTTTATGTAAATATGTATGTATATGATGATTGCGTATAAAATCATTTTCGGTTCGTATGAAATTATTTTTGATAATAATACGAAGAAGGAATAATAAGAAATGAAAATATTCGGAATACAAACAAGAACAAATAAATGACAAAAAATATATAAGAAAAAAAATATACAGGAAAAATTAGATGAATTGATGTTAGAAGTCCTTTGACCTGACCTCGTTTTCATGTTGTTTATTTGTTTGATATTTTATTTTTTCGTTTCTGTTATTTTTTGATGTGACAGGAATGAGAAAAACATTTAAAAATTATACAAAACAGAAAATAAATAAAAAATTAAATTGGGCTTAAGAATTGAAACAAAAGCAGGACAGGATAACAAAAATAACAACAAAAATTTAATAAACTTTTTATATATACGTATCTATGTATGTACAGGGTGGTTCGTAATAAAGTGTTCCAACATAATAATAATTGAATCCTTGAAGTGTTTTGTGATCAGTGTTTACGGTTAGTCATTTTTTCGTAAAATCCCTCCTTCACTTGTATTTTAATGGTTGAATTTTGTTCGCTTGTTCAGACAGATGAGCTCATATAAAAGGTTATAACTTTGTTTGAAACACGATAGGAGGACAAATAAGGTTTCGATGAAATGTATTTTCAAAATTTTAAGTTTGTACGTTTATATCTATCATATTTGGCAACGGTTCGAGGTTAGATACATTGGAAAACTGATAATGCATAACTTTCATCGAAACCTTATTTATCCTCCTATCGTGTTTCAAACAGAAGTTATAAGGTCTTATATCAACTCACTTCCCTGAATAGGCGAAAAAATTTTAACCCTTGAAAGAAGGGTGATGGAGGAATTTTACGAAAAAATGCCTATTCGTAAACGCTGATCACAAAATTGCAAGAAATCGATTTGGTATATGTTCGAACACTTTATTACGAATTACCCTGTATTTTTGCATGTATACATACATATGTACATGATGAAATAAAAAAATTAAATAAAAACAAACAAACAAACAAACTTTCTATTTTAATTTATACATGAAGGAAGGATAAAAATACAAATACATAAAATAAATTGTTTCTCATGAACAATGAAAAGAGAAACTTTAGACACATACACACTCCTATACTAAAAATCATTGAAAATATATCTGCAAAACAGAAACAGTGAAAGAGACTAAGATGAAATGATAAGGAAAACAAAAAAAAAAACAATCAACAAACCAACATAATGAATACAAAAGCAACAGTTTAATTTTTTTTTTTATAAAAGTTAAGTAATTTTTTCTTGAATGATTTTTGATTATATATATACGCTGATTCGAAAATCAAAGAGGCGAAAAACTGAGAAGAACAGCTAAGCAATTTCGATTAAGTGGAACGGAAAACGGAACACAAATAATATAGAGAGAACAAAAAAACAATACACATTTTTTCCTCCCTCGATTTTATCGATATTCTTTCCGTTTTTTTTTTTATTATTTTTTTGTTTCTTCCTGACTTTTGTTTCTTAAATAATCAGCATTTTATTTTTTATTAATATTTATCTGTGTGATAAAACAAGAAATATAACAGATAAATGCATATAATAACGCCAAATAAAAGTGAAAAAAAAAATGAAAATTTATAATAATATGAACGCTAATGTATGCATAATAAGATATAATAAAATGTACGAGTGTGTGTTTGTATGTATATGTGAAATTATATAATTTAATGTTTTTTTTATTTTCTTATTTTTCAGTTCATTATTTTATATTAATAGATACATAATATGTATGTATATGTACATACATAATGCTTCGTAGTTACACATTAAATTGATAGGCGAATAAGTCGTTAAAATAAAAGTATAGCTCTACAGATAGCTGCGCCTACTTATGTTAGTAAATCTTTCAAAATAAAACGAAAAATATTGAATGGAAAAAGGAAAAAAAAAATGGAAAAAAAAATTAATATTATATATAAAATTATGCTGATGAAGACATCGAAAAATGAAACAAAAACAAAACAGAGAACAAAAAATAAAAAGTAGGAAATATAAAGCATCCAATTATATGGATCACTGCATCAATTTATATTTTTTTTTCTCTGTGATGTTATATTTTTATTTTTTTGTTTTATTTATTGCGAAACAATAACACGCATATTTTAATGTGTATATATGCGTTTGTATTGCGTATGCGTTGACAATAAAAACTGTAAAATTTTTCTTCTATTATCTTTGATGTTTTGTTTTTTGTTTTTAACTTTCTATTTTTCGAAGAAGAAAGTTTTCTTTATTTCTATAGAAACACATACACAAACTCACACATACATTCAATCTATCTGTATTCTCTAGAAAAGGCATATGTGAATTTATAACAAGACAAACAAGCGAAGAAAATATACATATATGTAATGTACATGATATGAAAAAACAAGAACATAGAAAGTATGAAACATGAAAATGTACATATACGAGTATTTATAAGAAAAAGTAACATAACTTTTGAATCAATTTATCATATCCTTACTTAAAGATTCCAAGAAAATTTATAATCATCATAATTTGTTCGATGTTCGAGAAATTTTCTATCTAAGTAATGTAATAGTATCTACTGTATGCCGATATGTTTAAAAAATTTCCTCCACTTCATATTTTCTTTGTATATTCATACTTTTTTTTATATTTTTTGCAGTTTTCTCCATTTAATTTCTATATATGAGTTTATTATTTTTTTTTTTTTTTCATTTTGTGTGTCATGTTATTCTATAAAAGTTTTCCAATTAAAATATAAACTATATAAGTAAATTTTATTATTTTTTTTTTCTTGTGCTTTACTTTCAAGAGTTTTCTTTTCCTTCATCCATACAGATTTTTATCCTACGTATATATATACATTTATTACAATTCCAAACATATAAATACAAAGGTATCAACAAAAATATCCTTTCAAATATAGTACGTACTTGGTTACAAAAAATACAGTATAGACTGAACTGAATAATGCTTAGAACCAAAATATCAAATGAAATTTTAAATCATTTTCTGTTCCAAGAGTAAAAACTCAAAAATTATAAAATTTATGGAAGGTAAGAAAAAAAAATTCAATGTTGAACAATTTATCTTTTATATATTTTTATCTGATATACATATGTGATCTTCGTATTCATCTTTTCGATATTATTTCTCGATTTATGAAACAAATATCTGAACATGTACTACAACTAATAAGTTTAACTATGATTACATGCTTACAACAACAAAGTAAAAAGTAAGAGGACTTCATTGTTTTATAGGAAAACTGATCATATACAATCCAGTTGGAGTAAAAATTTACCATATACTCGTTTGTAAATCGCCACACCATCCAATAAGAAATTTTCGTGAACGTTTGTTGCGTGAAAACAGGATTAAAGATCTAAGTTCTAAGTAAAATATTGTAGTGTATACAAATGAAATATTTTAGGAAATTGATAAATTCGAACGTACAATTTCAAACTGTACAACTGATTGCTAATGAATGTTCAATTAATTCCTTTTTTTGGAATTTTATTGAAAAATTATTGTAATCGTTATTGTTGTTCAATTTTTTCTACTACCACTGTAAATTTCTAGTATTTAAAATGTCTATGCATGTTTATTTATTTGTTCATACAGAAAATCAAATAATATAAATAATGTAATGAGAAAAGGAAAATATTACAAAAAAAAAAAAATCTGTTATATGTACGCCCACATCCATAATGCATATACGGTATATTATACTTTCATGTTACCGGAAATATCAGACAATTAAAGTTTTTTGTACATCATATATGTATGTAAAAATACATACTCATTTTTTTTCAACTTTGAGAAAAAAAATATGAAGAAAGATTTTTCTATTTTTATACAAAGTTGAAAATAAAAATGTATACATTTTTTTTCTGATTTCGACAGAAATTTTCCTTATCCTTTTCCTTTCTATTGTATTTTATTTATTTGTTTTGCTTATTGTTTGTTATAGAATTCAAAAAGAATTGTACTTTCATGTTATTGATGTTCATCATAAGTGGCAATTAGCCACACAGTAAGAAAATTATTCGAATTCGAGCTTAATAAGGACATAAATGTAAGTATACTTTGAACTACAAAAAAAAAAAAATTTGATAAATAAATATATAAAGTAATAATAATAATAAAAAGAAAGAAAAGAGGATAAATTATACAGGGTACATACGGAATTGGTATACAAATAAAATTAAACTACAAATTTGAATTCCAGGACACAATTTAATAATTCTATACCCATAATAAGATATCTAACTTGTACATTGAGTACAATATAATCGTTTCGTAAATATACATGCGTATAATCAAAATTATTTATGTAAATATGTATGTATATTTTTATTCATATACGATTTTATTCTCGATACATAAAAGATTTTATATTTTTTTCAATTTTCGAACAAATCTAATATTGCTTTCAACAAGGATAATAATTTTATTTCTTTCGAAACATTATATTCGTATATTATATTGACCAAGTAATACGGCACTCGTATATCGTACAAAGTAAATCAAATTAACTAGAATAAAAAAAACAAAGTTAATTCTTATTTCTTACTCTTTAAATTACAAAAAAAAAAAAAAAAATTGTGAAAAAATATAAAAAAGTTGAAGAAAAAAAAATATATAAAAAAAGCGAAAAACTTTTAAATTTAATTTTCGAAATTGTATGTACTAAGGTACATATACATACAATTTACATATGTAAGCAGATATGTACTGCAATTCCTGTACTTTCCTATAGATAAACGCTTATACCTACTCCTATATTTTGTATGTAACGTGAAAGAAAAAAAAAAGAATTATATCATAAATAATTTCAGTTAATTTACCAAGTCGGAAAAATATTAATTCGAAAATTTTCCTTAAATACGATACTCAAGAGCTTGTATTTTATTACTGTGTTGTATACGTATATTTTACTTAGCGGCTGAGAGTATAACAACAACAACAACTAGAATAAAATAAAATAAAAAAAATTAGTAAAAAGCAGTCATTTTTTTCATATTTTTTTTTTTGTAAAAGTCATTTCCCATAGCCATATAAAATGGATAATTTGATACATACATACTTATGTACATTATATATAGTACGTATATTCTCGCAGTTGTATTTTTTTTTAATTTTTTTATTTGCGTAATACTTCTCTCATAAATGAACCCAGGATAAAGTTTTCTTCTTATGATGACAGAATTTCACTAGTGTATTCGAGCTACTATATTTGTTAAGAGTATGTACGTATGTTTTTGTGTAACTTTTGTGTAGTGTGTGTACACTTTATTGTGTGTACACGTCTAGTATTAATATATGAATGCGTACATGTATATGTATATGTATATTGAGAGTTTTGTAAAATTTATTTTTTCCATCAGTACTCCACTTCTTTTTCATTTTGTTGTTATTGTGTTTTGTGTTCATTATTTGCCATATTTGTATATTTGTTGCTTTTCTATTCTCTTATATAGAAAAATATATGTACATACATACAGAATATATGAGTATATTATTCTATTATTTAAAAGTCCATTATAAATTCAATGCTCAAATAAATACCGACTTTATTATAAATACTAAAATACTATATAAAAAAAATTTGTTTACTATCCTTTTCAAATTGGTTCGTTTCGTTTTGTTTCGTTTTTATTTTTCTACTTTTTTTTTGTTTTTTTATTATTGTATTTCTCTTCTCGTTTTAGTTTGCTTTTTGTATTTGTACTTTGTCTGTGGTACTATATATATGAGAGTTTACTTTGCTATTTACTTATTCTTTACTGTTTGCATATAGTAGTACTGTAGTACTATGTAAATGTACATTCATAATAAATGTATGATTAGGTTATGCTTATGTGTGAGTGTGTGTGTGTCTATATAAAGTAAAAAATATACAAAAATGAAACAAAGTTGAAGAAAAATTTCTATTCTTAAAGAGTATAAAAATATATTCTTGTATAAAATTTAATTTTCTACTACGTATTTCATATTTTTAATTCGCTTTTCATTTTTATTTATGCGAGGACATACACATATACATACATACATACACACTCGTATATATGTGTACCTACATGTTATCTGGGACTATATAAAATAATAATTATGTAAATGCGTAAGTTGCTGTATATATTTAGTCCCACAGTCCTTTGACAGATGATAATTTTATTGTTGCTTTGTTATTGTTTAATTTTTTAATATTTTTGTTTACTTCAATTGAATAAGTATATATTTTTAACTAAATTTCAAATTTTATGATACGAGCCCCTACGTAATACTCTTAAAATGTTCTGTACATAAATATGAATTTCAATTTGAATTCTGTTCTGTTTTGAATTATTTAAATTTTGTAATAAAAAAAAATTTTATTATTTTATCGTGTTTTCAAAGTCAAAAATGTAATTTAATCTTGAATTTTAATAGGAAAAATGAAAATGAAAAGACAAGAAAGATACAAATGAAAAAAGAAAAAAAATTAATAAAATTTTATGTCCTTTTCTCCCTTTAATATAAAGCTTCTATATCATAATTATTATTAATTAATCCTATTAATTATGAATAAAGAAGATGAAAAGATATTAAGTTGATTTATGATGGGTGATGAAGTGAAAAATTTCAAAAAATTAAAATCATTAATATAAAAATGTATAAAATTTCGAGGATTAATTTATTTTGCGCTAAGAAAAATTACACATTAAATTAGATTGGCAGGATTTAATGATTAAAATTATATGTACTTTCTTTTGTTTTTTTTTTTTATATGAACACCAATGTGACAGGACAGATACTGTACCTGTATTAGAATAGAATCATTTTAAGATGCGCAAAAATTTACAGTATAGAATCAAATCTTGAATTCAAACTAAAGTTTATAGGTGAAGCAATAGAAAAATGGGATTTAAAAATCTTTTGAAAATGGACATGTCACGAAAATGGTCTTCAAAAGTAATAAGTAGAATGAAAAATGATTGTGAATAAGCTTAGATAAAGAGGAGAGGATAAGATGTAATGCAATATTATCGAGAAAAAAATTCTAGGGGTAGAGAGCTAAAAAAGCTTGGTATAAATATAGTTTGACGGGACATAATGGCGTTCACTGGAGTGGAGGCCATGGCTTTATATGATATAATTCGCAGGGCCATTGCGATGATGATGATCATGATATATATGTAAGTACTATAAAGTAAAAGAATTAAAATTTTATTTGATTATTGAAATTCGTAAAGTAAACCTCTTACAATGTGTGCTTATGATACCGTAGATGGAAGTACTTATATGCGAATATAACAAGCAAAATAAATCCACATAAATCCGATTTATCACTACGGGAAAAATAAAATGTTTCGCACTAAGTACATATTTAGATACATAAAGTACATACATTACGAGCATGTGTATACTTTTTTTTAAGAAGAATTTTAATTTCCAAAATCTAATCTTCATATTTACTTTTTGATATTACCACATAAATTTTCGTGTATTTCTTAAGTTAATATTTTTTTCAAAGTAAAGATACATAGTATATGTACACTCATACATACACCTGTACAAGGATTAAATAAATTGAATTATTGTATGGATTATAAAAATTCTTACGATTTCCTTTTTATTTCAGCATTTGATTACATTTCTTTTTCGTTTTGTTCATTTTCCTTGCGTCTTTACTTTAAATTGAATTTCTCTAAAAATCCATTCAGAATTATAAAATAAATATGAAAAGAATATATTTTTTTTTATAGATATATTATTTTTATTTCATATAACATAAAACTATAGAAAAAATTCTTTTCAATTCTTCTAACATCAGAACATATTACTGAATATGAAAAGAAATATACTAAAAAAAATTTAATACAATACGCTAGGTTACTATATATGAAGTGTATAGAGAAAAGAAATTAAATTTTCTTCACTGTCGATGACATTTTCCGACGAATTGAAAAAATTAAAAAAAGAAAAACATTACAAAAAAAAAAAACGAATTGAAGTAAAATGAAAAATTCTTTTTGAAAATAAAAATGCAATCATTTATTAAGGAAAATTATATTTTTTTCGTCATCATATCATAAGAATAAGAAATGTGTATTTTAAATCCTTTAAATCTTATATACACATTATACAAATCCTTTTTTTCTCATCTCTTTCCCATTTTTCATATTCACCTCCTCATCATCCTCACCTTCTCTAACTTAACTAAATGTAGATTTTTCTCTCTCTTCCATCTTCTATCGGTTCGATGAATGATTTTTTTTTATTGTTTTCTTCTTTGGTTATGGGTTGTTTTAAATAGTAATGTGTACTGTACTGTGTGCATTTTTTTCCTGTATTTAGACGTACATTGCATTTATATTATGTGGTATGGATATTGAACTTTTGTTTCATACTATTTTATCCTTTTCAAATATAAAAGTTTACAATTAATGTGCATATATGTATGTATGTATGTGCACATTTATTCACATATACAAATATAGTTTGCATATATGTACATATACAATTCAAAATATTATTTTTTTAACACATTTTTATACAAGTATACTCATACTCGTATTTATTATCTGAAATTTAATTTTCAAGGCAAGTATAACTGAGAACGAAAAGAAAATAGAAAAATGAAGTAAGAAAAACATATCAAAGACATTAAACCAGCAATATTATACACGGGTACATAATGTAGATACCATTTTATATGCGTATATGTATGTATGAATTTTTTAGTATCTTGTGAAAGTGTGAAGGAAATATACTTATGTATTTTTCTTCTCATTTAGGAAAACTATAAAAATTTTTTCAGAAGAAATGAAGTCACCACTCACACTATAACACTACATTGAACTTTCTGTACAAATGCTGTTTGAACACATACACACACACGCATATACATTCATAGAAAAGTTAAGAAAATATAAAAACATAAAATTCGGATGTACATTTCTAGAATATAAGAAAAATATCAAAGGTAAGTGAAAACTGAATAAAACGAAAGAAAACAAATTAAATGATAGATAAAATGAAAATGTAAAAGCAAAAAAAAAATAAAAATAAAAAATAAATAAATAATGAAAACGAAAAATACGTTAAGTTTTGAACTTAAGAATCTTAAAAAGAAACAAAAAAAACATTAATTTTACTAGAGAAAAGACATAAGAAAATCTATTTTCAGGATTTTGTATATAGAGAGAAGCTATAACGAAAAAATAGTGAACGAAAAAACCAAAAAGAAAAAACTAAAAATTTTCTGTTTGCATAAGAAATTCTTTCATTTTTTTTTTTCATTCTTTTGCATTTTTTACTTTTTGAAAATTTTTTTATTCGTTCTCTATTTTGTTATTTGTACTACTTTTTAGTTATATAGAGTATATTGTATACTCTTATATTTTGGTTATTATATTCCATTTGCATTTTTTGGGAGAAAGAGGATAAAGGAAACCATTTATATCATATGTATGCTATATGTGAACGCATTATGTAGATATTTGAATTCTTATAATGTAAAAATACATGCACATGTACATATTTACAAGTATATGTGTAAGGATCTATTTGAAAAAAATAATTTAAAGTAAAAAAAAATTGTAAAATGAGAGAAAGGAAAAAAAAAAACACAGAACTGTAAAAAAGAAGATTTATGCAAAATGTGCAAAAAAATTTTTTAAGTAAATCAACAAACAAGCAATGCAAAAAAGATGAGCATATTATGTATGAACATTAAACATATACTCATATATACATGTGTATTTTATATAATTTTAGAGTATTCCTCATTCTTAGGAGTGTACCGCCTAAATATATATAGGGATTCAATACTAGAACAGAGATATATCATCATGTAACATATTTACATACATACACATACACACATTCAAATATGTGTGCATATGTATGTATATGGAGTTCTTCTTAAAGGCAATAAATATTGAAATAAGTTGGTTGAACTATTCAAAAAAAAAAATTTTTTTTGTTACTACAAATACATCCAAATATTTTGTAGTAGCGCACACACTCATAAAAAAGTTGTAGAATCAACTGCAAAAAAAATTTTTTTCTCGAATAATTTTTATGTAATTCATACATATACGATGTAACACAAAAGAAAATTATTATAATCCTTGAAAAATTGCATGTACATTTTTTTTTCGGTTTTTTTTTTATCGTGAACGTATGTGAAGCACATCTGATCTGATTGCAAGAACATTTTTTTTTTTTTTGGGAGTATAAGTGGAGGAAAGAAAATAAAAAAAATATTCAATGTATTTGTGTGTGTGTGTGATTTAATAATTATTCAGTGTCTCTGGAGCACTAATTAACCTCATTTTAGATTTCTTAAGCATTCATTTCAAATTCCTTTTCCAATTTTTTTTTTTTTTTCATTTTTTCGAAAACACGTAAAAAAAGAGCACGTTCAAAGCCCAAAACTTAAAATTTACTACATCGTTAAGGATATAAACAAAAAGATTTTATATTGAAAACTGAAGAGAATCGCTCTTGTAATAAGGACAAGTAAAGTATATAATGTACATACATAATATGTATATGTGTACAGGAAGGATAAAAAACAATCGATGATCTGAAATTTGAGATCAAATCCAAATATGAAATTTGAAAGTTTCTAATTTAATTCGAGACCATTAAATGAATTTATAATGTAGCATGTATAATGTATATTGAACACATTCAGAATTTTAGAATGTCAATTGAACGTGTATATTACAAAGAGTTTTAGTTTTACTTTTACACAAGAGGCAGACATATACGACTAGTAGACATATAAACACAGTTGTAATGAATGTAAACATGGACAAGTGGAATTATTCAAATTTCATTTTATAAACTTTTTGCTAAATAAGTTTCGTATTTGAAGTTAGTTTTCACTAGTTTTTTTTTTTTTTTTACATTCACTTAGAACTTGAATGTAAAATAAAATTAAAAAATGGAATAAATTGAAAACAAAAAAAAAAATAACTTTGTAGGTAGTTTTAATGTTAATAGCATTTACATACGTCCATATATAATACATATACATAAATATATATAAAGGACAGAACTGTGTACTTAACAAATGTTTTAACTTTCAAAAGAATTTGATTTACCATCCTGAAACATTTTGCAAGATAAATTTTCTTTGAAATGCAATTTACCAATTACTTAAATGCACGCACGTATAAACGCGTATATATACCTTCTGGTATATGTATACTTAATCCTCTACATACAACTCTTTCTTGTATATATGATGCATGCACAATCTAGAATTCATTTTTATTCTAAGAAAAAAAATTTTCAAAGCTTTTTTATCTCTCGTAATCACATTTTGTTTTTCTGTTTTCGTGTTCGCTTTTGCTTCAAGTTTTTTTTTTTTTTTCACTTCTACTACATTGATTTATGGTTGTTAAAACAAAAAATATTAAATATTTAAGTCATTCATTATTATAATGTTTGTGCAACGCAGGTAATAAAATGCATAAAGTACAAACATTTTATGTATATATATGCAAAGTAGTAAATAGTACAAGTACAAAGCTATTACTTATATGTAGGTGAAGAAAATAATCTAACTAATTTCTGTGTACTTAAACTGAAATATTTTTTTGTCGTTTCGCGTTACACACACATACATATGTATATCATACGCATATAATACTCGTATATATTAAGTATAAGAAAAACGAAAATGTAACAAAGCGAAGAAAAACGATAATGAAAATTTATACATATACATTTATACAAAAAACTCTAAAAATGAAAACTTTCTAGATTGTTAGAAAAACTTTTTTATTTTTTTTTTTTTTTGTAAATTTATAAATTTTACTAAACTTTAATATTTGCAACAAATACATAATACTCGTACAAAATTCATATTACCTATACAGTACGTTGTATGCACGTAAAGATATATGGGTATCGTATTATGCATGTCCATACATACAAATTTACAATTGTATAAATACATATGTATAATGAATACATAATGTAGTAATAGAAAGTAAAGTACAAAGAACATTACATCACAATTTAAAAAAGTATTTTTTTTTTTTTAGTTTTCACTTTTTGCTTCTGTTTTTTTAGTGAGTTTACGTGATATCTCTTCCGTTTTAGAAGTTCAGTGATTAGCTTGTGTCTCTGTAGAATATTATGTATGATAGTATTTACATATAATATGCACACATCATAAATTATTTATTCAGTTTTTTTTTCGTATTTTTTCGAGGTAGAATAAAATGCATAGAATTAAGGCAAAATAAACACACTTGATAATATTCATAAATATTGAAAGCTGAAAATTTTTTTAAGAACAAAATTCATAAATTTTGCAATAATCAAGAGAACAATATAATGGCATGGCAGATAACAGCTTATAAAAATAATGTACTTCTTATACTTAAAAGTGAACACAATCTGATATTATGCTAAAAGGTAAAAATGACGTACAAAAACACATGTACACATACTCGTATATAAATGTACATACATATATACAATATTTTATGTATGAACATAGTGTATACTATATAAACGATGACAGTGCTACAGATACATGCTTATTATTGCACTGCAACACATAATCATCAGAATAAAATATAGAGTGTCATTAAACAATGAAGAACAACCGAAAATTATTATTTTTTTTTTTTTTTGTATATTATATAAAAAATTCAAGAAACAAGTAACATCAAAAAATAGGTATAATGTCAAGTACATAGATCAAAAAATTGAAATGTAAAAATGTGAATGTGAGTGCTTTTATAAATTATAATTGTGTGTGTGTTTTTTTTTTTATTTTATATTTTTGTTTAATTTTATTTCATTTTATTTATTTTTTTTTTGTTTTTGTTTTGATTTAAAACGAGTGTGTACCACCGTTTGTAGTGTATAATACAAGTACAGTACATTTTCGTATAAAAAGAAAGCAACAAATTGCTAATGACCTGAAATACTATTTTTTTTATCATTCATTTATGTATGTATATAGTGTGAGCCATACAATACAAATATTCAGATATTCATAAACATAATATGTATACGTACAATTGCATGTATTTTGTAAATTTTGTTTTAACAGTGAAAATTCATATGATGTACATATATACTAGATTTTTGTGTGTTTATACATGATGCATCCATATTATAATGTATGTATGTAAGTGCTAACACATATTCATATGCATACATTATTCATTCAGATCCGTATGAAAATGATAACAAATGTGTACTCGTTCATATGTATCTATGTATACAGTGCGGAGAAGCATTAAAAAATTGCAATGAAAACAGAACACAAAAAACAGTAGGACGAATGTAACAAAAAAAAAAAAAAGAAAAAACAAAAAAATCAACAAACAGAAACACAAGAAAGTAACAGAAAAATATTAAAAAAGCAAAAACAAAAAAATATTAATACAAAAAAGCTGCAGAAAAAATAACAGATAAATTTTTTATAATCTCCCTCTATATATGCCCTAAAAGATAATCTCTGTTCTGTTTGTGTGCTTTTAGCTATCTTTTGTTGATTTAGCCGACAAAAAAAAAATGTTTTCATGTAACTTTTTCTTATTTTTCCATCATCATCATCATCATTATCATCATCTGCTTTTGCCGCCCTTTTATTTTTACTTTTTTATTTTTTGCATATGATATACAAGTGCGAGTACGAGTAATAATCGTATGTACATACATAAGTACAAGTAGCTACAAGTATACAATTGTTTATGTATAAGTAGTACGTGAAATAATATTAAAAGCATGTGATATGTGACATCGCATATATTATAAAGAAATATTACGTACATTTATGTACAAAAAATTCATACAGAGAATAGATACATTAACAGAAAAAAAACAACAAAAAATGAATAATTTTTTCTTTTAGAATTTTTTTTTTTTTTGCATGATATTCGTTGTATATAAAGTGCAACTATATGCGAAAAAAATTCAGAATGCATTCAGCTTTTTGATAGCACAAAAATTATAGAAAAAAAAACAGTGTATTTTTTTCTATACTAGCAAAGAGAACCTAAGATAACCAAGGGAAAGGCTAAAAACAACGAAAACTTCTAAAAGAAAATACGAGTCAAAAAAAAAAAAAATGAAAGTCACAAAGTGTTTCATCCTAACAGTGCTCTTTGTAGTAAGTTAGAAACTGACACATCCACAAAGGGAAAAGAACAAAAAAATTTCAAATTTTAAATTGATTATTGACAGAAAAAAAAATCAAAAAAAAATTTTTTTTTTATTTTTTTAGATTGGATGCAGTCCAACATCATTGTCGGGTTCTCCGGTAGCAACAGCTTCGAATTCACAATCCGAGTTAAAAGATGAAAGTACATCCGGCAACGGAAATAAAGATCCGTTTCAGATTTTCATGGATCAGTTACTTCGATTGTTCCAATCATTTTGGAATCGTCAACCGACGCCACCTGATGAAAACCAAAACCCAACACCAACATCACCATCATCAGGAGTAGAAGATTTAAATGGGAAATCAAGACGATTCAATGATATAAATAAGTTCAATGATCCTCCAAATCCATATCCTATACCAGGATTCCCACCACCAGGATTTCCAACATCAGGATTTCCAGAATTTCAATTTCCATCTGTTAATCCAGGACAATTTCCAACAATACCAAGTTTTCCGCAATTTCCACAGATACCAAATTTTCCACAATTTCCACAAATTCCTAATTTTCCACAATATCCGACATATCGTCCACCTTCACCACCATCATCATCATCACCACAAAACAAACAAAACAATTATATAGACGATGAACAGACGTTCGACGAGAGATTTGGTGATTTTGTGAAAATGTTGAAGGAACTCAAAAGTAAAATTCCAGATTCGAGTAATTCGAAACAAAATGATAATAATAAAATTCAAAAAAATTGAAATAGCTACTTCGAAATTTTAGCGAATACCAGTAATAATTATTGTCATACATACACACATATTCGTAGATGAAAATGTTTAGAATTTTTTGATGGAAATTTTAATTAGACCAAATGAAAATGAAAAATAAACACATTTGTAGTAGAATTTGAAAATCTAGAATTTTGTATATTCTTTTTTTATTTCATGTTTTCATTATCCTATTGATTATTTTCTTCATTAAATTTAGAAAATAGTGATAATTTTCGACATGCATTTAAACTTTCCGAGTGACTCCAAACTGTCTCCTCACATTGAAAACTCTATGAAGATTTTCAATTTTGGTGCAACTTTCACATATTAAAAATCCGTGTGAATTTATACTTATCTTATATCTTATACTTAGTTCCAGAAATTATATCCTTTTCAACTTGTTAGATTACTATGTAGATTAAAATATTTGATTCAGCTCATGAATATAGCTGTTTCATAATTATTGATGTTGATGATTTACTAAAGACATTTTCCTACTGGAACTGCTATAAACAAACAAAAACAGGGAGCAAATACTCAGCTCAAGATATCAACTATTTGAATTAATTAAACGAAAATAAAAATAATAATAGCTTAAAATCAAAAAAATAAAAGAAAAAAGAAAAAGAAAAATACCAAAAATATTTGCATAAACTAAATCCTTTTACAAATTAATTTTTATGTTCAAATACGGTATAATAATTTTAAGAGAATCGAACAAATAAAATTTTATTTTTAAATCGCTGAAGACAAACAATAAGAAACACACATATAGTATAACTACTCGTACATATACAGATAAAAAATGAAATCGTAATCAATTTGCTAGACTATGCTAGACTGAATTTTTAAGCTTGATCTCTTTATTTTTATTTCTATATATTTCACTCTGCGTATGTAAGTATATCACTTTTCTATCTAATAATACGCACATTAAATAAGTACGTACATACTCGTATTGTATGTATTACATACATATAAGTATATATATAAATTCATAAAAACAAACAAAATGGAATAAAAAACAAAATCAAAAAGGAGAAATAAACTGTAATATTATGCAAAATCATAATCGAATTCGAATTCAAAGATCTGTCTATGTATGTATGTATATTATACTCTGCATAAAAATTATATGCTTGGCGGTAGTGTAGTTTGTAGTATACTCGTATGTACAAATACGAATATATGTAGTTCAAATAAAGAAATTATATTTTGCTTTCCTTTTCGTTTTATTTTCCAATAACTTTATTTAATTTTTTTTTGTATGTTTTTTTGCGTTTGATTTTCTTTTATTTAATTTTTTATTTTTTTTTATTTTTTTTATTTTTTGTTTGTTTGTTCGTCAGAATTATTACTTAAAAGCTTATAAATGTAAATCGAAAAAGAATACAAAAACTTACTATACAGTATTTGAGTTATACTTATGTATGTGTGCTTATATTTACATAAATATGTACATATATATAATAATTTTTAAATTTTAAATCTCAAGTGTTTGACTATATGATCACCGAATGTATGTACATTATAGCATATTACCAATACAATCATCATATGTATGTATTTAAATTTATAGATGATACTTTATACATATAAATAGTATTTCTATTTTTTCATCTTAACTATTTTTACATAAGAATAAAGGATTTCTTTTGAAATTTTTAAAATTCTATTCGTTTTTATTTTTTCTGTTATGATTATATGATATACATTTGGATACTATAGTTTTAAGCGTTTTGATATTCAGAGATATGTACGTGTAACAATATCCTGAGGCAATTTTTATCAAAAATACAAAATATATAAAAACAAAATAAAAAAAATAAAAATATTGAAAGAAACATATACGAGTAGATAGAAGGAAAAAAAAACTATTCATATATTGAAAGCCAATTTCGACATTTGTGTACTTTCCCATACACATATAGGAGTTTGATTGTGTACATATACATTTTTATTCTCTCTGTTTTGTATAAACGTAGTTCTTTTTTTTATTTTGTAAGAACTATTTTTCGAAAATTTCTCTCACACTATGTGCAGTTTTGTTGTTATTGTCCTGTTTTTTTGTGTTATTTTGTTTTGTGATCTTTGCTTTAGGTACATATGGATATTTTTTTTTATGATTTTTTTTATTCACTTAATATCATAATATCCTTTTTCCTATAAAAAAATACATATTATATATACATATATATGTACGTATATACATATTTACTATATTATGAATTATAGTATGTAAGGATATGTAAAACAATTTATATGATAAAAGAGAAATCAATTTATGAACGAAAAAAAAAAATCTAAAAGTTATACACAAGCACACACACATACTCCTGTAATGTGCATATGTGATGTGTATATAAAACAAAGAATATAATATATGAATGATATATGATGTAAACAATCAATATATGGATATAAAGAGATATTCATATCTCGTATATGATATGATATGATAAGTGATATATGAGAAAATAAAAATATAAATAAATAAAAAAAAAATTTTAGATCTATTTATAGATAAGAAATATGATTGTATATGTAAATTAGAAAAAATTTTGCATTTTATTATTATTATTACTATTCTATTGTATTTTCTGTATGTTTTGAAATAATAAAAATTGATATGAAATGATAGATATACATAGATAATAAAAATGTATATCATGTAGTAGAAAAAAATATCATATTATCGTATGTATATGTACATATATACGTAATATGTTATTCATGTAGTAAATAACTGAATAACTGAATAAAATTATATATTCATTTTTTATACTGCTTATAGTATATAATATTGAAAGAAAATCATTTTTTTTCTCATTAGTTTTCATTCCTTTGAATCAAGGATATCGACTATACCGAATTGAATTTCTATATCGAATTGAATATGAATTAAATTATGATGATATGAAAATACATAAGTAGATAATTGTGTATTTATATATAGAAATGTTTATAATAATAATTTAAATGCAATTTCTTTCAATGAAAGTAATTTTTCTTGAAACTGAATGAAAATTAAATTCATAAATTTATATTGGAAATTTTATGGTAATTTGAAAACTTATAACAAAAAAGGTACAAGACACCTTTAAGAGAAGAACTCTAAGCAAAATTAACGGACCAACCAACAAAATAATGAGTGGAGAATAAGATATAATCACGAGTTGTATATGAACTATATCAGTCACCGAATACTTTCAAATCACATAAATTTTGTGCGATTGAAATGAGCTAGTCAAAAAACACAAAAACGGAAAAAGAGTGATAGACAGCATACTTTAGTGTGGCAGTCTACCAAGACGAAGACCAAGATTAAGATGGGAAATTAAAGCCTAAAGAGACCAGAAATAATGCTGGAAATGAGAAACTACTAAAAGTAATTTGCCACAGAACGTCTCGCGTGGATATCTCCGCTACAGGAGATTCAAATCTGATTTGGATTATGGAAAACATTAGTTTTTCAGCCATTTAAGAAGAATAAGAAGAACAATGAAAATTGAATTTATAAATTTACATAGAAAATAATAATTTGAAAATTTAACACTGACAAGTTTTCTCCAAAAAAAAGAAATATTATTTTCTCCGTTAAAATGATTAGAAATCAGAACAGAACCCAAGAGTAATAATCTACTTCATAACAATTACCAATGATGACCACATCACGATAATAATAATCAAAAATTTGTTTAATATTTTAGATATAGGTACAAACTTTTCAAAATACACGAGGAGACAGATACAATTTGTATTTCTTTCTTTTTAGTGTTCACATTTTTACTTTCATATATACGATTAGTTTCGAAACCAATTTTTGATAACACTTTTAATATTCGTATATCAATTTTCTGTTTATAAATCAAAAAAGAGAATCGTATTTTCAACTACAGTTTCCTACTATCACATTGGCGATATAATACGATATCCTATGCATATGACATCCTGTGACAAATTAATCAAACAGATACACATTTTATTAACATTTCGTGTAACACATTCCAATCCAATCATTAATTTATCTTTCATCATCATCATTATAAATTTCAAAAAGCATTCCTTTTCGTATACGAGTATAGTTAGTTATTGAACGGATGTAACATAAAATAGAAAATTAATTTTTTCATCATTCCAATCACCACATTCCAATTATTTACAAGTATAGGTATGTACATACTTTGAAATTGAATCAACAATTCAATCGTTTTTAGTTTTATGTGTTTATAATGTATAATGAGTTGAGGTACCTATTTTCAATTTTTTAATTGCTACATCTGTCTATTCACATTTTATTGAACCATTTTCTAATTATAATATTTTCTTTTCTATAATTTTTTTCTATGAATTTCTTTTAATTTAACAATTTGTTTTTAACTCCTAAGTATATGTCTACTGTTATTTATAATTACTTTCTTTTTCCCTATCTCTTTTTTAACTATTTTTGTTTATTATTCTCTATAATTATATGTATTTTTGTATATTATATAATTTTTTTCCTTTCATTCATTTTTATTCTTATTAAAATATATTTATTGTGTTTGTGGTATTTCATTGCGCGTTTACTAACATTCCATAAATAGCAATTCATTTAATTCATTATTATACATAGATAGGGAGAAAGAGGGAATTATTTTTTATAAAAGAAAATGTAATTTATAATTATATAGTTTGAAATGTTAATACTTAGTTATAGTAGTTTGTATCTACATGTCTATACTTTATATTTTTGTATAATGGGTATATGTACAGACACAGTATACTTACATTCTATTTCATTACACGCTATAGATACGTTAATAATTGCAGCTACTATATCGTTGTACCGTTGTACATATACAAACATGTTACGTATACAAGCCAGTTATCATTTGGTGGTTAGTTGGGCATTTAAAGTTACGCTACGGTCATCTAGTTATGACTCAGATATAATCATTAATATATTAATTCATTCATTGTAGATACCGTCATACTACTACTACCAGTACCATTACACTGCCATTACTGCAGTTACTGTCTATAAACTATATACCGACATAAAATTACCGACAAAAGGTTATTTTCTTTATTTCTCATTAAAATAAAAAGTATATGCGCTATGTACACATACACACAGATATACCTATGTATGAAATATTATGAATTTTTGTATATTCTCGTATACAGTGTCTGTCTAATAACAAATGATCAAAAATGTAAAACATATATAATTATTATGTCGTGTAATAAATAACACGCGATAAATGCTCCTGTATTTTTTTTTCAACCATCAATGTAAATAGAATGAATTGTGTAGATACTGGTATGCGTACATAAATATTTATTAATATTTTTCTTGCGTTCATTTCTTGCTTTTGTACAATAAACATTTTGATTATTTTAAAACAAAAGGTATAATCTTTATATGTATACCAATACCATACCTTTATATACACTTATGTATACGTTCTTGTTGTGTTATACATTTTACAATCGAACCACAATAATTACAATAAAAGATTGTTTTTTTCTTTGTTTATCTCTAAACATAAAAATATAATTAAAAATAAATACATATACCATTTACCTATATTTGGCGTTAACGAAAAATTATCTCAATTAATTTAAAAACTAATAAAAATAAATTCAAAAAAATTTTACTTCTTTTGTTAAATTCAATGCTACGCGATGACAATCTAACATAACACACGTGCTCTATAAAAAATGAGTTGTTTAATATATATATGTACATGCAACACTGCAAGTAGTACAAGAATGTATTTGTACATACATAATGTATGTTGTGACGTTAAAGAAACAATAAAATATCGATTAAAATATAACAGATCCGCAGATATAGTCGATTATTTTCTTTGAGATTTTTCTCTCATTCAAATTAAACTTAATAATAAAATTGTTGAATCATTGTTTGTTATTTTCATTATACGGCATTATTTACTTTAAGATGTAATTATAATTACGTTACGTACTCCATTTAATATGCAATTAATACGCAACCTAACTAAATACATACTTCCTATACATATTATGTAAATACTTATGTACAAACTTATTTATCTACATACTTATATTTTTCATTACAAAATATTTTCTATTGTTAATTACCGCAATGGTGTCTTATTTATTATCTAGATCTGTAAAAAATTAATGGCAAATAAGAAGGTTTTCTTACAATAAACTCATTGAGAATTTTCATTACAATTTTCCGATAAAATAATTAAAAGGCGTGTACATTATTTAAGAGTAAATAATTATACTTATTGTTATCTTTTCTTTAAACCAAAAAAATGTGTAACAAAATTTGTTTCAAATCTTAATTTTTTGGTTTTTTTTTTTCGTTCAAAGTTCATGTTTCAGTGGATTTCAGTTATCACAGTTCATGTGTTTCGTTATAACGAAATGAATTCTATTGTAATGTAATTTCGAAAAGTGATAATAAATAATTTTTGGTGGATAAAATCTTAACGACAGATCATCTGCCTACCACAATAACGCTTGTATTATATTCTAAAAGTTCTACTAACAATAATTAATTTTAATTACATAAAATTTTTGACAAATTATCACTTTACAGTAATTTACATTAACATTAATGCCTCTATACACGAATACATATATGTATGTTTTCATAATTTGAATTTGATAATGATTTCGTATAATGGTATAAATGATAATTTTAATTTTTTTACTAAATAACCTACTCAATAAAAAAGTGAATTTGAAAAATGTTTCCTTTTCATTAAATTTATCCTTCCTTTTCGCTTATTTATGTACGTAAATGAATATTAGATTGTTCCTTTTACATATGGTGTACTCGTAATTACCATATTAAATTTATAAAACAACAAACACATAAATTGACAACATCGAAAATAAAACCGAACAAAATCATATAACAAGTAGGACAAAATGAAAACTTTGATACAGTGAAAAATGCAAAAATGCAAAAATTCAGAAAAAAAAAATACGTATATACTCGTTCTTATATGAAAAAATATTTATTTAAAATATTTTGATAGTGATTCCATTAACAGAGATACAAGAACGATAAAAATGTAAATTACTGTGTAGACGAAAACAATGAAATACAAAATTGAGTATTTAAATGGAAAAAAAAAATTCGAATGTGAAAAAATATATAATAAAATGAAAAGACAAAAAAAAAATTGAATTTAAAAAACAAACTGTCTGCCTAACCTATACGTACGCGACTATGTACATTATTTGAAAGGACATACATACATATTAATAAAAATGTTTTTATCCTTATGAAAAAATTGAAGAAAAAAAAACGAAAAACAACAACAACAATTAATATTTATGTAAGTTGTGTTGTATTTGTTTGGTATATACGTACATATATGTATTCCATTAATGGGATATAAATTCTGTCGATATACAGTATTTTTGTTTGTAATTGTTGTTATAGCAGTTACGAGTATGTCCTTTTTCATTTTATATTTTTATATTTTTTTGTTGTGTTCAATGTATTATATGTTCTGTCTATACGAATATATGAATATTTTTTTTCTATTCATACTTTTCATATTTTATATACACATGTATATATATATATATAATTATATTAGTAACCTATGTAATGTACATATATACAATGTCCTTTAAAGCAAACGTTTAAAGTAAAAACCATTTAAAAAATACACACCATTTTTTTTTAAATAAAAAAAGTTTGATTTTATTTTGTTGTTTTTATTTATCCTTTGTGTTGTTTTATTTGTATATTAGATAGATGATAATATAGATATCCTTAAATGATTGTACAAATGAATGAGATATGTATAGAAATATGGTATGTGTATTGTAATTTACATGCATGCAAATATCATTACCAGTGAATATAAAAAATAATATATGTAATAGATGGACACAATCATATCTATGAATATAAAAACTAAAGGAAGTACAACATAAACAGGACAATAAAATTATAAAAAAAATCTAAATAGAACAAAAAATAAAAAAAAATAAAAATAAACAGCAAAAAATACAGAGAGAAGGTGAAAATCTGGAAAGCAATTAATTGCCGGTTTACCACAAAATGATCGTTCTGGAATAAAAAATAAAATAAAAATAAGTATAAAATAAACAAATCACTGTTAAACAACGACAAAAAAATCTCTGCATATATTTTCTCTGTTATATATCTTTTATTTTATTTTCATTGTTTTTTCTTTGTTCTCTTAACTTTAAAATGAAAAATAAAAATTCTACATTACCTACATATACATATATTTTTGCTATGACTGTATAAGGGTGAAACTGTATTTGTACTGAACTGTATTTGTACGCCCATAGATAGCGCGATTACGTGTGTAGCATGGTATATTAAATATTATTTATATATACATACACTGTACGTATATATAAGAATTTTAAGCATTTAAGTGTACTTTTTTTTGTTACACATATATGGCACACATATGCACTCGTATATTGCATTTCAAATGCGATTATTTAGATAATAACTGTGACAATCATTTTAGAATTAGTGTTAAATTGTTTTTAAATACGAAACTATAATAAAATTTTAATGGAAAATCGAATTTTTCGTTTTATTATTATTTTTCGAATTTCCTGATACAGATACAGAATTTTCAAATCATTTTTCAAATTAATCGATTTATTTACAGAGATTTTGTAATTGGAATGAAAATGAAAGATTATAGAAAAACATATGAAATGATAAAGTGCTGGTAGATTGTAGAGTAGAATGTAGATAATATAATCATACAGAAATTGCATATACTGTATGTGTAAAATTTTAGTATGAAAGTATATTAAGTAATTTGGAGATAAAAATTTTGTAATAATTGGAATTTAATTGTTCACTTACATTCGATTGTTTATAATAAACTCCTTACAACTACTTATTATATGTGAATTTTGCAGAGCTGAAAATCAGTCATAAATTTGTTATTACTCATACTTACATATATATGTACTTAATTATTCGAAACTCTACTAATTCATATTATATATCACCGCCATTTTGTTTTACATATTTATGACCACTTTAATCATTATTACTTTCATACGATTCGATTACGTCGTACGACTGGTGCGACAGACAGTTCGGAGCAAATTGTACCGTGGACCAAGGTTGCCAACGAGCGTGAAATTTTACGATTTGCGTGAAATATGATCTCTAAAGTGAAAAAGGGAGTGAAATTCCTTTTTGTTCACGAAATCGTGAAATTGCTCGAAAAATGGAAAATTCCAGTTTTGAATACAAATTTAAAAATCATTATTTATTTTCCGCATTAATTACTTAACTTCATTTGCGAATAATATTTATTCCTACTTTATAGTATTGACATCTATTAGGGAATGCAGAAAACGTCTTCGCAGTAAAGTAAAATCAAAAATAGGAAAAATAATAAAAAAGAATAAATGAAATATGAAACGAAATGTCAAATGAAGCAGTTTTTAAAATTACGAATTATTATAACCTAAAACTAAAACCTCGCCATATGGATATGACTATAAAGTCGATATTGTATATTCTTGTATAATATAATTATATATTATTCTTGTATCAGATTTATTTGTATAAATATTCTGTAAGTAAAGTGTATATTAACATATTATTATATTATTTTTTAAATATGAATATTTATACAATTTTTTCCATACAGCAAGCTTTGTTAAAATGTTAGCAAATTGGCTTAAGCTTAAAAATAATTCAAATGTAAGTATTCAAAAATAAAATATGAGAAATGAACAATGTATTAATAAAAAAAAATTCCCAAATAGAAAAATAATGAAGAAACAACAAATAACGAAACCGCCATAAATTTAAACAAAAACACAAAGGTAAAAAGACTCTTATTTGTTCACAGCTGGCTGGAGGATCCAAGATTTCAAGGATGGCTGAAAAAATATAACACGGATTCAAATCATTCAAAAAATGATTCAGCCTTTTGTCAGGTTTGCAATCAAATTTTGAGAAGTCACAAACATGACATATTGAAACATGCTATAAGCAGCAGACATAAAATGAATTATAAATCAATAAAAAATTGTAAGCAAATTTCAAATTAGTAGTTTTTTTCGTCTGAATGATGAACGAAAAATAGACTAGAGCCTAATATTTAACTGACTTAATTACTTTTATTTTTATTTAGTTTTTATTTTTTTATTGTTATTTTTTAAAGACTGCATAATTGTTTTGTTACGTTTTGAAAATCAATAAAATTTTCTGTTCAATAATTAGTTTTTTTATTTGTTTAAAACTTGGCTGTGGCGTGAAATTTTGTCTAAAAAAGTAAAATTTATAACGACATTGTGTGATATTTCGAGAATGTGAGTTGGCAACCTTGCCGTGGACAGACAAATTATTAGAAAAGAAACTATGAAAACTACAACCAACACATCATCAGACCAATGAGTACGACAGAATGCGACCAGTTCGAACATTTATGTCTAGCTTACATTAATTATCATACCGCCTTGAGGTATGCAATGCTAGTCACTCCGAAAATAAATTTTTTTTTCATAATCATTTTTATTGCAATAAATTATTAAATGGAAAATTGAATTCCAAATCCTGCTTCAATCAATTCATGAGAATATTTCATTCACATAACATTCAAGTATGAATTTATGTTCTTAATGCAAACATCAAAGACAAAATCAAATAAAACAATTTAAAATTAAATGAGAAAATCTCAATGTTAAAAATAAATTCAATAAAAAAATAATTAAAATTCAAATTTTTCTATTAACTTCAATTTTTTTCTGAAGAATACATTTTTCATAATTATGTGTATTCATTTGTCACAATCATAAAGAATATCTTCAGGGAAATATGAAAAATAGTAAACAGAATCAAATTATTAAAATTTCAACATAATTTTTTATTTAAAAAAAATGATAAATGAAAATAATAATAATAAAAATAACCACAAAACATAAAGTTGAAGAAATGAGAATTTATTATTTACTCATTTTCAAAAAAAAAAAGGAAGAATATTATAAAAAAACAACAACATTTTGTCCATTATGAAAAACATAATCGAAAAACTGACGATATTTTATTAATTTACTGAATGTTTTTTATTTATTTCCTCTCAAATTTTATATTTTTTTTTTCATTAATTTTTGTTTTTGATTGCATAAAATTATTCCTAATTTACGTTACATAATATATTTCTGTTTTTCATATTTTCATTTTTCAATATTTTGTTTTTTGCATTTTCAGTAAATCAAATTTCTTTTCAATTTCAGAAATATTTTATAATGAAAAATGATTTTTTTTTTTTTTTTTTTAGTTTTTGAAATTTTAAACAGAAAACATAAAAAAAAAGAAAAGAAAATAATAATAATTGAAAGAACTAAACATTTTCAGTTTAAAATAAATTTTTTGATCACCTATAAAAAATACAAAAATACAAAAAATGAAAAACGAAAGAAAAGCAGAGCAAAAACTGAAACTGGAAAAAAACGAAGAAGAAGAGAAATACAGTACCTATATCATACATTTATGGACTGCATGCATATACATATGTATGTACGAGTATACAATGAACACTGACACTAACAAACATGAAATAATTTCATATAATGAAAAATTCTCTACATGCATACACGTACATATACTTTATTTTAGCTACTTATATACTTGCTATAACCTATAACCCAACCGAATAAAGAGAAATATTTATGAAAAACGAAAAACAACAAATCAAAAATTAATTTGCATTTCTCTTTAAAAAAATTTTTCATTTTTTTTTTAACAATTTTCAGTATTCAGTAGGTAAGTGAAATGATTTTACCTTCTAGATGCATGCATACATACATACATACATAATGTGTTTTACTGAATTTACCTTTACAATCTTGTAGTATTGTTTTGTTTCATTTTTTATTAAATTTTCATTTTCAATATTTTCTTTCGTTTTTAATTCTTTGCTTTTATTCTGTTTTTTTTTTCTCGTATTTTACTGTATTTATTTATTTTTTTTTTGTCATATTATGTTTTTCTTTTTGGTAAAATGATTTTGTTTACGGAAATTACTTTTACAATCTACAAAACAAAAAGAAAAAAAAGAAAAAAAATGCAAACATTGTTGAAAAAAACAGAATAACTCAAACTAGTAATAAAGAAGTTCTGTAACTGTATATATCTACACTCGATATTTTTATATCAACTGGACAGTATATATCGTTTGTTTGTGTAAATAAAAATAAATTTAAAATGAGTACGTATAGTACATATGCGCATGGACATATAACAGGAATTCCTATTAACCTACATACAGAACCTATATACAAGGATAATCTATGGGCATATGAAACAATTTGGTGACTTTTCATTTTTTTTTTCTTTTTATTGAACATCGAAATTCAATCAATTCCTTCATGCACTCTTGAGTATATGCAGATATCATACTCATATATGTACGTGTATGCATATGTGTACATATGTGAATGTGAATAAATATTTTTGAATTGAAAAAATAAAAAACAAAAAACAAAATAAAAACGAACAACAAAACACATATGAATGTATGTAGATAGACATAAAGTACAATATGTAACATACTCGAAAAAGGATGAAAACATATCCGTTGAAAAAATATTGAAATACTATAGGATATTATGTACGTACATATGCAAATAAAATTGTTTTTTTTTTTTCACGATATATCGAAATATTGAAATTATTTCATCACAATATTATAGTATTTTTGTTTATTTATGTACCACATATACATATGTGTACAATACAATACATACATATGTACATATGTGTATTTTATGTCCTTGATGATTATTTTTTTCATTGGATATTCACTTATCATGTAGTGAACAACACACAAATTTTTCAATGAATTCATTCGTATTCGTATGTAGTATGTTTCATACTGCACGGTACACACATTCGGATTTTTATTATTTTTGGAAAATTCAGTGAAAAATGAAAAATCATATCGTGGAAAATAGTATAGTTCTCTGGTATGATATCTGTAACAAACTACAAAAAAAAAAAAAAAATTCAAATTAAAAAAAAAAAGAAAATAAGGACAGTGATACTATCAAAATATTGAATGTTTTTCTTTTCGAATAAATAACTCCGATTCATTTATGTGTTGTCATGTTTTATCACAACTCTTTTTTTCAGAGGTTTTTTGTGTTGTTTTTGAATTATTTTTAGGAATTGCAGTCAATTCAATTCAGCGTTCTAATTGTCAATTGAAAAAAATTCGAAAATAATGAAAAAACAATATGGAATTTTAATCTTGAAAGAGCTCGCACTTATTACTTAACATCATGAATGTATATGCATACATGAATTTTTATGACGTATGTAATTGCACTACTCCTTAAAATATATTACTATGGGAATTAAAGATGTAATTTTATAAAATCAATCACAAATCAATATTTTCAGGACTGTATTCAAAGAAATCGAAACTTTAAAAAAGTGAAAATAGTTGGAATTGAGTTGAAAAATGGAATCTAATATCGTATAAGCATGGTTTGGCTTCCAAAACGACAACAAAGCCGAACAATGATTTTTCAGTTGACAAAATTTATCGCAAGTGTAAAACTTAAATCAAGTTGCCTACAGTTCAGTAAAAAATTTTGTCGATTTTTCTGCCAGATTCTCTCATTGCAACAAATTCAAAGTTCAAGGCTATTTTTAATTTTTGAGGTGGCGTTTTCAAAGAAAAAATTTTTTAAAAATAAAATAATAAATGGATAAAAAAAATAAATTAAATAAATCGAGCTTTTAAGTATGTATCTACTTATAACTCACAATAACTGATAAAATTAGACCGAATTATTTGAATTAAATTAAAAACAGTGTTTGAAAATCTTTAGCAGCTCAGATGCTGAAGTGTGCGTGAACAAATGAATTACGCCAGGCGTAGTTTCCTTGTCGATAAAATTTGACTACTGAGAAATCGTTATCTGCCTTTGTAATCGTTTTGGAAGCCGAATTGTGGTTAGGCTACTCTTTTCTTTTTATCTACATGTGTGTACATACATAATTCAATTAAAATCTTTTATAAATTATACAAATCTGTATGCCAATATTCAATTGAAACCATGTGTAAATTATAAAACCTTTACGACCTCAAATAATAAATTTCAAGTTTTTATTATTCGAATTTTTATGCTGATCAAAAACTATAAAATAAATAATTTCTAACACGTATTTATGTAATTGTAATATTCTCTAGCATGTGTGTGCAATAAAATAATAAGAATATTAGCAATTGAAAGTTACTACACGTGTGCAATTTTTTTTTTTATTTTTTAATTTTCTAATTCGTTTTTGTTTTGTCAATAATGTACAAAAATTTTTATTTTATTAAATTATACTTATATACACATATCCTGAAGTTAATCTATTTAAAGTAAATTTCTAAGGATACATTTACTACTCATAACACACATACGAATTATAGTAATCCATAATATGTACACACAAAGGAATTAATATGGTATAATGCTGATGATTTGAATATCGGATATATGAATTGAATAAATTGTTTAAAACGCATTCACAAGTAACATATGATGCGTAGATGAATATTGATCTGGCCTATGTATTTTAGCACATAAAAAGTTGATTTGATAGTAGTAGTAGTAGTAGTGATAAAATTCAATAACATAACAAAAATAATAATAGTAAAATGTGTGGTTACATCTAAATCTAAATCTAATTTGATATGTTCTCAGTATATGACAGTAATTTGGTCATGTGTATATACGTATATTATTGGATTAACAATATCACATAAAACTATATACACATATATATACACATATACAATATACACATATGTAATTATGTTTGTTTACGTATGTATGACTATGTAATGTGTGTAATATTATTTTCATGACTCTCATGAGATTTTTTCAATGTTTTGCCATTACTTCAACACATTTATATTTGTTTTCTTTTTTTCCAATAATAATTTCAATTGATTAAATAAATTCTCTTATAGAAAACACGTACATATATACTTATGTACGGAATGTATGAACGAACGCAACATAACATTTTTATCCTTACACACATAATATCCTTGTAAGTATATTTTCTTAAATGTTTTTTTTTTCTTTTCTTTTAAAAAATTGAATTGAATTTAATCAATTTTTCAATGGCTTGTGTGTATGCGGTAGACGTCATTTGGATATGGGATATACATAATAATTGTAAAAGTTTTAATAGGAATATTAGTGGCACGTTCTTTTTAAATGCCACATATTAAAATTATAATCGATGTACATGCATTCACGTACATATACTTAAATAACTATATACTTTATGTACATTAATAAACTATACATATACATACATATTAAATGAAGAAATTTTTAAAATAATTTACACGTACTTTTTAAAACATAATTAAAAATTTATGAGATCCTTTTTTTTTTAATATTAATTTCAAAAATAAGCGTAAGACACAAATGAAACACAATAATAATAATAATAATAGTAATGTTCTACTGGTAGTTCACATGAAAATGTACATGCATGTAAAAAAACAAATGTAATACTCGTAACTACATAATACATACTCGTAAATATCGATTTAATTCGATCGGATAATTTTTACATAAATGAAAATGTGAACAATTTTAAATGTAAAAGTCTTGTGGTCAACGGAAAAAAAAAAACTTTTTTAAAAATATTGTATATTATTGATTTATTTTACAACCGTATGCACACATTACAGATTACATGCGAATATATGGACATAGGTATATTATGTATTCGTATTCGAACAAGCATGAACAAATACGAATGTATGTACATATATAGTACGAACAATGTAATAATTGATAGCGTTAACAACACAACAAGTTAAGTACGAAAACCAAACATAATAAAATAATAAAAACAAAAGGTAGTGGGGATGAAAAACAAAAACAAAAATAAAACTAAAAATAAAATAAAATAAAAAAAAAAAATTCCAATGTACTTAATGTGCATATAGTATACATACACAATCTACAATGAGAACATTAAATATCATAAATAAAATTATAAAACATTACACAGAAGTCATTATAAATAAATTAATCATCGAACAAAAACGAAAAACAATTTCGAAACGAAAATTTTTATTTTATTTCTTTTTTTTTACCATATTTTATCCCTTTTTCATTTTTGCACGTACATACATGCATTCTAGTTGTTTACTTCTATTTATATTTATTTTTTTCCATTTTTCATATTTTCTTTTGGTCTTTTATTTAAAACACAACTCATGTACTCAGTGAACTATAATGTCATAACACAAAAACTACAACAACAAACAACGAAGATAAAAAAAAAAATACATACATGAAAACGATATAAGGTCATAATTTAATCGAATGAAAAAGCAAAATAATTTACCAGTATAAGGAAAAAAAAATTTTTTTTGTACCAGTATATTATAGGGATTTCATATACGATTATTGTATGTGTATGTATGTGCGTATTTATATAAATGTAATATACAAGCAAATATTTAGATACATTTATTAAGCATAGAGTCATGTACATTCCGATTCAATCTTTAAATGGACATTACTGTCAAAACAGTATATTCGAAGACATTTTTCACAATGATTTATGTCAATTAAGTCCAAAAACCACCAATATTCACATTCATAGAATGAAAAACGATCAACAAGAAAACCGTATGGATATGTACGGTGTGGTGTACGTAATATTAACTCGCATATATCGCATAAATGACATACAAAAATACAAATTCATGACGTAAATACACTATGTGTGTATGAATGTATGTCTGTATGATAATTTAGTTCTATACTCTATATCTATGTAGATGTACACACAAAACATATAAATTCTCTTCATTTTATTTGTGCTTTTTTTCAGTTTTCTTTTTTTTTACATATCTATGCCAGTTACCAAGAGAATTTGAATTTATGTATGCATTTAAAGATTTTGAATAGATAAAATCCATTATTTATCTGCATATAGAAAATTTATCGATTTAATTCTATAATGTAGTCTATCCTCTATCTCCTATGATACCGAGAAAATAAAAAAAATTGAAAAGACAAGTATATCTAAATGTTTATAATAATATGTGTACAATGGTGCTAAACAGTAGAATAATTGTAGCAGAGATAAATATGTAAAATGGAAAATTAATCAACACCTGTCTATCTTTGTATTGAAATGTACTTACATTATCATGGATAGCAACGATTAATTGATTAATTATATTAAAGTACATGGGACGGTAATTTAACATTAACTCTAATTTTGATTAGTTGTATATATACTATATTTTTCATTGCGTATGTGTGTACATACGTACGAACATATTTCCTAAATGATTTCTTTCGCAGTGCTTAAATTTGTGAAGTACGAGATAGGAGAGCTTCAATCCAAATATCCGCACTATCTTCAAAGATACCTAATGTACTATCCCATACGTACAGCAATATTATATAAAATACCATGAAAATCCATTTAGAAAAATGCAATAATTATGATTAAAAACTCACTTCATTAAACACATTCAAGTACATACATATATGTGGGTAACTGCAATTAAAATATACCATTATATCGTTAAATAGATATTGACCAGAAAATATAATCGAAATTGATAATCGAGTTTAGTGTGTTTTATATGCTACGGATCGGATGTGCACATGTAATCTATATAGCGATATCTTATAGTAAAAGCATAGTAACATCACCGATCCGATACTATAATAATTACAAATCAATATAATTCTTCTTGATGGATTCTATTTTCTAATTACCTAAATTGTTTTTATACAGAATTTTATGTTAAAATAATTATACCTTCTCACTTTCATCATTTACTTTTCATTTATTCATTCATTCATTATATCTTTTTCTATGATTTTCTATATTTTACATGTTTTATTTTTGTATTTTGTTTTCTCGATAATTTTATTCCATTTTCCCCCAAATTTGTATTATTTTCTTCTCAATTTCAAAATGTCAGAAAATCACTCACTATAAAGTCACTATATACAATATAATACTCAGAAATACAAACTTCACGTTAAATACGTATACGAAATTACAAAATTACAAAAATCAACAAAAATTAATTGTCAGATTGAGTATTTATTTACAAATATAATTGATTGAAAAAATGAATGATTTGTAAAAATCAAAATGAAATAATTAATTAAAAGGGAAAACAAAACAAATTATAAAGAAATTAAAAATAAAATAATAATGAATGAGAACAACAAAACAAACAAACAAACGAAAATTATACAATTTTATATCATCGTCCATTATACAGGAAATTAACTTTTAAATTAAAATTGACGACAGAAATGTGAAATTTTTAAGAATAAATTTAAAAATAAAATAGAAACGAATAAAAAGTAAATTTATGTAGAAAAAGCAAAAACAAGCAAAAACAAGATTAATTAATCTTTTTTTCGTCCGAAAATTAGAAGAGAAAAAAGAAAATACATAATAGAGAATTTATAAAGAAAAAAATTAGAAATTTTCTGGAAATTTGAAGGTACAACAAAAAAAAAATACAAATAAAACATTCAAAGTAAAAGAAACAACATTTTTGATTGATTTGATATTTTTAATGTGTATGTGCGTACATAATACATTAATTTATATATTTTGTAACTGACACATTCTATTTTTATGTGTATGCCTGTCCTAGTTTCCTTTGCGAATACTACCGGTACTACTGGTGTTTGTATATTTTCTTTCTCCAATTACTTAATTAAATCAAAAAATTATTTGGAAAAAGTTTTTTAAAATTTAATTGGAAAAACATTTTGTTTTTTTTATATCATGACAATGTCAAGTTTCCATTTAATTCCATTTTAAAACAAACAAAAAATATTCATGATGAATGTTGATTTATTAAAATTATAAGATACAATTACATAAACAGTTACACATCCTAGTGTAAGTATATCATGATTACATGATGTACTTAAAATCGTAATAAAACAAATTTTCAAAATCAGGATATCATTTTTCGAATTCGAATATATGTATGTGAAATTCATTGAAAAAATATCAAATGAATAAATCAACTGTTAAAATATTCTAGCTCTTGTTTCTAGGATTATGAGTAATTCTGTGTATATAAAGTTCGTGACAAAAATGAATGAAATCTGAAATCTCCGTAGAGGTTACTTATGGTGTGGCGCCAAAAAAAAGGGGGAAATGACACAATAAATTTTTCTGATAAAAATTTTTGATTTAAACTTAAAGCTAATGCATAGTACATAATTGACTGGTATTTTAGAATTTTAACACTTTAATATTGTTTGAGTTTTAAAATGTATCAGCTTCAAAGTCATGTTTTATTATTTAATATGCATCGATACGGAATCGATACGGAATTGATACGTTTTAAAATTCAGCAGTTCTTCACAAAACTTGCTCACAATCATAACAAATAATACTTATATAAGATGATAGAGCATAAGGTGACTTTAATAATAACATAGCCCATGACATAGCCTTGCTTCTCTCCTGTCTCTGCCAGCAACTCAGTGGTTCGTAATCGACATTGAACTGTAAGTACGCACATGGCACACTTGATATTGATAAGTCAAAAAATCACTTCAAGCTAAGGTATTGGCTCGATTTGAGATATGCCTAATGCAGACCATCAAGGAGCAGAAGAAGAATAAATTCTTCAGAAAATGATTTTTATTTCATGTATCTACTGAATACAATTTATACTAATTTAAAAAAAAATTAAAATTAAAATCTCATTATTATTACTTATTTTCATTATCTCTCAAACTCTATTATCGTCAATATTATTCCATGTTATAAATTTTATAATTAAAAATTATTGATTATAGTAACGTACATTTGCATTCAGCCACAAGTAAATCAGATATTGTGTTGAAAAAAAAAAAAAAATCTCATTACACGAGTAATGTAAATGTGTATTACAAAAGTAAATAACAAAAGATTTATTTACATACATAATAAATAAAAAACAAAATATTTCCAATTTATGTTTTGAACACGGATTCAGATTTTTATACGAATGTATTACGGTATTACGTAATTTACCTACATACACTCTACACACATATGTATCCCCACATCACATCACATCACACAAAGCATATACTCGTACCACCCCGTACATTATAAAATTTTGAATTACGAATTAATTTTATTTTATTTAATTTTTTTATTTTTAAATAATAATCAATAATTTTTATTTATTATTTTAAATGCATTATGATGATGAATTTAAAAACATAACATCAATAATTAATTTTGAATGAAACAAAATAAAATAAATGAAAATTCATACATATGTACATATTATTATGTACGAGTATCATCTACACATCACATACTATTTATGTATGTAGACACTCGTATGATAAAAAAATAAAAAATAAATACTAAATAAATAAAAAATTATATTTTAAAAAATTATATTATCCTATTTATTCATTTATATGCCCATTATTTATACATACATACATACTCATACACATTCATCTGTGAATATATCATATTTATATGTATACATATATAATAAAAAAATTATCAAATTTTTGAAATAAAACAAAAGGACCAACAAAAAAAGAAAATATATACGAATACAACAAGAACTATGAATCTGTATATACTTATGTGTGGAGTACAAAGAAAAACATACAACAACAATTTTGTTTTATCGATTTTATTGCAGTTGTTACACACACACACACACACACATTTGTGTGTTATAATATATTTTTGGTTTTTATTGGTTTGTTTGTGTCCTGTTCCAGTTTATTTTTGCTACTGCTTTATACATATATTTTTTTGTGTTTTTACGTAAAATGTGTATGTATATGATATGAAATAAAATTTTTCAAATACACACATGTGTATCATAAAATCAATGTATGTGCATAAGAAACATATATACTCACTTCTTATACTCATATTTTATCTACATACATATATGTACAATACACAATATTATATAGAATTCATAACATAAATATATATATTTAATACCCAACACATATAGTAACCTAGTAACCATATATGTATGAAGATAGACTTACATATGTACGTACAATGCTATATAATGGTCAGTCATATTTGTCATAAATGTATTACATATCTTTTTTATTTTTATCTTTTTTTTATATAAAAAATATATCCAATAAATTAAATTGCACCAATTCATCATTCTTTTTAACTCTATACAAACATATATATGTGGGTACATGTTCCACACATTGAAAAGGAATCTATACTACATATCTATATCATTTGCTAATAATGTATGTAAGTATATTTCACTTTACCATCCAATCCATAACTAACTATGCATAAGTTCCATACCATTATTACTACTTCTACCTTCTACTGTTACTATATTTAGTATACCACGACACTACTACTATTTTTACTTATGTATATTTCTGTACCATCAACATCACTATATAATTTTTCTGCTCCTTTTTTTTTTTTTTTTTGGTTTATCATATCACCGTCTTTATGCTTATATCATTTAAGTTTTTTTCAATTTTTGTTTTTCATTTTTTTTGTCTTTTATACTTAATCGATCAACAAAATGATAAGAAAAGAAATAAATATACATTTCATCTGTCATATAAATTGTCCCCAACATCTTTATATCCTAGAAATTTTCTTAATAAATGACACTACCAGAAACTATATTATATAAATTATATTATATTTATTTATTATATACAAAAATGATATATACACACGTTTATATGTATGTACATGCATGCATACATTTATTTATGGTACGTTTCATAACATACATAAGGTACGTGCATACCAGTGGCGGAGCCAGTAGTTTTTCCTTGGGTGTTCAGATTTTTTAATAAATATACAGATTCATTACACAAACAATAATAATTAAAACAAACTACCCTTAAAAATTTTTGGTCCAAAATGGCGGGTTTTACGAAATCCGTTATTTATCCAGATCAGGATATTTGACTGGATTAGTTGATATACCATTTCTTCTTCTAGAACTTCGTGTTCTACTTGTCACAGTTTATTTCACTTTGATTGGATTAGCGGTTTTCGAGATATAAGGAGTTAAAGTCAAAATTTCGTGTTTTTTAAAAATCACTTTTTCAACTTCTTTTGATTACGGTATAACTTCTAAACTTGAAGGATGACATAAATATTGTATTCTTTCATTTGAAAGGTTTTCTTTGTCCTCTTTCCAATGATATTATATTTATGGATAGAAACTGCATAGATAAAAAATAAATGCACAAATATACAAAAAATTGCGAAAAAATACACATAATTTCATGCATTTTCATACATATTTGAGTAATTATTTCAAAGCTTACTATTTTTCGTAGTATTATTTACCTTTTACTAAATATGTATGTACGTAAAAAATTCAGTGAAATTCAATTATATTTACTATTTACAAAAATATACAAAAAATTCAGTTTAATATTAAATTCAGCTTTTGTTTACCTTTCTACTAAAATTTATATAAGTTAAGTAGTAAAATTAAGTTTCATTTACCTTTTACAAAATTTTATATAAAAAATTCAGAAAAAAATTATTACTAACTTTTTTCTAAAAAATTATTTTGTATGAAAAATGTGTATTTTTTCGCATTTTTTTTGTATATTTGTGCATTTATTTTTGATTCCTATAGAATCGATCCCATATGTCTGGCTGGGTGTACATGATCAACATAATGGAAATGTGAACCAACAACATAACATGCATGTAAAATGTACAAATTGTATTTGTATATTGTATTCTGTATTCTGTATAAAATTAATTGTAATTGTACTGCTGTACATTCTCTGTACATTTACATATTTCTTATAAGTTTATAAGAAAAAGAAATTTAAAAGAGAAGAGTATAAAAGAGATCAATATATGGACATGGAGTTCCAGTTCCACCAATTTAAATTACAAATTACAATACAATACAATTACAATTACAACTCAAACAAGATGTTTCATAATAAATGATTATATTCTTCTCTCTTAAATTTCTTATCTTATATAAAGAGAAGATATCTTATAATTTAACGAGAAGAGGAATTTCTTATAAGTTTATTAGAAAAAGAAATTTAAAAGAAAAGAATATAAATCAATGTATGGAGTATCAAGTCAAGATGTTTCATAAATGTTCATTTCAAAATGTGAACACTTAAACAACTTCAACTTGATAATATAAATTCAAAGTTTTGTGCCGGTCCATATAAAAAATGTGAACCAGATTGATATACATATTATAGAAAAACGAACTTTAATATGTTTGTTTTAAAATGTGAACACTTAAACAACCTCAACTTGATAATATATGATAAATTGAAGTTTTTGGTCGGTTCATATCTAAATGTGAACGCGGCTTATATATAGAAAAACGAAATTTAAAAGAGAAGAAAATAAATCAATATATGGAGTATCAAAATTTTTCATATGTTCATTTCAAAATGTGAACACTTAAACAACTTCAACTTGATAATATAAATTCAAAGTTTTCCGTCGCTTCATATATAAAAATGTGAACGAGATTGATATATAGAAAAACGAATTTTAATATTTTGTTCATTTCAAAATGTGAACACTTAAACAACCTCAACTTGATAATATAAATTGAAGTTTTCTGCCGATTTATATTTATATTTGAACTTTAGTGAAGTAATGTATAGAAAAACGAATTTTTTATTGTTTTCTTGATCTTTTACGATAAAAATTTGTTTTTGAATTTGTTACAAATTTTTATGATCATGTTCATATAATTTTAGGGTGTTCACTGAACACCCTGAACACTACCACCCTCCGCCGATGGTGCATACGTTACGTATATATGGAGTACCAAAACATAACAAAACAGAATATAGCTATAAGGTGATGGGGGTCTTAAATTCCAATTCATTTCATTTTTGTTTTTATTCATTTTCATTGTTGTTGATTATTTTCTTTTTTTTTTCTTCCTTTCTTTGTCCTTCCATGGAAACCTAATTGCTGATATTGTGTGTATTCGTGTGTGTGTGTGTGTATGATTTTTTTTTATTTTGTTCTATTTTTTTTTTTTGTATTTCGTTTGCTTCTTATATGATTATGATGATGCCGATGATGATTATTATTATGATATTCTAAGTATACTTTAATAAGACGCAATCCATCTTTCATCTCATCTTACATTGGTAAGTACTTATATTCAAAGGTATATCTACACATAAAAATACCTATCTTGCGTATCGCCTCATATACAAACGTAGGTATGTGGTATGTATATATGTATGTAATAAAATGTCAAATTCAATAACTTTTTAGACACTTTATATAAGATATTTTTTTGCTTTGTATTCTTTTTTTTTATTTCATTTTATTCTCATCTCGGTATCTTTTTTTCTATACTTTACGGTTTATCAATTCAAAATTGAAATTTATTTCATTTCATGTACGTATGATTTGGTATTATTTTTTTTTTTTTTTTTTTTTTTTTTGGTTTAATGACAACCTGTAATGGTCCATTGTTTAATTTCAATGCGCGTAATAATTCATTTTTTTTTGTATTTAACATAAAAACGGAACGCATGTTTGTATGTATTTAAGTAGGTGGGTACGGTATGAGCACATATTTTGTTTTATACCTTTACAGTGATGATAAAAAATAAAACAAATACATACATGAACATACAGTGAGTGATAATAATATGACTATAAAGATTATAATAGTACAATAAAAAAAGGAATTTTTATTACGTGATTTATTTTACGTAAAATGAAAAAGAAAACTAAACACAAAACGCAAATCAAAAAAAAAAGAAACAAAAAATAAATATGTAGATAAAAGGATCTTTGATTGTGTCAGATATCAAGTAAGATAAAAATATACTATATAAGCGTATAAATGCTTTAAATTTCCTCATTCCAATGTTCTAGATCATTAATTTTAGAAGATTAAAGACTATAAATGAACGAATTGATGAATGCGTTTTAAAAAAAAAAGAAAAAGAAAAGTAAAAACAGAAATAAAATTTATTTACTTTGCAATTAAATAAAGTTCATTTTCAACTATCATCACTGAGATGGAAATTTTTATTTTTGTACTGCATACAACGTGTTCATATAATTTTTGTTTTTTATTTGCATGTACGAATATTGTATAGCCACTAAATTATAACTAAATTATAAGTAAGTGAAATTCTTAATTTAATAAAAAAAAATTTCTTTAAAAAAAAAATCTTCAGTTAATTGGGAATGACATTTAAATTAAAATTTTTGAAAATCTATACGAAATTGTTGCATTTAAATACAAAATATCAACAGATATGAAAATACTATACATATCACACTCTCACAAAATTCATCTAAATTCCATATTTATGTATAGCTATGTAGATTTCAATAATACATACCAACAGTGTGCCAGTTTTTAATTTCTTTACTAATCCACAGATTATATGTGTGAAGTTTTAATGACAACAATATAATTATCAATGCTGGAGATAACTTTCATTATGTAATTTTCTCTGTATACAAAACCAACAGACTCTAACCAATCAACCAGTGCTTGTTGTTCTAAGTCATAAATTTTCCAGAGATATATGTCTGATAAAGAACCAAAGTAAAATTTATGACAAAAGTAGAAGTATAAATACTTGTATAGATACCCGTATGTTCTCCTGCACCTGTATACACTAGTATTTTTCTATTTATACTTAACGTACATGTACTGTATGCATAAGTGTATGAATACATAACCACAGGTGAAAAGAAATTTATGAACATAAAATTATTTTTTTCAATTTTTTCCAAATAACTCGATACACTCCTATCTACATACACACATAGTACCCAAACACAAAAAACAGAAAACTATAGTCTCTTTCTCTCTCTCAAAAAAAATAAAAAATAAAACATAAAAGAAAGAAAATCTCTTTAACACCAAACTAATTTATTGGGTTGACTTCATAAATCAATATACCGTCAATTAGAAAGTCAATAAAAAGGATAAAAATTGTGAAAATAAAAAATATGTACTAAAAATATTTTAAAATTCCTCTATAATACTACGGTACGAGTACTATAAGTTATTTTAAAAAAGTTTTGGCTCTTGAAAATTCCAATAGAATTTATTTTTGATATTTTCAAGAGTATTACATGCATATACTTTCGGTTTTAACATTATTTTATAAAATTCATTATTCTATCATTATTAAAGTTCATGTGATCAAATTTAATTTTTTTTTTATTTTGACAAATTAATAAACAAATAAATAATAAACTTTTGTGAAAATAACTTTTTCACTTTGAAAATATTCCATCAATTTTATGGAAGGTATAAAATTATGTACTCGTGTTCGTGTATGTAAGTATTTGTTTTGAATTTTATTTGAAACGAAATTCAATTATGAATCTATTTAACCTGTCCTTTTCAAAAGTTTTCTCTTTTGTATCATTATTAATATTTATTGTTCTATTTAATGCCTCCTACATATTTATAAAACATAATTTTGATGTATATATACACAATACACATTTAAAAGAAAGTATGCACATAGAATGCAGACGTCGTATACTTTTAAGTCCGTCCGTCCATAAACGAAATGATGAAGACAATACATACTACTCATGGTTAAAATACTCATGTAAGACGAATAAATATTTACATACAGTATATGAAGGAGGTGTGTGTATATAACCATTTGTAAATAAAGTCAATTCTATTCTTTATGTACAGTCAAGTATGTGCTGTGATATGTACAAATTAACGAAAGCATAAGTTTTTGTAAATTATTCAAAGTTTAAAGTTTTAAAAACTTCTTTATATTGTTTATTACTGTTTCGTACTTGTACATTTTATATAATCGTGTCTAAGTACATTGTGTGTGTGTGTTTAACTATACATTTATGTACGACTATACTATGCTAGATGCTAGTATATTATTTTCATGAAGTACTAAATACAAATCGAATTTTCTAAATACAATATAAATAAATTAAATTAAAATTAATTAAATGTAAGAAAAACTAATAAAAAAGCCAAGATCAAATTATTGTTTAAATTTGAGAAGTACATACTCCACAGCTATGTACATACGTACATATATATAATACATAATACCAAATACTCATATACTAGCACTAGTACTAAATTCAATAAACTCTTGCCTCGTACTTGTTACATTCAATTCGTAAAATTTTCTCGTATTTACAGAAAACTTAAGGTGTGGTCTGACCATTTTTGTGTTTTTCGAACTATGTAACAACATTTTTAAACAAAACAAAAAAGTAAGAAAATCATGAAAATTTTCTTTGTATATACCAGAGAGACAATATAGAATAATATGTATGTATAAGGACATTATTTTATTATTATCGTACTATTTGTTTCCATGTGCAATATTATACAAGCATGTCTTTATATACATATATATATATATATATATATATATATATTTATTTTATTTTTGAAGCGGAAACTAACACAAAAAGATAACAAAGAAAATTTTCATTTCGACACAAATTAAAAGTAGAATTAATTATTATTTGAAAGAAAGTAAAATAACAGAATAACTTACTACATATATAAGTACATGAATGAATAAATGAACAGAGTAAAAAGTTCATTTTTTACAAATCTTACTGTGATAATTATAAATTACATTTTACTCTATAAAATTTCAAAAATATGTATTCATATACATGCATGTACTTGCATAAAAACGTACATACAGTGAACATTAAAAGTCATTGTACACCTCCAAATTTTTGTAGAATTCTCTCTCTTCCTAATAAACTCTTGACCAGTAAAGATGCTTTCTATATTAATGCACTAGAAAAGTTTATAATTCTTCAAATAAAATACAATTTATTTTACTATGTTAACGCTATAGTCGTGAAAAAAAAAATTTTGTATCAAAAATCACCTAAGATTTATCTTTAAAACATTGTGAACGATGAAAGATAGAGTCATAAATTGTATATGAAAGGTCAAAATGTCTTCTCTAAGTATCATCAAAATCGAGAAAATAGTTTCAACAAAAAAAGATTTTTGTAACATTACCCAGAATAACCGTATATAAAGAATTATATGAGATTATATGGTTGTACAAACACTTTCACTATTAATTTTGGGACTTGTTTTAATTATTTTTCTATAAGTTGAGAATGAACAGATGTAAATTAGTTCCAATTTTTGTTAAAAAAAATGGGAAGATGTGTTCATTTAATTTTGACTTACAATACTTTATAGTTTAAATTTGTAGGTGTACAAAAGCTTTTTATGTCCATTGTGTATATAATTTAAAATAAATGACATACATATACATTATACGTTCGTATTATAAATGAGTATCTAAATGAATATCTTAGCAACACAATTTCGATATATTTTCAAAATTAAACACATAAATTAATATACAAGATATTACAAATATTGTATATAAGGCAGTATAAGTATCTGCATAAGTAGTACACTCGTTGATGTTGACGACAATAATGATTATGATGATGATGACGATATATGTTCGTTCTTGATGCCATGATGATAATGACAATCAAAGTATAGATGATTATATCTTGAAAGTAATTGACTATATTTCTATATATCTTCTATAAATATCTGTTTTTATTACAAAATATCCAGAAAAACGATATTTAATACATGAAAATATAAACGTTAAATACCATAAATAATCATATACCTATACATGATGATTACATATACATATTTATATGATAGTAAGTATATAATTGTATAATAATATTCTGGGATACTTTACAAACACATCATTTCTTTTCGAATTATTTACACCGGTATACAGTGTAAGCGGTCTATAGTAGAAATTCTTCAAAAGAAAAATGATATACGATACTTACCTACATTATATGTTTGTAAAAATTTATGTATTTCATTGAATGATGTAAAGATGTGCGTATTCAAATGATTGATATCATTATCATACAGATAATATTATTGAACAGATTTTTGTGTAACAAAAGTTCAGTAGAATTTCGAGGAAATATTAATTCCAAGGTAAGTGATGAAAAGTGTTTTCTTCAACATAAAAATTTCGCAATTTCGAAGAATTATTGTTTGAGTATAAAAGTAAGTATAGATACATGAAATCAATACTGAAGGTCTAATTGTGAAAGTTAATAGCTCCTGTGATAATAATTATTTAGAATTTACATTTTTTTTTAGTTAATTTCTTAAATTGGTAAAATTAATTTTAAATTTTGAGATAAAAATTAAGCCTAAATAAAAAATTTTATTTTTATTTTTCGTCATTTTAAAAGTACATATACAAAATATTTAAAGAGAATTGTGTTTTAATAAAAATTTCGTCCGTACTGTGAAAATTTATATTGACCCAGAATTACATTGTTAATTTTGCAAGTAATAAATCATTACTTATATGATAAAAACTAAATGAAGAAATGAATTGAACAAGAAATAAATGATCCACATAATAATTCAATTAGAAATGATTAAATGAATGTACTCGTTCGTAAGTATACGAGTACAAAGAATAAGTTAATCAACAACTTCTTACTTATGAATGATTTTTATAAAATGTGCTCTTTTGTTACCATATACACAGATACCATACCATACGATTGTCATCATTATAACATTATCATCATCGATATTCATTTCTTGCCATATAACATTTTTGAATTATTTTCTTCATATGCTATTTCTCTTTGGAATCATCTGGACATTATATAAATCAATCATCCGCATACCTAAATTTACTCGCAAACATACATACATTCCGTATAACCATCTCTCGTGTACGTTACATACATTCGTTGCATTTTTATAAGAATTTATTAAATTGACAACGACACATAAGATCTAAGAATCAATAAATTTTAATCAGTAATCGCAAAAAAAAAATAAAAGAAACAAACGAAAAAATAAATTAATACATAAGAAAAAATACCTATGTACATTCTAAGTATGTACATACTACATATATGCATTTACTTTTGTATGTAATGTCTGAATATAGCACACGTGGCTATATGTTCTCAAAACAAGAGCAATGTCTTTGTAACCAAACAAGTAAATTATGATAGAAAAACATAAAAATTAAATCAAAAATTGATTGAAATGTTTTTATTTTTATATTATTCTTTGATTATAATCGGGTTTCGATTTTCTGTTTATTATTCTCTTTTATCATAAAGTAATTGACTTTTAAATTTTTGTCTAATTAAAAAAAATATGTTTAAAAGAAATTAAAAGAAAAAGTCTTAACGACAAAAGTATAAAAAAATGAGTGATTCAATTCAATGAGGTAGTACCAACAGTAAAATCAATCAGATCATTGTAATGAAAAGATACATGATATAATATGTGAAAATAAATGTATGTAAGTCTTAAAATGCACAAATATTTTTCTACGCAATGAAAAAATGGGTGCTCATTTAAAATTCGTGTAACTAGTGCAATTTTACGAGACGTATTTTTACGAAACTTCGTAATTTTTTCCTTTATTTGGGGAATTACGAACTCTGTGTAAATAAACGAGACTTTTTATGGCCGATTTCTTCATACTCTCTGCTTTCTGATGGGTCTGGGTGTCACCTAAGTTCAGTTGACAGCTAGCAACGAGTTAAGTTTTCTTCATATAAACTTCCCGTTAACTAACTACAAAGCTAACTAGCTTAACTCAAACATAAAATCGAAAGTTTTGAATTGAGACTCGAAATTTTTAATGTTTTCCAGTTAGACTGCTGGTTGCCTCTAGAATCGAATTAGGTTACACATCGTTACGCCTAAATAAAAAATCAAAGCTTCATCTGCCAACTCAAGTTATCTGGCAGCTAAGTAGTAATCAGAGATGAAGGAATGCAAAAATCTATTTGCTATCTTATCTTTTCTATTAAGTTAGCAAGAATATAAATGGACAAGGTTTGACATCTTGTCAATTTTAACAGCTGAAATTTGAAAATTAAGTTTCTGAGTATATTTTGAGAAGAGAAGATTAATTTGTGTGACAAAATAAGAATTTGTGAAGAGCTATCTATGAGTAAGTTGTAATTAGATTAGTTTTTCACGAGATGTTTTCACGTCATTTTGACTTGCGAGGTAGTAAAATTACACGATGCGCACGTTTACGATTTGAAATGAATACTCTCAATTAAGTTTTTGAAAAATAAAAATATTAAATACATTTACGAGTATACATATGTATCCGTGTCTTGTAGATATAATATTTTTACGTAAATATTCATACATGTACTACATGTATTTCTATTTAATTTACTTTATTAATATTTTCTTTATTCATTTTATTTTGTTGTGCAAAAATCAAAAGTATGTACATAAAAAGAAAATTCCAATTAAGCGTGAAATTGACTGAAAACAATCATATCATTCTACATTTATATAAACCCACAGAGTAGAGCACTCACAGACTTACAGACAGGTCTGTAAAATAAAAGCAAATATTTATCTTTTAAAGAAAGGTAAAGTAAACTATATAATATATGCAAATTTTTCTACATTTTGTTTTGTCTGTATTACAACAATAGCAATGATAATACATTATAATGTGTGTATTATAATGAATTAATGTCATTAAATAATTGTAATACGAACAACGAACGAAAGAGTAGTAAATAAAATAAATGAAATTATAATTTATTGCAGATGTGTATGTGTGATATACATTCATCATAAATAATGCATATATATATATATAATATATATTACACACATATATGTATAGATTTTATTTGTAATCAACCAAAAATATAATTTATAAAATTTGACAGGTGTAATATTTGAATTGGAATTTTTTACTTTCTTTCTCTTCATTTCGTTTTTTTATTTTATTTATTTTTATATAGTATTTGTGTATTTCTATTTGTGTTGTTTATTATTTTTTGAAAAAGAAAAAAAAAATGTTTTTATATAAATTATGTTTACAATATTTACGAAATAATATGCAGTAAATGTATTAAATGCAATAAATAGCAAGATATCCGTGCAACGTTACATTCAAAATAAAAATATAAAATAAATGAAATAAAAATGCACTGTGGTTCAAGATGTCATGCGCCAGTTTACGATAAAATTTTTTATAATTTTTTATCATAAAAAAAATTTTTTTTTAATTTTTTTATTTTATTTTTATTATATTTTATACTATTATTTGTTGCATTTTTTGATTAATTTTTTAATTTGAATCTTTTTTATTTGTGATTCATTCTATTTATTCAGTTTTTAATGTATTTTTTGGTTTTATCGTATTTATTTAGAATTTATGTGTACAGACATGTTGACCTCATAACATTATGTAAATGAAAATTATATTGCAGGCGTTAATAATGCCAATGATTAAAATGAATTAATATTTTACAAAATCATTTGATACATCTCCGGTTTATGTGATTGAAATTTTGATAATATTTTTGGATTTGATTCGATTATTATATAAGGATCAGAAGGCACGCTCAATTCAGAAAGAAATTCACCATGATACTCGGATAAACAAAATGAAGCAAAGGGTATCGTCAAAGCCAAATCACAACTATAATCGAAGATCTTGCCCAGTACTATCAAATCTCAAATCTTGAATATACAAATCACTATAATTTAAATTTCTTATTAAATTTCTACCATCAAAATTTCAAATATTTTACACTAAAAATTAATTTTGACTGAAAATGACAATTTATAATTCACAAATTTGTGAACATATTTATGCCAGAGTATATAACAATCAATTAATCAAAATTACAAGAAATGTATTGCGTCGTATCATAATCGAAAAAAAGTATTTTATTTTAAAATCAGAATTAAAATTAAATAAGATAATTACGTAAAACGAAAACAACAATTTTTAATCAACAGAAAATTAAATAAGATTATTTACCAATTATTTTCACTTTAAAATTTGCGTAAAAACATGTTGGAACATTTTATACTTTATAAAATAGAAAGCAAGTGAAACAATTAAGTACTCGCGTATATCGTTCGCAATTACGTAAATGTACATACAAATTACTTACAATAAATCAGTATTTCTCTGAATTTTATAGTACCTTTTTTATATTTATTTCAATATACATAATCTCATTGATAAATTTTAACTCTCAAAAGGATAAATTAATATAAATTTCATTTTTAATTGAAAAATATCATTTCAAAGAAAACTTTTTTATCTCATATTATACTGTTGAATAAATTGTTGAATTCAGTGATTATTTATAATCACAATAATAAATTATTATCTGTTTTACAATGCTGATAATTCATTGAATTCAAATGAAAATAATACCATTTGATTATGAAAAATTAAGTATAACCATAAATCGATTATAAAGACTGGTATGGTAATTCGTAGTTATTAATTGCAAACTACATGTTCTTGTAAGAGTTAGAATAATAATAAAAAATGAATTCAAAAAATAAAAATTAAAAGAAATTTAAAGGCATACACATTTTTAGAATTTGTGTATCATGCATGCTTTTAGAAATTTCATTTTGCTTACTAAGCTTAGTTACTTTAAAATTACTAACACTCTTATTTACTCTTATACGATTTTTTGATAAATATTTAATTTTGAAAAACAAAAAATTTACTAGTAAAACAAAAATTTGCAAAAACTTTAAGAGAAATTCAAAAATTTAAAGATATTAACGAGTATAATATGTAATGTGCGTAATTACTTCCGTTTTGCCAGTATTTACTTTTCGTTTCATCTATTCCTTAATTTTTTTTTCTTCAATTCTTTCCTTTTCGTCAGTATTTACATTTTAATATACTTACATATACACATACTAGTACATATGCTCATAGAGACATTGTGTAACATACAATGTACATACATATTTAAAATTCTACAGTCGTTCAATTTTTAACGTTTATGCAAATTTACTACATACTTGTATACTTAAATTCCTGCGTATGAAAAAAAGGAAATTTTATAACAAAAGAAAAATGATGAAAAACAAAAAATAAAAGTGAAAAATGAAAATATAATGATGACGATTACGACAATGACGAAGACACTAAGACTACAACGACGACAACCTATCACAAAACATTTGATTAAAAATTCATTTTAATTTGACAAAGAAAAGATACTCGTATGTACAGAAAAACAAAAAATGAAATGATATGAAATGAAACCAAATACTAAAATTGAAATTCCTTATTGCTTTTACTGTTCTGTTTTCTGTCAATATTTCCGTTTTATTATCGAGGAATATTTATTATTGATCTAAATTTCTTTTTTTTTTTTTTTGTATTTTCGATATGTACGAGAATTTTGAATTTTATGTGTATACGATCGAGCAGATTAATAGGAAATTTTAAATGATTACAATTAAGATAGCAATGATTACAAGGACAATAAAAGGAGTTGAGGTACTTCATTATCATTTTTATAAATATAGGTACTGTATGGAACAAACGATCCAATGTACGTACATATGTAAATAATTGATATGAAAATTTGTGTATCTTTCTGTATGTTTAATGATTGAATTGGATGGATATGAATGAATGAAGATAGAGATTAACATCTACATATATGTATGTATATATAAACGCATATTTATGTATACATAATATAATTGTAGATTTTATTGTAAATTCAATAATACAAGAAAATATCGAATAAGAGAAATAATTTCTTTTTGATTTTAAATTCAAAAAATTCAAATTCTTTTATTTACATTTTTTTCTGTCCAAAAAAAAAAAAACACATATTTATGTAAGTATACGTATAAACGTATAAAATGTACATATACGATAGTTAGTTAGTTAGTTCAGTATTGAATCAGTGAATAAAATTTTGTGCATTATTACAAATTCGTATCACGTATTTTAAAGTTTCCGTAGAATTTGGATATGCTCGAAATCGCATATACAACAGATTATCAATGTGTGTATATGTGTGTTAAGTTTTTTGTATGAATTGTATAGAATTGTGATGAAAATATATTTTCCGAAAAAAAAATTAGTACTCACACACACACACACACACACAAAACGAAACATAAAAGGAAGAACTGAATATCCTAATGAAAAAAAAAAAACACCTACGAATTGATTATTGTCAATCGATGAAAATCGGATGTCATTATGTTCAAGCATATTCTCAGCTTGAACATTCATTTATTTTTATAAATTAAATGTATTATTTTCCTCTATATTTATTTTAATTTTTATTTTATTTTTAATTTCATATTTAATCTATTTTTATTGTCTTTTCATATAAATATATGTATATGTATTTTTATTTTTTTGTCAAATACAAAAACTTCCGATAAAGTCATTAAATTCGAATAAAAATATTGAGAAATTCTTTGATATCGATTTGTTTTAATTTTTTTTTTTTTGTTTTTTTGTCAATTTCATCAAATAATAAATTTTAATTGGAAATTTCATTTTTCACTATATTGTAGAATATTTAGTTCGAATGTTATACTATATACTCTTATGTGTATGTATGCTTGCTTACTATACGCGAGCAGGAGTATAGCTATATATACTACAGAGTGGACAATGACAATTTGTAACATCCATACACACTTAAATTTAAATGTATATAAAAACCAATAAATTTTTTTTCTTTATTTATTCTGTCGATGTTGGTTTTAAGTATAATCAAATCCTTTCAGGATTCAAAAGACTCAAAAAATGAAAAAAATGAAGTATATTTTAATAAAAAATTACTATTGTGTTTTTATTTATTACTTTTTTTTTTCTCTATGCAATGTGCAAATCATATATGTATATTGAAGAATTACAAAAATAAAAATAATTTGAAGATGTAACGATCAAACAAAAAAGAAAGAAATACTCCAATAATTATTTCTCATTAAATTTGCAAAATGAAAAATATAATAATAATAAATGTATCGTTCGGTAATGACCATAGACCATAGGACCATAGTAATCGCATTTACAAGTCGTCATTGTCGTCATCATCATTATCATCATCGTCATCAGTAGGTACATATACTGTGTATCCATCACTTGCATATTATTATCATTATTACAATCATTTTCCATTTTCTGTGTTCATATTGGAAGAATGAAAAATAAAGAATACAAATGCTATCTAGTCAAAATATTTCATGCAATTATTCTGACAATTTATTCGTCCTGAATTTTACATCGTTCATATACATACTTATACACACACAGATTTATTATAACAAATATTTATTCATTATTATTTAACATCATTTCTCGATTTACATAAATATTTGTATGCACTTGACCGAAAAACCCATAATCAAAGAAAATTATTGTAATTTTTTTCATTTATATTCAGTTGTTTATCTACCGACTTGTACTACTTTGCTACATTAGATATCGTATGTATATCCTCGTGTTTAATTTATCTGCTCTCAGTATTATATGTGTGTGTATGAATGCACATATTTCATAATAATATGGTAAAATATCGTATTTAAGTATATACGTATATATCTGATCTGAACGTTTAAATACTTTAAGAAAAGATACTTTAAGATATAGATAACGAAAAACAAAAATGAAAACAAACTTTAAATTTACATTATTCTTATCTATATAGATAATCTAGAAATTTTGCTACATACATACATGCAGTATATACTCGTGGCAAAAAAAAAAATATTTATAGTTTGTTAAATTTCAAAAGCGAATGGTATAGTTGCGCAGTGAGTAATTTTAGACGAATTTATATTAGTATTGGTTACATAGCATTTTACACTATCATTTTCGTTGCTTTCTATTGATTAATGCTACGACCATTTTCAAACTTAATTTGTATATAATCGTCTAATCGTCTAAAAAGCATTTTTAATGGGAGTGTTCTATTTTTAATTTCTCAGTCAGTCATCAACCACGATGGATGGCGGTTGAGGTGGATAAAAAATGTAATGCGCGTAGGGATATGCGTATTTTCATTATTTTTTTTTCTTTTTGTTTTGAGAATAAAATGAGAGGAATACACAAATACAATGTTACATTTTGTGTAAACATATTATTTTATTCTCAACATGCGCAGTCCATTCGCTTTTGAAATTTAACAAACTATACGAAAAATGTAAAGACATTGAAGAAAATTTAATAATGGATGAAATAAAAGCAAACAAATAATGATGGTACTAAGAAAAATAAAAGGAAAAATGTGAAAATATATGATAAGAGAAAACAAGCTGTATGAACCTTTGTTTATGGATTTACAAGTGCCAATGATATTCATTGAACTTATTTCGCTTAATATGTATATATATTTTTTTTTATAAAATACACATTGCGTATATATCCAATATATGTAAGTGTAAAAAAAATAATTTAAATATTTCTACATAGTTCGTTCTTCTTCCTTTCTGTTTTTCATTTTAACTTTAAATAAAATGATCACGTATTATTTTATGCGTATCGTATCATTACTTACATTTTAAAGATAGAACAAGAAGAAGAAAAAGAAGAAGAAGAAGAAGAAGATGTATAAAAATTTAAAATAAAAAAACTATATCTACATCTTTCAATTTAGCTGAGCATCACGATTGTTTAGAGATATGTATGTAGCTAATTTCAAATCAAAAGGAGTTAAAGTCTAAGAAGATAGTATGCAATTAGAAAAGAAAAAAATGAAAACAAAAAGGTATGAATATTTTTTGATAAAATTGAAAATAATGAATAGATGTCGATCTTTAATGTACGAGGAACGATTATACATAATCCTGATTTAATAAGTACATGTGATACGCATACGAGTAAATATATGCAAACACATTGGTGCACGTTAAATGTACGAAGTACTAAAGGTACTAAATGGTGCTAAATTTGAAATTACACTTTAAATAATTTTATCTGCACATATCATGATGATGGCTACTTTAATTCGTGCAAATACATACAATTATGAAAATACTTCTACTGTATGTGTATTTGTGTATGTGCTTGTTTCAATCTTCAATTATTTAATTACATTTTTATATTTTTTCATTGTTTTTTTTTTTGGGTTTTTGTTTATCTTTCTGTTGATTGTTTATTGCAAAAAAAAAAAAAAAAAAATTTTTTTTCTCATGTTGAATTTTATTAAAAATATAAAATGTAAGACAGATAAATTAAAAAATAAATACTTTTATACAGATAAATTTTTTTATGTTACTTTACATTTACATATAATCTGGCGTATAATTTACATGAAAAATTATTATAAAACAATAAAAGAAAGAAAAACGCAAAAAAAAAATGAAATAAAGTAAATAAATAAATAATATTGTATTTTTGTACATATATGTACTTACATGAATGTTTTATAGATGTATGTATTGGTGCATATGTAAATACATAAAATAAATAAAAATTAAATATGATACGAAAGTGAAAAAAAAAATGTTATCATCACATATACATTTTATTTATCATTTTCATTTTACAAGGCTTATAATTTTTTTAAATATTTTTCTTTCTCTCTTGTTTCTTTTTTGCATATAATACTATATATAATATAATGTTATGTTATGATTGTATAAAGTATTATGTATAATATATTATGGAGAATACTACACATATGTTACATTATGATACAGCAACATAAAGAAAATGGGAAATGAAAAAATGTGTTTATATGTTACCAAAAATTATATATAATAGTATATGTATAAGATTTTTGATATTACTTATCAGCAAATACTTGTATACGTAAACGAGAATTTGTAAGGATATAACTACACAGGCATGAAAAAATTATGGGGCGAGTATAATTTTTCAAAATAAAAATACACTAAAACTAAAACTTAGTATAATATGAAAAACAAATTACAATCTTTTAGAATACAACAAACGTTGAAAATATTTTTAATTTCATTACTCAAAAGCAAATTAAAAAGGAAAGTTTATATTTCAAAACTACTTTGAAAAAATTATAGGATATGTTACAAAAAATCATTGAAAACTATAAAAAAAAATGAATTCAATACCTTTAAGTCTATAAACCTTTCATAATTTTCTTGGTATTAACTCTACGGAATTTTAACAAAATCTTATAGAACCTTACTCGATTTTTCTTGTAATAGTTTTTTACGTTTAGCAAATGACTTCGTTGATTGGTTGGCGTACTAATCCATTTTCTAATCATGAAAACAGACTCAATTAGCACTTTGCGTACCATTTTGCCCAAACAAACTCGTGTTGATTGTTTTACTCTAGAATATACCTATACCTCCGCAAGTCGAGGAAATGCTTATTGAAATCCTTTAGTCTGGTATTAAGTAGGATGGGCACTTGCAAAGATAATGCAGGAGAGTGTCTTTCTCTAAATTATCATTGCAGTTTCTACAGTATGTGTTAGATGATAGACCCAGCCTGACTGCATGTTCTTCCACAGTCCAGTGTCCTGTTAGAATCGCCATGACCTTAGCGATCTCCTGCCGGTTCCTATCAATAAGCTTTTGTGTTTTTGTTTAGTTCAACTCAAGCCAAGTTGCTTTTGACGTAGAGTAAGTGGATAGATTCTTCCACCTGTCGTTGTGTGTTGTGTGTCGTTGCCGATAAATTGTGTAGCCAGATTTCTCGCTTTACACTGCTTGTAGGGATTTTTATTGGTTTGGCTAGTGCGTGGTGCAGAGACGAGCCCTCTTTTGCCAGGAAATCAGCCTGCTCGTTACTCTCTATTTTCGTAAGGCCTGGAACCCAGATTAGGGTAACAAACTACTTATGCTGGCATTTTTTTTTTTAAATTTGATTTTCTAAAAATGACCAAAGATGTTCGATGCGATTTAAGACAGGGCCTTGTGGAGGAGTTCCCATCAAATGAAGCATATGTTTACCTTTTTTGTATCTGCGGTTAATTAATATAAAGATCGCATTTTTATATCAGTATGATTACGTTTTCTATTCATGAAAAATTACTCTTGTCCCATAATTTTTTCTCGCCTGTGTATGTATATTTTTGTACAGATAAACGAAAAAAAAAAATAAATGTTTATGTATTCGATACATTCTAATACATACGTATATAGAGAGATACAGTCACGTACATAAATCAAATGCATATACGTGTACATACTATATACTATACAGCATTTTTGTAAAAAAAAATATTTGTAAAAATGTGAAGGAAAAAAAAAATAATGTATCAAAGAGATTCAATCATTCGATATGATGATGAATACATGTAATTTATGAGAATAATATCAAAATATAAATTTCTTGTCAGTATCTGAGAATAAAATGTGAAAAAAATAAATAAGCAAAAAATAATATGAAAATCTCGGAATGAAGAAAAAAAAATGTAAATATTGTTACATATATTTTATTACACAAAATACTGTATTTACCATACATACTCGTACATAATACGTTTACCCATATAGACACACTATTACACGTATAAAACAGAAGTGAAGTGAAAAAAGTACAAACATTATTAATTTAATCGATCGACAAAATGTATAGGAATGAATGTGTATGATGAAATAAGAACGAAAATAAGATAAAAAGAATTGTATATAGATTGTACACGAAATTAAATATCGATAAATAAGAATATATTCAGTGTAAAATGGCAACAACAACAGCAACAACTGACAACTGAAAAAAAATTCTTTGAAGGAAAGATAGAACATTTAAAATAAATTCAAAATATTTACTTATAGCTTATAGTGTGAGTATGTCTGTATTCTGATACTAGCAGATTTTCATTTTTTTTTTTTTTTTTCAGATTTCTTTCTGTACACACACATAATGTATATAATGTATATATATATGCGTATATGTAAGACTTTATGCAAAATAAAAAAATTTCATGTCGTTATTCAGATGATCTTTAAAAATGACTTTTACTTTATTCATTATTATTTTTATTATTTGCTGCGAGTGTATAGGAAAATCAATCGTAACGTTGATGTACATAATGTATATTTGTATTTTGAAGAAATCATTTTAATAAATAACTTTGAAATATCCTTAATTTGATATTTTATTTACATTATCATTTATTTATTTATTTTTTTAGTTGTTCAAATTTTTCATCCTTTCTCAAAATCTTCTTTCTCCTTTTCTCCATATTATCTCTATATTCTTTTCAATGTTCAACAAATATCTTATGATTAGGAATAATATTTCCTTTTATTTTTGAAATTTTCAGAATCGAAACTCATATTCAAATTGACGGTGTATGTACGACATGAGTATATGTGAGTACGTTTTTATGTATACATGTATATTAAAGGTATAGTTAAAAGAAGTAAATAAAATAATACATCATGTATAAATGATTTCATTCATTTATGTTCTTCGAATTGTGAAATTATGTTCATTATAATGTATGCATGTGCTTATATATTTATACCTATTATTTGGTCATCCTTAATATTAAATATGTCTATATAACATATAACAGATCAAATTATAAATGTGAATAATTTTTTAATAATTATTGGGCCCTATTATGAGTGTCGATAGTATCGACTATCGACAAAATTAAGACGAGACGAGACGATGTAAATTTTGTATTATGTAAATCGATCGCCTCGACAGAAAGATATTACCATATCAAATTTTGTTTTCATTCAGTTTTAACATGTAATTTCTATAAAAGTTGTCACATATTTCGATATAAAAATTTATAATTCATTTTTTTTTCAATTTTGAATAAATATTTAATTAATTTTTATAATTTCTAATAAACTTTTGATTAATTTAAATAATTTTTAGCTAAGTGAGAAAATACATATAAAACATATTAATTTAATAATGACTTTTTTGCATAAAAGAAGAGCATTAAGAGATGCGTTAATTTTTTTTTCAAACAGCTCAAACACCATTTTTGGTAATTTTTCTTTAATTAATTAAATTAATTAAATTAAACTTGAATAAATTGAGCAGAATAATTAAATACATCTTATATTATATACAAAGGATACATAAAATGTCAAATCACCATAGACTACTATATGCCTGTCGATTAGTTTTAGCTGATCGACTCAATATGTCGATATTCTCGCCTCAAAGCGGCACTCATAATACAAAATTTGTCGAGTCGAGGCGATAGTCGATGACGAGACGATATTATCGACACTCATAATAGGGCCCATTTTTAAATTTCATATGCTATCAATTTTTTTTTTTTCTTTAAATAATTCAAGAATAAAGTAGAAGAGATAATATGCGAGTAGGTACTTTCCGGTAAATTCGAATAAGGAAAATTAAATTTTGTATTCAAACATCCTTCAAATTCTTTTGATCTGTTATTTAATAAAATTTACGGTCGTTGCTTTTTCATCTTTTGAAGAAACAAAAAAAAAATATTTAATTATTACAACACAATTCTTTACATACGCACAGAGAAAGCACATAAAATTAAACAAAAAAATGTACATATTTCTTTCAATATTAATACACACAAAACAAAAATTGAAAATTAAAAATTGTTTCATATATAAGAAATTTTCATTTTATTCAGACGAAATTTCCGTCCTCATTCTTCCACCATAATCATCGCGACCACCCGCCCCACCACCACCATAAATATACGTATATACGTTACATAGTAATATTGTATCCTTTCTGTTTTTAATTTGACTTTTAAAAATATTTCCTTTCTTATTCTCAAAACCATACATATATAGTCTAAGAATTATATTCTTTTCCTTTTTTATTAAGAAAGTGTATAAATAATTTTTAGTTTTTATTTGGAAAGTAGAATTTTTATTTATTTTTTTTTCCTTTTTTTTGTTTTTTGTTAGAAAACTAAGGAATAATGAAAGTTAGCTGACTTGTAATTTTTCTCATTTCTAATATCCGGTGTTTTAATTTTTTTTTTTTCTCATTTTTTGTTCTCTTTTCCTGTTGTTTATAATCTTTTATTTTGTTCTTAAAAAAGTTTTCTTTTTATTATGAGGTTTTTTTTTCTTTGCTTTTATTTTCCGTTCTTTGTTGCGCTTCATAAGAAGAAAATTACTAAAAACAAAAAAAGTTCATTTTAGTTCATTTATCTTAGAATCAAGCATGAAATGAATTTCTTTTTTTATAGTTTTTTAATCGAAACGAAAAATGTATAAAAACAAAAATGATACCTTAGTACATGCATACATAAGTACATGTATGTATGCAATGGTTTTGTATTTTTACATACTGGCGTAGCTGTACCATAGCTGTTCCATGTTATGTTATGGAGAATAATGAACATGGAAGTTTTACTTTACTAAATAGAGTTTAAAATATTTTTTAGCTCAATATTTTTGAAACATATTTTTTATTCTTGTTGTTAATGCTTTATTCTTCTTCGCTTTTAAATATTTAATTAATAACTTTATAATAATTTTGAAAAATTAACAGAAAATGAAATTATTGAAAGAATTTCGTTAGTATCTGATACATTTTTCGTTATATCGTTATCTTAACATTAAGTAGTATGCATTTTTTTTTAGAAGATTTTTAATATTAAAATGATTATATAATAAATTACGAAACAAAAAAATTAAAAAATTAATAACAAGAGAACTTTTTTGTAATTTCACATTTTGTTTTATTAAAGCAACGAGATTATATTATGGAAAAAATTTATTTCATTAATTTCCTGTGTATATTCTTAAATTTATGTTATTCAAATTCGATCGTTTAATTTTTAAAATATTTTCTTTTCAATATACAATATATGTATACCTATATGAATATGTAGTTATTCAGTAGATTAAAAAATTTTGCAAATATTTTTAATTATATATCAAAAATTTGTGAAAATTGCAAATAAAATCATCGAAATCTTATTGATTTTCTACTTGTGTGACAACAAAGATTTAAACAAGGATATGTACGTATATTTTAGTATTTGTAAAACCAAAACATTAAAATATATCCATACAATTATTCGCAGTATATATTCGAATCTGAAAATTAATTTGAATCTGATTACATATTCTATATATCCCTTCTATTCCAAGTAAAATATATACCTATACTACATGCATGTACACAAAATTATCATATATTCAATGCGATATTTAATATGATCCTGGTCAGTGTAATTGCCTTTATTATATTGTAAATTGAATTAAAAAAGGATTGTTATATAATCATATGCGTGGATGTATATACATACGAACGTTACATATGTATCTCTATTTTATTATATTACACAACATGAACCATGTAAATATGTATACAAATGTTTTGAACTTTATATTAAAAGGATAGACGTATGCGTATGTGAATATATATGATACGTACGGGTGAAATATTGATCATTTTGTTACTTGGTTTTGTTTGTGTTTTGTTTTGTTGAGATTTTTTTTTTTCATTTCTTACACATAAAAGGGCAGAAGTTTAACTTTTGGAATTATCTAAATCCTAAATAACTGAATAGAAAGGAATACAAATTTCAGTACACATACTTACACATATGTATGTACACATTAACCACGTATAAATATAAATGTGTATAGGCACTAATATGTGTAAAAAGTTTTTAATAATACCAACATTAGAAATTCTGAATTGTCTTAAAAAAGGATTCAAAAGGAAAACCACAGGACATCTGAGACATCATACTGCATATTATGAAATATGTATACGTATATGTACATATAAGAAATATTCATTATATAATATATGCACACATTATGTTCACGTATGATGATATATATACACATTACACACCTACATTGATACTTACAATAATTAAAGTTATATAAAATTATGCAGACATATAAATGAGTATACATAAATGTATGTATACAAATTCAAAGGACATATTAATATAAAATAAAATGTCCTGTAATTATTATTACGTATTATAAAATTTAAATTGATATTATAACCGACAATTAACTAAATTTATAATTTCCCATATAAATATTACAAGCAATTATTACAAAATTTAATATAAAATTGATTATTACCACTATTACCTACATTGAGTATATGAGTATAGTATGACAAATATATTTAGGATATTTATGTGTTATTCCATATAAGTTCGAATCGATATTAGCATATTATTTATGTACATTTAATTGAATTTAATATTCAATATATAATTAAAAAAATTTATTGAAAAATCTATTTTAAATTCAAAAAGAAAATGTACACAATACAAGCATGTACAAACTATGTGGTCAGCTAATATATGTAGTTATACAAACATATCTACAATATGGATGTGTAGGTGGATGTAATATAAATTGAATTTTGAATTTTCTAAAATTTTTTAATATTTTTTTTTATATAAATGTTAGTACTCGTATATGCATTTTATATGAGTATGTATATATAATTACTCGTACATTCATACAGTGGTGTAAAAATAGTTTTTTTTTTTATTATATCGTATTTAATGCATAAATTTCATTTATTATTTTTATTATTTACAATTATTACTTTTTATGTGAATAATTTAATTTGCATAAACATGGATTCAAACTAATTATTTTAATACCAACCCAATACTATATACACATATCATTATATCGCTTTATGAACAAACATTCAATGCATTGGAATCGTATCATTGTCTATGTATATCTCTGTATTGCCGTATATTTATCGAAGTGTACAAATCAACAAAAAAAAAAAAAAACTTCTCATTTCTTTTATTTTTACAATTTTTCTACTATACTTTTATATATTGACAACATAAATATTAAAAAAAAAAAAGAAAACATGAAAAAATTAAAATTGAAAAATAAATCTGCTCATATATGTCACATAATACTCATATTAATATTATTTAGATATGTAAGTATATGTGTACATATGTATGTACACATAATTTAATTTGTATAATATTATACGAGTTAAATACATACATACATATATACATATGTATCACAGCAATCAAGTATAAATAAAATAAAAATCAAAATATTTTCATGTTTATATATCAATAATATTTATGTATGTATGCAAAAGTCATTTAATATTTTTCTCTATATAAAGTAAGATGTACTATAATTACATTATACTCGTATAGGTATACATATGCACATTGTGTGATTGTGCATGTGGAAAAGAATCAAAATAAAATTAATAAATAAATAATAAAATCAGAAATAGGTATATATCATGTATATATAAAAGTCGAAATCGAATAAGGAAAATTTATACTCGTAGCGGTACACATCTTCGAATTTACATATAGATTATACGTACTTGTGTTTTGTGATATGCTATGTTGACATTTAATATTGATGAAATTTCATATTTATGCATTTTTCTACATACTACAGGCATCATACATATATGTATATAATAGATACTCTTACATGTCAACACTATGAACATCCCACATTTTTTTATTTCATTTTATTCATTTTTCTACTTATTATTCTTTTATTTTTATATATATTTTATATTTTACTTGAATTTCTTGTTTATTTTTATTTTTTGTAATATAAATTATATTTATGAATTCAATTAGTTGATACATATTAAACGACCCACATATTCGATATTATTTATCTATACAATCATAACATTACAAACATACTTGTACATTTACAATGCATGAGAAACGCATTTTTATACAATATTTCTCTTTGATTTTATTTTTATTACATTTTTTTTTTGTTATTTTTTAGAAAAAAAAATTTTTTATATTTTTTTTTTACATCTTGTCATTTGTATTTTTGAAATTTTAAATAGACAAGTGATTGAAAGATATTGTAAATTATGACTTTTACATGCAATTTTATACAACATCAAAATCAATTAAGAGTCAAAAAAATGAAGAAAAAATATATAAAAAAATTGTTTTTACTTGATTATATGTATACGCGATGATATTGTATGTCAGTTACACAAAAATATGCATGTAAATATATGTGTTTACATGAGCCTACGAATAAATTTTGTACTACAAATAGTTACATACATATACGAGTATATTAAATATTACTTGTGTATCTCGGTTTGTTCTCAGGTTTTTATATTTATTAAATTTTAACTTTGCCATATATAAGCAATTCAATAAATTTTATTTCACCTACATGTGAGTATATTATTATATGCATACGAAACGAACATACAAATAATATCGTATTTATACGCAATGTAAATACATATTTTTTAATTGGATTACTGTCTTAATTTATTTATTAATGAAAATTTTAAATTAAATAAAAATATCATATTTCTCTTACACATACTATAAAATGTTCATGTATTTGAATGCATGAGTGAATGTCGATATATATAATAAAATGCAACAAAAAAAATTACTTAAAAATTGTTATAAAATTACATATAAAATCGATACAATCTACATATACTTAGATACGGTACACTCTGTACAAATAAAATAAAAATTATTTAACGATAATACAAAACAAAGTGATTAAATGTCAATCGTCTAAAAAAAAACAAAGTGTGATCCGCGTTTAATTTAATACGTGATGTGTGTAGATATTGAAATTCATGTGTAATTATAAATACATATACATAAGTATGTTAATAATCTGGTATTCATTAACACACTCAATTTATACACTTCATACAGTATTTATTAAATGCAAACAAACAGTTGAAAATATTCATATTATAACTTCCGATGAAATTCAATATTATTTATGATACCCGTGGAATTTTTTTTCTTTCAAAGTAAAAATTTAAAATGAAAATCAATCGTGTATCGCATATATATATAGATAAATGATATATTTTATCAATTTCTATAAACATTCTCTTCTAATATTCATATTTCAGAAATCCATTCTAACACACTAAGTATATACACGAGCATTATATTTGAATGTAATTATGTATCTTCTTATCCTATATCAAATTCTCTACCTACATCGAAGTTTTTTTTATCATTTGAATTTATTTTATTTATTATTAATTCTATACAGAATCTAGAATTTTGGTTGTCTTTTTTTCTTTAACTATGCCATTATATAGATGGTAGTAATGCACCTATTTGTAGATTAGCCTTTCAGTTCGATAGTTAGTTATCATCGATATTTAAATTCAAAAAAAGAATATGATATTACATGCCTTTGCTTTTGTACGAGTGATTTCATTCCAATGAAATGGGATCTATACATAACCACCTATGGTTATAATTATTTACACTCGTATGTGTGTCGATATCATTATGATAATTTCCATTCAAAAATTTTTTATTCAATAGATAATAGATTTATGAGTTCAAAATACATATATAGAAGCACATTTCATTTTATTAAGTATTATTGACAGATAGAGATGATCGTTTGATTTTATCAAATATCGACAAACGAAAGTTAAGTAAATTAGCGGCAATAACAACATCAAGAGTATAAAAAAAGCAGTTAGATGCTAAAATTTGCTTTAGACGCAAAACTAAAAAAAAAAAAGACATTTAAAAGGTGACTTTTTGAAAAGAATTTTTCTCACTTTTTTTTCAATTGTAAAAAATAAATTTGAATTTTGCTGTAACAGGAATTATTATTTACCACCGAAGGATAATGCCTTCTGGCACAAAACTCTCAACATAAATACTGTATCAGATATATCATACAAACATGCATATATTCGGTACTTGTAGGGAACATTGATACCTACTAGTTATGGATAATGTATCTCATGACGGAAATTTAATACACAGATATCACAGTTCAACATTTTTTTGGAGTTTAACAAAACATTTTAATAGATTTTTGATGTTTAAAATTTTATTTTTATTTGCCTAAGCAGAAGCACATCTAACAACATTTTATCAGAAACCCTTTGGTAGAAATACTTATGTAGTACATTCATGCTCATGTATGTAATTTTAGAATATAGTATTCTGCACAAATAGAAAAGATTTACAAAAAATGAAAAGATTAAATGACCATATGTAGCTATGTTCTAAATATCATTAGAATTGAAAAATGTGAGAAATGTGAGTAGATTTTGAATAATTATACGAATTGAAAAATGTTCCCATTTATAAACTTCATTGTAGTAGTGTAGTGCAGACTTATTAATGTGTCAATTGTTAATATGAATACATCTTTGTATGCATTATATGTTAAATACATACTTAGAAATATATCCTAGAGCAATATATGTGTACATATTGTATTGCATACAATTAAAATGATATCTTCTTTACCATCAATTTTTAAATAAAATCGAAGCAAAAACACATGCATTTCAATTATTTCTTGTATACAATTTGTAGCTCATATATAGGTACCCAAATACAACACATAGAGACATACAGAAACTACATATATGTATAGGTATACTAAAGTACTACCAGTACTACATAGCTTTCATGTATAAAATTCTATAACATTATTTTTAAAAGATTGATAATCTAAAATTTTCTTGCTAATTTCATTTTCAAAAAAAAAAAAAAAAAAAAAAAAAAAAAAAAAAAAAAATACTGAAAAATTCAAATAGAAATTTTCATTCCTTTACACATTATAATTAATATAGTACACGACACACGTAATTTTTCGATAATGTGATATAATTGCATTTACTGGGATATTTTAAAAATTTAGTCGTGCAAAATAGATTACATACACATATGTACGTACACATATAAAGCCGCATATACTTACATATGGTTATAGAGGTTAAATATATGATTTACATACATTATGTATGAACCTACATATTCGTATAACTGTCTCTTTAAGTATCAAATTAAATATTGCAATGCAATGTCAATACACTGAATACAGACAGATATTTATTTACGAGTATTTCTAAATACACACTTTGGTGCATTATGTACAAATAGAGTTACATATGTACTGCACAATGTACACCACATCATTCACAAAAAAAAAAAAACTAAACTATATGCATTTTATGTACAACAAAACTTTTCGAACATACACCATATGTACATTATGTATTATATGAGTATCTATGAGTAATGTGTACGTACATAAAACATTTAAAATATGCACAAGATAATCATTAGTTATGTGATATGAATACAGAATTTATTTATGTACGCACAGATATTATGTAAATAATTATGTTTATATGTGCATATATGATAAATTTATATATATACATATGTATATATAGTATATATACATATTTTGTGTACCTATACATACATAATAAACATATAAGTTTATATGTACATATAATGTAGATAAAATATGTATATAAATACCACGTATCATCATCTAGGCAAAAATTCATGTTAATTCCAGGAGTAAGTATACATACATGCACGTTTGAAGAAAATCAAATCTAATTTCAAAAGTATTTATCATAGAATATTTATTAAATTTTATGCTTTACTAATTCTTACAAATTATTTATTAATTTGATTAAATGAAACATAGAAAAACTTTAAATCGTTACACATACATGCAGTATATTTAGTGCTTTTATGTTTGTACATGTTTACATGACGTGTGTAAGAAGATTTACAAATATTGTATGTTCTTGTTTTTTTAATATTTATGTTTCTGTAAAAATAAGAGAAAGATGCATGAACATTTTTTTTTAATTTACATTAGAATCAGGTACATACCGAATATATGTATATTTGATATTTGATATAGTATTTGATAATATAAATTTGTGTGTATGGTTGAAGACCATGTAATTCAATTTCAATTATTTATACATACTTATTTACAAATACATTAGATATAAATATATATGTATCAATGTAGTATGTACACATGGATTTACGTTTTTATTCACATTACATCGTAGTACAAGTATAAATAATTTTAAGTATAGTATATATTTTAAATATAAAATCTCAGTATGCATTGTGAAATTGAAGTTGTGGTGGAACATACAAAGTTTGAATAAATTTCAAGTAAATAAATAAGTGCACAGTAATACATACAAATTTCTATATTCATGTACATATTACAAATCCATTTATTGTTTCTAACATAATATTTATGTACATGTACGAGTATCTTTCAATTTTCGTAGAAATACTCATACGTTATCTTTATAAAATTGATAACATTGCGCCTAATAAAAACTCTACTAGAATATAACTACTACTTTACATGGCACATCAAAAAATGATATTAAAAGTTTACTATACTCGCACATTATCTACGCATACATACATAATGAAATGAATTTTGATAATATTCATAAAATTTGGTAAAATCATATAAAAATAAATTCAGGATTTGGTATGAAATACAAAAATACAAAATATTGATTGAACATTTATGGAAGACAAAAAATTTCATTAGTATATGTAAAGTATGTACGTCGTTAAACTTATGTATGTATTCATCGTATAAATACAAACCTAAGACATTTTAAATTTAGTTTTAAATACACATACATACACACATACATGTCTTTGTCTATCCTAATTCACGAATTTATTATTTCGACATAAATAAATTTTAAAGAATTTTACAAAAACAAAACAAAAAATAAATCATTCCTTTACATATGAATAGACACATACAAAAATTCAAATAAAATTGACTATGAAAACATATTTAATTTCGGCATATTTTATCCTTAATTTACAAAAAATAAACCACCGGAATAAGAACAACAACAACAATAACAGCAACAACATCAAAATTATTAACAAAAACACAAAACTGTAAAAGGATCTGAGAAGCTAAATAAAAAATACATACATATGTAAACTCTCATATATTTACATTCACTCGTATGTGTAAATGTATAATGAAATTATTGTAAAAGAAATTTCACAAAAAACAAAAACGTAGAAAAAAAAATACGATTATATGAGTATGTGTACATATATTTTACTCTATTGAATATAGAAAAATATTTTTTTTTCAAAAAAACGCAACTCAGCTTCAAAGGTTATAATGAATTTTGAAAATCATTTTACTGAAATGAATTGGGTTGGTAAATAATTCTGAGATTCTTTTATTGCGGACTGTTGTTGTTGTTTTTTTTTCTCTTTTTTGTTGGTTTTTTTTTTTTTAAATAAATTTTTTGATTTTGTTTTCCTTTTATTTGAAAAATATTTAACGATATCCTTAAATTAATTTCTATCAAAAAAAAAAAAAAAAAAAAAATTATTTATATTTTTTTTTCGAAATCTTTTTCAAACAGAATTTTCATTTGAGAAACATACACTCATGTACCACTATACTAATATCGTATTAAAAAGGAAAATATATATTTTCTATTTTTACGCAACTTTCTCTTTATATTTATACGTATATGCATATTATATTTTTAGAAAAGGATATTTCATTATGCTTTGAATTCAAAAACTATGCTGCTATATATACCTACACATTGAAAACAAGGTTTTTATTTTCTCTTCTCACTAAACGATTTGAATAAAAATTTCATTTGAAGCAAAAAATAGAAAATAAAATTAAAATAAATAAAAAAAAAATTAAAAAATCCAAAAGACTAAATTTTACAAAAAAAAATAAAGGAAAAAAAAAATTATTCGCATATATTTTTGCTTGATGTTAAAGAAAAATATTTTGAGCTTAAAGCATTTCAATAATTCTTCCCTCTCAATAAAAGTTTGTTCTTTTCCTCTTTTTCTAAAGTACATACATACTTTGTATATGTAAGTATGAACGAACGGTCATTATAACGATGACCTTCTTATTATATATATTTCAAAAAAATTTTTTTGCAAATTAAAAAATATCTCAATATTTTCTAATAAAAAAGAAAATTTTATTTTAATAAAGGACTCTCTATATAAATTCTATACTCTTTAAATGTAAAAGGATATCTAAATTTTATTTTCTGGTTTCTAGAAAATATTGTATACCTTTAAGAAATTATTATTTGTACGTAGATAAGTAGGTAAGTAGATATATCATAATATATATAGTATAATATATTACATATGTATATATATTATGTAGTAGAGGATTCATACAAGGATATTACAGAATTTTGCTTTAAAATTATTTTTCAAGATATTATAGAAAAAATTATTTTTTATACTTCACTTATTCTGTATGTGCATACACTTGTAGAATCGAAAATTTACTAAAAAAATGAAATTTGAGAAGTAGAAAAAATATTTTACACACAAACATGCAAACTGTAAGTATGGATATGTAAGTGAAAAAAATAAAGGAAACCATTCGATTTCTTGTATGTAATTATTTTTATAGAAATTATTTATATTTTATAGCAATAATTTATTTCTTTTGTAAGTGCAGGTTTGATTTCTACCCAAAGCAAAAGTAAGAAAAATAATTTTCAAGTTTTTGTTGCCAATTTTCAATTTTTATTACCCCCAAGTTCATTCAGCTTTGTATGAGTACTAACTTGCTAGGAAAAGAAGCCTAGAAATGCTAATAATAAAGTACATAGTATACTTACTGACAATAAGCAAAGATAATGCAGTCTAACTAGATCAACCAGTAACACAAAGCGTTATTATATCATAGATCAATCTAATAAAAGATCAGTCTATAAGCCATGCCATATCATCTAAAAGAACTTGATTCTTTACAGGCAACAGCAACGTAGTGATTCGCAATTCGCACATGGTAGCCCTTCAATGAAAGCCCTAGCTTACCTATTGCTGTAGTTCTATGGAAGAAGAAGAGTATTTTATTTATGATTTATTCGATGTTGTCTTTGAAACCTAATTGAGAGAATTTTATCTGTAAAAGTCACTTCTAGATTATTTCAAATACTCAAACATGTTTTTAAATTCGAACGAATACGAGTATATGTTTTTCCTTTTTAGTTTGTATTCAATTCAAAAAATCTATATCAATTCTGAAATATATAAAATCAATAATAATGATATTAATCACATACATCTCATATAAGGAAAATTTAATTGATTAAATTTTTCCCATTATCGCTTTTCGCCTATTATAACATCTTCATATATTATTTTCTTATCGACATCAATATATAAAAAAATAACATATTACTTATAATACCGATTTAATTCAATTAATAATTTAAAAATATGATAATTTGCAATAATCTTATTATACATACATACATACATTATGTATATACATGATAAATTTCCAGATTTTTTTTTATGTTTGTTTGCGTTCATTTTTTTAAAAATTGTCTATCAACGCACAGATGCAAATAAAACACAATATTATATTCATGCGTTCATAGATACATATATTCATTATATTCGTACATAAATTTGATATACTATAATAAAATAATTCGAGTATGTTATTATAAATTCACGGATATATGTGCATATGTGATTTCTTTGACTTATTCAAATCTAATAACTTAATCAAAAATAATTCGATGTCGATTTATATGTAAATTAATACGATACGTACTCGTATACGAGCGTATAAATATGGTTTTGTCGTTTTTTAATGTATATAAGGCCTGTTTCAGAAAGTTTTACCGCATTTTCTAACTCGAGTTATTAAAATATAATAAGTATATTTTTTTAAAAAGTGTATCAGGGAATTCCCTGTCCCTTGAAAATATAAATATAAATATGATTTTTATCCAAAACTTACAACTTTTGTAAGAATATCGTCAAGCAGATCAGTTACAAGAAAACATTTTTTGAAAAATATTTGGATAATACCAACAAATATTTTCGTTTATGATTTCGAATACGATTTCCCTGCGTTCCCTAGAGATCACTTCTACAACGGAAATGACAGATTTGATGTTCCTGAAGATCAACGGACAATTTAAAAAGAAAAATTCAGTCCAAAAATGTTAGTGTGGCAAGCAATTTGACAATTTGGAGTTCGATTGAGCCTTTTTTTGCAAAATGGGCAATTAACAACGAGGTATACATAAAAGGGTGCTTGCAGACGAGACTTCTACCGCTTCTACAAAGACACGAGGATTGAACAATTTTTTGACCTGATTTAGCAACCAGTCACTGTCCAGGAGAGGTAATGAGCTGGTACACAAGAAGGCATATTGTACCTAAAGAACTCAATCCTCCAAACGTTTGTGAACTCCGACAAATTGCGAGGTACTGGGCTGTAGTAAAAGAAATTATTAAGAAAAGATGGGAAAGAAGCGATAAAACAATGGAAACATTTACAAATTCATGGATATCGGCATCGGATTTAATGGTTCATGTTAAGAGAAAATTAAAACTTTTTAAAAATAATAAAATAACTTGGACTTTCAGTACAGCAATTAAAAATATAGTAAATAAGGATTTTAAAAAATATACGCATTTTTTTATTTATTAAATACGTAGCAAATTCTATAAGGAATCAAAAATGCGTTAAAATTTTCTGAGACAGGCCTTATTATATAAATAATACATAAATATAAACATTATGTCAAAATATATAAAGCATATGTGTATTATGTATGAACATGTATAATGAGCATATGTGAATATGATACATATGTATGTCTGTAAGATCATTGATTGCCTGTCTGATTTTATTGTCCCTTAACAATAAAAACAGAAATTATGCTAATCACTTTTATATTAATAATAATCATAATAATGTGATTAATCTATTTGAAAACAGAGATGCTTATCACTACACCATAATTCAATATTCTATACACGTGTATTATTACATGATGTGCACACATATACATACTTCTATGCCAATGGAATATATGATTTTATATAATTTATACATACGATATACGATATATGTTGAATTATATTTTGGTATAATCATGCGTTATTTACACACATTTCATTATAAAATCTCCACCTTCTCAACTGCGGGGTACTTAATATCGCATCAGAAACACTTACGATTTACATATCATTACATATACATCGTATGTACATTATACAATAACGTGATAAAGTAGTTGTACATTACATACTTATGTGTGTATATATACATACTTACATAAAACTAACTATCATAAATTATTTGAATTTATTGACAAAATAAATCATCATATTTACATTATGAAAATTTCACATTACACGATGAACAGAAAAATTTACTTTTTCAGAATTAAACATTTCGTCTATATACATATATAGTAAGAGTAAGTATATAAACTTATACGTGAATATAATGCATAAATTTGAATTATTTATCCTTTTATAATAAGGAGAAGAAAATTACTAACAGTATATAACAACACATACACATGCAAGTGCATTATATTTATTCATAGTATACAAATCGTTTTCGTTAACAATGCACTCAAATTAGCGTGTAATAACTGAAAAATTTTCATAATCATTCATTTCTTAAGAAAATTTATTGAAAGTAGTGAATAAATGAAAATATAAACAACAATGACAACAACAAACAGCAGTAGCAGCAACAGTAGCAGCAGTAGTACAGTAGAGGTAAAAATAATATAAGAATCAGCAGTGCATCAGTAAGCTAATTTTATTTTATATTTTTTTATTTTTTTACTAAAATTTACATACTTGTACATAATTTGTAAAAATTTAACAACATAGAAAAAATGACAAAACTTAAGAAGTTTTTAAATACCATCAACAGTAAATAAATGAATAGAAAGGATGGATAGATTATATTAAGTTTTGTTATGTGTATTATATAAAACTCTTGAAAATATGAATAAGAGTAGTTTATAGATGATGTTGATGATGAAAAACAACCAGCAATGACAACGACAACGATGAGAATGATGTTGATGATGATGATGATAATAAAATTTATCTGACTCTATTTTATATTATTCGTTATTAAAAAGGTACTAAATGTAAAATTGTTGACAAGTTATTTTTATGAATAAACTTTTAACATAAATACATGTACATATAAAGACGTAAATATATGTATTGTAGTTGTATATAAATGTTGTAGTATACAACATATATAGCATGTGAAATACATGTAAGTAATGTGAAACAATACTTAAAAAATGTTCATACTTTTAGAAGAAAGTCTGTATCATCATGTCATATTTTCATTTTATCATACATGCATATATAAGAAGTAACATGTACTTTAATGACATAATGTACAAGATGCAATATACTTATATAAATGCATATGTGTACGTACATAAATGTACATACACGTATATAAAAGTTTATTTTATAATGAACAATGAAACAAGAAGCCCAGTGATTAAATATGCACATGTATATAGATTAATTCATTTTTCTTTTGAATTTTATGTGCAAGTAGATATGCTGTGGCATGTTATAATTAATTGTTGCGAAAAAAAAAGTTTGCTGTTGTTGTTTTTTTTTCAGTTTGTTTCTTTTTTAACTTACACATGAGAATATACATAATATAATTACGTGTTTCTACTTGTACACATTATTATGTTCGTGCATGCATCATATATACATAGTATAATACTCATCATTTGTATATGTATAAGTGACTACTGTAGTTTATATTATATTTTATCACAATTATTATTAATAACAATGATAATAATAATAAACGATGAATTACATGAAATTTGTTATACTTAGAAAATCTCAACGGAACAAACACGTAATAATTTATATTTATACATATACGCATATGTACAAACATTTGTAGGTGTGTACGCAGACATATACCTATGTATGTATATTACATCTGAACATATTCATCAACAAAAAAAATATCAACTTAAACAAATCATAATTTTTTTTTCAACAAACTTATCTGCTTATAGTTATAAATGTAACTTGTATATAGGTATATGTATGTACTACAAATTTACTAGTAAATACTTGTATATGAACATATGATTCCACACATTACTATTATACTTGAATGAATTCATACATACACATTTTTCATACAACATTCACTCTCCTAAAATATAATTTTCATACTACCCTGACTACATAAGTAAATACAAACAAATGTTGTCATTCATATACTATATGTATATATAAACCTAGTTATCTCATATTAAAGATAAATTCGTTATTTTTTATTTATTTATTTTGTTGTTTTTGTACTCTTCATAATCTCAAACGTATATGTGTATAACGACGACAACAAGTGACAATGATGATATTGTTGCACAGGTGAACTTAATCTTTTGAACGTGATTTATCTCATATTATAGTTTAAAATAGCTACTACATATACTATGAGTTGCTAAATTCAAATTTGTACATACGAGTATGATATGAAGATAGATTATGCATATGTTTACTCATATACATACTGCTGTATTTTTAAGAGTATATATAACTGTAAATACATACACATATACACATATAATTGTTTATATGTAGATAAATACAGTGAATGATCTATAAAGATAAAATGTTAAGAGTATAGAAAGAAACAATAACAAGAAAACCTAAGAAAATACAACAGAATTGAAGTATGTACAATGTACCTATACGTATATGCTTACTAACGTACATTATTATGTAAATATGTATGTGTGTATGTTGTGTATACATATACGATACCATAGAACCCACGCAAAAAAAAAATTGTTCATTATATAAAAAGGAAAATACTATAAATACAAAAAAAAATATGAAAAATAATTTCTCAACAAATATTTTAATGTAAAAAGTTGATAATGTTTACGTATATGTACGTTCGTATATAACTGCCTATATATACATATCTATGTTTATGTATATATTGGTTTGGTATAATAAATCATAAAAGAAAATTTAGCAATATGACAAATAAAAGTATTTTGCGGTATTTGGCTTTTCTAAGTATTATTACTTTTTTTTCCCATATTTTTATTTGTTTATTTGTGTTGTCAAGTCTCAAGTGAAAAACGATTACTCTATCTATATACATACCCACAAGTATACACTTTGGTAGTTTTATTTTTCTTTATACTGTAAATTTGAATTGAATTGATTTGAAGAAGAAGACAAAAAAAAACAAATGAAGAATAAAAAATTAAATCTGAATCTCTCAGAAAAGGAAATAAAGATATTATTCAACTTTTGGACATTTAATAATATAGGTATTATTATTTTTTATTTTTTTAGTAAATATTTAAGTTTGTATTTCTTATTTTCAAAAAATAAAAATGAAAAACACCCACTCCAATCATTTTATTTCATACTGAATTCTTTGAAAAATCAAATATCTCTAAAGTCATCACCAAAATAATGAATGAATCTTTTTTTTTTTTTGCTTGTGTCTCTCGGCTTCTTTAACAAAATTATAATTTTCATTTTATTTATAAATACGTAAAATTGAAAAACCAGCAGAATTATATAATTTCCTTCATTTATAGGTAGACAGAATTAAATTCCCATAAAATTCATTTTCTACCATTTCTGTATTAAAACTATATTTATAAATAATTATTACTGTTCCACTTTCAAAAATAAAATAGAAATGTCTTAAAAAATATTAAATGTTTATCTATAAAATGAGTAAAATATAATTCACTAAATATTTAATTTAAACTAAATTTAATTTTAACTAAAATTTTAAACGTAACTGATGATGGGAATAAATAGTCCTTACGAATTAAAATTAAAAATTATGTCTATGCCTTGTATAAAATAAAAGCAATGATATATGTATGTATATACCAGATCGTATTTTTAAATTTCCTTTCACGTTTTTATCTAAATTCTACAATTTTTCTTATCCTTAATTTTTTTATTTTTTTGGCTCTTTATCATTGAAATTACCTCTCTTTTTTCACTCGTATACATTTTTCCTTTTATTATGCATTTATCATTTATATGTAATTTACCCTCCGCACTTAATTTCTCATGAAAATATATTTTTCTGTTATATGATATGCGATATTACATTTAGTAAGAGTATAATGAATATAGGTGTGAACGTGTGTACAAGTTTTGCGTATTATATTTAATCGAATATAACGTCGTATACAGACAGGTTAAAAGTACGTACGAAAATATTTTTCGTACATGGATATCCGTACCTTATTACAATGTAATTTTTATTCACACTAAATTTACCTGATTTTCCATTTAACTTATCGTATCTTTTTACTTTTCCCATAATGTGAAAGAGGAAAATTTTTCAATTCTATTTCAACTTTTATTTTATACTTATACATCCTACTTACATATGTATACACAAACTACAGTATGAATCGTTAGGAACGCATATACTCCAATACCAATCCTATAAATACCGCCCTCCTACAAGGTATGGTCGTATGGTAATATTATCAAGTATAAAAATCTGCTACAACTTTGTTTACTTTTCACATTTGTTCGTTCACCTTCTTTACCTTCACTTTATTTTCTTGATTCTTCCTTTTAATTTTTGAATGTATTTTATTTTATTTTCTATTTATTTGCTTGCTTCCCCATTTCCTGTTTCATTTATTTACTTCGTTTCTTCCTTCATGAAGACATCATCATAATATTTTCTTTCATTGTTTTGTTGTCTTTTCTTTTATTCGGTCTTCTTTAATACATTTTCATATCACTTTATATATTTATTCATTTATTGATTTATTCCACGTTTTTTTGTATTTTGATCTCTTTCTTCTTTTTGCATTTTATATACTTTTATTTTTATATACATATTTACTTTTAAATCGGTTTTATATCAGATAACTTAATGGCGAAATTTACAGGAAAATCATTTTAATATTAAATTTTCATAGTAAAAAGTTGGCGTAAAGTTATAAGAAATGAAAAGTACACAAAACCAAAAAACAAAACAAAAAAAAAAAAAATTAAAAAAAGGAAGTAACGAAAAAAAAAATACAACCACAAGGGCAACACTTATACCATCTTATACCTTATACGTGATTCTGTTTAATATACAAACAAAAACAAAAAAAAAAAATAAAAGGCAAAGGAAGAAATTTTCAGTCGGTATGTTAAAAGGAAACGATTTACTTTTTATCATTTAATTTTTGTTTTTTCATTCTGTTGAACGCAAGGTAAATATGGTATGGTATACATACATAAGCAGGTAGAGTATTCATACAAACAAGACATCATCAAAAATAAAATGAAGAATATTTTTGCATAATATCAAACTAAAGGACTGTTAAATTGTGACAATTTTTTTCTTACGTTCTTTCACTATCTCTATATTTCTGTCTATCTCTCTTCTTCTCGAGCTGTTTCTCTATCTTTATCTCTGCCCCTACTCACTTATTGAAGTACTCAATGACAGTTTTTTTTTTCATTTTGTCGTCCTTCAATTCGATTTTCCTTTTTATAACTTTAACTTAATTTAAATCACTGGCAAACAAAAACAAAAATATTTAAGGAACAAAACAAGAGAGAAAACTTTTTAAAATAATAAGAAGAAAAGAAATTACGAAAAGAAGATTTCATGAATGAAAAACTTTTTTGTCACTTTATATCTTATTTTTAAGTTTGGTTTGTTGTCACATTTTATTTTTTATTTTTTGGTTCGTTTTTAACTTTTTTTTTTCTTTGCTTTATCAAAACTGTTTTTTGTATGTAGGTATATACGGTATATCGATGTATTTACTCGTGTACATTGTATAAAATGCAGAAAAATGAAGAGAAAAAAATTTCTATTTTACAGCATTGAGTATTTTAATTTTAGTTCATTTTATTCGCATGATAGTACTCGTAATTTGATATAAAGAAAAATTTTTTTTTTCTTTTGGAGAAAAATATGGAAATAAAAAATGAAATTGAACGAGAAGACATTTCGATAGGTAAAAAGTTAAATTTTTATGCCCAGCCTAAAATACATAGACTCGTGCTCGTATATACCACAAACTTATACATACATACATATTTATGTACATCATATATACCTTAAATTTTCTCATTTTCATGAGAAAAACTTTAATTTGTTTTCTTTTTCTTTGTGGGCTTTTTTAAAAGTTCTATATGAAAATGAAAAGAAGACATATGAAAACTTTTTTTGTTTTGTTCTTTTATCTTGAAAATATATTTTAACTTAATTGTTGATTAGATTTTGATTAGACGCTCATACCGCAGCTGCGAACAGCCAACAGCAAATCTTTAATGGTAGTTTTAATGGTCAAATTATAAAACTGCGATGGAAATATAGCGAAAAAATATATATATATACAAACGAGTGTACGTACATATATGCGAATCCTATTTTTAAATTGGTGTCCTTTTATGCTTTATTTCTTTTTATGGTGAAAGTTAAAATATTTGGACTGGAAAATTTGATTAGAAAATGAAATTTAATGCGAAATTAACTTTTCAGATTCGATATTTCAAATTTGAATTTGTTTGTTAAATTATTTGTTTTAAAATCTTTTTTTTTTTTCAGATATTTATTATGTAAATTTATTTTATCATAAAAATTATAATGATAATTTAAATCGTAGTTAGGCACATTTAATTCATTTTCAGTGTTATTTTAAATGTAAATACACATGATAATAGTAATAAAAATAAAATTAATGGATTTATTCAGTTAGAATCTTTTGAAAGAACCTATATTATTTTTTTATATTGTACACAAAAATGCATGAATATTACAAACATCATGAAGAAATTACGCAAAATTTACTCATTTTCGCAATTATATGTTCATACTTGTGTATAAAGTGGAACACATACTGTTAAGGCAGTTCAAATATATAGTCTGTCACGTCATAGTTTGAGTATGATTATAATCAATTTAATTATTTCTTTATGTGCTTATATTCGTACATTTGAAATACATAATAAAATAGGCGAAATGATGAAAATAAAATTGCATTTTAGCGTGACGAATTAATTCATTCTATTTCATTCTCTGATCCGTTTCTTTCAATTTCATTTTTTCTCCTCACTATAGAGGTGTATACAGACAAATAAAACCGTATTAGAAATGAAAAAAAAACTAGACACAAATGTACACATACCCATACCCTTAATACCAACATAATGCACACACATGTACACATATAGCTACATTTTTGTTTTGTATTCTTATTTATTTATTCATGTTTTTCTTTGATTAAATTTTATTTTCTAAATATGTATACACAAATATATACAAATACTACTCGTTCATGCATACGTATGTATCTACATATGTCTACATATGTTTTTTCTTTTTTCATATTTTCATTTTATATACAAAATGAATGTAAAATACATAAATGTATAAATATAAAAGTAACAGAGAAAAAAAATGCAGACATAAAAACATGAAATTCATGAAAGGATATTAAAGTCAAATTGAAAAGCAATTCGCGTGCAAACACTTCATTTATTAAAAATCATAAAGTTTTGTTGGAAATATGTACTACTACCGCCACCACCACTACTATCACTACTACTAATACTACTTTAATCACACTATATATAAAAATACCAACATTCTAGTATATCCTAATTTTTAGAAATTCAAATAGATATTGGGTGCATGTATACATATATACGATTTTACACGTGTGTAGGGATGTAGTAGTAGATAGATAATACCACACAAAAATGTTTTGAAGCAATCAATTTTCACCGGTTTTAATGATTCTTCATAAACTTTTAAACCCAAATACCCATGTTTATGCCCATGTACATATGTATATTACAGATATGTACATACATATATATGCGTATAGAAATTAAAACTAAATATAAAATTTAAGATGCAGAAATTCAATATATACATATGTACATATATGTACACGTGTATATTAAGATATACGCGTATTTAATGTAGATCAAGTAAGTTATTCAAAAACTATAAAATTTATATGTAATATATATTTCTAAGAGATACAGATGAGAAGGCTATAATTATCTAACGAAATAAATTCAAATCTTCATCATGTTGTTTATTAAATTTTGATAAAATTTGAAATACACTTGAAAATTTAATATGTAAATGATGTCTGCACAAATATACCTAATGTATACATACATATGTTTGAAATATGAAATCTCAAATTAATTTAAAAATAGAGGTAGGTATGTGTATACAAATTAATTTATTTTTGTCTTTAGTGAAATACTCGTATTTAAATTTTAGTGTGTATATCACTTAATTTAGATTCAACTAAAAATTATTATGTAACTTTATGATATGTGGTTTCGATGTGTATTTTTATGCGTGTAGATAACACCTATTATATACATAAGTAGTTTAATATTTATTGTATGTTTGTATATAGTAATGTTGTGTTCTGGTTATGAATATTATAACATTCTGGGAGTCATAAGAAACGATATAAATTTCAATTTACCTTAATGATTATCAACAAAAATTAAAAATAAAATAAAACATAACAAACAAACAACCGTATATTATACCAATGAACTACAATGTTATCCTAATTTGGATTAATGTATTACAAGCCCTTCTCCGATTAATTTACTTAATAATTAAATACGTAAAAGTGTATTATATGTGCATACATATAACGTAGGTATACCTATTTATATATTTTCATAATGTATATAGGTGTATATACTCGAAATATGTATGTATATAATATGATTGTGTACGTAATAATACTCGTATTCTTTATAGATATAATATTATAATATACATCTTACCATTTAAATTAATTATTTAAATCCTTCATTCATTAAATAACAATATTTGAACTAAACACAGGAATTACATGTACACTACACACATAAATACGTGTATATGTCATTTATATAGACATAAAATTTGATTTTTTGTTCTTGTAATATTATACATAATTATATATGAACATCTAAAATGTGTACACATAAGCAAATATACTTAGGTATATTTATAATACTACTATTGTTCACGAGTATGTATAGAATACAAACCAAACGTATTTATGCATAAATTACTCATATTTTTAATTAATTAAAATCTGACAATAACTATGTACATTATGTACACATAACATATTTCTGAATTATTATATGTACATGTATCTTGTATGTATGTATGTACCGATGTATACATAAATACGAGTATATATTTATTTATTTAAAGAATCGGTATTGTAAGTATATAAGAATATATGTATAGTATACTTAATAATATAATATAAAATTATTATCTCAATATATCAAAATTATGTAATAATTTCACGTGTTTATACAAATATAATTTATATTATGTATATAGAATCCACATAATAAATAATAGCTGCTTTCGATTTAACAATTCCAAGTACTTGCGAGTACAAAAATGTGTCTATGATAAATTTTTATAACGAACGACACAATTGCTGTGTTTCTTTCACGTGTGCGAAGTACTTGCGAGCAATTATTTTAGCAATGACTCAAACTTTTCAAAGAAACACAAATAAATTCGATAAGTGAAGCAGAAAAAAAGCTTAAAATTATTTTACTTTAAATTTGAAAAATTTATATAAAACACTCCATATGTTATTTGTTTATACCAAGAAATCTAACTTAAACATTCAATTTCCATTTGTTGGATAATGTGAAACTAAAAAGACATCTGGTGGGAAGAAATAACGTAACTACTTACAAAGTGAGCGAACTACTTCTGAAAAATTGTTTGAGCAGTTCACAGTTCACACATTAAAATTTAGTGAAGTATTAAACCAAATTGCTTTGCAAGTACTTTGCTCATGTCAAAGAAACACAGCAAATAATTGAGGCGTTTCATATCAAAACTCGTCTTATGCACCATTTACCAATTTTGATTTAGAAGCACTAACAGTTTCTATTGAAGCCAATTTAACTAAAAATTAATATATTGACACATAAAAATTAGTGTAATCCTTCATAATTATAACATAAAAATCAGTATTCCCTTCAAAACTATTAGAAGAATGGTTGAAATATTTTTTGCGTTTTTTGTAAAATCACTTATCAAAGAGAAGACAAGTTTTGATATGGAACGCCTGAATTATTCGTAACTTACTTGCATCTACTTGAAAAATGTTTCATGAGTAACTGGCGAGTAGATGATGGTTTAGCACAGACATTTACCTAATCTACTCGCAAGTACTTAAAATTGTTAAGTCGAAAGCAGCTAATAATACACTACACAACATGTACATATGTATATTACACAAATAGTATACAGTATATTACATTACAGTGTCAGTACGTATATACAAATGTACATATACATAATTGTCTATAATTTTATTAATATTACGTTTATTATAGAACATAACATACATAATTTATATATAAGAAAAAATATATATTTTGTATACAAGAAAACATAATCGCACATATAAATATTATACGAATAAATGTTTTGTATATAGACAACGAGTATATAAAATAACGATTTGTAGTCATTTATGTGGAAAATTATATTTATGTATCTAAGATAAACACACTTGATATGAATCGAAAACATTTTCAAACAATCATCATACGTTCACTCTCATATATGTACACATATAAAAGTATCTATATGGTAATTTCTATTCATATGTATTATATTGTATTTGTATTTTATTATAATTTACTGCATAATGTACTAATGTTTGCATTTATTATATGAAATTTATAATAAATATATAAAAATAAATAAAATTTCAATATGTTTAATGTACACGTATAGGATATATATAGATATACAGTATGCGCTATACATAATATTCGTATGTGTATATGTGTATGAAAATATGTTTGTTGTAAGTTAATTAAATTTTATATATTCTAATGTATAATAATAACACAAGTATCTTAACTTAAAATTTTTGTAAATGAATATATTTTCGAATAAATTCTATGTACTATATGCAGACGATTAAAATATTATATTGTAATAATATATTTTTAAGTATTTTCAATACAAAAAGAGTGAAAAGAATATCAAAATATAAACTAACAAAACAAATAGATATATATTTATGTAAATATGCATAAATTTAAAACAAAAAATATGAAAATATTTGTGTGAGTATACATGTAATAAGAAAATAACAAATATTGACGGTATTCAATTCTAAATAGTAAACTTACGAAACGCATAATTTTACGATCTCGTAAGTCAAAATGACGTCAAAGCACCTTTTAAAACACTAATCGTAATTTTAACTTACAACTCTTCAAAAATTCTCATTTTATCATACAAATTCAAAAATTTTCTTAACCACTAACTTAATTTTCAAATTCCATATTGTAAAAATGATAAGCTCTCAAACCTTAATTTACACAAAATTTATTTATTTGAGGTCGATCTACGCGACTACGAACTCTCGTTCATTTACGAAGAGCTCGATTTTTCTCAAAACAAAGGAAAAAGTTACGAAATTTTGTAAAAATACGACCATAATTACGCTAAACTTACGAAAATTACGAATTTTACTAGGATTGAAATGAAAAAATTAATACCCTCATTATCCTTTCTAATCATTTACAAAAATATGTATATAGATAAATACAACAATATAAGTATATAATATGTAAATAAATTATACGAGCATACCAATTTAAATATGTATTTTGTAAGTTTATAATTTTATTTGAATTTTTATTGTTTTTGAAAATTTTTTTAATGTTTTTTTCACTATTTTCTCATATCAGACAGACAGACAGACAAATATATGTAAGTATTATTTAAAAACAAAAATGAATATGTACTTGTATATTGCACCCACATATCACACATGTTTACATACATTATTTACGATTATGTACTTAAGCATATGTAGATTCACATACATACACATACGTAAGTATTTGTTGTTTTTAATAAGTATCTTTAAACTTCTATAAAATATCTAAAAGTATCTCTTATAAAATATATTCAATGATACATGCATATATTACTATTCTTATATTATCTTACATATTATATATATATATATGTATGTATTATATTTATGATATTTGTGTATCTTTTGTTCAATTTATTTTTTTTTAATTTTATTTTATTTGTCTGCACTTACAGAGTTTTAAAACTCTTAAGATAAAATCAATTTGAATTTCTTTTGTTAACAAATATGTATTAAATACTTATGTATATGTGTATATACTTAAATATTATGTATAATGTAGAATGCACATACCACATGATTATATTATGTTTGCAAACATTTGTATGTGTAGTAGTGTAGTCACATATTTGTGAATATAAAACAATACAATATAAAATAGTGTGTACATCTATGTACGAACACGTACATACATACATAATGATAATATTATTATAGTAAGTACAGTATAAAATTATTTTCCATATAAAAATATTCAAAGCTACATAATATACGGATAAGTGTGTATTATATGTATGTACATAGATAGATATCTAATATTTTATGTGAAAACATACATATACGATTATCAATATACGAAAATTAGATATAGGTTCATAGATATATATATATATATATATATATTCAAACAAAACATAGTAAAATGCACGTATATGTATGTATTCATCTAATATTCCTGATTGTATCTCTTTTTTATAATAAAATAGAAGCAATTTTTATACGGTTTTCTATTGCATATCATCATCATCATTTTATATACATATGTATGTCTAAACAACAACAATAACACAAAATTTTAAATCATGATAAAATAAAAATTGAAAAAAAAAAAACAGACGACGAAACCAAATAAAAAAATAGTAAAAAAGAATGTTTAGAAAAAAATTGACAGAAACAAAAAAATCACATAAACACCAGTATAATTTAGTAAATATATATATAAAATAATTTTTTAGAGATACTCGTAGAACGTACCACACATTTATGTAAATAAGTATATTTTATGTATCTATAAATACATAGATAATTTAAAATAAAAATAAAAATAAAATAAAATTAAATCAAATAGAAGGATATAATAAACGATACGTATATATACTTAAAAGTTAAAATTAAAAGCTAAATAAATAAACACTTTATCAAATAATGTTATAAAATTACAGCCATCCGTAAAAAAGTTTGTTATATTATAGTTACAAATAAAAATGCAAAGCAAAAAAATTATAATAATAAAAGTATGTAAATGTACGGAGAAATACGTAATACATTTATGTATTAGTTCATAGATGATACGTATAAGTTCATAAAGTAATTTATGTGTATTCATATAATTTATATACATTTACATACACATAAATATGTTCCCATATAGATGAAAATTATATATGTATAAAGTGTATGAGAACAATATACTCGCACAAACGTACCTACATACATAAAACATTTGTATGTATATGTACATCAGATAAATTTATTTATAAAACTACTACTAAAAATTTCATTCAAAATAAGTAGGTACTTATGAAAAGGATATATAATTCCATGGTTAAATAATTGTTTGAAAAACTATTTAAATTCATATATGTATAGAGGTAGTACATATTATATTGTATTATTGTGTTACATTACAGCCTATTAAAAATCTAATTAACAAACGATAAAAAATTTATTTCTAACAATTTGTATTTTTGTGTTTATTTGTTGCTGTTGATTTTGATTATTTTTTTTTTTATTTTTTCATTATTTTATTCTTCTTGTTTTTATATTTAAATCGTGAATATGCATGAAAGTTTTTGCGGTGATTGTTAAATCAGATATATGTAGGCACATTACGTATACAGTGTATACACAAATAGTTGTATAATATGTATTCAAATGGAGGTATGTGTTTTAACGATGGATGAACAGATAGATATATAAAATATCATATGATATAGGTGAAAATAAGAGGTGTCTATAAAAACAAAACAGAAAAATAATTTTAAATAATATGTACCACATATACTATGTAGGTATGCATATATATAAATTCACATCCACATTACACACCAATGTATGTAAAAGTTAAAATAAAATTGCAGCGGCACAATATAAAAAAAAACCAAAAACGAACGAACGTTGGTTATATAAAGATAGTGTAACAATTTTTAATGGCCCGCAGGTTATTTTATTTCGAAACGAACAAAAAGAAAAAATTAATAGCGACTCTATCTCTTTAATTGTAGGAGGATACTACCACAATTTTACAAATTTTTATTTTTTTGTTGCATGCATATCAACATACGTTATATGTATGCATAAGTGTATTACACATTATAGAACACGACTTATATGATAGACAGACAGAAAACGAATCAATGATAATTCATTGCGAATGATAATTTATTTGCCGTCTGTCATCCAAAATTAAGTTAAAATAATCATTAAATATCAATTTTAACTTCATTGAAGTAAGTTAAGTTCGAATGAAGTTTCAAAAACTTTATTGTGCAACGAATGAAAATGGTGAATTGGAAATTTCCAGTGGTGAAAAAAATGACAGTAAAAAATTACGATACACAGATTATAATAATTTAAAATTGACAATAAAACCTAAAATTGATAATAAAAATTAAAAATATATGAAAGCAAAAATGTGTGTCAGGGTATTTTTGAATTATCAGTCACACGAATAAAGACTGAAAGAATGATCATTGATTCGCTTTCGTCTGTCTAGCACATTATGTTCGTATTTTACTGTATATGAAAATTTTCATCCTACAAAGTATTATTTAGATAGCTACACATATACTTATGTACAGAAATCGTGAATTCGTTTCACATCAAAGGTTAGATTGGCATTATCTTGCTTGTTTTATATCTCACTTTTTTTAATTCTGTACAATTTTGCTCGTATAATTTTATTCTTTTATGTTTTTTATTTCGACAATAATTATTTTTATATTTGCATTTTTTATTTTATTTTATTTTTTATAATTTTTGGAATTCTTTAATTAAGTGTTGAAATTAAAATGTAGATCAAGTGTAATTGAAAATCCCACGCTCTTCAAATTAAAATTTCTAAGAAATCATAAAACAGCAACAGAATAAATGAAAATAAAATAGATCTGTTGTGTACATAAAAAACTAAAATGAACGTAATACATATAAATACATACATATAATGTAGAATACATACAAAGATACAAGTCGGTTATTTTGTGAAAAAAATGGGGAAAGACGAATTTGACAAAACAATAAAATTGAAAATAAAATAAAATAAAACACAATATAAATATTCAGATTTCAACAAGATCTCACATCTCACTTTAAATTCCGAAATTCAAATTTAAACTTTTAATTCTTTTATATGCAAGTACGACAATATGTATGTATATGTATAATAAACTTGAATTTAATAAAATTCATGAACTTTACAATATTTATATATTGTACATAACATTAATACACATACATACATATATATATTCGTAGTATATATTAAATACCTAAAGGATATTTAAACTTTGAATTTTCTTATATTTAAATTTTACTTCTTTATCTATTATTTTTCTCTATTCAAAATATATATAAAATATAACTTTTCTCTCTACATTTATATGTTGGTACATAAATACACGATTACAAATAATTATGTATTTGTATTGAGCGTAGTATACTTTTATACACTTATAGATAGAACAATTAATATTGCTAGAAATATATTGTACCCATAGAAAAACAAAATACTGTATATGAAAAAAAAATAAATAAATAAATAAAATAAAACAACATTAAAATGACAATAGAAAACTTCACATATTATTCGTATGTTCTTAATATGTACTATATACAAATACAATGTCTATATATATTTACTTACATTATGAACACATTATTTATTTCACATAATACATATGATACGATATGATACATACATATAAAAACAAAAAATTATATAATACATGCATTTCTATATAAGTACAAGTGTTACAAGGATTAATAAGTTCCGAGATAAACTACAACTAACAACGATTTCTTGAAAAAAAAATTCTTCTTTTTTTTTATCAATATAGGTCTTCTGTGAGACAGCGTTTTTCAAAATTTTATAACGTTTCGATCATTTGCAGTGAAGATACAATAGTTTAAGTAACGCTATTTGTATAATTTCCAAAACAAGGAAAAAACTTGAATTTCGTATATTGATAAAATATTCCTTTTTTGAATTGAAATTGGGTCACAACGATTATTGATACTTCAAAAAAATAGATTTGAGTCCAATGAAGAATATGATCGCCGAAAATAACGCCTATTTTGAGATCAAAGACAAATTATTCTCCGCACGGCCGACATGTAGAAAAGTTAGAAAAGCATTTTATGTACTCGTATAATGTATCATACTTGAAGAAAATTATGTTAATGAATATGGAATAATTTTTTCAAAATACTATGGTTTTGGTAGTTAATTTCGGGACTTATTGATCAATGTGTTATACAGATACCTATCAAAAATTATATTCTATTGTACATCATTTATATTTCACATTGTATTGTATAAGTACTATATGCATATGTAAATCTGTTTCCTTTTCTGTTTTCCTGAAAATTTGTTTTAATTTTCTTCAACTGTGATACACTTGAATATAAATTCAAAGTTTGACGAATATGTACATTACATAATATGCACATGTGGGGATGTATTTGGATGTATGGATATATGTTAATAATTTTTAAAGTTTTATTTTCCTCAAAACATATACGCAAAATGTGGTTTGTCTATATTACAACCACACACTTATTTATGCTATTTCTGATATTTATAATTTACATATATTATGTTATATTTGTATAGATTGTAGTAAGTAATATGTAATATGTAGATATACTGTATGTGCGTATATTGGTACATACTTATAGTTTCATATAACATTTCCATATACAAAACTAAGCACATATATTTGAAAGTTGTATTTAAGTATTTATTTTTGAAACAAAATTATATTTTCTAAACTAAATACATATGTACATACATACATACATTATATACTTGTAAATGTACAATGTATGTAAATATAAATATATGTATATGTATATGTAAATCAATTCAAAGATAAATAAAATCTTTTGAAACTATTCAAGTGAATAGTAAATACATATGTAGAATGTAAATACGTATATGTATAGGTTTTATGTATGTATTTGTATATAATATACTTATATTATTGTAATGTATATATGTATAATATAATATAATAAATGTTTAGATAAATACTATATGCTGCTCATATCCTTATATACACACATTATAATGTTGACTTTATTTTCTAAAAACTTTTCACTGAAATTTACACTATTTTCCATATAAAATTAAATTGAATTAAATTAAAATGGTAAAATCTGTCTAAAAATTAGTTTCATATACACAGATACATGTAAATAGTTATAGTTAAAAAACATAATAAAAATAGAAAGAAAGAAAAAACAAAACAACAAACTATTTCATTTCCTCTTTGCCGGTATTTTATACTCGATACATACAACTATTATGTTTAAATCTCTGTTGTCTATAAATAAATTCTTAATTTTTTTTTTGTTAATACATACATTTATGTAAATACTAATATACCAATGTAGATGACATTATATTTTATTTATGTAAATATGTTTTAATACAACCGAATAAACAAAAATTTTAACTTTCAATTTCTCTTGTTTTTCAAATTATGTAAAAATGAAATGCAGAAAAAAAAAATAATAATAATAAATAAAACAACACTAACAACAACCATAATAAAAACAACATTGATGTCCTTTACATTCGAGAATTTATTATAAAATTTGTAAAATTTGAAATTTAAATTGAAAGTTCGTTCAACAGAAAATAAAACAAACTATCTAACTAATCGTATATACGTATATATCGTATGCATGTATTGCAAATGTTGTTCATTTTATGGATATAATATACATACATGTATATGTATATATAGTGATCTCTGATATAAAAATTGTCTCATATTTTTCCTTTTTTGGTTTCAGTTACACTACGATATATTTTAATATTTTGAAGTAGAATAAATTTTTTTTTTTTAGAAAAAGTTAGTTAAAAACAAAAATATTACATAAACTTTTTAAAATATGATACACGACTAAATATTTACATCTAGATATACTGAATCCTTGTTTGTAGTGGTGTGCTATATAAAAAAATGTAGACCTTTCATGTATGTAATGTTTTTTAGTATAATATTTCGCATTATACATACAAATGCATATGTATCAGTCCAGTATTAATACATAAGTAAAATCAAATTGAATGAATGTACCACAAACAGAAATTAAAAAAAAAAACACAAAAATAACTATACAGCTTCAAAAAAAAAGTCAAAAAGATAAAGTAGAAAAAACATGAAACTTTTAAAGAATTTGTTATTTATTTTTGTGACATTTTGAATGACTTTTAAATGGTCAGATAGAAATTGTTAACAACACCATTATGTACATACAAACATACATACATGCTCTTACATAAAAATACAATTATAGACATTTTATAATTCATTCAATTTTTGTTTTAGAAAATTTACATTTTTTTTTCTATTTTAATTCCTTCATTTTGCTGTATTTAAACGAGTATTTGTATAATGGAAACAAATTTTATTTAATGTGACATGAAATTAATACTCTTGTAAAATGTTCTTTTCCTTTTTCTTAAAGATGCCTTTTACATATTTCACTTGTCTCTTACATAAGTATGTATGTTTAAAACTCTACAATCCAGTATTGATTAAAATTTTCAATTCCTTTTCAATACTATCTATATATGTATATGTGTACTTGTAAATTATGTAAATACGTGCACACTCGTAGTTATATTCTTTCAATTTAATTCGAAAATTAGTAAGAAATTTTACAAGGTTTTGAACGATATTGAACATCAACATCAATTAATTCATTTGGTTTTTGTTTTTACGGACATATGGTATCTGCGTATGTATATTTTTTGTAAATTCTATTTAACAGATTTTAGATTTTATTTGTTTTTTTTTTTTTAAATCACAAATATTGATTGTAATATAAGTTGAATACAAAGTAGTATTTGTGTATGCAATATGCATATCTTAAAGAGCAAATTCATATTCATACATATAGGTACATACTATATATTATAATGAAAAGTTAAATATAATTATCGGGGATTTCAAATTTTATATGCAACATTTTAGTGTTAAATTCGAAAGGAATATGCTGATAAATAAATATAATTTTGTGTAAATGTTAATGAGAAGTCAATTAAACTTTTCAATACCTATTTCAGAATTAAAATAAAATTAAATATTTGTAAAACTAAATAGTATATAAATTTCAATCATTTATTGGAATTGGAAATTATATATAATTATGCATGTATACAGTTGTACGTATACGATTATAAGTTGAATTTAATTTTTAAATTCATATTTTGTATATGAATCCTTGGAATTTCTTTAAATATTATTCATTTTTTTTTTTTTTTCATAATGCCCGAATATAAACATATGTAGGTAAACTTTTAAATGTTTGTTAAATTTTCCTTTAAGTAACATTTCAAATATTTTACAGGATAAAAGAATAAATCGTAAGATTATTTTATTTTCGGCAAATACATATACATAAATAAATTATATCATTACATAATTATTTAACTTTTACATTCTACATATAAAATATTTATACATAACACTATAGCATAGACATTTATACATTATTCCTAGATTTGTATATACATATAAATAAAAATTTATATTTAATTTTAATTAAATTTCATATCTTCTAAGTACCACGTACGGTATAACACGTATATTTTATTTTCTATATTATGGTCTGGCATATTACATATTATATTTCCCTTTAGAAAAAGGATAAATATTATTTATGAATAAAAAAAAATAAAATAGAAGGAACAGAAATTAAATCGCATTACATTTTACATTTTACCATAGTATTTCATTCAATTTAAATTAATTACCAAGTACGTACATATATATACATTACATAAAAAAAAATACAAGAATAAAATTACGTATGGATTCGCATGCATTCTTTAGCATACTCGTATTAACTGTACTTACTTATTATACCTTTTGTAGGCATTTTTGTACATAAATAAACGTACATAAGTAAATACATATATGTATTTTACTGGCAGTAGTGATATGTGCATATAATAACACAGCATATATTTTAGTACCTATACACATAAGTACAAGCATAAAATATACACGTTGCACGTTGCGTACCTAACTAGATAGTGGCCTGTATGTATGTGCCACTATAAAAAATACATGCCACTATAAAGTATAGGTGAAAAAGTGTTGCTGATGATGGTGCAATAAAGTATATAGTAGTTAAACATTAGCACATATTAATTAGAGCCTTCTCTTTTGGTTGCCTTTAATTATATGTACTACCTACCTGTATAGTATTGTATGTATCCACCTTGCTAAAATAAGTGTCTATCGTTGCCAATGATTTTAATTTTTTTTTTTTTTTTTCATTTTTATTTATAGAGAAATGTTTAAACTTCATGTTCGCAATGCAGTTAAAATATATGAATTTCAGTAGATATTCGTATTCGTATATAATTAGTAAAAAATTTGTGTAAATCTTTATCAGATTTTAAATTTATCTTTGCACATTCATTCCGTCTGATATGTATTTCATTTTAAATATATCTATACTATTTTCAGAAATCGAAGTCAGTATTGTGCTTATGGGAAAAGTTACCCGATGAGTTTCTGATAACTTCACATATAATATTTTGTAGGAAATTCTGAATAATATATCTCTGTCTTGATTGAAATTGAGATCTGATCACCCCACACACGAGACAGATTTATACAAACGCAATGTGAAAGAATATAGAAAAGCATGCCTATCTTGCCTGTACTGACTTCAATTTCTGAAAATAGTATAGTACAGTAACTGTAGATACTTATTTACTATAGATGAAAATATTTATATACAAAATATGAGTATGTAAATATGCGCGTACATTTATAAAGGTGTACATACATATATTTGTGTGATTGTTGAGTTGTGAATAAAAATGAAATCTCCTTTTATTATGTTTTCTATTTTCTTTCTCAATTTAGATATACATACACTCTATCAAACCAGCATCTACATAATATGCACTATCATTTCAATACATGTATCTATAGATCTACACACCTAATCCGTCCGTATGTTATCAAACTATTTACTAACATATTTACATGTCTGTAGCTAGATATCTTTTACTTTTTTAGAGATACACTTTTTAAAAGCACCTTTACAGATTTTCTTTCAGAAATTATTTCTTGAAAACAAAAATCAAAAAAGAAAGAAAAAAACACTAAAATAGAGAAATTATAAAAGATAAGAAATTAGGAAGAGACTAAAAATAGATGATAATTACTAAAGTGGTAGTTCGTAGTTGGTATTTTATACTTAAATAATTGATGCAATTTCCGGTTTTGTCACCTTTTAAAAATATCTCCTCTACTACTACACTCTGTATATCCTACTTTACACTAATTTATACTTAATTTAAACTGTATACATATAGAAGTTAATTACACATACATATATGTATATAGCTGCACACATACTCCAAAAAAACTATATTGCTTTCACTATATTCTCTGCAATTATACTACAACTATCACCACTACGACTATTACAACCGCACTACAGTAATTTAGTCTACTTGAAAACTGAAAATAAAGAATAAGAAGAAAGGTAAGTAATTTTCGTATTAAACACTTACACAAACATACATTCGTTTCGTATATATACGTACAAATTACAAAATTTAGGACACAGTTTAATATACTTGTATAACAACATTCAACCAATATAAATTACAGGAAAAATTAAATGAACTAATTTCAAAGGACATAAGTTTTTTGATAAAATTGTAGACCAAAAAAAAAAAAAAATAAACTGAAAAGAAAAAAAAAACAAAAATATAAAAAATAAAACCATAAAAAATTTAACCGCTATCATTAACATTCGGAATGAATTATTATTAGATGAATGAAATACTTTTGAAAATTTAACTTCTATCAATTTTCGCAACAACAAAAAAAAAAGTTTCGAAATTTCATATTATTTTTTCCTTCGTACATTTTAAAAACTTTTATGCAATATTATGGTAGTTTCGAAAATCGGTAATGACTTTTAGAAATTAATGAATTTTTAATTTTTGTTCATTCAACGATAAAATAAAGTATGTACATATATAAAAAAAATTCAACTAATCCTCGTATACATAATATGTACATATATGTATAAATAACTGCATATGTTATTTATGTGTAATTTTTATGTATTTACATAATTTATCATCTTTCGTTATATAATATATTTAAACTAAAAAAATATACGAATAATGCAAAAAATCAATGATCAAATGACACATTTTATTTACCTCTGAAATATATGAGTAATTTCTATGTATAAACAGTGCAATTTTTAATGATGACATAATTTAAATGTTGAATAAATAAAAATTCTTCAAGGTACATACACATGTTGATAAATAATAAATAAAGATGCTAATGAAAAAAAATTCTATGACACTAGTATATAAACATAGTATATGCACATAATTGACGATATGCAATTATAAAAAGTGATACAGAAAACCGAATAATTATTATATCAACATTAAAATAACATAAAATGTATTCATAACCGCCGGAAAAAACAAAATTTAAAAAATACATAAATTGAAATATTAAACTAAATCAAATATGAGATTTAAAAATTACATTTTTTTTTCTGTTCTTGAAAATTATTTGCATTTTTATCTAATTTTGGTATTTGTTTTGTATCAAATTAAATTTGACGTATCATAAACGAATTTTTTAATTTTAATTATGATAATTATATTTAAACCAACAATTATTCAAGATAACATTATTTGTGTCATTTAATTAATAAAAAACATAAAAATAAAAAAAAAATAAAAATAAGTCAACAGCTCTGAATTATAAAAAAAAATTTAATTTAATTTTCGACACATAAAAAATTAATTAGTCAAATTTAATAATTTTTATGATATTCTGTACGAAATTATTAAATGAGCAAATAAAGTAATAATTACTAAAATAAATTTAATTATATATAATATATGTCTTGTGACGTTTGATAACAGTTTAATCTTTTATGATATTTATCCGTGGATTTCATATTTAAACGTTTGAATTTAATTGATATTTTTCAAAATTAATTTTTGAATACATGAATAAGGAATTACACAAAAATGTCGAAAATACAACATATTGCAGTTTTCTTATTAATAGCGGTAAGTAAAAATTATAAAATTCATGTAAATATATTTCTAAAATATAAAATTTAAACTTTACAAATATTTTAGTTATTAACGACCATTATCCCAACACAAGTAAAATGTCAAGATGATTCAAATGTGGTATCTGGTGTGCTTGCTAATAACGAATCACCAACAAATTCACTTACACCAGCAGCATCACCTAATAGGCTGACACAAGGATCAACGAAGTCATTACTTCCCGATTTATCTGATTTTCTAAACAAATTATTGTCACAACTTACATCTCTTCTGACTTTACCAAATGTCCCAAATTTACCATCACCGCCAAATTTATTACCATTTGTATAATATCATTATAAATGACCTCACTTTGCGTCGGAGTTACGTTCCTGGAAAATGGTACTCAAAACGAAACAACGCAAAGTGAAATATATTTTCTCATATAAACACACATAAAAGTAGATAATAGGTTTCTGTTTCGAAATTTGATAAATAAAAACTAAAAAAAATTAGAGTTCACATTTTTATTAAACAAAAATAAAAGAAAACTTATGTGAAACAAAACAATTAATTCAATAAAATAAGTATGTAGATGTATGTAAATAAAGTCAATATGTAATTGTATGTAACTTCAAACAAAAATTTAGTAATAAAAATCATTAGAATTTATAGAAAATTATGAAATTTGATTTAAGTACTTCAAATAAAGCTTTTGCTTTTAATTGAATGAGCGGTTTACTTAGAAGCAATTTTTTTCTGTTTGACGCAAAGTGAGTTAATCACGACGCATTTTGAGTTTTTAGTATTAAAATGACGGTGAAAGCAAACTGAAAATAACGCAAATTGGAACGATGCAAAACGAGGTCGCACATATGTATATAATAGATAACAATAGAAAATTTATAAATAAAATTTTAACAAATAAAATAACGAGATTACATGTTTCATTTAATTGATATATGTTATTGAAAGATTGGCAGAAAAAAGTAAAATGAAAAATATTTTTTTAAAAATTTACTTGTCACAATAAAATAAGGGAAAAATGCTAATAAAAATTTCTAAGATTTTTTAAATTTTCTTGAATTCAAATTTACGCATAAAATCAAATATGATTGTTGGAAAAATAAAAATGTTTTTGTGTGTACATTTTTAATATGTTTCCTTGTAATCAATATTAATATAGAATACAATATTTAATTGATTTACGAACTGATGAAATTGATTGTCATATCTCAATTTAATAGAATGCACAAATTTTTAATGATGATTTTTCTTTTTCGAACAGTGTATAGCCGTCGTTTAATTGATTCATAATTATTATTGATTTAAATGTCTGGTGTTAAGTTCAAAAATATTTGTCAATAAATCTTGATTGAATAAAATTCACAATTTACCTAAATTATTAAATTTATATAAGAAATTTGTTTTCTTTTTTATGTACATATACGTCCATAATGTAGTACACAAATTAAGTATGTACATAATATCAGATTGTTATGAGTTCATAAAGTAAATAATGAGATTTTAATATAGACTTTCAACAATATTATATACAACTGTACGTACGATAGTAACATAATAAAAGTTTAATGATCTCGAAAAATGAAAAATGTTCGTAGGTGAAGATATTAAAAAACTCAAAGCAATTAATCACAATTAAATGTAATAATGAATATTAAATTCATATTTAGATATGCAACATAACATTAAAATTATAAATATCTTATACTTTTTAGTTTCATTTTACACTCCTATATTTACGTACGAATATATGTGCTGTGCTCATATCAGTATGATGAACATAATACTTACGTATATACATAATGTACGTCAGTTCTAAATAAAATTTGGTATGATAATTCGGAAAAAACCTTTTTTCAAACGTTATCATTTACAAATTATATCAATCTTTGTAATTAGTAATAAACAAGCACAATATAAAAGAAAGAAATTTTCAGTATTATTAATGAAACGATAAACATTTAATTGTACAATTTAAAATTCATTTACAGCAGTTCATTAATACCGAATTTTCAAAATTAAACTTGACAAATTATACATATACACATATTCGAATGTATGTCTGTATGATGATGTCTATAAATATAGGTATGGTACTGTATGAAATCGTATATACGAGTACAAAATAATAATGATTTATTAGTATAGTATGTAAAACAATATGAAACGTTAATTATACAAATCATTTTATTATTATAAGGTGTACATATCAAAATAAACATGAATACAGTGATATGTACAATATGTATGTATGTATATGTATACATTACATATTATATCCAGAGTCTATAGTGAAATAAATGATTTATTTTAATTATTCGAATTATTCAAAATTAATTGGATAATTATATTTCAATTATTTATCATTATGAAAATGTTTATTTTCTAATTAAAAAAAAAATAATAGAAAATTCTTTCGAACAAATTTAATTCATTTATTGAATATTCATTTAAATACCACATATCTCCATTTATTATTGTACATTGTGTATTTACATAATTATATACATATATGAAAAAATGGTGTACATAGATACCAGTAACCTATACATTCGCATAACTGTGTAGATGAGATACTACTAAAAAAAAAGTAAAAATGAATGTGAAATAATTCAAAAAGATTAAAATTAATTTTTTTTTTTGTTATTTTAATTTCGATTATATGCACTATATTTAATGCAGATATTGATATAGAAATAATTTATAAATAAATAATAAAGTATTTTTAATCATTTAACCTGAAATTACGTATATGGTATGTGTATACAGATATATGTAGATCTAGATACTTATATACATAACTTAGTAACAATAAATTAACTGATAGAATTTTAAATTTATTAAATAATTTAATAATTTCCATCCATTACAATTATATACATAAATATACATATTTTCTCCAACTGTTTCCACCTGATATCTTTAGTAATATTTTTAATGGAATTCATAATATGATGACACACACAATAAATCAGAAAAAATATATAAAGCGTAGAGATTTATTTAAAATGTATTACATATCATACACTTATTTAAATAAGAAATTTTTTATATTATGTACTCTTACATTATATATACTTACTTCGTATTTATAAAAGAATTTTCGAAATTAGATTAATGCATATTCTGAACCGTCAATTCAAAATTTCAACTTAGTAACATATTATTATTATTATTATTATTATTTTCACTTTGAATTCATAAAACATTATAAGTACATAAATATATAAAATTTTATAATATTTATGTTGGTTTAGTTAGATTATATTTAATATCATCTACGCCACTTATTAGAAGAATTGAAAGAAAGATTTTTTTCAAATCCATAATTTGATATTTCAACTTTTCAAAAATGATATAATTTCTTGAACTTTTCACATCATTACAATAACAACAGAGTAAAAATGAAAAATACCAATGTACCTTTATCAAATTATCTAAAAGATATTTTGCCTTGATATCTTTATACATTAATTTTAATTATCTAAATTATCAGAAGAAATCTGTTTTTATTTCATGTACATTATATTCATATACACGTGCAGTACGCATATACATATGTATTTACAATGTACACAGTTTCATATCGTAAATAATTTTCGTGTATATTTGTAATAAAAATAATGTATACAAATATAATTAATAGTATCATGTAAATTTGACTTGTATCTATGGCCATTTTCGAGTATAACGTAAATGTAACAAAAACATCATATTACTTCCAATTAATTAGAATTAGATATATACAATATACGTACGTTCATATATTCTATATAAATGTGTACAGAATTTTACGTCAATAAAATCAATAGACTAAGAAATATTTTTTATTTTCTTTTAAACAAAATAAACATGTACATATGTAGCTAGCACATACGATTGTTCATATACGTATATGTGTACTATACTTGCTATATATGTAATCTATACGTTAAATAAATAAATGACCTCCTACAGTTACTCATATAAGATCTACGTCTACGAATGTATTTTCCAATTCAATTCAATATTATTCATCAAAAAACCATAATTTTTCTGTTGTATCGAAAATTAATCAGTGATAAAATTGTAGACAAAGACTATTTAAATTCAACAGAGTGTTTAATTAGACAGAAATACAACAACTGCAATAGTATAATGGAAATGGAATCCTAAAATGAATTAATTTCAGTTCCACCATTTACTACGTATATACATATACTTCATAAACATCTACATAGACACACTTCGTATATACGAAGATATCAACAATAAATTTTTCTCAAAAAAAAAAATTATATAAGTATGTCAGTGTGCCATAATTTTTCATAATCAATGGAAATTATTTAAATTGATGTAAATAATAATTAAAATTCAAGAAATACATAACTAAACGATATTTATTCTGAAATTTTTAACATTTAAATAGTAACGATTATTATGATGAATTTTCTCTTCAATTTTTCGAATCCTTCATGTCAAGTATGAAAAATATTACAACAACAAAAAAAAATATTTCTTTAAGGATAACAGAAAACAAAATTTTTCTTTTCGTTTTCTATGTCTCTCTCATTTCTTCTCCATCTCTCTCTGGTTCTTTCTATCTTCCTCTTTAGAAAATAAGTGTAATTAAAATTTTGAATATATCCTGCCTGCAGTATTTTTTTGCATATCATTTAGTGAACAGCAAAAAAACAAATTATCGTGTACTAGTATATCAAGAGAGAAAAAAAAAATAAAATTTGTATAATATCTACAGAATTTTTTTTCTTTCATTTTTTGCTTTCCTTCATTCAACATCCTTATACACTTTCAACTAAAATATTAAAATTATTAAAGTATATATACTTTATTGAACATTTTTTCACACTTATTCCAATTATTACACTTAAATTATTTAGGGCAAGGATAAAAAAATTAAAGTGATGATGAAAAATGAAAAGAATATAAATAATACATATACAACCTACACTAAACATATTTACAAACACAACCTAAACCTACAAAAATGTTTTTTTTCCGTATGGATTGCATAACCTTGTCCTATTTGAAATTTCGATTTTTATTTTTTTTTTTTTTCAACTTTACTGCATACGATACTACCGGTACTATACTGTTAAATATATTTAACTGGAACATATTTACACCTACACTGTCATTCTTCCCCTAAAACATCAACTCTACATTAACTTACTTATACATTCATATAGTACATAGTATACATTTTCATTTCATTTCATGTTCACGATATTGCTTCAGATATGTGTATATGTATAGTTGTTTTCGTCAGAAAATGTCGCAGTTACGTTACGGTTATCGTAGAACTGTCGACATCTTATCTCGTTCATTTTTATCAATTAAAATTTAAAAAAGCATTAAAATATTATTTTCCTCTTCTTATATTTTTGATGACACATCCAATTTCATTTCGTTCTTCTCTCTTGCTTTGCTTGTTAAAGTCTCGTACGCAGTTCTAAAGAAATTCCGTTTCTCATATAAAATACATGTATAAAAAATGAACAAAATTCCGTAACATGAATTTTCAGTTAACTTTTCATTTTAGTGGTACGCAGTTCGATTGGAAAACATTTGGTAAAATGAAACATCTGCTAATGTCCACTAGATGTCTCTAGGGGAGAGTGGAGATTTTTTTTCCTTTTCATTCGAAACGGAATAAATGCATAGTCATTTATTCCGTGTCGTGGTTTGGTAATTTTGACAGTTCTCTTCTTGTGTGAAATTCTTTTCAATTTATGCAGTACATAAAAATAAATATTGTAAAAATTTGTGATATTTAGTGATTTTTATTAACATTTTTATCTATTAGATTTTATTTTTTAAGTTTATATTATATTCGAAGTGTTTTAAAAAATTATAATAAACTATTATATGTATGTATATATATTCTGTTCATATCAACATAAAAACAAAAAATAATAAATAATGTCCTCACTTTATAAAAACTTTTAAAAACAATTATGAAATAAACGTAAATAAACTGAACTGTCAAATTGATTTCTCCACGATACGTACGATTATTTCTACACTATTCTACAGAAATTTTTTCCGTGTAGAAATAAATGGTAAAATCAGAAACCGGAATTTCTTTAGAACTGCGTACGAGACTTAAACGGAAAGAAAAACGAAAGCTTTTAACATATTATACCAGAAAAATATGAAATAAAAAACATACTCGTATATTTTAAAGAAGATAAAAAAACCTCCAACAACTTCCTATTAAATTATTATGTTATGTTTTGTATTGCATCTCCTTTGAGAAAAGAAAACAAGTACGTAGTACGTATAGAAGAAAAGAAAAATGTAGGTGATGGTGGGTAGGAATCTTGTATTTTTGTTTTTTATTAACATTTTTAGTCGTATCCGTATATGTATGTAAGTATATAATAGTAAAATGCTCTTGAAATTTTTCTTTAAAAATGAAATAAAATGCGATACAAATTTTCAAGAAAATACAAAATGTAATGATATATACATATCGAATGTCGAAAAACAAGGACAACAAAATGAAAATGACATTAAATTTAATGCTAGTACTCAAAATGAAATTCAATTATTCCATTTCGTTTATTTGAATTGTTTGAATGTAGTGAAGTTTCTTTTCAAAATTTGTACGGATAATGCATATCCAAAGATTTCGGAGTTATGCGGATTTTAATTTAATTTAATTTCTAAATTATTTTATATTACTATAAAATTTTATATGTACAAATGATTGTATTACATTACATGCGTGTATACACAATTTAATCTGTTTCAAATAAAAACTGGACTCAACTCAGCAAACATTTTAAATTCTGTAAGCTTCAAGATTCCAACAATACACACTCTATGAATTTTTGAAAATGACCAGTTTCCATTATTTAGCTGTAAAGTATACCATGCGAAGTATTCGCGGATTTAAAATACATACCAGGATATCTATATATTCGTACAATTTTGTACATTACAGCATTATATGACCTGTGTATACGCTTAATTTTCAATATTCCATTGAATCGCGCTGTTTGATTAAATTTTCATCAACAATCATTGTAATCTTTCCAAAAGGCTGTACATTATTATGGTTCTATACTATAATCTATAATATAGTTTTGTTTTATGTTTTATGTAATATGTAATACATCGTAATACATAAGTATAAATTCCGAAAATATGTGGATATTGCATACTTTTAGGATTACAAAAAAAATTATTTTTCCATATTACTATACTAGAATATTGTATACTGTACTACATTTTCCTATATCCTGTAGGCAATTTGTATGCTCGCAAATATAGTCCTGTGTAATGCAATGACTGATGTATTAGTGTTTCAATATAGTAGCTACTATGCTAGTATATAGTATATGGATTGTTTGTGTTTTATTTTTTTGTAAACATACACAGAGATGTATAAATATATACGTACAGAATAACATTCAATAAATATACTGCACAAATGCATTTGTAAAATTCAACATAAAATTTGAAATGATTGTAAAACATATGCATTATACCATAGATGAATAGATTATAGTGTGTACTGAACTATGTAAGGATATCAATTTTCTGGATATTTTTTAAGTAAAAAACGCTAAAAATACTGGTTAGTTTCAATTATTGATTTGTTTTTCATGTAATTTTTTATTTTATGTTTATTTTATTTTGCCAAATGGAATGTTTCAGTTATTGTTTTATTTCAGTTTTTTTTTGTTTTTTTTTTTTTTTCAATTTGAGTTTTATTTCATTCTTAATTTAGTTTTATTTTGTTGTGTAAACTTCATTTATATTTATATGTATGTTTTATTCATTTTTCTTGTATTCTTCATCGAGCAATGAACCAACTAACGCTATATACTGTAATAGATGTACATACATTGAATACAATTTATAACTATACAATATTAAATGTTAGTTTTATTTGTACATATTATATGTATGCATAAGTTTACCATATGAATACATATGTATATAAACAGTTGAAATTGTACTTATGTACTTTTAGATACATTTATCTTTATATTGTTTTCATTATATATCCACACATACTATATTTTTTCATTTATTTTGATCATCATCATCATCATAACTGGGAAAAAAAGAGTGAATAGTTTACGAGTTATATAGTTGCATTTTAGATCATTGACACATATAAAAATGTTGCACAAGAAAAAAAAATAATAAATAAATAAAATAAGTGAAATATACTACATATCATGTACGTACGTACACATGTGTATATAAAATGTATATATAGTCGTATATTATAAAATAAAAATAAAGAATTAGTTTTTGTTTTTCTTTTGTTTCATTTAGAAAAGAATATTTTATTTCATAAAAACGAAAACAAAAAAAAAATAAAAAACTGACAAAATGAAGAAAAAAAAATAGTATAAAATATAAAGAAAGAAAGAAAAATATGATGTGGATGATGATGATGATGATGATGAATCGTTTATATTTACAATGATAATAACAATAATATAAAATAATAATAATAATAATAATAGGCGTATGCAATTAACTAGAACAACTGCTGTGTCATTGTTATATGATTTCTTTACAAAACATTAAATGGAATACATAGTATTAAAGCAAAATGTATTAAAAAACAAAAAACAATTATATAAAAATATACATATTACATATACATATGTGTCATATAATATAATATAAGTAGTACCTAGTTCTTATGTATACATAAAACATGTATAAATATGTTTTCTTTTTTTTTTCTTTTTTTTTTTGGGTCATTCTTTATAATAAATTTAATATTTATTTCGATATAAATGTACGTACGTTTAACATTCGTATGTATGTACATGTATTATACATTATACATAATGTACAAAACAGTTATATGAATAATAAATTAGTAAGTACAGGACTATCTATGTATATAATAGAGTACCTATACATACATATTATATACTCTGTCTATTTATTTATGACAACATAAAAACCAATTAGATTATGCATGCATTCATATTATATGAACAACTGTACATATGAATTTGTATGTAATACCTGGATAAAAATATATGTACAATATTTATTCGAAAAGGTGTATCACGTATAATATACATGTACATATGTATTATATGTATATGTACTTATATGAATGTTTTTATTTTTTATATGTAATATGAAAAATATCCTTTAATTTTCTTCATTTTTTATTTTTTCAGCTTTTAGCTTCTTCGTTTACACATACATACAAGCAATTACGATTAGAAGTATACACATTTACATTAGTACATACATAATGTGTATATATGTAAGTATTAAAAAATTCTCTTTACCCTATATATATATATACATATACATTATTACAAACTATCGTATCGTTATATAAAATTATGTTATATTACACATCCATATGATATGAACAATGTAAATATGTGCATATGTAGATAGATATATTTTCATTATATATATTTATATATATATATACTACACATATATAGTATTCATACATATACGGAATAATATATAGTAAAATTTATGGGTTTGTACTCAGTTTGTTACAAATGACAGTAACAGTGACTTGTAAATATGTTCTTTGTAATTTTATGTATAAAGATAATTAATTATACTGAAGTTAAAACAAACAAAAGGTAAAAAAAAACATAAAAACTTATAATAATAGTAGAAAAAATAAAGAAAGTTAAATAAAATAGAAAAAAAAATGAACATGAAATGGAATAACTTGAAAAGACATTGAATAATGAGAAAATTACAATGAACAGCTAATTATATGTATGTGAAACGTGTTTACATGCACACCATTATAAAAAAATGAACACAAAAATACCAAAAAACAAAAAAAAAACAAAAAAAAGAAAAAACCAAAAGGATGCAACAAGTAAAATAATTTTTTACTTAATATATATATATTTTTTTTATAAACTACTTTCAATTAATTTAAAATGGAATATGTAATGGCAATAACGAGAAAAAAGAAGAAGAAAAATTAAAAGTAAAAATTAAATTAATTTTAATTGAAATGCATATCCTGGAAATGAAAATGAACGAGTATTCATATATAATATTTAAATTGAAAATTACTAAAATCACTATAAATACAGAGTGTTGTCAAAATTATATGCATACGTGTTAACGATGGTAAGTGAATGAAATAACACTGTAAACATATTCAAAGGAAAAAAAATTTTAAATTATAGAAACTTAATACGAATTAAAACCATAAACGAATAAACGCTTGATAAAAGTGTTTAAGTTCGATTTTCATTCAATGCAAGTATTTTAGAAAATTTTTCATATTCACATTTTTTAGATGTCACACTGTAGTTCATATATAAACATCTTTTTAATTTGAATGATTTTTTGAAACGAATCGTTTTTCATTAATTAATAGCTAATTGAATAAAATATACTTCTTCTTCCTCAGCTTTTCAGCCCACGATGATCCATAACTTCTCTTACAAGTCGCCTCTATTCTATTCTATCCTAGGCTAGCTTCACAAGTTTTGATGTTCATTTCGCTAAGATCTTCTTCTACCGCTTACAACCATCCTTTTCTTCGCCTCCCCTGTTTCCTTGTCCTAAGATATTTCCAGTAAATATTTTCTTTGCAGCTCTATTTGCGGGCATTCTTTAAGATGTCCCGGACATCTTATTCTCTGGGCCCTTATAAATCTAATTATATTTTCGCTTTTGACTACAGCTTTTCAATTTCATCATTGTATAGAATTCTATAAGTATTATCTTCATTTCTTATCGGTCCGAATATTCGTCTCAAAATTCTTCTTTCACAGGCGGCAATCTGCTAAATATCTTCGTTTTTAGTACCCAGTTCTCGGAACTATATATAGGTGAATATCTTAATGTAGAATTAATAAAAAATACTAGAATTGGTAATTTAAATAATTCAAAATTAATCATGTCGATCACGTAGTTCGAGTCGAGTTTTCGAAGATGTCGGTCACGTAGTTCGAGTTTACAAAAATAATCATTCGAGTACTCGAATGACACTTCGAGTGTATAATTTCACTCGAAAAATTAATTTTTATACAGATTACAGGTTATGTCAATGTTATTAGTTTGTTATAATTTACAAAGTTTTGTGCTGTGATTGATTAGTCGCGATCAAAGTGATAAAAATGAGTCGCAAAGATAAATTGTAAGTTTTTAAAAATTATTTTTATGTATGAATGGAAGACGTGTGTATTTTAAAATGTGTTATTTTTTTAATGGTTATAAAGGTTTACGAATTCGGACCAGTTTAAGAAATTGGTAGAGTTAATGGAATAGCATCCTGAAATTGCTAAAAATTTCACATCAGTTACGAAGAGAGTGAATGAGGAGACCATTTGGACTAAAATTTGTATGCAGCTGAACTCTTTAGGTCCTCCTGAACGAACCGCTGATGAGTGGAAAAAGGTACGTTTTTCTTGTTTATATGCAGAAAATAGTTATAAAAAGTTATCTTAAAAATGTTCTTGCTACTGTATATTATAGGTATGATGGGATTTCAAAAGTAATATTAAAAAAAAGCAACAAGAACAACTGAAATCAATGAGACAAACGGGTGGTGGAATAGGAAAGCAGTTCATTTTTTCTGATTTAGAAAATGCAGTTATAAAACTGTTAAATTCAGAAATATCTGTAGGTGGAGGACAAGGCATGTCGTTTGGTCTCTTAGATGATAATTGTAATGCATCGAAAGAGATAAATAATTATAATAATAGTGACTGTGATGTCCTTACAGATGTCTCTTTAGAGAATAGTCAAAATCAAAGTCAGGTAGAAGAATGTACTCCGAGCACTTCACAAAAAAGGCACAATAAAGCTATAAATTCTTCAGAAAAAACATCATTACTACATAAACACATATCGTTACAAGAAAATTTATTTATAGAAATAGATAAAAAATTTGAAGAACTGGTAGAACAAGAAAAAGAATTAGTTCGTTATACCAGAAAAGCGTATGATGTCCATAAACAGAGTTATGAAATAAACAAACAAAGATATATGATTTAGAGAAAAAAAAATTATGAATGATTTACAGAAAATGATGTATGACCTGGAAAAACAAAAATTTGAATTAGAAAAAGAAAAATTAAATGATACGAGAAAAAATAATTTTGAAAAATTAACATTGAAAACTAAAAAATTTGAATTGGAGACTCAAGAATTTAATTTTAAAAAATATGGAATGGAATAATAGTGATTTAGTGTTTTTAAATGTGGCTGTCAGCACTTGAATTTGAATACAAAGAGTTTATTTATTTTAAGTATGCATATCAATTATCTTTAATTATTTTATTTATTATATTAAATCATATTGAATTATTCGATATCATTGAGTTTAGTATTGAATCTTTGATAGCTGCTCCAGTGCCATATTCTGCAGCTTCCTCGTTGTCATTTTCATTTAACTCCAATCGGTTCTCAATGTCATCATCAATGATGTTATAGTGCTTGCGAATATTGTGTAACGCTACACAAGCATTAACAATTTTCGTTGACTTTGCTGGAGAGTAGTGTAGTTCTCTGGCTCCTAACAAACATCGAAAAGTGTTTTTAAGAACCCCAATTGTTCTTTCAACACAATTCCTTGCTCTGGAATGTAAAGTATTAAACTTAGCTTGTGGGCTGCCTTCGTCAGGTGATCTACATATATGGCGTGATTATAAATGGTTCTATGGGGAAACCTGCATCACCTAAGAAATAAGAGAAATAGGTGCAAATATTATAGTCTGTAAATATCTTTAGAGAAGTAAAACGTACCTAAAATTCTTGAAGTTTTATCACCGCTTTCGTACTGCCTTTTTAAGTAAGCTCTTATCTTACTGACATTCCAAATACCAGCGTCGTGAGAAGAACCAGGATAAGTTGCATCAACAAATCTTATCCTTTGCTCGTAATCACAAAACTGCAAGTAATCTATGATTGTGTCAAAAGAAAATACATATATTTTTTATATTTGTACTTACAATCATAACATTTAGACTATAAAATCCCTTCCTATTGTAATAAATGTGTTGCAATTCTTTTTTGGGTTTGATGATTTTGACATGCGTTCCGTCTATAAAGCCTATTACTCCAGGAAATCTAGAAGTTTCATACACTCTTAGTTTGATTTGGTTTTTTTCATTCTCACTCATTTCAGACTTTATCCATCTGGGACATACGTCGTTTTCAAATATATTTAGTACTTCTTTCAGCACTCCACTAAAAGTCGATTGTGCTAATCCCAAATTGTAGTCATTTCCTACACCTCTTTGATATGATCCTTCTGCAAAAAATCGAAGAGCTGCAGCAAGCTTGAGTTCCGGTTGAATAGCTGATAATCTAGTTCTTTTTTCGAATTTATCCTGAATTTCATTTAATAAATGGCTAAATGCAGATTTTGTCAAACGAAATAATTTTTAAAATCTGAAATACACATCTTTTAGTAAAAAAATTCACTCGAATAAATTTATACTTACGTTATATCCGGCAGATTAAAAAAAGTTAAAGAAATTTCTAAAAATCCTTCTTTCATATTTTATATCCCGTACACTTTCTTCTTCATTTTCATCACTATCTGAATAAAACAATTCCAACGATAACATTCTAAAAATTTATATTTTTACCCAAAATCAAAATCTTAATTTACAATCTCAATTTCACAATTAAATTAACCTATCTTAATACAAAACGACAAAAAATTTCCATACAAAAAAACATTTTTTTTTTTAACAGTTAGTACAATATTCGAGTAAAATTTTTCGAACTACGTGATCGAGAGAAAATTTCCACTCGAACTCGAATCGAAACTCTTCGAGTATTTCGACTCGAAATACGTGATCGACATGAATATTTATTTAATATTCAATAAATTTAAATTTAACCTAAACTACCGCAATTAAAATTACTTGATGTATTTGGCATTTACATGATCTATAAAAATTATTTTGATTTATTTCCAAAAGGAATAGAACACAGATATTTGTAAAAAAAACAATTTTATATTTATATTCAAATAAAACGGTATTTACGTCCTTTTTTATAAAAGATAAAAAGATAAATTTTTCGTTCGAAATATCATCAACAAATCACACATATTTACATACCAATATACATATCAGCTTTTTTTATATGACAAATAAAATAAACGAAAATAAAAAAGGAATTCTTCGAATTTTCAAATATTCCATACAGAAATGAAATGATGTTAAATCAAATCTGATACGAGTACGTACACTACACTACATGTGTAGAAGTGTATGTGCGAATAGAAAATAAAAAATTAAATTCATTTTATATGATTTTTTTTAACTTCACACAAATATTTTTTTTTGATTTTTTCATTTTAAATTTTATTACAATTTTTTTTTAGGTTGCATACATCAGTAAATACATACATATGTAACTACATATTTTCCGTAAAATCAGATAAACAATTTCCTTTTTTTTTCTTTTTTTAAATTGACAGAATTCAAAAAAAAAAAAAACCTTAAAGATGATGTATGAAAAAATACGTACTACCTCCTCTCCTCGTACATATAGCCATACTCGTATATGAACATTATGAACGTATGTTAAATTTTCAATTACAGGAAATCTGTATACGAGTACATATACATTTATTTTATTTTTATTTCTTTTTTTCAATTTGATGGGAATGTAAATAATATAATGTATAAAAAAAATCTTATGATATACATATGTGTATGTATAAGAAAAAACAAGCATAAAAAATACAGTCCAATACGACTGTGAGTAATCTATTCATATAAAATATTTTATATATGTATTTGTTTAGTAAATAGAAAAATAATATTTTATTCTGATCTAAAAAAGTATACTATATCTTCCACATAGCTTAAATGAATATGTATACATATATATGTATATATTATGTAATATACATATGTGTTATACTGTTACACGTTATATATTTATGTTTGCACGAGTGTCAAATCCGAAAATAATAAGATACATTTACACATATTCTTACATCTTACATGAAATTTCATCAATCATATATTTATTTTTTTTTTTTTTACTTTTCCTCATTGTTTTTCATTTTCAAATGCTTTGTTATTTTACAAAATACACATGTAAAATAATGTATAAAAAACAAGTTTGAAAAAAAATTTTTTTAATAGCAAAATGTTTGATATACATACATACATATTATAGTGATGAACAAAACATTTGCAACACAACAGAATTAAAATTTATAGTCGAAAGGATTTTTGTTCTACAGATATTATTTAGATAATCATGAAAATTTAAAATTTTTTTTAATTCTTCTTTAATTATGCTTGGGACTTTAATTATCTATCTCAATAAAAATGTATGCAATTTTAAAATAAAAATATTGAAAAGCATTCATTTTCATTCAAAAAAATTTAACAACAGTATCAACTCAGCAAACAATAGACAGGATCGTTTATGTGTTAATGAAGAATTTAAAAAAAAAATAAATTGAATTCTCAAAATATTGGAATAAATTATTTACGTAATTATTACTGATTTCAAGGAAAATTTTATATTAAATATTGATATTACAACCCGTGTGCACCTGCTCGGGTGGTGTATAGAAGAATACCTCTCACATATTGGTAAGTACTAGAGAAAAGTTTGTTCCCCATGTTAAAGGCGGTTCAATCATCTATTAAAAAGCCGAGGACTTCTTATCTTATATCAACATAATGTCATGAAATTCTCAACATAAAAGCCTCGGAAGCGGAATAAAACCCTTGGGAATGGATAAAACATAGATAATCATGAAATTGAAAATTTAATATATAAGAAAAGCGTTGTGAAGCTCATAAAAGTGTAAAGAATAAAATGGTACCGTCACTTTGGTTCTGGACAGCATAGCGGTGGGTTGTGAGAGAAGCCATAGATTATCGTGAGTTGTAAGGCTGAAAAAGAAAAAGAGGAAGAATAAGTTAATATTACAGAATAATTATTTTCTCCATATCAATTTTGTTTACTTCCTTTTAAAATTATCTTTGAGCTAAATGTTTAAAATTTTGTAAATACAAAAGTTAAATAATTTTATAATTTTTCAATTTAAAAAAAAAAAATCATACTCTACGTATTTCTTAACAATTTCATATATTTTGTTTACCACTGTATGATTCTAAAAAGAATGAAAAATATCAAAAAATATATCTGATACTGGAAATATAAATATGCGTGTGTTATAAAATTTATTCTATTTATACAAAACAAAAATATACATACTCGTATTTATGATGTATGCAAATGTATAACATTTTAGATCAATATATTATTTTTGATAAAATAAATAAAAATGTATTATCACATAAATATGCCTACAACAGCGATAAACAATAAAAATTGCAAATACATTAATTCTTTTAAGTGTTAAAGAAAATTTGAATGCGACATAAATAAGATGGAAAAAACTCCATGAATCTATTTATAGAAAAATTGAAAAAATAATGAAACAAAAAGTAGAATAAAAATTAAAAAAAAATCAAATTGCAAAAATTATCTTATCTCTCTAATATCATGAATAAACAAGATCAAGTAGGATAATAATACATAATACACAAATAATGCTTGTATAAATGCTCATGCAAATGAAATCAGATATGCATAGGTATGCAAATAAAATTAAGTCATACTGGTTTTGTACATACACTAATGCAAATAATAATGAGTGTATGTATTCACTTAACATATAATACGAGTATAAAGTACAGTATACAGATTGTATTTTAATTATTATTTATATAATCGAAGCAAGTACAATATACACGAGTGAGTACAATAATTATACAAGGTCAGAAAATTTGCGGTTTTAAGTATTATTAACATTAAAATGAAAACTAAACTGAAGCACAAAACAATTGTGGTCATAAATATACTCGTATACTTGTACATAATAATGAAATTAAATTCTGATTTTGTGGTTACAAATACTAATACTATATTGGAGTTGGAGTACGTAATATTATTATAATGTACAAAAATAGAACAAAATAAAAAAAATTATACGAATGAAATATAAAAATGAAAGAAAAACCTACCATTTACTAAGTATAATTAAACCAAAAGACAGCATATGAAAAAAAAAATTGAAAATACATAATATGAAGGATTAATGTTGTAATTACTCGTTAAAGAAGTATCATTTATTATACTTTGGATGTATAACAACGATATATGAAGAAAACAAATAAATAATACTATATAATAAAAAGTAAAATCATATTAAGATTAAATTTTTTCTTGGAGATTTCGAATGATGATGGTTTGATGGATAACCATCAAATCGATTCGAAGTAATATACATGAGTTTGTCGTCAATTAAAAATTATGTATAGATGGCCTTCAGCAGGTACATAACTGGTAAAACAAATAAAGGAGGTAGTTATAAAAAAAATTAAAATTGCAAAACCAACACCACTGAATGTTTGGTAAATGACTGTCATAAAAACTCGTAGTCGTATAGATTGAATAAGAATGAAACTGGTTTCATAATCATGTTTGGAAAGAGCGTGTACACACATGTAGCGTGCAACCTAATTACTGACTGACGGACTCTAATCGAAAATGAAAAAAATGAAAAGAAAAAGGAACCCACAAAAGTAATTAAAGTAAGGTAAGAACTTCAATAACTGAACTGAACACGATAATAATTTATTTCTTATTTAAATTGAAAAAAAGAAGAGAAAGAATAAAACAATAATTTTAAATCTCATTTTTTGTAATATTTTTTCCTTTCAGAAAAACCATTATTATCGACTTTATTGTTTTTTTTTTAATTTATTATTGTCCAATCAATTTATGTTCCCAAATCAGTAATTGAGTTATAAAACTCTAAAATATTGTAAACTACCTATTTATTTTATATCAAATTTTTATAGGCTCTAAACGAAAACAAAATCCTTATGTTTTCTGGGTGATAAGTTCAATATTGTATTAGACACACAAGAAAAGTGAATGATGAGAAGGCCACATAATAAATTAAGTGACTACAACTACAAGTATAGCGTGTTATGGCAGTGAGACCAAAAACAACATGATAATACTTGTACATTGTACTAATTCTGCTCGAACATTATCTATCATCACAAATCCTCGTTCGTGAGAAAAATTAATTTTCTCTCTCAGAAAAAAATGTTCTACCTTGTCAGTCAAACAATAAGTACTAGAGCCAAGTAGAAATGAATGAAAATGAAGTCATCTTCAGATGACGATTTTACTACGTACTGCCTTTGAATTACTGTATTTTTTATCACACATTTTCATTCTTGAGGAAAATTAATTTTCTTTCAGCAAACGACATGAATGGAATCAATCAAGATTTCGAATAAAAAAACCGTAAGTAGGTGAAAAACGATCGGTATGAAAGGTATAAAATTGTGTTATATTTGAATATTTTAAATAGATTATATGCATATAAATTAATAGATATATAATGTAATAAAATGCAAAACAACGATCATACACATAGTAGGGTTCCCCTAGAGCTCTTATACCAGCGTATGCTGTTTGAGCGTGGAATATGTCATAGGCAAGATTATTCCAATGCTATGAAATTATGTAACTATATGCTAAGTTAGATATTGAAATAAATTACTATTATTAATATTAAAAAAAAAATCCTTTACCATCCTATCATGGAACGCATCCTACCGATCCATCAGAAACAAAAGAAAATGTTTGGATCTGAAATACCATCAATAAATTCCTCAAAATTTTCAAATAACTCCTTTCATATATCAAATATCACCTTTAAATTATAGACACATTCTAAGACCTAACCTCAATCTACACTCCTATTTACCTACTTTTCTTTACCACTTCATAATACCCTCTCCATATTATTTGATCTATAACATATTCCTATTTATAAAATCCCCTATAGAAAATGTTAAATGACAAATAATTAACTAATTTTCAATACAAAAATTTTCTACATATGTATCAACATTGACATGTCATTAATTATTGATGAACATACGACCTGCCAGACACTATATACATATTTCATTTTTATCATTTTTTGAATTAACCATTCGAAAAATGAAAAATTTATAAAACTGTCAGATACCAGTTATCACAACATGAAATCAAATTGATTGTAATTTATCAAAATTTTATATAAAAACCAGAGAAAAATCTCACTCAATTTCTCTTCATGTACATAATGTGATATAATATTTACGGTATGGTACGTGTGCCTTTATCTGTAGCAAAAAAGAATTATGAATTATATTACATATAGATTAATGTGACGTATAGATACATGTTGTGATAGACTGATATTACATATGAATGAATGTAAATTTTACTCATTTCTGGCAGTTAATTATTTATTAATAGACTAAAAATGAATATAATCACTGACCTTATTAACAGTATCCTCCTCACACCTGAACATAAAATTAAAATAAAAATAAAAAATCTGTTAAACATCTGTCAAAATAAAATGAATAATAAATTTTATATTTAACGAGTGTATTGTTATAAAAAAGGAAAATTTAAATCATCAGTTAAAGTTTTCAGTTTTCAGTATAAAATTATGTATATACTCGTATGGTATATTGTACATAGTATTATAGTAAATCTTATTTATATGAATACAATAAATAAAAACGATTAAAGGATAATAGGATTATGTTCAATGCTAGACAAGATTATCGCCAATAGATATGTATCAGATGAGTAACATAGAACAATAATGAAATGAGACATATTTTTGTGAGTTTTATTTTTCCTGTCTCATAAACGGGTATGGTCATTTGCTTATTTATGTCAACCAAAAATACTTTTTTTGTATTAACACTTCAACAATGACCTCATGTTTTTTTGGTATATCATATTCTTGTTTACAGTTGAAGTCAAAAATTGTCGTACATCTCCCCATTCTTTTAAAATGCTCTCTCTTCGTAATAATTTCTTGACAAGTAAAGAGATATGTATATGTATGTTTTACATTAATGTAGTAGAAAAGATTTTCACTCTCCAAATAAAATACAGAATTAAATTCACTCTGTCAACGTTATCGGCCGTAAAGAAAAAACTTGGTATCAAAAATCATCTAAGATTCATCTTTAATTTATAGATTTAATTTTTGTGGAAGGGAAATGATATGGAACTCATAAATTAAATTACATAAATATGAAATGGCAAAATATCTTTCTTAAGTATGATAATTATCATCAAAATCAGAAAAATAGTATTTATAAGAAAGAGATGTATGTAACATTACACAGGAAAACCGAATAAAAATTCATATGAGGTTTTATGGATGTACAAACATTTTTGACTCGTAATTTTGGGACTTGTTTAAATTATTTCTCTATAATTTAAGACAGCGGTACGAAAATTAAATTACTGAATAATATTAAAAACAAAAGCAGGGTTTCATTTGTGCAAAAATCGGAAAGATGTGTTAATTTGATTTTTATTTACAGTTATCAAAAGATCAAATTAGGAGGCGTACAAAAACTTTTTATATCAACTGTACTATACTTATTGTACTAATAATTCGTCGGTGTTCTGTTAATTTTGTTACACCTTCAATTTTTGTATTTCCTATGCACTCCATGTATCTTAATAGGTATTCGAATTAAATAGAAAATCTAATGTGCAAGTTTACGCATACGTTTACAACATACATAAGAATACTATTTTGTAATAATAAATGAACAATAAAATAATAATTAATTAATAATATGTCACAAAACATCTATAAATGACATGAATTTTTTAAATTTGTTCAAGTGGAAAACTGTCAAATGAAAAACAAAAACTTGTTTTATTTTTGTTACTTTGTTCCCTTTTTCATCACACAATTTTGGTTTTATTTTTCTATTTAAATTTATTTCTTTGTTTTTTAGTAAATATACAAAATAGATTTTAATTCGAAAATAACAAAATACCTTTTATTCATACTTTCTACACATATTTTTTTTGTTTTTGAGAAGTCATTTAGCTATTGAACCCTTTTTTTTATATACATACATCAATACACAAATACATACATAAATACATTCATAAATAATTGTAAAGATGATCAATGTATAAATTGTTACTGGGATACGCATATACTTATTTCTCGAAAAATAAAATTAGAATACAAAAAAGAAAAAAAAATTCTTAATTACAGTATTATAAGAAATGTTTAACATTAAACTCTTCTTGTCGCATTCATGCGTATAAAAATTTATTCCTTTTTATTTTTTTTGTGTTATTTTATGCTATTATGTTCAGGATATATTTCAAATTAACTATTTAAAGTTGTTATGGATTGTGAAAGGTTGTTTATTTTTTAATTCGGAAAACAAAAACGGAACAAAGATAATGAATTTTTGAAAATTAAATGAGAACAAAAATTTCAGAAGAAAACTAGAACGAACATAACAGTACATACATATACATATATAGATGATGAAAACAAAACGAAAAAAAATATGAATAAACTTTTTTGAAATTTTTCGAACAGAATAAAAAAAAGTAAAATAATAAAACTTTAAGAGAACATTAATTATAGTTGAATTCTCATCTTACTTATATATATATATATATATACCTATATAAGTATGTATGTATAGTTGATTTTATACTTTTTTCTGAGAATAATTCAGAAATTTTTTATAAATATATTTTTAACGTATTATATGGTAGAGGACGTAGTTATTTTTATACTTATTTTGTTTCTTTATATATACATAAATGGCATCTTTCATACAAATTTTCATATTTTTAGCAACAGATTTTCATCAGATTTCTACGCAATCAAAAAATTATAATTATAACGAACGAAACATAAAATTAAACTGCGTCATATTATTCGTTTTAGTAAGTGAACATTTTCTTAACACAGTGTTTGTGAAAGGATAAGATTCAGTGTGTCCATAAGTTTGATTTTCATTACTCTCTCGCATAGTTCTATCAGGTTTTCTGGAAAAATAACCTAATAATGCTGATTTGACTCCATTTGCCAACACCAAAGTAACTCTATGTCTAAGAATCCTAAGATTGCTCAAATAGGAAATTAAGTGTAAACCCAGTCATTGAATAGAATTTATTTTTTTGCCAACACTTCAATAAAAACCTGGGTTCGAATTGGGCTACATGTAAAAGAAGACAATTTGACGATGATGAGGATGATGATTTTATAACGTGATTTTGGCATAAAAATTTTATATATCAAAAATTTTAGATACACATCCTAGATTTCAAGTGGAACTAATTAAATAAAACAAAGATGAGAGAAAACATTTGAATATAAGTATATTCCATTTGAAAAGAAAAGAACAGAACAGAACAGGAAAAACTATAAAGTCCAAAACATATTTCAAATTTTTAAAAGTGGAATTAATTTCTCTTTTTTTCTATTTACCAAAAAAATATATGTATGTATATGTACACATATCCTCGTATTTATTTAAATAAATAGAATTTATTTTTTAATAAAATATGAAAGCAAATCAACAAATTTTAATTTAAATTAATACCCAAACATGAAAAAAAAAAATTATCTGTTCATAAACTCATTTTTATGCTTCTATCCTGTTATACATATACATAAAAAGCTTTGGATTCATCTACGTTTATTAGACAAAAACAAAAAAGAAAAAAAAAATTTTTTTTTTTGAATTTGGAAATATGTATATGCAATTTTGTTTTTTCTTTTCATTTTTGTTGAAAAATTAAAAATTATGCATCTTGTAGAAAATTTTCAAGTGAATACTTATTTACATACAATCTCTTGTATTCACTTACATTCACTTATTCATAATGAAAAATATATGACAAAATGAAAAATTAATTCAAAAAACAAGGAAAAGCAAAAAGTAAATATCTGTATATATACATACATGGCTATCAAAAAGACATGTGATATGATGATTTTCCCTCTGATTATCAAACAACAACAACAACAAAGTGCAGAACTGCAGAGGGAAAATAAGCAAAAATTCACAAGAAAATGCTTTTAAAATGAACCATTAAAATCTCAGAACTCAGAATATTTGTACATACATATGTGATTAAGTACATATGTACGTATACCTACATATACGAATATACATATATAATTTTCATGCATATATAAATATATGATGCCGAGCAAATGAATATGACAAGAGGCAATATACATGTAGGAATATACATATCATTCATGTACATATGTGGTACGAGTAAATCATATAAATGTTATTTCATATGAACATAATTTTATACTCATAGAATTTTTGCAAAATGGTGGATGCTACCATGTTGTATGTAAATAACGCATTTTTATGCATTACATATATACACAATGTCTGCATACATACATACATACATACATATATGTACATACATACAAATGCACTTAATACTTGCATAAATGGCAAAAATATTCTTATAAAAAAAGGGTGAATTGTTGGCTCTTGTTATATTTTGAATGATTTTATTTACAAACATCAAGTAGAGATGTATAATAATCACAATAATTCTGAACAAAAGGATATTTTCAAAATGAAAGAAAAAAAAAAGATGAAAAATGAAATGAAAGACAGAAAATAAAAAAACCAAAAAATTAAAAGTACAATTTTGTCATCAGGATCAGACAAATAAAAATTATTTATGCACGTATGTATATGTATGTAATAATGTGCAAAATATTATAAGAGTGTTGATAAACAAGTGAACAAAACAAAACAAAAAAAATAAAAAAATAAAAGCAAACATAAAACAAAAAATAGAGTCAGTCAAATACAAAATTTTTTAACAAGTACACGAATACAACAAATAGGTGTTGTAGGTATAAAGTCTTGTATAATGTTCGTCTAAGTATGTATAATAGAGGTAGATGTTGAAAAAATTTAATTTAATTTTTTCTTGCTTTTTTGTTTCTTTGTTTTCAGTGAAGTGTTTTAGTTCAGTTAAATATTTCACTGACGACAACATTTTTTAAACTAAAATCAAGTTAAGTGGCCATTATCATATACTAGCTTCCATTATCGAAAAAATTATAAACAAAGACTACAAAAATGAAAAAAAAAATAAAGTACTCAAGTAAAGGGCAAAAAAATGTTACTCGAAATTAACACTTTCTTTTCGACTATTGCTAGATGATAATTTATGAAAAAAATTTTATCATTCGCATGTGTACGATACGTGTGTGTGTGTGTGTGTGTGTGTGTATCAAGTATTTTGGTGTTCAATGTTATACATAAGTAATATTAACATGAAAAGTATTTTACACTTATTCTCAGAAACGAAAAACTAAAAATCATGAAAATTTATCTACCGTTAATACTATTACACCCAAAGATGAAACTTTTTTCTTCATTTTTAGATTTCACATTGTCATTCTCATTTTAGTTTCTAGTTTCTTTTTTTTTTTATTTATTTAATTTCTTTAAGATGATGTCAAAATTATAAGCCTGTAATCGATGGCAAATAACTTCATTACAACCGATTCAATTTAATTTCTAAGTTTGAAAATTTTAAAAATTAAAAAAAAAATGATAGAAAAAAATAAACAACAACAACAACAACTACTATCAACGTCTAAATATGATTAGACACATTTGGAGTATTATATGGTATGCAACCCAATAATAATCTATGAATGTATATTACATGCATATAAGAATGTACAAGTATATGGTACATATTACGATATTACTTATGAATGTATAAAGTCTGTAAATACTCTAAATGAAACATTATAATAATATCTTCATGGTATTTAATTTAAATCCATTTTGACATATCCAATTTATGTCATTGTTATTCTATATTTAATCCTCTTTAAATTCGAAATATTTGTTGTTGTTTTTGTGTTTCTTTTTCTATTTATTTTATTTTTCTATTCTTTCTCTTCTTGTCATCTAAGATTTGAATTTTCCAAGAAAATAAACTATATATCTTTATAATAATTCTCTAATACATTTATATTGCATATGTAGATTAATATGTGATTATATATGTATATGTGTGTATGAATATACGAGGATGGATTGATAAGTCTTTAGAATGAAACACAAAAAATAATTTTTTTAAGTAAAATCGACTTTATTTTTCAACGTATATTATTCCAACGTTTTCCATTTTCATCAAACATTCTTTAAAACACCTTCTTTATTAAACTCCTTAAAATAACTGTTTGTTTCATCTTATTCTTCATCATTTCCGTCAATTCCATGTCTTCATATTCAAAAATAGGAAAAAATCAGAAGGAGCTAAATCAGTTTAATATGGTTGATAGGAAAGTAAATTAAAGCTCAATTCTTCCAAGTTTTGCTAAATATCCCATGATGAAGAGATTCAGTTTTTGAAGATTTACTAACAATGCACGGCACCTATCATTTTAAGAGCTTTTTCACAAGCAATTCTTCGAGTGTGATGTTGTGGAAGTGTTCATATGAGATGTTGATAGTATCAGCAACCTCACTCAAATTTATACAACGATTATATATAATGATTCTATATGCTTTTTCGACTATTTCGAATGATGTTAAGGTCCAACTATAACGACATAGCTAACATAGGAAGCATAGGACAAATAACGAATATTAAATCGTAAAATTTGGTTAACTATATATTGATATAAATAATGTCCTAGGCAACAAACAATACAAATTTCACAAAAATGAGGTTACGTGCTTATATTACTTATGTCGTGTACGCTCTCGATCATACTACTTATGCCGAGCTTATGTTTAACGAATTTTTAACGAAGGACGGCAATGTAAATTACAATTTAACTCATTGACATAGCGGTGTTCGTAGCACGACATGTCATAGTCTATATCAACTATGTCGTCATAGTTGGGCCTTTTTTTGTTGTCATCGATGGCTGTTTTTGTGTCATCGATCATTTCTTTTGGTTTTAAGACTTTTAAATCAAAGTATTTAATCACTGTACGATGTTAACTTTTTTCCATATTTAAAAAAAAAATGAAAGTGACTTACAAAAACGACTATTGCTAAAAAAAATTTAATCAAATGTCATACATATTTGGCAGATTTCATTTGAAAGAATGTGCTAACAACAAACAAGAAAATTTGTTATTAGTAAGTCATAGATGGTGTCTTTTAAAGACTTATCAATCCACCCTCTTACGTATAATAGTTTATATATATCATGCTGAAAACTATCAAATTCGGTTAGTTATTATGCATACAGATAGAGATGATAATATAGTTCATTTTTTACATTTTTATACCTTTATGTATGAGAAAATTTCAAATATTTCATTATTTTAAATAACACCACTCCATACACAAAATCTTGATTGAACATATCTACATTATCTGTTATATACACAGTGTATTCTCGTATGTGAACAGCTATTTTATACTGGTTATACTATCCATATACTACCCTACAATGTACATAAAATCTTTGTTTTTCATCAACAAAACAAAATAATAAAATTAAAATTCCTATAATACACACACACACATCTAAATAAATATTTCTAATTTTCCTTGATACATATGTATATACTCTTAGATTTTTCTTGTAGATAGTATATGTATACATAGTACAGTGTGTTAGTCATCGTCGTGTTTGTCAAATTTTGTTTTTTCCTGTATTTTAACCAAAATTATTTTCTTATTGAGTAAAATATTCTACATATTTTTCAAAATACATTCGAAAATACCTATTCATTTATGTAATGTGTGTATATACTATGTGTTCGTTTATTTGAGATACATATATCAAAATATTTTACGAGCATACACACATATATGTGAATAAGTATATTTATATATGTACTTATTTGGATTATTATCATTATAATTTTTATCATTTAAAAGATCTATTTTTCGGTTTCTGTACACACATATACTCATATTTTTTATATTTTTTGTCAAACGTACAATATTTTTTGACTTTAATAAGAGATTAAGAATTTCTTAAAAAATACTTCTTATATACATACATACATACATATGTGTGTAGATACACTTGTCCCTTGTATTATACTATATTATTTATCTACTCTTGTATTAATAGATATTATCGTCGCATATATTACATTTATACAAGTTATTGCTACAAGGAAAAATCCGTTCGGAATTTTATTTTTGCTTAATTTTCCTTTTTTCTTATTGTTACATTTATTCAAAAAGAGTATATTTCTATCATGAATATCATTAAATAAATAAGTATGTAAGTATATGTGTACACTGTTAAATATTTATGCTAACGAGTACACATAACAGAGAGATTTTTTTATAAATTAAATTATGGTACTCTACTCGTGCATAAGTGTGCAATATAGTGGTAGCTATATTCATTACTCGTTTTAACTTTATCTTATGTATTATCATCGTATACTAAAAAAAAATTAAAATGAACGATCAATTTTATAAGTAATTTGATTATAGATTATGTACGATCTGACAAAGTATTATGAGACATTATATAGAGTAGATACGTACATACATAGATAGATATTATAAATATAAATGTATTTAGTGCAGAAGGTCATCATTATTTTTTGTTCAACTTGAAGTGATAATAATTTTCTTTTATACACAGTATAATTTCATATTTTATTTATAACCCAACACCATCAGATATGTACATGGACAGATACACTATCAAATCAACTACTACATATATAATTACCATATAAAATACACTATACATATACCCCTCTATACATAAAATGGATATACATAAAAGCAAGTATATTGCTGATATGATATAAGGAAAAATGAATTAAATTTCAAAAATAAGTAGTTACGATGATAATCATCAATGGAATTCACATGCAAATTTCTCTATAATGAAGTGTATCTATGTATATATGTATATGCGGCTTTGTATATTATATGTACACACATATCTTGTATTCATCTTGTATAATGATTATCACTTGTTTTTTGTTATATTGTTGTTATTATTATTATTATTATTGTTATTACGATTATCACTTCTCTTTTACAAGAGCATACGCTATATAAATATGTATGTGAAATATTCAGATTTTTCTTGACTTTTTATTCATATTATACAGTACATAAAATGTAACCAACAATAATGGAAAGAAAAAAATCCCATAACGAAATTATATTAAATTTACTAGCGTTATATAAAATCTCTGCGTTTATTATTATAATTTTTTTTTCTGTTTTGTTGTAATAGCTAAAGGCATAACTAACCAGTTCCTGATGGAATAATTTGTATTATATTTTATAATACCACTTTGCCTGCTTACAACATAAGTATATAACATATTATCGGGATTACTTTTTTATTCTTATTTTTTTCTATTTATTCTAATTTTGTTTTTATTTTGCTATGTTCTCTTGTTGTTGATGTTTTATTTTTTATTATGTATGTGTTGTTGAAAAGAGAAGTGAACATGTTAAATTCTGGATAATTACATACACCTGCTACTTCTTGTTATTCATTTTTATTATTTTTCTGTATATTCTGTATTTTTTTTTATAACTGAATGTACTCGTTTAAGATAAAGGTACATATCTACATATATACACATAAGTAAATACATCAGCACACACCAATGATAAATTAGAATAGTAATACATATTCATACATACATACAGGTACAATTGAAAAAGAAAAGATAGCCATGTGAAAAATGTGGAAAATAAAAAAAAAATCAAAGAAAAATTTGTTAGTACTTAAAATTGTTCTAAATGTGTGATGATATTTCTTTGGTTATGTTATATACTTTTCTACACACTTATACATATATATATAAATGCGATTCATATACATATTATAAAGATGCTTTGTAGCTCCTCTTTTTTTTAGTTGCTGTTAGTACTGCTGTTGTTACCTTTTCTTCTTTTTTTTAATTTATTTTTTGCTCTTGAGAATAATTTTTATTCTTACAGCAGAAGTTTACCGAAAACAAAATCTCTAAAATATGCATGCACCTCCAATAAATGTGAAATGTGTGTATAAATTATATTCATATATATCCATATGTAATATGTATGCACATTACATACATATATGTAACAATCTTTACATACCAGCTTTATTGCATAGAATTTCGATTCAAGTGTATGATGTGGTTATAAAATATTTTTGAAAAAAAATTAAAGGTGTATTACCAGCACCACATAATGGCGTCAATATAAATCAGGAAGAACAAAAAAATTCAAAAAAAAAAAAAAAAAAAAAAAACATACACACACAAAATTATAGTAGGTAGAATGAGAAATGTTAATAATACATTAGTACAACAGATTAGATGAAAAATGAGTGGTTGGAAAGAGTAATCTTTAATGAGAGAGCTTTGAAAAATTTATGCTTTGGTTTTCATATTATGTATGTAAAAGATTATTTTATTTTACTGAATTCCGTTTATATTTTATTTGAAAAAAAAAAAAATAATAACATTTTCTAGAGCATTAATACACATATAATCATGCATATATAAATACTTATATCTATATGAGTATATCTTAATTTATATTCGAATTTTATACAAATTACTTGTACAGACAAGTTAATTATACTGTGTCCGGTATACAAAAAGACGTAGAAGAAGTAAAAATAAAAAATTAAAATAAAAATAGAAATAAATAGAAAATAGGAAATAAATTATGTTTGGGAATTTTTCTTCCTTTTTATACACATATAAATGTATACGGTTATAAATTGTATGTACAATGCAGTTACATACATATTTAAACATTTCAAATTGGAATATATGTAATAATTTGGTAGTCATAGATAATTATACTCTACGACTGACACCAACGACATCTAAACACATCTACATATACTTGTAAGTGCTTAACTACAGATATTCAAAAGACTTTTCATTCGTTCATGATATGTTATCTATATGAACGTATATTATTACTATTGAATTCTAGCGGAAAATTATGAAACCATGTACATTATGCTGTGGAAATAATGTACGAGTACAAGTATAGTGTAATACTGACAAAATTCAAAGACAACCAATAATAAACAGTCAAAAGTTAAACAAAAGATTGACTGATTTCAAATCGCTATTGATAAATCAATAGAAATATAGGCAGGTATGTACAGCATTTTAACAAATTCTGTACATATGCAAATTCAAAATCAATGAATACCTATAAATAACTATACATGTACACATCGCGTAGTTATGCAAATACATAGCATATATTAACACATTCATTATTGAATTTTTTACATTAAATTAACCTTCAAAATTCCATTACACAAAAACTTCACTTCATTATATTTTCATTTTGTCACCTTCAGTATACTCAATTTTTCCACAAAATGGAAAACAAAAATAAAAAAAAAAAATTTTATTTTTGAAATTTGCATAACGCCAAAAAATTGCACATAATTGATGGATGAAAAACTTGTTATGAACAGAATATGCGTTCAATTTAAATTTAAAAATTCAAAACCTAAACACCAGTATAATCAATAATATATAATGTTAATAATAATAATAATATTTTTTTTGTGATTTGTTTTCTTCGAATAATGACACCTGTTCATCATCAATTACAATTCGATCATCAATCTTCATTCTTTTTATATTTCTAGATACACACACAAACTTACATACTATTTCATCTGACTTTTAAAAATAATTTTTCTAAAAACAAAACAAATTTACTTTAATTTCGGTCTGAATATAATATTACGACGTTTGTTGATTTTTTTTTTTTTTTTTTTTTCAGAATAAATAAAACAAAAGAGTGTTGAAGAACACATGTAAATATGTACAAGAAAGTATTCATCCACCATTCGTGTGTATTTACATGTACATTATATATTATATCAACGTACACACGAATGTAACGATCTGTAATTACATAAACAATATATATGCAACACTCTTTTAAATGTTCAATAATAATTAAAGTAACATCATTATTACATGTGTACTTTTACCATAAAATTTATTCGTATACAGTATAAAAGAGGCATGAAAATTGTCTTAAAATGTACACAAAATATACTACTCTACATACTACATATCTTGTCAATATTTAAGATTGAAACCAATTCATTTTTTCATTGCCTCAGGAAAGAAAGGCTAATAAAAGTCCTACACTACACTATAAGCTACAAGCTACAAGAGTATTCTTAGGTACCAGAAGAAAATGAGAGAAAAAAAAAGTCAAGAATCAAAAACTTCAAGAAATATAGTTTGATACACACTTAAGTAGTGAGTATAGTACATTTATACATATTTACATTATCTACAAAACAATATAATGTAGGTAACTTTATGAATTTAAATACATGTACTTATATGTATGTTACAATTTGTTGGTGTTACTATAGTTTGAGGTGTAGGTATATACAAAAATGTAAATATGTACACATATTTTATTCTTCATTATTATATGTACTAACTCATGTAATATTACTCATTTTTATTTACAATGTATAGGAGTGTACGAGTAATATACTCGTATATTTGAAATTTATTCAAGTGAAAATTGGTACAAGATGTAAACACACATCAAAAAAAAAAATATATTTTAAACTTAGCTATATATATATATACCAATATTACATATACATTTGTACATACATACATATATAAATGTATATATGTATATAATTTGGGTATACAGAGAACACAAAATTGAATTGCATTGAATTGAATAAATAAAGAAGTACACACAGATCAAAGAATTTATACCGCTTACTTAGTTACGACTTTCATATATTATTTACACATAAATACATATGTACATACATGTATATATTTGTACATTTGTATATAAAGAAAAATGTTTTATAAACAAACGAATATTATACTTCTTCGTATGTACATACCGTATGTGTACAAAAGAATGAATCAAAATAATGTAAAAGATCCTACATATAGTAGTAAGTACTCCTAAACTCCCATCTATATGTACCGTATATAATATGTAAATACAAAATAAAGTAAAAAGAATCTTTAATATTTCTCAAAGATACATAAACATAATAATGTATACATGGTACGTGTAAATAATATGAAAAATTGTTGAATAAAAAGTGAAAATGAATTCTAGTAAATAAATAATCATCGCATCATCATCATCATCATCATCATCGTCTTCATAGTTCTGTAGTTCTATGTTCCACATTATATAAATTGTGAGAAAATTTTTATAAAATTTTTCAACAACAAAAATTTTCTTCTCTAGAACATGTACACATACCCACCCATTGCATATTAATGTACTGAAATGCTTGTATAAACGTACTCGTAAATATACTTATTTGAAAATTGAATATATGAAAAAAATTAATTTTCTTATCATACAGTCTCGTGATCGTATGTGGTTATAGTCATATTTTAAATCGCATGTTTTTACGCTTTTAATTTAATCTGATTATAATTTGAAACGAATTGGTTTTAAAACTACTCGATAATCTTAAACCACTATAAACCAGTATACCGCACAGTACAGGTATGTTGTACCTTGTTCATATTATAGAAGATCAAATCGATTGATTCCAATTATCACACGTGATTCAATTAATTTTTCACAATATAAAAAACTGTTATTATTCGTTTTCGGATAAAAGAAATCCAAAAAAATTGTGTATTTTAAACGAAAACGATCAAAATTGGCTTCCATTTTCTGTTAATCTTGTCATCACCATGCGCAATATTAAAACCGATAATTTACCATCATAAAAAATTTATTTCATGTTTTTTTTTCCACGTACATACATATGTGTGAAGAACTGCGACCTACAAAATTGCACGTTTCACACACATACACGCGCGTCTATCATCATTATAATAAAAATTGCAAATTTTTCAAAAATAATCTAAAATATGCTGTAAGTTGTTAACAAAAACAGACAAAAAAAAAAACAAAACAAATCATCATCAAAAAACATAATCAACGCATTCTACGTTTTTTTTTTTCTTTTGAGATGCAACCAAAACTATCCGAAGAAGCGTTTCTCATAATGATTGTCCTTAATTTTAGGTTTAAAAGAAACAATTTTAAAATTCCATTCTCGAAAAAACAGTCAAAATTTAGTAAAATAACAATGCATTTTTCGTTTATACGAACGTATTTTTCCCTGTATTGCTAAGTGTATGTTTTTATAGGTTGCAAAGCCTAAGGCAAAAATTAATTTCGAATAAAAGATTACGTGTTGTAAATAACAAAAGATATACGACGACGCTTGGTTATATTTTTGATTGCTTTCGCAAATATTTAATTAAATTTAAGAAATTGCTTTTTTACACGTTGATTATAGTTTTTTACTTTTTATTTTTTTACATCAAGATGAAACAATACGCATTATGTATGTAGATGCACGAGTACGAATATGAATGAGTACGCAAATGCACATAAGTACACACATGCATATACATATGTAAATATGAAAAAAATCGAAAATAATTCAGAAACAAAGTCTTGAAAATCAGGTGACATGACATGGCGTTTACATATCAGATTTCAGATCAGAGGTATAGATGTACATACGTTATACCCGATGTACTATGTAGTTTCTCTAAGTGTCGGCAGTTTTTTAAATAACTACCTACGTATGAACATATGTGTTTGCTTCCATACATACTCAAACATACTCATACATGAATTCAATGTCTAAAAAAATTAAGATCGTTTTGGAATAAAAATATTTTGTACAATCGTATATGTACATATAGTACAAACATATATGTGTACTGTACATACATGTCAATTATTTACTTCATAAACTCGATTAAAAGTAATTTACTGTCAATGAAATTTTTATTTTTCACTCTGGACTTCATTCAATTTTCCGACATCGATCAATAATTATTATTGAACCTTTTGTGATATGAAATCAAAAAGAAAATTAAATGTCATTTTCAATCAAAAAGTACATTTTGAAGTCCTTTTATTTATTATACGAGATACGAGCGTATGTTATAAAATTTGAGATCAGATAAATGATACTTTTCACCCAGAGCGAAAAACAAACAAAAAAATATAATTTCGATTCATAAAAAAAATTAGTCAACTTGTATAGGAAATAATAAAGTACGAAAACGTTAATTGAACGTTTAAACTACTGAATCTGAATGGCAACAAATTACGTGTAAAAAATCTTATGACATAGTACAAGAAGATGAGAAAATATAATTTAATATTTTTTTGATCAATTAAAAAAGTTCAATCGTAATTCAGTATAGAAAATGACTCTATCTAAATGTGAAATGACAAAGTCAAAGAAAATAAAACTCATACACTAAGTCACTAGCAATCAATTACAATTTACCGAATCGAATCAGTTTGTCTAATTTTATTCAATAAAGTGACAAATTGTAAAAAACTTTTATGAAATATTTTCAGAATTACTCGACCCATTAATAATCGTTCAATAAAATTCTATAAAAATTTGGAAACAACTAAAAAACGTTTACAATTAAATATAAGCAATTTGAATCAATTCACTATACGCAAAAAATAAAAACAAAAATCGAATAAAATCCTGATTAAAAAGTCGAAATGTTTCCATTGACATAATTTTCAATTTACTTTTTTTTTTAGTTTTAAGTTTAAACACACATCCACACAATTATTTATTGGTTATTTAAAAACATTTTTTTTTCCTTTTTCATCCATTTTGTTTTTGGCCTTTAATTTTTTTTGAACATCTATAAAACCTATTCATACGGAATTTTTATATGAATTTTCCGTAATTCGAAAAAATATTAATAAAATTTTACACATTTTTACCAAAGTTCATTTATCATCCTTATATTATATTATCATTGATATACTTTACGATTACGATACGTGAGTACATATTCGTATATGTGTATGTGTATCGATGTAAAGTTCAAAACAGCCAGTAACACTGCATTCATATCAAAAATTAACATTTAATTTATATTCGTCGGATTTTATTTAATTTACTTTTTCTTTTTTCAATACATTTTCATTCTATACCCTACTATGGTACTTTGGTACTATGTATAGTAAATGTCAGTAATAAAAAAAAATATTTAAAAAAAAATGTATTTTCAATATGCAAAAAATCATTAATAAACCATTTGCTCATGAATGTATATTACATGTATGTATGTCCGTATACTCATATAAGTATAACGTGGAAGTGCATACATTGTATATGTACATAAGCATACAGTAAGTAGATATGTATGTATGTATCATCTATATGAGCCTTTTTTTCTGTAATTTTATGTGATATGTATTTTCTCTTTTAAAAATTATTTTACTCTTTACTATGTACATAATATAGTTCGATTGTATAATTTTTTCTGCTTTTTTTTTTTTATTAAATATTCTGTTTATATACGAATATGAATGTAGGTAATACATATGTATGTATATGAATGCCTATTTTATGTAAAATTTTGCTCTTTTCCAATATAATTTTTTATTATGAATAATGATGATGGTTCATTGCGAATAATTGATGCATATAGTCATATAGTACACTCTTACATATACATATATTTCATATTTATATATTATGTACATATGTTATATATATACGCATTGCGTTTAATCAAAAACCACTCACTTTTGTTTATACATATGCATATTATATACTTAGTTGTACCATGTTGTACGTTATTCTGTTTGCATATGAGTATACATAATCGTACATACATACGTTATGTATATTCATTTGGGATACTATATTATTTCATGTGTACTACAATAACCGTGCGTATAATGTATAATATATAGATATGTAGTCACATATTAAATATTTATGTATTTATATTATACATATTCAAATATTTGAAGATTATAATCAACGTTGTTATATACCCCACATCCCACATCATGTATCTCACTATACACATTCATATGATATAAGAAATTTTTGTTTTTTTAAAACAGAAACAACACATACAATACATAAAAATCAAATATTTCTCATAAAAATTGGTGAAATAATTTATTGTTTCAAATCAAGGAGAAAAATATTAAATCATTTAAATATATACAATATACATATACATATGTTAATTTTTTTGTTAAGTTAATTCTTTTGTATTTTTTTTTTTATTTTTATTTTATTTAATATTTAATTTTGCTCATATTTTTTTCAAAACGACTGAAATGCATAAAAAGAAATTCAATTCAATTTAAAATAAAAATAACAAAAATTTTACACATTCAAAATTTTTCAATAAAATTGAAGAAGAAGAAATAAAAATGAGATGAATTAAAATGTATTCACATATTGTGTAAAAAAATGTAAGTACAAAAGTGATGAATGTTCTGAGTCCGATAATTCTATGCATAGCGTTTTTTGGTTTTTATTTTATTATTATTATTATCTAAAAGCTTTTTCATGGAAATTAATTTTATGGAAATAAAACATTCATTCATATGTAGTATGTGTATTATAATTCTTAATGATTGATTATATATAAACATTATGTTATATTATATTGCACACACATTGACACATCTATGTATTAATTAGCAATTTTTTTTAACTTTTTAAAAAAAACGTTTATTGTTATATGATGTATATCTACATAATATAGGTATACGTATCGTATCACTGAATGATTTCTATCATGATTATCTACAATCATATAAATGTGATGTGCGTATGTACATAATATGTATATAGGTAAGTATAATGTACATGCATATGTGAAATATTAAATGTAATAAATACGTACTCATACGAAAGAGCAAAAATTATTCTACAATCTACACTAAAATCATAATTCATTTTCAATTCGTTTCATACATTTTATGACATTCTTAACATTTATATGATTTATGAAAATATCATTCAAATTTGAAAAACTATTTTCATAAAATAAAATCGTTTTATGGATTTAAACTGATGAAAACGATTTTTTATATTTTTTTGCCTTTATTGTTTATTTATTTTGTCATTATTGTTCGCATTTATATCTGGATTTATTTTGAGTACTATTTGACAAATACCTATTTCAGTAATCTTTCATCAATACTTTTGACGTAATATTAAATTACTTGAATTAGTTATTATTACATATTATATGCATATTATATAGTGATATAGTATGTACGAATATATAATACGTATACATAAAATAAAGTGATCGACAGGATAATTATGTAGTTACGGAGCTTATGAAAAAATCAATAATATAAGTATGTATGAAATTCATTATGATTATATTTAAAATAATGTGGATCTGCTTGTTGAGCCACAGCTTTAAGGATACGAAGCAAAAGTTAGTATTACCAAAGACCAATATAACAAACTAACTAACTTACTAAATCAATATGAGAAAGAAGTAGGGGCTTGAATGGATCGACGGTTCTGGTGTTAGACTGGCGCGCTTGACGTTCTGAGTTCGAATCCCAGCCAATCATTAATTTCAATCAGCAATGTACACACCAGTAACTGATTACTGACAATGAACTTGATGATATTATGTATCTGACAGTGAGTATCGATGTTCTTTTAATATACATATACACATTGTATGTGTATATGAAGTGGGACTTAAAGGTAATGTAGAAAAACAAAAAAAGTTTAAGAATCAATTCTAGACGTATGGAACCATTTTAATTAAGCGATGAATTAATTGAAGAAATAAATGAATTTACGTAATGTATGTAGTATTATTTCTAAGTCTGCTAGTACAGATAAGAATTCACAATACAAGACAAGCTTATGATCGTCTTAGTAAGACTTAGGCGCTTCCGACAGCTGACGTCGAAAACAAAGATTAGTATATCTTCAAATCATGTGTCATCTTGATCCTGTTGTACGGTTTTGAAACTAATAAATTTAAAATAAATAAAGTACAAACTTTTGCCAAAAAATGATTGAAAATGATTGAAATGATTGAAAATATTACCAATACTTACTCAAATAAAATTCCGTAAGTGGAACTGTAACGGCACACTCTTAGAAAAGATGTTAATTCCATATATCGTTCGAGAGGACGCCCTCGAAATAGCTGCAGGCGTACAATTCTTCAAGAAGCAGAAGTCGAAAACAAGTATTGGAATGAAATTAAAGATTTGGCTCGGAACAAAATATTTTATAAATGCCCTATACTTCTCATAAGGAGTCTAAAATGAACTTAATATACATATGTAGAAAATTTAATTAATAGATCCACATAGAGCCAAGATAAATTTCATGTTATATAATCAATGTTCATTTTTATCCAGTTATATATGACACTTAAACTTAATATACAATATTTATTTTTATTATTTTCAATAAAATTCCGTATTTTAAACAAAAATTAACTAAATTATTTATTATTAACAGGAAGGATATGTGTATGCAATTCAATTTAATTAAACAATTTAATTTTAAAATTATAAAAAATTATGAAAATTTGACAAAATATTTAACTTCTATTATACATATTTATTAATAGTTATTGGTGTGTAATGAATAAAAACATGCAAATATTTGTTTTATAAATAATAAATGTTGATACGATATTCGTTATCAATAATTTTTTTAATTCAAAAAATTGAAAAATGAAAAATAAACCAAATAACAGCATATATTATGGTACTAAATACGAATTACCTAATTGTCAAATTTCTATAATGTACATTTAATATGCACCGCATTTGTAAAAAGTTGCATGTAGCAAACGTATGATAATTTTAAATTTTCGAACAAATATGATTGAAAATTATGCATAAATAATGTATAATATGTGCATAATATACGAGTATGTGTACCTTTGTGGATGTGTACATAGTATGGTTAATAATTAGAAAACATCATGCAATATATAATCTCATATTGTATATGAAACAATGTACATACGAGTACGTAAATTTGTATTAAAGTCACCAATTACGAATTTTCCGAGAAATATTATTTGTAGTTGGATTTATTGTTCATTAAAGTACATATATGCAGCATTTACATAGTAGCTGATCGTTATTATTTTCAAACTATATGATGACAAAATGTAATAACAAAATTTACGAGTGTAACCTACAAAGCACCTACTTATGCATCTAGCTGTACATACATACCACTACATATGTACGTGTAAGTCCCATTATTGGTTAAATTTCTGTGTTTAACAACAACACTTTTAATTTTTGTAACAGCATCAATTCGAAAAAATTTTAAGTGCCAAATAATAAATCAGTTCAAAGAAAAATTTGTACCACCAACACATTAAAAATAATAAAAATACATCAAAGGTAAAAAAAAAATATATTACTATTTGTTCTTATATTACATACATGCAAATATATTGTTCTCTTATTGCCAAACGAAAAAACAATAAAATTCAAATGAAGAGCAAAAAAAAAACATATTGGGTATAAAACACGAAAAATACATAAAAATATCCAACAAGCAAAAAAACAACGTTAAAAATATAGTATATTAAGTGATATGTACATGTTAACGAAAATAAAGGATATGCCGCCGACAACAGAAAATTTTTTCGATTCTCATCGAATTGACTATTTGTGGAGAAAATTTCATTTTAACTTTTTTGACGTTGTTGTTGTTGTTGCCATTTGTCTTTTCAAAAATACAATTCTTCATCATCATCATCACCATGCTAATTATAAATATATATACTATGATACTATATATGTACTTTTTAATCATTTGGTTTTTCTTTAAATTTGGATAATTTCTGTGCACCATTAAATTTAAAAAAAAGGCACGAGCCAATAAAACCATTTAAATTTTGGTCTTTTCATTTCTATCTTTTTTTGTTTTCATTTTTCTATCATCTTTTTGTAAATGAAAAGAGAAAAAATATTAATTTTTAACTTATCTTTCATGTTTTATTTTTGTTTTTTCTTTTATTTATTTATTTTTATTTGTGATTTTAATTTTTTACATTTATGCTTTTATCTTTTATGTTTCGGCTACATTTCGGTTATTTAAAAGTTTATACCTTTTTCACCCACAATTTTAGAGATATTTATATATGCGCATATTAAATTTACAAAATAAATTGCTTTCATCTTGCATATGTACATTCACGAGTATACTACACATTATAAACTATATGTATATTCGGATAGATATACGAGTATATATACGAATTTCCCATAAAAATATGCAGAAATATGTACGAGTAAATATGTTTCTTCAAAATGTATATTCATAAATTTATGACGGACAATAATAATAATAATAATAATAAATCTGATAAAACTTTAGTTTTATCGATTATGTGTGTGTGTGAGTTTTATGTTAGATTCATATTATATATGAATATTCATTATGTATACCTTTTACCTACATATGATTTAGAAAGAGAAATTCTATATACATTATGTGCAACTACTTACATACTATCACATACTACTGAAAATTCAAAAATGCTATTTAGAAGTTCAGTCAAAAAACAGGCCAAAAATCATAAACATGAACTGTACTTGCGGGAAGCTAAAATTCATATTTCAAATTACTAATATGTATTAACTGTATATTTTTATACATGCATTTATGAACATATTTATAAGTACCTAATACATACATACATATGTACATACATGTATTTTTGAATATATAATAATAATTTTGTGCATAATTTCTTTAATTTATGACTGAGCAATATTTATGAAATAACATTAAATTTTCTATAATAGCTAAAAATGTTACTAAATATGAATTGTGTGATACATTTCTATATACCATGGAGAGAATAAAGTAAAACGTTAAAAAAAATATATTTTGTATTTTTATTAATATTCTGAATACAATAATATGCTATGTATGGATGCTTATATGTATGTATTTACGAGTATACCTACACATAAATACGAAGTTAACTCTCTACAGACTTTGTGGCAATAAATTCGAGTATTATTTATACCGTCCATACATACATATATACAAATTTACGAATATACCCAGCTGACCAAGTGAACTCATAGTGAATTCATTCTGAATTCATTTCAACAAAGTGATTCTTCACGTGAACGTTCACAGTGAATTCACAGTGAAGATATTTTATTTCAAAAATTTTTACGCTATAGCTGCTCACAGTGAATTTACTTAATGAATTTATTTTGAAATCACTTACTGAACGTTTAATGAAAACACGAAATGAATTCATATTGAATGCACTTTCTGAGGGTAAAATATCATTCACAATGTGGGTAAATCAATGAATCCTGGCTCTAATTATTATATTCCTACTTTTCGAATTTTTTTTCATTGATTTAAATAAAAACTCTTTAATCACTTAATAATTAATCACTTCGTTATTTTTTATTTATTTTACTTTCTATTTTTAATAAACTATTATTACACAGAATTTAAAATACTTGCTTATTCCTTATTCTTAGACTCAAATAACTACATTTTATATTGCTTCAGTTTACAAATTAGTACATGAAAAAGAAATACAAAATTTTACTTTACGTTCACTAAGTGATTCCATAGTGTTAGCCTTTGTGAATCGCAACCGTTTTACAAAGATAAAACGAATGAATTCACCTAATCATAAAATTAAAACAAGTTTACATAAATCGTCATTCATCAAATGAATTTTATATGAATATAACTCATATTTCAATCACTTGGTGTATTCATAATGTACCCATATTTTTGAATAATTCACTTATTTTTCACTTCGTGTTTTCAAAATGAATAAGAGAAAAATTATTCAGTTCGTGAAGATTTTTGGCATTCACTATGAATTCACTGTGAACCTAGTTCATTGAATGGTCAGCTGGGTATTAATAATACCAACACAGAAATATAAACGTACACTCATTCATAATATTACTAATTCCATATATACAATTTCATTTAGATTTAATATTCAAAGATGAATAATCTTTGTAATTAGAACGATAAAAATATCATTATGAATATTATAAGGAAAAAAGGATAAAAATCTACATTTACTCGTATATATCCTGCCTGCAAATATTCTTCCATATATGTACATTTATATATGGGTATATAATAACAAGTAAAAATATTTACCTAAAGTTTTATGTGATTTTTTTTTATTCTTTCTTATTTTGTTTTCTATAACATGTTTGTGTTGTTGCAATTTTTCTCTTTTCCTTTATACCTATTCTCATATTTTTTTTAATAATTATGGGTGCCTTTCGTGTTTCGGGTTAATTGTGGTTTTCTTTTAGGAAATTAAAATTCATTTTAATTTTTTTTTTCTTCCCGGAATATTTAGATGTATATGTATACATACAAGTATCGTATATTTGTGTATTTATGAATGTGATGTTCAAAAATCTGTATTCATACAATACAAATATAAATTATGTACAAAATGTTTATAGTTATGTACTTATGTATAGTTATTAATAAAAATAAAATTTTATGCGGTTAGTCATGTGTTAAAATCGTATTAAAAATTAAAAAAAAAAAATGTATACAATTTCTCATTTTCAAAAATCTACCGCATAATTATGAATAAATCTTTCTCAATTTTAATATTCTTTATATAGGTACATTATATAAAAATACTCTTACATTACTATATGTGAGTATATATAATTATTATCCATCTAAAACGTTTATCTTTTAAAATTTAAATCATACACGTTTTTATACCTCCTAAGTCCTAACATAATCTAAATACTAACAGACAATAATGATGAGCTTTAAAATGGAGAAAAATAATGTCAAAATATTATCGTCATTTAAGCGAATTAAACTTTGAAGTCTCTTTTGAAAAAAAAAGTTTTTAAGAACGGTATACTCTATAATCTTAGCAAAACCAAAAAAGAATTAAAAATTAAAAAAGGCAAAAATAAAAACTAAAGTAACATCTAAATATAAATTTTATGTTGTTGTTTTGATGGTGAAACAAACCAAAAAAACAAAGGTAGTGTATCGAAGTATAGGTATAATTTTTCGACATTAAGAAGCTTTAATTCTTCTTTGTATCTTCACATCATGAATGTTCAAAGAAAAAACACTCATTTAAATCAATTCTTAATTCAAAATTATGACACTGTATTTAGGTGGTATGAAAATTTGCTTAGGATTACGTGCATACCTATATAGTAGTTCAAATAAGATAAGGTGGACTACATTCTTATATACATTATATGTATCTCTTGTACAAATGTACTTTGATGAGTTATGTTATATTTATTTATCTCTACGTGTATGCGAATATTTTTTGCTTTTAAATTATTTGCCAATTATTTGTGAATTAACGTTAAATAACAATTTACAACAATTATAGTTGCCATGAAAATATTATTAAAAATGTAATCACTTGAAAGAGATATAATGGCAGATCATAATCGAAAACGAAGAATTTTGGATGAATGTTAAGTGAAATAAGATCTGTGTAGCTATATACGATTTTGAATAATAGATAAACTATTGTGAACTTCTGACATTATGTAAAAGGTTAAATTGAATTATTCTTATCGTATTTATGCATATTTAGTAAATATTGAATAGCAAAAAGAGGTGTTTACATAAAATATTCAAAACATAAATATTAATTGTAAATAAGTATATGAGAAGATAGATAACATAAACTCAAGTACATAGTAAATTTTACATACATAGAAATATAATACTTGTACATAACTACTTCATAAATGTACATTAAATACGTACAAGTACATCCTCAAAATCTTTATCTTGCTATTTAGATATCATTATATTCCAGATACATTCGATATTTTTTTTTTCAGTACGAGTATAATGCACATATTTGCTTTTCTTGAATTCAACTTAAAATATTTTATCTGATTTTTATATTTTTTAATATTCGAACAATATTTATTATCTATTCAATTTATATTGTTATACCTCGGACTAACTCTATTTAGTAAATGTTTATTGAATATTATACAGATTTTTATTATCAACAAAATGATGGTTATGTGATGTAGGCGTTCATAATACGAGTATATGTATACGGCTCCATAAAAAGAAATTCCAAAATTATTATTTATACATGCGTTGTTTTTTTTTTTTTTTTTTTTTTTTTTTAATAACCATATATCCTACTTTATATAGAAGAAAATTAATTATTAATTTATCTATATTAATATATCTATTTTTTTTCATATATATTTTCTGATATATTCACTATGAATGGTTAATAGCAAAACCACATCATATGTAGCTACGCAGCTACATACATATATGTCCAAATATAAATTGCCATCACCATATCATTTATGATTATTATCATCATAATCAATTTATTGATTTTTATTAATTACCCATTCTCTTCATTTTTCCACAGTTAATTTTATTCATACCCATTCATAATATTATGTTTTCATAGCCGCATATATGGTTATTTTGTTTCTTTGCTGTTTATAGTTTATTTTTTTTTATTTTTTATTATTTTGGAATTATGTTTTCAGTTTTTCATTTTTTAGTTTGTTTTTTTTGTAATTTTCAGTTATTTTCTTTTAATTTTCGTATTCATCAAAATTCATAAATGTATATGTATGTATGTTCAAATAATTTAGTTCATCTTTTATTTATGTTCCTTTCAATTATAATCATTTTGAACACAAATCATCACTATTCCGCACAGTGTCTGATTGTCTACTAAATATACCGGTACCCATACATACATATATGTACATCTACTATACTATAATAATAACACATCAATATTGTAGATTGATTAAATATATTATGATTCTCTAATAACTAACCGAATACTTACTTGTACGAGTATACACATATGTATATACATATATTTATATGTGAACTATACACAGATTTTCATATACATACATAAGTTGAACAACATCATCATCATATCATGTATTATAATACTAATGAGTTTCCATCTTTATTGTTTTATTATGATTTATCATATACGTATATACCTACATAATGTATGTTCATATTTTGTGCATATATTCCTACATACTCTACATAATACATGCAGACATATGTAGCATATATACATATAATACAGAATTTTCATTAATGATCATTAATTAATTGGCTTTTGATTAGGTCAGTATCTATTTTTTTATGTGTGTGTATGTATACGCACATGATTATATTTATAATGTATAATATATAAGTACCTTATTAAATGAAAAATTTTTGTTTGCCCAATCAATATAAATACGTGTATATTATGTATCTACATATGTATGTATATTCTATAATAGCATAATACTATATCAGATATTAGTGTACCTTATTCATCTATGAAATTCAAGTAAATATAAAACAGTATTTGGTTTTATGGATACATAATAAATGTATTGAAAATTCATATGAAATCTATGATGGTAATCGATTTTTAGTTATACACTAGTTCGGACGTCCTATATGTACATTCTAAACCTAAACTGACAAAACCTGACAGCCTATATCATATGTGGGTATACTCTTAGCCAAATATACACATGTACAGTGGTTATAATAATATCTAAATTTTGGGATGTATGTTTATAAAAGTATGTATATACTCGTACATAAATACAAGTAAGTATATATATATATATATTTATGTATCCAAAAAGACAAGCATTATAACATATGTTAATCGATTTTCATCATCATAGTTATGGATGATGTTGCTTAAATCATCGCGTTTTATTTTAAATAATGGTCATTAAAACTACACATCATAATAATTTGTTTGTTGGTTCTTTTTTTTTTTAGTAGGTAATATTAAAAACCAAAAAATAATTATATACCCAGGGAAGATAGCTTAATATGATTAGTTATTATATAGCTACATAGTGACATACCTAAATACATCTATTCGTATTCATACACAAATGGGTGGTATTATAGGTATTCGATTAGCTCGAAATCAAATATTGTTACATGAACATATTAATTTTATCATTATTATATTGTCTAGGTCTAGGTATGTATATGCATGTACTACTATATATGTATGTGTCTAAACGCAAATGAATATAAATTGAAATAAAAGGAGTTAAAATCATGATAATGTATATAAATAAAAACAAAAAGAATGGATATAAAATATTATAAAAGAAATTCAAAACAATAACAGAATTTTCAAAAAAGAAAAAAATTCAACTATGTATATAATAAAAATGAAAATGTGTAATAATAATAAATTTAATTTATTTTCTTTCATTTTATTTAATCGATATAACCACATAATGGTAATAATAAAAAACATAAAATAAAATAAAATGTGTGTGGTCATTTTTGATCTATACAAACAAAATATACACACATACGCTCTGTGCATATTACGAGTATATAAGTACGTACATAAAGTTTAGTAGATAATAAATGTATAAATCTAGATTATAGGTCTACGTAAAGCTTACATACTAAGAAGATACATCTACCAATACAAGTATCAATCAATGTATCTATTTACATGTAATCCAATAATTAAATATTTTAAATAAATTATTTTTGTAAGTGAACTTTTAAATTTTTCACCATCTCCTTTTTTCTTCAGTTCTTCAGTTTTTAAGTTTCTATAAAATATTATTATTCCTACTGGTTTTCTTTAAATTTTACGTATCTATAATTTAACTGCAGTAAAGCAGTAAATAAAATATTCCCGTCCACGTCTATAATCGTACAAATATCTAGCGTGCACATACATACAATATAATATTTAATAAATATATGATCAGACAACTAAACAGACATACTATTTACTTAAATAGATAAATAACTATGGTTTTTATGTATAGATATCAGATATAATAACAGATAAATAGATTTATATAAAGATAAAAAAATTTATTAATCATTTATAAAACGTTTTTCATTCAAACGGCAATATAAATTTTAAGAGATTTTACATATATTATGTGGATGTTATTTCATATATTTATACACATGTATGTATATGTAATATACATTATGTATTGTATGTCCATTTATAGACAATGATTAATGAATTTTCAAATATACATATCTACATATATAATATTCGAGTATAGTATGAATATAAAAAATATTATTTGATTTTTATTAGAACAATATAAAAAAAGTTCTAATCTACATGAATATATCCATTCATATGTACATACAGTGCACATCAAAATACCTTGTACACCTTCATATTTAAACTTTGGATACATCTAAGTCAAAATCAAATAAACACATCTTCCCATTTCTTGTACAAATTAAAACGCTGATATGTTCTTAATATGTATAATTCCAGAATTTCGTTTTATAATTTCATTTTGAAGTTTATAGAAAAATAATTAATACAAGTATCAAAATTAAAAGTCAAGAGTGTTTGTCCACCCATATAGACCATATAATTTTTTATATACGGTTTTTATGAGTTATACTTCAAAAATCTCTTCTTGTAAAAACTAATTTTTCGATTTTGATCATAATTAGCGTACTTAAGAACGACACTCTGATCTTTCTTAAGGTACTCGTCCACGATGCAAGTTTTCTTGCGCGAAATTTGTCTTGCGTGCAAGAAAACTTGCAGTGCTTCGTACACACGACGCAATATTTCATGAAAAATATGCAATATCTCTATCACGCAAGAAAAAAATATATGTGCAAGAAATTTTTATTGCAAGAGCACTTACACGAAATTCTTATTTTCTTGCATATACATTATATGTCAAATATTTCATATTTTTGTCAATGTAAATATCCCTTAGTGTACTGCAAAATGTCCCAAAATTTAAGAAAAATAAAAATAATAAGTATATAAACTTAAATAATAATAAAATGAAATTAAAAATAAATTAAAAAATAATAATATATTAACAATATTGTTAATCAAAAAACAAAATAAACAAAAAAAATAGAAAGTGCTGGGTTAAACCGTGGATAAAGAGACGTAGTGAGTGAAACAAAAAATTGACCAAAGAATAGAAAACACATACTAAATTAATTTTCAAATTTCACAAGAACAAGTCACAACACAACACAATCTCAACCATCGAATGATAGATAACACAGCAAAACATTACATTTTACAATCACTCACCTGATTTTATTGCATATGCAAGAGAAATATGAATAAAAAAAATAAAAAATAAAAAATATAAATAAAAAAAAATTGCTTGCAATAAGAAATATTGCATGAAATACATATTTCTGTGCAATATTTCATCTTTCTAGGCAGCGTACACTTCGAAATAAATATTTCGTGCAATTTTATCTGTCAAAATCGTCTTGCAAGCAAGAAAAATTACATCGTGGACGAGTACCTTGGTTTACGCAATCTAATTTCTGACTCTGTCGTTTCCCTTTCACATTAATTAAATTAATATATTCAAGATAAATCTTGGATGGTTTTTGATACTAACTTTTTTTACAGTCGATAACGTTAACATAGTGAAATAAATTGATTATTTTTTTAGAAGAATAATAATCATTTTTACAATATTAATTAATAGAGTTTATTAAGAAGAGAGAGATTTTTACAAAAATTTTTAGATATACAAATACTTTTAACGTCCAGTGTATATTTGAAAATAATAATTGTATATTATACTCGTATATCCAATTATATTCATATAGGACGGAAACAATCATTTAAAAATTAGAAAATATTTGATTGCATTAGAAACATCTACAACCATGAATATTAATTTCCTGCGTATTCGTAAAAATGAATGTATGTGTATTTTGATTATTTTATTTGGATTAAACGCATATACAAATATAATTTTCAAATATTTGAAATTAAATTTTAAAAAAAAGAAGGATACAGAAAACTCTGGAGAGAGAATATTTATTTATTTTATTTAAATTTTTGCTTTTTTTTCGATAAATTTAAAAGTAGAATTTTTCGTTATATTGTACATACATACATACATATGTATGTACCTACATAAGCACAACATTTTGAAACGATGAACAAACTAACGTCCAATACAATCGATTTATTTTAATAGAACTTTGAAAGTTTATATTTTCCGCTCTCTTTTGTTTTTTTAATTTTCAAATCGCTTTTGTTCGAACAGAAGGATTAAAAAAAATAAATGAATAATGAAAATATTTGTGTTTGTAAATTATAATTAAAATCAAACTTTATAACTATATACATATGCGTATATGTACATATGTATATGTAGTTATGTAAATGAAATTATCCAATGAATAATATTTGGACAGTGTATACTGAAACAATAAAAAAAAATTTGAACAGACATTTTGTACTATGTTTGTATGTAAATATATTATGTTTTACATTATATGTATATTATATTAGTGCATTAGTATTGATTTTGTATTATAAATTTAATAGCATCAGTGTTGACATACAATGTAAATAATATACATAGGTATTAGGCATACTAGTATACATTGATGCTCCTAAAGATATCCTCGAAGGCAAAAATTATAAATCAAATCTGATGACTTTTCATAAGATTTTTAATTTTTAATTTATATACTCGAGTCAAGAGTATAATACTCTGTAGCATTTACAAATATTATACAATCAGAATAATCAACTTCAATGAATACAATATACAGAAATTCAGTTTCAGTTTTCAGTTTATTTTATTTCGATTTTTGCTTATTTTATTTTGATGCCTAAAGGATTTAAATACAAGTAATTTCTTGTTAGAAGCAATCAATTTCGAAATAAATTCTGTAAATCACAGCACTTTAAAAATTTATTATATGTACACATAAAGGTGTATAGATTTGTAAGCAATTCTGATTCTGAGTAACAAAAAGTGTATTAAAACAATATGAAATTATACATAGAGCTACGTGTAATATTATGAAGTAAAATGTTGATACATTAAATAAATACAAAACTCATTACATATTAAAAAAAACAAATCATTGTATTATATTTAAGTTATCCTGTCTACCTACGCATTAGGTATACACATAATACTTATTAGTTATGGTTTTACCTTCTGCTTTAAATTAGAAAATATAATTTTCAAATTTCATATGTAATAAATATCCATTATAACTTTGAATTGATGCGATATATAACTCATCCTTCTTTTTTGGTTTTTTGCACATTGTTTGTAACTAGTATTTTTGATGGTGTGTTGTGTACAAATCATACAGCAAAAAAAAAACCAATAAATTTATACTTTTATGTTTATGGTATACAATATTTATTTAATGCGCATATCACCTGTCTTATTATAAAAATTTATATTTTATTTTACACAATATTATTAATGGAGGAAAATAAAAAAAATTTTAATTATGAATAATTTTAGTGAATTTATTATAGAACTCCTACGCTTCCATTGTACATTTCATATTGTGCATATGTACGTAATGTAGAAAAAACATAAATTTTAAACACAATATTACAGAATATTAGATGCATTCCTCTACTATTATTACTATTACCAGTATTATTTTTATTATCATTATTATTATTTGTAATACTCTAGCTAGTTTCTTACTTAGTTAGTTAGCTATAGTAGTGATAATATTGCATTTTTATTTTAATTTTCATTTTGTAATTTTCTATTTTTTATTTTACATAAATTTTATTTTATTTTATTTTATTTTTTTTATAATAATAAATGTATGCAGATCTTATCCGATTACATGTAAATGTATATGTTAACGAGTAATATAAATGTTCTGTATAAAATGTAAGATGATGTTTGTATCATCATGGATAATAATTAGAAGGATCAAATTGATATATGTAAGAAAAACAAGTACATACGCGTTATATGGTATAGAATATACCGGGGTTATATTGAAAAAAAAAATTAAATAAAATTATTAGAAAAAAATTGAGACAAGGGTACATTCTATCACCAGTGCTGTTCAATGCGTATGCTGAAGAAATTTTCAAAGATTCACTCGCAGTACGAAAAAAGCATGAAAATCAGCAGTAAGATCATGAACAACATCAGATACGCGAACAATACGTAGATTCTAGCTGATAACTTTGAAGATCTTCAGTTCCTAATAAACGAGAAGTTTATGAAAGCAGTTTGAAGAAAGGTCCTAATATTAATTTTTCAAAAATTGAATATATGAAATTTTCAAAGAATAATGTGGATGATTCTACCCTCATAATAAAGAATGAAGTGATCGAAAAAGTTTCACAAATTAAATACCCATAGGTACCATTATTTATGTAAAAGCCTGCAGCAGCAAGGAAATAAGGGCCAGAATAGAGACCGTTAAAAGCGCATTCATGAAGATGAGCAAGGTATATTTGGAAAAAAAGAACTTAACATTAATTTAAAGATCCACTGAAACGATTAAATAAATCGAAAGAACTGTTCAGAATAATAAAATAAACGAAATTGAGGTTCTTAGACAATCTGATACGAAATGACAAGTATAGAATTGATTCTACAAGGCAAGTTGCTACGGAAAAGAAGTATGGGAAAAAAGAGACCGTCGTGGATTTCAAATCTGAAAAAATGGTTCAAATGTTCTTCATCCTGTCAAGTGTTCAGAAAAGCAGCCATAAAAGAAGAGGTTGAATAGTTGAATCGATGATCTCTGACCTCCGCAGTAGAGCAGTACTATAAGAAGAAGAAGAAAATTTGATGAAAACTACATAAGTACGAACATGTACTATGTTTAATAGCCACCTACACATATATACATGTGTATGTAACCAACAAACACATACATATATGCTATACAAATATTGTTTATGTAATTTCTTGTACTGCTTATAAGTTATTTAATAAGAAAATAAAATAAAGTAGAAATTTTATTCACTATTCACTTACTCAATTCCTTACTAGGTTTTTTTCTTTCAAAAACAATAAGGAAGAAGATTTTAACTGAACAAAAACAAAATAAATAAATAATAAGAAGGTATAGAATAAATATATGTATTTACACGCATGCTATATGCATAGTAATGAATTTTCTCTAAGGGCATTTAAAAGCCATTTAGTAAAATCGTTTCGTATATAAAAGATAAAAGCATTCATCTTTTTATTAGTACATATGTATGCATAATGTATTTTATTTATATGCATTATTATCTGCTAAACTGAAAGAACTATGAAGTAATAACAATACGAAAAAGAACATATTGTATATATAAAACAAATAAAAATTAAAAAACTATTTTATCATAAATTTTATGCAAATAATAAAACGCTTAAACACACATATATATGTATGTCCAAAACAGTTGACAACCAACCAAGTATTACCAAGTATTATACTAAATTGGCATGCGCAGAAGAAAATATACTTACACATGAACGAAATTTATGCTTCATTCACAATGAAACGCTAAGTGAAAGTGAAATTTATATGTCTTTTGTTCTTTATTTTCTTACACGACATTATATGTCTGCGTCACTCTCTAATTGAAATTGAAATTGCCAACGTAAAGTGAAATTAGGTTCTATTCCTAATTTCAATTTCACTTAACAAAAGCTATAAATCTAATTACAAAAATGTTGTTAGGAAATTGACCAACAGATGGAGACTTCCAAAAAAAAGCAAGAATTTCCCTAAAATTCCTTTAAATTCCCATTTAAAAATGGAGAAATTCAGTTGAGAATTTCAAAATTTGAATTTCAAATGTCAATTTAAACAAAAAAACTTTTTTTAATCAAAGTCAAATCTCAATTTAAATAAAATTGAAATGTCAAATTTTTGAATTTTAAAGCTCACTTTGCATTGTGAACAATGTGCTTTTTCATGAAATTTCACTTTCACTTAGCGTTACATTGTTAATGAAGCATAATGCTCGAATAATTAAAACAAATACGAGTTATATACTATACATACATTTGAGTGAAGATTTTCTAACATTTTTCTTAAGATCATAATTTGCTATATCTAAGATAAAAAAAAAAATTGCACGAAACTTTCCATCTGTTATGGGCCGTGCTCTACATCCATAAAGGTGTATAATATGTATGTGTATGTAATGTGTGATAAAAGTTAGTTATAAAAGGAATATATACACATATGTACATATGAACGTTAGCTCAAACACATTTCTGAATAATTGTACTATATGCTCTTATGTATTGAAATTCGAGCAAACATAATAATATGTGCGTATTTAAAGAATTTATACATGACATTATTTACATACTCGTACATAAATGATGCATGTACTCTTATATACATTATAATGCAGTATATTGTATAAATTACATAATTAAATGACATAAATAGTTTGTCATCCTCATCTAAAACATGATTATAGGCATCTTCATCTATGTATAAGTTATAACATTGTATACACTCTTTACATATAAAATATATTCAATATATGTCCTTTTATACACATCACATACATAATGTACATATGTGTGTATTCACAAATTATATTATAAACATATGTAGAAATATGCATGTATTATATGGCGCTTAATATGTATGATAATAAATAAAATATGTATTATATACTCGTATATGTGTATGTATATGTTTAAATACAATAAAATATTTTAATATTAAATAACAGATTCATGTAAAAGGTAATTAAGATTGAAATTTTACTGATGAATTAATAGCTTATAGGCAAAATGACATGTAAATAATAAATAATATTATATGCACATAAATACTTAAATACTACACACATATGTATATTATTATGTATGTTTATTTAATGTTAAATAAAAAGATGTAGCAAATATTAGCAAATATCAGTATATTTTTATTATATAAAGTGTATCTGTATAGCATAAATAAATACTTGTAGTCATTTTAAATCTATGTACGTGTACAATAGTATTTAGAATATTTATAGATTTCAATGTGTATGTCAATAATAATAATACTAATCTACTATAATATAGACGTTCATGTTAGTCATTTACTTAAATACATATACACATATTTTTGTTATATTGAATTATTATTCAAGAGTTTCAGAAATTTATCAATTTCAAGAATAAGAAAACGACACAAATTCAAATTTATTCGTATCTAAATATATGTACACAATACACGAGGATTGTCTGAAAAGTTTCTAATCTAACACAGAAACAAATATTCTTTTAAGTCTACACACTTTTCTCAACGAATCTCCCACCTCTTTAACCGCTCTAAATAACAATTTTCATCTTGCTTTGCAAAATATGCTTTTACGGATACGACGACCTTCATTTTATGAAAACTTCTCTCTCCTGAGTCAAACTTTGGATCTAGGATACAAGAAAAAGTCGCTAGAGGCCAAATGTGGTGAATAGGGTCAAGGGTGGATGGATCAATCCATTCTAAATTGTTGAAGTGTGAGACGATATTCGATCTTTTCCACTTTTGCAAAAACATTGTTATTGAGTAACAAAAATGACTGTCAAGCAACAAATGAGCGTTCAAAATAGCTTCAATTTTTACAGTCAACTTTCAAGGCATATATCATCATCGTACCAAAATGAGTTAGACAAAAAGTGGCATTCTCATGTCGAGGCTAGCAACATTTCAGGCAACCTATGTATATGTGAGCCATATGTGGATACACTATCATGTATAAGATTATTCATTTTGTAAATATGGTTTACATAAAATTCTATTTTTTGGATGCAAATATTTAGGTTACACATACATATATTCATATACGTAAATATATGCAGGGATATTATATTTATATGTCAAAATACACATACATTATTCATACATAAAGATCAAATACAAATGGTTTTCTTCAATTTTTAATTAATTGTTGGATTTTAACAAATTCTCAACTTAACTTTTATTAATATCATATATGTAATGTACGTAATGTATATGTATATTATGTACCTATATAAATATTTATACTCGTATGCATGTAATAATTAAATCATTTTGCATATAGTGATTTATTTTCAATAAATTCAATTGCCTTTTTTGGAATTATTCCAATGTAATTTTAATAATTAAATTCATACATACGAAGGATATGATGCAAATACTGAAAAATAATTATTAATATTTCTTTGTTGAATTCATTTAACATGGGAACGCAAGTAGTATAGCTAGAATTTCAATTAATCTTGAAAAGATTTTTTGTTCTTTTAAATAGGAAGAAAATACACATTCTCAAATTTTAAATCAAAGAAATTGAATTATTGCTGGAGTGGTGATTTACACTTACATTCATTGCGTTTACAATCATATTCTTATTATTCGGACGCAATGACTATTTGTATTAGATTAAAATATTAAAAAACAAACTATTTAAGAGTACATACATAATGTGACATAATCTGACATTGCATGTATTTATTGAGAAATTAAAAGTTTTTTTTTATTTAGTTTTCATTTTCGAATATCATTCATTTCAAAACTTCAATCAATTTCTAATATAAACGTTCAAATAAATGATTTATATTTTGAAATGTTTCAATTAATTAAATCATCATTATCATCATCATGATTTTGATATCATCATTGTGTGTTATACGATTACAACATTCCATATCATTCTCATCATACCATAATCTCTATTATATGAAGTCTACTTGATGTGATACTTGAAAAACTATTACATAATATTTTTATAAAGTAAATTTTTGTTATTAGCTAAATGTAACTAAATATTAATATAATAATTCTGTTAAGGGTATTCACTTAATGCATTAACATTTTATAAATTTAAAATAAATTTACTACGAGGTGGGAGGTGCTATGTAAAATATTTGCTTTTTCGTTTCAATTTTTTGTTTCAGTGTCTCAATTTTTAATTTGTTTTTAGTACAGTTAATTTCAAATTCCGCTTTTTGGTCTTAGTTATCTAGGGGCGTAGAAATATAAAAATGAAAATGACAGAAAAATTTCAAATACTGCTGAATTACACAAGATGCGTCACAGTATATTCACTTAAAACATATCTATAAATTTACTCTAACACAAATTTGTAATTTTACTCTCTTAAGTGAATACCCTTGCTAAATACATACGTATGTATTTGTCTCTCATCTCGTCTCGTGTATTACAAGTACTTTTCGAATCACACCTCATTCTCATTTGGCTTCCATCTAAAATATCGTTCATTCTCCTGTTTTTTTTTCTACAAAATTTTTGTTAAAAGCCCCATTTTTTTCCGATTATGCACAATCACGTTTATTTTGAGACAAATACAAATTTCAAGTATGTATCTTCAACAGATGATAATGCACAATGATTATTAAAAATTTCGATTACATATTCTTTTATTTATTTTTCAACTTTTTACTTTTTCATTTAATTTACTTCTTTATATTTTCTTGTTTTTAAGCAAAGTCATTATCATTGATATGAAATAATAATAAAAATAATAACAATTTAATTAAAGACGAATTCATTTTTGAAAATCCGCATTAACGATTAAATGAATTAATTTTCGATTTTTTTAATTAAATTCGATTTTTAAAGTCCAAGTTTATTATATTTGTTCATTTATAACTGCGTATATGTACCAGTAATTCAACGTACATATATATGTATTTCAACGTACATACCTATATAATTCAACGTACAACGTACATATGTACACTGACGTGAAAAAATTATGAGATAGGCATAATTTTTTATTGATAGAAAACGTAAGCGTATTGTAAACTTTAATACAGAATCTTTAGTGATTTATCATAGACAAAAAATGAAAACATATTATTGAATTGTTCTCATCTGATTGAAACTTCTCCACAAAGCCCTGACTTGAATTCCATAGAAAATATTTAGTCATTTTTGGAAAAAGAAATTTGAAAAAATTTGTCAGCGTAAATCAATTTCTAAACGTAAAAAAATATTTCAAGAAAAATGAAGAAAGACTCTACAATATTTTGTTAAAAATCTTGTGAGTCAATGCCAAAATTATTACAGTAAGGAGGTCTATAAAAAATAAAGACTGTCACACAAAATATTATTAACATTTTCATGTAAGTTTTAATAGTTTCTTGTACTACGTCCCATGATTTATTCACAGTAGTTTTAATATAAAAGTTTCTTTTTGAATTTATTCTGAATAAAAGAATTAAAAATAATTCTAGTTTTTGTTGTATTCTTCATTATTTTATGAATTGACTAAAATATTTTGTTAAAAAAATTGTAAATATTTTTCAAAAATTTTTGTTTGTCCTATAACTTTTTCACATCTGTGTATGTAATTACATTTTGTATTATAAGAAAACGAGAATACTTTTTTACAAAAATAAAAATATATAATACATATATATATATAGTATATAATATAAAATAAAAATACTAAGTAAATGAACAAATTTGTAAGGTTTGAAATGTTCAGATTAATTTCAATATAATAGGTATATTATGATATGCCGATCAATAAATATTTTTAATTTATGAAGTAACCAAACCACAATTTACATATACATTTGAATAGATTTACAAATGAAAGAAAAATATAAAAATTAATTTAATCTACTATATGTACAAATATACATCACACATACTCGTAGACTCCTTATAGTTATGAAATGTACGAGTATACAGAAGATAACTGCTTAATTTATTTTTCGAGAAAGATTATATTCGAGTATGTTATCTGGTGTTATTTTTAATTGCGAAATGAAGAACTTAAATATGAATGCGTTTTAAATTTATTTACAAATTTTATCTTAAATTTATCTACACACATAATGTAAATTTAAGTATACGTATATAATGTACTGTATAGACTGAAAGATTAGTAAATAAATTACAATAATTAATTGATGGAGTTAATGAAAGATTTTTAGAAAAAATAAATTAAAAAAGAAATGTAAAGTGAGATAAAAATTAAATCTTTTAATATTTTATATACTTTCCTTTTATACATAAATATGTGTATCATATACACATATTTGTGTGTTTAAATGGATTAATAGAAAGTTTTCTATGAAATTGAAAAAAATTTATCATCAAATTCCATTTTATATCATTTTTTTAGTTAAATTCATTGAAGATTTTGTTTTTACCTTATTAATCCATTTTACAAGTCTTTTTATTTTCTATTTTTGTTCTTTCACTCCTAATTAGTCCCATACACATATATTTTATGTTATCTATGTACAAATGTGCAATATATTTAAATGTTTCATTTACAAATTGAACAAATAAATTAATTTCAAAAGATAATTATACGTAAAAGATAAATAATTTAGAAGCATTTTCTATATATACTTTATGTGTGAGTATATGTACATATTATATCTCCTGTATTCATGCATATTTAGAAAATTTGTTACACCACGCCCTCATATGTACGTGCATAATAATTTAAATTCATTAATGGATTATGGAATGTTCAAGTATATGTACATGTTACAAACATATATGTATTTTAAGTACATATGTATATGTAAATAATATTTATCGTTTATCTATACTTTTCCATATATGTATATTATGTAAATAAACTATCCTCTTCATTAATAGTTAATTAATCAAAATAAAAATAAAATAAATAAATTTAAAAATAAAACATATTTTACAGGACTGGATTGATTACGAACAAAAAGAAGCTTTATTTTGCTAATCAATAAGAAAAAATTAAAAGATCAACCGACAATCAAGTCAAGTATGTATGTATATAGTCTTACGGTCTTACATAATGTATCGGATGTATAGAAATGTTGAAAAATTTACATATGCATCTCAATATTAATGCACAATAAATTAAGCTAACAACACTGATATACTTAATTTTCCATTTTATTATTATCATCATTTTTTAATCATATTATGAATATATCATATAATAATACACAAGTATGTACATGTAGGAGTATATGTACATATATTTAATGCATTTTTAATATTTTCTATACATATACACAGCCTTCAAAATAAATACGCGTATATATATAGATGAAAAATATACATATTTTATAATTTGTATGTGTGGTGTACATGATATAAATGTATGCTGTTTATATAATACATAACGAGTACAATATACATATGTGCAATACATATACGCCTCGTATCAATAACGAATTTATCATTTTGACCGCAATTCTGATTTAAAACAAAAATTATTACCCATTTTATGACCTTAACAATCTATCCTACTATAACATGCCAATTGCCAATTTAATAATATACACATATCACATGGATATGTATATGTACAGGAGTATTTAATGTATGTTTGTTAATATATAAATTTTATATTTTACACACAAATAAATTGTATACATACTCGTATATTATGCGAGTTCAAGTACACAACACTTAATTATTACTTTTGACTTGACTAATTATTAACAAGAGAGTTTTAAAAATGAATTTATTGTAATCATAATGATAATAATTACAATGAATCACGCAAATTTATACAAAAAAATATTAGCTATACCTATATACATATATGTATGTACCCACATACATATACATTATGTATTTTATATATAAATAATTTTATATTTATTTTTGATTTGAATAAAACCAAGCAAAACAAACACATACTAATACATATAAATCTATATACTCGTATGTACGAATTTTTATAAAAAAAATTTTTAAAAAAATTAAACTTTAGAAATGAGCACGTTTCAAATAAATAAATATACACATAGGAAATAGGGTTCACCAATAGAAACGTCAGAATTTTCAACAGTCAGAATGACAGCACTGATCGAAAAGTCAATCTTAAACTTCGATTGCTGTGCTTGTGTGACAATCACAAGTAATCATGGAAGGGCACACGATAGGGCAATAACTGATAGAAATTATTCGATTTTATTTTTAAATTGCATGCTCGGTTCGCCGTAGATTCCGTTCATTATGAAAAATTTATGGATTTTCATTTGAAGGCTTCATTAAGTTCAGTTGACTTAAGAACCTGTCCTAAACAATAGAATAATATACCATCCTAAACCAAATGACCATGGTTTGCGTCGAACTTTCGCTAATCGTCGGCTTTAAACCGTACCAAAGCCGATACAGATTTTGGAAAAAAAATTATCTTTTCATATAAGGCACATTTCCGACATTTAGCCAGACGAAGATGAGGAGGATATATAAAAGACATTCAGCCTTATTCTGGTTGTCATGTGACTCGACTAGCAGTTGTCAGTTTCTGTGTCACCACACCATAGAATAATATATATTTCATATAACAAAGAAAGGCAAGCTTGAAGAAAACTGCTGATTTTACTCGTTGACCTCGACTTATTTCTATTGTTTAAATTACAATACATTCAAACTTTTTTCACTATTCCACACACTTTTTTAAAAAAATAGATAGACATAAGAGTAATGAAGGATGGAGAAAGAAAAAAAATGAAACCCTTTTTTTTAGTTGTCGTCGGCCATGTTTACAGCCATGTTTATTTTTAATTTTGTTTTTATTGTTTCGTTATGCAGTGTTACCAGTGTTGTTTTAATATTATTAAAGATGCCATTTTTTGAATTTTCAATAAAAAAGTTGTTTCTTTGTGTTATTAATTCTTATTTATTTATTTAATTATTATTTATTTATTTATTTATCTATCTGTACATGAATTTTTATTACATTAATTATTTGTACTCCTGCATATATAACAATTGTATTCTTGTGTAAAAACTTAGCTAAAAAGTGTAATGTTCACAAAAATACCATTTGATATCAAGTCCTAAATAAAAAAAAAGCAATTGTATTATACATCATTGCTATGCATAAATAATTTTTGTAACATTATCAGTATCAGTATCATTTAAATAACATGTAACATTATCAGTAACGGTAACTGTAAGTACTATATCCTAAATGCTACTTATATACATATTTCACTTTTGTTGAATTTGTTTTATAAAAATATATATAATTTAAATTTATTTATGTTATTTTAAATTTGTAAAGTTTATTTATATAGGTATATAAATTATTCATTTATATATACATACTTATATTTTTAATATAAGTATTCTAATTATTTTTCATATTACTTACACATACAAATCTTTAGGAAATCTAAAAAACCTTTTCCTATGATCATTATTAACATCTACACTCACTTCAATTTCACAGCTTCTTGCACAACACTTCATCTTTAAAAAATTTCAATATTATTAAATATTTCAATTTAAACAAATTTTAAAAATACTTTAATTTTAATAAAAAAATTTTCTATTCAAAAGTTGTATAAAATTTTATACATTAGCTTATAATATAATTTTTTGTACTACGGTAACACCATACAACAATAAATATCAAACTTATAATATAATTTTTTGTACTACGGTAACACCACACAACAATAAATATCAAACCATTAACATTTTTTTGTACGTGTTCGTTTCGCTGGATTTATATTTTTGTACATTTTTGTGAGTGAATTATTTAATGTTTTTATTATATTTAATTTTTTAATCTTACAATTAAATATTAATAATATAATTTTTCAACTTTTTTTATAATTATTTCCTTTTTTTAGTGTATTAATTAAAACATTTTAATGATTGAATAGTACAAACAGTGTTGTTTTGTTGTTTTAGTATACATTTTTGTGGGTGAAATAATATGATGTTTTTATTATATTTAGATTTAAAAAAAACATATAATTAAATAATAATAGTGTTTTTCAATGTTTTTTTTTGCTCATGCATTAATTTTCGAGACATGACAATATTTCTAAATATTTTTTAACAATTTTTAAAAAATATAATTTTCATGCAACCATTACAATACATTCTCATTTCAATGCATTGAAGTAGTGTTAGTGAAAATTAGTAAAATTGAGTAAAAATGCATTGTACAGATAGGTGATACAAATACATATTCAAAAGTTGACTTCAGCCATATAAAATTTGTATTTGTTTTTTTTTTGTAATGATATAGTACGATACTGCTCTATCATGTTTTAATTTTCTATGAGAAATTCTTTTGCCTGTTTCCTCTTTAGAGAAAAATTTTTTTTTTATTTTATTTGTTTTATTTTTATATCTGCAGCTCTTTTCTTTTGATCTCCATTACGAGTGTTCTTACTATATACCTTTATACAATGACCACACCTTATATTTGGTATTCTTGTTGTCATGTGATACAAGTGTGAGGAACATGTGAAATTGGAACAAATTCTATGTTGACATACGGGTTATGGTTATAATTTTTTTTTTTGATATTTTTACATTCATTAATTTTAATTATCATTACAATTATTCAAAAAGTTTTTTTAAAAAAGGAAAATTAATTTAAAAAAAAAAATAGCTAAAATCCACCATTTCTTCAAATTGTTTTTTAGTTGTAATTTTTACACTGAAAATATCGAAAATATAATTATTTTTGTTTAAATTGTATTAAATTATAATTTTTCTATAAAATTATTTGATATATTATGCATAATTTACCTTTTTTCTGCTTGCATCTTGATTTTCTTTTAGTAGTCACTTCTTTAAACGTATCGACTAAAAATGTCACATAACTTGTCACTTTTTATTTCATTACGACAACAAGAATGCGACATTTGTCGGTGCTGCCGACAAATGTCACCTCACATGACAACGAGAATACCATTAGCAAGTCGTTTCGTCATTTGTCACTTCACTCGACAACGAGAATAAGGCCGATTATTTTCAGAACGTTATGTAATCGATTGTTCTTTAAAATAATAAAGAAACTATGTGAATATCACTTGTATGCGGTTATGGCACTGTGTTTTATTTTAAAGTTCTGACGCGCTTATTGGTAAACCCTAAATAAAAAAGAAAAGGATTCATCATTAAATACGTTTTGATTAATTGCACAGTAGATCTCAACAAATACTTCCTAACTACATATTTTTGTACGTACATACACAATACACATGCAAGGACAGTTATTTATTTTTATTTTTTTTGTTTCGTTTCTACTTTTCGGTTTAATTTTTTTTTTCGATTTTTATATAAATATATTTTTTATTCATTTTTATTATAACCGATTTTACATTTCTCATATGCATAAGATCAGATAAAATCTATAGTACTATAACGAGAATAAGAAAATCAAATAAAACGAAGTAAAATTGCATGTTGAAAAGTATATGAAGACAAGAACAAAACACATTTTACGAGAAAAATATATTATGACGAACAAAAAAAAAATGAAATGAAATGATTTAAATGTTTTAAATATTTTATTCATATCTCTAGATATACGTACATAAAGGAATTACAGGATGATTTGAAATATTAAAAATTTATCCAAAATTGTATAGAAGAAGAAAAATATTTAAAACTTTTATATAAAAATGAATCTAGTCTTGAGAGCAGTCGATTTATTCTTTACCGTAATAATTTTTAGAGTTTTAATCATTCAATCATCATCTTCATACACCTACTACAATATGATAAACTGATATTTTCTTGCAAACATTATGCAATATTCTTTAATTGATTCCATCAAATTACCCTGTTTTCTCACAACAAAAAATTAGAAAATAAATAAAATAATTTTTTATACAGTTGGTATTCGTGTATCTGAGAAAAAGTCAACTTTTGAATATTACATACACATATTTTATGCATGGGTATGAATATGAATACATTTTTATACAGCAAAAAATCGTGAATCTTTAAAACCGTTTTTTTTTGTTTTTTGTATTTTTTCAATTTATTATTGTGTGGTCTAAAATCATTATTCATTTCTTTATTCATGTATTTTATGTGATGAATTTAAACTTTTTTATAATGTACTTTCAAATAAATATTCTTATAAAATAAATAATCAAAGGTATTTGTATACATTTGTTCGTAGATACACGACATACCATATGCATCTGTGTAAAAAAATATAAACAAAATTTTATACATATAAAATGCTTCTGTTCATATACAATAAATAAATTGGTTACATATACAATAAATAGCTAAAAGTATTTTATTCTCTTTTTTGTTTTTGATATGCGTAACACACAAATCAAAGATTGTACTTGATATCAATTTCTTTTGTGTTGATATTACTTACGTATAAATAAATCTACTATATATGTACATAAAATAAATATAAATAACAAAAATAAAATTCCTTCACAAATAAGAAAAATGAAAGAAAAACAAATGAACGAGAAAAGAAAAATAAAAGACAAGAAAAACATTTATATAAAATAAATTTTCTTTTGCGGGCACAAATATCAAATTCAAAAGGATTCTTACACTGATCCGAAACCAAAAAAATAAAAAATCAACAACAACAGAAAGCATCAAAGCTACTATTACCACTACTACCACTACTATGAAGAGCATAACAACAAATATACAAAATGAAGCAAAAAGGAAAAGAAAAACAAAAAATAACAAAAACACGAAATTCTGATTAGATAAATAACAATGTTTTTTTTTTCAAAGTTAAGAAAACCATTTGTATAAATTTAAGTTGATGTTTTTTTTATTCTGTTTATCATGTTTCCCTTTGTACACGGTTTCATTTTGGGTTACGGCATATATCATCATCATAATCATCAAAAGAGGCGAACAAATAAATGTAAAAACAAAGATGAAAAAAAAAAAAAAAAAACCAAAACCATCACTCAGTAAGTGAATGGGTGTAGAAATGTGGGCGAGAAAAAAATATGAAAAAAATTTATATTTTTTAATTTATAATATGCGGTTACCCGGAATATATGCTGATGATTACTTTTCTTGATCATCTTCATCATCATCATCATCATCTTCATGATCATCAACAAACATTATCATCATATCATTTCAATGAATCTTTTGCATACACATTTTGTATCTTTTAGTACAATATATGTATACGTAAATATGTACATACTGACATACTGATTACTTATTGCTGAATAAAAGCAACAAATAAAATAAATCAGAATAAAGTCAAGAACAAAAAAAAAGAGAATACATATTTGTGTACTCGTACAAACATTTTCTACTGTTTGGTACACTCGTATCTCGTACATATTATTTACATTCATACGTGATACATATGTACCATTCATACATATTTACATTTTACAAGAAGGTGTATCTTTTCATTAATAAATTTTTCCTTTTCGTTTTTTTTTTTTTGTTTTTTTTTTTTCTTCTCGTAAATATTTATTTAATCATCTGTTCCATAACAATTCTATTAGCAATGGTTGTTTAATCATTTTTTATATGTTCAAATGAATTAAGTTATGTACATTCATAGATATGTTATTAGGTATATGTACGTACGGTACTTTTTTCTTAAAATGTACACGAATATGTACATAAATAGATAAATAGTTGAGTGATGGACATGAATGTGGTATTGATTTATACAATTATTTATTCTTTAACATATTTATTGATTGTAAACAAACACACGCATAAAATGTATTTTATCTAAATGATTTACCTACTACTTAAAATTCTATACGATAAACATCTTTATAAATGAGTAAGTAAATGCGTATGTACATATTATGTATCATTTTTCCATAATATTTACTTTCAATTTTCATGTTTTCTTATTCTAATGTATATATGTACATACGAATATAATGTATGTACGCATATATTTTCTCGTCATCGTTCTTTGTGTCCATGGACGTATATAACTTGTGTAACTAATTAAAAATTTATTTGTTTTACAAATGATTCATTAATGATTTCATCAATATTGTTTTTTCAAAAAAAAAAAAAAAATAATATTTTTCGTATATGCACATCGGTTCTATAAAAATTTTCAAGCATACTCGTATTATGTGTATAAAATTTTGTATTTTTGATTTTTAATTATAAATTTAAATTTAATGTAGTGTAAATGCTCGAATTGCCATAAAATATAAAAAATCTCTAAACAACAGAGCAAAAAATAGTATGTGTAGACTAGACAGCTTAAAAATCTGTATTCCACTGTACTTAAATTTATTGTTAGAAAAGTTTTAAATTGTGGAAATGAATTTCTACTTTATGGATTATTTTCAATTAAAATTAAAGTGTACTGTTGAAAGAATATATTACACTTTTTGATTATTTAAAGCTTAATCAGAAATTTTAGTTAATTCGATATGTTGAGAACGTGATATTCTATCAATTTTTCAATATCTGACAACTATTTATAATGTTAGTGCATAAGTATAGTTGCATACGTACATATATGCACAACAAATTTTCTTAACATATACATACATACAAACATTCGTACTTGTAGATTCTATAAAATATAATAAAAAAAGAACATATTCTTGTAGTTAAGTAAATTCCATTTTATGATGTTCTAACAATTTAATAGCAGCAATTAATGTTTTTTAATGCAAAACACAAAGATAAGTTGTTAAAATTCTATCATATATCACTAAATTTAATTACGTGAATAGTTTATTTATTTGTTTATTTATTTTTATTATTTCTTTAGTTTTTATTTTGTCTTCTTCTTTATGAATTATTTTTGTGTACATATGTACATATGTATCTACACAATTCAATAAAAAAAAAATTGTATACAAAACTAAATATATACGAGTGCAATATATAAGAACTAGCAATAAAGAAGACAATTAAAAAAGGATTTTATGAATGGTACATGGTACATATGTATACTCGTAAATGTATTTATCTTAATACCGTATGTGATTTTCATCTTTATTATATTTATGCTCTGCTCTGTAGCTAGAAATGTTAAATGTGATACGTGTTGAAATAATATCAAAAGATATACATATGATGATGTCTGAATTTAATTGAACACATATGTATATACATAAGTATAGTGTGTATTTATAATGATTATTTTGGAAGAAAAAAAATATAATTATTTTTTACGTGTTAAAACATAATTAAGATAAAATGGAGATTATTTATGAATAAAAATTTTAATGTGTCCAAAAATTCATTTTAAAAATTGAACTGTAACTCGGATTTGAAGCTGAAATTGTTTTATTTTTAGAAATCACGGGAATGAATGACATTTTGCTTAAAACGAGTACCAATTAAAAGTCAGAAATTTGAAAAGAACTTTTAGTAATACGAATTTAATGTCGAATTTAATAAATCAATAATGGTTTTATAATTCTATTAGCGGAATACTGATTTGAGTCATTCATATTGGATTATTAAGGTTTTTTAAGTTGTACAGATTATTTGAACTGCTGTTAATGCAGAAATAATAAAATTGAGTTCCATGTTCCATTCAACGTAAAAGCCTTAATTTTTTTTTTTCAAATTTTAATTATAATTATATTCGTACGTATAGCACATAAATATTTCAAGCGATAATAATCTCTATCATGATCCAATTTAGAAAATTCACGATCTGAATTTAATTGTTTTGTTTTTATTTGTTCATAGGTGACTTGCAACAGAAATTTGTTTGGAAAAAAATATCCATAAAATGATTCATTGATTATTATTATTCATTGTTCTTTAACTAAAACATTTGTAAGTAAGTAATGTACGCACATATTCATATTTACTGGTGTCTATGTGTACAATGTATGAATGGTTTTTCAATTATAAAATAATAGCAAAAAAAAAAAGATTATTTTTGTTTGAAAAATATATGAACATTTTTCTAATCATTTTTCTTGATCAAATTTCATTTGTTTCATGTAAATATTGTATGTCCTCATATGTAAAAATAAATACAAAATAAATACAAAATAAATATATATAAATTCTAGTTTTCTATTATTCATTTATTTCATTTTATTTATATATTTATTTTTTTTTTTTTTTTTTGTAGAGTATAGAGAAATATATTATTCTTTTATTTAAAATTTTTATTTTGTAAAAATTTAATACAATGTATAACAAAACAGAAATTTCAATTATACAAAGGATGTGCGTTATACATATAAGGACATATGTATATGATACACAGTATGTATGTATATATTGCTATTTTAGTAAGTATACAATACATAATAATGTAGATAAATGCATTTTCATATTTACATCTATAAATCATAAACATATTTCTGCAGATACATATTATATGCATATAACATTGTACGTAATATATGAGAGTGTACGAAAAATGATATACAAAAATTATATTGAAAATATTTTATTCCTAGTATAGAAAACTATACACACAAATATTATGTATAGAAAATTTAAATTTCTCTTATGAATGTGTTTAAATGTAAAGATAAAGGTGCTATATATAGAGTAGAGACGTATATTTAAATACATGAGTATAGGTAGGTAGTAGGTACCTATTTTAGATTTATAGATTTAATATCACGTATGGTACATACGATTATTATATGAACATCTAAATATCATATCCGTTTTATATACTTATAATATTTATGTAAAATACTCATGTATATCTAACTTTCATATAGTGTTGAATAAAAAATTAAAATAAAATTAAAAATAAAATGAATGTAGGTATACATGTAAAGAGTAGTGTATCATAAATAATACAAACTTGCAAGAATTTGCATTAGATTTTGTTTAACAAAATAATAAAAATTATATTTATGAAATATATTCAGAGTGTTCTTTGTTATGTACATACATACATAGTTGTAGTACCTATCTATATATGTACATATATAAACAGTTTGAGGGCAGTATTGTACATATACTGAATAATAATATGAATTATTATTATAAACATGAATATGTACATGAAAGTTACTTGGACATTTGTCATTTACAATGTAGATGATGTATTACATAATGTACCTAAACCTAATAACATATGTATACAAAACTATAAAAGTGTTTATTATACATATTACGTACATATGTATGTATGTATTTTCATATAACAACATAACAATAATCTAATAATAATAATAAAAATAGTAGTAGAAAAAAAACAATAAAATTATAATATTTTTCTAAAGATTTGTATTGTATTTGATGTACATATACTAATTTTATGTATTGTGTACATTATACATTTATGTCTCTACATACAATAATATATAACATACATACACATTGTTTAGATGCATGTACATATATGAATATATAAAATGAAACTACGATAAAATCACAAATTAAATTTAAATTTTCATGCGACAACAATGCAATAAACAATCAATTATTGTGTATGCAAAAGCAACAAGATTCTAACTACATTATTACATTTCGTATGTCGCTCGTACCTATTATAAGTACACATTTATGTATTTTAAATACTTATAAGCAAATATAATAATATAAAAGAAGTCTGTAAAATGTGTAGTTAAAATCATTCTCTTTTATTTGGTGAACGTATTCATGTGATTCGCATAAAATATTTTATTGAAAAGAATGAATAAATTTATTTTTTCAAAAAAAAAAAAAAAATTGAAAAAAAAAAGTTAAAATGCAATGAAATTTTTTTTTTTTTATTATTTTTGACTTGTCTTGAAATCATAATGTTCAATTTTTTGTACTTACATATTTGTTAAACAAGCATTAAGTACACATGACATTTCATACCTACATTTAATGTGTTATGTCTTTAACACCACCACCTTCATCTATTTGTTATATTGGACATTAATATGTACGAATATGTAAAGTAAACGTATAGTTACACCTTTTCCATTGTACTGTATTCTTGTACTCAGTATAATATTATGTATTGTCTTATTTCAAAAGTAATAAATACGAGTATACAAATTTTTTAAAGATACGATAACGATGACAACGTAAACGACGGTAAAGACGACGGTCACATTATGTGGAATATGATTTCGCACGTGCCTTAACAATAAATATAAGAATAATATAATAAATGTGAAAATTTTCCAGTCATCATATAGCTATATGCACTCGTAAACTTACTGTATTATAAAATTTTAGCAAATTTAGTAGTTAGTTTATTATTTAACATATCTTTTGTCACAAACAATAATATGCGATAATACATACTCGTATGTATACACATGCCTACACACAATGAATGTAGTTTTCGAGATAATTGCAATAAAAATGCAAAATATATTACTCGTACCAATTTGTAGTAATAGGCGTACAAACATACTTACGTACATTGTAAATGTACAATAACAAACTAGAAAAATATGTTATATTTTAATAACAAACAAAAAAAAAAAACATTTTATTGTATTCTTGTATAAAAATGTATTTTTAACGTAATAATAATAAAATAGTTAATACAAAATTAGTCACAAGAAAACGATTTTTTATTATTATGGTATTTTCAAAATGATTTTAGATAAAGAAAAACAAGAAAATTTAGTTCGATCTTTATCTAAAATTTATCAACGAATTATATACGAACGAATGTACATATGTATGAATACGAACATATGTACCTATATTTTTTCTGTTCCTTTATCAACTACATAATTTATATAAATAGCAAAATTGTGAAAATATATATTTGTCTTGTCAATATAGCTACTTGTATGTAAATTCACGCAAACATTTATACATTTACATTATATTATTTAATACATGTGATTTTGATTCGCGTACTACATTCTCATTCTAATGCGTACATACGAGTACTTACGTATATACTCCCTTATGCACTTACATATTTACATGATTACATGAACAACTTAAATGTATACACATATCTCCGTAGGTATTTTACGATAAATTACTAACTATTTAATATAATGTAAACATATTGTAGTTTATACGTCCAATGAAATTGTTAAATAGAGAACTATTCTAAGTATATATGCATCATACATATACATAATAGCATATTATATAGATATAGAGAATAATCTATATAAATTATCCTTATACACATGTACATATACATAATAGAATGCGTACATTTTATGTATAAAATAAAGTAAATCGATGAAATATCTCTTTGTCTACATAATGTATTTAAATAAATATTGTAACATACGAGTATAAGAAGAAAAACTATACAGAAAATAAAAATAAAATATAAAAATACATTGCAGAAAAATTGAGAATTAACAAATAACAAATAACTATTGAATAATATACATGTATGCATATAATACATACATACATACGTTTTTATTTATCAGAATATGAACTGCGAATAGAAATCATTACACTGAAAACAAAAATTCTATCAAAAAACTGTAAACATTGAATCGATAAAGTCATATTCTGCATTTAATTCTAACTACCGCATTTAATACAAATATTACATATAACCAAAATTTTATCTGGGTACAGAAAATAACTATAGATACTAATATTTAGGTTTTGTGTAGTGTATTCTAAATTTTTTTGTATTCAAATACACAAATTTTTATAATTTCCAATATTTAAATAAGAATGTTTGAAAATTCCTTATCGTTATTTTGTATACTATTTTTTTAATTCTAAGATAGTATTTCAAAATTTTTCTTATATACAGTCTAGAATTTTATAGGTAAACAGTATACTGTATATTATGTATGTATACGCAAAATTTTTTAATATTTTTCAGTGTAATTGCAATGACAGTAATGTTCATTCTCTCCATTCAATATTATAGTATTAATCAGAAAATTCTTTTATAAAACAATAAAATATACAACAGCATTATATTCGTACCGTACCCTCGTGTACACATAAATAAATGTATTTTTATTAGAAAGAATAAACACAAGAAAATTATATGTTTTACATACACATGTGTATATATATAGACTAAGAAAAATAATTCAAGATATTAAGTGAATTTCAAGAAAAATTTTCATACCAAAGATAATATGATGATAACACTACTTCTATTATATATACTGGCACACAAATACAAAGGTATATTACTCATATATTGCATGTATATAACATAGAATATAAATACGTTCATACTATATATTCATAGAAAAATATTCACACATTTATTGGAACGTTACAAAAATGTTTATGCAATATAATGATATGAAAAAGTATTTTCAAATAAAACAATAATAACAGCAACAACAACAACAACAATAACAATAATAAAAATAACAGAATACTATACTACGAAACCTAAGAAATACAAAACAATAAAAATCGAATAACATTTCATACAAGACAATTTTTCCAATAAAAAAAAACATGAAAGAATGAAACAAAACATGGATATTGAATGTATGGAATAATTGACTTTCGCAAAACAAGAAAAAATAATAACGCCAATCGGAATTTATAATAAAACCAAGAAATACTATACTGTAGACAATAAAATATTTTACACACAAATATACACAATTTACACATAAATATTTGTACACATATGAATTTTATATGTGCAAAAATATTTATGTCTGTTCTATGTTCTATTAATATATTCAGTTCATAAATATATAATGAAACCGAAAAATATCTAACACAACTATAAATAACGAAAATAATAAAAAAAAAAACTCAAAAATTAAATAAATATTGCAATAGTAGTGAAAATAATTTTTTAAGGTTTAACCACCATACTAAAACAGAAATGAAAAAAAAAAAATAAAAAATAATGAAAATTGAAAATAAAACATTAAATGTAATTTAAATTTACTAAACTATGAGTATGATGATGTACTCGTATGTACGGAGTACATATACAAAACAGGAAATTGAAATTTTTTTTTTAATAAATTTATAGTTAAACGAATAAAAATTTAAATTTATTATCAATTACCTGTATAGTAAAGCTATATACATATTATATGTTCTTATATGTTATATGTATGTGGTAATATGTTATAGCTAAATAGAGTGTTATATTAGCTTTTGCATGGTTTAAAAAAATTTTTCAATTTTTATTTTATTGAGCTATTGAACCTGAATTTGTCTTCTAAGAGGACAAATCAGATTTCGATAAAAAGTTTAGATTATTCCTAACAATATTTTACATGTCCAAAACCGTTACCAAATGTGGCAAATATGAAAGTTCAAACTCAAAATTTTGAAAAATGTTAATCAAAAATTTACCTTATTTTCTTTCGTCCTTAATGATTTTCTTAATAAGGAGATATTTTTTTTTAAAAAAAAAAATGCAACATTAAGATATTTTTTAAATAAAAACAGATTCATGTCAATATATCTTTGTCTTTCAAAAGTTATGAACATTTTTGTGGAGTCAAAAGAATAAAAAATTAGAAAAAAATGTCTGCCATCAACACTTAAACGACAAACCTCTTACGAGATTTGTTGTGTTTCAAAGCTTTTTTTTTTCAATTTTTTATTTTTTTGACTCAACAAAAATGTTAATAACTTTTGAAAGAGAAATAGAGAAGAAAAATGTATACTTTTTATCGAAATCTTACTTGTCCTCCTGATCCGAACAGAAGTGATAAAGTTTCATATGAGCTCACCTCCCAGCACAGACGAAATGTTTCAACTCTTAAAAAAGGGGTGAAGGAAGGATTTTACGAAAAATTACCTCATCGTAAACGCTGATCAAACACTTTAAGGAATCGATTGGTACATGTTGGAACACTTTATTATTGTAGATATTTGTATACGTGTATGCGTACATATCGACATGTGAAATAGTTTATTGTACGCATGTGTTTTCTATAAAATTAATTACTATCATAAGTATTATTATCATTATTATTGTTACATGAATTTAATAATTTTCGAAAATTCGAAATACAATAATAACATACCACATCGTTGTATTCGTATGTGTATAAATTTTCATCAAAGAAATATGAAAATAATTTATTGTAGTTTTGACAAAAGCTTTAAATTATGTCATATACGATTATAAATGTATTTCTTATACTAGTGTATATCATCACTAATATTGAGGGTATTCATTTCAATTCGTGAAAGTACGCAATAATTTCAAAACTTCGTAAGTTAAAATGACGTCTTAGCACCTCGTGAAACACTAGTTGTAATTGTAACCTAAAGCTGTAGGCCCAAAGTTTTTTTCACATTTCATACACTTTTCACACTTTACAAACTTTTTATCCGTTGCCGCATAGAATTGCTTTTGTATGACGCAATGTACGCTTTGTAGAAACTTCATTTCAACTGTTTCTTCTTCTTACTTGTATGCTTTCATGCTTTTTAAGCGTCATCATTTGAATGCATTACATATATTTTAATGTTGTTCAACTTTCATGCTTCACATACCTCAACGGATGCAAGGCGTTAAAAGCATGAAAGACGTACACTGTTCCTTCAACTTCATAAAATCTTGAGATTGATTTACTCGACTAAAATGTCTCCTTCATTCTCAAAATAAAAGAAGAATATACAAAGTTTCGTAAAAATATGAGAAATTACCCAATTTACGCTAATTACGATACTTGAGAGATTTAAAATGAATACCCTTTTTATACATATATATATATATATATGTATAATATACAATATATAATGTATAATATACAATTGTATTCAAAGATTTGTTATAAGTATATATGAAAAATTAGAATATACATTATGTACGTATATATATAATTGAAAATAAAAATATCTACATATCTACACATATAAATATTTACGTTTGTACATACTTATGTAGTTATATAATTCATGAGAGCATAAAATTTAGGTGAAAATTATTTGTAAACAAATACACTCATATAGAAATAAGGATATATCGATATATGTATGAATAATTAGAAAATGAATTCAAATACATAGCTATGTGTACCATTATTTTATATGTACGATACATATATTTATATATTTATGTACGATTTATTTATGAAAATATAATAAATACATTTTATTATGTACATAAGTCAACTACATAATATAATAGACTTTTAGTACATATATATTTTCGATGTAATTATGATATGTACATATGTAGTCTGTAGTATCACGTAGTATGTAGATAGTTTTTAGTAGTATCTATGAGTAATATATATTACATGTGGTGTGGGTATTAATGAACATGTATATTATTACGTATATACTTACATAATTTATATACAATTACATTATCTAATAGGATATATGTATGTTGTATGTACATATACATATATGTACAATTGTACATATACTTTTATACATATGTTATATATATACTTACTACAACATTAATAAAACGATGACAAACAATTTATCATAATAATAACTATAATAATAATTTTCTTGCAGACATTATTTCATTATCATATCATCATTTTAAATCATTCGTAATCATACATATAAATGTATACGAATAACTTGACATATTATACATATGTACACATACACACATGCATATACATATATATATAAGTATTTAAATGTAATTTAATATACATAAATCTATACATAATATGTATACATACTTGTATAAATAATTTTATATGTGTTTTTGTTTTTAATATGTAGTCCAGGTTTCTTGTTCTGTTATCCTGTCAGTAGCATATTATACATTGCATAAATGTATTATTTAAATACGTAATTCTCTAAATGTACATTATATAAATTCAAATGTACATTCATGTGTGTATGTGTTACATATACAATTTATTATATTTTCTTATACACACTCTTCTTACATACACTTACTACTTACACATTTGTACCTATACATTATATTTGTAGCAAATCATTATTAATTCTTCATTTTAATGTACGTATAGTAGTACATGGAATATTGGTACGTATGTTAAATTAAATTATATGTATGTACATGTATACATAATGTACTTATATGCATATAGTATACCTATGTACATGAAAATGACAAAAATAATTATATTCAATACTGTAATTATTTAAATTACATATGAACGAAACTTAATTTAAAATCATTTTATTTAATTTTTTTAATTTTAATTCTTTTAAATTTTTTGTCTTTTTTAAAAAAAAAAAGGATAATTTACTCTCATTTCTTTATCATCTATACTACAGTACATATAGATTTTACAAATATATAGATATATTATATGTATGTATGTACTTACTAATGTAGTAGTTATATACTAAAAAATTTACATGCACTTATTATATTTTCAACAATAATATTCAAAAATATCCTTGACATCATTTTATAACCTAACAAAACTGTGCCCATCTAATAACTATACGATACAATTAACTACATAGATAGACATTACATACATATATAGATACCTACTAACTTATAAATAAAGTCAAAACACTGATACTAAATGGTGATTTGTCCATCATAATATATTTTCTTTCAAACAATAAACGTCAATAAAATGTCAAAAACAATTTTTAAAAACAAAAAAAAAAAAATTTTCCATTTTCATGTCGTTTCATTTCATTCACCGCGTATTATCCCATCATCGTTTCGTTATTTTTCTGTCAAAACGAAATACATAAAAGCCCTTGAAATGCATTAATTTTCTTGTTAATAACTTCTACATTATGTTTTTTATTTTATTATTTTCATTTTTCTTTTCTTTTTTTTTTGTTTATTGGTCAGTTGATTCTTTTACTACTCGTATATTTATGTTGTACATTGCCGTTTATTTTTATTGTATGTTCTACTATGGGTATTCTTTTTAAAAATTTAAATTTACGAGAAAATTTTTTTCAGATGAATACTTTACACATTTCATACCAAACACATACAAGTATGTACCATATCGACCACCCAAAAATTCAAATTAATCATCATCGCTGAGAAGATGCATGCTTGCATATATGGGTACATATACGGACACGAGTATATACTTAATATGCATTTCAAACGCACCGCATGATATACTTGGTATTAAAATTTGCACGCATATCAATAATTTTATTCGTTTCATTTGTTTATTTCTTTTAATGTTTTTTTTTTTTAATTTCATTATTATTGTTATATTATTGTTTAATATTTTAACATTTTGGTCTTAATGTTTTCTTCTTTGTTTATTTTTTTTTTTTTTTGGTTTGGTTTGGTTTATTTTAAAATTGTACATACATACCTCGTACATATAATTTTTCAAATTGATTAATTATTCCTTAAAATCTACAATACATACTAGTAGCTATACATACATTTATACATATCATGTACATATTTGTATGTATATATGTATTTATGTGAATCACAACAAAAACGAAAAATGAAAAACTTTTACATAAATATTCTACATAATTATATCACTACTCTCTCTCTCTCTCTCTCTCTCTCTCTACATGTACATACTTTCACCACCCGATCATTTTTCTACTATGTATGATTTGGTCTTTAAAGTTTTTTTATTTTTTATTATTTTTATTTCTGTTATTTATTTTTTCTTTTAAAATTTTTAATTTTATGTTTAATGTTTTGTATTCTCTTATATTTTTTATTTGTTTTGTATTTTTGTTTTGTCGAAATTTTTATTGTAAATTAAATTTTATCGTGTAAAAATTAATTTGGTTAACAAACATAAACAAACATTACAAACTTATATTTTGTTATAAATTCAGTTACCTTATACATGCTTATCTTATACCTTATATAAAACTTGTACATCTTATACTCTTGTATCTTGTAATGTAAGTTATTGTATTTCTACAACCCTGCATACATGTTAACAAACTTAATACATCGTTCATAATAACATATACATACATACTACATATGTACATATCTACAGACATTCATACATATAATCTCTTAGTAAAATTTCAAATTCAGAAATTGCATGTAATACACAATTTCTGCTAACCACATCTCTACTGTTACTGTTGTATACTGCCTGGTTGTAGATTAAAGGTACATTTTACATTCATATAATATGTACATTGCACACATCCATATAAACATACACATACGTATAAAAACATACTTATTTATTCGGTATTAAATATATGTATGTAATTTTATATATAAATATATGCACATATTATATGTGGTGTACTACTATATATATTTTGTAACATTACTATCATACATCTATACATGCATATGTGCATATTTACACTATCCATGTAACATACATACTTATATACATATATACATATTTTATTTTACCAAAATTTATGACTGACAATATAACATAAAACATTAAAGTCGGAAATAAGGTGTATATGTAATAAATTTTCATTCAACAGATACGTTTTAATAAATTACCTATAGGTATAATGTACAACATTTAAAGTACAAGTACAACACATATACGAATATACATACATGACATACTCGCGAATTGTAAGATATTACATATTACATTAAAGAAATGCAATATTAAAACATAACACAGTTAAAACTAAATGGAAAATAAGTTATAAAAATAAAAATGAAAACCAAATGAAATGTAACAAAAATTCAATTTAAATGAATTAAAAAGGACAAAATATATTGCTAGTCGTATAGTGTTTCTTTTTTGTTAATTTTTTTTTTTTTTTTTGCAATTTAATATACGAGTATTAAAAATTCAAATAAGTATATATACATATACGTATGTAAGAAGAAATCAATATAACAAAACTAAATTACAGTATCAAAGACGCAAATGAATATTTTTTCCTTAAAATGTACAATTGCAAGTCGTTAAATTGAGAACGGAAAAATATTGAAAAATAAGTGTTATCGAATTTACTAAGTAGTACACAAATTTAAAATTTATACTGTAAACAGAGAAAATAAAAAAGGAAGAAATTCTTTTAATTCTATAAATAAATCTAACTGAAAGACAACACAAATAGCTATGTATTTTCACTAAATGAAAAATGAAAAGAAATAAATGAAATAAAAAATCTTTCAAGAATATCTTCTTTATAAATGAGAAAAAAAATTTAAATTCAAGGTGCTCTAAACAAATAATTTGATGTTCTTATTAACGAAAAATTCCAAGTTTTTCGTTTTTTTTTCTTTTCCAGTTCTTTTTAAGTAAATTTTTATTCATCAAATTGGATTGCATCATTACAAAATAATTCCGAATATTTACAAAAATAAAATTATCATCTTTTAAAAATTATTTTTCAAATTAAAATAAATTACTTTTAAATGTCACGTCACATAAGTAGTATGGATTCCAATCTAATGGAACTGTATCTCTAGGAGTACAAAAATGTACATTTGTACATATATGCATATGGAATGAAATTTGAAACAGATCTTGACCTAATGAATTTTTTTTTTTTCAAATTCTACCTGTAACACCTATAGAAGTAATTTTATTCAATATTATAAAGACAGGAATTCTAAAAATTAAATTTTAATTAAAATTGGAAAAAGAAGGAAAATATCAAATACTCCAATTAGAATTAATCAAGAAAAAAATCGAATCCGAAAATATTTTGTTATAATTTGAAAGTTTCTTTTTTCGTTCTTCGTTTTTTTTTTGGTGAATTGGTAAATACTACATTGGATATGGGTACATTTACATAGTACATACGTCGATACAAATTTCTAGGATTCATTAAAATTTTTTATTCCTTTTTTTTTTCTCTTTTCATTTTGATATCTTTTCTTGAAAAAAAATATTATTACGAAAATCAAATTTTTTTTCCTCAATCATGAATATTCATTCAATGGGTACCTTCATGTGTGTATGTGTGGGTGTAAAGAAGCATATGAATCCTGTTATTAAACACAAGTATATCTCTTGTAGATATCATTTCATTTTTTATGAAATCATTTTTTATTACTCATACATGAACATATTTGTGTAATATTCTTCTTACGATCATATAGTAAATCTGTATTTCAAATAAATATGAATACACATACTATGTTATACCATAACATGGTTATACTACATACACATAATATACATACCAGGATGTAATAATTGAATAAAAAATCAATTTTCTTCGCGTATTACTTTTTTTTCGCCATTTTTCATGTTATTTTCTTACAATTTCAAAAATACAAATTTCTTTCCCTCGCTTTGTTAATAATCTTGTACGCTTTTGCACATTGTACACTCGTTACACTCCAAACAAACAACAAAAAAATGAGTTTCAAACTTGTTATCAATTTTATTTTTCACATGACATACATGATATATACACATATATAATCGTCGTATACACTTACAAGTTTTTTTATTAAAAAAAAAAAAATAAAAATGAAAAAAAAATTGATTTCAAGATCTTATTTTTTTTTTCCAATTCATATTATTTGCTTTGATTTGCTTTGTCTTCTTTTTTTCATTTTTCATTTTTTTCTTTATTTTTTGTATCATGAAAAAAAGGAAATGTATAAAAATCGAATTTATTTATTATTTTTTTTTTTTTTGCCTTTAACGATATTTTTTTACATCTTCACGCTTCTTATATTGATATTCATATTAACATTTTTTATCAGTACATATATAATACATTATTATATGTATACATATCCATATCCGTATATAACGAATATACATTTACAGACACATATATGCACATATAAATGTATGGATAAAATGAATTTTCAAATTTTTTTTTTGTCTCTCTTGTACTTGTCGCATTAAAAATCATTGAAAACATCTTAGCTATTTTATTTTTAAAATTTTATATAATTTTTTATTTCATTTTCATTTGTTTTCCTGTTTTTTTTTTTCAAGTATACACATTTCTTTATTGCTTATTTTTATGTAGGTGGGGTGTGAACGAATTAATAATGCGAGCAAATTAAATAAAGCAAAGCAAAAAAAAAAAAAAAAAAAACTCGTGAAAAACAAATCCGAAATGAATGTATAACCGCGTATACATTGCTCGTAAAAAGCAAATGACTAATAACACAAAACATAGAAGAGAAGAAGTGTAGAAGGTGTAAAAGATTATAGAAAAATCGTTCGTAGAGAGCTAGAGGAAAAAATTGTCATTTACTTCTATATTTAAATGTTTATTATATTGACTGGTAATAATACCTTCGTGAATTCTTGAAATTACATTTTTCTGCATTCACATATAACATTTTATGCGTACATATTATGTATATCTATGTGCAAACAAAAATTTTATTTAAGCAAAATCAGAATAAATTCGTATTTATGTGGAAAAAATCACACATGTACATGAACTTATGTCTATCATATGCAAGTATATAATGTGTATCGTATGCAAATTGCAAATTTACATTATACGAGCACTTTATATAGATAAAACTATACACAATAAACGTAAATATACTTATTTCAAGGTAAAGATTTTTATTTGTACTTATTAAAGGTAGATATACAACATTATAGAGGTAAACGGTCCTTATTCTATTTTATATTTATTTCTATATACACACAATTTATTCTATCGTTAACAGTATACATTATGCTACATAAATATACAGCTGTGAACGAAAAATTAGAAATCATTGTATCGTCATTTTTAAATATTATTATTGTTATTATTGTCATGATAGTAATGATAATGATAATAATAATAATATTCATTTATTTTTAGTGCGATGATGATTCGTGGTACCTAATAATATATATATATGTACGTTTATATGATATTAACACATTCTCTCACACTCGTATTCGATTGAATATATAAAATAAAATAAATTTCTTGATATTATACAGACACAGAGGCGATAGAGACAAGAATGTTTGTTTTGTTACGACATTACGTAAAAATAATGAATTTTCAAAAGATGATATTCAACAACTGCATCTACACACACTCGCTTATAATCGCATATACAAGTATGTACACATGAAGGAGTATGAACTCGTGCTTATTATTTAGTTATATGTACGCATTCATAACTATAATTTTTACAAGGATTCATGAAATTACGTCATTTGATTGATAAAAATTTATTTTACTATCATCACTATTTGAGTACTCGTATATACCCATAAAAATTCAATAGAGTATAAAATTCATTTTTTTTACTGAATTGAATCGTTATAATTGAAATAAATTTATGATGATGGTAATATCATCGATTAATTTGTAAACAGTTGAATTTTGATAAAGTTTTGCAAAACAAAAAAAAATTAAATGATAAAAAAAATTATGCAAAAAAAACATTTTCGATTGTTTTTTTATGGGATTCATATTACGTATACATAATTAGATAATTCAAAACGTATTAATTTTATAAGTTAGGTTAATGAGATAAATTACGCGAGTGTTTGATATTAAAAGTTCAAGGTCTAGATGTGAAAAAAAAAAATAATGAAATGAAAAAATTTTAAACATTTTTTGAAAAATAAAAATTATACACGTGTATCTACTTTGTTGTGTATGCATGTGTACACTCATACGAGAGTGTGTATTTTTTCAATTCGATGTTTGGGATCGTTCATAAATTTTTTTTTTTTTTGATAATTTTTATTCCTAAAAAGTGAAACGCTGTGAATGTTGTATCCTATACGAAATAATAACAATACAACATTCTTAAAACAAAAAAAATTTTATTATTTTTTTTTTTTTCATACTTTTTTTCCGCACAAACTCTTAAAACAATAATCATTCCATATAGGCATAGAATACCTTTACCTAACTAAGAACTAATTAATAAATTGAAAATATAAAAATTCAAAAACATTGAACTAAGTATATGTAATACCCTAATAACGTTAATTAAATGTACCTATGTAGAGATTAGAATAATACACCCCACGGTATTTTCTTTTTACGTACACCTTAAGTACAAGCATATTCTAATATGTGCATATGCAGATAATAGTAATATCGTACGGTTATCCCACATACATACAAAACTAAAAAATTCCTTTTACCATTTACGTTTAACTAGGCTGTTGTAAATTAATTAATTGTATACCACTAATCAATTCAATTCAATTAAAAATCTACAATCATACATTATAAAATTATGCAAGGCTTTGCATATACGTTTAGAACATTCTTTTTGTTTCAATAATACTATGATATTTGAATACATATGTACACTTAATTTATTCATATAATGTACAGTTGACGTCAAAAGTCTTTGTACACCTCCATATTTCTGTAAAATTCTTTCTCTTTTTAATAAATTCTTGACAATCAAGGACATGTTTTATATTAATGTAGTTAGTAGGTTTATTATTGTTGAAATAAAATACATAGTTAATTGATTTTACTATAATAACATTATCAGTACTGAAAAAAAAAATTTAGTATCAAAAATCATCTAAGATTCATCTTTAATTAAGAGATTCAAACTTTTGTGAATGGTGATAGATAGAGTCTATCAATTGTTGTAAATTAAATTGCATAAGAAGGGCCAAATTTTCTTTCTTAAATATGCTAACTTTCATCAAAGTCCAAAAAAATAGTTTTTACAAGAAAAACATTTTTGTAAATCTACCCAGAAAATTCGTAAAAAAATATTCTGTGATTATATGGATGTACAAACATTTTTGACTTGTAATTTTGTGACTTATTTTAATTATTTTTCTGTAACTGATGAATGAATAGATGTGTGAAAATGAAATTTCGAAATAATATTAAGAACCAATCAGAGTTTCATTTGTGCAAAAAATTGAAAGATGTTCATTTGATTTTGACTTACAGGTATCAAGAGTTTAGAAGGTGTACTAAAACTTTTGATGTCCACTAAATATATAGACATATACTCGTACATATTTTTATACAATTTACATATATGTATATACGCAATAATAAAAATCCACGTTATATAAAAAATTAACCTTCATCAATATTATGCAAAAATAATTAAAAATTCCCTATATCTCGCCATATCTAGTTCAGTATTTTTAATAATATTTTTTTATAATATTTATATTTTTTTAAATTAACTTCATATATTCCACTACTCTGCTTATAGATACTTATATATGCATATGTTTTATATGTAACATATGTACATATATGTATAAATATCGATATTATGTATGTACGTAATTAATTAGGTAAATGAACGTATATAATGGAGAAGTAGCTATTTATTTATTTAAATGCATATTACATTCATGTAGATGCTGTTTTTCGCACATATTTTCGCAAATTAATATTGTTTTGTTTTTTCTATAATTCGATTCCATTGTACGACGAATACCTATTTCATATATTGCACACGGGTATAATATTTGTTCAAGGTATACATATACATACATATACGCCAGTACTAATAGGTATACTATGTTTTACCGCTTATTTGTGTAATTGCCTAATAATGCATAAAAATGGATATTATTTGTTATTATTATGTTGTTAATACACGAATATACATATGTATGTACGTAATATGAAAAATAAACGTATTCTATGTGTGTATAATTATTGCACATATGCCTGTTAACTTCTATTATGTATTTATTTTCAATTTTTTTTTTCACTTTTGCGGTATAAATACATTCAATAAATAAAATACCTATAGGTAAATTGTATATAAAAGGTATTTAAACACAAAAAAGAATCAAATAAAAAAAAATATATACATAAAAAAAATAGCCTGGAAAAAAAAATATACACACTATAACAAGTATTTGTACACATATCATTTAAACTTAAACAAAACTAAATAAATAGTATAAAACAACTCGCACATAAAGTATGTAAGTGTACATATTTAATACATTTATCGTAATAGGATTAGACTGATTTTCAACAAATTTTCTTTTTCGTTTTTTTTTTATTATTTATTTTCATTTGTTTTTATTTTTATTTTTTTGTTATTTTGTTGTTTTCCGCACATTATTTTCTAGCTAAAGCTAGTTAGAAAACTTATAATGTGTTTCTTTTCATGTTTATTTTTAATTTTTTTTACACTTTATTTTATTTCTTTCCGTTCTGTTTCTCTTCTTCATTTCATCATAGACTAACTATAGATTGGAAATGACTGTATAAATGTTTAATACACTTTTGAAATCGATCATAGCTGGCAGAAACTTGAAGAATGGCTGGCAGGAGCTTTTACTGAGAGGAGAGATAATTTTTCGCTCACGAATTTCCATATATATTACATATTTTGTAGATTTCAATAGCTGGCAATGAAAATACATGCATATTTATTTAAAAAACAATACACAATACATGTTCATTGCAATAGCTGGCAGTAGTACTGGAATCAATATAGAATATTTATCACTGATCAACAAAGCAATAAGATGTGACACTCTTTTTTTTTTTTAAATTTACTAACACACATAATTACTTATTTTAAAATAATAAAAAAAATCAAAATTCAATTTACAAAAACAGTACAGAATTAATGTACTTATGTCAAATCCATATTTCCTTATAAACCGCCGTAATGAAGAAAAGATACAAAACAATATATACATGTGAGCAATACAATCATTTTTTCACAATGCATTTTTAAAGGCGATCTGGAACTTTTTTTTTGACTACCTGACGCGTCATTATATCAAGATATAAGGTGATTCATATAATTTCTGAGAATTTTGAAGACAAGAATAAGTTTATTTTGTTAAGCTATATATTAGAGTAAGAATTTAATTTATAATTAAGAAATTTAACAAAAATGTAAAAACATTTGATATCAAACACAAAATTTTAAGTGTAATGCATTTACAATTAATTTTGTTTATTTTAGATAAAAAATTTTAAATAACAAAATTTGTACTTTTTTTAATGAGTAGGTATACACTGTAATAATGTTATATTTTTTAAAACAGTTGGTGTTGCAGTTCCATTTTTTTTGTCTCTTTTTCGTATACAAAGGCTCTTAATTGCTATCGACTTTTAGCAAAACTGTTAAGGCCGAATGAATAACGTGACAAAGGTCATGAGAAATTTTTGCTAACTCGTGCTCAGTGTCATTACTGTATGAATATAGATATACTGTGATTTCAATAGCTGGCAATGAAAATACATGCATATTTATTTAAAAAACAATACACAATACATACTCATTGCAATGGCTGGCAGTAGTACTGTGTTATACGGTTATGTTATACTTATGTTATACCGTCATACATGGTCTTACTTGAATCATGAATATAGAATATTTATATTCATGTAGCCAACAATACAGATTGCATAGTATCAAAGAATATATAACTAACGTAACTAGTAGATATATATTCTTTGATAGTATGCATGCACATATGTGTTAGATACTTTCAAAACCAGTTTTAATTGTATATAATATCACAGTTAAGGATATTTGCCTGTGATCATATATATTATTATATTCATTGCCAGTCATAACATAAATTTGTTGAAAATTTAAATTTCCTTTAAAATATACGATTTTGTACATTTGCCTGTTATTTGATATTTTTTATCATTTCCGATAAGGATACAGCTACATAGATTTTTGATATTTAAATTTGTTTTTTCTTCAAGAAATACTAGATTTCAAAAGATTACAAAAGTTCTCTCATTTATTTTCCTTATTCTGATTTTATAGCTTTTTCAAAATCTCTCAAAAGCTATTTTGATGTTTACTTAATAGTTATGAACACGATTTCTGCCATAAGCATTTCCAATCTATATATTTAGTCTATGATTTCATTTTCATTGTTTTTACCACATTACAAAAAAAAAATGTTAAATTAAGTTCATTTTTAAAGTAATTTTTTCTGTTTTTTATTTTTGTTTTTAGACACAACATGAAAATATAAAACTACACTATACTTATGTACTCACTCATATATGTATTTGCCTATACATATCTGAATGTAGTAAATGCAGTACAAGTACACGTATCTAGAGTTTTAGTGTAGAAATAAATTTATGTTTGTATGTGTGTACATATGGTTGGTTTTGTAAAAAAATAAGTTTTTTTATTGATTTTTTCTTTTTGTCTTTTTTATTAGTTTTATTTTCTTAAATGGTTTTATTCATGTTTGTGGGTAAATAATAGTAAAATAGGTAAATATCCGATTACCAAAAGGCAAAAACACAAAAACTAAACAAAATAGTAAAGAAAAAATAACATAAAATTTGTTTTTACTGGGTCATTAAATGTGTATGTATGTCTGTAAAGAAATATACAAAATATATAATTGAAATAAAATAAAATGTAATTTTAAATTAAAAAACAAAAAACAAAAAAAAAAAAACAAAAAAAATTATAAGCGAAATATTATAAAAATGAATCAAAGATTTAAAGCAAAAATACAAAAATATTCATCCGTTGTGTAATACATATGGATGGAAAATATATACATGTATACAGTGTGTTTGACAAGAGCGTCCGCCTTATAAATTTAATAAGAAGTAAAAAACTAAAAAAAACTTTTTTTTAAAAAAAGATTTATTTCAATATCTATCGCGCAATACATTTAATAGCATATAAAATCACCATTTTTATAAATATCCAACATTTTACGTGCATTCAAATTTCCAGTAAAAATTATCAAATGACCGAATCCACGAATATTGAAGCATCCTCAAACATGCACTTTAATCGGGTGCTTCACCATCCTCACGACAACTCTTTCACCTTTCGGTGACAATGCACGTTTAGAACTTTGAAACGCCCAAAAGGATGATTCATCGGAGAATACGACATCGTTCCAATCACGACCCAAATTTTCTGTAGCCCAGTCAAGTCGTTTTTGCATATGGATCGTTGACAGTAGAGGTTTGCTGAGGGTGGTCCTAATCTTTATATTATTTTCATCCAATCGTTGTCGAATTGTGAAAACGGATATGTTAATACCCTTTTCAGCCAATTTCTCTTTTGCTTTTCGTAATGTCATGAGAGGATCTTCCTTAAATAACTCCAGTATAGCTTTGTCCTGTTTTTTTGATGTGGTTTTCGTTTTACCCCTTCCAGGTAAAACGTCCACGTTTTTATGCTCCGTATAACGTTTACACCACTTTCTCACGAATGACTCATCCTTTTTAATATATTTTGCTGTCTTTTTAGCACTCCAATGAGGTCCTTTCGGATGCTGGCATAAGAAAACTGCTTCGAATCGTTTTAAGTATTTTGCACTCATTTCAGACACTTGTTATCACCACGAAAACTGAATAACTAATGAGGCTAATTTTTATAACGCGCTTTACTACAAGGTATTCTACTTAATCCTGTACTGTACCTACGTTTTTTCAGGTAATTCCTTTTCCGTTGAAAGGTAGAGCGGACGATCTTGTCAAACAGACTGTATATGTATTTTTATACTGCCATAATATCTATATGTATGTGTTGAACGTTTGTATATACAAAAATACAATTGGAAAAGTGGAAAATAATAAGTGTAATATACTAATAACAAAATAACAAATATATTATAATAAAAAAAATCTCATAAATATACAACTATTACACTATACTCGTATAGTACAAATGTAATGTGTAAATGAAAAAATAAATAAAATATAAAAAACAAATATTTAAATGAAAATGAATAAAAAATAAAAACAAATACTCATGCATACATACATATTAGCTACTCTAACAATATGAGAAAATTCTTTAAGCATAATTTATTTTTATTATTTTTTATTTGTGTATGCAATGTAACACAGACACAGCAAAACACAAAAAACTACAAGACACACATAAATAGGAAAATATAAATAAAATGAGAAAAAAAAAATATATTAGATTTTTTCCTGTTTACGGATTTTCCTATTTTAATTTTTTTTTTCTGTTTTGTTTTTAATTTTACATTTTTATTTCATTTTATTTTACTATTATGCTTTTAGTTTAATGCTATGTGTGTAAAAATACATATAGTATATGTATGTACATACCTGGAAAATTTTATATTCAAGAACATTTACAACGCGTATTTGTTTTTGTATATATATGTTTAGATACTTTATACGTACACATAGTATGTATTTATACATAAAGTATTATTATTATGTACATATATATGCACTATACACAACCATATGTTTCCATATCGCAGTATGTATTGAGGAAAAATAAAATTCTAATATTCACATAACATCATTTCAAGTACATACATACATGAGTACAATAAGTACTCGTGCATTATTATAGAGAATAGAAATTAATTTTATAAAAGCTTATATATTTATAAGCATTCACATCATAGTGTATATATTTACACTCAATATTCATATTATAAGTAAATATATATAAGCTAAAATACGTGTGTACATATGAGCATGTAATAAGTATGTAAATATATAGACATTTTATATGATGTATGTATGTATCTGCTTCTGCATAAGCTTATTGCTTATAGAGTTTATATAAAATTTACCTTAGAGGCACATTAGAAAATTGTTTATAAATGAAAGTTAGTGTTTAAAAATGTATGTATAGTCATACACTTAATGCATTTTATGTAATGTATGAGTTATATAGATGTATATACGTACATAATGTACATAAAATTCTCACATATTATGCGACAAAAATATAAAATTTACATTATATGTATTGTATGTAAAATATTCATAATACATATTAAATGAATATACCTATATGTTGAAGCATATGTGTATAATCATATAATATACACATATATATGTAGATATGTATGTATATACATCATGTATGTATATAATGAATGAGCTACCAAAACGTACTACTACTACTACTAACTGAAAGTGAATAATTCGATTATAAATCATTTTTCCTGTCATGATAACAAAAAAAAAAAAAAAAAATAATTTAAATATAAAAATTCATATATGTACATATTTGTACATAAACTCGTCTACATAATATCTAAATGATTTTTTATTTCTTATTTTGTATTCATTTTTTATTTTATATATTAATAAAAGTTAAGCATGTAATTAAGTTACCATATATGGTAGTACCATAGAATAATAGTATAGTCTATGGTAGTTGGTAGTATATGTACATGAGTATATAGTTAGTTATCGTTCGTTAGTTGACTTTATAATTTTTAATAAGAAAATATAAAATTATAATAATTAAAATAATAAAAGGAAAACAATTTCAAAAACGTTATACATTACATTATATAAAGGAACTGATAAAGAAAAATGTTATTTTCTCTAAAACAAACGTAAATTAAATACTCGTATATGATTATGTAACTGCATATAAATATCTTTACGTATATTTTTGCAAAGGAAATACTATATGAGCATAAGTATGTAAATGTAGTATGTAATAAATAATTTTCGTTTTTAATAATAAACGATTTCATAAGAAAATTTTTCGTAATTTTTATGTGAAATTTTTTTTTTATATAAAAAAACCAAAAAAACACACAAAAATTGTTCATATATGTACGTATGAGTGTTCACACAGTGCGTATAATAAAATAAAACTTTAACCTCTAACTTTATAATTTGTTTAAGTATCTGTGTATATATATGTACATATATAAAATGCTATACAAATTACGAGTACGAGAATACATATATTCAAAGTATGTACAAATAAACGAATATGAGTATAGAACCAAAAATTAAACAAAACAAATATGAAAAACTTTATCTGAAAAAATGTTCGTTTATCTTTTCAATTTTTTTTTTCATCGTTCTCTGCAATAATAAAAAAAAAAAAATGTTTATCCTAATAAATATTTACTTATGAAAATGCCTAAATTACTTATACTCTGGTACATACATATAAATTTTACATTATATATAGATAACTTTCAAATACGATCCATATGAAAAAAGGAAATATGAAATTAAAATCTTTGGAAATTTTTTTCCTTATTAAATATCATATGTATATTTACGTTCATTTATTTATTCATTTATTTTTTAAATATTATTTAATACCTCGTTAAAATCTCAATTAATTTAATGGAAATAACGAAAATAAAAGAAAAATAAATAAATATACACATATTTCCATACATATTTGTACACATTATACATATATGTATGTATATCACATTTTTTAAGTGGATATTTAAGTATAATACAAATGTATTCTTAAATGTCGGATCATGGTGTGGGCGGAGGTGAGGCAGTTTACTGACCTCTCCCCCATAACAAATAATAATAATAATTCTTAAATGTATAATAAAAATGTAATTCTTCCTTTTGTTTAATTCGTTGTTTCGTTATCATAAAAAAATATGTTTGCACATTATAACATTTTCAAGAATTTCAAGAAAATATACAAAAGAAATATGGAAAATTTCAAATTTCGTATACACATGCAGAACATTACGAAAATCATTTTCTCATAAAAGAAAATGAAACAAGGAAAAAAGAATACATATAAAGAAATAAAGTATATACAAATATACAAATGTATATATAATTATTACAGATATTTATATAAGAAATAAAATTTTATGATAACAAATAATAAGAAATAATATACGAGATATGAGTCTACTCATTTATATAATGTTATGTAATAATAGAATTTTTCTTTTTTTGTTCTGTAATTGTCTATATGTATCAAAGTTTTCACTTCACATAAGTATACATTTATAGGCACACGATAATGTAAGCTTATATTGTATGTACATATATGTATAGAGCTATTCATACCTTTACTTTCAAAATATTATCAGTATTCAAATTTAAATTTATTCACAATTATTGAATGTTAATACTTGTGAATCTTATACATATACATAGAAGAATGTACTCCTCATATGTACACATACACATAGAAATACATACATCTATCTATAAACATTCTTCATTATTCATTATTACAAAATTTGATATTCATTTGTTAAATTTATCATCTACGAATTTGAATAGCTCTGATTATTATTATAGATACTACTGGTAATGGGTGATATGAATGTGCTTAGAACTTAGATAGATGTTTTAATAAAACATGTATGTAATCATACGATTAGAAAGAATCATTTACACAAAGTATTCCTTTGCATATATATATGGATATATACATTCTTGTCATACATAATTCATACCTATCTATAAATGAATTTTATATTGTAGGTATTTAGTAAAATAATTTTAATACATTTTAATGCATGGATTATTTCATTTGAATTTTTAATTTCTTATTATCAACATTTCAAAATTGTATTAAATACACCTTAATAATACTGCTAAAATAATATGTATATTCAAATACACAGCCGCACACACACTTTATAAAAAAATATGATTGGGTAGGTAATAAAATTAAATTTGCATAATTTGCATTTAAAAAAGTCAGTCTACCATTTTTTCTTCTTTTTTTATTAAAAAAAAAAATAAAACAAGAAAATTTTCAAAAAATAAAAATAATTTAATGAATGGAAAGAAAATAAAAATATTTTTTTTTTCATATTCAAGAAAAATAATTTTTCTTCAAAATAAATATAGTACGCTTCCTTACACTTGTGTATATAATAACTTGATAAAATTTCGGTTTAAATAATTTAAAAAAAATCTTGAGATATAAAAAATAATTTTTTTTTCGTTATTTTTCAAATGTGAGATTAAAAATTGTTTTATAAATCGAATCATGGATATGTAGATGTAAATTTGTACTTTATAATTAGTAAGAGATCTGTTAAAATTGGTTTTGAAGATTGTTAAAATAATTCAAGAGAATAAATCTTGATGATAAATTTTCGAATGATTTTTAGAATATTATATTTTCGTACATATAACATTATTTTAAGGATTTAAAGAATCAATGATATTTGCATTAAAATTAAATTCAATTTTGATTCAGTCGAGTGTAATACCTGTATGTGTAGATGGACATAATGTATTTACTCTTGAAAAAAATCTATTTTATATTTCAAAATGGAAATTATATTTCGAAATACATAGAATATTATATGGATTCATAGTCCTTTTATTATAATACTAGATTTTTATGAGTATTATACCCAAGTAGGTATAGAAAACTTTGGATATTCTTTTTTAAAATGATACGTAATGTACATATGTATGAATATATCCTATATCCATATATGTTCAAACGAACATGTCATAATAAAATTTTACTATACTTTAGGACATTGTTAATGTTATGCACAACGCTAATAGAAAATAACGTCTGGCATTTTTTTTTTTTTGTATTTGTGTGTATTAAATTATCATGATTATCATGTCGGCGAGAAATGATTGTAAACGTTTTTTTATTTCTGTGTACCATCTCTTCTATGCGTACACATTACGTTCATATAAAAAAAAAATGCATTGAAATTAAGTATTTCACACTATAACTGATTTTAATATTCATTCTCTATCATTCGTTTAATTTCATCTAAAATGGGATTTGTATAAAATAGAAAATATAAAAAGCAGTAACTTAAAATTTTGAGATAAAGTATTTTTTTTTTCACAAAGGATTTCTTTTATTATTTTTTAATATAATTTTTTTTTTCATTTTTACATGAAATATAAAATAACAAATCGTATCAACTGAATAATATACGCGCTTATATGATCAAAAATCAATTTTAAAAAATAATTTTAATGATAATGAATTTTTAATTTATTTTTAAATTTTTTATTGCCATTTATCAATTAATGAAACATTTTTATTTTTCAAAAATTTCGAAAAACCAAAAAAAAAAAAATGTCTACACAAAAATATGTACGTATACAATAATCAAATCTACCGCATTTAAAATCAATTTATAAACCATATACATAATAATATTATGCATATTTATTTATTATGGGTTGATATACTATATATAATGGCAATTAAGACAAATGATTACCACAAAAATGACACATTATGAACAGTTTTGAAAAAAATACACACATATGTTCATTATACATAGCTATATGTATATGAGTATACTCGATACAGAATGTAAATTTAATCTATAACGAAGAAGAAAATATGGTAAAAAGATATAAAATAGAAATTTACATAATTTTAATTACATATTAAAAAACCTCCCAGTTGAGTATTTAAGAAAATTAAATTTAAAATGAATATACATATATAATACAAAAACACATTTACATTTACGCAATACATATATGCATACATACTGATAGTTGTATATTTATTTATACATACATACTTACATGTGTGTATGTATTTCTAATGTAATATCAGAAATCTACTATAAAAAATACCAGAAGTCTTAAGTATTTTACATATGTACGACATATATATTAATTTCCATTTACAACATGATTAAAAATTATTATTATTGAAGACGAAAAAAAAAACCACAACAAAAACAACGAAAAATCAAATAATAAAATTTAAAAACAAAAAATATATAATAAAGAAAACGTTTAAAGTAACAGAAATCAAGAAAAAAAGAAAAATTATACAACAGTCAATTAATGTGTAGATGTTTTAAAAATAGAAATAAACTGATTAATTTTAATGCATTCATCGTTATAAGTATTCTCCCCGTACGTATAATGTTTAATACACTAATCGTCGCCGTCGTATGTATTTATAATTATGTATATATACAGACTGATCTAAACCTAAACTACTTAGAATTACTACACTGCACTACTACACATCATCATGTACAGCAATTTACTATTTAATACTACAATAAACCTAAACCTAAACGAAACTTATCTTCACTCTACACTCTAGGTCTTGTATTATATACACACACACCATCCATATCGTATATAGTTCGTATACTTTTGATAGTAATAAATTTTAATTTTTCTTCAGTGTTATTTTTTATTTTTTTCATTATTTTTTTTTTCCATTATATATTATATCCATATCATTTAATGTTGTTAAAGTATTAAATTTGTCAACACATATAATATACCTTAATATAGTGTTGTATGCATGTGCGTTTATATAAATCTAATCGTATATTTATGTAGTTTAGTTTAATAAATGCGGCGCTAAATATTTTTTTAATTAACTCAAAGAAACAAGAATAATAAATATGTAGTATATACGACATAAAAACATGAAATTCAGATTGAAAAAAAAAATTATTTTTTTCAAAAATACAAAAATAAATTAAAATAAAAAATATAACCAACTGCAGATAAATAAATATATTTATGTAAATTTAAAATTGTGTATTAAGTGTAGCACTGTAGTACATAGTACATACATATACATACGAGTGTAGTATATAAGTTCATACTCGCACATTTAATAAAATATGGAAGATACAAGACAAGGCACTATTCCTCAAACACACTACTCGTATACATATATTTACATTTATTCATTTTACATTTTACAATTATTAGATACACCAAACATGTATGCATCCACTATTATATAAAATCTCTGTGATCCAGATCATATAGATTCATGTATAAATAAACCGCTCTATACTAATAATACATAGGTATATGTACTCCGTTTGTATGCATAATCCAAACTATATTTCATTTAATATCATATCATAAAATGAGATATGAATGATTTAATATGATATGATAATAAATACACGCGTACACAAACATACTATCAACTCATATATAAATACATATTCATACACAAATACAAACATATACATATTTAATGCAAATATTTATTTGAATCAATTTCAAAATATAGTTATAATAGTTATGATAGTAAAAATGAGAATTAATTTTATCTATTTTTCTTGTTTCGGTATTTTATTACCCTTTTAAACTAAATTCATAATAAATTATTATAACAAATGTAGATCATAAGTATACTCATCACACAGCTAGGTAAGTATAGCAAAATAAGTACATATAATGAAATAGTATAAATGTAGAATTATGAATTGAAATATTTTCTATTGCATTTAATTTTGTGACGTTTTTAGTATTAAAATATTCACAATAAATAAATTTATAAATAAATTATTTTTGAATATAAAATACACATACATACATACATACATACATTATTTTATGTATAAATATTTATGTATATAAAAGTAAATTATAAATAAATTCATTCAAAACTCTTATTATTTCTACTATATATAATAGTGTAGTATGAATTAGTCAATAACAGACGACATGCAAATAAATTGAATCAAGTGGTAAAATTTGAAATTGTGTATACTCGTATAAACAAACATATAAGTATGTACATCATAGATGAACGAATGAATGTGTATTGTGTATTTTGTCAAAGTATTTATTGTTTTCATCAAATTTCATTGAAACATAATTTAATTTGTTTGAAATTTCGAAAATTTCTCCTAATTTATATTCAAATTTATGATGATAGTCTGATAGCTGTTAGTATGATCGTCCTATATAATATACAAGTATTGTTTTCAACAATAAACGAAAAAAAAAAAATAAGAATATTCGCTCTCGCTAAATAAATTAATCTTATAGACAAAAATGATAAAAAACAAATAAATAAAATTTAAGAACAGATTTATATCCATCAAAATGATGTACAAGGTCAACAATAATTAAGATAATGTCGCATCATTTTAATCTCTTTTGAGATGTGATCATCATCATCATCATAAATTTGATGCATATCTTAATATTATCAATTTAACTTAGCCTTGAAGAATTTATAGTGAGACAGAGAATTGCGTACAAATATTATATACGAATATTGAAGTAAGATATAAATTTCTTTATAAAAATTGTACAAAGCAAAATATTCAATAAAAAAAAATATAACAGAATAAATTAATATTATAAAAGAAAATATTTATAAATTTGCAAAAATGTATGTGATTGAAAGTATAAAGGATATATCTTTCCTTTGAATTGAAAAAAAAAAAAAAAAAAAAAAAGATGTCTTATGAATTTATTGATTCTTTAATGCAAAGAATAAAAGTATCGAACATTGTGATGTGTAAATTAAGTTTTGAAATTAAGAAAATATTTTCGATATTATTGTATGTACATACTTATTATACGGATGTACTACATTTTTTTCATGCATTCAATTTAAATAAACCCATTAACATCTAATTGGTTTAATGAAAATTTAAACTAAGATTCTGGGGAAAATTAAAAAAAAAAAAATAAGAGAAATTTCTTCCAATTTTTCAGACACATAACACATAATGTGCATATTTAAAAATCGGAAATAGTTATTCTTTCCCTTGTTACACTTCATTTATTATAGATTGTTCACATATATTACGTACATAATTTTCATGTACAAATTTATCCTACATCTTTTCATTTTATTTACTTTCTACTTCTATCTGCTATCTACTCGTACATGACTACAATCTGCCATATAATGACTACGTTAACTTAGTGGAAAATGAAAAAAGTTACTCAGTTAGAAAATTGAATAAATATTTTATAGAATAATGCATAAATTTTTAGAAAATATTTCCAATTAAAAATTCAAAATTGATTTTCTATTTTTTCTTTTGGATAACAATTATTTGTATCTCTGTATGTATATGCATGCAAAAAGTATGCGCAAGTATTAGAAAATGTAAAAATACTTTTCAGTGGGTGCTGTGTAGAATGGAAATAATTCATATAAATATTCAATAAAACCGATACCTATACATACTTATATTGTTATTTTATGTTTATAAACATACATATATGTATATGACTAAAATTTATGGATATTGATTATTTGTGTGTAAGTTGTGCGATAGTTGTTTGGTTAATAATAATATATAAAAAAAGATAAACACTTACTGTTTTAATTGGTGTCCTTGGGCACGAGCTTCTTCGCTCCAATATTTCTCTTGAATTTCATATTATATTTTAAATATTATTATTTATTTTTGTTTTGTTTAAACACTGTAGTTCATTTTTGTATTATTATCCATTATCTTATACACAGATATTTGAATTGTGAAAATAAATTATGACGAATTCTAAAGCCACTATCTTCACAATTACATTTATGTGATATGATTTTTTTCATTAACAAAAATTAACAAAAATTAAATTGGTTTTTTTTTAAATTATTTTTAATTTTTCTTCAATTTATGAATATACCGATTGCTACTACATAAAATATATTTCCCCTTAATTCCTAACATTAGTTCACCTACAAGAATATATTCGAAACTATGAAAAATTAAAAAATTCATAAAGTGCATACATTTGTCCATGTATTTTAAGATTATTTCAATTATATTATTCACAATTATACGTCACAATTATATTTTCAGCAATAAATGGTTTTGACACTACGTAGTATAGAAAATGTTTCCATGGCATATCCTTATAATAAATTAAATAAAAATTAAATTATGTCTATTCATTTAGGATGAACGATTTCGCGATTTCGATTTGGTTCTTGTCATCTTTGTTTCCTTTTAACATTCGAATTTCTACACTAATCATACATCCTGCCTCCCAAAAATTAGGTCGTTCTTTTGAAGATCTACTCCACTACCATGAACATCGTTCAATGCATAAATGGTGAATCACCTCAAAACGAACGGACATAATTTATCTAACCTGTAATTTTAAAATAATCGCGTCGTACTATGTGTTTTTATTTAAATTTTCTTCTTAATCCTATAATGAGCTCGACATATTGCAAAAAAAAAAACAAGCGAAAGCGAGATCTCACTCCTTCCTCAGGTCATGCATAAAATCTGAACAAGCTTTAGGGCCGCTCATACAGGCAAATACCACTAAATCCGCCAATGAGGTCGTTTTAACTTGAAATATGGTGCTGCTCTACTAGGTACAAACTCCCAGGTTTCTTTAACACCCGAAAAAATCACGTGAACGGAGTGTCGCTACCCAACTGTCAGGCTCAAGTGTCTATCGGATCAGGCATCACTTCCAGAAGGGTCTTACACTCAAACGTCTTCGCTTTGCCAGACACATTATGTACAAATTAAGTTCTGAAGGTTGCTAAAAGAATTACACACCATGGAAAAAACATTTGGCACTGAGAATGGTAAATTAGATCTCTGACAAAGACGACTGTATTTACCGTATAAAGACAAAGACGACTGTAGTTACCGTATGAGCATACTCCCAATTGCGTTTGACTAATCATCTCCAAGCTCAAGTGCATGCCTTTATCAGACGTATAATCCTTATCTTAACTGCCTAACTTTTAAAAAAAAATTTAATATGGTTTTAAATAATATACTTACGATTTTTACGCCCGTTATTCAATAGACCCAGAAAAAATGCACTGCATCACATCACTTTTTTAAACGGAAACGCCAATACCTGAAAAGAAACAAAAATTATCAATATTTAAAATAAATCGAAACACATTTCTACATTCATTTCATTCTCGACATTAATTTCAATCATTCAACATACTACATTGATACATCATACACTAATACTTACATACATATATACAAAATGAAATAAATTTTCGTTTTTCATTTATTTAAATTTCAGTATCATTCGCTGTTAAATATACTACAGAGTATTTTTTTTAATTAGCAACAAAAATTATAATGATTTTTAATTTAATTAAAAATTATAAAATAAAATTACAATATCTATGACATTGGTTAGATACATATATATAGGAAAAATGTATTATGTTTATAATTAAGACTGCAAATGTTATAGCATGAATTTTAATGTGATATATACATCTAAGTACATGTATAAAATATTTATCTACATGAGCGTGATGATTTTTCTTACATTCGCCTTTTTCTATTCTTCATATCACATATCACTCATCACCATTTTTTAATTGATTTGAAAAAGAAAACAACAAATAAATGGAAATTACAAACATTACTCGTATATCTTTTTTCGATAAATCAAATATTTTTCTTCAAAAATTCATTTAATAAATTTTATTGCAAGCAATGGAAAAAACACTATATTTCAACGTTTTTCTCATTTCAGTTCTACTTGTCCATACATAACACATTTTATTTAATCAAATAAAACAAAATTCAATACAAAATCACAGTCAAAAAACAAAAACAAAAATTAACAAAAAAAAAAAAAAAAGAATGATATACCAGAAGTAAATACTTATAAAACAAAATAAAACGAAAAAAAAAAAGATTAATTACGGTGTTGATAAATAAAAATAGTTTTATTTTGTACAAAAACCAAAGTAAAAACATAAATAAATGTGAAAGTGTAAAACAAAAACAAAAATTCAAGTAAACTCTTACATCATCATGTACAAAAATTTATAAGAGTATTATATAATAACATGTACATATATGTACGTACGATTATGTATACATTACCATATGTACTCGTATATTTATATCTTATATTATGTGTAGTCGTTTTTCGTTTATAAAATAATAGCAAAACGGCAAAACTAAAATCGTAAATTACTTTGACAAATTCTTTCAAGTTAATTTTCTGACAACCACAAATTCATTTAAAAATAAAACAAAATCAAATATAAATAAAAGATATAATTTAGAACAGGTATAAAAATCGTTATTAACTATAGAAATGTGTAACAATTAAGTGTTAAAATAAAAATATACTCGAACTTGTGTGTTATTTGTATGTACTGAGAAAGAAAATACTTATACAAAAAATGGAAAGATAAAAAAAAAATACCTAAGAATAAATGGACGGAAAAATAGAAATTGCACAATATTTCTTATCAGTAGCTATTTCTCTTTTACGATTATTATCATTTCGTTTAGTTAAATCCTTTTTGTTTTGTTTTTTTGGTTATGTTTTCGTTTTTGTGTTTTTCATTTTTTTTTTTTGTTGGTTTTAGTTTATTTTATGTCTTGATTGAACATAAAGAAATAGATAATGTCAGGTTCAATTAAATTGCAATTTAGCAATAGGAAAAAAAAATATAGAAACGATAATAATTATAGAATAAAAATACATATAAATGAAATGAAAATTAATATAAAATGAAAACAACAGGAATAAACTGAATTTTCTGTACAGATGAATACATACATAAATAATATGTACATATAGGTAGGTGTCATTTCATTATATACCGATTCAACCGAGAAAAAATAATATCTGTGTATGTATCTATCTATACATACAGTCATATACATATAATGATGTATAGATATACATAGCCTAAAATAATGTGATGAAGTATTGATCAGATAAAATTTAAATAATTACAATTTATTTATCGTTGTTTCTTGTTGGTTGGCTTACGGTTACGGTTTTATGTTTTACTTTATTTCCTGTACGATAATAATTTTATAAATTCCTTAATTATAGATAGTTTCTGTTTCTGTTTTATATATTTTATGATGTCAAGTGCATAGTTTTTGTGGATAAATTAATTTAATTTTAAATTTATCTTTGATTAATTATCACATACACTATACACGTAAACATGCATATATTCGTATACATATATGTTGAAATAGTTCTGTATTGGATTGGCTGTTAAAATTAATAAATTTTCTTATTACAAAAAATAAGTGAAAAAAAATACAATGATAAAACTGAGATTAAATGAAATAAATCGAAAAATATGTATTAAATTTTTTCATTTATATCTTAAATTGAAAGAACAAATTTGCTGTTTTGCTATTTTGAGCATTACATAGGTTGTCTGGAAAGTTTCTTTTCTAGTCTCGACATGAAGATGACACTTCTCGTCGTGTTCATTTTGGTACGACGGCAGTACATACTTACTTTGCAAGATGACTATGATAATTGTAACCATTTTGGACGCTCATTTGTATTACTCAATGTTAGTGTTTTTGTAAGAAATGGAAAAAAAAATATCGTTTCATACTTCAGTCAATGCTTCAGTGTTTGCCATTTTAAAAATTCATGAGTTTAGATTTGAATTGATTGACATTCCACCGCGCATTTACCAGATTTAGACGTTGTGACTTTTTTCTGTTTCCTAGATTCAAAGTTTCGCTCGGAAGACAGATATTTATCAAATGAGGAGGTCCTCATATGTGTAGAAGCATATTTTGCAAAGCAAGATAAAAACTATTATTTAGAAGGGTTAAAGGAATGGAAGCATCGTTGGAAAAAATATATAGACTTAAAAGGAGACAATATTGAAAGATAAAACATATAATTTTTGAGCAAAAAAATACTTGTTTCTGATTTAGGCCAGAAACTTTTCAGACGACCCAATATAACGTACATATAAAATATAAAAAATTAATTAGTATACATTTAACAAAATAAAGGAAATATATTTTTTTAATTATTCTTATTTTTATAATAATTTTATTTTTTCATTAATTATATTTCCTTTTTTTGTATTAAATTCATTTTCGAATTTTGATTATAATAATTTTTTATTCACCTCTGCATATACACAGTATTAAATATTATGAAGAAATTTACAGTTTTTTTTTACTAATTAATATAAAAAATTAAATAATTTCTGATACAAATAATTAAGAAAATCAAATTGAAAACAAAAATATTCGAAATTATATACTTGCATGTGAAAAAATACTCTTTATATTATTCTATAGTTATATTTCTGGATTAATATTTTTCGTATCAAAACGTCGATATTTAATTTTTTTCTCTGCATCTACATAATAATATTTAATAAATTTTTTATTTGCAGATAATTGAACATATACATAAATAATATTTACTGTATTCACATAGTTATGTATGTACATATGGATATATATAATTTGTAATAATTTCCCTTTTAAATATTAAATAAATCTCTCTCTTTTAATTTTTGAAATTGAATAAACAATCAATGAAAGCTGACATATACTATATACCCATTCACAATAATTGTCCATTATTATATACAAAAGATAATTGATTAAAAAAAAACACAGACAAAAATAATAATAATAATAAAATACAGAAAAAATTGAATTAAAAATTAAATAAATAAATAAAAGTATATTCGATTTTATCACAGAGGACATTCATACCCGCATATATAAATACATATGTATATGTGCAATAAATTTTCAAATTGTTTCATTTTCTGTTCAATTTTCTTTAATATTTTATTTTATTATTTATTTTGTTGTATTGATTCTGTGTTTTATGAATTTTTAAGTCAATTTTTTTTTCGAAAATACACAGAAAAAAATTATTTTTTTTTATTGCAGTTCTATTTTTTATTGATAGTATCAACAAATGTTTCACACTTTATACTAATATGTACATACACATTGTTATCAAGTATTATATCATATGTGCAAAAGAATTTTTTTTTTCTTGACCGAAATATAAAAAAATTTAATTCAAATGCAATTTTATGTGCAATAAAATTTGTGAAATTTATAGGAGCAAAAACCTTTATAAAATATATTACATAAATACTAATAATAATGGAAAAAAAAAATTCAGCAATTCATAAAAACATAAATTAATTTTCATTGAATCCTTATTGATTTATCTAAAAACAATTTTTTATTTGTTATCGAAATATCGATTGTTATCGACAAAAATAGAAGCCAAAAATAAATGTTTATATTTTAGAGATAAATTTATATATGTATGTGTGTACGTAGAACGAAATTGTATATGTATATGCATTTTGCAGAATATACTAACCATTCAAAATTTTCCGAGAATATGAAATTACATGTAAATGAAAATAAAAGTTCTGAATGTACATGAACTTATAATTATTATCAATTAAAATACACATAATGTTTTTTTTCTTTAATTATTCAATTTTAAATAAAATTTATTAAAGCAAAAAAGCAAAATGTGAAAAGAAAAGCTAACAAAAAAAAAAAAGAGAAAAACAAATGATTTTTTAAATGAACATTAAGTGTGTGTATAAATTATGATATAATCCCATTAAAATCCACATATACGAGTACATAATATACATATATGGATTTTTAAATAAATCTGATAATAAAAAATTGTATGCGTGTGTATTCAGAATTCAGATAAAAAATTATATATAATTTTGAACCAAAAATATATATATATGTATATGTAGCTACTGACGGAAATACAAAAGTACATACATACATACACCACACTTGCAGAAATTATTCTGTATGTAGATATATTTATGAACATAAAATACACACGTACATTACCAGACGTGAGAAACATTGCATATTATATGTATGTAAATACCGTAATGCATATTACCTTAAACGTATACTTATTTTTGTATAATTTTTATATAGAATATTTTTCCATATGAGAAATTTTTATTTCATTTTTAATAGCCATACAGTCATTTATGGATCTACATGTATAGCAATTACAATTCGAAAATAAAAATTTTTATATATAAAATATAAAAAACATTTTCAGCAAAGTAAAAATGAAAACAAATTACGAATTACTTTCCCAAAATGAAATAATAAAAATAAAAATCATAAAAATATAATAATAATTTGTTCACACAATTACTATTTAAAGGCAATTAAATTTACAAAAATATCATGAACATTTTCATAAAATTTAAGTGACAAATGAGACGAAATATAAAACTGAAATGAATACTCACATACAATATATACTATATACGATTATAAAAAGCAAATTATAATATTCATCAAATATGTAATGATATTTTAATGATATAATTTGAAATAATTAATATGTAATTTTTTTTATTTCATTATTTTATGTTTTTTATTTTATCATTATTTTTTTTTATATTTATAATTATGCAGTTAAATATTTAGCAAACAGATAAAAAAAAAAGAAGAGATGCGCAACAATATATAACCACCAATATCATCAAGAGAATAAAAATATACGAGTTATATGTTGTACAAAATATAGGTCATTATAAATATTACTCATTTAATATGACAAAACAAATAATATACAGCAAGTGAGTGTCATTCATTTTGAAAATGAATTAAGTTTCATTTGTCTAAATTTAATGTTTAAGTTAAAGTGTCATTTACAATTTATGGTAAGTATAGACTTCGTGTCAGAGTAGATTTTTTTCCTTTATTTTCACATGATATATTTCATTATATTTTTGCTCGTGAAATGAGAAGGGTCAGCAACACAGTCAGTGGTTCGCAATTCGCATTAAACTGTATGCACACATGATAGTAATCACTTCAGTGAAAGCCTTGGCTTACCTGAAGTTGAGGTGCTATTGATGAATAATGGTGATTCTAATTCCGTTCTGCACCTTCCAGCATAGATTTAATTAGACTGAGATTAGGTTATATTTCTAATCTCACGCTAGTAATATGGAAATTTGTATTAAAAACTTGTTTATACCAGTATAATAATATACATCAATCTACTCTGAATTATGAATCAAATTTAAAAAAACTCAATTTACTATATCAAATCTACGCTGGATTGTAAAAATTCGAAATAGAAAATCACCTCAGTTTTATACAATCTACATAAACATTTAAACATTAAAATATATTGTATATTTCAATAATAAATTTCACAATAGAATTTCACAATTTTCAAAACGAATGACACACTCATATCTATTTATTGATAATGTATACGATTTTAATGAATTAATTTTCATTCTAAATTACAAAAGGTTCCTTTTTCCAGTTTTTTTCTTTACTGCTTATATGAAAAATTCTTTTGTTTTTCTTATAAACTATGAAAAATATTCAAATAAAAATTTATTCATATGAGATAAATTAAATTCTTACAATTTTAAGTACTTCCATATGCATTGATTATACACATTATTCCCGTATTTACATACATATATACATATATTCTTCTATATATACATAACATATGTATATAAATTAATTACATTCATATTTAAGTAGATACCTAGTTTTAATCTAATTGAAATTTATGATCTGTAAAAAAGCAGATTTACTAATGAATATTATCACATGCATATGTATGTACCAGTAAACTATGTATTTATAAATACGCACTCACAACTTTGCATATATTTTAATGTGTCAATATGTATATGATATTCAGAAAACTAGGCGCATATTTAGATTTTTTTAGATTCTTTTTTTTTCTCCATATACAACAAAAAATACATGCGATTATACGCTTTCTTTCTGTATATTCGTATACATATAGGTAATGTGTAAATGATGTATATAGTATTTGGAATTATGTAGTAAAACAGAAGGAAATTATTTTTTTTTTTTCTTAAAATTATACACATACATACAACAAATCCATATTTATATTTTATTTTATTTTTTTTTTTCATTTAAAAAAAGGCTCTCATGTGTGTAATTAGATAATATAATTAATTTATTATTATCTACTTAAAAATTAAGGTTATAAAAGAAAATTTTATAAAAATTGAAATAAGAAGATGAAGAAAAAACAAAACATATCAAAAAAGCTCATAAAACCATGAAATTAGAGAATTATGTGGATACATACATACAACACATACATGCATACATTACTATTTAATCATATATATAAATTTGAAAAAAAAAAATCCACTTGAAATCAAATAAAAAGCGTAACAACACTATAAAAAAAAATACTAATATAAGAAAAATGAAAATTATGTATTTAAAATGAATCAAAGTTGGTATTACACACATAGTATACGAATTAATGAAAATTCCTTAGAGTATTATTTTTATTATTTATTTTTTTTTTAATAAATTACTTAATTTCTTTATATTTTTGTTATATTTAATTTAAAATAAATTAGATTCATGTTTCTATTTTGTAGCAATTTTTTTCTATTTTTTTTGAAACACGTGTGAACAAAATAAAATTATGATTACACTGAAGTTGTGATTTATTATTTAAAACACGCATACGAATATGATTGAAATTAAATAATACGAGAAAGAGTGGAAAATTATATGAAGGTGGTTCACGCTATAATGTTATTGTTAATAATAATAATAATATAATAATAATATAATAACCATAATCATTAGTATTAAATATAATAACCGCGAAATATTTGCAACACATGTAGGTGTTTTTATATAAGTATAAGTAGATTAAAAATGAATTATTATATTAAATTATAAGATTATCTGAAAAACCAAAAAATTTTTCTTTTAGTTTCATGGTTTCAATAAAAGCTGCGTAATATACCATTTACGCTGGATGGTAAATTACTCAATAATTTTTCATTACTAATACGTAAGTAAGTAAATAGCTATACTCGTATTTCGTATATAAAAAAAGATTAACAACAAAATGATGTCAGTAACAAAATGATTTTACTGTCCAAAATTAGAAAACAAGAAACATTTTTCCAAGTAATTAATTCTTTTCAGTTTATATATAACTGTGTAAGTATATTATATACACGTGCCTACACAAAATAGAAAAACAACTACATACAAGCTTGCACTCACATTAAGATTCTGATTATTATTACAAGAATTTGATTTTCTTAAAATTGAATAAAATAATCCAACTATACGAGTAATCCTGTATACTTTTGCATTTAATAGAATCAAAAGGATGTAGCTGTTCAATATATAAAATTCAAACAAACAAAAATTGAACAAAGTAATATCATGTATGTACAAAAAATTTAATTAAATATGTTTTTGTTTTTTTTTTTAAAATTCATTTTCTTTATGTATTATGCCTTTCAATTTTGATATCATAAAATCAAGTTTCAATATGAAATTTAAAACAATATTATGTACCTATGTACATGGCGAATATACTCTTAGTCTGTTCTGTTATTTTGCTTGCTGAAATATTAAAAGCATGAATGAGTGTTGCAAATTTCAAGAAACAAAGGATTACGTGTAGACTGCATATAGGTATGTATGTATGATACATATGCTATACCCACTACTAAGTATATACATTTTTGTTCAATTTCTCAATTCACTTCACAATTGAAAATTTAATAACATGCTTCTTTCAAAATATGAAAATATTCTTTTAAAATGAAAAATAATAAAAACAAAAAAATAATAATAATAATAATATAAAAAAGAAGAAATAAAGACTCTTCATGTTATATATATACTAATGCACTCTTATTTTGTTATAATATAGTGAGTACAATATCCTTTTTAATTAATTTCATTTCAAATCCTAGATATTATTATTATATTCTACTATATGTATATGTATTTAGCATCATTTCATTATTATTATTATTTAAAATTAAAAAAAAAATATACGAGCAGTGTAAAAATACATATAATATGAAAATCAAAATTATATTATTTTGAAATTTGTCTTCTTCTCTATACGAATATAATCATCATACTCGTCCTATATAAATATATATATTGTTCATATTTTGGAGTTATATACATATGTATGTACATATACAAATACTACATAATATCACCAAATACGTAGATAGTGTAAATATAATTCTGATGAATATAATATCATATGTAATATGTCAGCAAAACAAAGTATAGAAAGAATAGATAGGCGATCACAATGCAAAAAAATCTTAGTCGTATAGTACTATATGTATACATTCTATTTTCTATTTGAGGAAAAAAAATAACAATAATAATAATTAAATCCTTTTCAATTTTTCTCTTGTGTTGATTTTTATTGCTGAATTTATTTCACTACTATATGCAGAGTATTACGAATTTTGTTGTATGAATTTTTATTTCCTAGTTTTAATTTTATATTTTATATTTTTATTTTGATTTTATTTTATACATAACATAAAAATATGAAATCCTAGCTTCGTTATGTATCTATCTATGTAATATAAAATGTATACTATGGTTTAAGGATGATATTTATTTTTATATTTTTTCAATCTATTTTCATCTAAAAATTTTCAACATTCATGTAAAACTTAAAAAAAAAATTATGATGAAAACAATGAAAGAAAATTTTCCACAATAATGAATTTTTTATATGTACATATATGTAGGTATTATGGGTACCATACAAAGATGTAAAAGGTTATCCAATAAGAGTGATGGAACTTTTAACTGTAACAGCCACCATTTTGGTCGGTCAACTATCAGGGCTAAGTATTCAGTATATCATCATGGATCACGAATTCGATGAACGCGTTAAAACTTGAAATTATTAAAAGTTATTACCAAAATTCTTCAGTTTAAGCAAAATTTCCCAAAAAAAAAATCATCTTTAGCGATGAAACTCACTTCAGGATGAATAGTTTTGTCAGTAAACAAAATTGCCGAATTTCGGGAGATGCCAGTCATCAAGCGATAGTCGAACGACTTTTGCATCCACAAAAAGTAACCGTGTGATGTTTCTGACATTTACTCACATTTCTGCTGAAACTATAAATTTATTGAGATCGAAGTTCAATGATAAGATTATTTCGAAAAATAGACCTGTCAACTGACCAACAAGATTTTACGACTTGACACCCCGATACTTTTTATTTGTTGAGACATGTAAAATCCTTTATTTATGCAAATAAAACGCAAACTATTGACCATTTGAAATAAATCATGTACCATCAATTTTATTGGTGAGATACAGCCCAACTTGTGCGTCAGAGTCATCAAAAATTGGATTATTGGTATTCGCTCAATCAAATGCTGTCGTGGAGGTCATTTAAATTATATATGCCGCTTCTGTATTCAATGCAGTGACTTTAACTTGGACTTTGACTTTCGAGTAGTAAATAGAAAAGTATCTGCCAAATCCAGTGCATTGAATGTAGAAGTTCTAATACATATCCATTAAATCAAAGTCGAAGTTGAAGTCACTGCATTGAATGTAGAATCGGCAATAATATTTCACATGTAATGCATCGAATATATTTACTTCAAAATAAAACAAAAAGTACTACATTACCTTTTGCAGTTTGTAAGTATTTTACGCCATTTCAAAGTTCTATCGGTCTTATTGGAAAACCCTTTATATTTATGTACATTATGTACATACGAGTATATGTATGTAAATATTTGAACGCATATACTTATGTAGATATTTTAAATTTTATACTGCATACACCATACAAAGTATATATAGTACATTTATTTATAAGCATAAAACAAATAGGTCAAACACGAATTTATATGAATGTATTCATTTATTTTTATATAAATATACGTAAATATATGAAATACAAGTTTGTAATATATAAAACAAAGAAACAAATGAATAAGAATGAAACTGAATAAAATATGTATACAAAAAAAAAAAAATTTTTTAACTACAATAGAATATGAACTTAGAATAGTTTTGTGTAGATATATGGATATAATCGTATGTATGTATATATAAAATATATGAGTTTATTATGAAGAAAATTCTTACACAGAATATAGGAGAAAAAAATATTGTAATGGTGTACGGGGTGCTTCTCGGAAACGAAATGAGTGCATGTGTAACAGACTTGTATATTATGTGGAACAGTGTTGAAAAATTCAATTTAAAAAAAAAACACATACATATATGTATGCATTTGTTTGTATGTAAATTTTTTGAATAATTTCTTAATTAGGAGGATTAAGAATGAACTACATAATTCAAATTACCTTCCATACGTATTATGCATTATATTTATTCAAATTCCAAATTTGAATTTTATGACATACCCTACACATTGTATTTAGGAGCTTTATCATACTTACAGATACATATATATGTACCGTATAGATAGACATATATTTAGACCGATGTATGATGTAAATATATTATAAAACATAAAAAACACATATCTATATAGGTATAGATTCATATATGTATAGATGTAAATGTATACAATTTCATATATGTAGTACATATTAATATTCTCTGCAATATCAGCAAGAATTTTAATTACCGCTACATTTTCATTGTTCGTTATTCAAACAAACAAGCAAACAAATACCTATTCATATAAATATATATAAATATGTATATATGTGGATATATACGATTATATGTGAAATAGGAATCATACGCTTATGTATGTATGTATACGAGTGCAATGCATTAATACTGTATATTGAAATAGAAACACAATTATACAATACAAAGAATAAAAGGATTCGGAAAAAAAAATGGAGCTGAACTATATATACAATTTTTTTTTAGAAAAACAAAATGTAATACATAAATTTATATGTGAAACTATACTGATAAAAGTGCATATATTCTATACTATATATGAGTATATGTACATATGTATGTAAGTATAATATACTGTTATGTGTATATTATTTTTGAATAGAAATCAATTCGCGATTTTAATTTAGTTGATTGTGATTGTATCTATACTATGAGGGTATCGTTATATACTCTATTTTCTATTTTTTTTTATTATTACTACTATCTGCACTGTGTATGTTATGTACTGCACATATTTACGTACATACATATACACACAGAGTTATATATAATATCTCTATTACTGTTTTTATTATTACTATTACTACTAGTACTACGAAACGCAACTGTTCTACTGCACTACTATACATATATGTACATTGAATATAGGAATTATCCAACACAATATGAATAGAAAAATTTTCAAATAAATGCAACCTACAAACACACAATATAAAATGAAATCCAATTTTTTTTTTCTTCTATTCCCTATAAAAATACCAATGTATGCAAATAATCAAATATATAATTACATCTGTACATATACATATATGGAATTGATTCTATAAATATAGTTGTAGTATGGATATAAATTAAAATTTTAATTTTGCCCGTCATTAATTTATTTTCGAAAATAAATTTAATTTTAATGAAATTTCAATTTTTTTTTTATTAATTTAATTTCTCTTAATGCTACACTATATAGATGGTTTTTTAGGAAATTAAATTTATAATTAATTTTATACATATACCTATTAAAAGGTTGAAAAAAAAAAACAAACAAATAATTTAAATAAAAATTAAATTAAATTCTATGAACAGGTAAAATATTAAGTAGAAAAAAAAAATCTGAATTCAATTCCGTCATACATAATGTACATTTAATGTTTGTATAGGTGCGCATACATGAATAAATACATATAGAATAAAAAAATAAATAAAATCATTATCACAAAATACATTTTTATATATATTATGTATTACATTACATTTTTTTTTTTTTGATATTTATCATTTTGAATAAAACAAATATGAAAAAATTCATCCTTCAGGCTATTTTAGAAATCATTGGCATAATTGATCTCATAAAATATAAATGCAACCATTATACGAGTACGTAGGTCTGTTATATGATTGTATGTACGTTAGTTATGTATATTTAATGATATTAAATGAAAATTATTCATCACATACATACACATACAAATTCCTTAAATGAACAATGCAAATAAATATGTATGACTATGAGTGAATATATACTGCAATATACTCGTACAGATATACAGATAAAATAAGTATGTAACATACATACATGTAGATACATATCATGTTAAATGGAAACGATTTATATTTTTACACTTTATCTTAATCTTAAACAATTTATTTGTAATACCTAAAGCATATACATAAACATAAGCATAAATAAGACTGAGATATTATAAGATGCAATGATTTCTCATGCTTCATGATGCTCTCTGAAACTGATGTTGTTGATAATGTTGATAATAATAACAGTAATGATGATGATGATGATGATGATGATTATGATGGTTATCAAAAAATATAATAATAAGTACATATATAAGTAAAAAATAAAACAAGAACTTCAAATAATTCTCAAAACAATTCAAAACGAACGCATTCATACTTAAAGCTCAAAGTATATTTTATAGTATTTACACTCTTATTTATATATGTGCATATTATAAAAAAACGATGGAAAATATGTATATATAGTACCATACATCAGTGAGCGATAAATAATATAAGTACATAACAAGATAATGATGTTTATTCGGTATAATTTTTCACATAAATATACGAGTAAATATCAAAAGTAATTCCATACGTATACATGTACGTTGTATATTGTACATACATACTATACTAATATATACATGCAGGCATAATTATCATAAAATTTCACGTAACTATATAATATATATTTTGCACATTTTCGCACCTGTTTACATGTACATATATGTATAAATGGGTATGTGTTAGTTCTTGTTGGTGTTTTAGTTTTAGACAAATGAAAAGCTAGTGAAAATCTCTAGTACCATATATATTGTTTACAAAATAATTTAGTTAGCTACATATATGCACATATTCGTATATACATACTCGTAAATATACTATACTTATACAGACAGCATAAACTTATAATTTTGTGCAAATAAGTGCAAATGTTGAAAATATATTATTGTATATAAATAGAAATATTGCCTTACGGCTGCATCCATCATCATTAAAATCGGCGTCAATATATCATAAAGTAAACTTCTATATCACCGGAACGGCATCATAATAATAATTATTTTCATATAATTTCATATAAATAACTTTTGAAAATCAAATAACAGTTAAGTATATAAATCAACGCAGCATCAGCATATACGTATATTCATTCGTTCATATTATACACTCAACATATGTACATATATGTATATAATATATGTATCCATGTATGTATTTCGAAAAATATTTTGTTGTAAAATTCTCATTAGCTAATGCATTACTTTATATTTTGAGATATATGTACATATGTATGTATCTGCGTACTAATAATAGATGATCTGTACGTAATGTCATACAGATACATATCTATTTGTAAATTGAATAGGTAAATATTGTTTTACACTTTATTAATGATAAATAATTTCTGAATATCGCAGATTGGTTATAAGATAATTAAATGATTACACACATACCAATACATATATTTAAAACGAAAAAGGACATTGCATATTAGATCTATGTGGGTGTTCATCATCAAATCAAAATTCAAAAAAAAAAAAAAATGGAATGAGAAATCTTTAAATTGCATTTTAAATTTTAAAATTGCCAAAATCTTATTAAAATGTTAAAATTCTTGAAATAAATTTATAATGATTTTTAAGTGATAAGTATATTCTTACAATATGTAAATACTTTTTAACGTGTCATAACATTTTTTTATCATCTTTTGAATAAATAAAGTAAAAAAAAATTTGCATACATATTCTTATATTGAATACACAAATAACAAAGATCTGATTTTAAAAAGAACTTATATAGATACTTCAAACTTAAATAATCTCTTTTACAAGAAGTATAAAAATGTTCGAATGAAAAAATTGAGAAAAAAAAATGATTTCATTGTTCCTTCATTGATCCACTCCAAAAAAAATCATTATCGAAAAGTCTATGTTTATGTATGCATGTATATATAATGCATAAGGTTTGTATACGAGTATATGTATATGTACAATAAATTCCGACATTTAATTTTGACTAAATAATTTTTTTTTTTATTATTAAAAAGGTTCATAGTATATAAATAATATTCCAATTATATTAATCCGGATCAAAATTGTTAAAAGCAAATGAATCAAAAAAAAAAAATACATATATTTATAATATGCATAATATTTGAATATTCAATAAAAAAGGAGAACAAAAACAAAATAAAAAGTCAAAGAAAAATGATAAAATGTCAAATTTACATGTATAATCCTTTTATAATTCTTTAATAAGATACAAAATAATAACAAAAAATAACATAAACAAAATTATAAAGGAAAATGTAAAATAAAATTTAAATAAAAATACATAAATTCGCAACAGAACCTTTTTTATATGTAATCTTCGTCGTTGCAGTCATTGAATTTATGTACTACATAATGTACGTACAAGTGTATACATTTGCATGTACATATATGTTTGAATTCTGAACCCTGAATGCTTCTTCTGTGTTCATCATCATCTTTTAACATTTTCATGTGTTCTTTTTTTTCTTGGATTTCGAAAAAAATAAACTATAAAAAATGTATATCTAACATTACAGATTTTTTTTTACCATTTTTTCTTTAATTTAATTTAATAACTATTTAAAATACGATTATTTATGTAATGTACGAGTGTATGCGGTTATGTGTGGCATTATATACACAAGTAAATAGTAGTTGTAGCTAGTATATCGCAGTGTACACTACACATGAATGCGTATATGAATGAACACATTTTATTATTTATATATTTTGAATTTTTCATTTTGCATTATAATTTCATTTCATTTTATTCATTTTCTTTTTATTATTTAACTATTCATGTTAAAAGATAAATTACACAAAAATTTTCAAAAAAAAAAGTTTGTAGTGCATAAGTAAAATGCGAATAACTTAAAAATATATATGTAAGTAAAGTATATAAATCGGCAAGATAATGAACTAAAAAGAAGCTAATTCATAGCACATAGTAGTTACTCCGATGAGCTATTACATATAACTATGGCAACATTAAAATAAAAATAAAAATAAATATAAATAAGGGAAAAAAATGAATTTACAAAAACGAAAATCAAAAAGAAAAAATATTGTTAAATGTTCATGACTTCTTGAATACAATAGTATACAATGTTCGCACAAAAAAATACGAAAATCAAAGTGTTACTCTCTTCATACAATTTATACTATAATAATGTGTACCATATAGTTCTTATATGATTATTATTATTTTTATTATTTTCATTGTACATATGTATAACACACATTTTTTTTTAATTTTTTTTTTAGTAACTTGTTTATAAGGTTATGTTATATATTTTTTTATGTGCTATTATTGTAATTGTAAGTATGCGAGTATATTATTTTTATTTTATTAGTCAAAACAGAATGACTGTAAAGATGAAAATGTGTAGTTAAGGTGAGTGTAAAAGGTATATATACGTACGTATCTGTCTGTATACTAAAAATGAAAATAATTCTAACTTCATTCTATTCTATGTATATATAGTTAAGTACATATACATCACATATTTATACACGACAACGACAACGTAACTATAACAAAACCTACATAAACTAGACATAAATCCTTTTTATATTATTTCTTCTCTAATATTTTTTCTTTTCTATTTTGTTTTGTTGTCGCTTTGTTGTTGCTGCTATTTTGATTTTAACAAGAAATAATATTCTATTGTATATTTTTGGTGTGCTATATTTTACACATGCAATTCTTATGTTTTCATTCATATTCTTTTTTCATATAAAATGTATTTAGGTATATAAAGGTATACAAAGGTACACCCATACATTCTTATACAATAAAATATGTATACAATGTTACTTTTCTTATTTGCACGATTTTCAGATTTCAAAGAATAAAATTTGTATATAATGTACAAAAATGTTAAACACATGATTAATAATAACCCTGTATACACTTAAATGTGCTTAAATTACTACAAATGTATATTCAAACTGTACTTACGTGAGTACTGAGTATACATATGTTTACAAACCCATATTACATTTGTAAGTGAATAGAATAATAAAGTGAAAATTTAGTTTTAATTTTTTTTTTATATTTTAAATTTAAAGTATGAAAATATTAGGTGTTTTGACATTCATCAACAGAAGGTTACGTTGTTACTCGTAAACAGTGTGAGAAGATTTTAAAATGAAAATCGCAAATAAATAAATTTCTATAGAAAATCTAAATACAGATACTGATATTGTTATATTTTTTTATGTGTTAAATACAAACATAATTTTAAATAAAATTAGAAACACCATAAAAAAATGTTATTTTACTAGGCTGTTTGATAAGTCTTTGGTCTCGGTAAGAAAGAAAACTGTTTTTCATGAAAATTTTTTTTATTATTCGACATAGTCTCCTTCCAACTCGATACACTTCATCCAGCGGTTTTCCAGTTTTTTTATGCCATCAGCAAAATATGATTTTTCAAAACCTTCAAAATATGCATTTGTTGCGGTTATTACTTCATCATTTGAATAAAATCGGCGTCCAGTGAGCCATCTTTTCAAATTTGGGAAGAGGTAGAAGTCACACGGCGCCAAATCTGGAGAATATGGTAGATGTGGGAGCACTTCGTATCGCAATTCTAGCAGTTTTGCAGTCGCGATTGCGCATGCGTGAGCCGGTGCGTTATCATCGTGGAAAATCACTTTTTTCTTTGCTAAATGCGGTCGTTTTTGTCTAAGTGTATCCTTCAATCGATCCAATAAACTTACGTAATACTCTCCTGTTATAGTTCTTCCTCTTTCAAGATAATCGACAAATATTATTCCATGTGCGTCCCAGAACACAGTTGCCAAAACTTTTCCAGCTGATTAACTCACTTTTGGCCGTTTCGGTGCACTTGTACCAGGCTCTGTCCACTATTTTGACTGTTGAGTTGATTCGGGCGTGTAGTGATGAATCCATGTTTCATCAACAGTGATGTAACGCCGCAAAAATTCTTGTGGATCATATCGCCATAGCCTTAAACATTCCTCCGAATCGTCAACTCGTTGCTGTTTTTGATCAATTGTTAGTGATCAGTTTTTTGCAATCAGTTTTCTCATTCCCAAATGTTTGTGTATAATATTAAAAACACGTTCGGTTGAAACGTTTACCATGCCAGCTACCTCACGAATTTTTATTTTGCGGTCGTTTCTTATTATTTTGTGGATTTTTTTGATTTTTTTGATGACTTCTGGAGTTGTTGCCTCCTTTGGTCTACCAACGCGTTCAGCGTCCTTCGTGCTTGTACGACCATGTTTAAATTCATTCAGCCAGCATAAGATTGTTGATTACGATGGTGCAGATTCACCGTAATGCTTATCAAGCCATTCTTTTGTTTGAACACCATTTTTCCCAATTAAAAAACAATGTTTAATTAAAACTCGAAATTCACTTTTTTCCATTATTCCAAAAACGTCACAAGTTGCTTGCTTCTAATCACTGTCAAACACAGACTAATTACCGTATCTTGAAAAAAATTTATGTACAGATGTTTGAAGTATCACTATTGTCAAAAATTATTTCAAATTTGAATTTAAGATGACATCTCTTTGTGAGACCAAAGACTTATCAAACAGCCCAGTATAGTATCATCAAAAATTTTAATTAATGAGAAAAATTTGCAATAAAATACAACAAGAATAATCATTTATATGTGTATGTATGTACATATACGATAAATACATTTTAATTACTATTTATAGTTGTAGTATCTAAATTGTGTCTTAATTACAAAAATTTTTCTTTGGCTTCATGTCAGCTAATATTGAACTCTATGTTTGTCAGGAAATACAAAAATACTAAGGATTCCATAAAGTATATACTTACATATTTTTAACCAAAAAAAAAATAAATAAAGGAAAGAAAACTTTGGAAATATTTCCTCTAGCGTAAAAATCACGTACAATCAATTGAACTATGTTTAAAAACAAGAAAAAAAATGACATCAATTATTACAGTTGACTTATATAACTTGCATGTTACAATAGAAATTATATCTAGTCCACATAAACTCTTACATTATACACTATACTGAAGTTTTACAGTGAAATATGAACTTTTATTATAACAATGTGAAGTCTCAATCACAAAATCAAAAAATTAAAATTTAATTTGCTGTATAATAAAAAGTATAAAAGACAAAGATTAAGAATATATTGGCTGAAGAAAATAATAAGAATGAAATTAATTTCCTACCACAATTTACATGACACTACAACAAGTAAAATAAGAAAATTATCGTATTTTGTAATATGCCACTAATTTTGACATCTCATTTCAAGTTAAATGTTGATTAATACAATAGCAAATGATATTGTCCTAGTTTGGATAAAATAAAAATATAAATGTATCCTTCAAATTATCTGTACATAAATATGCACAGATTGTCTTTGTACGTATCAACAACATAACCATTCGAACATTTAAATTTCGTATATTAAAGCTTATTATACGAGACTGGGTATGGTAAATTTTATTTAAATAATCCTATATTCGCACAAAATAAAATATATATTATCAAAAAATATCCTTTATTAGATTCATGTTTATACAAATATCTGATATAGTATACAAAAAAATAAGTATGTAGTATGTACATATGTTTTTTTCTACATTAAATGTTACACAAATTTTTTGGTCTTTCTATTATTGTTAAGTATGGTTTAATTTTATTTTGTATGCTTTCGATTTTTCTCTATTTTATTTCCTTTTTATTTTATGTACATAGATACTGAGAATACTATATCTATATTACACCAATTATACATAAATATACATATTTAAGATGAAATAAGTATACGTATAGATATACACAAAATACTATAGATAATATAGATATTTGTACAAAACACATACATACACACATATTTTCCATTTTCTCATATTAATTGACTTCTGTCATAGAAACTAATTCTTCACATTTGTCGACAATATTTCACATTATTTTATTTATGTCTTTCTATAACCCTATAACATGTATCCAATAAATTTTCGTCCTTTTTCATTTTCTTATATCTATACTCTTGTCTCTATTCGGTTCGCACATATGTGCATGTAATTACTATATTTCTTTTTTTATTTTCTATTTATTCTTTTTTTCTTCTTCTTTTTGTTTGCTTTCTTGTTTGCTTCTTCTCGAGGATTTCAAAAATAATAAAAAAAATGTTTTCTCTGTCTTCATTTTATATTTTTCCGATACAAAATTTACTATTTTTACCATTATCTTATACTGTTTAGTTAGTGTATGTTGTTATTTAGTTATTTATAATTAAAATGGATTACCTTTGGATCCTATTGCCTTAATTCATTTACTTACTTAAATATATACTACGTATTTCTTTATATGTATGTACTATATATATGATTAGAATTTACTTGTATAATATACTAACGTAAATACCTACAAAATGTAGGTGTGTGATGTACATACATATCTAAACAAAAACATGAACATACGCATTAACAATAATAAAGTATTATGGTATTATGTGTACATATTATATAATATACATATATTTTGTAAGTATGTATAGTACATAATATACGTAATATAAGTATATTGTAGTTGTATTTCTTATTTGTAATTTTGTATATAATTGATTGCATGGTTTGAAACTAAATTAATTTTTCTTCATCTTTTTTTTTCACGCTTCTTATAATATACTTCCATCCCATATACATATGTGTATTCATAGAATATATAACATATGTATACAAATTTTATATATTAATTTATCCATTTATCTATTTAGTAATTTATCTATCTAACTGTTTATTTATCTATTTATTATGTAGATTGTAGATAATATAATTTTCCTACTAATACTAATACTCTTACATTGTTTGTGTGTATAAAACTATTAAGGAGATAATATAATATGCAGTTCTTAACTATTCATAACAATAAATATAATAGTCTGCATGACAGTAAACAAGACACAAATTATCCCTTTTCTCCAATATACATAATACATTATAATATAAAGCATACACTTTTACATTATTCTACTTCATTTTTATTAAAATCAATAATAAAAAAGAAACAAATAAATAAGTTCACTGAGCAAAAGAGAAAACAAGAACCCAAAGAAAAAGTACGAGAAAAAAATCAACAAAAAATATACTAGTATATTTATGTATCTATCCTACCATATATATACAATAGAAAACTAACTGAATAAATAAATGCAGAAAATTTATTTTGTCATACTCGTAATATGTATAGGAAACTTTTGTGGATATGCTACACAATCCACATCATCGTCATCATCTCATCCTACTCATTATCAATATCATTATCATATCCACATCATCATATAAATTCGAATTCGAGTACATATAAAACAATAAGAATGAAAATATAAAATCATAATGATAATAATAAAATAATATTCATTTTTTTTATTTAGAAAAATTTCAAATTAAAGTAAATCAACAAAGAAAAAGAGGCAAAGAATAAATAAAGTAAAAGTAAATTTTATATTTTATTTTTTATAATGCTTTTTTTTACTAAAAGTGTTTTATATTCTATATGCTAGCTATGCATGCATATATTCGTACAGAAGAATAATATTTTAAATGACCAGCATCTTCATTTTTTAATGTATTATTATTATCATAACAAATCTAGATAATAATCAAAGTCAACAATAAAAAAAATTAAAAAAAAACGAAATGTAGGAAAAAATATTTCTAGAAAAAAAAACCGATACACATTATGTATTATATTTATTTTTTTATTTTTTTGTTAATATAGAAAATGATGATATCCCGCCGTTGATATGAAAACAAATACTTATACTTAGTATTACTACTTTCAATATAGTCGTATATAGCTATGTAGAATTTTCACCAAGAAAACTGAAAAAACAAAATTTATATATATCTATACATTCCTATTGTAGATACACATACAGACAAACAAACTTCTACTCATATTTAATGGAGAACTGGTGTTGTTTAATTCTTTTTTTTTTATTATTATATTTGATTTCATTTTAAAATTTTATTTTTTTTTTTCGTATTATTATTATTATTATTTTCATACACCCAAGAGATTAATTTACTTTTTCTTCAATAGAATATCATAAATTTTGTTTATTTAGTAGATTTATTTAACATTAATTTTTTTTACATTTATATTTCTTTTTAGATTTATTTTTCTTACTTTTTATTATTTTTATATTCGAAGTTCTTATATAGTATAACTTTTTCTTCGAAATGAAATGTTTAGAAAAGAATGTAATTATTTGTATATTACATATACACATAATTTCATACTTACACTATTACATTCTTTTAAATGAATTTAAAAGTTCATCAAACATCAATCAGTATTCCTTTATTTAAGATCTATAGTAATTTAGCGAAAAAAATAGAAAAAAAAAATAAAAAAAAAAACTTGTATAGCACTTACAAGTTACGAGTGTATTGTATATAAATAAATGTGTTAATAAAAAAAAATATTCTCAAAGAGTAATTTGGCAATAGAAAAATAAAAGAAGTTTCAAGTCGAAAAGTTGTAAATTCCCTTTAATTTTATTTTATATTGCCATATATAATTTTCTGTTTCAAAGGTGCGCAATATCTATACTTAAAAACAAAAAACAAAAAAAAACGTAAACTAAAAATACATCGGTAGAGATACGATACTAACATACTTTTTAGAACATAGATGTACATATTTACATACGAATACATGTAAAAAATTACTTTTTTGCATTTATACTACATTTTTGTTGTTCTGATAAACTGAAAATATCTTATCATTCATCGGTATCTATAACAACATATATGAATATTAACTAAGTTATTCTAATGCATACATTACACATATACATACGAGTACATTACATATCATTATACATGAATATATATATGCAATATGTAATTCAAAATTCAAATTCAAGTACTCATCATAAGTACCCTCACCCTGTATACATTCTCATTTATAAACTCTATAAACTACTAAAAACATACTGAAACGAACTAAATTTAACTTACTTTTTTAAATAGGAATTTGAATGTGCATATACATACTTTGTACATTTATATGCATATAGTTTACATTTATGGTTGTGCGGATCCTTATCATATTTTCGTTTTCTTTATATTTTTATATTTTTTTGAAAGAATCTACATACATATTTTGTATGTATTTTATTTTGCAAAATTTTCTCAAAACAGTATTTACTTATGTACATGAACTAAAAAATTGTAAATTACTTGAAATCCATTAACACACATTTTTAACACATACACATTTCTACATACCATTGAAAATGAATGTATCTGTATATGAGTAAAATGTACACAAGTATTTGTATATAATTTACGTGTACGAAAAACCAAATAATGTACAAGAAAAAATGTAACAAAAAAAAAAAAAAACAAAAACAGAAAGAAAATAAAATACATATTTTTACCAATTTAGTTATTTTTTAAGTTGGAAAATTTATTTTTATTACTTCTTTCCCTATATAGCGCATATTCACATATATAAGTACATCCTTTTACCACTTTTACGTAGACGACTACACTACACACGTTAGAAAATTATACAATCTAAATACGAAACATATACATACATTAAATCGGATAAAGGTGTGCATTGACTTCTCGCTCTCTTTGATTTGACTTCATTATTACATTTCTGATACTTTTTTATTTTATTTCATTTTGTATATGCGAGTATCTTTATTTTTTTCGTCTTCTTTGTTTCCAAATATCTTTACTTTTATAATTTATTTATATATTTATGTATGAATGTAAATGTATGTATGTATTTGCAAAAGGTGTACGATTCGATTTCAACTACATATTTATTACGGTAGAAAATAAAATTTCATGAAAAAAATAAAATAAAACAAAAAAAAAAAAAATGAAAAACTATATTCACTCATTACATACATATGTACATACCCCTATGTACGATTAAGTATGTACATACCCCCCTTATGTACATGTGTATACAATAAAGTAACATAAATTGTACATGCTATGTATCAACATTCGAGGATGTAGATATGTTTGTTCAGTAAAAATAATATCGATTTCTAATTTTAGATTAGATTTAAGAGAGATTTGTGGAAGAATAAAAAATATGTAGAAATGATTTTTGTTTGATTACAAGAAAATACTGTATGTTACATTTGTTTGGATATTATGTACTCGAACATATTACTTTCTTTATGTTTTGATTATAATTTTCATTCGAAATTTTTGCAATTTTCCAATTTTTTTTTCATTTATACACAGATTATTAATGTGAATGCAGATGGTATACGAAGTCTTATGTAGTATAAATACAGATGTATGAGAAGACAGTATGTATGTATGATGTATGTACATTCAACATATTCTTGTGTGTAAAAAATTGGAAAATTGTACAAAAACAAAAACAAACAAAAAAAAAACAAAAAATTAAAATAAAATGAAAAACAATATAAAAACCAAAATTATTGGATATTAAATTTTTTGTAATTTAAATAAAAAAAAATTTTTTTATCTAAAGAAAATGGGAAAAACCAAATAATAAAACAAATACAGAAACAAAAAATTAAAATTGTATCAGGAAAAATGTGTCGAAAATAAATAAAATGGTATATCGATTTGGTTTTATATTTTACCTCACTTGTATACTACCACGTATGTACATTATTATGTGTGAATAGATATGTAGATATTTTGCGTATGGATGCTCTTACATATATGCAGATTATATGTGTACACAAGAATATATTTGTATAACATCATACTGTCATACTTTTACAGTACACTTTAAAAGCATTCGTAAACATACATTTTCACACACATGTATTTAGCAAATCTGTACATATAACTCATACACATATATACGCACGAGTATGCATAGGTATGTAAATTTTTTTATGGATATTGGATACACATGAAAATGAATTTAAAATTTTTGTGTATTCTATATGTTACCTATAATATGAGTACATACGTAAAATAATAGATGTCGGATTCAGGAACGGTAGCAGCAGGTCATTCGTAATAATTTCCTGCTGCTTTTTTTTCATTTTAATTTCCAGATTTTTTTTCGTAACTTTTTTGTTGTTTTTCTTTCTTTTTTTATTAAATACAAATATCCTCATCGTCCTATAACGGTAACGATGATGATGATGATGACAATGACGATGACGACAAATAGATGAAATGAATGAATTAAATGTGAAAACGAAATATCCAAAAAAAAAAAAAGTCGAGCTTGAAAAAGACCAAATGGAATATGTATTAAAAAAAAAAAAAAAAAAACAAATGTAAACTGTAACATCCGTTACCAAGCAACCACGTGTACAATATACTCTGTTAGTCAATTTGGGTTCTCCGGTTTCATTTGTTATTTTTCTTTTTTCCTTATTCAATAATTTTACCTGTACACTTCACTTTGCTGCAATGAAATTATATCCTCGTATGTATGGTAGATTTACAGTACCTACATATGCATGTGGGTACAAATATGTGAAGAAAAAACTTCATTCATTCATCCATTTCTGATTTTTTTTTTTTTTTTTTTGTTCAGCATTTGTTTACTTAACAACAAAACAGTAATAATGTAGATTACATGGAGATAGAATTTCTCTTTAACATTTCATTTATCAAATTCCTTTGATAACAACATAACAGAGAGATATACATTATACATATACATATATGGATGTATGTACCTACGTAATAACGCGTATGCATTCATGCATATACATATGTATGTATATGATCGAATATTCACACATTATATGCATACATATGTACAAACATCAAAAAATAAAAATGTAATATTGGATATATGAATGATATATCGCATATCACGCGATATAAATTTTCAATCACGATACTTAATCGTTAACATTATATACTTACATACTGGCGACGTACGTAAATATGTATATGGTATGTACATATATGTAGATGTAAACGTAAATACTTATGTGTACATTTTGTATATTGTCAACGATCCATTGATTGGGTTTTTTCGATGTACTCGTACGTGGATATAATACGCGACACGATATCTACACGGAACAATTATATTCGATAACAAACATATACATATATGTATATATATAATCTTATATTAAAGAGATATATATTTACTTACACATTTATACACAAATACATTATTTACAATTTAAATATTTTTTACCTTTACCTTGCCTTTATTTACTATCAAATTACTTGTTTTTTTAATCATGATTTTCGACTTTTCAATGACATTGTGAATCTTTATGTGAAAAAAAAAATGTGTTCCTTCTGTACAAATGCAAATGATAAGCAAAAAAAAATGAAAAAAAAAAAAAAATCATAAAGAAGACAAACAATAACGCGATATGAATTGAAGTTTATAAAATTTCAGTTATAAGAAAATGAAGCTTTATAAGACATCAGACAAAGAGATATTTTTGAAATTTTTCCGAATTCTTATAAGTCGTCTTTCCGATATACAAACAAATGTACGAGGGTATGAGGTATGAGTAAAGTAATACATGTGTAATCGTACATTGTATACCTAAGTATAAGAAGTATTCAGAAATAATTTAGACAGGTACACATTATATATGTGTGAGCTTCCATAACTCATACCACCTTATATATTTTTTTCCAGATTTCTCTTCATTATTATTAGTTTGTTTTCTTCCTTTTTTTTGTTTTTGATATTTTGAAATTTTTTTTCATAAGTACGAATATACAAGTATGAGTACAAACACTTATCACATCATCATAAAATTTATTTTTTATTTTTATTTTTTTTTTTTTGTCATATTTTTGTAGTCAGTTTAATGTATGCATATTATTAAATAATGACCATCATCTCATCTCTGAATATTTACTTAAATACAGGTGAAGAAGTACAATTATGATGAGAACAATGTACACTTTTTTTTGTATGTATTTAATTTATTTTTATAGAAAAATAAAAATCACTAGAGATATTAAGTACTATATATGACCATATTATAACCGTATTATAAGTACATTTATACACACTTATATCATACACGTACATACTATGAGAGTCAAAAATAAGTATACAGTAGTAAATTTTTACTTTCAAGTTAAATAAAAAAATAATTAATAATGCAATATTGTTATAATAGCTATAAATGTAAACCTCTATTTCTTCTTAATAAAATATAAAAATATCAAATTCAAAAAATAAATAACAAAAATTTTTTTAGAACAACAAAATAAAATACTTCAATTTTTACGAGTCAAAAAAAAGTATACAGTAAAACAATTTCATTAAATTACTAACTATTTTATAAAAACTAACTATTAATTTTCTTTCACATAACACTTTTTTTAATATTTTGTGCTACCACCGCGTGCTTTCAAAACTACCGCTATCCTCCGAGGCATTGACTTTACCAGATTTGCAGTGATATCTGATGTAATGTTATTCCATTCACTTAAAAGCGCTTCTTGGAGAGATTCCTTACTTGTGATGTTTCTTACTTTTCTATCAAGATGATCCCACAGATGTTCTATAGGGTTAAGGTCTGGAGATTGGGGAGGATGTCCTAATTGTTTTGGTGTTCTATATAATAGCCATTCTCTTACAAGATACGATGTATGCTTAGGATCATTATCTTGCTGGAAGATCCACGACCTAGGTAATTGAAGTTTTTCAACACTTGGCTCTAAATTCTCTTGTAGGATTTTTAAATAATCTTGTTTATTCATTGTACTATCAATGAAGACAAGATTACCAACACCGCTCGCTGCCATACATCCCCAAACCATGACAGACCCTCCTCCATGTTTGATGGTCGGTGTTATATTTTTTTCATCAAATTCTTTATTTTTTTCTCTCCATATTTTTCTGTTTTTATGAACTTTAAATATTTCAAATTTACTTTCATCCGTAAATAAAACATTTTTCCAGAATGAAAAGTCATATTCTTTATACTTTTTTGCGAATTCTATACGTTTTTTCTTATTAATTTTTGAAATAAAAGGCTTTTTACGAGAAGTTCTGCCATGTAGTCCATGCTCGTTAAGAATTCGACGTATGGTGCTTGCACTAACATTTTTGTCAGAATCTTGTCTTATTTTTTCGGCAATTTTTACAGCACTTGCACTTGGGTTTTCTCTCACTTCTTTAACTATTTTTCTAATTTCAGATCTATTTAATTTTCTAGGTCTTCCTGAATGTTTAAAATTTTCTAATGTTTTGTAATTTTTAAACTTATTAATTATTTTTTGCACCGCACCATGACTTCTTTTTATTATTTTTGATATTTCTCTTAAAGATTTTCCATCTTCACGTAAATTCAAAACAATTTTGCGCTCTTCAATTGATATTTGCTTAACCATTTCCAATATTTTAAATACTAATGAACTACTTCAACCGAATGCTAGAAATTAACTATTAGACTTCGATAATATTAAGTATTACTGAATAAATATTTATATTAGTTCAAAAAAAGAACCGTTACATTGCAGTAAATAGTTAGTTTTTATAAAATAGTTAGTAATTTAATGAAATTGTTTTACTGTATACTTTTTTTTGACTCGTAAAAATTGAAGTATTTTATTTTGTTGTTCTAAAAAAATGTTTGTTATTTATTTTTTGAATTTGATATTTTTATATTTTATTAAGAAGAAATAGAGGTTTACATTTATAGCTATTATAACAATATTGCATTATTAATTATTTTTTTATTTAACTTGAAAGTAAAAATTTACTACTGTATACTTATTTTTGACTCTAAGTGTATGTATATTGGTATGTAAGTAAATGGTTCTCGTCTTTACATACACAATTGAAAACTACGCGATGATGATAATAATAATGATGATCCATGATGACTGGTATATAAATAAGAAATTAAATATTTACTAAACACTAATTTTAATATTCAGGCACGCGAAAATGAATTTCTAGATGAATAAAAAAAATAAAAATAAAAATTTATGAAAATTTTTTCATAGTTCGACTCAACAACTAAGCTAACTAACCAGCATTTGCATTGCACATAAGTATAAGTATATAGTATCTATGTGTAAACATTATGTATGCCAACAACTACAGTATGTATATAATACAAATATGTAAATGTTTTATATTTTGTGTACAAACATTAAGAAATTTTTTTTCTACTTGAAATTTTTCAGTTATCATTTTTTTTTCTGTTTTTCTGGTTGGTTGAATTTCTCATTACAATTATTTAAATAATATTTTTAATGACCATACTGTCAAAAACTAAAAATAAATTTAATAATAATTATTTTTTGTTTTACAATATTACATATCTTTGAAAGTATCTTCAAAAATATGAATTTATGTGCACATAATGTATGTATCTAACATCTACCATAAACATGTATACCATATACTTGAAATACTAATGATTTTTCTTAAATTTTTTTTTGTTTGATTGTGAATAATTTGACTTTCAATTTTTTGTACCAATAAGAAGTAATTTTTAATGTTGAGTTTTAAATATGTTTTTTTATAATAAAGAACAAATACCTATAGTTTCTCGAAAACTTAAATTTTTCTTCAATCGTTTTTCATACTTAAAAATGTATTCCTTTTATTTAATTATCATAGCTTATAATACTTAATTTAAAACACTAGTATTCTAACTCCTACTGGGATTATACTACTGCTCTCTCTTTTTTTCTATTGATCTCTAATAATATTATGTAATCTCAAAAAAAATATGAAAAATTTCCAACCGTTTTATTTCATTATCTTCATTAATTTTTTGTAGTTATTTTTCTTTCCAATTTGCATTATTCAAATGTTGCGTATATTAAAAAAATGTAAATGAATGTACTATACATACTTGCACGTTTGCACATACGAACATAAATTATGTGACAAAGATTTTTTCAAAAAATTTTTCAACATAATAAAACAAATAATAAAAAAAAAACTTATAAACAATCAAGAAAATTAAAACATAAAAATATGTACTATTATGTACTACGGTACTACATATACAGTATATGCATACATATATACATATGTTAATGATTTATTTAGTAAATATTTGAATAAATAAATTATAGTGATGTTTAAAGGTGATATAAAAATAGATATAACAATACCAATAATAATAATAATAATAATAATAATAATAGTAATAGTAATAATGAATAATATACATAATAAATACCAAATATGTAGATACTCGTACATTTGTATGTATGTATGTATGTATACATACATATTAAATGTACTTTGTAGTTTCTACATGAATGGAGAGTGTTCTTTTTACAAGAACAAACTAAATAGTATAATAAATTTGAAAATAAGTAGACAGAATATATCAGAATTTAATCCTCGTATATAGTAAATATATAGTAATAGTTTGATGTTTATTATTTTATCTGAAAATGAAAATAAAAAAGCAACAACATCACCACCAAAACAAAAAAAAAAAAAAAACTAATGTATATGAAATGAAAATGTACATGTGTTTGTACATAATCGAATATAGGTTCTATATAATACCCAATATAATAATATATAAAATAAAATTCTTTTCATGTTTTTATTCTCCTACAAAAATATTTTTGATTTTGTTGTTATGTCCCATGTTTGATAATTTTTGTTTTTTTTTTTTCCAAACATAAGAAATGTTTAAATGAGGTACTTTGTATGCAAAGTACTTGTATCAAAACGATTCAATTGCTTTTTTACATCCATACTTATATGAAAGTGTGAATGCATATACATACATATAACAGTCAAATCAACATATACTCACATAATTCGTTTGTATATGTAACCTAGTATAGTACTTTATATGTACGAGTACACGCATAATAAAACATTTCATTCAATCATTTTTTTTTTATTTTTTCATCATCATCTCTGAGACATTCTATAGTCTCGCATATGCATTTTAATCTTCAAATGGTACGAAATTTTAGTCATATAAATGTACATTTTTCAATAATATACAACATATAAGTATATATACATATAGTATTTGCGTATAATAATAAATATATTTCACATACCTAAATCTTCTGTAGATCTAATAACAAACTTACATGTAATATTCATTCTACTATGTATATACATATATGTATATACAAATCTTCCTACATAATTTACATATTATTATCAAAAAGTAATGATTTGAATGACAAGGTGTAAATTAAAGTTGCTTTTAAATGATGAAATTTATTACATTATTATACTGCATATTCATATACATATACATTTGTGTGTGTGTAGAAAACCGTAGACGTACACTTAAAAATACATGTACACAAATTTATTTTTTATAAATAAAAATATACAAAAATCTATTTTCTGAAGTGAAAGAGAAAAATACAAAATTTTACTGTATTACATTTATGTTTTTTTTAGTATTTATGTGTCATTTTAATATGGTTGTTTGTATTTTTTTTTTCTTATTCTTTTAACATGTTTTAAATTTATAGTGTATTTATATCATGACTTAATAACTATATATAATAATGTTATGTTTACATATGATTGAATTTGTATGTACATACATACTCGTACAAATGCATATTTTTCTTCAGTTTATACGAGTATATATGTACTTTTCAACGTATTTATGTAGTTATATACAGTCATACAGTGTACCTTTTTCCTATATACAAAATTACATTTTTTTAAAATATGTATTCCTTACTTCAAAAAAAAAAAACGTTATTCATTATACTCGAGTATACTCACGAAGATGTGAGTATAGTAAATAAGTAAGATATATATATGTATGTGTATGAATGGATATTAAATTATATACAGAACTTATAAAAAAAATGAAATGATCTGAATTTTTATTCACGTTTCATGTAAAACAAATCATTTAATTTTTGTTTTCTTTTTTTGACTTTTTTTTTTTCATCTTTTTCTTTCAGTAAACGAGACGTTGATTATACATGAATACTGTTTTTATTATAACATTCATTGAATAAGTAATAAAAATTCTATATTCAAAAACAATAATATAACAAAAACAAAAAAAATGAAAAGAAATGAAAAAAATATATTTTTCAACAATCATATGTACTTATAAAATATATTACAAAAACACTATATATGCATGAGAGCGTAGGTATAAATTTATTAAAAACAATGTTCAAATATATTTGAGTACTAGCGTATTAGTGGATGCATTATATGAATTTACGTAAGAAAAAAATATATGAAGAAGGAGAAACAGTAAGTTTGATTTTATTTTATTTTTTATTTCCTTTTTTTAATATTCAAAATAAATAAAGGTAACATTATACACAATAAATGAATTGTTAAGTAATAAATTTGAATAAAAAAATTTTTTTGGTATAGAGGTAATAAAAAATTATTTTTGATTGATGCATATTACATATACATGTTTGAGTAGTTAATTATAAAATAAAATCTTATAAATATACATATATGTATGTATAAGTAAGTATACATAATTCTTGAGGGGTTTTCTTTTTATAAATTTAAAGAAAATCAGACGTACACATAATATAAAATGTGTCAAAACTTAATAATATTATTTAATGACTTAATTTTTATTTTTACTATTTTGATTTAAAGTTCTTTTTCGTGCGATAGTTAAATACACATATAATTTATACAATGAAGAATAAATTTTAAATCTATCATTCATCGATCATCAAAAGAACAAATTTAAATATATTTTTATTTTATAATTCTAACTTCAATCAGTACTTCAAAAAAATACCTAGAAGTGTTGACTTCAGTCTACTTTTCAAAATAAGTAACCCTCACTTTATCTGAATTATAAGGTCATAGAGCATAGAGACCAAAAAATAGGCTGACTCACTGACCATACATGGCTCTTCTCTCCACCTATCGTTAACAGAACTATTTAATATCCCTATAAATAGAGTAAAGCGAAAGATGTGACTTCATTACTTATTGGTTGCAAATAACAGATTGAAAAGTTTATCCATGTCAAAAGCAGCTTACCAAGAATTTAATAAGAGGAAACTCAGACTCTTATCGGTAAAACCGATGAAAAATTGCTAGGGTAATGGTAATTCTAACAGGACACTAGCCTGCGCGATAACACGCAGCCAGGCTGGGTCTACCGTTTAATACACACTGTAGAAGCTATACAAGGAGAGAAAGAGAAAGAAACTCTCTTACATTATCTCTGAATGTATCTACCTTTGACTAAATCCAGACTAAAGGCTTTCGGTAAGCCTCTCTTCGACGACGTCGCGGATGTGGCCAATCTACGTGTAGTTAGTTTAATTCACTGCCTAAAAAACACGAAATGCCCACATTTCAGAGTAAACATCCACCATCTACGAGTAAACTTTGTGATAACAAAACGGCACAAAAGTGTTATTTGAGTCCGTTTCAAGAACCTAGAAAAGACTGCCACTGCAACCAACCGAACCAACCAACTCAAAAATATTATTAGGTCATTCTAATAAATGAATTAAACTCTTATAATTTAACATAATTAACTGTTGTCCAAAAAAGTTATAGAAATTATAATCAAAAATTACATCAGAGGATAAGCTTAGTTTTTCAATATAAGCCTGTTATCGCATTAAATAAGAGAAATTCATCAATAAGATATACTAGCATTTTTAACTATGCCCAAAGAGATAAGAATATTTAAAAATATGTATATTTTCTGACTTGCTTATATACAACATAAAGTACACATAACACATTGTATGTAAAACATTTTAAATTATATTCCTCCAAGTATTCAAAATTTCTGATTATACATAAATGAAAAATATATTTATTTGGAGATATTTGCATACATATATTTTCGCTTGTTTATACTCAATTTTCAATATAAAATAATTTTTAAATAAAAGAGAAACCATCATTTACGAGTATTTTAAATACTGAAATTTTTTTGTGAATTCTTAAAAGATTTATTTTCAATTATAAATTACAAATCAAATTATTATCAGATACATTTAATAGTTTACTCTGAATACCCATTAATATTATGTTTTGTTTTACTTTTTTTTAATATTTCTATACATACTCGTACATGATATGTACATACATTTGTCATTATACTCATATGTGTACACTCATACATTACTCATATGTAATGTGGTAATTTCATATTTCATTTATCGAAATAATTTTCTCCTCCATTAAAATATAATATTGATATTAATCACTTTAATTCAAAAATAATTAAAAAAAAATAATTATTTTTTATTTTCATTTATTAATTAATTTTTCTTTTTTTTTATTGGTTTGTTTTTATATCATTCATCATTTATTGTTATTTTTATAATTATTATTACTACATTTTTTTTTTCAATCATATGCATTATACTCGCGGGCGTACATACATACCTTCAGTTTTTTACGAAATTTATTAATAATAATGTTTCTGCGTTATTGCAATACAAATGAGAAACAGGATAAAGATTAAAAACAAAACAAAAAATAAATCCATAAAAATAATGAATATGCAATATGCAATAATGTAAGATTAATAATGTGTGGATACAGGAACATGCATATATTCGTACACACATACACATTCATACTTGTGTATGCATATGTACTATATATTATAAAATAATTAATACAAACAATAACAGAATTTATTAAAGAAAAACACTCTTATCTACCAAAATACATTATTATAATGCACGCATTGGACGAGTAAATATATATGTATATATACAGTGTACGAAGTATATAAATTGTATGACACATGCATATACGATACCATTGTTGTACTTATAGTTATACCCCATAATTTTTTCGGTTTTAATATTAAAACCTATAACCAAAAAACCAGCCGCATTTTTTTATAATCATTCTGGAAAATTTTATTGTGATAATATGAAAATGCATACATAATAATATAAAAATGGGGGAGAACGCTAAGAATTATAAATTGTAGCTACATATTACATACAAAATAATAAAAAAGGAGTGAAATGAAAATAAACAACAAAAAAAAAACCCAAAATAATAATAATAATAATAATAATAATAATACGTATGCACGCATATATTATTATATTTACTCGTATACATATAATTGTTTTCGTCATTATCATATCAGTAATAAAACAGAGAAAAAAAAAATAAAAATAAAATAACAGCTATGGCTTTTAACTTAATTAATGAAAAACTATACGAACGAGAAAAAAAAATATATGACAAAAAAAGAAAAACATGAAAAAGAAATATGAAAGAAAAATCGATTTTTCCTTGTGTATTTTTTTTTTTTTTGTATTTCTGTATTCAGCATATTAGTCAGCTTTTGCCTCCAGTTTTATCCATAACAGAAGTATATGTACATACATACAATATTGTATCGTTTAATTAACTAAAATTAAATAAAACAGCACACTAAAGTGATATTTTGAATTAAAAATGCACACAAAAAATCTACATTTATACTCATGTATATGCAAACGTTTTAAATGAATGAGATCTATAACTAAAAATATAAAAACTTAATTTTTATTTGCAGTTTTAAATAAGTTGTACAAATGCCAATTTAGTAACTATTCCAATTCATTTTTATTGTGTTGTATTGTTAATGGGTCTAACATACTAACTAGATAGGTATATATATGTACGTATGTACGAGTATGTATGCATTTCACAGCACACATTCTTTATGTAATCATATCATACCATGTATCGCATCGCATGTATCGTGTGTTGTCATTTATTATTATATACAGAGAAACACAAATTAATATTCAAAATTTTTATTTTTGTCAATTATAAAAACAGATAGAAATGAATGATGACAAGCATGCATATAATTTAAATCCACTTAAAAATTAAACGTGTAAAATATAAAGATGAAAAAAAAAATTGGATCAAGAACCCACCATCAAAAAAAAAAAAAAACGAAAAATAAAAATTAATTAAATCAAGAAAAGAAGAAAAAAACAAAAACATGAGATGCGTTTGTCAAAGAATACCGCAGCTTGAAAATTAATTTTTTGGTTTGGTTTTATTTTATTTTTAATTTTTATCCGAATCGAAATTAAACGCAATGACCAAGCAAGCACCAACCACCAAGTCACCGAAGTCAACCAAACCAACCAAACCAAACGTGAAACGTTAACGAATTCGAAATTTTTACTCAATGATTTTGTTAGTTATTATGGTATGTAATATGTAATATCACGATGATGATAATGATGATAATCAACATTATGGTGGTGGTGATGATCCTATACATAAGAATATATTCTCTTTTCTTCTTGATTAAATATGTATTTTTTTATTGTTTTGAAATTCTTTATATTCTTTCTTTAATTACATTTCTTTTAAGATTCATTTTTTTCCTATTACATATTAAATTAATACTCGTATGTACATACATACATATGATATGACACATATCTAATATGTATGTACATATATACTCGTATATTATAAATTTTATTCCTTTTTTATTTTTATTTTTTTTATTTCGTTTTGTTTTAATGACAATTTTTCATACATCATTTTAAAAGTCAATGATGTTACATTTTTATGGTACATACCATGTGTATATATGTACAAAAGCACATAATAATCAATGTATCACATACATACATACACATTATATGAATGTTATTTTGTAGAGTACATTAAATACTTGTATATACTCGTACATATGCATAAATATAAAAGAGATATTGAGAGGTATGAATTAATGTAAAATGTAATATACACATTAAAATGAAGAAATATAAAAAAAATAAAATATGAATATGAGATGAAAGTTCAAGTAATAATAATCTTTTTATTATGACATCATAAAAATTATTACAATTTCTTTTTATATTACACATTATTTTATGAAGTACTATATTTATACGAGTAAAATAATGTAAGTGCATGAATACATTAAGTAGATATTATTGATGTGTAATCCTATACCACCAACACCAATGTACATAAGTAAATATGTACATATAATATGTACGAATACATACGAGTTATGTATAGTTTTTTGGTTTTATCGAACATTATACTTAATATTATGAGAGAGACTGCATAAATGTATGACAATATAAATAATGATTGCATCATAATAATGCAATATATACATATATATGTACTTATTTTTATACATATATATCAATATGCATACACTCTATTATTATTTTTCCTACAGTATTATATGCGTGCGTGCGTGCGTATCTGTTTTTGTTATTTTAAATTAATTAAAAAAGATATTCGCTTTCAGTTTTTTCATTAAATTTTATTTACTCGTACTTTTTTATTGAATAAATGAAAAACAAAAAAAAAAAAAAAAAAACAAAAATAAAATCTTTTGAAAACATTAATAAAATAATTATACGAGTAATACATATCGATTTCAATTTGTATAATTATTTCAATTTTTCCATCTTTTTATTTATGGTTTTTATTTTGTAAGAGCAAGAGACCAAAAGTATACATATATAAAAATTATTTTCTGGATTATCATTATTAATATTGCTGAATAACTGATAAACATTCAATTTTTATGTCACTTTTTATATTAATAATATTTAATTAGTATTATGTTCATTATAAAAAAAATGGAAAAAAAAGAAGGAAAAAAAATGTTTTTATAAAAATTTTCTGCTATTGAATTTCATAATTTTTATATGTAAGTATGTACATGTATTATACATCATACATTTATACGATACGAGTATTACATCTTTTCATTTATTTACATTCAAAGAAGACATTAAATTGGGTGATTCAAAACTGAAATAGAAATTACTGAAAATTTAATAATAAATTCAAAAGTTGGTCAAGTCACAAAATTGTCTAAATAAATTAGGTGTGTATAGGTAGATAAAGTTTCTTAACCAAAAATTTAATCAGATGCAACATGGATTATAGTATATCCTGAGTTTTACGATTCAATTTTAAATCAAAAATCATATAGATTCGTTTAACATTGAAAAATTTTGAAATTTTCAATTCCTAAAAATAAAAATCAGAGACTTTTTGATCACCGATCATAATACTAGATGATCGTTTATATTCATCGTAAGAGTCATCCTGCGGTATTTAATGAAATTTTCATAATTATTATAATGATTACACATATTCACATGCGTATAAATAACATCATAACCATTGAATATTGGCACATACATACATATATTGGTACATATTAGAGTTTCTTCATTTCATTTTGTATGCATTCTCTTTCAAATGAATAATATATGTATCTCAAATGTATCTATACGTCTGATACATCATATCGTATATATCGTATTTCATTCACATAATATTACCAATATTATTTAATTATTATTGACTGTACTAAATTCTTGATATTTATATATCATGATAATTTTACATCATAATATAAACAAATAGAAAAACAGGACAAATTTTAATTTATTCAAATCCATACAATATGCATATACGTATTTACATGAATGTATATGTATACGATTACAAGTAGTACATATGGAATCGTATTCAAATAGATTAGAATTTATTACATTTCTTTGCAGTTTTTTCTTATTTATAATATACATAATATACATTACATACTCTTGTAAGTTATGTACACAAGTGTATAATATGACCGTATTTATAATAAAGTAATAAGCGAAAATAGAACAAATTTTTGAATGAAAATTAAGAAAAAAACAAAAATAAACAAACAAACACATATTTAATTAAATACAAATTCTATATAATCTTTAGAATTCTAAATATTAATATACTGAAGTAAATATTGAAGTTAAACATTCAAATAATATGTGAATAACAATTTTAATTAATATTTATTTCTATGAAATGTTTGATATATTATACTAAACATGATTAATTTTTCTAATGAAAATAAATAAATCAAATTCAAATACAAATATTGTAATTTTTCAAATATAAATTCAAATAATAATATTCGCAGTTATTTACGCATACATACATACATATGTATAGTTTTCTTTATTTGATTTTTCAATTCAATTCAAAATAATTTTTTTAAAAATTTTTAGTTTTACTTTTCTTTATGTAAAATTAGTTAGAATAAACGAATGTAATGCAATGTAATGTATAGCATAACTTCCGTATGTATATAAGTAAGCAGTAGTACTCGTATATGTACACAGACAACATTGTACTAAAGGCAATAATAAAAATTTCATATTCATATTCAAATTATAAATTTCCGAATAACGTGTAAAAATATAAAATGTAAAACAAACAAACGAAAAAAAAATGAAAATAAAATTAAAAATAAATAATCTCTATACTGTATAAAATGATTTAATTTAACAAAAATGAATAATGGTATTTGGTTAAATATTTCAATTTTATTTTCAATTTGATTTCTCTATAACTATATATTATACTTTTTCTATGTGTGTACTTTTTATATTAATGTGCACATACAAACGTATTATTTACACATAAGGGTATACATTACATGTAAATAACATTTGATTTATAAACAATTTACATTCACATCTATCGAATACTTTTGCACGCACCTACATACATTAATTTAGAAAAACCAATCAGCAGCATTTCAATATGCCTAAATTATTTTATCTGTGAAAGGTTTTTAAAAGTAAAATAAATACTATAAAAGTATATCGAAGCAAATAATCTATAAATGAATCCTGCTACCATTACAAATATGTAGACATGAATATACATTATATGGCGTATATATGCTAAAGGTAATAAATTATCGTATATATATATAATATATTTATATGTATATATATATATTTATTTACATTTTCAAGTAGTATAAATTACGTGAATATAATACAGGTACTCGTATGTACATATCGTAGTTGTTACAAACTTAGTTGTTGTAACAGTTAAACAAATATAAAAATTACCTATCAAAATAATCAGTGCAAAATAATCTAATGAATATTACTAGGATGTACGAACACACTTCCTTCATATACTATATAAATGTACTCTATTTATCCGATTTACATATATGTACATATGTTATTAAAATTTATAGATATTTTACATTTGATTATATATACTTGAACATGTGTATCTATGTACATAAACCAGATCTATAGATTTGATAAAATTAATTTTTGGTAAAATTCAAAATGATTTATTTTTCTTCAATGATCAAAAGATATAATTGTAATATACATATTTATGTATGTACATACGTGTAATAAAGATTTACCTTTATGTACCAAATAGTAATGTACATTATTTATATAATATTATGTATAACATAACATGTATTATCGTATATGTGCATAAGTGTATGTAGGTATATTCGAATGAACAAATTACAGTAGTCTATCTAGGTACATATGTATGTGTAAAAAAATACATATGTAATACATGATATATTTTAATTGTTTGCATTATAATTGCTATTATTATTATTATGATTATTATTATTATTATTATTATTGCTATCATTATTATTGATACATAATGTATGTACACATAATACTTATACTTCGAGTATAAATATGTATATAAATATAAATATGTGAATATGCTTATATGTATGGTTTATTTTATATTCTCATCAGTTTATTGCTACCAATAAACATGTACGGTTGCGTATACGATTATGCATATACATGTACAATCTCTTATTTTATTTACAAAATTTCTAATTTGTTTTACATTATTTCCTGTATAATTTTTGTCAAAATAATATACGATTTTATTGAATAGCCTTAAGCTATTATATACACAATATTTGTGAGTATATATACAAGATACGAGGAAGGATGTACATATATATGTAACATATAATATGTTATAGAGGTACCTAAATGTACGAGTACATACAATCGTACATATATATCCGTTCAAATTCAGGCTCATAATTTAAGGTAATAATAGTAAAATTTTGTATTGTTTCAGCTTTTTTTATTCTGAATATTTTTTTTTCTCATTTTCGTATAAAACGAAAAAGTCTATGAATACACCTATTGTAACTATGCATTTTCATTAAAATAACAAACATTATTACACGCATACTCACTTTTGTATAGTATATACATGTATCTACATATATTTATATACAAAACATTCTATTATTATTATGATGTATGTACATAATAAGCAGATCTTACATATACTTTATTACAAATTACATATAGTACACTAACTCATCATATGCATAGTTAATATACATTACTAAATACAGAATAAACAAAAAATATATATGTAACATATAACTTCGTATACATATGGTGAATACATATACATATATACATTTGGGAATTATTTGAAATTCATGCTGGGCTATTTTAATTACTTTTCCAATTTTATTTACTTTTCAAACCAACCAATTTTATTTGTGGTATCTATACATATAATATATGTACATATGATATAATACAATTTTACTATATCATTGCATATATTAAATATATGCATACGCATAATAATACGAATTTACTACATCGTTTGCATGTATGCATAAAATTCAGTTTTATATATTATACTTAATTGTAAAATTGCATTTTAATTTTCTCACTTTCTTTCGTATATAGTAATTAACTTTGAATTAAAAATAAACAAAAACGTATAACTGCAATCAAATTTCTAAAATAAAATACATACATATGCACGGATATGAATATATGTACATAAGTATCGCAGCTCTAATAATGTACGTATATATTTAGTATATGTATGTATTCGTTCGAGGTACAGGTATATACATATAATATCTTTTTATCACATATATTTAATTATTAAAAATTTTTGATAAAATAAAAAAAAATTGAAAATAAAAAATTCTCAAAAATAATCACACATATCATCGACGCCAAAACAAAAATGACAAAACGATATAAAAATTAGTTTAGTACATCCATAATACTACTTTAGTCGTTTATATACACAAAATATTATGTATAGTCACTTTAAAATAATTACATTTCGAAAGATATTATAAAAACAGAATAGCTATGTGGCTATATATCAATAATTATCATCTTCATAAAATATCACAAAATAAAATCATTAAAAATACACAGTTTTCTCTTCTTTTTTGTTGACAGGAACTACATTCATACAATAAATAACATTTTATACTATCAATTTCCCAAAAATAAATATACTTGTAATGTATATATACGAAGCATATTACTACTCATAATTTTTGTATAAATACTCGTACATTTCAGAAAGAGAATATAAAAAATCTCAAGCAATTATGAATTTATCATTCTAATTTTATCTAACACCATTAAAAAATAACAAACGACCAGACAACAAATATTATGATTTCTTATCATTTTTCTCTCAAACATTAAATGGTTTTTTTTTTAATTTTTTTTTTCTATTTAGTTTTCTTGCTATATAGATGTATAAGTGATTTTTTTATTATTTAAAATTCCTATAATAATGTATCTTTTTCATTGAATCCTATTCTAGTTATATATGTAGTAAAGACATACATACATATATTAGATATTTTAGCTGTGATTATTTTTAATTTGTGATGTTATTTTTAATGTTTTTTTTCTTTTGGTTTTCATTGTTTCTTTCTATTTTCATATACCATTATGAATCAAAAAGATATATGTATAATGTATTATACGATCATGTATATTACAAATAAGAAAATTGATTATTATATATGTGTATTTATATATTTTCTTTCATTTTTTTAGTAGCCATTTCTCATTTCATATTTCTTCGTAAAAATATAAAATGAAATATAGAAAAAAAGAATAAATTGTAATTGTAAATAATAAAATAAATAAAATACATACATAATATATACACATACATATAACAAATGTACAATATACATATACTATATTAACATTACAAAAATTATGGATATACTTATGTACGTATATATATTTTTTTAATGGTGAACAAACACTGAATACAAAAGCGTGTGTCACATACAAATAAGAGAGTGTACGAGTATAGCAAATTATTAATGTACATAAAATAGTCCTACAAAGTAAGTAAAATTAAGAAATAAAATTGAAAATCATGCTATATTACACATTTAATATAATATGTACATTATATAAATACGAATATTTGCCTTATATATACCAAACACATAAATAAATGAAAACATAAATAAAAATTAATAAAATGTCTTAAGAGAAAGTCATAAAATTTATTTATGAGTTCCTTTTTTCTCCAATTCACTTATACACAAACAATACATTTACTATATAGCCATTAAATATAAATATAATCGTATGTATGGATTTGTATATTATGTATAGTCATATACTCGTATATATATAATATAATAAAAATAATAATAACAATATAATTCTAAAACTTTTTAGAGTCTACTTAAATAATGATAATAGGAATAAGAATGTAAAATACTACATATACACACACGATTAACTACAATGTGTATATATGAAAAATTTTAAATTATATTTATGTATTTACATAAATATACAAATCATCATACATTGTACACTAGCATCTATATAGCATGAATACGTGGTATTACGTAGGTACATGTATGTACGTACATATATACGCACAAATATATACATATATATATCTGAATATATGTACATATGCTGCATTCTGCAATATTATATATACATATACATACGATTATATAAATATATTCAAAGAGAAAGATAAATAAATAAATAAATAAAAACGAAGAGAATACTGTCATAATAAGTATCCCATTGTGTAAAGAATTTCATTTATTTCAATTAATTTGTCATAATTGAAATTTTTCTCAGAATATAAAAAATTTCTTTAAATACTCGTACAATATGTACAATGCAGTTAAAAAATATAATACAGATATTAATAATTATGCACACATACTTATACATGCATATATACATATACATACACACTATAAATTATATAAAATATAATACATATACAACATTTTAAAAAAAATGTAAAGCAAAAGGTAGAAACATAGTAGGGTAGTATGAAAAAAATAAATAACTTTAAAGCTCCCACGTACTCATACAAAATGTTATCATCAGAAATGCGTTTCAAAACCTTACTACATATAATTAATTATATTAATTTTTTTAATGTGTGGAGCAGAAATTTTGACATTTCTTCTGTGTTGTAGGCAAAGATTGGATAGGAGAAGTAATATTAAAGTAGATAAATCACTGTCAAAATTTCTTTATCACTGTCAAAATTACTTCGTCAAAGATGTATCGCAAAATTTTGTTTTTCGCACAGCATCTGGGCATTACATATAAATTTTGACAGCTTCTACTTTTTAGCCACGACGCTAACTATATGCGTTCAAAAACTAGCACTAATCAATATAAACTTTAAAAGTCAACTAGTGTAACAACAGCATAACATTATTACACCATTACTCTGACTGTAGTAAAGTAATGCTTAGGAACGCGCCCTAGATATATAATGAATTTAGTACAAGTATACACTAAAGCAACTAAAGCAAACAAAATCATTTCGTTATTATTTTACACTTACACATCATATATGCACATATAAATTTACGAGTACGATTACATTATATGGTAAAATGAATATTTGGTGCATTAATTTATTGATGATGATTACGATATGATATGATTTGAATTTATATACACAAATTAATGTTCATATTTACATATACAAGTATATATATTCCCTATGTTCTATATTTAATCATTATTATTATCGTATACATATATCTTACATAATGTGTGTAATAATACATGGTAGTATACATCTAAATCGATATGCATTTATTTGATAATAATATCGGAATCTATAGAACATCAAAATTATAAGAACACATGAATATAAGGTACATACGTATTCGTGTATTTATGTGTATATAGGTATACTCGAATTCGTGTTGTATAAAAGTGATAAAAGTATGATATGATGATATGATATTTATCTTTTTAGTATTTAGCTGTAGGGTGTTAGCATCAGTATTACACACACAACAAATAATAATCTAATAATAATATTTCATAAATATTATACTTATAAGCATATACAAATAACGTATACACATTATAATGTAAATACATACTAAGTATTAGTCCCTGTAGATACGTTCAAATCATACATAGTGTGTAAATACATAATATTAATCCTATCATTATTATGTATTTTGTAATAATATGTAAACTTAAATATACATATATGTATATCTACATCTACATAATACATAATATGTACATATCTATATAGTTCTACGTGTAATATGTTTGCATGTACATATGTTACATATTTACATTCCTATAAAAGAAGCAGAACCTTAGGTGGTGTACTATAAACGCTTTTTGACTAATTATAAAGTTGAAAAACAAACTAAAAAAATATTTAAAAAAAATATCAAAATAAAAAATTTTATTAACTTAGAACACCTCCTATAGTGATCAAAAGATTGATGTATAACTTCCTAATTTTTTTTATTGATATTAGAATTTATGTTTTATATTTTTTATTCAATTAATTTTTGTAAATTTCTTTTAATTTTTTTTTCGGCATGTGAGTTGTTTTTTATTTATATGTATTTATATTTAAACACATAATGTGCATACTCGTATGTACATAATGTATGAATATATGAATGCATTTTGTGTATACCAATTAATTTCATTTTTATTGACTTTTTGTTATGGGAATTAAAAGTTTTGTAGAAAGTGTCTGCATAGTAAGAAAAAAAAAACGGCACCATATTAAAATATGTACATAATAAAACGGTTATCGCATACTGTTTAACAATTGTGGAAATTTTTACTAATTCAGTCATTTTAAATACACATCATTACACACATTCATATCTGTACCCATATGTGTATTTATATTCATAATAATATATACTCGTGTGTAGAAAGATAATTAAAAATTTCTTTTTTGTAAGCAAATCCCACGCATTTTTTAATTATTTTTATTTTATAAAATCATTATTCATTTACAACATTCATCACAAAATTTAAAGAGAATAAAATATTAAAGATTATATATATATTTAAATTAAAAGTTGAAAACAAAAAATAAATGAAGATAGAAATATGTATGTAATCTGCAATCATCAAGTATCTGTATATGTTAAATTTCTATTCATTCAATTCATATGAAATGAACAAAAAATTTTGAAACATTGTTTTTTTTTTCGTAAGTTATACATCTTCTAGATCATTGATAAAACTCCTGAGTATATTTTAATAGTAACTTCTTAAAAATCAATTAAATTTAATTTTTCTTTTTCGAAAAAAAATTGCCAACTTTTTAATTTTTCTTTTGTCTTCATTTTCAATTTTATCAGATAAAATACTCATACGTACGAGCGTACGAGTTATATGTGAACAGAACATACATTCTTATCAATTTTATAATCTTTCAAAAGTATAAAAATGTATTTTTCTTTTTAATTCTCTCAAATACCAGAAATCCTTTTCTTTAAATTCCATCTCACACATATGTACATGTATGTACGTACGTACGTATTTATATGTACTCGTATATATGTTTGCATATGTATACTAAACAAATAATCTCTTAATTCTGGTGGATAGAATTTTTAGGCATTATTATCTTTAATCGGAATGCTCCTTTTTTTCTCATTCATCTCATTTTGATCTCGATTCTTACTATTCTGCTGTATTTAAATGTTTCTAATGATAACCGATATCATTTAAAATTTGTTTTAAACACAAAATGATACATATCGTTACTTTATATACATTTTGTATGCGAATATATTAGATAAAATCAACAAAACAGAAATATTTGTACTCTATATTACAGGATAATCAATTCTTTTTTCTTAGTATTTTTATAAAAGGAAAAATCATTGAAAATAAGCATTATGCAAAATAAGTATACGAGTATATTGGTAGATGAGATGCATGTACATCAAAGATGTACATATACTCGTATAATGTGCATAAATGTTTTGCGTATACGATTATAATGTGCCTATAATAATGTATAATCCGAAATGATTAACATATAAATAATCGAACAATATTTTTGTAACACAAACACATTTTAGCCAAAAGGTAAAATTTTAACTTTAAAGAAAACAATAAAACATATAAACGAAATAGCAACGCAACATAAATAATAAAAAAAATATATTGTTTAAGATGTTCTCATTCTGCAACAGTTTTTATGGGTCATTTTCTTGGTATCATCATAATTTAATTCTGTCGATGCTTTATGTAATACAGTACTCTTTTCATATATACATAGTTCTAAGAAATGGCGCTGAACGGGCACGTACCTTATTTCATTTCTTTTATTTATGAAATAATAAAAAAAAAATAAAAGTGGAAAAAAAAATACTAAAAATAAAAAAAAAGTAGTGAATTGAACAATTTCCCAGTGTTACATTTTATATTCGTCTCTTTTATATTTTTTTTTCTTTTTTGTGTAATGACTTTTAGCAACTTTTTAGATACCGAATTGTTACTGTCGCTGCTATATTTCATTAAATTCTAGTGTATTTTTTTTTATTCCTTTCGGTAATAATATGATACAGACTAAAATAAAATTTAACGTAAAAATCTACATAATACATTTTTTTTATATTTTTGTTTTGTTTTCGTTTTGTTTCGAATTTAAGAACATTTTAAAATGCGATACGTGTTTTTACTGTCAAAAAACTAAAAATAAAAAACATCAAAAAAAATGATATTTCAAACTCTAATACGCGTACAAGTTAGTATGTACATATACACAACATATTCACATACATATGTACATAGTACCAAGTGAATATAACAAAATATGTATGTAAACGAATATTTGTAATTTTTAAGGGATACAGATGTATCAGAAATTATATATTGTGTACATGACAAAAGATTGTACATATGCATACACTATACATACATGCCTATGTATATACGAACACATTAAGTATAGAAAGAGTATAGATAGGTGTTTTTAAAAGAAAAAAATGTGTAAAATTCGCGGAACAAACAATACAATGTTTTTTATATTATATGTTTTTTACAATATGTATATATACAAGAATATGTACTACATAAATGTTCCTTAGTTTTCTTTTACTTATTTCATCTTCCTTTATAATACAACATTAAATGTGTGCGCATACAATGAATTTTATTTTATTTTGTATAAATCTGTATAAATCTTTTGAATTTTGAAAATCCAGACAGGAACCATGATAGTGTTAAACATGATGTTAATTTATTTTCATTTATTTGCACACTTTTTGGATTTAATTTTATTTTATTTTTCTTACGTTTTTCGTTTTTTTTTTTTTTTTTACTTGGAAAACTGACAGGAATGACAAGTGGCTCATGCTTCTTCAAAGGTGTCGACGAGATTTACGATTACAAAATTATGATGAAGACACTGTAACAAAACAGAGCATATAATGTACAAAAGCATGTATGTACATTACATTCATATAGTATATGTGTACATGGTACATACATATGCGTATGCATGTACGTAGTATGTACGAATATCGAAAATAACAACAAACATTCTTAAATTATTTTAAGATTTTATATTTTGAATGTAAACATGTTGTATGTTGTATATACACACATACTTATCACATATGCACTTATATATACACATATGTATATGCTATATGCATATACATAGATAACATAAATTATCATAATATAAAATGCTAACATATTATTCTGTCATATTCACGTAACAACAACAACAAAAAATTTGTTGAATTTAAATTAGTTACTGTCACAGATGAATTAACATTTAAAAGTGCATGTGAAATTTTAAATTTCCGAATGAGCTAAAATCGAAATTAATAAAACAAAACGAGAAGTATTCTGAAGGATAAAATGAAAAAGAGAAAGAATAAATGCAAGTTAAATAAAGAAAAAAAAAACATTTTTTTTTATAAATTCAATAAAAAATAAATTTCAAAATATATTATTTGTACATCATATACTCATATATGAGGTATAAAAGTATTTTCTAACAAAACAAACAAAATTGTTGCGATCGTGTGTGTTCGAAATCCTTATCTTACATACATATATACAATGATGTTGTTGTAAAAAGTCATTTACTGTCTGTATCATCAACTACATAATACGGTACAGTACTCAATCACGTACTATGAAATCGTTTTCAATCAATTTTATTTTACACTTGAAAAGAATTTTATAAATTAATCGCGAGTAAATAATGTTTCACATACACATATCCTTTATGTTTTTTTTTCATTTTTTTTTCTATATTATATATTTGTTTTGTGTATTTTATTTTATTTATACGTTTGTTTTTATCGTTAACTATCAATATTCCATGTATGTAGTACATACGTAATTTATACAGATATTCATTATATCTTTAAGTATTTCATCAACATTTATTTGAATGTACAATCAAATCAAATCAAATACGAATAAGTAAAAGAATATTTGTAATGTGGTGTATTAGAAAAAGCATTAAAGATACTGAGATCGAATAAATTATATGTGTATATATAATTGTATATAAATGTATATCGATTTCATTTTTAAATTAATTTTATAAAAACATATCTTTTGTAAATATTATGTACGAGTAAATAAGAAATATTTAAGTATGTACATACATATGTGCATGAATATGAATAAGAAAAAATAAAATTGTCAAATTCAAATACTTGTATTTATCACAGATAACCGCACACTTATACATACATTGAGTATGTGGGAGGGAGTAGAGTATGTATACAGTATGATACATACTTTTAGATGTTATGTGTGAAACGCAATGAAAATTGAAAACTCATTTAATATCGTTTTCATGTTTAATGTCATTTGATCAGTAAATTGTTTTTTTTTTTTGATTCATTTTATTTGGCAAAAAACAAAATTCTTAATTTCGCCTTCTCTCATTTTGCTTTATTCTTTTCTTTCTAATGGCTTGAGTAAATAGATGAATCAAAAAACGATGCGAAATTCCTCAATGAAAATAATTTAAATTTTAAATTGAAATCGAATGTATAGTTATACGTATACATATAATGTATTATACGTACGTTATGTCGTGTATATGATGATTTAATAAGAAAAAAATGTATGTGTAGATCAGACATCACAATCATATACAGTACTTAAATGTAAACAGAGATGTAAATACATATGTACTACTCGTATATACAGATATAAACTTTTTCCCTTAACACAAAAATAAAAAAAAAATAAATAAATCAAGATGAATAGATGCAAATCATTAGATCTAATCGCATTCGCACCCATATACTCATATCACCTTATATCTATAGACAAGTATAAAAATGTAAAAATAAAAATCGAATTTAAATTATTTTGTAAACGAAAAATAAATTAAACAGAGATATCATATATGAAAATATACATGTATTTATAGAGCATCAGGATTTATTTGAAGATTACAATATCGCGTAGGATTTGATAAAGATTTATTTTATTTATATACATACATATCTACTTTAAAAAATTATTCTTGTTTTATACATACATAATTATGTGTTCTACTAATGTGAATGTGTGCTAATTCCGTTGATTTTTTTTGTCTAAATTCGCCTTCATTTTCTTCTTATAATTAATTTGGTTTTTTCCTTTTTTTTTTAATATATCGCTTAAATCAATGTCTGCATACAAATCTTGCGCAATCTACATTTGTAACATAAATACATACTTATTTTGTACTTATTTAGTATGTAAGTATTTACTCATGAGATGTACCTATATTATTTTTAGATTTAAAACTTTCAGACATTTACATGAATAAAGTTTTGTAACAATGATTCGTTTTTCTTTTTTTTATATTTTTTGATTTTCGTTATGTGAAATTTCATGTAAACAAAATCAAAATTAATTATTAACAACGTGTTTTAACGAAAAATAAAATATGTAAAAAGTTGTGTGATTATACTTATGTGGTACAATGTAAAAAAGTATCTTTTTAAAATGTATGAGAAATTTGTAAACATGAATATAATGGAAGATTATAATATTATTGTTATAAAATATTAGATTTAAATTTAGGAAAATTAATTTATCATAAATGATTTCTAAAACAAAACAAAAAAACAGAAAAAAAAAAAAACAAGAAATAAAGTGAAGATGAAGTAACAAATCCCTGCTAAAATATTTTAAATTTTACAAAACAAAAGTCGTTTACAAGCGTGCATTCATATGCACATTATATAAATTTTTTACAATTAAAAAATTACCAAAAAAGATTTAATAATTTTAAATTTAATAATGTAATCTGAATACTTTTATAAATTACTCCAATCAAAAATATAATTATAGTTAATTTTTAATTTTTTTTTTTTTTTTTTTTGGTATCCTTTCAAAGTAATTATTTCCACTGTACGAGTAATATTGTAACTTTTAAAAAAATTATTCTGCATCTACGTAATGCATGTTATCATAAAAGTAGTTTTTTTTTTAATTTCATAAAAAAAACTTAATTTGAAAATACATATAGTCATATAATGTACATGTGTGCTGTATGCACGCAACAACGCAAAACGTATAATTTTTAAAATTTTCAAAATATTAAATAAATAAAAGTAATTAATGAATATTTAATAAATAAACTCACTGATTCCAGTTACTTACTTTACTTACACTTCATGGAGAAAGATGCAGATTTTATTATTCAATGTATTCAAGATATGTCTATGTATAAGATATATATTATATATGTATATAGATTATACATCACACAAGTAAGTAAGTACATTTCTACATTCAAATATTATACACACAGTGACGAACAAAACATTTAAACCAAAGTAGAACTAAATTAAAATACCTGGTTAGGTTCAATTTAGTTAGTTTTTTTTTAACAAATATTTAAAAATCATGAAGATTCTTCTTTTTCAATAGCACTACATAATTCTAGATGAGCCAGAGCTTTGACCTAAGTGATTTTTAGATTTTATTACTATCAGTAATGCACCTACGTCCTACAGTTTAATGTGGATTGTTTACTATTGAGTTGTTGGTAAAGAAGCAAACTCTTTTACATTATAGGGCTTAGAGCTGACACGGCTTAGACTGATCTATTATTAGAATTTAGAAATAATCTAATGCTCTAATAATACAATAATAATAATTTGTGTTGCTTATTGTCAGCAGGTATTTCTATCAGTATTTCTCTTTTTCCAAGCATGCGGTGCTGATACTCACTCAAATCAGAGCGAACTTTAATGTTAATAAAAACTGAAAGTATGGCACAGGCAATGAAAAATTGAATATTATTTTTCCTACTTTTTGCCGTAGACAGGAATCGAACCTGCGTATTCGAGATCAGTATAGGACAGTTACAAAAAACACTAGAATAAAATATTCATTGAGATGAAATAGTAGAAAATTTTTACAATTACAAGCAAGAGTTGAATGATTTATTAATTTTTTTTAAAAAAATGATATAAGTATTTAAATTTCTTGTCAGTTTCATTTAATTGTTCCTTAATGATATTTTCCAAATCACTGTATATAAAATGTAAAACACACACTGTTGTTTTTATTTGACAACCAACATATACTACTATTGCGAATGCGAATGTATAAATATGGACTATTTTATGTAATAAATATCCATATATACGGGCTCTTTAAGGCTAAATTATTCATTAACCCAATTCCAACTTATGAAACAGTATAAAAGTAAAATACATACACATGTATATAAATGCATATTAAGTATATGTATGTATAAATACGAGTATTATGTATACAAACGTTACATACATGCATGTTTACAAAAGAATAATTTTCAACTATAAATTATATTAAATAACATCCACCTCTTTCTCATTTTTCATATAAACATCTCATCTACATATGTACATGTAGTACTTGTATATGTGTTTATTTTATTTATAATTATTTTAATTTGTTTATTATTGAAATGTAATGAATAAAAAAAAATGGTGTATAATTTTCTTTTTATTTTTATTTTTTTCAATTTTGTTGTGTAATAATAATAAATCTAGAAAATAAATAAATTTATTTCTCTTTAAATTGATAAACAAAAATGTATACCTAAACATACATATATATTCAAATTATACGAATATGTGATGAAAACATATAAAAACAATCGAAAAACTGATATGTACTTATATCTACATGTAATAATCCTTTTTAAATTTTATTTTAAAACCTTTTGTAATTTATTTACATATGATTATATTTATTTATTTAATACAAATATACAGGGCGTCCGGATTCGGGCGGTCAATAGAGTTATATCAAAGATACTATAAAATACTGTAATACGAGGGTGGTCTGATAAGTAAGCTACCTAATAAGGAAAACACAAGTTTTTTTCAGAATATATATTTTATTTTTCAACGTAGTCCCCTTTAAGCTCGATACACTTATTCCAACGATATTCTAACTTTTTCAACCCATTTAAAAAATAATCTTTCTCAAGCTCTTCAAAATAAGCATTTGTTTCAGCGATGATTTCAAAATCCGATGAAAATCTTTTCCCAGCTAACCATTTTTTCATATTACAAAATAGGAAAAAGTCAGATGGCGCTAAATCTGGTGAATACGGAGCGTGTGGAAGTATTTCATACTTTAATTCAATTGCGTTTATAAAGTTCTAAACACTGCTTAGAAACAATAACTCTTTCACGTTTTTGGTCAACAGTTAACAAACGCGGCACCCATCTTACTGATAGTTTTTTCATATGCAAATATTCATGTAAAATATTTCCAACACGTTCTTTTGAAATCCCTACAGCATCAGCTAACTCACGTATTTTCACTCTACGGTCATTCATTACGATATCGTGGATTTTATCGACGTTTTCATCTGTTGTTACTTCTACGGGTCGACCACTACGTTGTTCGTCACTTGTGCTAGTTCTGCCACGCTTAAATTCAGCAAACCAATATTTCACCATATAATCTGATGGTGCTGATTTACCATGATGTTTATCAAGTTTTTCTTTTGTTTCCTTCGCGGTTTTCCCTTTCAAAAAATAATGTTTTATAACGACGCGAAATTCACTTTTTTCCATTTCTTTAAAGAACAGAAAACCCTTTATGTATACTGCTGTATCACAAAAACTAAGTGACGTACCGGCCTGACCTTTTTTATTAGCAGTTTGACAAGTAGTAAAGAAAAACAAAACAAACTAGTTTTGATTTGGATTCAAACAGGTTTCAAGGTAGCTTACTTATCAGACCACCATCGTATATTTATGTAGTATCTTTGATTATAGCTTTCTTCTAGCTAGTACCTAGTACACTGTAGTTGTTGTTATAAGGTGTTTCGTAGAGTAAGCACGCAAAATCGATTTTTTATTATCTCGCGGGTCTATTTACCGTTTGCGGGTTGATCAGACGAGGCCGGGCACCCTGTATGTATATATTATATATATTTTAATTTAAATTATATGTATTATTTGATACATATATAGACAGATAAATATATAGATATTTGTATACATGGGTATATAAAGCAAATAGTAATATAATGAAATTTATTTATTTGCACAGTTTTATATTTTACATTTTACTTTATTTATATTTTATTATTTTAAACAAAATACTTATAATGCAATATACTCGTACATATTCACATTACACTTCCATGCAAACACATATAGTCTACATATACTCGTATCTATATATGTATATGTGTGTATACATATTATGTGAGAATTATATCCGAAAATGATATTTATAAACATACTTGTATTTATATGCATTCATTTATATGCAGTAAAAACCCTGAAATTTTTCACATTATACAAATATGCATATATATAATGTATGTACACATACTTTAATAATATTACGAAAATGAAACATTATATCTACTGTACGTATGCATACTCTTATATATATATAAACAAAAAATTATAAAGTATATAGTTGTATTGTCATTTGTCATTTGTACGCTAATTTATATATGCACAATACATACAAAAATGTATACGAACATTTGTACCTTATAAAAGTATGTTTGTACATATATACGTTTGAATTTAATCAACAAAAGGACCTAAAATAAAAAATCCGCCTACCAATTAAAATGAATAAATTGAAATTTGTACAAATAACAATAACTCAAATAAAAATAAAAAGTATAACCATACAAAAAATAAACAAAAAAAAATAACTTACACAAAAAGGAATTTGTTTCATTTGCAAATATATTTCTCTTTTCATTTCAGTCACCATCAACATTATAATAAATGATTGCCGGATAGAGAAAAAAATAAAAACTCAATAATAAAAAATTGATTTTCGGCCAAAAAAAAGTAATGAAAGGATTAGTTCATAAGAATTGATTGAAATTATTTTTTTTAAAAGATTTGTTTTATATTTTTTATTTATAAAATGATAAATACTATACAAATACATTTTATATTATTCGTCTGTGCGATTGTATGCAATTTTATGTGATATGTGGTGGTAATGGGTACTTTCATAAATGCGTCGTCGACGCGTGCTAACGACCCGAATGCATTGGAATTGTAATCTGAGTTGTCAGCTTTGCATGCACGCGTTTGTTAAAATAAATGAACACGATTCGCCATTTTTAAATAGTTTTTTTATGACATTAGAATAACATATGGTGAACAAAATTTAATTTTTTTTTATAATTTAATTTTTTTATATAAAACTTCAGAATTTTGAAAACAACTGATACAAGATATAAATATGTAATATGAAATGTCAAACTTCTTCTTCTTGAAAGTCAAGCATCGCAGCTGTTTGAAAACGATTGAGTAATTTTTGCAAACTTCGTTGACTACTTGAATTAATGAACACAATACCCTTCCACGATTGCATTGGAAAGTAATTTATGAACATGATTTTCTTGCCGTCAGCGTCGACGACGCATTTATGAAAGTACCCAATGATTTTTGTTCGTAATTATTTTAATTTCTAAAGTAAAAAAAAAATGGTGTTGATATTATGTACACCAGCACCAGTTATGTACATACATATATACGTATGTATATTATTTATGTAGATGCATGCAATTATTTATGTAGTTTTGTATATCGTATATGCTATGTCTTTATAAAAGTAATATTTTCATTTTTAACTATTATGTGAAAATAACACATTAAATTTAACTTTTTGAAAAGAAAAAAAACACACATATACATAGTACATGTACATACTCATACTGCTTCGTACATATAGGTACATATAAATTGTAATATACGTAGAGATATATAGTACTACTGGCTGGAGTTCCGAATAGGTGTTCCCTCTGATCCTCTTGAAATTTTGACCACAGATAGTCCTTGTGACGCAAAGCACAGAACTCCAATATTTTTTGTCGGAAAGCCCTCTATCGGTCACAATTCGCATTTAAAAATTTTTGTCAAAATTCTTATTTTAGCAATATCTCTGTAACGGTACATGATACAGGTATGTTTTACAGCTCAAAAGATGCGTCTTAAGATGCTCTATATTCTGAATATACGCATATATATGCGAGTGTATGTGCATTTCAAAAACTTTTCAAAACACAAACATACATTTACATACACACACTACCAGATTTGCCTTCCACAAATGCACACACACACAAACCCGCAAGCGTACTCTATCATATTTGCCGATATACGTGTAGTGTATATGTATGCTTGTATAGAAAATACTTAATGCACACACTGTTGGATTTACCTTCTACAAATGCACATACACACGCATATATACGCACATACAAAAAATATAATAAATTTGACTTCTACAAATACACATACTCACATACATACACGTGCACACGTACATAAAATTGCAAAATTCTGTATTAATAAAATTATTTCTCTGCAGGACATTTTCCTTTTTCATCAGTATCAAAGTACTGAATGAAAAATCTTGCTCTTTCTGAGAAATTGTCAAAAATGTGAAAATAGCCAAAAATCACAAAATGTCCTTTATTATCCTTCTACTAGGAGTTTTTTTAAATGCGAATTGTGACCGATAGAGGGCTTTCCGACAAAAAATATTAGAGTTCTGTGCTTTGCGTCACAAGGACTATCTGTGGTCAAAATTTCAAGAGGATCAGAGGGAACACCTATTCGGAACTCCAGCCGGACTACTTATTGAAAGGAAATTATTTTTCACTTAATTTCAAGGCTTTAAATTTTCCATACACACATACAAACTGTTCAATTCTTTTGTTGTTTTTTTTTTTTTCTTATTGAATATTTTTTTTGTCATTTCTATTATATTGCAATTTAACCTTAATAGTTTAAATTTTATGAAAATTGATATTGAGTGCGTACATACGTATGTACATATATGTATATAAATATAAATAAATATATACATATATATACATATATATGTATACCTATTTATACATAATAATAAATAATTTATATACCTATCTAGCATGTCATGCATGTAAATATAAATATGTGCATAAATACTATAATGTGTACGTATACATACATAATAGTAGAGTATATTATATGTACATAAATATCATTTTTTTTTTTGAATGCGCGTATTTAAAAATATATGATTATAGTATGAGTGCTCGTATATCTATTATACTTTTGTGTATTACATACATGCATACTATCGTATCGTATATATATGTACATATTTTATATATGTACAGTGTTTTTTAATAAATATTTTATATAGAATAAAGTTTGACATTATTTCTTATTAAAATGGGTTTTTATGCCATTAAACAGGTTGCTATTATTTATATTATAGATATATCCACATACGTATGTATGCTACATATTCTTTTATATATTATTATGTATAGAGCATAAAATTAAATTACATCATATATTATGGTATCAGTTTTATAATATGTATATGTATGTACATAGATATGTATATATTATATATGTGCAATTATATTAAAAGGATATATTATGAATATGTATAAATCGTACTACATATGGAAACATTATATATGTATTATAATATATTATATGTACATATATATATGACACTATCTATATAGAAAATTATAGTGAAAATAAATAAAGCTATATCATTATTATGTATATTATATTATAAAATTTCGATAAAGAAGCAAACCAAACCATTTTCATGAATATAATGCATATATCAGATATATATACGTATGTAAATCTATATATCTAATGTAAATAAATTTAATATATTAGTTATATATACTTCATACGCATACTTGATACATATAATCGGTACAATACATACAGTGATCCAGATATAGATAAATGGAATGATATATAGAGGCACTCATGCATTGTAATGTATTGATATAAATAATGTACCTATTTGTGTATTAGAAACTACATAAATAGTATAATGAAAAGCTTATAATGTCAAATTTACACTGAAAAATTGAATTTATTTTAAACCCTTTTTTTCATCTTTTCATTCATATTGTATACTATCACATCTTATATTATTATTACCATATCATTATACATAAACATAATGTAAACATAAATAAAAAGCACAAAAAAATCACTCATTTATAGAGTCTAGAAAAAAAATTATCTATACATAAAGGTTATCTCATCACATATACATATATACATTTATGTATATATAAATATAGACACTATATAAGGACACTATTAACTGATATTAACGACTAAAAATGGAAAATTTGTAAGTTTCATTACTATACGTACACAGCTACTAAACGAGCATAACGATCGAAAATTTAGGTAAATTTTTTAGTTTGAAAAACAAAAATCTTGATAAAATTAGCTAATAAAAACTATTGCATATAAATAATACATGGACCATAGCAGAAGAGAATTACTTTTCAATTACTTTTCTATATAGGTAAATTATTCATATACACATACACACACATATATATATATATATATATATAATTCTGTCAATATTTACAAAGTATAAAAAACCATTGAATTGTTAAAAAACTTTTCAATAAAGCTTTCAACTTTGATTTTTCTGCAAATTTTTTCTCATAGTGTTTATATTTTTTAGAATTTATGAAGAAATTTTAAATTTTTTAAAAAAAAAAATAAGGAATTAAAATATCCTTTTACTTGTCAAAATCTAAATTGAGTAAAATATTAAAAATATTCTTTTATGTATATAACAAGGTATATAATGTACCTACACACAGATATATATAATGTAAGAGTATAATAATAGTGTAGTCTATGGTTGTTATAGTTGTTACAGTATATACCTACATAAGTATATTTTAAATTATTTTCGTATTTTTGTTATTTTATTATCCTTTGCAAATCAATTTTTCACTGTCACATTTTAAAGACATTTCATCTATGTAGTATTATTAAATGAAAAAGTGAAATATAATAATAATAAAAGTACATTCATACATATACACAACGTATACACCTACACATCATCACATTTATTATTCGTTAACTTATAGGTAGTAGTAATACAAACGTACAGATATATACATACATACATATAAGTACTAAACAGGAAATAATTTAATGTCAGTAGGTGGTATCAATATATACCGCATACCACACATATATATGTACTCATAATGTTGCTACAATTTAGCACATATACATACTTGTGTCTCAATATGTATGTGTACGTATTTTACAAAACTATATAAAATATATTATTGTGTAGAGAGCTTAAATTAAATTTTAGTTTTGCAGAATTGTAATGGAAAAATGAAAATTTCAATATAAGAAAATATATATTACATATACATATACGTATTACATATATGAGAAATAAGAAAATGTAAAACTAATATGAACCTCCCAAAACCCAAACGTATATAAAGAAAAGGATGACAAAAGCAACACAAAAATATGTAATGTAACGACAAGGCAAGACAAGTATAAACGTATATAAGAACAAATAAAAGATTACGGCATATTATTAAGTTTAATATTAAGTGTTTACCATATACATACATACATGCATGATTATGTACAGTACATACATATGTCACAAAATATTTTATATTCGAATCCATGCATGATATATGTATATGTATTATGTATGTACATATAAACATAATATGTGATCGCATATATTTTCCATATGTATATGTACCTATATAATATAATATGTATGTTCAATTGCATACAAAAACTAATATATGTATAACGTATAACTAAAATTTTTGTTACGTAATAATGTAGTGTAGTAACGTAATAATATAAAATGTGAAATAACAACATGTGGTTGGTATTTCAAAATGAAAACGAAAAGCAGCACCATAATAAGAAAAAAATATATAACGAAAACGAACAAAGACAAATTCCTTTTTGATTTCATCATTCTTTTATTTTATTAAATCAAGTGGGAAAATTCATACAGGAAATTTCTATAAAAATAAAGTATATTATACATTTATACGAGCACATAGAAAAATTTTATTTCAAATACATACATATAAATAAATAAAAGAAAAATCCTGAAATTTTTTATTCTGTTCATTTTTCTTTTTTCAATTTCTAAAGAAAAACAGCAGCAGCAGCATCAATTGAAGAATGTTAAATAATACATAAATTTATATGGATGTGGGGTGTAAAAAAAAAAAAAAATAAAAGAAAAAACTAAAGAAATTTTCAATATCGCAAATTGTTCTGTTCGTGTATGATGTAAAATAACTAACTGTTTATTTATAACGCCTTTAAGGTAAATTCAACGACATGTGTATACGACATGGTGTACATAACTAACTATGAAATTGATTTGCATTTAAATGAACATATGTAAGCATTTTAAAATATAAAAGAAAACGTGTTCAATTTAAATCTTTAGCATGGTTTCTTTTATTTATTTATTTATTTTTTAATATGTTATATACTTCGTTTTCTAATTACAGTAATAGAGGTGCGGTAAATTATATAATATACGAGTACTATATATGATGAAAAGTCACTTATTCATTCTAAAAGAAAAACGAATAAAGTTTACCCTTGTCATGATGATTTTTATCATCATCACCAACCAAACATCATTATCCTAGGGTAAAATAATATCATAGCATATGATGATTATGATTACGATTGTGATGATAATGATGATGATGAGGAAACAAGAATGACATAATTCCTTTTTTTTTTTGTTTACCTTCAATAATGATATGACGATGATGATATGAAAATTGAAAACAAAAATGTAAAAAATAAAATCAAATTTCATTTGAAATGATGAACAGTAAAATATAAAGCATAAATTTTATATTACATACATTCATAATATGACTAAAAATAAATCTTCTATAATATGTTATACACGTTCATATACATATGTGTACTCAAAATACCTTGATGATTTATCAAATTTTGAAAATTATTATTTTTTCATTTTTTTTTCTTCCTAAATCTCTAACTATGTATATCCAGATATGTACATCATATCATGAATACAAAACTTTTTGATATCATGATACATTATTCTTTTCTTAATCCTTTTCATTCAAGGGTCCAGCCAGTATATGTATGTATAGAGGATCTAAAACTTTAACTAGTATCAAGAAACTAAAAAGGATGTATGATAAAATTTTCAAAAAAAAAATGTTCAGTTTGTAAACAAAATTCTTTTTTTAATAATGTACAGAATAAATCAAATAGATGAAACAAAATATTCATATGTACATACTTATATTATCTGGCAGAGTGAATAATAATAATTAGCCCGTATTATAAATGCAAACACATTGTAATTATCAATTAATTATTATTGTAGTGTAAGGGATTGAATTGAATAAAACAAAGTTAAAAAATACAAAAAAATAAAACAAAAAATAAAATTAAATAAATGTTTGAATCTAATACATAAATAATGTTGAGTTGATAAAAAATACAAAAGGAGTATTTTAATTTAAAAGAAATTGAGAATTTTTTATACGTTCCAAACATATAAATAAATAAATATTATTTATTATTTAAAAAAATTCAAAATAAAAATTAAATGAAAAAAAAAAAAAGAATGTTATTATTGAAATTCGAATTGACAAAAAAAAAAGAATCAAAAATGATAAAAGTAATTTTTGATTCTTTTTTCTGTTTCCAACAATGAAAATGAAATATTTTATATTTACTAAATCAATATTACCACTGATGTATTTATGTGTGGATTTTTTCTTTCATTTGGATATTTTCTTTAATTCTCTGATTGTAAAAAATGAATGAATATTTGATTTTGCTTTACATAAAACACTGATATAGAAAGACAAAAGAGAAAAACACCATCACAAAAAAAAAAATCTTAACAAAAAAACACCAAAGAAAAGAAAAATAAAACACAAATTTTTATTTGACAGGTACATAGTACATACACATATTGTATATCTGTAGTTACGAACGAGTATGTGTGTATCATATATAATATGTACATTATGTATAAATTATTATACAGAAATATTTTATCATATGGTGTTAAATCATATAATAATATAATAATGAACCCTCATTTATGGAATCGATTTACCCCCTGAAAAATGAAAAAAAAACTTCCAGAACAAAACAATACGAAATCGAAAAAAAATATGAAAAAAAAAAAAAAAAAAAATTAATACGTAAATAAAAGAAATAGTAGTACTAGGTTTGTCAGTGTCATTTTATATTTTAAAAAGATTTTCAATACACGCACATTGCGTTCTGTTCAAATTTTGTTTTTTTCATCATTATTATTATTATCATTTTTTTTATGTCATTTTTGATTTTCACTACAATGCAATACTACTACAAGACAAGGATATACATAAATGTATAAAACAAAAAATAAAATACATAACAATGAATGGAACAAAAGCAACACACGTTTTCGTGTAGGTGAAAAGTTAATAGTACCTCCATCATTATCATCATTGTCAACATCATCATCATCATTATCATCAATTCACCATTATTATGATCATACATTTATTATAATGTAGATACGAGTATTGATTCGCATCCCCCATACTATAATTTTATCATCAATGAAAATGATAATAATTTTGGGAATATTACATAAATGTACATATAATAACAACAAAAATAAATATGAAAAAATACTATATACCCATACTACTATACATATTATTTATAAATGTTTATTATAAATAACTATGCATGAAAAATAATAATGTTCCTATACACACACACATATTAACAATAATGAAAAGTTACATTTTTTTTACATATATATTTTTCGTACACATACAAACAAATCAAATTCTGCAACACATATAAAAAATATTTTAAAGAGAATGTATATTATACTTGTGCATTTACGACAAATAAAATTGAAAGGATCCAATGGCCCTATATTAATCGATTGAAATACTTAGATAGTTTAAAAAACATACATAAGTATTTTCACATTATTTTCTACATTTATTTTTTGTATGTATAGTTGTATACATTATGGACATATTTTATAATATCGAAATTTTGGTTAAAAAAAAAATTACATTGTTTTATAATTATATTGTAATTGACACAGGTTCAGGTACATATATGTATATATTTGTATATATACAAGTACTTATATAAACTTATGTATAATTACAGGAAAACTACTATATTTATTCATTAATATTAAATTATCCTTTCGTAGTTGTTTTTTGTTTTCATTTCTTAATAATAACCACTTGATATATAATTTTCGTCATAAATCGCGCTATAACTTTTTCTTGTAATCAAATATAAATTTTAAAATTTAAAAGTAATTTTAATGTAAAGAAATATTTTTCTCCCGAACTCATACAGTCATGTACTCATTAAATCACAGTAAAAGAAATTTTAATCAAGAAAAAAAACTTTTTTTTTAAGAAAAATAAAATCTAAATAAAAGCATCAAATCAAAATATATAACTTCATAATCATAAAAATTTAAGGAAGAAATTAATTCAAATTTTATTTTATGTACATATACATATACACACATACTATTTACATCAACACGAGTATCCCAGTTTGAATAAAAATTATAATTAAAATGTTTACTGTGTATACTCTCTAAAGTATACAAAAATAATTTTTTAATGAAAATATATCTGATTGATGTTAACAGTTGATGACAGTTTTAATTTTTTCTTACGTAATATATTATGTATATTTATGTACATTTATACACGAGTAGACTTACATAGATTTTAAATTTTATTTAAATATGAAATTATTTTCTCTTTCTCTCTCTATACCTGTACGTAGTAAGAAAATGAAGCAATTCTACAAATAAAAAATTTTTATTTTTTTTTATATTTTTTCCTCATTTTCGTTCATTTCATATTTTTTTTTCCTGTCATTTTAAAATACAAATAATAAACATAAAAATACAATTCATAAAAATGCATATAAGTATGTACATATAATAAATCTGTACGTATACATACTATAACTACACACACATGCACAATTTTTTTTTTTTCTAAATTGATTTTATACATTGACAAGTATAAATTTTCTGCATATACATATTTAAACTTATAACTACATTATACAATGTAGCCATACTCGTACAGTTTGGTTTGATGGTAATAATGTATCAGGAAAAAGCATTTTTTTTTTTCAAATAATAACAGTGTTTTTATATGTTATGTAATATAAACACGAATCTATACTCGTATGCATGTTACGTTAATACATTAAATGAATAATAATAAAATATATGTATATGTACATATTTTCGTTTATTATATGTAAGAAATAAAAAATATATAATATAAATACTCTTATATGGTATATGTTGTATGTATGCACATATATATAAAATTCAAAATGTGGTAATGATTCATTTTCAGAATTCAAAAACAAAAACCAAATTTTTCGATTAGTCTCTTTGCTATATCATATATTCAATTATAATCCTTTTTAGAATTATACATAATACATACATATGCACATATTTGAATACATGAATGAATATTTACATTATACATATTTTTAGACTGTACATACATTAGTTTATAATACAGAATATTATAAATGTAAATTATATACTTTAAATGAATGTATGTATTAAATATGCATTTATACTCGAATAGATATTTTTATTCAATTAAATAATACATCTATATTTAAGACATATATATATATAGATACATATACATATGCATATTATGTATAATTGTATAAAATATAATATTTTTATTATGCTTTATGTATATAGTTAGAATAGAATATAAAATGTATTCTTGACATCCAATTCAGAAAACAAGTAATTTTGATTTATTCAAATTCAAATAAACATGCATTATACCTAAACATTTTCGTATAAACTTACTATCGTATAGGTATACATTACGGATTTATTATTCAATACATATTTTACATAACATACACAAGCGTGAAAAAATTATGGGACATGAACAATTTTTCATGAATATATGAAACGTAATCAATTTGATATAAATATATACGATCTTTAGCTATTTACCACAAACAAACATAATGCCCTCATGTGATAAAACACGTCCAGAAAGCCCCGATTCAAATCAAATCGAATATCTTTGGTCATTATTGAAAAACAAAAAAATGTCACATAAGTCAGTTGCTAAATTAAAAAAAAAATATTACAAGCAAAATGGAGTAATTCTACTAATTCTACAAAATTTTGTTAAAAATCCTGTGCAATCAATACCAAAACAATTATAAGAGTTCTATACACGTAAAGATTTTCGTACAAATTATTTTATATCAATTTTAATAATTCTTTGCACTATGTATATGATTTATTCATAATAGATTTGATATAATTTTCCTTTTTGGATTTATTTTCGAATAACGGAATTAAAAATATTTTTAAGTTTTTGTTGTATTCTATTATTATATGAATTTAATAAAATATTTTATTGAAAAAATTTTTATTTTTTTTTTTTTTTTGTAATATAAGAATGTAGTATACGTTTTAGAGTACCTACTTGATTTCGAAAAATTATGTTTGTTCCACAATTTTTTCTCGGCTTTATATATACATAAAAGTACATATTGATCGTTTTAATTATTATTATCATCATATCATTCACATATGTATGTTCGTAATATTACACAAAAGTACATATTACCATTCCTATTTAGAGCATTCAATTTCATTGATTAAAATATTTACCTTTATATAAGTATGTATTATAGTGACTATTAACTATTATATCTATTATCTTATAAAATAGTGTTTATCTATATATGCACACACATACACACATATATGTATATATATGTTATATGTATTTATGAACGAACATATATAATATGCGTGTATATGAGTTAAAAATAAAACAAAGTACATACATAAATAATAAAAAAAATATTAATAAATTCTAAGGATTTTGAACGTTATATATATACAGTATATATAGCATTTTAGATACATACATATATTGAATGGCTAAATGTATATAAATGTAACTATACATACATAGTGTATAGTATATAATACACATGTGTGTACATGTATATGTTTACGTATATTATACAAATACGTATAATTATATTGTTCTTGACTTATTAAATACAAGAATGCATATTAATATGTATGTACACATAATTATTTTGTACTGTTTTGTACTGCATATACTCTCTTATACTATATTATGTATAGTAAAAATGTGTACATAATATTATGTGGTATATGCTTTTATCTGTGATGAATATTTAAAAGACTTATCACATATTATTTGATTGGTAAAAAGTATATTCAAACAGAAATACACTTGTCAATAATCGTAGTAAATACAAATCAATATGTACATTACATATTACATATACATTTATACATACACATATGTAATATAAATGTACACATGCATACATTAGCATGTGTGTATTTTATATAGATTTATGAAATCATAACGGAACTATAAAGTAAAAGATAAATAGATATTTATATGTATGAACACGTATATTAAATATTATATTGCACACACATATAAATATATAATATACATATGCATACATCTGTACAAAAACATAAAATTATTAAAATACATATATATAACTTTTAAAAGTTATCAATAATATTATCATCATCATCATATAGTAGTCATAAGTCATTATGATCCTTTTGAAAATTGAATTCGAAAATTTTATATGTATGTGTTATTAAAAATTCAATAAATATATGAATGATGAATAATCATATATGTATACATATGTTAGTGTATGTATATAATATATTGTATGTATATAATATATATTCTTACATAAATACGATTTTTATGTACATACATACGTGAGTACGTGCATACATATAGAAATGTAAATATATGGATATTTTTCTAGTCATAAAATTATAAAAGTATACTTTGGCACTACGAGTATACTGTATATCGATACAAACATGTAGTTATCAAATTATGTATTGTATTTTGTATTGTACGCATTGTACATAATGTACTATATACAGGGTATTTCAGCTAGTAGTACCATTTCTTCACTCCTTTGATACCTAATAACTCGATAACGGATAAAGATATCACGCTCTGATTTTCTTTGTGCTTCAATTCCAAAAATTAACATTTTTTTTGTAGAGCAAATTTTTTTCAGGAACCTATAATTTATGCTCAAAATTTTTTAAAAAAATTCGTCATAAATTTTGACTTCAGTATTTCTTTTTATCTAGAACCAAATTCCAAATTACTTATTGTATTATATCAAAAGAAAAGTAATTTAGTTTCCTATTATTCTCTAAAACACTAAATATTCCAAAGTAGGGTGTACAAAAAGTTATATACGATTTTATGTTAAAAGTTCCTGCAAAAAAATTAAAATTTTCAACGCCCTCTAACGTAGAAAATAGGGTCGACAGAAAATTTCGTTAATATAATTTTTTTGTCACCACATAATGGGCAACCCATTGGCATATAGTCTGGTATTACTAGCTGAAACACCCTGTAGAGACATAAATGTACAGATGTACAATATAAATTTCAATAACATCAAATTCAATTTATACAAAAAAACAAAATAAAATATAAGAAATAAAAAAATATATCGAAAAAAATATATAATAGAGATACCTACGAAAAAAAAAATTTATATCCTTTTTTTTAGTTTCGGCATTTATATATCACATTATACACATATAGAATATACATAAATGTATATTATTGTACCGTTTAATATACTAATACCTCATATATACGTATATATAACTATATATGATTAGTATGTACATATATGTAACATATAAAATAATAGGTTCATGTATACGTATTGTATACAACATATACGACTATAATAGAATCAAATAAATAAATGAATAAGGATATAACGGATATAATGGAATAATAATAATACAACAACAACTAAATATAATACAAAGAATAAGTGTATATCAGACATATATTTTATATAGTATCTATAGTTGTACAAAAATATACATATATAAAGCCGCATAAACGTTTGTATAATATCTAGATATTATACCGTATACTAGTACAACTTACATTCTGACATTTATTATGAAGTTGAAATTTGAACTCTACACTCTACCTTTACATATGTATATACTTAGATAGAATCCTTTTTTTTTTTCATTTTCACTATATAAAAATTTACTTTTTCTTCTTTTTTTGTTACTGTTTCCTTTCTATGGATTTTTTTTTCTTGTTTTATTTTGTGTATAAAGTATTTAATAAATGCCTATGAAACGTATGCACATAAATAGGAAAAGATATTTACGGTTTATTAAAAAAAAATGTATACCTATGTTGTGTTATATAGGATATAGGTACATGTGCTTATGTACGAATATATATGTACAATACATGTATGCATATACTACATGTAAGCAATGTAAGTTATGTACAGTGAAAAGAAAGTGAAGATAAACATCATATATTTAATATACTTTTCATTTCTATTATATTCGTGTACTATATTTTATAAAATATAAGTGTATAATACACATACATTATGATTACATACTTAGATACATACATACAGTACAGTATACGAATATATAAATATAAAGTAAGTATATGAATAGTATATAAAATGTAACTTGAATTTCAATGTATCATAACAATATCTATCTATGTACATACGATAGTAGATAGTAGTCTATTTCATACCACATGAGTATTTACCTAATAATAAAATGTACATACATATATGCATACGTAAGTTATGCGTATGTTCATATACAACACTCTATATCTGTATAGAGTAAAGATTTTCATTTTATATAAAATATCATATTTTAGATTACTTGAAATTTTTCTTCTTTTTTTATGTTCCATATTCTATTATACATATAGGTACATTTATATAGAATGTATGCATACTTTATGTATAAATATATGTTTATTCCTTGTTATTTATTGTAATTTATTCTATTAAATGCTTGTTAATTTCAGTTTTGTAACGAAATACATATATTTATTATGTAATAATAAAGTGTAGAACAATTGTTTATAAGTGAACGAAAGCTTTATGATTGTATGTATAGATGCACACATACGAGTATATATTAGAATACACGTAAATAAATAAGTAACTAAATGTACATATACATACATTACATACATACATACATATAATTTAAGGAAAATGAATACATATATGAAATTCTTTAAAGGAAAATATAATGAAAATGATTTTAATAAAAAAATTTTAAATACATACTGATATGTTGTTTACAAATTTAAAACCCTCTACACATATAAATGTGTAACAATAGCTGATTGAATTTTATACAAAATCATATATACGAGTGAAAGATGTTAAATTAAATTTCAATTTTATAAGCTTGTAATTTTATCACTCTTTTAACTTTACGAATTTAATTCACCCGTACGATATTTATAGATATGTATAAGTACACATAAATTTAGAAAATTCGTATATTAGAAACAATATAAATATCAAAATCAATTTCAAAAACACTCGAAGAAAATTTACAGAATAAATGAGCACTTAAAATTTTATTACTATATAATACGACAAGTACAACAGAGCATTTTACATACATACGATTACATATACATATAAGTAGTTGTACATTTTCTATATACATACTTGTGCATATAGAATTTAAATTTTATTCATAGATAGACAAGAGATTTCAAGAAATTCATTATGCGAATATGTACTTTATTGAGAAAAGCAATAAGTACTCGTCGCGTATAATGAATAAATTAATATTTAAATTTTTAGCAATTCATATATTGTGCCAGTACATATTTTCAAATAACGAAGTACTATTTAACTTATGCGTGCATAGAAAGAAAGTAAGACAATATATCGGATACATATACTTATATAGCATACATATTCTTCTAAATATCTGTATTTAATTCAATAATAAATTAAACAATCTAATTATGCATTATTAGAATAGAAATATGCGATAAATTAAAAATTCTATTCCTTTATTATTTTCAACTTCTCAATTAACTACCTCTTTTTCATTTTTTTTTTTTTTTTTTGAAAGGAAAAATTAACTTACTTATGTCCTTGACAAATTTCATCCCTTAATTATCATCAAATTATATGCATATGCATATATATACTCGTATGTACTTATTACATACTAAATATCCATTCGTATATTGTACAAATTCACTTGAACAGATTCTATACATGTTCTATAAAATTTTTCTCGCCCATCGTTTCAACCACTCTTTAAACGTTCAATAACAAAAGAAAATAAATATGAAATGAAAAGAAGGCCAACAAAAAAGAAAGAAAAAAAAAGTACGAAAATTATTTTGGCACCCTTTTGATGTTAATTTTAACACAGACTCCCTGATGTGACCATTTGACATAAAAAAAAATGAAAAAACAAAAAATAAATTGATTGCTAACTATGCATCCACCACCTATAGAGATAAAAAGTCTGCCAATTGAAGACAAAAACAACAACAACAAAAAAAACACCATAATACAGTGAACAAAAGAAATTGAAAATTAAATTGAATAAAAAATGCAAAGAAAGAAAAAAAATAATAATTCTATTCTATTTTATTCTGGTTCTACACATACAATACAATGTACTTATATACATGCATGTATATATTTTTACATAATAATAAATGTATGAATGGATAAATGAAGAGAGATTTTTTAAAAGGATTAAAAGAACTTAATTACGAACACGTACTCGTATACGTAGTACAGATATAATGTATGTGTTCGTACATCCATAAATCAATTAAATAATTAATTTGGCTTATCAAAAATTTAAAGAAAAAGGAAATCAGTGTAAAAACAGAAATCCAACAAATTAGAAAACTAAAAACGTAAAAAAAATATAATATATACATGCATGTGTGTGTGTGTGTATGTATATATTCCAAACAAGAATCTAATTTTATAATTTTTTTCAATTATATAGTGAACTGCTTATTTCGATTTGTTTTATCTACATTTTTTTATATTTATTTAATTCAATTTTGTGATTTTTGTTTTTGTTTTTGTCTTCATTCAATCGTATTTATCTTAATTTCTTCATTTATTTCCTCTATACTGTATATCTTATACAATTTAATCCTTAAAATGTTAAGGAAAAATAGTACATAAGAAGGATAGAAAAAAAAAGCTAATGTATACTTTCATATAATCGTGTTAAATAATTTTTCATGTACATATGTATGTAAACTCATATTTACTCGTATAAATAGGTGCTTTCGATTTGGCAATTTCAAGTACTTGCGAGTACTAAAATGTGTCTAGGATAAATTGTTAAAACGAACGACACAAAAATTTTTCGTAATTACTTGCATCTACTTCCAACTACTTGAAAAATTTTTCATGAACAGCTGCGAGTAGATGGTTTAACACAGACATTTACCTTTTCTACTCGCAAATACTTGAATTTTGCAAATCGAAAGCACCTAATATGTAATAATATACTTACGACAGTATAGTAAATTTATAAAAAATTTAGCACACGATTGTATATGTATACATACATATTTTGTTCATATTTGTTTCATGTTTGTAAATCACAAATATAATCTACCTACATTTATGTACATATCTACATATAAGAAGTAATAGTAGTATGTATATATTTCGTATAATATGATAAAAAAAAAAGTCCTCACATATTATAATATGAAATACTTACTTACACTTACATGTTAATGTTACATGTATATTGTATTATATTAGCTCGTATACTGTGCTCGTATACTATTAGCTGGTATGTGTGTGTGTGTATATAGAACCATAGAACATATCAAATCTTAAAATATATATTTTAATTAAAAATTTATCTTTAAACGCATTTTAACATCCTGGATATGTATTTACTTAATTGTAATATCACGTAATATTTGTATATATGCATGTACATAGTATATATATGTAGTATGCAGTATGTATGTATAAATAAACACCTATAAATGTAAATGAAATAATAAACTATAGCAGGTATTTTATATTGTATACTTTATTTACACAATAATAAGTAGAATCAGTAATTTGAAATATACTCGTACATACATACATGTACAATATGTTCATTAGCTGTTTATGTAATAAAATATATTATATTATATATGTACTCATATATTTGTATTTTATTGAGTCTTGAGTATATACTTACGTAGACGTAGGTACAAAAAGTAGTGTTCGCATGATATTTTGTTTGCTTGCAATTGAACCAAGATAATATAATATTACTCACTTATTTAATATTATATGTATTATTTTTTGTCATTTATATATGTATATGTAAAATTATATACGAATATACATATATACATGAGAATATACATACATATGTATAATAAGTAAATATATTTAATATTCGTAATGTTCACAGTTATTTACTCAATTAATTGTATATACTAAACGTATGTATTAGGGGTATTCACTTAGTGCAGTAAAAGACATATAAACCGCAGTAAAACGTGTATTTTTATACGGTTTACATGCTTTTATAAAATGATGAGAGTATTCATTTCAAACGTACGCAAAGGCTAATTTTACGACCTCGTAATTTAAAATGACATAGAAGCATCTCGCATAAAACATAATTCTAATTGTAATTGCAACATAATACAATATACAATATCTGAAACACAACTAATGCAAAATGCGAAGGTGATGGCGAAAGCGATTGTCAAAATTTTTCGGCAACTTGTAATTCATTAAATCCTATCACAACCACAATCCTATTTCCTAATTTTTTCATCTTCGACATGTTTTGACATTCAAAATTTATATAAAATCAAATCAAACAAATGACCAACTGACATTTGTTGCTATTCGCTTTTCGTGTTAATTGTGTTCATCATGCAAATTCGCATTTCATTTGACAATTATTGTTTAAGCTATAATTTTTCACAAATTTTTATTTTGTCACAAAAATTCAACAATCTTCTCAATATATGTATACCCACAAACTCAATTTCCAAATTTTAGCTGGTAAAAATGACAAGCTTTCAAACCTCGGTTGCTCGGTTTACACAAAATTTATTTACAGGAGTGATCTATGCAACATGCAACTAAAATGTCTCGTTTATCCACGCAGAGCTTTTAATTTTCAAAACAAAGAAAAATGTCATAAAGCCTCGTAAATTTAAGACCAATTTGATTTCGATTTTTTGTGAAGCTGATGGTCAGTTCAACTGCCACCCACTCGCTCTCACCTACGTGAGACTTACAAGTTACGACGAAATTTGAAATGAATATCCTCTATGTGTAAAATATTTGTTGTCAATTTTGCTTTCATTTTTCTACAGCTTTTAATTTGGAATTCCACCTTATGGTTATGGTTCTAGTTATATTTTGACGTAGAAAGATGAATCTTTTTGGAAAGTATTTGAAATGAAATGAGAAATTTTCAGTTACTATTACGCTTAATTACACAAAATACTTCAGTGTTTTTAGTTAAACGAAAACCGACATGTATAAATTTACTATAATACGGGTTTGTAATTTTACTCTTTTAAGTGAATATACCTTTAATACTTTATATATGTGTGTATATATGCATATATATTAATACTTACATATAGTATATGTATGTATATTGTATATATATATATATAACATTATATAATTTTATTTTATAGTCTACAAAACCAATACAAAACAACAAAACCATTGAAAATTGCATATATGAAATTGTATACTGTATTATTGTGTCTAAATAAATACTCTCTAGCTAGTATCTACATAATATAAGAGTAATATTTATTACATATGAAAATACTGAATACATACGTATTGACATATTAAACATAAGTTTATACGTATAAGTATGTATTATTATAATTATAACGTGATATTAAAATATTTATACATAGATAAAGGTAGTATATTCGCACAATTCTTATATGTATGTATATACGTAAAGTTTATATTTATACCTACATACATATTACATATATACTTACATGTACATATTATAAGTATATAAAGTCGTATATTCTTTATATAATATGTGAATATATAAAATATCCTTAACTATACTGTATGAGAAATAAAAAGGATGTTGATGTACATTATTATAAATACATACATATATGTATATAATAGCGATAAATTTCCAATATTTATACGAATCTTACACGCGTATAAATGCAATTATTATATTTTATGAATACGATAACGATAGCTAAGTACGTACACTATACCTAAGTACGTACATTATGTAAGTAGGTACAATGAATATACATATTATATACATAGATATATGTATATATAGTTCATTTAATTAATTTCCTATGTAAATATACTTTATATACATAAATATACAAATATTATACGTACATAATTATTTGAAGATGAAATCATTTTAAATTTCAAGGTAATATTTTTTATTTAATTTTTTGATTTTTTTTTAATACGTATAGGTACATATTTGTACATACATTATACTATTTTCTTGTGTTCTCATATATTAAACAAATTCATTAATAAAATATTCGAATATATAGCGATAATAAAAATACAAATAAAATAAACTTGTAATGTACAGAATAATAAATAAATTTAATAATTTACTCATATAAATACGTATATACAAATACAAGGATATAATAATGTCACAACAATATAAATCCTTACCAGATATATTAGTTATGTATATATAGTGTATGGTAAATTTATTTATGCGTACATACCTATATTACAACATAAAATACTCACATTATATGGGTACATAATATGTCTTACTTACATAATATGCGGATACATATTGAAATTGTAGAAATTAAAAAATGAAATTGTAAAATCGACAATTAAATTTATATGAATGTAAAGTAATATAAATATCAGAAATAAAGTGTAAAAATTATTTGTTAATTTCCTCCTTCGAAATTTTTTTTTTAAATAGAATTAAATAATTTATAGTTATGTTATAAATATTTGTATGTCTACTTATATGATGCATGTATATTATACAAGCATATAAAATCACATTTAAATTTATAATCAAAATAAAATCAAATAATAATATCGAATATAATATGTACATGATAGACAATAATGTAGTATAATACATAAAATATACATATGTATGTATAAATACTTATTTTTAATAAAACTTTATGTTATTTCCAGGTAATTCCATATACAAGCAACATTTCAGTGACAAATTAATGAATTTTGGAATACATATCAACAACTCAATGTTACTAATTTGAATCAAATTTTATCTCTAAATTAGAGCAAAATTTATATACTATATGTATATGAATTAATTTTCTATTACTTATTTTATGAATTTTTTGGTTAATCAAAATAAATATATAAATCCAAAACACAAATATTATAATCCATAATTCTCCCACTTATATATTTACTCTAATAAAATTCATATACAAAATTATCACATAATATGTGATATGATATATAATAAGTTATTTATCTCTAAATAATCGAATTAAAATAAACTAAATATAAAAATAAATTAAATCATATACAATAAAAATGAGAAAAATTGAAAAAAATATACACACTATTTAAACTTTAAGAATATACTACATATAAAACCTTTAAATTAAACAACAAATAAATTCAATTGAAAAATATAACAACCTACAATTTATACTATGTAATTTTTCTTTTTCCGTCCGTTTTTTTTTCTATTCCTCTTTCATAGTTGTTACATCAAAAAAAATTTTTTTGAAAAAAAAAAATTATTGTATTTTAACAGTCAAATATACAATCTAATCATTCTTATAATTTGAAATTAATTTATCATTTATTTTGTATGAATCGAAATTTTAGAAAAAAAAAAATAAAATAAAATAAAAATAAAATCGTGAACAAATAAAAATGAGAAAAAGGTAAAATGAATATGTACCCATAAATTTGTATATAAAGGTAGTTTGAGAAAAATATAAAGGAAAAATAAAATCGAAAAACTTGATTTGTTATTTTTATTTGGTTAGTACTTAGTAGTAGTGAGTGAATCTGAATCTGTATATCAGATCGGCATCGGTCATCGATTTAATAGGCAGACCGAAATCGAAAAATAAAAAATAAATAAATATGTGCTATACAAAACATATAAAAATAAAATCTTTCAAAAAAATAAATCAACCGATACAATTATTTTCCGTTTATATTTTTTTTTATTTGATCTGTAACATAATATATAAATTTTGTCGGAGATTTGAAATAAAAGTATTCAAAAAAAAGATACATACTTCAAATACTGAAGCTGGTTGGACCCTATTAAATAGACAATTTAAATATTATATAGATAGGTGTATGCTTATACACACACGGTAATATTAATTTCACATCTTTGAGTTTAGCATATATTCAATTCGATCGTTTTTTCATTTTTTTTTATATATATATATATGTACATATATATATTTCAAAGATCTATAATAATGTCTGAATCGATTTATAATGTTAATAAATTTTTTCGAAAAATTTTTCAAAAAAATTCTTTTAATCACTTTACATGCAATATAATAATAAAAAGAGTGAAATAGTGTAGAATAGAATATACGCATATCTATCATGTCGAAAATTTAATTTATTAAAAAGAATCGAAATCAAAATTAAAAGATATGTAGGTACCTACATTTGGATATTATGTGTGTGCAGGTATGAAAGAATAAGGAATTGAAGAAAATAAACGTAGGTACTATAAATATAGTAATATATTTATACGTTGATTTAGGTGCTTATGTATAATTTAAATTTCCATAAAATATTATATTATGAAAGTCTAAATTAGAATTATATAGAGATTCTTAAACCTGAAAATTTTTAGCTTGATAAATAATTTTTCATCTATATTATATCCATATTTACATAACATAGTAATCGAATGAAATTTAATTTGTTTTCTTTTTTTTTTACATATTGTTTAAAAAAATTTTTTTGTTTTCATTTCATTAGTTCTGGTGTTTTTCATGTTTTTTTTTAATTTATAACTATCATTGTGATTGTATCGTACCTACTTCAATTGATTAAATTTTTTTTCAATCGTTTTATACCGCATAATTACTAAAAGTGCAGAATGAAATAAATATGTGTACAAAATGTACATAAAATTATACACATCAACAAATAAGTGAATCGATAAATTTTCTAAAAAAACATCGAGAACTTCAGAATAATTTTCTACTTCGAAATTATTATACTACATCGTATACCTAAATTTCTCTTACTAAAATTTAAAAATTATACCTTTAATTTGAACGACAACAAATAAACTGGAAAAATACATATCAAATTTTCAAATTCCAAAATTCCGAATACTCAAAAAAAGAAAAGAATCAAAATTTTGAAACTGAAACTGAAATTGAAATTGAAACAAACACAATTAGAGAGAATTATCTTTTTGCTTTTTCTTTCTTATCTATCTATCTTTTTTATTTATTTATCTTCTCTCTCATCTCTCAGTCTCAACTTAACTTTTAGTCTTTTAGCTCAGTCTCAACCTCAACTTAACCTCAACTCAACTCAACAACTCAACATCAAGCAAGTTCCAGCCAGAGGTATCGCTTCTATTACAATTGTTGTAAATCTACTACTTTCATTATAAAAATATATTTTGTACGTTACGTACTAATACCAACAAAATTCTACACTTTTCTATCTATGAGGTCATTAACTAAATTTCTTATATTTTTCTTACATACATACTTCCATAATTTAAATATAAAAAATGTGTCAAATAATAGCAAAACAACTTAATGTTTTCAAAAAACGTGTAATACTTTTGATACTTTTGAAAAAAATCTACTACGTTTTACGTGTAAATATGTCTGATCATAGGTTACATATTGGCTCAATTTAACTTCAACATTCAACTAAAACTCAACTTCATTTAATGAAAGCAAAGTTCGACCAATTTTATTGAAAATTCTGTAGAAAAAACAAACTTCACCTTCGCGCCAAGTTTTCATACGATACGATGACTCTGACGTCTGACAGTGCTTTGCTAATGGGTGGAACAAGGTTCAGCTTAACACAAAAGTGGAACTCAATTTAAATATGCGATGGTCATCTACATCTCATCATGTAGATATTATCATTATCTATCTAACTAAATTTAAAATAAATGTATACATGCATGCATTTGAAGTTGATGATAAGGATAAGAAAAGAAGGACAGGCACAGTAGACAGTGTTACCATTTTGCTCCAATTGGAGTAAATTTACTTCAATTTTTCTCTTAATATTTCTTTATGCTTCAATTACGTTTTGGTGCAAATCTGCTCTAATTCTGTTAACTGTATGAATTTTCACTCTAATTGGAGCAAAATATATGATTACGTATGATGTTTTTGAATTTTACTTCGAAAAATTTCTGAAAGGTGAAATGAAAACGCTTACAACAGACTGGAAGTAGGAGAAATAAATTTCATATCATGCAGCAGAACAGAGCCTTAGAAACTACCCCTTTGTGCATTGTGGTAAACACAATTGAAGCGATTCAAGACGTCAACGAGAATAATTTAATCAAATCATACATCATAGTGGAGTGGTCAAGATATAGCGATTTTTATGCTAATGCTATAATAAATTTAATTTCACTTGACTGCTCGATTTCTTTTTTTTTATAATCTGAATACCACATTTTGTGTATACTTGATGTATAAAGTTAATTATATAAATTTATAATTTAATGAGTTTATTTAATAGTAATATAATACTGAATAAAAACATATATACAAATATTGAACAACTTGAACTAAATAAATGCATATCATATCACATTCGCTTGCCGAATGCATTCAATTTCAATAATTGTATTCAGCGTGCAATTTCGCGATCTATATCATTCTTATTGTGTTTAATGCTAATACATACAGAAATTTTTCATTTTAGCATGAGTTACATTATCTATTTAATAAAATTAAATAAAAACATAGTAGTCAATTAGAATTAATTAATCAAAAAAAATATATAAAAATAAGTTAATTAATAAAATCATTTTTTATAAAACAAGATTTTGAAAATAAAACATAATAAAAAAATATTATAAATAAAAATTGTGTTTTATTAAATATTTTTTTTAAAAATTAATTAAAAATATTAGTGGCGCAGTCGGTAGGATATCTTTCTAAAGAAGGATATCCAGTGATACGAAATTGAAATAAATAAATTATATAAATAGTTTAATAATATATAAAAAAAAAAAATTTTTTTTTATATATAGTGATAAATAGTGAAGAAAACAATTTTTGCTTTTCTCTATTATCTTAAGATAATTAGTTTAATAAAATATTCAAAATTAACGTTCATAGAAATAAAAATTTCGATCAAAATCGAAATATAAAAATGTCAGAATTGACTATGGAGCAATTAATTGCTCAAGTGACATTATTAACACAAAAATTGGCAGAACAAGAAATAAAAGTTAGCTCAATAAATACAACTAAATTTAAATTAACAGCAGATCAAATCATTCGAAATTTTAATGAAATACCAGCATTTTCCGGTGAAGATTCATTCAAATTGAAGTCATTTCTGAAAACTGTACAGGATGTTGAAGCACTTTGTGGTGAAGATAATATACAATTAAAACAATATTGTTTGAAGAAAGTCATCAACTCAAAAATTATCGGTAAAGCAAGAAATGCCATTCTAGAAATTCCAGAACAAAACAGAGATTGGAAAACTGTAGTAGAGATATTAATGTTACGATTCAGGCCAAAACAAACCATTTATCAGTTATTATTCTATGCTAAAGAATTAAAGGTATATAATTTAAAAGATTTATTTAATAAATTAAGTAGCATTAAGTCAGAAGCTAGTGAAATTTGTGATTTTAATAATGAAAATAACCTTACTTATGAATCAATTGATAAAGAATTAGTACAAATTTTAAAATCAAAATTAGTTCCACTTTTACAAATTCAAATAGATCAAAATAAATCTTTATTTGAATTAGATAATATTTTTTGTCAATCAGAAATATATTTAAGTGATGAAATTATTAAAAATGAATTTCGTATTTCTAAAAATTATAAAAACAATAATAAAATAGAAAGAAAACATTATTATGATAAACAAAGTAATTTTAATCAAAATCACCATAATTATTATAGTAATCGTGATATACAGAATCCATTTAATCCGAATACTTTTTATAATTCGTCAAAACAAAATTTTTCTCGAAATAATAACAACAATAACTACAAAAACTCCCAACTAGTTAGAAGATCAAATTCTACACAAAATAAATCTGGACAGTACAAACAAGACAATAATCGAATCGAACCTATGGAAGTTGATAATATCAATACAGAAATTGATATGAATCAAGAAGTAAATTTTACAAACTAGCCTCGGATAACAAATTGCCAATTATAAAATTGACTTTTGACAATATTACAATAAATTGTTTATTAGATACCGGATCAGATACTAGTATTATGAAACCCAATATATTACCATATAATACTATAAAATTAGAAAAATGTTTGATGTACAATTCTTTAAGTGGTCCAAATCTCATAACACACAAAATCATTACACCTATTCCTGTAGAATTAATTAAGAAAGGAACTTTAGAATGGAAGATTTTTCCTCTTAAGAGTAGAAAATATGATGCAATAATAGGCATAAACTTTCTTATTCCTTTTCAATCAAATGTTGATGTGGATAATCAATATTTAGAAATTTTTCATAAACATAGAATCCCTTTTGAAAATATTGATATACCAAGTGAAATTGCTCAAGCAAATTACTTAGAGCCAATACAAAACACTAATGATGAAATTTTGAGCAAAATTAACCAAAATCATTTAAATGATGAAGAAAAAAAGTATTTAAAAGAATTGTTAATACAAAACAAAAATTTATTCTTTAAAGAAGGTGACAATTTATCTTTTACTCACGAAATCAAACATGAAATTAGATTAAAACATGAAAATCCAATTTATTCCAAAATATACCGTTATCCTCAAATTCACGAAAAAGAAATCGAAAGTCAAATTAATGATATGTTGAAACAAGGAATCATAAGAAAATCAAACTCACCTTATAATTCTCCACTCTGGATTGTGCCTAAGAAAATGGACAATTCAAATATAAAAAAATGGCGTATAGTGATCGACTATCGAAAACTTAATGAGATTACTATCGATGATAAATTTCCTATACCAAATATAGATAACATTTTAGACAAATTGGGTAGAGCCCAATATTTTACAACATTAGATCTTGCTAAAGGGTTTTACCAAATATTGGTTAGAGAAGAAGATCAGAAGAAAACAGCTTTTTCAACACCGTTTGGGCATTACGAATATATTCGTATGCCGTTTGGTCTAAAAAATGCACCTGCAACCTTTCAAAGGTTGATGAATTCGGTACTTAGAGATTATATTAATAAGATCTGTATCGTATATCTCGATGATATACTTATTTTTAGTACATCTATTCAAGAACATAAAATAAACATAAATAAAATATTTAATAAACTGCGACAAGCTAATCTCAAAATACAAATTGATAAGTGTAATTTTTTTTGTAAAGAGACTGAGTATTTAGGACATGTGTTAACTTCAGAAGGAATAAAACCAAATTCAAAAAAAATACAAGATATAGTTCAGCTTAAGCTACCTGAAACACAAAAACAAATTAAGTCGTTTCTCGGAGTAACGGGATACTATAGGAAATTTATCAAAAATTACGCTAAAATTGCTCAACCTATGACGAAATATCTAAAAAAAGATGCAAAAATAAATAAACTAGACCCTTCATACATTAATGCCTTTGAAGAATTGAAAACCTTGATAACTTCATATCCAATACTTAAATATCCAGATTTTAATAAACCATTTAAGTTAAATACAGATGCAAGCAATTACGCAATTGGTGCCATATTACTTCAGAATAATCATCCTATTGCCTATGCTAGTAGAACTCTCAATGCACACGAAATTCGATACAGTACCACAGAAAAAGAATTATTGGCAGTTGTGTGGGCAGTCAAATACTTTAGATCATATCTTTATGGGCAAGAATTCGAACTGCAAACAGATCACCAAGCATTGAAATGGCTACACACTAAATATTTAGGAAAAAATTTAAATCCCAGATTGCAAAGATGGATTTTATCCTTGGGAGAATATAAAATTAAAATTGAATATCTTAAAGGTAAAGAAAATAAAATTGCAGATTTTCTTAGTAGAATAAATATTGATGATCATGAAATAAATAAATTGACCGAAACATTCAATCTCAACGAAGGGAGACAATCTCTGGAAACTGAAAATTCTAATTTAATAGAAAATATAAATTATAACTTAATCACAGAAAACGACAATGATAATATTTCACTTCAACCTACTATTCATTCTCAAAGAGAAGAACAAAATGACCATATCCCTATTTTAGATACAATAGTCAATAGATTTAAAACTCATATAATAATTACTTCAAACTTTACACAAGAATTCGAACAAATATTAGGAAATAGAAGAATATATATACACCCAAATTCAACAACAGAAGAAATAATTAGAATATTAAAAATTTATCTATCAAGTAATAAAGTAGCCATTTATACTCAAATAACAGATCATGAATTCAATATCATACAACAAATATTAATTAGAGAATTCCCTAACATCAAATTCATAAAATGTACATATTTTGCACAAGATGTCACAACAGAAGAAGAATTAATTAGAATAGTGTCCATACAACACAAAGAACAAAAACATCCCGGTATAATTGCACTTTATGAAGATTTAAAAACCAAAGTATATCACAAAGAACTTAAAACAATAATAAATAAAATTACTAATAACTGCGATATTTGTAATCAAAGGAAATATGATAGAAATCCTATTAAACCTAAATTCAAAAAAACAGAAATGCCAACTAATAAAAATCAAATAATACATGTAGATATTTATACAAATAAACGACAGATTTTCTTAGTTTTTATAGACAAATTCACTAAATTTGCAACAGCATATCCACTTGAACATAAAAATCATACAGAAATCATAGAAAAATTAAAAATGTATTTTAATCATAAAAAACCTCATAAAATAGTAGGTGATAATGAATTTAATAATTTCAATATCAAAGATTTTCTTAGACAAGAAAACATAGAATTACATTTAGTCAAGCCGAATAGTCATACAGGAAATTCAGACGTTGAAAGACTCAACAATACTTTAACCGAAAAAATACGTATATTGAACCTTGAACAAAATAATCCCATACGAATTCAAATGTTAGAAGCTGTAAAATATTACAATATCCAATACCATAACACTATTAAATGTACACCATTAAATGCTGAAGAAGGAACAATACCAATAGAAAAAATATATAATAACTTAATAAAAGCCCAAAACTTTAGATTAGGAAAATACAACAAAAATAGAGAAGATTATGAAGAAACAAGACAATATGGTTATATAAAAAACTATAAATCTTTAAGACATAAAGAACAACCTAAGTTCAGAAAATACAAGTTATCAAATGTCCATCCAATAAATATTAAACGTCCTCTTAAATTTTCAGATAGTTTCACTTATCCTCATATTATTAATAATAGTACAACCAATAATGATTAAATTACAAATAAAACAAAAAGAAAAAATCGAATCAAATACAAGAATTAAAAAAATCATAAAATTTTGTATTATTCTAGTACGAGTACATATAAGTTACCTTAAGCATTTAAAAAAAAAAATATATTAAAGGTTTCAGGAGAATCCTCATCTTAACGAAGGGAGAGTTACATTATCTATTTAATAAAATTAAATAAAAACATAGTAGTCAATTAGAATTAATTAATCAAAAAAAATATATAAAAATAAGTTAATTAATAAAATCATTTTTTATAAAACAAGATTTTGAAAATAAAACATAATAAAAAAATATTATAAATAAAAATTGTGTTTTATTAAATATTTTTTTTAAAAATTAATTAAAAATATTAGTCATGCGTGCGTAAGAAAGAGGAGAAATAGAAGTCTACAAAATGAAGAAATTTCTTTTGAAATTTGAATTTTTGAATATTTGAATTTTTAAAATTTGAAAAAGTTAATAGAAAGTGGATTATATCTGTACTATGTAACACTGGCTGAGAAATGGTTTGAGAATGAAATTTCGATTAGATTTCTAGATTTTATTTGAACCAGTTTTTCAAACGAAAATTTCAAATTATTCCTTGATGTGTTGATGCAAAGAAATAGAAATATATAAATACACAAATACATTCTTTGTGTTATTCCATCAGATTTCACAAAAGAAAACAATAATATTGGTTTGGTTTAAGTACCTTTTCTCTAATCCCTACGTCCCTACATAGAAGAAATTAATTTGAATGAAATCATACATTAAAATATTTTTTTACAATGACAATAAGTCACAATTTTTTAAAAATGAAATAAAAAAATTATAATGGTTCCAAAATACATATTTAATATATATTTTAAATATTTCTTCCTGTATGTTCGTAATGACAATTAAATCGTAAAATCCTGTTTTCCTTTATAAATGCATCACGAATTCAATAAACAAAAATTCCATAAGCATAAACATTTGATATCTGTACATGTAAAAAACTTAATCGAAGAATATAACAGTTATTACATCGCTAGAAAACATATCAAGCAACAGTTTTTTAAAAATACATATTTTTATATATATTCAGATACATGTTCACATTTCAATGACATAAATTGAAAACTTCATTATGTACAAATGTTTTCATAAGTTAAATAATGTTCTAGGACAAGAAAATGTTGTGGACATAAGATAGAAATTCACACGTGTGTTATGAAACAAAAATTAATCTATACTATATAAACATCATAAACAATGTAAACAAAATGATCTAGAGACAAATAAATACAAGCAACAGCAGAAACATAACAAACATAATAATATTCCTCAACTTATTCAATCCGTTACTTACAAAACCATGTATCTATGCAATAAACACAAGTTTATTAAAAATTCCAGATACAATTTTTATTTCAGACACTTAATTGAAAAACCGAATATTGATCCCAATTATGAAATATCCCTAAACTTAAATATGTTGGTCCACATTTAATTAATACATTATATATTATATGTAATTGGTTTCAGACACTAAATCGAAATACATACACTTTGCTTCTTCAAAAACAAAGTTTATAAACAATAGTTTCTAAATACATACTTCTTTTCATTCTGTCATTCTGTACAAATTGTACCGACATTAAATGAAAATGTTTTTATGGTTAAATAATGTTCTTATACAAAATATTGTCGACTTAAGATAAAAATTCTCATTTTGGTTGTAAAACAAAAATTAATATTTAAACATCTTAAACACTTAAACAATGTAGACAAAAGCAAGCCAAGAAACAGCCATAGAAAAAAAGCAACTTAAAATTAATATTCCTAAACATAATCAATTGGACACTTTAGAGACAAATAAATACAAGCAACAGCAGAAACATAACAAACATAATAATATTCCTCAACTTATTCAATTCGTTACTTACAAAACCATGTATCTATGCAATAAACACAAGTTTATTAAAAATTCCAGATACAATTTTTATTTCAGACACTTAATTGAAAAACCAAATATTGATCCTAATTATGAAATATCCCTAAACTTAAATATGTTGGTCCACATTTAATTAATACATTATATATTATATGTAATTGGTTTCAGACACTAAATCGAAATACATACACTTTGCTTCTTCAAAAACAAAGTTTATAAACAATAGTTTCTAAATACATACTTCTTTTCATTCTGTCATTCTGTACAAATTGTACCGACATTAAATGAAAATGTTTTTATGGTTAAATAATGTTCTTATACAAAATATTGTCGACTTAAGATAAAAATTCTCATTTTGGTTGTAAAACAAAAATTAATTTTTAAACATCTTAAACACTTAAACAATGTAGACAAAAGCAAGCCAAGAAACAACCATAGAAAAAAAGCAACTTAAAATTAATATTCCTAAACATAATCAATTGGACACTTAGAATATATTCAACAATCCAAGAAACATTGAATTCGTCTGTAATACTAGATACAATTTTTAATATCAGACATTTATTTGCATTTATATAAATGAAAATGTTTATAAAATTTATTTCTATAGAAACTAAACAAAAAATATCTCTACACTTAATATGTAGCAACACATTCCGTGGTTTCAGACACTCAATCGAAATAGATACATATATTGCTTCTTAAGAAACACCGTTTATAAACAATAGTTTCTAAATATTTCTGGTTATTTTGTACAGATTGCATTGAAATTAAATGAAAATGTTTAAAACAATTCTGATTAGTTTATAGACTTAATGTGGATAGAAACAAAGTATTTAAACAAAATTGAAGGAACATATTTCATTGAAATGTTGAAATGAAATACGCAGACGCAAATTTTTCATTTGACATTCGACATTCTGTGAAAATGTTTACTATGTATCTGAATTATAATAAACGTTGAATTTATCTACCACAGATACCTATTTTTAGTTTAGTTTCATTCGTCGTATTTATTATGGTACAGTTCAATTTCTTCGTTTTATAAAAGGTTCAAGTATCAAGATATTTTATGAATTTCACAATTTTAACAGCACGCACCAAACGTAGACCACAATCATTTGCAGAAATAATTTAAGTAATTTGTCCTCCATCTATTATACAAAATAAATACAATAAGGGATGCATCCTTATCTCAATTGAAGTAGATCTACTTTTAACTTTGAGTTGAATAATTTCTACTACTTAATACATCAAGTCTACTTCATTTTGTTGGCAAAGCAAAGTACATAATTATTCTCAACCAAACGAGAACTACTCAATTTTAATTCTAATTTTTGAAATATGTAATGTACTACTGCTAAGTACTAACCTACTCATATAAAACAGAATACGCTAATATAGGCATGAGAAGGATATAAATTGGATTATGAAACAAATCTTAAACAAGAACAACGTACGAAAATTACAAACTAAACCAAAAATAACGGGTCACAATAATACAACAAACAGACTTAAGAATATTGATTAATTAGCGGACAATCCAAAATAGAATTATATGGTGCATGAAAACCAAGCAAGTAAAAGGAACTGTAAGGTTAGAGAGAAATTAAAAGTAATGATTACTGAACAACGAAAAGAAATAAGCATGCATTTTTTTTAATGAGTGTGATTTCGAAAAAATATGTAATGTACACTAATACTTTTCTCATAATGTACACATTGTACGCAACAACGCATAAGTATATTATGTTTATATATGTACACATTATTTCTCTCCGGCAAATTAAGATAATACATACTTATATATATATATATATTTTTTAATTTTATTATAATTATCATTTTTCATCATTACTTATTTGTTATTTTATAATTTTCTTAACATTTATTTTTATTTTCTAAAAAAAAACGAAATCTCCATACTGTATTTCTTGTTTTTTTTTTCTTATTTCATTTTTATTTAGATTTTTTTTATATTTTCGTTTATTTATTTTTATTGTTTAAACTTTTTCGAATTACAGTCAAATATTCAACAATTATTTTTATTTTTTCATTATTATTTTATTTATAATTTTCATAATTAATTAATTAAATGAAAAAGAAAAGAAAGAGAAATTATCTTATCACTATTATTATTATTATTATTATTTAATCATATACAGTGAAATAAATAAAATTATTTCTTAAAAAAATATAGAAATTGAGTAAATATAATATAATTTATTTTATATAGATATTTCTCTTTTAATTTTAATTTTTTTTTTTTTTTTTGCTTATTTCTCCGTACTTTTTTTTCCACAATTCATTTATAAGAACCGGTAAGGTAGAAATAATAAAATCTATTATTTTAAAGATCAATTTCATATAAAAAATTTGATATCTCGAATAACAACATAAAAACATAATAAAAATCAAATATATACATACATATTATTGATCGTAAAATTTACATAATAAATACGTACGTTATAATTATATACGGGTACGTATATTTCTATTTGTATATGTGCGATATTATTATACATACATGAGTAGGTAATAAATTAAAATTATATAGGTATATATGCATTTTAAATATACATATTTTTAGTCAGTTTCATCAAATTAATTATAATTATAAACTATACTGCGTCAAATAAATTATGCGATGGATAATCATCAATTAAATAAAATTGAGTGATATTACATATAAAAATATGACGTATAAAATAATAATTATAAATAAAATAAAATTCAATTTAATTTTAGTAGTAAATTGTTCTAATTTATTTCAGATTAAATACAATTTTAGTCCTAAGTTTCATTTATTCTTAATTGATGATAAGTTAAAGGAAAATCAAATTTACAATAATTTATAATTTCAAATAATACATATTTTATTTTTATGTAAAATGTTACTCGTAGCTAAATGTATAAATTTATTGATTTATCAAATTTCTTGTCATTGTAGTTAATAGTAAATAAATTGTCTAAAGAAAATAATAAAAATAAAATTAATTTAATTTTTAATTATACAGTAAAATTTTTAAATAGTCGTAAGGCATCAAATAATTTGCATCGATTTTACATATTCTTATAATATGTATGTAATGTAGATATAATGTATTAGTAGTATATCCATTTTATTTTAGTTTGTTTATTTCATGTAAATATTTCGTTTTTCTTGTTTGTATATAAATTAAATTCAAGAGATCTCATCAAAAATATTTTATATGTAATTTTCGATAATTTAATATTTTTTGATTTTTGGTTTTTATGAAAATACACATATACATATATGGAGAATATCAAAAATCACAGGAATTGATCTCTTTTTAAATTTTTTTCTTTAAATTATTTTCTTTTCTTTTCTTTTCTATATATATATATATATGTATTTATTTTATATAATCTATTTAATTCATTTATATAAATCATATGTATATAGGCTTTTAAAAATTCCAATGTTTCAGAAGAAAAAAATAATAATGATATTAGACGAATGATAATACATAATGACGAATTATAATTTAAAAAATTGATTTAAGAGAAATTTTGATTCAAATCTTTTGTTGTTTTCTTCTTTATCTTTCTTATTTTCATTTTTGTTGTTATTATTAATTATTCGTTTTTTTTTTTGTATTTTATTTTATTTTCCTTTTAGCAAAATTTATTTTTTATTTATTTCAAATTGCTATCTTTTCATTTAGATGATTTGATTATATTGTTTTGCGGTATAATTGCGAAGTATTTCGTGCTTTTAAATTTGTTTTTACTGCTTTCTTTGCTTGTTTTTAAATTTCTTTTTTTTTATATTTTCGTTTATAATTTGAATAATTTTTTTTTTGTAATTTCTGTGTATTTGATTTTAGAATTTAAATCCTTCATTGGGTATATTAGGATTTGCAAATTGAAAGCCACTTTCATCAACAGCTGGTGCTAAAGGAGATTCATCGGCCTAAAAATATTAAATGATAACGTCACATATATTTCATTATAAATAATAAATTATATAATTTTATTTGTTTCAAATTTCAAATTTATTTGTTTTTTACCTCTTCTGAAAAGAAATGTTCTATAATCTCATATGCCAATTTATAAATATCGACATTCTCGTGATTTTGAAGTTTTTCTATTTTTGCCAGACCATCACATTCTTCAATCATATTTGCGATATGTTCAACATCAGGTCCAGCCATTTTTAATATATTATTGATGCCATCGAGAACAACCTAAAAATAAATTTTAATATTAAAATTTGTTTTTAATTTTAAGGATAACGAATAAATTGTTAGCTGTACTTACATTTATGACTTGTGTATCCTTACATGATAATAAATCGCAGAATGGTGGAACGGCACCTTCTTTTATTAATTCAGCAACTTGTTCTCTATTTCCACTTATAGTCAAATTACTTATTGCCCATGCTGCTTCTTTCTGAGTTTGGAACTCACCTTTACTTAAATTTTCAATAATTTTCGGCAATAAACCAGCATTAATGACTGCCTGAACTTGAAATTGATTACCGGCTGTTATATTTGATAAGAACCATACAGCTTCTTTACGAATTTTTTCTTTTTGATGTGATAATAATGCCGGAAAATATGATAATGCTTCATAATTTAATACGACTTGTGTTTGCTCATCTGATCCAGTTACAATATTTCCTACAGCACGTAATGCAGCCGTTTGAACTTTAACTTCAACATGTCCCAATAATGGAATTAATTTTGGTACAACACCGCTATCGATTACCATTTGAATTTGTTCATTACCACCATCGGTTAAATAACTGATTGCCCATACTGTATCGACCAATATATTTGTATCGGTGTGATGTATTAAAACATTTAATGCCGGTAAAATTTCTCTTATTGTGCCTGATGGTGGTGGTGGTTCTTTATTACGACATAAATTTACAATTACCCATGTTACATTACGAAGAAATGATATCGGTATATCGGGTTTTATAAATGATAATAACGGCTGTACAACACCTTGACTGATAACATAATCTCTTAAATGTGGACCATCACCAATTATATTACCCAATGCCCAAACAGCTTGCTCACAAACTGTCTGTGCTGGTGATGATAATAATTGAAGGAAAAGTGGGACGGCTCCAGCACGAACTACCTATAATTTTTAATTGTAACATTTTGTTTTAATCAAATATATTTTTTAAAATATTTCACTTTATCCTTTATTTATGTTTCTAACCTGATTTGTTTGTTCTGGTGTACCTGATGCAATATTTGTTAGTGCCCATGCAGCTTCAAATTGTAAATTTGTATGATCGTGTCTTTTTAAACAATTCACCAATACTGGAAGTATATCACTGTTAATTAAATCATTTATTGGTGGATTTCTATCAGATGATAGTAATTTTCTAGCTGATTGTACAGCAGCCAATTGTTTTTCTGGATCTGTTGCATTTGCAGCAGATTCAACTAATTTCTTTAAATTAATATTTGATAAATGATCATCTTCATCTGTTGAATCGACTGCTGGTACATTTCGTCGTTTTAAAATTGTCTCTTCACGTTTATTTTTCCTCAATTCAACTGTTACCTCATTTCGTCGTCTTCGCATTTCCTTTTTTAAATTAATATTTTCAATTTAAAAAAAATAAATAAATAAATAAAAGCAGTACGTAATGTAATATTCATAAGTACATTTCATATTCATAGTTCATAGATATGTGTATGTAACATACATACGTCATTTAATGGCAGGCCAATAACATTTAAAGTATTTTTATTTTTGGTTTAATATGTACATACATATACATAAAAAAAGGAAAAATATATAAAAAACAATTAATTTATCGTCTTTAATTGAACATGAAGACAATAATAATTCTTCTGTTTTATGTTTTGTATTTCTTAAAAATGGCTGATTATTATTATTATTATTATTATTATTATTGACGATTGGTGGACGATATTTAATTTTAAATTTTTCTTTTGAATATAAAAAATTTAAAATGGCATATTAAGTAGGTATTTCTATTGTTAACTTTATGAAAATTTGATGCAGTGTTATTGAATTTATTTTTTTTCATTTCTACATTCAAGAATTTCAATAGTACTTTTGATCGACATCGATTTTATTTTTGATAGATACCTAGAAGGCCATAAAATTCATCGTACATAAAAAACAACACTAACAATATAATATAATCTTTATAAATACCTACATATATGTATATTTATTATGTACACCATATATGCACATATGTATATGTACATATCTTTTGCGTATTTTCTTTCTTGTGAAGATATCTAACCAAAATAATTCGTCCACTTATCGTCAGTCATCAACAGTATATTTATTTTTCGAATTTAATGTATTTTTGTTCCTTTTTTTATATATGCATGTACATATTTTACATAAATTTAAATTCTTATTAATTTTATTCTCTTTATTTAACTTACTTCCTGATCTTTTCCTTTATTTTTGAATACATTTAGTCGATTTTTAATTTGAGGATCCGTCGACGCCATTTTCGCGAAAAATCTATTCTGTTCTGTCTAATGTCTAGATTTTAGATTTTGTTACCTTTGCTTTTTTTATTACTACTACACAAAGTACTTATAGTAGAAAAGCAAAAAAAAAAAATAATAATTAAGAAATGTTATGTATCTTTATTATATATTATATTATAAATATGCATATATATACATATGTATGCAATGCTTAGTTTAGTTTACAATATATATTTTTCTTTCTATTAAAAGCACGAAATATAATTTAATAATTCTTCACACAAATATCATAAAAAAACAAGCTTATCCATCCGATGTCCAGAAAATAATTCGATTTCTATAAGTTTTCTTTTAGTTTAGTTTTATTTTTTTCAAATTTTCATCTAGTTTTCAATTAAATAATAATTAACATTTATATAAACCTTTATGTGTATTAAAAATATAAAATGAAAGCAAGAAAAAAAAATTTCATCTTCTTCTATAAAATCAAAAAAGAAGTAAAAAAATTTAATCGAAACTGAAATAATGAATTTTCTCGTCAAATATCAGATGTTGTCTTTTTCTGTGATTTTTGTCTTCCTTCGAAACAAAAAAAAATACATGTATATAAATTACTAAATTACATTACATTACATTTACATTACATACATGCATATGTACATATATGTGGTGCAGGATTACTTTTCTACTTACACTTTTCAAAAAAAAAAATAATTTAAAAAAAATAAAGATAATTTATTTTCTTCTTCTTCGTTTTGTTAAATTATTTTTCACTTAGTTTAGGCTTAAAAGGATATTTATATATCGATGATATAAATTACTTATAAATGTATACCTAATGTACAATTATGAGAATTCGAATACTACATATAATTCAAATTCAAGCTATATTTTAAGATTGATTACAACACTGCAATTATTATAAATTAATTTATTTATAACAAATTTTTTGTTATTTTATTTAATATTTCTAGTTTTCTACTCCTTTCTATTTAGAAAAAAATATATAATTCTTTAATAAACTTCACTTCTTCAGTTTCACACACGCATCACTTATTAGCACGTTTCACGACCGTGACGTTTAACATGAAATTAGCTATGATTCATCAAATCGAACGAATACTATAAAATTTATCGTTCAAAATTCATTTTATTCAAATTCGTTAAATTTGTTCACTCATTAAATCAATTTTCAGTTAAAGTGTCAACTTCACATTTACCATTTACTTTTGAAAAATAGGCAATGTTCATAAAGTATATTTTAGACGAAAATAATCAAATAAAAAGGTTGTACGCAAACATGAATTCGAATACATTTATATAATAAATATGGAATGGTTACACAAACAAAAACGCAAGTACCAAGCAGAATTATTGCTTCATAAAAATAAATCTGAATGAGTATTTGAAAAATTGACATTTGTACAAAAGTAAAATCAAGAATTAATTTTCGCAAGTGAGAATATTATAAATCAGCAGAAGCGATACAAAACTACAAATTAACGTATAATTTTTGCGTGCAATATTACTAAAATGAATAATCATTCAAATTAGTAATTGATTATTTTCAATAATTTTAGTGAATATTTATAAAATGTAAGAATATATAAATAGCTGCTTTTCTTTGGTCACGATTATCTGATAATTCTCAGTTCTCAATTGAGCAATGCGTTTCTTTGGTATGTGTTTTTTCTATTCTGTTATAGGTGGCAGCAGCAATGAAGTGAGATTTATGTAATCCAACTGAGGAAAAATATTTTTGCTCAGTTGATGTGAGGAACTGAGAATTAAAAAAAAAAAAACAATTTTGACAATCTTCGCGTTCATACTTCGTAAATTTTTGGATATAGTTTATTTTTAATAAATAATTTGTGAAAATTAATTTGTAAAAATAAAATTTTTTTAATTATTTCTTTTCAAAATGACAATCAACTGAGAATAAAAGTATCAGTCCATTTCTTTCAGTTTGTTTGCTCAGTTAGTAAAAAGAATAATATAAATGATCTAAGTGAGATGTCAAACTGAGAATTATCAGATAATTGTGAGTGACCAAAGAAAAACAGCTAAATATTAATAAATTATAAAATTAAAAATTTATTTTCAACAATTGAGATAATTTACTTTAGCTTTCAATTTTATTTTATTTTTTTTTGATCCAATAAGTATGCAATTGATTTTTTTTTAAATATGTATAAATTTTTAATTTTTGAAATTTAAAAAGATAACGTTATTGTTAATAAAATTTTTAGACAAGGATTAAATTGCAAGGATAAAAAAATAAATTTTTAATTTAAAACATCAAAAACACTTGCGATTTTTGTTTAAATTTTCATTTGAATGAATCCATTGGCAATACTAAATTTTCAAGTTTTTTATACGTCACAATGAGTATATGTAGTATATGTATGTAAGTGTAATTGAATTTTATCAGATATTCTAAACAATACCATATAGTATAAATAATTTGTTTTATTCTTTTGTATGTACACATATTCATATGTACATACATATCTACTATCTACATAATATAATACATATCTACTATCTACATATACATATATTCTGTGATACTATGTTTAGTTTTTTATTATTATTATACATTATATACATATAGCTATGTATATTATATGGGCATCATCATGCATATATTGTATATGTATTATATAGTGAAAACATTTGAGAGAAGTTTTTCCTTTATTTTAAATATATCCATAATTTATACATATGGAAATTGGATATAATGTATAATAAAAGTATATACGTACGTACATACATACATATGTATGCATATATAACCTGAGCGAAGAGCACCTATTATATGTGTGTACTCTCTATAAAAAATATATTTCAGTGGCGCCTTTATAAATTATAATATATGTACTTAGGTACATATGTATATAAATATAGATATATAGTTGGTTTTTATATTTTATTTTCCTTTTAGATATTGAATTGAATATATGTATGTATAATATTTTCAAATATTCCTCTCTAAATACATACGAATACATACTATATGTATACACAGTATATCAATATTTTATACACAAACACATTTCATTTTTTATACTCTTGTTAACAGATTTTCTAAAAATTTCAGTCTTTATCAGTGCTTCGAGCTTAATAGAAGAATAAAGGATAATTGTAATAAAAATTGTGTAATCATATAATAATATATTTTGAGTGTGTATATATTCTACATATAATATATTATAATATAAATTAATATAAAACAAGAAAAATATTTTTCTTGTATTTATATACAAAAAAAGAAAAAAAAAATAAAATTAAATAAAAATTCGAAATACAAAATTAAGATAAAAAATAAATACAACAACAACATAAAGAAAACCATATATCTAAAACTTTAACTAACTAACGAATGAAAGGAAAATTATTGTAATAAAACGACACGAAAAAAAAAACAAAAAAAAATTATATGTGCCAAGTAATTTAAAAAGTTTTTTGTTTCAAGTTCTTTTTCTAACAAAGCATAAAAACTCTTGAAGAAAATAAATATAAAAAAATAATAAATACAAATACATTTGTTATATGCGTATATAGGTAAACATACAAAAGTAAAAAAAGAGGAAATTTATTGTATGTAAGTGTTTTTTATATTGACTTTTTATGTACATATGTATATTCATATATGCTTAATATATGTATGTAATTTAATATGAATTTTATACAAATTAGATGAAGTTCAATTAATGAGATTTCTTTATTCTTCTTGATATTTTTTATGATTTTTATTTAAGTTTTTTTTTTTTAATTTTTTTAATTTTTTTTTTTTTGTATAAAATGTAGATGATATGTAATAAAAAAATATTCTAATTTATATGATTATTTATGTACATGCATGTACATATATATTTCTCGGTACGTAAGTACATATTATATGAATTTTTCATTATTAAATTATTACAAGAAAATTTCGAAAGAAAGAAAAAATTTTTTCATTATTCATTTTTTAATTTTTCCTACCTTACACATTTTATAATTCATGTATAATTTTATATGCAAAAATATGTAGAACATTTACATAGAATTTTCATATATGTATATACATATAAAGATCCTTTATCTTATGGGTACATGTACCTATTATTATAATATACATATACATATTTATATATAGTATACATACGACCTACCTACATACTTGTACTTATACACGTATATATACATACATATATGATCATTTACCTTACATATATATAATTATATGCATTTTATGTATGATATATGCTCCCCTAAACTTTTACTAATTATAATATACGTATACATACATACAAAGGAACATGTACAGGTGTATTTTTAATACTTTTTCTTTTTGTTTTGTTCTACATTAATTTTTTTATTAAAATTTTCTTGAGTTTTTTTTTTTTTTTAATTAAATTTTAGAGAAGAAAATACCAAATAAAAAATCCGGACATTTTTTAATCAATATACATACATATACATTTATACGTAATAATTCTTACTAATGGTAAGAAGATTACTATAATTATTGAAAAATAGAAGACAGAGAAAAGAAAAGAAAATAGTAAATTAGAACCAAAAAAAAAAAAAAAAAATCTTCTTATGCAAAGAAAGTTTTCACATAATATAAATGTATGTAGGTAAAGTTATATGTACATAGATATGTGTATGTATGTATGTATTTAAATAATTTTTGGTACATTATTTATATGTATATATATAAAAGTTTATTATACGTACATTATAAAATGAAAAAAATAATAAGTAAATATACGTACAGACAAATAGATACATACACAGTTCTTTTAATCAGTTTTACTTCTGTACAAAAAAGAATAATTGTAAAAGAATTTTACTACACATATGTACGTACCATCATGTATTTATAGTGTGTTGGTTATACAAGCATCATATCATCAAGTATCATTATTATTATTGTATAATAAATAGTAATATGATATTCTTGTCTAATAATCTATATATGAATGTATATAAGCATGTATGTTTTCAATCATATAAAATTAAAAAAAATAACAATAGATAAGATGATACACATAGAAAAAGGAAAAAGGATATTACATATTATCATCATCAATCAGTACCATATATTATATAGTGCTAGTAGTAGTCAGTACAGTATAAATACTCGCACACAGTACAAGTATACCTTTATATTTATACTGACTTTTGACTATATACATATACATATTATGTATGTATATATGTATATAAGATGATTTTATGTCTAACTCAAAAGGATTTTAGCTGATGTATATTGTGTATAAATATCATATGCATTATAATCACATCACATCTTCTGTATGTACATGTACATTGTATTTAAATTCATACATAGCTAAATACTCAAATGTTACACATAATATTAAGAAGTATACCTATATGTAGATATGTCCGTATGTATATCTAAATTATAATAATATATCCGTAACGTAACTGTATATAATGTAATATAAAAGGATATAAATAATATACATACACTGTATTTTTATAATATATAATAATATAGTTAATATGTTATTTTATTAAAATAAAATGTACGTAATGTACATATATTACGTACATTTGTATGTATATAATATACGGTACATATAGGACTATATACGGTATATGGTACCTACATATAGAGAGAATAATATACGGTTTGTACTATTGTATTTTCTTATTATATGCATGATGATGGTAGCCTTGAGAGGCGCCGATGAGTTTTATATATAGAACACAAAAAAAAAAGAAAAATAATCCAGAGAGTAGAAAAAAAAATATATATGTATATAATAATCAAAAAGAAAATAGAAAAAAAAAACTGAATAGGTATACAAAGAAAAATGAAAAAAAAATGATAAAAAAAATGAACCAAGAATATCGATTAAAGGATTTTATTCTATATGCGCGAATATACAGTATATAACATTTATATACGTATATATACATATATAGTATGTATATAATGTATGCATGTATATATGCATAAACAGACATGTACATATGTAGATACAGATTTTTTATGTATGTATAGACTGAATTGGATGTGTTAAAAAGCAAAATTCGAAAAAAAAAGTAAAGAAAAAATGATGGGAAATTGAGAAAAAAAAAATATGTGTACCAGAGAAAAATTAAGTATAAGAAGTATAATAGCTTTGTACGGAGTGGATATAGATATAAGATAGAAAATATACAAAATAAACAAATTACAAACGTACATATGAATATACATACATAATACACGAACATATACATACGTGTACAATTCTGTACATATTATATTATCTATATATATCCATCTAAAAATTTTAGTCATGCATCTACATATTCATAAAAGCATTTACATACATAAATATATGTATAACGATGTGTATAGTATATAATACGTATGGTTATATATATGTTATATGAATATAAATTATTTTCATATAAGTTTTCTTCCTTTTTGCATCAACAGCACTGAATATAAATTAAAAACGGCTTAATTCACCTACACATACATCAAATTATAAATGTATAATACTAACTCTAATTCTATATAACGATATAACTAAGTATATATTCATGTATGTATGTACTATGTACTATATATATAGATAGGTATCCTATATGTAAAAAGAAAAAATATATATAGTATAATACTTATACTCCTATACATACATTTATGTACATAATGTAGATTAGATTGTACACACTTCGCATACAAAGTGAGAATATTTTTTTAAGAAATAAACCGATAATCTTCTTGACACGATGCTTAGATATGTATATGAATGTACTTGATACACTTCTGGTATATACATAATATGTACATATGTTATACTGGCATTTTATATATTATAATTATGTACATATTATGTTTATTTTATTTGTATATCATTTGTAAATAATAGATTTGTATGTACATATTATTATGTATTTACATATATATAATGTAATATGATTGATGTAAATAGATATATAAAATGCTTTGATTATATATTTATTTCCACTTTACTTATATTTAAAGGATTTGATTTATATAGTTAATTGGTTAAATTATAACATTCATACACATACATTTAAATATACACAATATATAGATTAACATTTTATGCAATTCATATACATATACAGTAGATATAGGTACACATTTGTATCTAAATATATATATATGTACGTATACATATATATACATATATACATATACATACACATATGTACGTACATCTGTCCTATATATCATCATATCATTCAACTATCTAACTATACTATTTGTTATTATCTATTAATTCACATCTAATACTAAAATCCTTTTTAAAATACAAACATATACCCATATCCATATGTATGTATACGTATACATATTATAATTATTATAATATATACTCGTGTATAAAAGTACATATAAAAATATGCATTGTTATAATATAATATACATATTATCGATTTGTTAATTATAATTTGAATTTTTGCTTTTTCTCTTTATTATTGGTTATTTTATTTCTGTGTTTTTATATTTTCTTCTGCATATATGAGTATATAGTATATACGAGTATCGTAAACTTAATGTGTTGTTTTGATGAATGTATTTATAATGGACGTGCATTAATTTGAATTAGATGCACGAAATCATAGTATATACGATATATGTACATGTACATGAGTATATGCTATATACAATACTACCAATAATACATACTACCATACTACGTATTTGAAATATTATAAAGAAAATATAAATTAAATATACATTTGTGCATATACATACTATACATAGATATTACATAGGTATGTAAATAAAAAATAAACATACATTATGTACATTAAATGTGTCTATTAGAAGCAAAAGGATATGTTTTCCATTTTATAAGAAAAATGAGATATTAATATCACATTTTGTAGATTTTTCAAAACCGAATATAATTTTATTTAATGACATACATTTCGAAAAAGTCTCATATAACTGTTAAAAAATTGATTTGAAAAACACCATTAGTCTTAAAAAGGTATCTTTTCCAGTGAATAGTATGAATATTTATCAAAAAGTCTTTATTCCAATACAATTGATGTATTGATATTGATACAAATAATTATTTTCAAAATGGGCTGTTTTCCTTTTTCGGTTTTGTTCATTCAAAATCAGTTAGAATGCTCAAACGGTTTTATAATAATAATAATAATAATAATAAAAGAATGGAAAAAGTCTTCTAAAAACTTTAAGCCTCCAGTTAATTATAATTGTGAAGTATTTTTAATGTACATAACAATTAAATCCATTTTCTAAACAATTTTTTTTTTTTAAGTTTTTGTAGATTTTTATTCTTTCTCTATATTATATTTTTATCGAATAAATTTGAATGTCATATTGATCCATAAAGAAAAAAAAATAAATAGATAAAAAAATCACAATTTAGTTTTAAAACGGCCTCTTTTCTGAAACATAAGTTTCTAAAAGGTACCTTTTTCCAGAAGTTGTTTCCAAAGGGTACTCTTTTCCAAATTTCAAACTATAATTTTTCTCGTGATATATGAATTTTTCAATTAAAATTGCAATAGCATTCTACTTTCACAATGTTACCTAATTAAACAATCCAATTTTCATATTTACAGATGCTACTAACAACAAATAAAACGTTTTTCGTGTTTTTCTCAGAACGTGTTAACATGGAAAACATACCCTTTCGCTTCCAATAGACACAAATACGAGTACATTATAAATTACTTATTAGGGAATTCACTTAATGTATAGTAAAAGGTAAAAGCATTTAAGACGAGAAAACCATATGTAAATATTCGTGTATTTTACTAGGTTTACTAGATTTACGAGCTTTTATTATACATATTAAGTGAATACCTTTATTTTTAATACATTATTATCAAGTCATACATATCTATATTAAAATATTTTTTTGAAAACAATATATTACTATATACAAAAAATTCTAACAGCAAATTATTTATTAAAAAATATATAATAATAATTTATTTATTTTTTTTTATTATTATTCATATTTTGATATTTATTTTTATCAACATTTGATTTATTCACATATGTATATGTACTTTTATTTCAATTTTGATTTTTTCGAAAAATACATTTTTCATTATACTTACATTATGTCGTATTTAAATATATTTTCAGACAATTTTCAACACGTATTCCAGTCAGTATAACCATATACACAAAAATAATTAAAAAAAAACACTCTCGTATATATATAAATAACAGAAGGGTAGAGACAAAAAAAATTCTCTAATAAAATTTTATTGATTCATAAATATAGTGTGGAATCCTTTTATCTATCATAAAATATTGGTAGTTTAATTAACACCTATATAATTATATAAACATATATAGTAGAGAAGAGATAATTTTATTATAAAAATGAAAAAAGGTGACAATCCTAATCAACAACAACAGGACAGCAGCGTAACAAATAAAACAAAAACAACAACAACATCGAATTCGAATAATGCCTGCTGTAAATCATTATCATCATCAATACCACCATCGTCATGTGGTAATGATCCAACTAAGAAGGAGCTTGAAGCTGAATTTAGTGCGGATGATAAAGGTGCGATATACATATTTATTTATATATTTACATAACGTAGCTACTAATATATGATATCATATTAATGATTATAATTTGATTAATATTATTATAACCATGCATATACTTATTATGTACATGTGCGAAAATATACATACATAGAATAATAAATTAATAAAATTCAGGATTCATAAACAAACATAAAAATAATATATACTATGACAATATTTTATCTACTACGACTACCACACACTACATACATTATAATTAATTTTATATTGTTCGAGATATAAAGAATTATTAATTTTTCATTTATAATTATATCAGTATTTGTATATAGTCTCTATCACTATCACTATTCAATTTTGTAAATGAAAATAAAAACTCCACTCCAATATTTTTGTGTGCATAGGTATCTATATGTACGAGTTTATAGTAATAGCATAAACACCACACGCATAATATTCTAAATTCATTCTATTTTCTATTTTTGTATACAAATTTTAAATGCTCGCGTTTATTATATTCGATATTCGATATAAATATTAAAAATAAAGAATAAAATTACTATTAAAAAAATAAATAAATACGTCATAATCCACTTTTATAATTAAGGTTACATATATTAAAAATTAATTCCCACTAAATCTATATTTCCTCGACATTCATTTATTTATTTATTTTTTTCTTTGTTTTTTTTTTTTTGTGTGTTATCAACCAACATTATTTTTATATACATATGTACTCGTATATACAGAAAGATACATAAGTATTTTATTGTAATTGCTTTTCTTATAATAAGTAATAGTAATAGTTACTATGTAGGTTGATGTATTATTAATAAAATAAAACATAACATAACCGACAAAAATAAAGAAAAAGAAAAAACCATTTGAGACACTATAATGGATAATAGATTATTATGTATCATATATAGCCATAAAAAAGAATATAAAATTAGAATATTAATAAAAGATATGTTAATATACATACCTTTCATATACCCTCTACATATACATGAAAATTCACAAATTATATTTAAATTATGTATACATTATAAATGTTGATATCCTTTATATCATAGAGACAAAATTATCTCTATATCTATTTTTTGATAATACTTATACTCGTATATTCTTTGTTTTCAAGGCTTAAAGGATCATAATATTTAATTTGTTTTATTAATAATTAAATGCATTCTATTATTAAAATTGATAAAATTGTATATGACTGATATATTCAAGACAAATTTATATCACACTTGTACAAATACATACATACATACATACTTTTATGTTGTATATAATATGATTCTTTGATTTGAAATAACAAATACAACATTATACATACACAATATGTACTTGTATGATTGTATTTTCAAAAAATATACATACATATATATGTACGATATGTCTCTGTTTTTCATCCTCTTTTTTAATTTAATTTTAGTGTAATTTTGAATATAATTTTGTACATTATTATGTAGATATGTATGTGTACTACATACATACTTCTAGATAAGTATTTTCAAATTTTCATTTCATAACAAATTCATTTTATGTACATACTTGTATGTATGTATATACATACCTACATCAGACATCTATTGTGTATATATAGAGTATCAGGTTCGTAGAATACTTACTAGGCATAACATTCGGTTATTATCTGAATCAATTAACCAAAAATATTTAAAAAAAAAATAATAATAATTGAATTAAAAATTAATAATTGGATTAAATTGTCAAAAGTGCTCGGGCAAAAATTAATTAAAAATGCTATTTAAATACAATACATTTTAGATTCATATATATGTATGTACATATCATTTACAATGTACATTTATGTACACTGTGCACATCTGCGTTTAGAAAAATTATATTTTTAGATACATATACGTACATACATTATATGTGTACGTATGTATAATTAATGGCATACCCATATACACAATACAAAGTTTTAATTTTCAATTTAAAAATATGCCTACTACAAAGTATAGTATGTTACATACAATATACAATGTATAGACAAAAAATACACCTGAAACCTTACTATATATATCATATACATGTAATATGTATGTATATGTATGTATGTACATAGTACATACATATATACATGTTTTCTAAGGTCTTTTAATTTTATACATATAAGCTTTAAACGAAAATCAATAATATTACTTTTGTAAAGTACAGAATATCTGATTTTAATTTTTTCGGGCTACGAATATATACATATAGGTACATTATTTATGCATAACCTATAGGTATTACATTACGTATTACATTACTTTTATATTTCATTTCTATCGCCTCTTAAATTAGCGGAACAAAATCAAAAACCTAATAATGACCTATTATTAAGATAAAATTCGCTAAAAATTTAATTTTTTATTTCCGTTTCTTTTATTCCTTGTGTCATTTACTTGTTATTACATAAGTACCTACACTCGACTCTAAATACATATATACATAAAAGTATAATATTGTAAAATGTGGTAAAAGTAACATACAATTCGTTGAAGAATTGGCCATTAATTTTTAACTTAAAAAAAAAAAAAAAAAAAAAATACAAGTACATACATTCTTGCACATACATATACAATACACTCCTAGATGAGATGCATTACATATAGTCATACATACATCCATTTAAAGTATGTTATTATAATCCCCTTTTTGAATCAGATTTACTCGATTTTTTACACTTTTATTTTCCACTTTTTTGAGGATTATGAATACAAAAATGAAAATATGTACAAGCAAAAATATAGAAATGAAAATTTTTTAATCTTTATAACTGCTTTTACACTTAAAAAGTGTCTTTTTTTATAAGATTTAAATTTGATTTTTATTGTAAGCTTGCCAACATGAATATATGTATGTACTTGTGCTTATTTTTACACATAATGTACATTTGTATGTGTGTATATGTGTTTTTATGTGCACTAAATACATACATCTATCTCTATAGAATACATAATGTATGTATAGTATAGTATATGTATACATATAGCTTCGAGTGCTAAAAGGATCAAAATTTTTATCCATACGACAACAAAAATAAAAAATAAAATAAAATCATATAAAAAATTATTTTAATATGAAAACGTACGTATATGTATGTACTTATACATAATAATATTCAAGAAATTATTTTCATTTTGTGTAATGTTAAATGTTACAGGACATCTAGAATTTTTGTCTACATTTTGAAATATTATAATATTTGTATTCATATTGTAAAATTTATGATGGAATATAACCACTTTGTACGTACATACCATATATTAGGCGTAACATATTTTGATATTTTTGAAAACTATTTTAGAAAATACATAATACATACGTACATAAAAAGAAACAGTTTATACACATTATACACTTAAATATAAACATTACATTTATATAAATACTATGTAAGTGGGCATAACAAGCACATGTGTAATAATATATACTTCAAATTACATAACTAACATTTTTACTACTACAATTTAAAAAATATTTTTTTCAAATTTTATACTCTAATAAATTTTTTAAAACATTTAATTTTTATCCTGTTTTTTTTTTTCTGTCTGGTTTTCTTTTTATTCTTCTATATTTTTTTCTATTTTTTGAATTTATATTAATTCATGTTTATATATATACATGCACTCATATTATATAGAATTACAAAATGCAGCTACAAAAATTCAAGCAACATTTCGTGGTCATTTACAACGTAAATTAATTAATAATGATATGAAAGAGGAGGATGTTGATATACAAGAAATTACAAAAAAAGTTGCTGAAGAATTGGATATTGATTTAACTGATCCAGAATTACATAAGGCTGCTACTAAAATACAAGCATCATTCCGAGGACATAAAACTCGAAAAGATACAACTGACAATTAAATTTATTATTTTTATTTCAGAAAAAGAAAATAACAAAAAAAAAAAAAGAAGAAAAAAACAAGGTAAAATTTAGACACAAACAAAATAAAAAACACACATATATGTACGTATAGTATGTATGTATAAATATAATATAATACAAATAATAAAAATGCAAAAAATTATATAATAAATATAAGATAAAAATTGAAAAAAAAACATTTCTTTTTTTGTTGTCAATCAAATAATGAATTCATTCTAGTATGTATTTTTTTTCCGCGTCTTTTGTATATGATGATGATGATGATAATATGTATGTGATATGGATATGAAGAAGAATTTACATACAATACTAATACATACAAAAACATATACATAACATCTTTAATGTATGTAACATGTAAGTATGTACACATCATACAATTTGAATGAAAAAAAAAAAAAACCATAAATCTTTTCTCTTGTTTGTATAATAAAAAAAAAAAGAAAATAAAAAAATAAAATTAAATTAAAAAAAAAATGTTATAAAAGAATTGAAAAATATAAAGAAAAATGAAAGAAAATTATGAATACATTTATATATGTATATGTGTCTAATATGTGCTACTATATGTATATATACATGTGTGTATATTAACATATGTACATAGTACATATACATTGAACATATTATTCATACAAATAATACAAAAGATGATTTTTATTTTTATATTTTTTAAATTTAATCGATAAACAAAACAAAAGAAAGATTTTTTTTAGATACATACATACAGCATATTTTTTTTAACATTTATTTTTTACGTAATTTATTTATTTATTTAGTTTTTTTTTTATCAAAATGCATAACTGTATAGTTATATATGATTCTAATTCATATTTTGTACGTATAAATCTAATACGTACATATGTATACTGTTGGTTGGTAAAAAAAAAAAAAAAAAACAAAATAACATAAAAATGTACGATATGAGTATATGAGTATGTACGTATGATGGTTATAAGAATATAGAGTATACAATTTATTTTTAATTTTATTTAAATACTTACATATACATACAAACTTACACAATTCTCAAATGTATATTATGTATGTGTACATAATGTAAAAATTTTAATTTATTTTTTGTATGATGATATGTATGTTATGTTATGTTATGATATGTTATATTTATGGTGAATGATACAATGAAATTTCATTTAACAAAATGATAAAATAAAATGTGTCCTTTTTAAAATACAAAAAAAAAAGAATCTTTTCGATATACATATGTATATGTAGTGCGCATATATTTGTATAAATACATACAACATATGTATATGCATAATTGCATATACATATAGATACTGTATACTCATCATATTATGGCATTATTGAATTGAATCATACAAAAGTGAAAAGTAAAAAACTTTTTAGAAAAATTTTTTGAAATATTACAAAAATAAAATGAAAAATATAAAATATGAATTTAAGAGCTTTATTCAAAATAAACAAAACGACTAAAAATGAAAAATCAAAAAAAAAAAAAACTGCATAACATAACATTTATATAAATTTAATTAAAATTTTTAAAAATTCATACATTATTCAATTTTTTCCAGTTTCTTCAATTTTATTTCATTTCCATCTGGTCTTGTTTTTTCTATTTTTATTTACATGCAGGTACATACATACAAAAAATTTTCAATTAAAAGAAAAATTTATTACTTTAAAAAATATTTACATTTTATAGGTATACATTGTAATCTATTTAATGAGAATTTAAAATCCTTTGAATAAAAATCTAATTTCGAATAAGAAAAATTTTATACGTATTATGCTTAAAACAAACTTATTGAACATATGGTATTGGTATTATAATTCTACTACACATGCACTTGTAGGTGGACGTGCAATAGAATATTGATTAAAGTACATACATTTAATAATCGTGTAAGTAATATTAAACATGCACATGATTCGATTTTATTCAATATACTCGTACAACAAATGTATGATTTTTTTAAGGACATCATAATCAATTTTCTACATACTGTACGTATAGAGTGTAGTATCAATGTACCGCATTTTTCTATCTTTTTGGTATAATACTTACATTGACAGATGTATAGAATAAAAATGTTGATCAAATTATATAATATATACAATTCCATATTTCATAAATACCATATGTGTCTGTTAAGTTTATACATACAGTGGATATCAACAGCCTTTGCACACCTTCAAATTTAAACTTTGGATGCCTATAACCAAAAACTATAGAATATAGTATAAGGCGTACCAAGTTGATTATAATCGAAAAAATAGCTTTAAGATCATATCCCAACATTGGTGGCTATACCTTTTTTGCTGATGATCAACTTGGCACGTCTTATATATTCTATAGTTTTTGTTATAAGTCAAAATCAAATGAAAACATCTTCCCATTTTTTACACAAATTAAAACCCTGATATGTTCTTAATATAATTCCAAAATTTCATTTTCATACCTCTGTTCATTCTCAAGTTAAGGGAGAATAATTAAAACAAATCCCAAAATTACGACTCAAAATTGTTTGTACACCCATTTACTTAATTCTTAATAATAAAAACCATTTTTCGATTTTGATAATAATTAGCATACCTATAAGTATAAGACACTTTTGCTTTTCATATGCAATTTAATTTATGACTCTGATGTCGTTTGCCATTCAAAAAAATTAAATCTTGGTATTATTAAAGATGAATCTTTGATAATTTTTAATACCAAATTTTTTTCACGATTGACAAGGACAACGTCAACATAGTGAAATCAATCATGTATTTTATTTGAAGAATAATAAAATTTTGTATTATATTAATGTAAAACACATCTTTACTTACCAAAAGTTTATTAGGAATAGAGAGCATTTTACAAATATTTAGAGGTGTAAAAAGACTTTTGACGTCCACTGTATGTACATACTTGTATCTTGTATGTACTTATAAGTAAAGTGAATAGCTTCGTGCAAAGTTTATAAAAATTTTAAGAAGAACATTTTATACATAAAGTCAAATTCATATTACAGTTGTAAGTCATAAATGTATGCCAAGGTGTATAGATTAACACCTTACTCTATACACCTTGATGTATGTATTAGCATTTTTATTAAATTGCTTAAAAATTAATCGAAAAACGTTCTGCAACGAAATAAAATTAATTTTATGCTCGTATGTAATTGATTGAGATTCGCTATATGAAATTCCGTATACATATGTAAAGATGATATATACAATATTTACAAATATTTGTACACATTCGTATAATAATGCCTTAAATTCAACTCATATAATATTTACCACGAAAATTTTCTAATCAATATTTCTCTTGTTTTTATAATAAACTTTAAATATGTATACATAAAATGCATTTTATCTCGAAATTAATCAAAAACATTTTTGACTTTTACAATATACCATACATATATACTACGAAATTCAATGATTTTGAAAAGAAAAAATTTATATACCATACAATCGTTTTTTGGAAAATTTATATAAATAAAAAAAAAAAGGAAAGAACCAGAATATTGTTTTTTATTTAAAATAAATGAATTATTTTTTTCATTTTGAATAAAAATAATAAAACGCGATAAAAAAAATTAAAAAAAAAAAAAATTTGTTAAAAAGAAAATTGAATTCTTGTTACATATATTTGATATATGTATGTACATCACATATATAAATAAAAGATAAATAATAATCAAGAATAAACTAAAAAAAATGCAATGTAATGTAGGATAAATAGAAACCGTTATTATAATAATGATTTAAAAAATTATATTAAAATTGAAAATAAAATTATTCATTTGATTGATACTGAGTATTATATTGCATACCAGAAGGAAATAATAAATTTTAAAAGAAAATTTTTAAAAAGGATTATGTGTATGTTTTGTGAAGAGATACCTAAGAGAAAAATTCAAAATACATACTATCAATTTAAGAAAATTAAAAATAAAAGGTACAGGATAATATAATATATACAAATATACATACATTTGTATATACAATATACATTATATATACACACATTTTTGAATTTTATAAAAACCTAAAATTACAGCTGCGTTCCAAAATGCAACGATATTAAGTAATATAAGTAATATGGTGTCGATTTCAAACTAAGATTCTTGGTTTATAAGTTTGTCTGAATTTATATGTATTGATACAGAAACGATGCATTTTAGAACTCAGGCTCAGCAGGCATGATTCATTGAAAAAAAAAAAAAAAACAACAAAACTACAAAAATAAAATACTTACTTAATTAAAAAGAATTTTGAAAGAAAAGAAAAAATAATAAATTTATTGTTGGTGATATAAACACATAAAAGTAAAAATATTTAAAAAGCAAATGGATAAAAATGATATTTAATATTTATAATTATTATTATTAAAATTATTATTACGTACGTATAAATATATATATGTATTTAGTATGTATTTATTATTGATGATGCACTTTTAGATTTTTAATAAACAAAACTTTGATATACTATCTACATACTGATACTATACAATACAATATTATTATTAGAAGTCAATATACTTTACCTGAAAAAAAGTATTGTAGTCTTAAAAATCAAAATCAAAACAAATATGCACAGATGTGAAAAAATTATGGGATAAGCATTATTTTTCATGAATAGATAATGTAATCATATACTGAAATGAATATATAGGATATTTAGTAATTTAGAACAGACAAAGAGGAAAAACATATAATTGGCCTCAAGTCTTGAAAACTCCTCCACAAAGCCCTATGACTTAAATTGAACATTTTTGGTCATTAAATAAAAAATTCATATTAGTAAAACATTGTTACTAGAGGAATGGAGTAAAATTTAATAAGATTTTGTTAAAAATTTGGTGGAGAAAATGAATGCTAAGGTGATTAGAGGATGTGTAATTTTATTTCATATTATTCGTTTTAGAGCATTTTATGTACATATTTCGAAAAATTATTCTTTTTTCATAATTTTTTCATACCTGTGCACATACTATCCATAATTTTAAAACAAATAAAAAAAAAATACATAATTATATAACACATTCATAATATTTTACATCTATACACCGTGTGTAGTTTGTTACATCAGTAAATATGAAAAAAAAAAAATAAAAAAAAAAAAAAATATTTTGCACTGCTGCCATGTTTGTAGATTTCACTTTAACATTTTATGAACTTTATATACTATACGTTTACTCGTATACATTTATAATGTTAATGTATACCTACACATAAATTAAATTGCAACAAATACACAATAAATGTATGTAATGTAAGATGAAAATTTTAATGAAAATAAATAAAGTATTAAAAGATCAACAAATATATAGCAATAGCAGAAGAATAGTATAGAAGAAGCAATAGCATAAAAAAGAAGGAATCAGAAAATTAAAACCATAATTCTAAAAATTCTAAAATAATCAAGTTGTAAAACTGATAATTACTCAAAAATCTGTCTAGTCTAGTGCTGTGCTGTTATAATTTTATCAGAAATATTTTATCATAAATACTTAGTTGTTTTCTGTAGGACACAATGATTGTTTGTTCATTTTTATTTTTTCAAAAACCAAAAACATAAAAGCCAATAATCAATAAAAAAAAATAAATATAAATAAAATGTAGTTGAAAACAACACAACTATAACAACAAAATTAAGTGCTTAAAATACATACATTTGAAAATAAAAGTAATTTATGTAAATATATTATTAAAAAATAAAAAAATAAAATAAAATTTAAAGTAAAAAATCTATAAAATTATATTATTAGAACAAATTAATACTAGAACAACATTTATTAGAACTTATGAATATGCGATTTAAAGTTATCTGTATTGAAAACAGAACATTTGAACAAAAACAAAAAATAATTTAGATCATTATTTTAAATTTACACACAATTTATACACATACATAGAGCAAAAAAAAAAAATTATAAAGTAAAGTAAAATAAATGTACCTACCTATATATTAAAAAATATGTATTAAAGTCATTAAAACTTTAATTAATATTATACCTATACCATATAGAACCTAGAACTGCCGTGCATCAATTTTAGCCAATGGTGCTAAAGTGTTTTTTTTTTCTGTTCATTTTATTTTGTTTCTTTCATGAAAAATTTTCCAAAATAATTTCTAATTAATTCATTTATCAAATGATTTATATCATACATAGATTTTTTCTCGGTGGAATCCAACATTGCTCCAATCAAAAACAACATTTTTTAAACCAAAATCAACATTTTTCACATCAAATTCAACATTGTTCCAATCAAACTCAATGAAATTCAATTGGTAATGCAATGAAAAGTGTTTTTGATTGGAACAATGTTGGATTACACCGGGAAAAAATATATATGTATGCATATATATATGCGCACTTAATTTTTTTATTGTTACCTCTTTACATAAACCATTATACTATAATCAAAATAATTAAGTAAATTTATTTTTAGTTTTAGCAATATATTTAATAAAATCAAAATTTCTTTATATTTGAAATAAAATTTAAAAATTTAAAAACATTTTTTTTTCAATTTCCTAAAAATTGAATTACATAATTTTTTGTAAAATTTTAAATAAAAATGAAAAACTATTAAATTAAAAAAATTTTAAATTAAATTATTGCAATAAAAATTTTTAAATCAAAAATTTTACATGAAAAAAGAAAAATTATGGAAAATTAATACTCGTAAAATTCAAAAGCAATTTAAATCTTAAATTAAGATAAAAAAAATTATGATGAAATATAAATTTTATGATTGTATTTTTTCTTTTCTTTTTAAAATGCTATTTAAAGGAATCCGTACTTTTAGAAAGCATAATTATTAAAAGTTTTTCATTAATTCGAACAACAAAGATTCAAGTTGTGTTTTTTGTGTATCATTACTTCTTATTCAGTTACTAAAAAAAAATTTATAAAAAACATTTTTATAAAAGAAACTATAAATAAAGGAAAAATTCATATAAATTAGTATGTATATACAACAAAGTACATTTCATCTTTTTTTTCTGTGTGTGTTTTCAAAAAAGGAAATAAGTAATTCATTCAAAATTATAATCCTTTATTATGGTTCTTATTGTATATAATTTTAAGTTGCTTGTTTTTATATAGTTTTTAATGAAGGAAATATTTATTTTAATTATTATTATTTTTTTTTGTTAATAAAACTTATAATGATAAGAATAATTTCCGTATAGTTAAAACTAAACATATATAAACTATAAATAAATGCATATATGTATTTAAGGATATCTAAATATATGGTATACACATAAATGATAGCATAAATGCATACACAATGATATACGAGTATGAACATAATTATTTTACACATATGTATTGCTTTATAGAATGCAAATTTTTAGAGAAAAAAAATATGGGAAAAATGAAAGAAAAGAAAAAAACATTCTTTCTTAGAATTTTATTAAATCAAATCAAAAATTTTAAAAATTTGTTAAAAAAATGTAGATAATAAATTTTTTCCGATAATTACAAATTTTAAATAAATAACAAGTTTGAGTTTTAAAATGTGGCATCAATGCATAATTCATTTTAAGGAACTTATACATTATATTGAATTGTGCATCGATACCAAATTGCTGAATTTTAAAACTTAGTGTAAATTTTTTAATGAGAAATTGATTAAAAAGCAAAATTATGATTTTCATTAACTCCTTGTATACTTTGTACCTGTGACAGACGTGTGGTATTGCGTATTGATTACTACATAGAACAGAAAATTGATAATATATAGTATCCATTCAAAAATGATGTTAGTGTTGAATATGATATGATTTGATTTTATTCAAATACAAAAAAAAATTTTTTTGACAACATACTATGATCAATTTCTCTGCACTGGATAGTAGCAATACCACATGTCTACCTCAGGTGTTTTGTAGACATACATTACAAAATTTTTGTGTTTCAAAAATGAGTAAAAACTCTACAATATATACATTTGTATTTCAATTTTATATGAAACAATTTGAATTGACAAAAAAAAAAAAAAATGAAAATAAATTAAGAGTAAAAAGTAAAATAAAGTAAGTACTAAAAAAGAACAAAACTTCACAAGTAATAATTGTAAAACAAGCAAACAAAGAAAAAAAAATATTAATTAATGATAGTAGTTGTTATAGTCAAGTATATGTATAATAACAAAACATAAAATAATTATTAAAATGTATACAAATGATGAGAAAATTAAAATAAAATACATACACATTTATAATAAATAGATGAATACGAAACACAACAGATACGTACACATAATTAGCACACAACTATAACTTTTTTTATTTTAAATTTTCATTTTTTTTTTTTTGGATTATTTTGTAGAAGTGTAGAAGAATTTCATCAATTATTCCAAAACTTTTGAAATAAATTCTTTTCTTTTTTTTTTCGTTTGCTTCATAAAATGATCCACTTCACTTTTTGTAAAAATCAATTAATTCAAATAACAAATATTTAACATTTCAGATATATACATACTTATATGTATTACTTACATATTTATACGTACATACATTATTAAATAAAGTACATACTTATTTTTACACATATAGAATTATTTATTGGCTTTTTAAAAATAAATGAAAAATATATAATATTCAGAAAAACAATGATAAAAAGTGTGTAATTCAATCAGTTATTAATGTATATGTTATGTATTTTGTATGCTTTAAATTTTTCGATAATTTATTTTTGGTGCTAACATTTAATGTTATATAATGCATATATATTGTAATACATATATACATACTTACATATAAAATAATAATTAATACATGCATACATATTTAATATGAAAATACAAGTAGAATAATAAGAAAAAAGAAAAATTAAATTAATAGAGAAAAAAAAATGTAAAATTATAGATTATATTTAGAAGAAAAATGCAAAAATAAAATTACAAAATTAATATGTATATTAAATTTTTTCTGATATTACATAATGAATAAAAATTTAATTAAATTTCGAGTGAAATAATTTTATTTATGAGTTTTATTTTTTGGTAGACAAGCAAAAATGTGAATGTGTAATAATCTTTAATTTCTCTTTTTTTTAATCCATTTATTATAATTAAATACAAAACTAGGTTGATTAGAAATTAAAGGATATGATGAGAAGAGAGAGAGAGAGAGAGTATATAAGTACATAATACATATAGATACAAAAATCTTAAAATATAAATTTTTATTTTAAAAAAAAAAAATTATTTTTGGCTCCATTTCAAAAAATGATAATTGCAATGCAATCAAAATATTTTTCATTTGTTTTTCCAAAAAAAGTTGTTAAATTATCTTCTTATTTTATCCTTATTCATTTCATTTGTTCGATTTGGAATGAAAGTTTAAAAAGTTTTATTTTTTTAATAAATTTTCATTTCTAAATTAAAACGAATTTTATGTAGAAATATATGTACGTATATACGTATAAATGTATGATAAAATTACGTAAATTTGATATCCTGCTGCATTAATAAAAATTTTTAATTTCCAGTTCTTGAATTTCGTTTTCAAAGTGCATAATTTAGTATTGAATAATTGAATTATTAGTATTATTATTATTTATTATTATCATTATAAAAATGAATTATATACATAAATATACATACATTACATAATATTATATTTATATCCCTTGTTCCTATATATACAACTTAAAATACATACATAAATATAGAAATCCTTCACATAAACACCTTAAATAAATGAATAAAAAATAAATACAATTTCACCATGTAAACTATTAAAAGGTGACATTTAACATAATCTATTTATACATACATTACATAAAGCATATAATATACATACATACATACATATTATATTTAATTATAGTACATATAAAATCACAATAGTACTTACAACAGAAAGAAATAAAGAAAAACAAATATGTAATAGTATAGTAAATAAATAAAGTAAATAAACAAATAAAGGTCAATATATGTACTATAATATGATGCAAATTATGGATACAATAACATTATAACAAATTAAATTATTTAAAAAAAAAAAAAGAACATAATTTTTTGTCTCAAGAAAAAGAAATGAAAAAGTTTAAAACGAAAGCATTTTGGAAAAACAAAATTATAAAAAAAAATATACATATATGTAACATTTATGTCTTTAACCTTTTAGTTTTTAATTTAAAAATAAAAATAATAATTATGTAAAAAAAAAATTATACGATAAATAAAAAAGCAATTCTTTAAAGACAGTATTGAATTTTATATCATGTTTTAATTTTTCCCTTTTTCTCTTCTTATGCAATTTTAGCACACATTTATGTAATCTAAAATTATAATAATGTCATAAATTTTTCAATAATTTTTACCAAACCAACTGAAGCTTTTTTCAAACCAAATGAAACCGTTTCCAAATGAAATGAAATCTTTTTCAAATGAAATAAAATTATTTTCTAGAATAATAAAAAATTTGATTTTCTGATGTATCTGCACATTTTGTTTTATTTTAAACAAAAGAAATAAAAGGGAAATGTATGAATTAAGAAATACACAACAACAACAAAAAAATAATTAGAAAATAATTCAATTCTTATATAATATAATTTGTCCTACACATATAAATAATTTTCTAGATAATAAAGTTGTAGTACTGTTCATGTTTTGAACTTTATAGCTAGCTATATCTTAAACGAGATTTTTAGCTTTTTCAGTCCACTGGAAATAGTTTTCGATGCGAAAATATTTTCAGACTTCTTTTTATATCATTAATTGTGATGGAATAATTCATTTATACTATTTCTTCTATTTAAAACATATTCTGTAAGTTTTTCATGTCGCTTTTCAGCACGTTTTTCTTTTTTCTTTTGTTCAATCGTATATACATTTGCTTGCAGAGTTCTTCTACATTGCGCTTGGATTTCACTTGAACTTGAATTTTCACCTTCACCTAGCATTTTGAAATAATAGTAACAACGCTCATATTAAATAAAATTAAATGTAGAATATGTAGTATGTATAGGTGATAATATGAAATGTTGGAATTGTTCACTCGTCTTCAGCAGATGTTGGTTGCAGCTTCATCATGTCCGTCACATAATTGACAGCATCGGTCGAAGTAACTTTAGCGAGAGAATTTATTACAACTAAGGTGAGGTCGTGTTCTTCTCTAATGTCGCTGAGTATTTTTCGAACCTCACATTTAATTTTTGAAAATGCTTTTTCTATTGGATTCAGCATTGGTGAGCACGGTGGTAGGTACTTCAATTCAATGCCTGAATCCTGTACAATTTCTCTTACTTCTGTTGTTCTATGTATTGCAGCATTATCCATTACAAACCATGGATTTTGCAAATGCTCAACCTTCTCTTTAAGTTCTTGTAAAAATTTACAGAACTTAGATGAGCTGCACATCGAATTTGCTAGTATGTTGTAATGTACTATTCCCTCGCTATTCATCGCCACTATCAACGTTACGTTTCGACCACGCACTGTTGGAATGACCATCCCTGCCTTTGTGCTTTGTTTAGATCGAGCGTGTGATCTTTTAAGACGTAAATTGAATCCACACTCGCCTATAAAAATCAGTTTATTCCGATCTTCTGGAGCTTGTTTTGAGAACATAATAGCGTATTCTTTTCTTAAACGCAATGTTTCTTCAGCGTTCACATTTGCTAACTCAGAAGACGGCAGTTTTAAAGTTATCATTAAAGCACGGAGGCCCCTATCAATAGTACCTATGGATACAAATATATTTTTATTTTTTAAATGTTGTTGTATCCCGCAGATTGTTATTCCTGGATTCCTTTCCACAAAGCTATCAATTTCTCTCAAGACATCGTCAGTTAATTTTCTGGCGTTACTTCCACCGCGTTTTTTGAACACCAACACTTCTTCGTTATCTTTATAACGTTTATGAATAGACTTAGCTGTGTTGATGTTCATATTCAAATTCCGCGCTGCTTCCGTAATAGATTTTCCCTCCTCAATGTTTTTTATAAGAAGCTTTTTCTGTTCTCGCGAAAATTGCCGGTACTTACGCGGGCGTTTTATTGACGATGATGAAGCCGTATTATCTATTAAAAAAAAACCAAAGTTTTAAATTTATTTTTGACCATTCAATACGTATCATTCTGTACTTTTTTAATTATATAAAATCTATACATTTTTATCAATAACTGTTAGGTCAATATATTCATTTTATTTCTAAAATCAATATTATATTGATTTAAAAAAATGCCAGTGTTAAAATGTAAATTAGCTAAAAGACTTAACAAATTAAGAGAAAGTATAAGTGATTGAAAACTAAAGTATTAAAATAAAAATAACTACTTATATGTACATACATATATACATATATGACATTTTAAAAAAGCAAAAAAATCTAATTATATACATGTTTGACTTTAGGTCCTGAAATTTAGTTATAGTTCTTAAAAAAGGAGAGGGTTTTTTTTGAAAAATCGTTCAACTGTGACTTCTATTTTCATACATTAAATCTTCATAATTCTATATGATTTTGGTATCAAAATAAAATTTGGACTTTTCTCAAGTTTACAAAAAAAGTACATATAAAAATCTTTGTTATATTTCCATTTTTATTAACAAAATAAAATTATGTTCTTTTTCATCAAAATATTCAAAAATCCATTTTTATAGCACCTAAAAGGTATGCAAAGGCATTTTTTAAAATTTTTTTATGTAAAATCGTTGTTGTTGTTTTCAAAATTTTTCAAAGTCGAAACCTACTCTTAAGGAATGCGTAGATCTATTTCGGAAATTAGGGTGACTACATCGATTACGGAACATCTTTAAAACCTTATAATATTATATAAAGTGCCGTAAAGGTATAAAGTTATATAAATATGCTTTAAAGATTTGTAATGACGGAAAAGTGATTGTTTTGAAATTGATAATATGAACTATTGCTTTCTGTACATTCATCAGCGATCTTATATTAGATATGTATGCACCTCCCCAATATGTTATTCCATATTCTAATTTGGCTTGAAATAGAGAATTGTGAACTAATTTTAAAATGTTTTGTGAGCATTTGATCTGATATAATAAAACAATCTAAGCATATATAGTAATGAATGCTTAATTTTCAAAATATGCGTTTCCCACCAGAGTCTATATAATCACTTACAACCCCAAGGTATTTAAATTCGTATACACATTCTATTTTCAGTACACTTTGAGGATCTATTACATTTATAATAGCAAATGTCAACTCTCCTAGATCAAAGTGAATTGAAAACCATAAATTTAGTTTTATTTAATATCATGCCATGAAAGTCAAGCCATGTATTGAATGCTAACAAGTCGGATTCTATTTGTTCTTTGAGATCTTCAGTTGTGGAGTTACTATATATGTATATATAAGGGATATATCATCAGAGTACGCGAACTGAGTGACACAGAATATATAAAAACGGAGAGAATTTACATACATGAGAAAAAGAAGCGGACCTGAAACTGATCTCTGCGGTACGCACTTACTATAAGTAAATCTCTATAGCATTACTATATATCAAATATAATTATACCACTGAAACGAACTAGTTGTTTACGGTGTAAAAAGACGAGAACCAATGATAGATTTCACCTTTGAAACCCGCATTAAACAACTTAATAAGTAAAATTTTATGATCAACTAGATCAAAAGTTGTTTTAAAGTCTAAAAACAAGCTAACTACTTTAGAACCTCTATCTAATTCACGATAAATTCTATTCACAGAATCTAAAAAAGCATGCTCAGTACTCTTAACCTATCTAAATCCATAGTGGGAGTTGCTTTTTGAAAAAACTGAAAAATATAGGTCTATAATTTCCAGGATCAGAAGTATCATCAGTAATGCAGTGGTATTACTACGGCTGTTTTAAGGATTTCAAGAAAAATACATGTAACAAAACTAAGAAGAGATACACATTTGATAGTTTTTGTGTTAATCATGTCTATACCACCAAAACAACAACCATTTTGATGATGTAATTGTTAACATAATTTCACTTTCAATGTTATCAGATGAAAGAAAAAAGTGGACGATGAATGACTTGGTCCTGTAACTGTAATAATATTATCTGTTGAGCCTGCATTAGACGGAGCACAATCAATGGTTAGTTCAACACAATAATTGTTGAATTCATTATTAGCGATATCATATATAGGCATTATTTAAAATTTTATTATTTTGTGATTTTAATGAATTTGTTGGAACACCAACATTGTTACGACCTGTCATTTCATTTATTAGTTGCCACTGTGCTCTAGAATTACCTTTAATTTTTGCAAACTTGTAACTATGAAATTGAGATTTACATTTAGTTACTAGAAATTTTGCATAATTCTGATATTTCTTATACAACGCTTTAAGATCTTCCGAATTACGACGAAATTTTTTATGCAATTTTGTTTTTATATTTTATTTGTTTACGAATATATTCGTTCATCTACGGTTTAAGATAATTTGTTGAGGGCTTTTTAATACTAATGTGAAATGAGTTTGAGTTAATATGTTGTTGAAGGCATTTTATAAACAAATTAATATAAAGCTATTGTAACATCCGAAGTTACATTACATATATATACATTACATACAAGTCATATGCATTCTTACTATTCAGATTCAGTGATACGCTTGTCACGTAATGGTCAGTTACTTGAACAGGGTGAATTGGCGATAGGGGTGCAGAACTTTTTCGCATGTAATGAAAAATGTTTGTCACTCTTTTGGGGTCATTAATAAGTGAATAAAAACCATTTTCAGCCAACATATTCACATAACTATCACTGACTAGGAGATCTAATAGATTTATATTTATGTCACCCACTATAAAATAATTTGAGCGCCTGTTTTGTAAGATAATATTACGTAATTCTAAATACATACATACTTATATACACATAACGTATTAAAATGATAGTTTGATACGCGTAGTTTTAACGTTTTATGTGAATTATGACAATTTGAGAAACGTTTATAATTATATAAGCTATATAGATATAAATTCACTTCACAATTATTAATTCAAATCTCCGACAAAATAATAATTTGCGGCATCCAATATAGTTAAATGAGCACAAAAATTATCAGAATTAAAAATCATACTTCTTATTCTTTGGTGTAAAATTGAAAAACTGTTTTTTACATTGCAATTTTTAAGACAGTTAAGTTGAGTAGCATCAGATCTATAATATGTAGGTGTATTAAGTACGTTATTAGTTGAATCATGTAAATATTCATCGATTAACAATTATGTCAAGTTATTTAAATCATCAAATGTTTTAATGCACTTAATATCACTACCAGATTTAGCTTTCATTCTTATTGATCCATTTTTCATCCATAAGAAATTAAAATCTAGTTCTTTCTTCTTTTTTTTTTAGCAACAGCAAGTAGAAGTTTTTTATTATGTGATAGCCACTTATTCATATAGTATATTTGAAGAAAGAGACATCAGTAGCAGATTTGAGTTTGTTCCATTTATATTTCGCACTGAGTATTGATTTCGCTGTATTTGTTCGAACAAATTTTACTGTCATAGCTGTGGTCTACTTATTGTTGATACCTGTACTTGTAGAAGCATTTTTATTGTTTAACTTTTTATATTGCTTTAGAAATAAGTAATCAATATTATCAGCAGTGACTTTTTTTTACTTTCTTTAAGGTAAATTTACAAAATCTATAAAATTTCTCTTCCATGTTCTGCAATACGATTTTTAATGTTTTATTTCCAGCTATAAAGCTTTTTAATAATTCCGTTTATGTATCAAGATTTAGATGTATTCTGCAATTCCTCAAGTTTAGAAAGTATTGAAGTGTAGAACCAGTGTAGAACTACTTGATGGTTTATCAGAAAAGCTAGTTTCTAGAGATGATTTAAGTACCTCGCACTTCTTATGTTTCTAGCACAACGGACAACTCTATGATTTTCCATGTTTTTTCAGAAAATCCAGATCTTCAATTGTAACATCTGCACAAGTACCGTGAAGAATACGTCTAAACGAGCTTTACTCTTTCAACTTTTTTATTAAATAAAGCACAATTCGACATAAAAAAATAAACTACAATAAAAGAGATTACTTAGAAAACACGTCTGCACTCACTCACTATACTAATTAGAGATTGACTTTATATATATAAATTGTATATTTTTTGAACTTACACATCATAGCAATGATTTTCAAACTTTACTAATTTTAATAATTTTATATGTGTTACAAAAATAATTTGAAATAAAACTACAAATGTTTTTTTTTTGATTTTCTTTAATTTAATTAAATTCCAGATACAAAAAAATCCATTTAATGTTATTCATTTAATTGATCCATTAAAGACAAAGACCATTACTCTCCTTCATATAATAATTATCGATTTTATGGGTAATTACTTAATCATTATCCTGTATGTCAACAATTCTTGTATATTTAATATGTTATCATCATTATAATCGATTTTATCATCTATAGCAATTATATTTTCATCATTTTCAGAAATTAAACTATCTTCCATTACTTCTGTTAGTTCTTGATCTTCTTCATTTTGTGTCGGTTGTATCATTATTGCTTCCTTAGTCATTATTCGAGGTTGATTTACGACTATCGTATCATTCATATGTCCTAAATCGCAAAGGCAAACAAAATAAAAATGCATACATTATATACTCATAGAAAGAAAAACTAAACATCACTTACCTGCAAGCTGCATATGACTATATAACATTGGCTTGCGCATAAATCCTTGCCCACATATCAAGCATTCATATAGTTTTTTATCGCTATGAATAAAACGATGTGCATTACGATTATCTCGGCTGTTGAATGTTTTACCACAAACTTCACATGAATATGGTTTTTCCCCAGTATGAATTCTTTGATGTTTCTTATAATGTTCGGGGTATACGAATGATGCTCCACACGTTTCACATTTAAATGGACGTTCACCGGTATGCGTTGCATGTATATGATAATCAAGTAGGCGCCTTCGTTTAAATGATCTACCACAAAGTTCACATTTATACCGTTTATCGTTAAAATGTGTTGCACGTTTATGTGTTGTCAAATTTGAACGTTGTGCAAACGATGCTTTGCAAATATCACAAGTGAATGGTCTTTCACCAGTATGAGTACGTTCATGATCTCTAATTTCTGACCGTCTTGCGAACGCTTTATCACATATTGTACAAATAAATGGTCTATTTCCAGTATGTACGATTTTATGAACGTCCAAATTATGCTGTGTACTAAATGCTTTATCGCAAACATCACATATGAATTCCTTTACACCAGAATGTGTTTTTTCGTGTTGTTGAAGATTTTGTAAGCTGAAAAATGATTTCGAACATATTGCACACGTATACGGTCTTGGACGATCTTGATGTATTTTTAAATGTGCTGCTAATATGTATTTCGATGCAAAATTTTTCGAACAATAACTGCAGTTATACGGTCTCTCTCCAGTATGTATGTTCATATGTTCCATTAATAAATTTTTCGATACAAATTTTTTTTCACATTCTGAACATGGAAATTGTTTTCCTGTAGTCGAATGTAAGCGTTTATGTACACGAAATAATAGTAAATTCTTGAATACACGATTACATATTTGACATGGAAATAAACCATCTTCTGTATCACCGTGTTTTTCATCAACATGATTACTCATTTCACTTCTTTTATTAAATTCAGTTCCACATATATCACATATATACACTCGTATCTTATGCATGGTTCTTAAATGAATACTAATTGTCCGAAAATCGAATTCAATTATTTTCTGATTCAACTTTTCAATTTCATCTAGTTCATTTTCATTCGGGGGATTACATATTAAACAAATCATTTTCTCACCATTTTTTGAATAAACTGGTTCTGTTGGTGGGTTTAGTTGTCCATATTTACGTTTTGATCGATTCGATGATACGGATGATGACTGTGAATGTTTTTCTTTTGTTTTTGAATTATCATTTTCTAAATTTATGTTTTCATCTTTAACATTGTAGTCTGTAAAATCAATATAAAATTTCTTAAATATGATTACGTATTTTAAATTAGATATTCGAATATAAATTTATACCCATTTCATTTGACGTATTATTTTCATCACCATATTCAGATTCATCATTGAGCTGATCAATCATTTCTTCATTGTTGATATCTTTTACAATAAATATAATTAAAAATTTTATTTAAACATAAGTAAACACAAAAAATTGCAATTTTCTTACCATCGCCTGTTATTATTTCAATCATATTTTCATCATCATTTTGTACAAATAATTCTTCTTCTTCTTCTTCACTTTCGTTTTTATTTTCAATTTCTTGTTTCACTATAAGATTATTTTCTTCATTTCCTTCTGAACTTTTATCAATGATTATATTGTTTTGATCATTAAGAATATTTAAAAGCTTGTCATCAAAAAAACGCTTCTCATCAATTAAATCGTTTTCTTCAACATTATTACCCTCCTGTTGTTGTTGATCATAATCATCATATAATATACATTCAGGAGAATTATCTTCATTTACATTTATAATACTAAATGATTCATTTTCTATTTTTTTTTCTTCATTTGCATTAGCATTAGCGTCAACAACACTGTCATCTACATTATCTTCATTTAAAATATCATCAACATAAATTTCAGGTATATTATTCTCATTTGAAGATTTATTAAAATTTTTAATAATATTCTGTTTAATACTGATTAAATTTTGTTCAACTATTTCATAATTTTCGATCATATCTACACATGATTGACAAATCAACTATTGAAATCAAAATAAATAAAATTGAACATTAAATGTAAATTTTATTTTATATCTTGCGAATGGGATAGTATAAATAAGTAAAATATCCTAAAATTATATTACATACATTTGAATGTACTATATTTTCATGTATAAATCTTCCCAAAATCGATGACAATACTTCAGCAAATGAACAACTTTCAACACCATTTTCATCAAACTATAATACAATAAAAACAATATATAAAATTCCATTCATGATTATGAGTTCGATAAAAACAACAAAATGAACAAAGTTATACCACGTTATACTTACTCGTTTGTCAAATAATAAACATACTTCTTCATTATCTGCACCATCAAATTCTTTATTACACAGAAAACATTTTGTGGTATTCATCTATAATAATTTGTTAAAAAATAATTCCATAATTTTGTTTTCTTCTTTTCAGCAAAAATTATTACAAAATATATTATTATATTTAACCATATGATATTAGACATTTTTATCGAATATTTTATTTATAAATTACTAAATTTATAATATAATTAGAAATATCGCGATCAAAATATGAATTCACTTTTATAATTTTATTATTTAAAATACTAAACTAAAATACTTATTTATTAATAATTGCCCAATCAATGTCAATAATTCAAATTATTTATTTTAAATTTTTGATCAACAAAATATACCAACATTTATAAAATAAATAAAAATTCAAGAATTCATTCAATTTCAATTTGACCAATTTTAAAAAATTAAAATAAAAAATTTAATTTTTATGTTGACACTATGCAATTTTCAAAAGAAAAACATTCAGAAAATAAAAAGTTATAAATAATTTTTCGAAAAAATTACCTTTAAAATACAATTTTATAAATAAATTTTTTTAATTTTTCTTAAATTATGTATTGTATTTGTATAGCAAATATCAAAGAATAAGCAGTAGTACTAAGCAGCAGAAAATTGAAATGACGCTTCAATTTTTTCATTCAAAGAAATTTTTCATTTAGGGGTTATATATGTTATTTATACATATTTTATATGTAATGCATACATTTTTGTTAATGATTAGTGTTGGTAACATCACGCACTCACATTTTCTCAAATATTTTAAAATGCTACTAGTTGGCGTAGTTGGCTGTGGTGAGTACATTCGTTTGGTTACAAAAAATTGTTTGAAAAATTTTAAATTTGAAATTCGTTTTGGCCATCTGTATTTCATTTCTACAATTACTTGCCATTATAAATCAAAATTAATATTCGTTGGGGCCGTTAGGATAATTTTTAAATTAATAATTAATTAATTAAATAATGATTTTTTACAAGTTTATGAAAAACTTCAAGGTCAAGAACTTCATGAATAATTGAATATTTATGAAATAATATTATATAAATAACGATTTAAAAATATTTTAAAAATATTCAGTGCCAATTTAACGATTAATATCAAAATCAAAAAGTTGTAATATTACCAATATTATGACATTGTCCAAAAAATACTGCATACTACCTTAAAATCAAAAACAAAAAATTATTGGAAAAAAGGATAACAGATAACAGTAAATGCGCAATTCACGAAATTTGGTTTTAATAAACTCGACTCGATGTGGAGTTAAAGTTTTGGGACTCGACGTTTTTACAGAGCATCAGACAGAAATCCAGAACATTTATTATCGTTGTATATACACACTAAATAGATACATTACATATTATGTGTGAATGCGATGTGTACACGCGTCCACACACAGTCACACGGGTATATGTATATGTATGTAACTGATATGTGTACATGCATCTACATTTATATACATACGTAGTGATTTACAGGGAGATGTATACATATACATATTATAAAATAAAATAAATTAAAGCTTATATGTATAGAAGAAATTGACCTCCTAAAAATTTTACTCCTACACCTACATCCTACGATCCTACGTACATACATATACATGACGTCATATTACCATGGTCACCATCAGCTATACGAATATACGTCGACTACGGACACGGACATTGCATCCAAGGCAACCATTCATGTATTTTGAAAATTTTAATTCAGTACCAATTTCGTACACCATATTAATACCACACCATATATTGAAGTTGTCGTCCATCACCATCATCATGAACATCATCATACATAACGTACTATGTATTCTCTTATATCCTATCCTATCATTATTACCCCTTATTCGATTTTTACACGCATATTTATACATAATTTCCAATATATATATTTTATATAGCATTTACATAAGTGTACATCATATTATGTAAATATAAATTTTCCTTCTTTATTATAGGACTATTATAAATATTGGAAAATTCAAGTCACGGGTTTTCCACGTATCTATATTCTACCATTCTACATTCTACTATACAACATGCTATACAACTATTCGTGACTAATATTTTTTTTTTTTTCAAAATCTACCGCATCAATACAATAACAGCCAACGATATATCTAAATTTCCTTTTTTATATACATACATACACAAGAAAATGTGTGTGCAAAATGTTTGTATATGTATTATTATAAAATATTCACCACAAAACTATACTGTATATTGTAACTACATTTCTACATTATGTAAATACATATTATAAATGTACAGTACTTACACTACACTACACTTACTCATATGTATCTCAATCTCTCATCGCATCATCAGTTCATAACAACGTATACACGTAACTTATTCAAAAATTTCTTTTGGAAATGGGGAAAAATGGAAAACTTTTATTTTAAAATAAATAAATAAATAAATTAATAAATAAAATCGCAAATTTTCATGTATTTACATATGTATATAAATATATTCTCTATCTTATATAAATGTGACTTATATACATTAGGTATGTATATGTATATATAGGTATGATTTATTTTTTGTATTATAAAATGGTAAATGGGTTCACAAACGTGTCGTATTTTTTTTTTCTGTTTTTTTAAATAAGCACTTAATGTATAGAATATAATATTTATATTTATCCATCATATTATAATATAAAACTCATAAGTTTTGGTTTATATGCATTATATAGTATATTATTTACATATTATATATACATATTAATATTAATAATATCTCTAATAAGTTTCTGTATATATAATAAATTTTATATATGTATGTGTACTTAGATACTGCATACACATTTACATAATGCACACATACCAACATAAGGTACGTATAATGTACAATGTATGTATATGAAATTTTCTTTTTCAGTTTCTTTCTGATGAGTTGTGTGCTTTTTTAGAAAACTGATTTTCCACAGTCGGCAGTCCCCTACGCAAAGTTCTTACAACCGGTCGTTATTATTAATGTAAATTATAACTTATTTATAACCTTATATGTGTGTACATACCTAAATGTATATACATAATATGTGTATTAAATAAAAATTAAAGTTAATAAATAATTTACCATTTTAATTTATTAACTGATACATAAGTATTATAAAAAAAGTTTTCAATTTTCAATTAATAAAACCAGAACAAAAAAAAAAACTATTAACGAATTCTGTTTTTGATATTATTTAATATTTATAGAAAAAAAAAAGGTGAAAATAGGAAAAATCGAAATTTCATAAGATTTTTTAATATCACTGGGTTTATGTAATTTTACTGTATACAAGGATAGACATTAGAAAAATAACTTTTTTTTTTGTTTTTTTGTAATTTTTGTATAATTCCATAATTACATCTGCATTATATATTATATGAAATTAAATGTGTTTATTTAATTTTACAAATTGTTAAAAATATAAAAAAGTGATAATTTAATTATTTATTTTTATTTTTTGTATTGTTTTAAAAGTTTTTTTGAAAGATAAAATTCATTTTTTTCGTATATAAACACAAAATAAAATTTCGTCCTTTTTTCAACCAATTTAATATAAAAATATAAAATCCGAAAAGAAAATGTTCGTGAAAAGGTGATTCAGTTTTACATAAAAAATTTATACTCTTTCAACTATTTTTTTTCTCTTAAATAATAAAAAGGATTCTATAAATCGATCGATTCGTGCGCAAAGTGGTGCAAACTAAGAAATAACTTTCTTTTAAATTATAACAGCAGCGGTATAAAAATACAAAAACAACATCAGTGATAAATGTAGAAGGATACGAGCACGACAACGTCGAATACACTGTCGCGTAACAACAGACTCAAAAAAATAAATAATTAAAATAAAAAGAACAAATTTAGTTAACTTTAAATAAAAAAAAAGCCGTAAATATATACTGTTCGTATAACATATGAATATCTACATACTATTATCATATAATGTTTGTGAATTGAGCACATGAAAAAAAGTTTAAAATCCTATACTATACACCTATTCTATATATTATGTATATAATTTTTTATGCCTACCTTTACGTATATCTATCTATTTACCTTTTAATGAATAAAAAAAGAACCCCTTTTATATTGCAAATTTTTTCCTTCTTTTTTTGCAACTATATATGCTAGTTATTCAAAAGATTTTTTTGCAACGAATTTTGGGAATTTTCCATTCTAGATTTGCTATATATATATATATATATGTATATGATATATTTATCATACTCTCCACACATCCCTTAATTATATGTAGTACCAGTAGTACATAGTAAAGTAAAGTACATATTCGTACATAGGTATACATATGCTGGCTTTGGCTGGATTAAATTGTATATGACCATCCTAACTAAAAAGCTATTTGAGACTTCAAAATTATGTATGTACATGTACATACATACTTTAAATATGTACATACATTATACAATACAGATTATACCAAACATCAATTCCGTGCATATATAATTTTACCTGCCTGCAGTATTCTATAATACATAATGTATTTTACGAATGCTTTAGTTTGTAATATGTACATGTATATGAATGTACATACGTACATACATATATAATGTTATGTGACATGTATGTGGAATATCATTTGCTTATTTCTATATAAAATTACATTACTATGTATGAATATCAACTTTTTATTGTAAAAAAAAAAAAAGAAAAATTAAAAGAATAAGAATTACGAACAAAAAGGGTGCTTAATAAGTTCTAACTATGTGGTTCTTATATGTTTAACAATTTTTTTACCTATCTAAATTATTATTTTTTTTTTATTTTACGAGAGTATTATTTTTTTTTTGTTTCTGTTTCTTGATTCTTTTTCTTTTCGGTTTAATATTTCAGTTTTGTTCTTTTGTATATATTGAATATGAATATGCATACATGATATACACGCAAATAAACGTTTGTAAAATTTATATAGAATTTACAAAAAATCATTATAAAAAATTTGAATAAAAGAATAGGAAAAATAAAAAATTGTATTATATAAATGAATTAATTATTGTGAGTGAGCCAGGGAAGGACATACATATTATGTACTATGGTACTATATACAAAAGAAAATATTATGAACAAAAAAAAATTCGACAGGAAACACGGCATTAAAGCATTAATAAATATTTTGTCTTTTGTTATTATATGTATATGTGTGTGTTTTTTTTTCATATTACATACAAGTATATGTATAGTAAAAATGATTTACATATAAACGTAATATATTAGAATAGTAATACATTTATAATGTGTTTCGTAATAAAAGAAATTAAAAATCAAAAAATATAAAAAGAAAAGTCTTTTTTCATTACACATTATCATTATGTGTTATATCCTTATATCACAATCATATAAGTCATACATATGTATATGACATGACAATCACAATAATAATAAAAGTCCTTTTTGATTACGTGAATAATTTGTAACTTACAACATCAATAATATTCTACGTAATGTAATACGTACATGCATACGTATACAAGTTGTACATAAATATATCTACTGTACATATACTATATATAATATATTACATGAATATTTACGTAAATTTGTACATATGTTTGGGGCAACATCCCCATTTATTTAAATACCTATAGCATGTATAATAGTGTTTTTGTTTATACATTTTTTTTTATCTTTTCCACGAAATCCATTATTCATTGAGAATATAAAAAAAAACTTTTTGAATATGTAATTGTTTGGAGCACATTAAAAATGCGAAATATATTTTTCTCAAAATTTTTTAACAAAGAGAAAAAAATGAATAAAACTATGTGTGATTGCATTGTATTAGTGAATGTGTATATATAATGCATTATTTTTTTCTTTAGATTTTATGTATAGAACTGTATTTGTAAAATATCATTTATCATTGACCTGAAATGGTGAATATAATATGTATGATATGTATGATGACGATTCGAATGACATGAAATTGAATTACGATTAGGTACATTGACGTAGTTCTATGTAGGCCTAGATTAATATACGAGTATGTATTAAAATACGAGTATAATTAAAAAAAAAAGATATATTTTTCAAAGTTCCATTAATGAATAACAAATCCTTTTAAAATATGTAGATTTTGAATTAAAATTTTCTTAACATTTTTATTTGATAAAAAAGCCAAAATTATGTATGTAACTATACATACATTCATACTCCATTTACACATATGTATACACATAATACAAAATGTATGTACAGTTATCCAGAATCTATAACGACTTACATTTATGAACATATATTATATGGAAAGCATACATGATATGTACATACGTAGACGTACGTATATGTGCATACAAACGTGCTTTATTGATTTTGTGATTTTCTTCAAAAAACAATCACATACTGTGTTTATTTATTTATTTTTACTTATAACTCGTTTATATACCGATATATTATGATCATGTTCCTTTTATCGTCTTTCATTTTTTTTTCCCGTAAACTTTAATAAAACTCAAAGACAACAGAGAGAAAAAAGAAAAAAAATTGTGTTACTACACATTGTCAACAATGTACGCCCCTGAACCTTTAAATCCATTCCAAATTATTGATAATGTGTGAATATATGTTTATATATAATATGAAATAATGTAGAGTAGTAGTGGTGTAACAGCATAAAATTAAAAGGTAGCAGAGTATAGTATGTATACCTACTATCTACTATATCCTATAATATGTACATGTGGAAAAATTTTAAAAGTCAAAAGAAAAACATCCTTTTTTGACAGTTCCCTACACTACTATATAATCACAAAACAAGGATATGTGTATACATAAATCATGTATATATACTCAAGCTAGAAACGTGAGAGAAAAACACAACCACAAATACACATTACAAATGTATGCGTCGTATATGTACATGAACATTTAGGGTAAACTTTTTTACGTAAATTTTTCCTTTCTTCAATCTTCACCCACTTAATTATTTTCTCCCAGATTTCATAACGTATGTACATATATGTACATATTTTTTATCTCCTGATGCATGTTCATGCATATATTATATAAAAGTATAGTATACAGTATTTGAATTGTACACAAGGGAAAGCAATATCGATTCTTCTTTCGCTTTCCAGCTTGGAATATTAATATCCGTTTTTTGTATGTTTGTATTTGTGTTTTTTCCCTCTTTTTTTTTGTTTATTTTTCTTCGAATTAATTTTTATTGTTTTTGTGTCCTCTTTGTGTTTATGTGGTATGACTTGGTAACATTATAATGATGATAATGCATGACCGTACATATATAATCGTATATTTATGTTTGTATATGTGTACATATGTACCTATCAAGTCAAACCGAACGATTCGAACCTAAAATACAATATTTTGGATTTTCTCCTTTTCCATTACAAATTTTTCGTTTTCTTTTTATTTTGTTTTTTATTCTACATGCATATGCTATCATGACTGTATATAATAGTACATAGTACTCAATTACTAATACTATGACACAGAAGCAGATGATATTTTCTTCACTTTCCTCACTTTCTAATACATTATGTATTTATATTACATTGATATAAGAGAAAGTATACAATACACATAAGTGCATATACACACAATATACAAACATAAAAAGTCATAATAAAAAAAAATGTTACAGCAACCTACATGGAAAAAAAAAGTATATAATGATTAAATAAAAAAGCACGAGAGAATATCCTGACAAAATTGTGAAGGTGGATGAATATACATATATATATATATATATATGTATGTATAAAATTATATACATATAATATTATGTGCGTATCGTATGTTTGTACGTGTATTTTCTATATCTTCTATTTTATTATAATGTATAGTATAAATAATAAGTATTCGTGTACCATTAATCGTGATTTAATTTCATAAAGTTACACTATGTAATACAGATGAAAAATATTCCTTTCATAACTTCAAACTTTTACTAAATATATGTTGCATGTATGTACAATATATAGCAAATCTTGAATGCTTATAATAATTTTACATATTATGCATTATTTGTACACAATAAATTCTTTTGTAAAATTCAAAAAATAAAATAAAAAATATTTTCTATAGGACCTTGAAAAAATATCCTTGTTCTTTTTTTTCTTATTTTTCTTGTTTTTGTGTTTTTATGTTTTTTTTTATATATATTTTGATTTTGGTTTTGTTACCATGTAATTTCCTTTTGTTACATTAAAAATCGATTTAACAAAATTTTTTCATTGCAATTTTCATGCAATATGTACGTTATTTAATAGAAATAATAATGAGAATAAAAATAAAAATGTAAAAAAAAAAAAAAATGATTATATGACAAATAAACATTATTCATGCAAATCGGTTATTATTTCATATAAAGAGTAATAAAAAGTAAATTATGTTAAAATTGTTTACGTGTATGTACTTGTACTTGTATATGGCAAAAGTATATACTTCTTTTATCTATTTTGTGTAAAGTTAAAGTACATTATATGTAAAGCTGGTAAAGCATAGGTACGAAATGTTACAGAAAATTAAAATAATTACCATTTAATTTCGATATGAAAATAGCTTTTTTTTTTTAAATTTCGAATGTAAAAACTTTAATTAACTTTAATATTAAGATTTTAAATTAATACACACATATCCTTTAATGTTGAAATTTAAAAAATTTTTTATATAAATGTACTAAATAAAAATTAAAGACAGTAGAATACTTTAAATAAATATTTTTGATAGCAGTCATGCCATCCATATACATATAGTACATATGCATGGATGTACATATATACATTTTGGAAAATCGATTACAAATTATGTGTTACGTATACACATTTTCAGTTTAGTCTTATTTACAATGTAAGGATATACACGTACGTAAGGATGTACACATATATATGTATGTTTATCGAATAATATATATGTAGAGTTAGTTAGACCATGTTAGACTTAAAGAAGCTTTTATCTATTTTTTTCTTTCTCATATATTTCTATTTTTATTATTCAGCTTTAAATGTCGTTTCATTCGACTAAAAATAGAATTAAATAAAAGTGAATAATGAATGAGGAGGTGTGTCATTTAGATTTTCTTTTATGTTTCTCTTGTTGTTGTTTTATTTATTTATTGTTTTTTTTTTTGTTATTATTATTTTTATTCTATTCTATTCATATTCTATACTATATTTTTCTTTAATTATTCTCATTATAGATTTTAATTTCAATTCAAATAAACAATTGTTTTCAATTTGTTTTTTCGCTTTTGAAAAATAAAAGGACAAAAACATAAAATACAAATTAGAAAAACAGAAATATACTAATAACAAATTTATTCAAAATTTTTAAGAACTTAAAAATTGTGAATTAACGAAAAAACTTTAAGTGTTGTGTTTAAAAAAAAATAAAGAAATAAAAATAGTTTTTAAGTATATCCTATAACTAAAGGAAAATATATAATTATCTATATAGGTATATAACTACTATATACGTATTTATTTATAGTGCTTCTATACTTGAAATAAATACAACAACAATAATAATACATTTGCAGTAATCGTAAATAATTAATTTGCTTATAAATTAACTATATCCATAAATAAATAGTACAAGTATATACTTAGTTAATTATGGCAGCGACAAAAATTATCGATGGTCCTGGCCATCCGCGTAATGGTCATGAAATGGCACCATTAAATACACGTGCAAGAGGTGATGGAACACATGGCGTTACAATTGTATTAACAGCACCACAACGTAATTCAGTTAGTTCAGCTGAGGCGTCTGGTGATCCAGATCGTGCAGCATGGTCTGGTAAAATGCAATTTTTTCTAAGTATTATCGGTTATTCAGTCGGATTGGGTAATATATGGAGATTTCCGTATTTATGTCAACAGAATGGTGGAGGTATGTATACATTTTACATATTATTATCTTAGATCCTTTCTTTTAGTAGTAAAAATTATACATTATGTATTAATTTTCTTTTAAATATTTCATGTTTATCTAAAGAAAATGAAATTTATAGGCTATATTCTAATAAAACATGTATACTTTTCTAATTTTCAATAATTAAATTTTTTCTAATCTAACTACATTCATATGTAGGCAAGTGTACCGCAATGTGATACTTGCGAAAATATATTGAAAATAATATTCAATACTTATGACTTATATACTTATTGTACGTATTTAAAAAATTAATAAAAAGTTAAAATTTTATAAAGCATATAAAAACAAACTTAAAAAATATGATATACATATGTAATTTCAATTAAATTAAATATGTTTTTATTTTTATATAAATTTTAATCATCTTCAACTTTCATTTAAGTACATATTTTATTATTTCAGTTGAAATTTAAATGGTGGTTTTTTAAACTGACCGCAAATGAATTTAATTAAATTCTCTGACAAACTTTAAAAGTACATATTTTATATTACTTAATTATGAATTGTATGAATATTATATTCCACGTGCTACTATTTTTCAGAAAAAGTAAATATAGACAAAATGTTGGGAAAAAAATGAAAATTTTACAAATGAATGAAGTTATTTGAATATCAATGTAGAGGTTTCTTTTAATTTAATTTAAATTAATAAATTTCAACTTTTATCTAAAATTTCTGCGAATTTGAATTATAATCAATATTCTCATTAACAAAAAATTATTTAATGCATATATAATTTGATTCTACGTACACTCAAAGAAATGATTATTTTAATTAAAAATTAAATTTTGTGAAATATTTTTCAAAATTTCTGTTTACTTTACTAGGTATCCATTTTCTTTACAATTCCTAAAACACTACACTTTCCTTCAATATAAGCGTATGGCAAAAAGAAGATAGTTAACTTAATCATTGACCTGTATTATTATATTGTCTGTGCCTATATACATTTACATACACATAATGTGATAAATTAACAAGGTTAGACGCGTATGTACGAGTGTTTGTGTATCACAAAATATAAAAAATAAAAGCAACTACAGAAAAGAAAAATCATCTTGACTAATTGTATATGTAATGTAATATTACAATGTATCTAGTTATCACATAGAAGTAAACAAGGACTTTTTTTAATATAGAAGGATCATAATACCAGATCATTATAAAATAATCTACATTTCCTTTAATTAGAAAATACATGTGTTTGTAATATTTCTATACACATTGACACAGGATACTTTAATAAATGATATGTTTACATTCATACACTGATGACTAGAAAGTACATACATAGAAAAATTTTTATTTCTCATCATAATGCAAGAATATAGAAAAATTTTCAAGACATAAAGATAAAATTAAAATCAATTCAAGAACATGTATGTATATACTTTTTGCATAAATGTGCATTTAATATCCAAATATATATGGATTTAATGTGTATGTATTAAAATTTAAAAACACAAATAATGGAAATTTTTTTGTTAGCTCCAAGAAGATTAAAATAAAAACAGTAAATTAATTTCAAAAGTATCATACCGATATCCTACAAACGAACATAATGTACATTTCAGATAAAGATAAAGATAAAAACGAAACATAAAATTTGTTCAAATGGTAGATCTGGAGCTCATTTGCAAAACGGGATAAGTCCTCGAAATATAATTTTTCAGAAAAGTAGAAAAATCATTTTGATGCTAATTTTTAATATTTTCAATATTTATTTTTTATTCTGTTAATTCTGTGGTCATAAGGAAAAACCGCTTAAGTCGAAAAACGTGATTTTACAGGAGAACGTTTTAAAGATTTGAAGTTGATTATGAAAAATTTGGTTAAACCATTTTACAAGGTGTTGAGTTACTTTAATAAAATTGTAATTTACTTCCTTTAATTAAATAATAAACTTATATATATTTAGGATCTTATTGTGAACATACAAGCAGAATATTTTATTTCTTATGTTAAAATAAGCCTATTCCAAAATCAATCTCACCTTCAAAATACATAAGCTATTATGGTTTCTGCATGTATCTTTGTCAATAAGTGTCGTACATTTACGAAATTTTGTGTGGTAACAGAACAAAGAACATAAAGAATTTGGACTTATCCCTTTTTGAAACTATTTGTGGGAAGTATCCATTATGAAAACCAAATTTTGTGTGCATATAGAGTTTGATGTGGAAAATGCAGTAGAATTCAAGACTCATTTTTGTCTTATATCGACTTAAGCCGTTATTCCTTATGACCACATATAAATGAATTGACATATCCCAATTTGCAACTCACCAATTACGATTTTTACAGTGGAATTACAATACAATTTGATACATAAATGTATTATCTAATTTCGAAAATAAAAAATGAAAGAGAATTTTAAAAGCTAGGAAATGGTAACTTTAACTTAAAAAAGTATGTGAATTTGGCATATCCCCTTTTGAAAATGAGCTCCAGAGATATTGTCTGTGTTGATTTTATAAAAATACATATTCTTCGTTCAATACATTTGTTTATTAGAGTATGTATATGTCATTACTAAGTACACATTACCTCATTATACCATTATACCATCCTATACAAAGAAAAAAAAAATAATAAAATAAATTGACCACATATGAGCATATATTAAATAAAAAAAAAGATGATGTGTGCATAATCATTCTACATATTCTTATGTAGATATTATATATATATACAAATGTGAATAATTTTATTATTATATATTATGTACATATATGTATATGTATTATGTATATATTTTTGCCCCCGCATAAATATTGTCATCATCATTATTATAATGAACAAATTTATTTTATGTATAATGCAATGCATGTGCGAAATAATATAATTTATCTAATGTATGCTAATGTGTATTGAGACACAATACATGTATTACTAAAGTATATACAAAATTTAATGAGGCTATTATACACGTAATTTATGTTGAAACATTAAAGCAAATTATCATTATTCCTTTTGTTTCATTAAGAAAAAAGCAAATTTATTTTATCGATAAATATTTATAGTTATAGATACATAAAATACATAAATACAAATACATACTTACAAACGTATATATGTGTATTACGTTTTTGAATTAATTTAAAATTTGAAAAGTTAAGTAACTTTAATTTAGTTTTTTTTTCTTTCTTATTTTCAAATAAAATCAATACTTTTTATTGAATTTAAAATAAAATTAAAATTAATATAATATGAAAATTTTCTAATTTTAAACAAATTTATTTAATCGGATTAAAAATAATATTAATTTTTTGATCAAATTTAAAAAGATATTTGTTTTTTGGCAATCTGATATAGAAAATACATAAATCTTATTCATTCTGATTATTCATTTAAAATTAAAATTTAAATTTAAATATTTAATTGAATTGAATTTATACAAATATTCACTTCAATTAATCGTTTAATATTTATCTGAGCACTAGTACTATATTCATATGCATATACCTATACATATATATAATATTCATAATAATTATTGTCATATTAAAAATAAATGAAATTTGTTAAATCATTAAAAAAAAATTTAATGTTAATAACAATAAAATATAAATATAATATTCATCACCTCATATTTTATTTGTAATTAAATTTTAATTTATGAGTGTCGAAATTATGTATACATATACACAAATACCATAAATTTTTCCATGAATTTAAAAAAAGAAAAAAAAATCCATTTAATTTTTTAAATCAATATCTGTTTGTGAAATGATTTTTTAAACAAAATACAAATATAAATAAGTTTATGTGTGAAGGTGAACACATAAATGTTTGTGTAAATAACTAAAGAAAATCGAAAAATGGAAATTTTTAATCAAAATACATAATTATAATACATAAACAGTTAAATAAATAATACTGTTATCAGTTTAAAAAATTAAAAATAACGTGTCCTTGATTTATCATATAAAAAAATAATTATATATATATGTATAATGTAACTATGTATATTATAATGATTTTCTTTACTATTTGCACCCTCATATGTTCACGATATACATACATACATATACATAAATAATACTTGTTATAATGCACGCAGTCATTGTTGTAGGTGCTACATATTTATGTGTATGTATATATAAACATCCATATGTGTGTAATAATTATATTGTTTTCTATAAAAATACAATATAAACAATAATATTTATTTAATCTGCACACATGAATACGTGTACATATACAATACTACTTACTTACAAGTTCAAACTGTAATATATAACATACTGTAGCATTCATTTTAATCGCGTGTATGACCCTCCTTTTTATTAAACGCCGACAATGTGCATTTACCGTTTAATGCATTATAATTTTATTTTACATACGCATATGCATATACGAAATACGAGTATATTTATTACTTAATATATGTGCAGATAGACAAAAAAATGTGGATACGATAAGATCCAAACAGTCCAATAATTTATGTATATGTATGTGCCTATATTAAATTTTGTATCTTATCAGATGAATTATTTACATTTATGTGTGTATCTACAGATTGTATATTATGTATTAGTACGTTTATACGAGTACATAAATATGTAAAAACATACCTAAATATGCATTAATACGTTATAATTTACATACGGTAGCTATATAGGTTGTAGTGTAGCGTACTATCCACATATTGTCGTATTTAAATTTATTATATAGTTTTGGAATATGAGAAACTGTGGCTTAAGCATATACCTATTTGTATATATAAGTATACATAAGTATACTTCAATAATGATATTTAATAAGAAAATTTAAAAGAATAATAAACGATATTTACAATAAATGTGCTCCTACTAGAGGTGCAGAAAAATAAAATTGCATACGAATTTTCTACTTTTATAGATACCTACACTATATGCATGTACACATTTATATAAATTTTTATGTACGTACATATATTCAAATTGAATATAAGAATAATTTATTGATTAATATAAAAATTATTTATCATAATTTTCTATGATATGCAATATTTTTATTACAACTGTATATAAATTATTATATTTTAAGCATTTTGATTTTAAATTGATTTAGAAAAAAATGTTATACTCGTACATAGGCAATAATTATTAAGAAACAAGAAAATTACTTGCTGAAATTACATGTAAATAAAATTTTATATATTATATCTATTTAATGTACATAATATATAAATAAAAATACTTATTTATGCTTAATCATATACGTTGAATTTGAATTATAATAAATTACATTTTGAGATGTACATCGTACATGTACCATAAAGGAACGTGTGTTTAAATAAAACATCAATTTATACAATTTCCGAGGTACATATACTCTGTTTATGAAGAGGGTTTATACGTACAAATGATTTATGTGATATTTATATACACACATATAGTATGTATACGTAAATATTATATGTATTACATATATGTACTTGTATAGGAGATTATAATAAATTATGTCACATTATATAAACAATCTGGCACGTTATATTAACGAAATTATAATGCAATAATAATCTTTGTATATATAGTACAGCACTCATAGTTTATATGTTTATACATATACATACATACATATATGGTACCATAAATATTCATTAAAAATTGCATTCATCCATTACATTGTACGAGTATACATACGAGTATAAGTAATCATTAAGCAGATATGTATATGACACTGTATATATAAACTGAATGCTGAATGCAATAAAATTTTTGGTCAAGGTCAATCATTTTATTTAAATTTACATTATGTATATATAGGCATGTACATATGTATGTATCCTTGTATGTACATATACTCGTATATACGTATGTACAGATACAAATGAATATTTTAAGATGAAAGCATTTATATAGGCAATAAAGTAAACATAATTGAATGAATTTGACATATGAGAATAGAATATACGAGTGTAAATGCATACGAGTGTATATATATCTATGTCTATATATTATATACAATCTACATATTACCATATTACATAAAAAATATACATAAACCTTCATTATCCTTACAATATACTATTTTTGATATATATTTTTAATGTAAAAATTCATGTGTATGAAATGTAAGTGAATATTTATTGAAAATGAGGATTTGCCTATTTCATGTTTTTAAATTTTAATATTTGTTGCAATCACTTTTCGAATATGCCAAAAAACAAAAAAATATACATACTTATATAAGAAAGAAAGATCGAAAAATAATATTGATTATTCGATCGCGTTCGACAAAGTGAATTGAAAAGAAATATTTAAGGATTACGTTGAAATGAAAGAAAATAAATATGTAGCTAGTTACTGTCATATGTGTATGTACATATATTCATTTATCAAAAACATTATATTTTTCTATTCATTTTTTGTCTAAAGTTCATTTCAATTGAACGTAAATTTTAATTTAATTTCAATATTCAAATCTAAAGAAAAAAGAAAAAAAAAATTGAAATTTTAAATTATTGAAACAGAAAATAAGATACATAGCTCTACATAAACAATAATAACGTGTAAATATTTCTTTAATAAATCTCATATGTAATTTATAACATTATATGATTTATATACATTATATTCAAAAAAAATTTTATTGAATTCAATTGTTTCATATTAATTTTTGTATGCATAAAATTTGCAATACATATATATGATGCATTTTAATTTTATATTAATATAATGTGATGTAAAAGTACATATACGTATATATATACATACATATTATATACATACTAACATATGTAAATTGTGCGAATATGTAGTCCATTGCCAAATAATTTTTCTTTTAAAAATATCTATTAGATATTAAATATAGCGATTTATATACACATACATATATGTACAAGTATTTGTAAGACTACATTTCATATTCTGTATAATATATTAATAAATTTCCTGTCAAGTATGGTCAAGATCAAGAATAAGATCAAATACGAAAATAAACTGGTACAAGTATATTCACGACGGCAACACAATGGCATGAAAGCACAACAATTTATTATGATTGTAATGTACATATACAGCTTCGGCCAAAGAATTAGAAACACTATTAGGTAGTAAACACAACGAGATTTTTTTTATCCTTAATGAATAAATATCCGTCCAAATTTTTGTAGGCGTAATTATTGTTTTATGAACCTAATAAATATGTAATGGAAAGACCAGTTTTTTGTTATTTAAAAAAGAGGTACAAAAAATTTCAAAAAATTGTAAAATTTTCAAAGGACAACGAATTAGAAACATTTGGTTATCCATTTTCAGTTTGCTTGTGAATGTGTTTAAACCGAACTTGTTTTAATTGAATTTAATTTTAGTAATATTTTAGTAATATTTTAGTAATATTTTGTGAAAAAAGGAAAAATAAAAACAATTTAAAATGGGAAAATCCAAAAGTTGTACCCCGAAAAAAAACCGAAGGAATGCGTATAGAGTAATTTCAAAAAAATTGAACTGTTCAGTGAAAATGGTGTTCGGAGCTATTAAATATGTGGAAAAACATAAAACATGTGAAAAAATACAAAGAAAATTGCCACCACGCAAAAGTAGTGAAGTTTTAGACAGAGCCATTGTGAGGATATCGAAGAAGAATCAAAGGAAAAGTGAAGCAGATATCGCACGAGAGCTCTTCGATGAGAGAAAGCTATCTCCAAAATTGTTTGTTAGGACAATTCGAAGGCGTTTGTAGAAGCTGGACTTTACGGAAGAGTTTCACGAAAATAATCCATGGTGTCTTCATCGACAATTAAAAAGCGCAAGAAATTTGCTATAAGAACCATGACAGATGGACCATCAATTAATGGAAATTCATACTTTGGAGTGATGAAACGAAAATTAATCGTATAGGACCAGATGGTAGAAGATTCGTTCGTCGTTCGAAACGAGCTGAGTATGATCCTAAGTATACTACTTCAGTGGTCAAACATGGTGGGGGTTCAATAAATGTGTGGGAATGTTTTTCGTGGAATGGAGTTGATCCAATTCACCGTATTGAAGGGATCCTCACTAAAGAAAAGTATATAGAGATATTGAGAAATGTGATGTTACCTTGGCAGAAGAGAATTTGCCTGTAATATGGCTGTTGCAGCAAGATAATGACCCGAAAAACACGGCTAAGGATACAAAAAAATTTCTGGAAGACAACCACATTAGAATTTTAAATTGGCCATCATCCAGTCCCAATCTAAATCCGATCGAGCATTTGTGGGGAGATGTTAAAAAAAGTGTTTCATCTAGGAATTTTTCAAATCTAGATGAAATATTCGAAGCTGTGAGAGAAGAATGTGAAGCAATTCCAATAGAACGCTGTAGAGCCCTTATACAGCTTATGGAATCCAGGTGCAAGGCGGTAATACGGCAAAACGATTTCCGACTAAATATTAAATTAAAAAAAATATTGTTTTTATATTTTAACCAATATTTTATATAATACACAAATTTTTTCCTATCCTAAAAAAAGTGTTTCTAATTTGTTGTCCTTTGAAAATTTTACAATTTTTTGAAATTTTTTGTACCTCTTTTTTAAATAACCAAAAACTGGTCTTTCCATTACATATTTATTAAGGTCATAAAACAATAATTACGCCTACAAAAATTTGAACAGATATTTATTCATTAAGGATAAAATAATCTCGTTGTGTTTACTACCTAATAGTGTTTCTAATTCTTTGGCCGTAGCTGTATATACAACGTGATACAACACTGTAAATACTCATATAAGTATGTATATATTTGCGTAATTAAAACAGAAATATATTTCTTGTTTGTTAAATATTTATATATGCAAAAAACTTTTTAAAAATTAAGTAAAATTGTCAAAAATTTTCTTATTTTTGTGGCAAACATTTAGAAAATTTTTAATTTTTAAAAAAAGAAAAAAAATATTACATATATTAGATACACATATGTACATACATACATATATGTATAATAAAAACAAATGTTATTAATTATTTTTCGTATGGAATTTTGAATAACAAATATAATTATTAATACATATATTTTTAGGTATTTTCTATTATAGAAATTATATTCGTATACGTATGAGAATAATGTAGACATTATAATGTATGTACAATAACGTACGAATAAATTAAGTAACATTATTTTTGCACTTATATTCAAACACACTCATATGTACATTTTATTCATGTATGCAATATCTAATATTTTATGACATTGAAAAATGATTTTTTATTTCTTGTAGAAAATTTTCTTTTTGACATTTTATTTACAAAGTTAAATGATATTAAAATTAAAACATATGTTAGATACGAACAAAATGTACATATGTAAGTATGTACTATACATTTATGTACAACGTATGTATACCATACATACACTGCATGTGTGTGTGTTTATATTTATTCAATGTACTATAAATAACACAATAGCAAACAATACAGTAAGTACATAATAACGTGTGAGTAAATATAAATAAACTTAAATATACTGCTGAGAGACTAAAAAAAAATAAATTAAATGAAAACAATTTCTTTTTCTTGATTTTTTATATATTTTTTTCATCTTTTTTCAAAGTTTAGAAAGGTTACAAATACTTTTAATAACTGTTAATATTAATATGTACTTTATAATTAATACTTTACGTAACTTATACGTACTCGTATATATAAAAGAGATACACGTTAGATATGTTGGTTGTTTGTTGTATAGAGATAAATGATAAACACACACATGATATTCTGTTCATTGTAAATTCAATCGGATATATAAAATGAATTTTAATTTTTTTTTTTTTTTTGTAATAAATAAGAAGGTGAATCAAATTAATTAAACAAAGCTGGGTTAAACATATCTATATAAATATTTAATGAATGTGTAATGAAATCACGTCGGGTTCTAGCGGCTTTCCTACTCAAACAGGGAAGGAAAGATTGCAGAGCTATGGTCAACGCTCTTACAGGGCATAATTCCTGTGGAAAGCATCTCGCTTTCATAGGAATCATCAGTGATGCACTGTGTGCTTCTTGTGGAGAGGAGGAGGATACCACGGAACACTTCTTGTGTGAGTGCTTGACCTTCTCCGCTATTAGAATGCGCATTTTCGGCACTGATGTCATTAGACCCGAACAAATTGGGCCTGAAAGTCGAGTGGAAGTCCTTCGTTATCTGAGAGCAACGAAGAAGTTTGACTAGACGGGGGCTTCGAGTACAATGGACAGCGTTATGTCTGAGTGCTCTGGTTTCATACCTCCCTCCTAACAAACAACAACAACAACAACAATGAAATCACGTCATTTGTATATATTCATCATTTGAAAGTAATTTTTTTCTCTTATTTTTTATATATTTACTAAATTATAGTGTTATATTTAATTTAATAAAAAAATTTCCAATTTTCATAATTTTAAATAAAATTAGTCACATGAAACAATGTACATTTACATACATGTGCATATATACATATACATTCTCGTAATCTAATTAAACTTCGTCATTTTTTAATAATGAACTCATATAACTATTACTACATACATATTCATCATTATGATCTTCATTATTATTATTATTATTCTGATGATTTCTGATGATACTATATACACAATAATTTTGATTAAAAATTGCATAATTGACAATTAAAATTACATAAAAATTTTATTTAACTATAAAATTGCTTGTCGTCATGCAATTTGATTTAAAATCTCTATCTATATAATAAATATATGTATATGAATACATACAAATAAATTATAATATTTAATATACAGCGTGATTCTATTCAATAGGTAAATATTGGTAGATATCACGTTTTTCCTTAGAGTGTTTCATGAAAAAAGTTGCACTAACAAAAATTTCTATCGATCCTATTTTTGTCGTTAGAGAGCGTTGAAAATTTTGAGTTTTTTGCAAGACATTTTGCAAGATTTATTTAGGATCACAAATCATTGAATAGAATCACCCTGTACGTTCAGGTATAGGTACATTATAAGTGATCAATGAAATTAAAAAAATGAAAAAAAAAAAACCAAACAATTTTAAATAATATAACTATTCAAATTGTGTGCAGTTTCTGCGAGAATATTTATATTTTCACGATATTATATGTTGAATCTTGATCAATTATTTAATGTACACAATAGACATTTATACTTAATTGATATCATCAAATAAAAAAAAGCAAAACTATAACATAACTAAACTATATTAAACAAATTCAATTCATGTGCATATACACACTCATGTATCTAAATACCTATACAAATTTTTATATACGAGTATATGTATAAGAGAAACAATGAAAATGAAAATAAAATTAAAACGATATACAATTACAATGTATATATGCATATATGTATGTATCTATTTACTTTATTATCAATTGAAAAATTTATAAGCAACTCAATAAAAAAAATGTTAAGTGGTTAAAAGTTTCACAAAGATTTTTTTTTCACATTCTGTAATATATGTAACATGTACATTACATATGTACATTATGTATGGAATAATATCTAATAGATAAATTTTCAAGTACATTAGATATTTTGATTGACGAGAAATGCAATTTTTCTTTTTCTACTACATGTAATGTACAATAAGTGCATGATGTACATACATAAATGTATACATAATGTAACAAATCAAATTGATAATAATACACACAGCACTTAGTGAAATTGTTATGTATATATGTATACAGACTTGAAGAAAAGTTAGGTGACCTAACAATTTCAATAATAATTTTAAAATGAATTTATTCCTTGCGGAATTATTATCATGATGGAACTGAAAAATTATCTCAGAGAGGTTCCACTAAAACTAATTGTGAAAATTCATTACCTATATCCCAAAAGACTTTAATAGCAAGCATGTCAATCAACGCGTACATAAATAAGATAAGTTCTATGAAAGTGTTTTTTAATATGTCACTGTAAATTAATTGAAATTCAAGCAATCCAAAAGCCAAAATTTACATACTCATATACAGTTTATGTAATTGAATAATTACATAATATCATAATAAATATTTAGATAGATAAGTTTTCAAAAAAAAAAAAAAAATAAATTAAAAAAAATATATATATTACATTTTTATCTTTCGATTGTGCGGCTGTTTTATGTACCTACGAGCTACGACATTATTATGTAGTAGCTACATACACATGAGTTTTTGATATCGATATTGTTTATTAGATAAGTGCACGCATTTGAAGAGTATTGACATTCAACTTGCATTTATCAGAGTATTGTATTATTCTGTTTACTTGATTTATGAATTTTCAGGTGCCATTAACATTCATGTATATATACATTATTTATGATGTTACGTACATATTAACATAACATATTTTAAATCATTTTAAATTTATATACATATGTATATTTGACTTATTTTTGCAAAATTATTTTTCAATCAATTTTCATTTTATTTATTTATTCCGCTTTTTTTTTTGTATCATCCATTCATATTATGTACGTGCATATATAATGTTCTTATATTTACTAAACGAGTATAATCGCATTAAATTAAAATATCAAACTTCTATTTATTTCACAATTTCAATCGATTTTTCTTTTCCCTTTTTATAAAAACCGTTATGACGTAAGATGAAAAACAACAATATTTTTTAAGTGTTCTATTTTTCTCTCTAAAGTCTAAAAAAAACCACAACAAAATCACAAAAAGAACAAAACAAATAAAGAAATTAGAAAAAAAATTGTATGGAAAAGTTTTTGTTGCGTAATATACATATATTCCTTTTATAGACGAAAAGAAAATTCATACATACATATGTATTATTATACATAAGAGTATTATATGCATTTCGATTTTGAGTAGGTACTTTTTTCCCATTTCATTCTATTCATTTATATTATAATGTACAAACAGTATGTACATACATACATACGTAATTATATAAATGTACTTCTATATATGTATATACATATAAGGATATTTATTACGAATTTTTTGAATATATATACATACTTACAAACTTAGCTATGGTACTATATAAATGTATAAATGTCAATATCATACATCGAAATATAGAAAATATTAAAATAACTTTCCTTTTTTTTTAATTTTGTTACATGTTACATATGCATACATATGTATGTATGAGTACATTATGTATATATAACATATGTGCATTTGTATACATAATGCAGATTGCTTCGTATGCATATTTTGTTTTTTCTTTTACAAAAATTAATTTTGTATAAAAGTTATTGTTTTTCTCATTTTGTTTTCTTGTTTATTTTCGGTGGAAATGGTAATTGTTAAATCAATAATAAAATGAAAATTTTTATATAAAAATTCAAATAAACAAAATGAAATGAAATTAATTCAATGTCTAGATTATTTTGAAAATACGTGTATGAACATACGTATAATGTAATAATTTTTATATTTTTATGGCATATAGATAGAAATTTATGAAGGTTATCTAATCTGGAGAAATAACGGATTTCGTAAAACCCCCCATTTTGGACCAACAATTTTTAAGGGTAGTTTGCGTCCTCTAGATGAATTTGCGCCAATAGAGACATACATATATCACGTTAAAGAGGGCATTCCAAAGTATCATTATCGAAAGGTTTCGTTTCAAAATCTGGCGGCCCCAATTCGGAAGTTTCCCATAGTCTATGGTTATATCATATCACAGATTTTTAACCTTTTGACTTTTGGACAAACTATAAATACTATATAATAAAGATGATAAAAATTCAAATTGGCAAAATTTGATGTAGAAAATTATAAGATTGAATACGATTAGAATTTAGAATTGGAGATGAGATATGATCTCTTTTAGCTAATTTTGCAGAAAAATTTTATTTTCCATATTACTATCCATTTATGTAATACAATATAAAATGTTATTTCTATTTGTTGTTCATGCGCATACAATGTAAAGTGTAATAGTTGTAGGTGAAAAATATAGTACATATACATATTTAAAAAAAAAAAATGTATTCAAATATGAATTCAGCTATATAGACACCTAGATATGATCTGTTGAAATATTTTCTGTACATTGATTATATGATGTGTATATGAATTGTAAGTAATATGTGGATATTTATAGATGAGCCAAAATCATATAACGTATACACATAATACATTTATATTAATGTATATATAGTTTATTTAGATGCACTTTTGTTATACATGGTTATACATACACATATGTTTTCGTTCTACAATATGAATAGATTTTCTTGCATTTAAAAAATTTTTAATTCAAGTTAAAATCGAATCACGTGTATTCAATTTATGTACGTATATAACATATACCTAAATATGTATATTTTGTCCATTCATGTATGTACGTATGTGAATGCATAATATACATACATATGTACGTACATACGAGTATTTAATCGATATTATCAGTATGAAAAAATATTTTATTATTAAATAAAAATAAATAAATAAACAAACGGAATAAATATAAAGCGCCATTTAATAATTACAAATTGCAATATTTTATATTACCTATTTTTTTTTCTTATTTATTTATTTATTTATTCAACAACATTCAATTCAATTTTAACTTATTCTGATGGTGTCATCAAAAAAAAAATATTATTGTTTAAATAATGGCAATTTATGTTCAAGTACACTTTTGTTAGGTATAACAAATTCATAGTAAAATTATGCAGTTTTATTTTGATATGTAAATATAAAGGCTAAACTTCCGAATTGGGGCCGCCAGATTTTGAAACGAGACCTTCCGATAATGATACTTTGGAATGTCCTCTTTGACGTGGTATATGACTCTGTTTGCGCAAATTCATCTTAAGGACGCAACCTACCCTTAAAAATGTTTGGTCCAAAATGACGTGTTTTACAATATCCGTTATTTCTCCAGATGAAGATCTTGGATCGGATTAATTGATAAACCATTTGAAAGAGAACTTCCTACTCTATTTGTCACAGTTTACTTCATTTTGATTGGATTAGCGGTTCTTGAGATATAAGGACTTAAATTCAAAATTTCGTGTTTTTTAAAAATCACTTTCCCAACTTCTTTTGATGACGGTATCACTTCAAAACTTGAAAGATGATATACTATATGTACATGTTTTATAACATCATTTAAAATGTTTTTTTGTCCTCTTTCCAATGCTATCACATTTAAGTATAAAAACTGCATAAATAAAAAAATAAATGCAAAAATATACAAAAAAATGCGAAAAAATACACATTTTTCATGCATTTTCATACATTTTTGAGTATAATTATTTCAAAAGCTTACTATTTTTCGTAGTATATATTATATATTATTTACCTTTTACTAAATATGTACGTAAAAATTTTAGTGAAATTCAATTTTATTCACCTTTTACAAAAATATACAAAAAATTCAGTTTAATGTTAAATTCAACTTTTGTTTACCCTTCTACCAAAATTTATATAAGTTTTAGTAAAAAATAAGTTAATAAATTTACCTTTTACAAAATTTTATATAAAAAATTCAGAAAAAAATTATTACTAACTTTTTTCTAAAAAATTATTTTGTATAAAAATTTGTATTTTTTCTCATTTTTTTGTTTATTTGTGCATTTATTTTTTTATCTATGCAATTTCTATACATAAATGTAGTATCATTGAAAAGAGGACCAAAAAACCTTTCAAATGATATAATAAAACATATATGTCAACTTTCAAGTTTTGAAGTTATAGCGTCATCAAAAGAATTTGAAAAAGTGATTCTTAAAAAACACGAAATTTTGAATTTAAGTCCTTATATCTCAAGAACCGCTAATCCAATCAAAATGAAGTAAACTGTGACAAATAGAGTAGGAAGTTCTCTTTCAAATGGTTTATCAATTAATCCGATCCAAGATCTTGATCTGGAGAAATAACGGATATTGTAAAACACGTCATTTTGGACCAAACATTTTTAAGGGTAGTTTGCGTCCTCTAGATGAATTTGCACCAATAGAGACATATATCACGTTAAAGAGGACATTCCAAAGTATCATTATCGGAAGGTTTCGTTTCAAAATCTGGCAGCCCCAATTCGGAAGTTTCCCCAATATAAATAGATAAACATATGCTCTTAGGCTCTTCCTCTTACATATGTATGTATCTATATTCAAATAATTTATAAATATAAACTATAAATTAATGTGGTTTTAAATTTTATGAACTATGATAAAAGAAAATTGAAATATTATTGGCAAGAAAGAATTTTTAATATTTTTTGTTTGAAAAATAGAAAAATAATTTTCAAAAAATCATTATTATATCTTATATCTATACTTATACTATAAATGTATCTAATGTCGTAAGAAAATTATAATTTTTATCGTGCATAAATCAATAATTCGAATCTTCAATCATTGGTTTTCTATTTAAAATCGTATCTATTTTATAGAGCATCTGTATCTGATAAATAATAAAAGATATTAATTTGTTAACATTGAAATTTAGATATGCATACACATTTTGTATAAATGCATACGTAAGATTTAGATATATAAAAATAAAATGATTTCTTTATACTTGAAATAAATAAAAGTTGCTAAATAAAATATTCAAAGGTTCATTAATATGATGTCAAACGTATATATGTACCTACGTGAATTTATTTATGGTCAAAATCAATTATTTGCGTGTGTGTGTGTGTACGTTTTTTCTTTTCTAATAAACCAAACAAATTTATTTGTCAAGTTTTTTTTTTTTTTTTTTTTTAAGATTTATTTTATTTAAATATATATATGTATGTATGTACATAAGGTACATTACATTAAACCATTAAACATTCAACCGTAAAATTTAATAAGCTTCATGGACTAATATGTATGTATGTACATATAGTAGCTGTATGATAATGAAATCTGATTTGATTTGTTTTTGTTTTATTTTTTAAACCGTGAAAGTATCTATATATTGATTTGAAATTTTTCTAAAAATAAAATAATTTATTTTTGTATTCGTTTAGCACAAATCTATTTAATTTAGATTTAAAACTGAATTCAATAGATATACGAGTATAGTATATACATAATACATATATATATGTATACATAAACTTTGTACACGAGTGCGTTGTATTATTTACATTGTATAATTAAATTTGTAAAATTCATTCATTTTTATGTTACAAAATATCTACTGGTATGTTGCTAAGAATATAAGTGTGTATAAGTATATTATGTATATGTACAAGTACCTTTCATAAAGATTAAAAAATAAACAAATCACAATCATTATAATTTGAAATAAGCTATAAAAATAAATATTTTCGTTTAATTTAGAAATAAATTTATATAGAGGAAGGTACATATATCGTATTTTCTACATATATTTTATGTATTTTCTATTTTAAATAATAAAATATATTATATAGGTATATTTTAATTATTTTCGGTTTTTGTAATTAAAAATCTCAATTTGAATACATTTGAGACATTGTTGTACATTATATTTATTTAAGCACGTGCTTTCGTTCATTGTTAAAATAAAGAAAAATTCAATTTGTCAAATATCAATATTTACAAAATGCAAAACAGAAAATGTAATAAAATCAATGAAATAAAAAATATATATATATATGTACATATACATTGAGCCGTTTTGCTTGAAAGTGGTGTAAATGTATTTTATTTTATATGGAGATATTTAAGGTTTTGCATTGGAATAAATTAAAATATATGCATATATACGAGGATAATTCAAAAAATTCCCGGAAAAATGAAATTTTTCTTCACGCAACGCTTTACACTAAGTTTTAAAAATACCTACTTTTTCAGGTATTTGTATCCTTTTAAATAAAAACAAATGAATTACTTTTTTTATACACAGCAGTTACGCTTTCAAAACACTCAAAATATAAAATATACTTCTTGACTGTTGGTTGGCCTGCCAGTTACTTACTGACGCAGATATTCCGGGAATTTTTTGAATTACCCTTGTATGTTATTACACTAGTTTTGTATTTTTTAAATATTAAATTGATTTAAATTTATGATGTAATCATTTTTTAAATGTATTTAATAAAAATTTATACTTTTAATGACTTCAAAAGATTGAAAAATGACTTTATACCACTTTCAAAGTCAGCAAAAAGTAAAAATTCTACATTTACAAAATATTAACTATGACATCTCAATTGAAACTAAACCATTTTTTTTATGAAAGTTTTATTAAATATACTTCAAAAATGAAAAAAAATTAAAAAATAACAAAATAAAAAGGCTTTCGACATTTATCATTCAACCAAAATTATTTATACTCTTACTATAAATATTTTTTAATTTTTTTCATTATGATCAAGTTTTTAAAAATAGCCATGATGTATTGCAGATGGTAATAAATCAAACATATTTCTAAATTTTTCGAATGTGATGGATCTAGAATGATGATATAAACGTGTTAGTACTGTATTTCCAAATATAAAACCACCAATTGGTGCAGGTTAAATGCACTGAATTTTCGCTAATTTTCCCTCTCTTACCAAAATTTTAACAGATTTTTTTGGAAAAAGTTTATATAAATAAAAAGTTCATTTATATCATTAACTAATTTTTTGTCAAAATGGACTTACACAAATTTCAAAGAAAACGGCTCGTATGTACATACGCCCACGTCCACGTATACAAATGTAAATAATAATCGTTCTGAATTCGCAACAAAAAATATTTCATATTTAATATATGTACAAATATAAGCAGCATATAATGTGCTCGTATTACGAAAAAAAAACAATAATAAATTTAAATATTTACCTTAAACTTGAATTATTTACAATCATCTGGCTAGAGGGAGGCAGGTTCACCTGACCTTCCCCTATAATAAAAATAAAATAAAAATTTACAATCATCTACACATAGGTACATATTGACATATATACAATGTTACACTATATACAGTTATAGCGTATGGGCAAAGTACATTAGGCATGTGGTAATAATATTTCACATGTTTGCATATTCCATATAATGTTAAAATACAATATATATATAGGCAAGAATGCATATACATATTAATATGCCTATTTAAATATAGTGCATAAACGTATATATACGCATGGAGTTATTAGCCATGTTGAATTATATAAATATATTTACTAATGGAAATGCACTTGTCACTGTGAATTTTTCGAATGAAAAAAATAAATAAATAAATAAATTATTTATATAAAAAAAAGAAGCAATAAAAGCTATTGCAAATCAATGAAACCAATCGATTTAAATATACACCACATATGTGATAATATATGTATATGTTATAAATGATATATATGCACGTAAGTATCACTATAATTATACTCGTATGCATGAATACATACGTTGTGCATTATTGCATGCTATAAAAAAAAATATTTAGGTTCTGTATCAAATGTAAATTCATACATATACATACATACCTTATGTATATGTACTATGATTAATTTTACAATAATGCACACAATGTAAAATGAAACAAAAAAAAAAAAGAAATAAAAAATTAAAAATAAATGGTGCAATGGAAAATTTTATGATTAGGTAGTAAAGTGTAATACCAAAAACGAAAAAAAAAAAAAAAAACAAAGAGAAAAATAACACCAACGCGACACATTAAGGCAATTTTATTTTTATTCTTTTATACCCGTATCCGTATATGTATATGTAATTATATAAATTCTGGTGTTTAATTAAAGTTCATGAATTACGTATGTTCACAATAATATTAAACACACATATAAATATATTTGACTACTTATATGTTTATTTATTAATTCATTAATTACATTGAATATAAAACTGATTTTTTGTTGAATATATTTTTCGTATGGGTACATGTACAAATACAGCTTCTTGTACAAACTTTTCAACGAATAAATAAATAAACTTTTATTTTAATTTTCAATTTTTTGATAAATTCAAAGATTCAAAATAAATATATGATTACTTTCAGGCATACAATACACACTTATTTTTATATGTAAATATGTATTATATGTAAAGTAAGGTTGGTTCTATATTTTCAAAAAAAATTTTTTTTTCAGATACATACACATTTTGAATTAAATTGAAGTTTTTAAAGAAAAAAAATCTATTTTATAATTTTTGCTTCTAATCTACAATATATTGTATATGTAATTTAAAATGAGACCATACACTCGGAAATGTGCTATATTCACATTACATTCATATCAAATTTCATTTGTAATTACACCACATAATACATACACATACATACATACGAGTACACATATTTTAGGTCAATTACCTTCAATACATTATTTTTTTCGTTTTCAAACTGTTGAATTCATTTGGAAATTTATTAACAAAATTTGATGAATTTACAAAACAAAAAAAATTTACAAAAAATACTAAAAATAATACAAAAAAAAAAAAAATAAATAACTGATGAATGAAATTCTTTATCGTAATCAATGTGCCAATTTTAATTGTTAAACTGAATGAAAAATTTAAATAACTACATTTATATACTGGTATTGTTTGTACGTACAAATAAAACGTTTATTCATATTACATTATTTTGAAAAGATGAAAATAATTTTGATATTTCTCTTTCATTAAATTTACAAATTATACAAAAGACTTAGCTGTTTTTATTCTTAAATTTAACACGAAAATTTCGCAAATTAAATTTTTTTAATAAATTAACAAAAAAAAGAGAAATAAATCAGTAATTAAAAATTGAAAAATCAATCATTTTTATTTTCTTTATATATTTTTTTTCTCATCTATTTGTATATAGTTCTACAGCTATATGTTATTTAATATCGTCTGACCTTCTTTGTTCAAATATTGACATTCGATGTTTGCAAGAAAAAAATCCGATTAAATATAATTGGCAAATATTTCTTTTATAAACATACGCACATAAAATATATAAATTCTTTTGAAAAAAAAAAATAAGAAAAACAAATTACTGTAAAACAAAATCATTTTCTTAATCAATCTTGTTTTCTGTATTCTATTCAATTTATATATTATGTATATATCATTACAAAAATAAATAATTTCATCTACACATGTAGATATTTATCTATTTTGTCTATCTAATATAATATTTATTCTGTATATATTTATATATTACATATTATTATATATTCATATAATGTATATTTACTGCCACGTGGATACGAATTTATCCAAATAAAAAAAACAAACATCGAATAACAAATAGAAGAAGAAATGGATGTACATATGTACTATTAAAGATTATAATATTTTTTTCTTAGACAATATATTTCGTCTTTACTTTCCCTATTATCTGGTATGCATATATTTTCTAAGAAAAATATTAAAAATAAATACATAATTAATTAAAATTAATTATAATAATAATAGTTTTCGGGGAAACTTCCGAATTGGTGCCGCCAGATTTTGAAACGAAACCTTCCGATAATGATACTTTGGAATGTCCTCTTTAACGTGATATATGTCTCTATTGGCGGAAATTCATTAAGGATGCAAACTACCCTTAAAAAATTTTGGTCTAAAATGGGGTGTTTTACGAAAACCATTATTTCTCCAGATCAGGATCTTATATCGCATTTTTTTGTATATTTGTGCATTTATTATTTTTATTTATGCAGTTACTACACAGAAAGGTGGTATCATTGGAAAGAGAACAAAAAAACCTTTCAAATGATATAATGAAATATATATGTCATCCTTCAAGTTTAGAAGTTATACCGTCATCAAAAGAAGTTGAAAAATTGATTTTTAAAAAACACGAAAATTTGACTTTGAGTCCTTATATCTCAAGAACCTCTAATTCAATCAAAGTGAAATAAACTGTGATGAATAGAACAGGAAGTTCTTTTTCAAGTGGTATATTAAATAATCCGATCCAGTATCCTGATCTGGAAAAATAACGGATTTAAATAACCAAAAATTTTTAAGGGTAGTTTGCGTCCTCTAAATGAATTTGCGCCAATTGAGACATATACCATGTTAAAGAGGACATTCCAAAATATCATTATCGGAAGGTCTTGTTTCAAAATCTGACGGCACCAATTCGGAAGTTTAGCCTAATTTTCTATATAAAATTCTATATTGATTTTTGGTTTTATTCATTACTTTTAGTGTATTTACTGTTCTTATTATTATTTTCGTTTTAATTGATTTTCAAGAATAAACGATTCTATTCTAAAATAATTATGAAAAAATAAAAGGTGTCTATATGTAAATATGTATGTAAATAAAAAGAAATAAAAAATAATCTTTAAATGTATGAAATATATAAATATATATCTTACTTATAATATTATTATTTCATGAATGTATAATGTAATACAATAAAATGTTTTCAATAAATTTGACATCAAAGGTCAAAGTTATACCATATACATATATACATTATGTTTTATACACACATGTACATACCACATACGAATCATACATACGAAACATACACAAACACAATTTGTATAATTATCAAAATGAAAATGATATTATTATTTTCCATTATATTTATTGGATTCGAAAATTTGAAAAAATACATATTTCATTGCACAAGTATTAATATTCCTTTACATTTTATTTCTTATTTATATCTAGCACATAAATATTGATATAGGTAGAAAATAATTCACTTCAGTTCAATATACATTATATATTTGAGTTGAATTATTAGCGCATTGATTTTCTGTCATAATCAATATTTTATGATGACAAATTTTCGATATGTGTAGTACCTTCCATTATAATACTTTTAAAAAAAATTATTTTTTTGTCACGTAATAATTTCATTTTTTTTTTTTTTGCTATACATATTTCAAAATACACATGTGTCTGTCTTCCTATTTATATTTTATAATCTAAATATATCTTTCAAATTCTTAAAGGACAATCTATATATTATCTATTTAAATATGTAATCAAAAAAAAAGAAAAAGAAGAAAGAGACGACCAAGAAGGAAAGAAATTTTTAATTCGATTTATTATTATAATTATTGAAGCGAATTTAAATACATTTTTTTAAGTACATATATGAAATATGTGCGGAAAAAATTTTACGTGTTTAGAAATGAATTTAAGAAAATAAGTATTGAAATAATGTCTGTAAGGGTATTCACTTAAGGGAATAAAATTACAAACTCGTGTTACAGTAAATTTACAGATAGGTTTTCGGAGAGCACACTGTGATCTGTGACACATCTTGAGTAGTTTAGTAGTAAATTAAAAAAAATTTTTTTAAAAAAAAATACGCGTTTTACTCGGTTTACATGTCTTTACTGCATTAATTTAATACCCTTTTAATACCCTTATTATATTTTGAAAAAAAAAAAAAATTATATTGATCGAAACGTACATTTATATAGTCTTTATTTATTTAACATTTATCCACATGTGTGGTGATAATTTCTTTGAATTATGTATATTATTTAATATAGTATCCATTATTTAAGGTGGAAGACACACATATAATTTTTTTTTATCTGCTGTACGATCAATATTTTAATGTGCATATATACAAATAAATATATACTACATACATGTACATATATATGTAATATGTAAAATGTAACAGATATTTACTATGTAAGTAAATGTATTTTCCCTACTTTTCACTGTAGATTAAAAAAAATATATAAAAATAATGATAAGAATTTTAATTTCTATCTTGTATAATAACTTGAAAACTTTATATTACTTTCACTTATGCTTTTTTGCGCACTCATAATCCCCTTATAAGTGTATATATTATATACGTGGGCGAATAATATATGTACATACATACATATTACATATATAGATATAGAATATATGCATATATGCATGTAAGTACATAAATATAATATAAGAGAAAATCGCTATGCATACATATGCAAAAAATTAAGAATTTAAATATAAGACGCTAAGGTTATTTTTACTTGGAAAATCCATTAAAAATAAATTGAAAAATAAAACGGATACAACATTGTTATTGTAAATGAAAGCAAATATACATAATAAGTACAAGTAAGTATATCATGTAAATGTATACGTATAGGAATTTACATAGCACATGGAAAAAGTATTATTTTTTTATTATTTTCTTTCACTTCTTTTCTTTTAAAAAAAAAAAAAAAAGGAAGAAAAAAATATTGATTTTTATATAAAATGTGTTTTTCAGTGCACAAAATGGTATATATTTGTGCACTCAACTTGTGCACGGATACACTTAGAAAATAAATGTATATGTATATGTATATGTATGTAATATGGAGTACACTTAAATCAATCGGATTTTTGTTAAGAAAAATATCTACATACATAAGTATATGTGCATAATATCGCATATTATATATAGATATATAGATACAGGAATATATGTATAATATAATATTTATCTATGTTTAAACAATATACATGATTGAATGAATGGATAAAATTTAATTAAACAGATAAGCTATTAGAAGGAAATTACTTAGAATCTTTGTTAATAAATTGTATAGTTGTAGGACTACACTAGAAAATAAAAATAATATAGATAAGCTGTATACAGACAGGCATCTATTTTAAATTTATTTTATTCTATTTTTTTTTTTTCTTCAATGCTTTGTTTTTATTTTTCATGAAAGAAAATAACATTACATATTATATAAAAAGATAAGAAACGTAAAAGCTTTTGAAAAAATCAAATGAACGTGTATTTTAAATTGAAAATTTATTACAAGAATTCATTGACCTCATACTAAAGAAATATCATTTCAGTATTAAATTAAAAAAAATACTGAAATTAAAATGAAAGTGTTGAAAATAGAACAATAATTTATGCTCCAAAAAACAAATTAGATAAATTAAAATATACATTTATTTTTACATCTATGTACATATATGTATTTGTTTCATTTTAATTAAAATTAATTATGGGATTTTTCATTTTATGAAATAATAATGATCATAATAATGATATAAATAAATCAAATGATTAAAATTATATGTATATTATTGTGAACATTTTATAAAATAAATTATAGCACAAATTTTGAAAGATTTTCTAAATAATTAATATTGTAATTGTTGCAAAAAAAAAATGTGTCCAATTTTTTTTAATTCCAGATTACGAAAAAAAAAAATTAAACAGTATAATAAATTTTTATATGAAAGTTTAAAGTGTCTAGTATATTTATTAATAAGATAAGATTTTTTATTTCGTATTTACCCCTCTTGGGAGCATTACTTACAGTTCAATGTAAATTGCGAACCACTGAATTGCTGATAGAAAAACAAGTCTTTTACATGATAGTGCCTAGTGCTTAGACTAATCAACTTTTAGAATTATCTAGCATTTAAGTTCTGTCTTTTCTAAGCTGTTTTCTTTTCCAGCAAGCTAGTCTCTCATACTCATTCGAAGCTGATTGAATTATTTTTCTTTCTTTTGCCAAGGAACCCGTACTTCGAGATCAGTATGCCAGTTGCTCTACCATTGAGCTCCCAATAAGACAAGATTCAGTTGATTTATTTTTTAGTTATGACTTTTAAAACATTAGATTCTTTAAAAATCCACTTTATATAGTATTATGCCAACCAAATATTTAGAGAAACTTGTTCGTATATAAACATTTGAATACATGTAAGATATATGTACAAAGTACATATGTAAAATATTATTTATTTTTATGTTATTTTAAAAGAAAATAAATAAATCCTATCATATAAATGGAAATGTTTAAAATTCTCAGAAATAAGCTATTCCATTTGTCAACGTTAAATAATATTTTTTCCGTTGTATTTGAAAATTTCTATATTTTATTCATTATATAGAGAAAATTACATTTGAAAAGAATACCTAGTGAAAAAAAAATACATGCGAATAAACAAAAAATATTCCAATATGTACATATATGAAATTTTATTTATTCACATATGTATATTTCAAACATTTGAAATTACATATACGAGTATGTAGAAAATAAATATTTTAGGTATTTACAAATAAAAATACATTTTATGTACATATACAGTATATCATAAATAAAGAAAATATAAATTTAAAACATTTTTCGTTTGTTTTTTCTTCTCTTTTTTTATTTTTGATGATTTGACAGTGATGATTTTAGTAAAATATCTAAATAGAAAACATGGAAAATTTAAAGACTTTTAAAGTAAATAATTAAACTAGACTTTTTCTTCTATAATTCTTTAAACTTGAAAGAAAGTTTAATTTTACATTTAAATGTTTAAAGCACTTTGTAAATTTTATATACTTTTTTTATCTAAAAAAAACTTAAACATTATGTATTTGTATTCATTGTACATTATATGAAATTCTAATAATCAAATATTTGAATTACTATTAAACCAAAAAAGGATTACATTTTTATTTTTAATACTTAAAAAAGTTCATACACGATAATAAATTAATTCATATGTTTGTATGTAGATGCATGCGGTTATAAATAAATTTTACATTATTGATCAAATAAATACACTAAAATGATGATCTAATTTCATTTCAAAATTTTAATTGATCAAAATATTTTCATTATATTATTATACTCTTAAATATGTAATGTATTTAATATAGAGACAAATTACTCAATTCAACGTAATATCATACACAATGCACCGTACATTATATATTGTTTAGTCAATTATAAAAATATAATGAAAATATAATGAAAAGACACGATTATAAACATGTAATATGTGTAGATAATATAAATAATTTCCTTTTTTTTTTTTCATCATTTTCTTTTTTATAATAATATGTATTATATAGAGAATATGAATGAATGATTTTTTTCATACGAATATAGTTCTAAAAATAAATATGAGATTATGTTTTGTGTGAATGTTGTATAGACGAAAATTTGAGATTCAAAACAATAAAAAAATGAATGACACGTGAATATTCTTTTAATGAACTACTTTTATTTTTATTATTTTTTTTTTAAACATTTTCATCATTATGTAATGCACGATCGTACGGCTCTATGTATATGCGATTAACTGATTGGCTGACTGATTTCGAATATAATATACAAAATATAAATATTTACATGTACATATGCACATGTACATAGATGAATGCCTATATATAAAGTACAATTGTATATGTAAATGTAATATACAATATAACCGACAGTTTACATTATTTAAATTTAATGGCGCAATATAATAATCACTATATTATGTATTTTCTATACATTACATATTAATCGGTATATTAAACCAAAACGAAATTATCATTTTTACATATTCACACATTAATTAGTTTTTTCAAATATTATATAGCTATAAATTTTTTTTAGTGCATTTTGAATAATAATTTTCATTCGTTTTTTTTTTGTTCTCGTTATTTTCGCTAGCATGACCTTCACTTATACAGGGTGTTCCAGAATTGGTGAATAATATTTCAAAGGGTAAAAGTCGAGTGCATTTGCAGTCGAAAATGTTATATGACATTTTTTCGTTTGCGCTTTATTTTCGACGCTATTTTTGCGCTATTTAAAATTTTGAAATTTTATCATGACCTTCCAACACAAAATCACCTGTAATTTTTTTCCGGAAAAAAGGAATTTCATATGAGTAATGATGAAAAATCCTTTTTCTATGGTGTGCAAAAAGTTACACGTGATTTTGTGTTGAAAGGTCATGAAAAAACCTCAAAATTTTAAACGCCTTCTAGCGTCGAAAATAAAGCGCAAACGAAAAAATGTCATATAACATTTTCGACTGCAAATGCACTTTACTTTTAGCCTTAGTAATATTATTCACCAATTCTAGAACAGTCCGTATATTTTACTTTATATATGTACATATATGTATACATATAATGTATGTATAGTCATAGAAATTTTACATGCGTTTATAAAATATATTATATACATTTTTACACCAATTTTTTCTATTGTTTATTTACTTTATTTTATTTTTCTTTATTTTTTTTTGTTTTTAGTAAAATAAAAACAAAATAATATTCACATCGTGCTACGATTAAAAAACTATAAACATCATGTACAAAGTAAAATAATTAGTATATACGGAACGTATACTCTTCTATTATAAATACACGAGTGTACACACATGTTTTCTAATTATTTTCAAAATTTCATATATACAGCAGCTTGCAAACAAAACAAATCAAAAAAAAAAGAGTAGGTATACCTACTTATTTAAATTTTTTTTTCTTTCTAACAGAATCTTACACATAATTAATTTATTATAAAGGTGAAGGACAAAAACTGCATACATTGTTCAGCCATAACATGAATGAGACAGTTTTTTTTTAAGACAAAACACAAAAAAAAATGTGAATTATTTTTATGAGAATTATTATTCCTCTAAAAAACCATTTTTACCCATTTGAAATGTATGTACTTATATTCATGTACTATGTACTTGTATTTACATAATACATACATATATAAACTATTTAAACGTATATAATATTCTAGTTTGTTTCATTTTCATTTCTTTCTTTCAAATCATCTGTGTATATATGAACAGAAAAAATTCTTGTGAATAAACATGAAATAGCGATGAAAAAACAAAAAAAAAAAACATCATAAAAATTTCCAAATTCCTTTCAATTGAATGAAAATTATTTTACTCATGCAATATACATACATACATGAATATGAATGTGGGTATGTAAAATAAAATTTGGACAAAATCCAAATTGTGTTCTGATGATGGAGGCAAAAAAAAAAAAACAAAATAATTTCTACATTCTCTTGGTTATAGAGTCTTTTATTTTGGATCGGGATATTTTTTTGGCATAGAATATAATTAGGTCACATATACAAATTTATATGAAACTAAAACATATATTTATATATACTTTATATAACATTAAATACATAATATATAGGTACATTATATGTGTAGGTACATGTATATAATACCTGTCCAATATTTATGCATACATTTCCAGTTTCAATTTGAGAATAATTCTTCCAAAACGAAGAAGAAAATAAATGTTTCATATTAATTTATTGTGAAATTGTACAATTTTAGCAAAAATAAAATTATACGATCTTGGATCAAAGTGAAAGGAAAACATAAGAAAAAAAAAAACACGTTCAAACATACTCACACAGACCGTTATGTATGAATGAAAATGAATGTCTACAATGTGGATATGTTTATATAAATACAGATATATATATATATATATGTGTGTGTGTGTGTGTAATGTAATTATATAACACATACACAACACACCATACATTTTTTAATACATTAATGTAAAATAAAATTAAACGTTATGCAAATATACTAAAATTTTATATACTTACATATACATATTTATACAGGCAGACATAAACATATTTTTGTTATTTTTTTTTACTATCTTTTGTTATAAGAATTTTGCATTTTCTTGATACATACATAAATATTACAAAAATTATACAATCAGAATAATTTTGAATAGAAATAAATTTTGCATCTTGATATCTATAATCTATCCTTGATGTATAATAAATTGATGTTTTAATATAATTTAAATAGAAAATGCCGTTAGTATTTTAACCTACATATTAACCTACAATTTAAAAATTATGACTCCATATGTATGACCCTTGAATTATTTTATTATGTATATGAATATGTCAAATTAAATTTTTCTATTTATTGTTGAAGGTTGTCATTAATTCTATAAATTTGAAAATTAGGATAAAATAGTTCTGATATATAATTTTCATTTGAATCGCAAATGCAATTATAGACATACGAGTAATATGTCTACATATAGGTACCAATGTATAGTGACTGAAATTCTGAAGTATGTTTATAGTATGCAAAATCTAGAGTCTAGAGCAATTGTTACGCAATATTACTCCATGCTTTGATAAAATTTATACTTACTTTCACAAATATTAGTGTTTCTTTTACATTTATTCGTGCTACATAATTATTTATCTTTTTCCTACATAAATCAATTATTTCATTTTTCTTATTACTTATCTTTCATCTTTATCTTTATAAAATTGTCAAAGCTTTATAAATTTTAATCAAATATTTCAATTAACTTTACAAATCAATTACTAGAATTTCTTTTTTATTAAATGAAAATAAATAAATCATCGCCTACATATTCGATAATCTTCTTCTATAAACAAATACTTATACATGTTATATGTACATCACATAAATGTATACATAAACTATTTGTATGATATTAAAAATCTTAAATCATTACTATGTAAACAATCAATTTATAACAATCCCTCACATTATTAACTGACTGTAATCTATTTTAAAATCAAATTTTTTATATAGATATATGCGATTCGATTATAACCCAATGGATTATATCGTTTATCGAACGAAAAACAATTAACTGATTGATTTTTACGCTTTTACTCATATCGTATAAGTGCTGTTAAAGATTTATTTTTGCTACAATATGTATTTTACAAAAATAGGTAGATATAAAATATATTTATCGTTTGTTTGTATGTATACATTTATATTTATCTATCAAATACATACAACTATAGGTATACTCGCATATACTCGTACACTCTAACTATGAACTGCACTGAAACAATAATAATTTATTTTTTTTTTTTAATTTTCTTACAGGTGCATTTCTTATACCATTCGCCATTATGCTTATACTCGAAGGAATTCCATTATTTCTTATTGAATTGGGTATTGGTCAACGTATGAGATTAGGTTCACTTGGTGTATGGAATACAATTCATCCTTGGTTGGGTGGTATCGGTATATCATCTTGTATAGTGACGTTATTTGTTGCACTGTATTACAATGTTATTATAACATGGTGTTTTTTTTATCTTTTCAATAGTTTTTGGGTAAGTTTATAGTACATTATTATTCATTATAATTAGGTATTAGTTTGTATAAAAATGAACGAAAAAATAATTTTTTTTTAAAAAAATTTTTTTTATTTCCATAGTATCCCCTACCATGGTCATCCTGTCCCGAAATAAATGGTAGTGCAGTGATGGAATGCGCTAATTCATCAGCAACTTCATATTTTTGGTATCGTGAAACATTAGATGCAGCAGAGGATATGGAACATCCCGGCGGTTTAAAATGGTGGATTGTATTATGTTTATTATTATCATGGACAATTGTATTCTTTATTGTTATGAAGGGAATACAAAGTAGTGGAAAAGTCGTTTATTTTACATCATTATTTCCATATATTGTATTGACAATATTTTTTATACGTGGTATTACGTTAAAAGGTGCCGGTGCCGGTCTTATGCATATGTATACACCAAAAATTGAAAAATTAGGCGATCCAACTGTATGGTTAGATGCAGCAACACAAGTATTTTATTCATTTGGTTTAGCGTTCGGATCATTAATTGCATTCGGTTCATATAATACACCAAAAAATAATTGTGTACGTGATGTTATATTAGTATCATGTTGTAATGCGATAACAGCAATTTATGCGAGTGTCGTTATATTTGCAATTCTTGGCTTTAAGGCGACTGCGAACGTGGATCGATGTATTGAACAGTAAGTATATACTCTTACTTATGTGTAGTATAGTGAAGAAAAACTATAAGTGAAAAAAAATATATCACGAGTAATTTATTGTCATTGATATCAATAATTAATCAATCAATCATTATGAATACGTGTAATGGTGTAATATTTTCAAAGGAATTAAATGGTATTTGATGAGTATGAGTATATACATATGTAATTCATGTATCTTCATTAATATATACACGAATAATAATTTCAACCTTATCAATTTGTTATGTAATGTCAATTTTTATTAATATGAGTATAACAGGCAATTTGATATACATTATGTTTAATTATCTATCTATTTTTAAATAAAAATGGTATAAGGGTGCACTTTAAATTGATCGGCATTCTTTATCTTATTTATTTAACAACATCTCTTCAATTTAATATCAATTGTATTTGTTAAATTAATACATTATCAATGTCTTTTAATGCAAATTAATTGCACAAACAACGAAAAATATTAAATAAATTCTTTTGTTTTTCTTTCCTATATACTGGAATACACTAGTATCTAGTATCTAGATAGTATGTTCAATATTAAATTTGAAATTGATCTTTTTATTATTGATATTCAATTTATGAATAAATTTTTGCAATTAATTGTGATATATTGTTACAGTGTCAATTTTCATATGTATACGAATATATATACGATACATATCTAGCTATACTAGTGTGCATTCTTTATAATAAAATTAAATGACTATGAACACTACGTAGTGTAATATACTACTAAATAAGTAATATGTTTGTAGAAGTATTTATAATATTCGCCATTGTCATTAATAAGGGCAATATGATATTTCATATTTGCTACAGTCCTCTCGTAATCTTGATCTTAATTATTTACAGGTAAAATGAAATTATTAATGTGCGTGTTATTTAAATTTCGATATAAAATTATTACCATTTAGAGTCAAATAACTGAGCTTTAATGGTTTTTTTACGTCTTTTACTTTTCAAAAAATCAATAAAATCCGATTCTTATTTCATAAATAAATTTATATAAATAAATTCTGTTTGTATATTTGTGTATGCATATTCACATTTATACTTATTTTTAAGCTATGTATACACTTTACATCATAATATATAAATAATTATAAATTTGTACACACTGAAAAACAGAATAAAGAATAAAATAATGAAAATATACGAAAAAGAAAACAATACTAATAACATTTAAAATATTTTTGAAATTTTTAATTATTTTTGTGTTTGCTTTTGATTCTTGATTTTTGTTTTTTGGAAATTTTCCAAGTAAAATCAATTTTAAAGAAATTAACATACTCATAAAAATCATATAAGAAAAATCTAAACATAATGTACGTACTTATACGACGATACTGACACAACCGCAATCGCAACCATAAAAAATACATTCTCCTACAAACAAACTATACTAATATTATTTATAGGTACCTAAGTATATGTACTTCTATAAAATAAGATGTGTATTTTAAAAATGCATAAAAAATTTCATTAAAATCATAAAAATAAAAATTGAAAGAAGCGACAAGAAAAAAAAAATTGAACATTCATTTCTAGCAGAATGCATATATGAATTTCCGTTTTAATCATTTTCTATTTTCACACACAAAAAGAAAGCTTAAGGCCTATATATACGTATGTATATGCATTATATGAGTATACATATGTATACAATATGTATGTACGTTATTTTCTAAATGACTATTCAATTTTTTTTTCTTACAACAAAATAAAAGAACAAAAGCACAAATATGAATGAATGAATATACTAAGTATGTATCGGTATCGATTAGTGTATACGTGTGAGTGTGTAGTAAATCTGTACGTATACCAATTACTATGCACATACATAACATATTTTATGTAATGTATTTTTTTTTTCCTTAGAACTTACAATTTTTTAGTGTATACATACTCGTATTCTCGTATAGTTGTAAATATACTATACATATGCAGATTCTAGTGAATATTTTATTTTATTATATACGAGTACATATTATTTTTAGCTTTATAGCTTTTAATGTTTTCTTTTTGTACGTTTTTGTTTAATTTTATCGATAATTAGATTATCATAATATGTATGTATGTGTATCTGTATATGTAACATATCTATGAAATATACACATGTATGTATATTATATTATGTTCATATTATAAGTACATTTAGTACTAAAAAACTTAATTTAATAATAAATCTTGCTGATTTTGTATAATAAAATAATGTACATTATATATCTATATACGTACATATATCAATTAACATATAATATATGTATCTTCTACATATTTGTATGTAGATATGTATGGTATGTGAGTACGTTATATAAATATCTCTTTTTATAATATGTAAATTATTAATTAATACAGCTTATTTTGTTTTTGTTATTCAATTATCTGATATGGAATAATGTTAAAATATTTTTTTGTTTTGTTTTTTAATTATTTTCAAACCAAAATTTTGATTCTAGAGAATAAATATTACAATCCTTAATTGAATTATCATATCTATTTTTATATTAGTATATGCATATATAATATAAAATGAAATGAAAATCAAAAATCAATTAAATTATGGTCATTTTATACGTACGTATATATAGATGAAAATATAAAATAAACGAAAAAAATTAATTTTAATATTTGAATAAAATACCGAAAATAAAATTTATTTTATCATAAAATTATATAATCGATTACATTTCATAAAAATATTTGCCCATTCATCCTTTGTATCAGTATATCTACATATATAATGAATTGATATCACGATAAATTGATAATCGTAACAAAACGTAATACCTATACTTATATGTTACATTTATACGTATACAAGAGTACTTGAATATTAATAGTAACGTACATAGTTAAAGGTGGTATGATTAATTAATAAAAATTACCCAAAGTGTATAAAAACTTTTTTATCAAAAATCATAAATAAACTTTATCAATATCAATTAAATAAATAATTCAAATCGTAATTTTTTCAATAATAAAATGTCAAACAGCAAGAAATTACAGAATGAACAAAGAATTTACACATTCAATTACATACTCAAAACAATTTTAATTCAATTCATTCATTTCATTATTTAAGCAAATTTTTTTTTTAATATTATTTCTGTATGATAGAAAATTAATTTTAATTTTCAGAATAAAAATAATGTTTAAAATAAATTCATTATTTTTCAATTCATTTCAAAAATTATTTGAAAAATGAAAAAAAAAAAATGTAGTGAAAGAAAAATATGTAAGAAAAGAAAAATAAAATTTTTTCATAAATAAGAAAACGGAAATTAATTTGTTCTTCTATATTTTTCAATAAAAGAGTTTTTGTTGAATTGTTAAAAAGATCTTACATCTTATACTTAATAGCATATTGCTGTTCTACATTGTACATTCAATTTATTTACAATTTTTCTTACTCACATATATATCGGACACACAAACACATTTGAACATCACGTACATTACATTACATAAGCATTACATCCATCCATCCATCCATTATAGTACATAAGTATATTCATTCTGTTTATAGAGAAAATTGAACTTTTTATTTTTCATGTTACAGGTTACCTTACATTCAATACTAATAATAATAATGAAAATTTGTATATTTTTTTATTTAATTTCCAGAAATAAAGAAATTTTATTTAATAATGAAATGATAGCGTCCATAAATATAACAAACGATGTATATGAATCTGTAATTAATTCACTGGCACAGAATGTGAGCGCAATTGAAAACATGAAAATTAAAGAATGTAGTCTATCGAGCGAATTAGATAATGTAATAATCTTTCTTTTAACTTTGTACATTTTAAATAATGAAGAAGAAGAAAATGACTATAATAAATAATAATTTTCTTTTATAAATTTAATAATGTAGGCAGCAGAAGGTACTGGATTAGCATTTATAGTTTTCACAGAAGCAATAGTTGAATTACCGGGTTCACCATTTTGGGCTGTTATATTCTTTATGATGCTATTATCATTAGGACTAGGTTCACAAATTGGTATTCTTGAAGGAATGCTTTGTACATTATTCGATATTGATATATTTAAAAGGGTTAAGAAGCAACATGTTACGGCTGTTGTATGCATTTGCTGTTTCTTCATCGGTCTTATATTCTGTACAGGTGCTGGAGAATATTGGTTGAAAATGTTCGATTCATTTGCTGGTACAATTGGTTTAGTTGTGGTCGCACTAATGGAAATGATCGCTGTAATCTATATTTATGGACATGAAAAGTATATACATAAATTCAAAATAAAAAAAATTTTTTTTTTTATATATTTTAAATTTAATTATATAATGATGTATCATTTATCTATTTATTTACTTACTTTTTGTTATTGTGAAATAAAAAAAAAAACAAAAAAAAAATGTATATTTACAATAATATATATAGGTTTACAGAAGATATATATCAAATGACTGGTTACAGACCAGGATTATACTGGCAAATAACATGGAGGTATATTGGGCCAGTAATTATGGCATGTATACTTGTTTCTTCTGTTATATTCATGATTATTAGAAATCCACAATATGGAGCATGGAGCTCTAAATATGTAAGAATTAGTTTTTTTCTAATGTAAAATTTTTATTTTTTTACAACAAATAAAAGATATTTTTCGCTAATACAAACAAAAATAAATCGTATTTTTTTTTTTTATACAATTTCAGGCAAAAATTATACCAACAGATTATCCTGGTTGGGTAATGGCAATAGCATTAAGTATGATATTAGCTGGCATATTACCGATGCCAATCGTATTCTTAATGAGAAGCTTCCAATGTTTGAAAGTCGATCTTGATATTCATCAAGGATCTATTAGACGTAATGAGACAACAGCATCAACCAAAGAAATGATTGATGAAGATGATGTAAGTGCACAATTCTTATTTATAGTAAACCCAGTAATTATTATTCGTAAATTAATAATTTTAAATTATTGTGTATAGGAAATATTTATATATGTATATATATAGAACAAATACATATTATTAATATTTTGTAAAAGAAAAAAAAAAAGAAAACAGTATTTAGGGATTCAAATTTTTGTTTTTTACTTTTTTTCTTTTTGTTGTACAATTTTATGTTTTAATATTTTTAGGTTTTAATTTATGAAAATTGAAAAAGAACATATTTTATATTCTTTGATAGAAATATGTATTTTCAATAATTAGAAGATTTTTTTTTGTTTTTGTTTTTGTAACAATATCTTAAAAGCTTCTCTTTACGTTTCGTTTATACAATCATCATGTATACCTATATATAATACGTACATACATACATACCTATACTTATATAACGTGAAACATTACATTTTATTATTTACAAGTAAATTTTCAATCCAATTTTTTAGAGTATATACTCGTATAATACATTTTGTTTTTTTCATTTTTTTTTTTGATTATTATTTTTTTCTTTTTAAATAAATAAAATGCTTTAAGTGTGTATTACATACAGTAATGTAATATAAAATACATGAAATATTATACTCATAAGTCGTATGTATCTAATATTCGAAAAGAGTAAATCAATTTATCGTAAAATTAAATTATTTGTTCCATTATAAATATCAAATGTTAGTAAAATTAAATGAATCAAATTAAGTATATTTTATTGATCCTTGAATTACGTACTTTATAAATTGTATACTAAATTTCTTTTGCCGTGCTTATAACAACAAAGATTTATACAACAACCTATGTATATTTATACAATATATACAATATGATGAGTACAGTACATATATGTACATTAGTTTCGAAATGTTTTTATTTCAACAAAATGTAACAAGACCACATACATTAACACACAATTTGTGAATAATTGATAGTGAATAGTTCCTTGAAAATTGATACAAAAAACATAAAATACTCGTATGTGTAGGTATACTTATGTTATTGAAATTAAAAGTGTGATCTATACATAGTTAAATTATTGTGAAATTTTCGTAAATTTAAATTTAAAAATTAGAAAACCATCAAAAATGAATAGAAAAAGAGAGTAGCACCACAGACAATATATTGTCTGTGGTAGCACTTATAGAATTTTTGAAAAAAAAAAATTAAACAATTTTGACATGAATTTTATGAGTATATTTCACGTATACTTATACACGTTCTATAATACGTGTAGAGTACTTGGAAATCAGAAAACCTGAAGAGTTAGGTACTTATGTAGTATTTTTTAAATATGATCGCTTCAGGCAGAATTATGAATGCATCGATAATCGATACTATATCCATTCATTTTTGAATTTACCTAAACTTTTGGACATGGATCTTCTATTCTTTAAAATAAAATGATTATTTATTGAAATTGAATGTGAATTGGTGAACTATTTTCAAAAGTTTTTGTTGATTTTCATTTCACAAACAGATGGAAAAATTTACTCTTTTCGAAATGGAATAGATTCTAAACGTTAGATTTGTAAAAAGAAAGAGAATTTTTGTTACAATATTGTTACATAACATTTCATATTAAATCTAATATATATACATAAATACATAACATATAAAATAATTATAATATTAAAGATATTGGGTGGTTTTTATAGTTAATAAATAACACAGCTTAACGCAATATCACCAAATATTTAATAACATTCATTTAATATAGAAACCCATTTAATATTTTTGTATAGTAATAGGTAAAATTTCGTTTAATTTTTATATTTAATTTTTTTTTTTTAATTATTTAACATATAGAATAGAAATTAATAATTCTTAGGTGATTTATATTAATACAAATTATGTGGTAATATGTATTTTGTCCTAATTTTTATGTCCTTTTTTTTGGAAACAGTAATAAATTAATTTTTATTTAATTTATTTTATTTTTTTGGAGATTAATTAAAATAAAAAATAAAAAAAAAACAAAAAAAAAATTATAATTAAGAAGAAACAAATTAATTACATATAATTTACTAATCAATTTAAAAAATTTTTATTTTCTAACCTTTTTTCCTGTATAATGCTTTATTAAATTTGTGTAATATACATCATATAAATGTTTAAATAAATGTTCATACACGCGTAATGTATAAAATATCTATATGTATATCTCTACCATCTGCACACACATGTACATATATGCGTATCATGTATAAATAAAAATGGCTATTATAATGCATTATCAACTAAACATAATATATATATAAAAAAAAAAAAACATTTAAAACAAACCGCAAAAGCAGGCGATTAGCCCAGATTTAGCACCGGCTGAGGCATTATCTGCAACACGATTTACAATTGGAGATTATGATGTAAGTTTATACACAAATAATTGGAACTATTTATACATACAAACATTTTATGCAATTATAAATTATTTATAAATTTAATTTTTTTTTATTTTCTCGTATTGTTTTTTATTTGATATGAAAATAAAAAAATGGGATATAAATTTTTCAAAAAAATGCAAAAAAATGTATTCAACGTTTTTTTCAAATACAAATGGTTATTTTATAAAATTTTCTGCTATATAAATACAGATTCTAAGATCCTTTTCACAACTTATTTTAAAAAAATACTTTTATAAGTGTTTCAAAATAAAGGATCAATTTAATTTTGATATTTTTCAATCCAATCAAAAATTTTATAAAATATTCAATTTTCTTTGGAATCAAAATTAAATATCGTAGATTTTGTGTTGTATATAAAATTTACAGCCATCTCATTTCATAGTTAATCGTATTCTCAATCTTGGATATTGAGAAATAATTCCTTAAAACAGTACTCTTTTTTTTTTGTGTAAAAAGTATAAATTTATTATTTTTCAAAAAATCATTAAAACAAGGCAATAAAACTAAGAAAATTTTACACAAAATATGGTACGTAAATTAGTAAAATATCCCGAACTGCGAGATACATTTTATTTTTATCAATTTATTCTTAACGAATTATTAATATCTATATAGATCGAACATTTATAGATCATCCTTTATATTTAAAATGTTTTTTTTCTCAAACTATAAAATAAATAAAAATATTGTAACGTTAAATCAAAACAAAAATTTTTCCTTTCTATTTCAACTTTTCATCTTTCGATACGATCGATAAATATAGAACTAAAGAACGATATAAGCATATGCTATAATATGGATGTAAAGGGATGATGAGATTAGGATTATAAGGATTTCACTGTCAGGAACTATAATGATAAATAATAATAATATCTAATAGAAAAAAAAATAATGAAATTATGTAAAAAATTGCTCGATTGATGTAATATGTATACATCCGAAAGTATTATATTACCTAAATAATAAAAAAAAAAAAAAATCAACGTAAGAAAATCTATCTATACAAAAGAATAAAATCAATTTATTGAAAAAAAATGCAAAAAAAAACAAAATAAATAAATAAATTACAAAATGCCATTAAGTTATCTGTTTATGATATAATGTATAATAAGTTATAATGATAAATATTCAATTAAAAATTGCAATTATATATTAAAATAAATGAAAAAGATAAAAGAAAAAAAATATATACATATATATAAATATTATTAGATATTACATCTTTGTATAGAATTATCGTAGACTTATGATGGACTTGTACTTGATATTGAAATTCATTTAAAGATAAATGAATGAAATGAAACAAAAGGAAAATACACATACTCGTATAATACTTATATAGATTAAAATGTAATTTCAGTGTCAAAAACAAATGAAAAAATTAAATTCAAACTTTTCAAAATTCTTATTTAACCGTTCAAGTTCAATATACAACAGAATCGAATGAATAAAATTTGAAAAGAATAAAAAGAAAACAACTAGCAACAGAAATATTTTCCAAGAAAAGAAAATTACGATTCAATTATTTTATATTTGGAGCAAAGAATATTAATTACGATATACTATAGATAGAAAATTCTACATTTTTACCTACAACCTAATCTACAAAATTTAATATATGTACATATACTCGTACATAGTACAGTACATATTATATTATATAATTGGATAAAAGAATTCATAAATCATTCATTACGACACTCTCAGTCAAACTACTATCATCCAAATGTCAGCTATAAAAATCGAAATAAATTAATGACGATTTATAAATATGTATTCGTATATTATGTATAGATGGAAAAATTATGTAACAATGTAAATAACAATACTCTCATGGATGGATACAATTTACATACATACATATATGTATATTCTCGTATAGAAACATACAAAAGTGAATTTATAAAATATAAAATTTTAAGAAAAAACAACAACAACAAAACAAAATAAGAAACAGAATAACAATAAAAAAAAATGCACATTACATATATAAACGTGCATAGAGCCTAAAACAACTTATTATACATTACAAATTGAACTTGAAAAAATCATCATATGAAATCATTACAGTGTTCAATTAAAATGGATAAGAATCTGATCAACAATAGAAACTGATGAAAAATGATAACTACATAATATGTGTTATAAAATCACATCAGAACGATAAAATCAAAAAAAAAAAAAAAAAATTATACATACATCATTATATGGAAATTTGACTTCATCAACTTACAAACGTACATAATATTAAATATGCAAAATAAAAGTGAATAAATTCAAGTTTAACAACATAAAATAAAAAAGAATAAACTAAGATTAAACGCATACTAATAATATTCATGTAGATAATTATAATATAATCATTGTACATAATAAAAGAGAACAACAAGAAGAAGAAGAAGAAGTGAAAACAAGTAAAAACTGTTGACAATACTATACTAATAAAATAATATTAAGGGTAATTAATGCATGATATCATTTTTATAATTATTTGAAAAAGATAAAAAAAAAATAAAAAATAATTTTTAAAATACCGAAAAAAAAAATTTTAATAATTATAATTTCTATCAATGTTTTTTTTCTTTCCTTTTTGATTAATGATTCTTTCTGTTGTTTTTTTTTTTTCTTCATTCCCTCTTTTTTAAGTTTAATACCCGTAGAAATTATAATTACATATGCTTTGATGATATTTTTATATAATTTTAATTTAACTACAGATATTATGTATTATTATTTACATTAATATATACAAAAATGTACATGCATATACTCTTGTTTTGTGTACATACTTATGTACATATACTTAATTAAACTTTCGCACTTTTCCTGTAAATTTTTATGTTAATTTTTGCACTCGTATTTGTTTTATTATTTGTAAATCATTTTATAAATCATCATTTATGTTCGCTTTATGGGCATGGGTTTTTTTTTGTGTTTTCTATTTTATTTTTTTATCTTTTAATTTGTTATTTTAGTTTAATTATTATACTTTTTTCTTGATTATATTAAAGAAAAAATCACACATATTAATATACACTGCACCTTTAAAGATTTTTTTTTTATTATTTAGTTTTGTATCTTTAGTTTTGCTTTTTTGTGTGTGTTATGCCGATTCTACATTCAATGCAGTGACTTCAATTTTGAATTTGATTTAATGAATATGTATTAGAACTTTTATATTCAATGCAGTAGACTTGACAGCTAATTATCTATTTACTAGTCGAAAGTCAAAGTCCAAGTTAAAGTCACTGCATTGAATGTAGAATCGGCATTATTCTCAATTTAAGTAAAAAAATAAAAAAAAAATAATGAAAAAAGGATTTTTGTTTAATGTGCCATTAAATTTACTGTATGAAAAGTTTAGAAAAAAAGTAACAAAAATTTTAATTTTAAGAAAAAATATAACAATGATAATTTATTTATCTATGCATTATTATAATCTACACATGAGATACGTTACATGCACTTGCATATTTATGACAAGAAATACCTCTACATGTACATATGTATATGTTAGTAGTTTTTATCGATTTTATATATTATGTATATCGATATTTTTGCTTTTAATTTTTCAGATATCAATGATTGGAAAACAAATAGTTCAAGTATGATCATTATCATCCATTGACCATTAATGATGTACATTTAAGTACAGTCTGAATCTGGTTAAAAAAAACTTCACCGAAGTGATTCCTAACTTTACTGTTATTGCTATCAAATATGCTCCAAACGACAGAGTTCTTGGTAGATTTACAATTAATTAGAGGGCTTAAATTCATCTATATGTAGAATTATCTAATAATGTTTGAGCTATTTCTGAATTCTCTTTTTTTTTTTTAGCAGCGAGCTAAACTTAAGTTAATTTAAGGGTACTGGTTAATGCAACGAAAGTTTGAATGAAAATTAATTTTCTTAATTTTGGGTTGCTACCAAGATTTAAACTCTGAGCTTCGAGATCAATAGACCAGCGCTAAACCACTGAACAATAGAGTCACAATTTTTTAATTTTTATAATTGATTCATACAATAGATATACATATGATAATATTCGTACACGTACACATATTTGTGAAAAATTTTGTTGTTGTAATTCGAGAAAATTAATTTTTTCCATTTTAGTCGTAGAATATTTTTTTTTTCAAAAAATTACATACGTTACATAAATTTATATGTATAAGAAATTGAATTACCTTGTCTTGAATCTAATCCTGCATATCTGTATATAATCTATGCAGCCAAGATTAATATAATTTGTTGTATATGTATACATTTATAATCTAATTAATTTTTCTACCATTAAACCACTATACAAGGATTTTTGAAATAAAATGAAATGAAAAAAAAAAGAATATGTAATTACATAAAAATTCTGCTACTATAATGAATATATGTATGTAATTACCTGTACCACCGTACACATAAAATCATCACAAATTTCAAATAATTTTATATACTATTGTACCATTGTACATATTATGTACTTGATATAAAATATATGTAATTTATATAGAAATCCTTGACCTAATTTTTCTATTACTTACTAAAGTTATAAAAAAAAATTTTTTATAGGTACATCTTGTAGTAAATTTATTTATTGCACTATATATGTACATACATTGACTATAAAATAAATACTTACATACATATATGTATGTATGTATGCTGTATAGTTTGATAAGAATTTCATTTCATGTATAAATACGACAGCATTTTTTTTTTCTCGTTTCCATACTCGTATCGTATGTGAAATAAATATTTGTATTTTTTTTTTTTGTCAGTAAATTAAATAGAGTTTTATATTGAATGTATTCATGTAATGAAAATGAATATAAAAGCATTTATTTATTATTTAAAAAATATTTCTGAACCATTAATATGAATTAAATTTCATATATGCATACATATGTATATCGTATATCGTATCCTATTAGTATTTTCTCTTTTCAATTATTCAAATTATTAAAATTGAAAAATAATGCATTTTGATAAATTATTTTTGAAAATTTTTCTAAAGAATTTTTGTAAGGATTAATCCAATAAACATATATTCGTATCCGTATGATATAATATACATATACATACACACATACAGAGGTTTAAATTTAAATAGCTCGATGACTGTGGTGTTGGACTGGTACTCTTGACGTTTCGATTTCAAACCACAGCCAACGCGCTACTCTCACCCAAATCGATCATAATTCCAATCAGCAATGTACACACCAGTAACTGATTACTGATGATATACTGGATGATATATCTGACAGAATTACTGATCGATAGTGACATAACGGAATGGACTGAGTATCCGTGTGCACTTAATATACATATATGCATATAAATATGAACATTGTATTGTATGCATGTATAATAAAATATACATACATTAAATGTATGTGTATGTTCATAATTATTTAATTTTATTGTAAATATATACAAGTAATGTGATATATTTTTCATCTTTAAACAAAAATTTTTTTTCTTTTTTTGCACGTTTTAAAAAAATATTTTTTTTTTTCTATAATAATTTTGTTATTGTGTTGTTATCGTTATGTGAATATATTTATGTAGATTTAAGCCAAAAATTTTAGTACATATTTCAAATTTTAATTAAATATATTATTTATATACGAAAAAAAATTCAATTCAACTATATATATATATATGTATAATCTTTTTCTTATTTCATTTTCTTTCTTCATTTCAATAATAAAAACAAAATCAAAACGAAAAAAAAAAATTAAACCGAAAAAACAAAAATACAGGATGATGACGATGATGATTTCAATGGTGGTCCAGCATTAGGTGGTCCAATTGGTGTACGCAGTGATTCAGATGATGATGAAGATGAACCACCAACAATGAGAAATTCAATACGTTTATCATCGACAATTGGTAATCATCATCTAACAGTGCCGATTAATAATAGTAATAACAAAAAGAATAGCAGTAATATTAATAATAATAATAATAGTAGTAGTAATAAGAAGAAACCATTTAGAATGGAAGTTGTTGACTACTAAGTAGGAATATATGTATATATATATATACATATTACATACTATAAATAATAATAAATATATAATTTCATTGTATTATACACAAATCATTACATACATAATACATTATACACATATAAATATAAAATATCATCCGCACATATAAAAAATTGAATGAATAAAAAAATAAAAATGTAAAAAAAAGAAGAAAATAATAAATAAATAATACATATGAGTACATATACATAAAAATAGTATACTATATAATATAATATTAAAATTTACATATAAATAATAATGTATGAATCTGTTTAGAGAAATTAATTCAATTATTTATCAATTATCAATTATGTATGTAAATTATATATTTAAATAGGTATGTAATATTTTGTTTAATAATTTTAAATTTTATTTTCAAAAAGATGAAAAAAAAATATTTTTTTTTTTTGTATTTCAAATCCAAATTTTAATTAAAATAATATTAATGTATAATAAAAAATCAATGAATTATTAATTATTATTATTATTATGTAATAAAACATTATTTTCAAAATAAACCAAAAGAAAATTAAAAGTAAATTATCACATTTAAATTTAATTAATTTTTATTTATATATATGTATATTGTGTATATGTAAATATGTATCCGATATATATACATATATAATAGTATTTAGGATAATCACATCAGTATATAATATCTGTATGATTATGATTAATATTATGATTAATAATATAATTAGTATAAAAGATTTTCGTATAATATATTAAATGATAATACGAATATATTGTATAGTATATGATTAAATGTAGTTTATATTATTATACATATTTTAATTTATTATACATATGTATATGTATTTTTAATTGTACTCGTGAGTACATGTACATGTATACAATCTTAATTATTCAAACAAAATAATAATAAACCAAATAAGAAATTTTAATTCCATTTGTATTCAGTTAATTAAAAAAGAAAATGGAAAAAAATACATTACTTATATAAAAAAAAAAAAAAGTGAAAATAAAATAAAAACAAACAAATGAATAATGTACTACATACATATATACATATAATCAGATCTAGCCCTTTGTATACATACATAAATGGATAGGTAATTTTATTCATTTTTCTCTCAGCTCAGTTACTATATTATGAGAGGGTGTATTATTTACATATAAGAATTTATTATTATTTGTGTCCCTTTTTTTTATAATTTTCTTCAATTGATATCCTTTATTTTTTATTTGTATTGGTCGTCTTCAAATTTCAATTGTATCTAATTTAGGATTAAATGTAATGCGGAAATAAATGAAAATGTTTAAATTTTATTTTCTTACGTATCCTTTCATTTAAGAAATTATAAAAGGTTTACGATTACTATATTATGTACAGAGTACTTTGATATATTTTTAATTTAAAATTTATATGTTAATATTTTTATATGTGCGTGTAAAGTCTATACATGTATATATTGATCTGAAAGCTCTCTGTTTTTTTATATCTGTATTTTTTTTTCTATCTCTCTACGTTTTTTTTTTTTTTTTTGTATACTAAATAAAGTGATAATTAATGTAAATTCACATGTTTATATATTTTATTCATTCACATACATACATATGTTATATACACGTGAAAATATATAAAATCATTATTAAGTAATATTTTTTTTCTTTCGAGGTTTTTATTTTTCAACATTTTATTTTTATGAAAAATTTCTATATTGTTATGAAAATAATACTTTTCTGAAATTTTATTATTGTGTAATATATTTTGATTGAAAATTAAATTTACATTTATATATAGATTCACGTTAAATATTTGAAACGTTTAAATTGTATTCAGCCAGCCAATTAATCTTATTTTAATACAAAAATAATATTCAACTGAATTTCAGTTAATACCAAATTATCAATTTGTAAAATTAAAAATATTATAAATATGAATGTATCACTTTTTTTTTAAAAAGCAAAATTTTTTTTGGGGTTATCTTTTGTCGAAATGTACATAAATGACATATAAAATATTTTTTTTATTTATTCAATTGAATTGATACTTGAAATATTGATAAAATGGTATGACAAAAAAAATCTTTTTCAATGAAGAACAAATGAAAAATGTATATTCAGCCCTATTACAACTCTCGAAGGAGTCGAGAGGGAGACGTTGGAACGATAGTACTTCTCGATCGAGATGAAATGTGGTATTACAACTTACAAGTCTCGATCGAGATCATGTTCAAACGTTCCTGTGAAATAAATTGAAAGCGAAACAAATGTCATATCATATGGTTTTTTTTGGTTCGGCATTTTCATAATTTTTATTATATTTTAAACATTAATTTAATTTAATATATAATTAATTTAATTTAACAAAAATGAATTTTATGAAAACAAAATTTAATAAAAATCACATGTTACTTTTAATTTTAAAATAAAATTTTCAATTTTTACACTGTTCGCAACCTCAATCGCTATCGAGCTAAATCGAGAAAAATTTACGACTCGATTGAGCATTGTGATAGGGCTGATTGTTTTTGGGATCTAAAGTATAAAGAAGGTGGTATATTTGGGATTGCATATGTAATTGAAATTTCTGAAAATACATACAATACAACGTAAATAATCCTAATCCTGAAGTGAAAAATTATTTCATAACAAATTCATGAAAAAATAATATGAAAAAAATTTAAAAAATATCTATTTAAATCCATGACAATGTAGATAATTTTTTTACCACCATGTTCAGATTATACAGAATATGAATTGAGAGAGAGAGAGAGAGACCTCTGTGTGAGAGAATTTGTTCAGTGTGCTAGGGACCTCTCTCCAATTGAAATTTTTCATTTCCCTTTGGCCGCGCTCAGACTAAGAACGTAGCGTAACTGAGCGATACGCACGTATAAATTCAAACATAGGGTATGATTCAAACTACGCTATACGCTTGCTGTATGCGCAACATAATAAGAAGCAATTGATTTGAATTTTACGCTCTAAAATTTACGCTATCGCTACGCTCTTGATCTGCGCGCGGCCTTAGAAAGTAGTAAACATATACATCTACTCTGATAATCATTTATTTTTTTAAAATGACACATTTATTTTTTTCATAGTTGTATGTAATATTTTCATGATATTACATATACACATACATACATATACAATAATTTAACATTTATTTAATACAATTCGTAATTTTTGTCTCATAAATTGAATACATAATTCCTATAAAACCAAAGAAACGAAAATCATTGTACTATTACAAAGATACATTTACCACCTTCATACAACCATAACTATACAATTACTTAACAAAATAAGAAGAAGAAGCCCAATTTCATAGTGAAAGTTTATGCTTGAACTTATTTAAGCCTGCATAGAAGGTTTAAGAAGGTTTAAACTATGTTTCAACTCTGTTGGACTTATACGACTTAAACTATCATCTATCACTGTGAAATCAAAATATCTCTTGAGCGTAAGTTCAGACTTTATCCTGAGCTTAGGATTTTCACAGTGAGACTGTGAAATTGGGCATAAGAGTCTAAATCTTTTAAAATTTTATTTATTTTTATTTCTGTTCCTTATAATTTGAAAATATTTTCAAAATATTCATGATTATTTCCATAAATAATATGAGAATAAGTTAACTGTATAGAATAAAAGTAATTTAAAAAAAAAAGAAAATGTAAGTAGGTATAAATTAGGAAAAAAATTGAAAAAAAAAAGAGAAAAAAAACGAATAAAAATAAAATGATTTTTTTTAAAAGTGCCAGAATGATAATGACGACGATATATGTATGTATCTAGATATAATATAAACTAGGAAAAATAAAATGAAAGAAATTTAATATCTTCTATTTTTTGTTTTTTGTTTTTTTTTTTTCTCTAATGCACATGTATTATATATGTATATGTATAATAAAAATTTTTTTTTTAATATGTGTAACATGTATTTAGGTATAATATCTACTTGTGTATATAAATATACATATTATAATAAGATACCTATATTAATATATTCATAAAATATGTACATACATAAATTACGCGATAAAATAAGTGTTAAATAAGGTATAGAGTATTTATAGTAGATTAAATACTTTTACTTTACAAAACTTAGAGAAAAAAAAAATTAAATAATGTACGAATGTATATGTAGGTGTATTAAGTATGTTAAGTATGTGTCAACCAAAAGAGAGATAGAAAAAAAAAACAAAATGTGATATGCCATATTCAAAAAAATTAAAAAATTAAAAAAAAAAATTCAAAAATAAGAAAATTTAAAGATATTAAAAAAAATTATTCAGAATAAAAAAAAAAATATGCTTATTTAATTAATATGATAATTATTAGATTATTTATAGGTACATATATTATTAGAATTAAGAATGCAGTGAAAATAAAATAAAATAAAACAAATAATAAAAAAAAATAAAAACTTAAAAATAAACAACCTAATCAATAGAATAGGGTGCTACAGAAAATAGTAGTGTGATATTTTGCATATGCTATATATACATACAGTTATATTCAATACAAAACGTTTATAACACTATTATAGATTATATACATACATTACATACATATTATAATATATACATGATGATTTTAATTTTAAATTACATATGTTCGTTTCTTTTTACATTTTCTTCCATATAGTACTTTTTCTTCAATGTACATAAGTATTTTTGTTACATTCACTTTGTTTATAAATTTTTTGCATTTTTATTTTCAAAATTACAATCTACGTATAACTTCTAACATATCTTATATGTTGTTATATGCGCATAAATCCAATACATATATGTATGAATTTAGGCAGGCTTATATAATTAACTTACAGATTCTGATTGATTTTTGAATTTTGAAAAAATCAAAAAATTAAATTATGCCATAATGATAATCATATTAATATGATATTAAGTTTCTTTGATAATATAGTACATACGTACTCGTACATACATATACATATATTATGTATTTTATGTAATGTATAAATTATTGAATCCATATTGTAAAAGATTTATAATGTTATTATATGTAAATTATAATTAATTAAATGAACTTGAAAACTCGAATATTTCTACAATTAAATGAAAGAATAGGATAATAAATATAATATTAATTTCAATTAAATGAAATTGAATCGAAATTTTAAGAATATATCAAGAATACATACACATACACGAAAATTATAAGCAAACGACAAAAATAAAATAAAATAAAAATAAAATTATAAATGCTTTCTTATATAAAATAAATCTAACCAAAAAAATAAATAAAATAAAATCGATTTTTAAATACATTCTGTAACTAAGTATACGTATATATCTGTTCACATTATGTACATAAATATCGATTCGTATATAGTAAAATATACCAGAAAATTATTCCTATTATAAATACATAAATGTTGGTTGGAACATTCAAATAAAATATGTATACTCGTTCGAATATTTTTAAATTTGATAATTTAACATCAACATACATATGTACTAAAATATATACCACCTAGTTAAATTTTTAATGAACCTATATACTATATACTACATACTACATACTACACATATTATTTATATGATTGATTAAAAATGATTTTGAAGAAATCAATACCCATGTACGAATATTGAATTTTGAATAAAAATTATTTCATAAATTTTAACTAAATTTATATTATGAAAAAATTTGAATAATACTCCTACAATCTCCTCCTTTTTTCAATTGATTCTAAAAAATCCAATAAAAAATATTAATCATTGTATACTTATTTTTAGTAGGTATTTCAATTATTTTTCATTTTATTTGAAAGGTTTCAAATATTAGATTTTATTAAAATGTTAACCACATACATATGTAATACGTGGTAATACCAACATATTTACATACATAAATACATAATAAAATCATGAAATTTTAAATGCATACATTATATTCATATTATTTATGTATATGTAATGTAGTAAAAAGTGTGTTCAAAATATGAATAATATTCTTCGATATGTGTATACTATATACTGAATTTAAATAGATGGTATCTATGTTAAGAATTATATAATGTGCATCTTACAGAACTGAATACATCGTGGTATGGGCGAGGCGAGTGGGCTGTTAGTTTACTGACAGTTCCCTTATATAAATAAATAAACAAATATAAATACATAACTGAATGGTAAATTATAATTGAGACATTATACATGTGTGTACGAATGAAATTTCATTCAACTTTCGTCGATCTTATGTTGAGTGTACAAAATATGATAAAAATATTCTCGTATATATATATAAAGAATATCGCAATTATTCCAAACTGGCATACATATTTTGTGTATAACAGATATATGTATGTATGTAATTAAAAAATTGAAAATAGATAACATATTATATAGTATATATATGTATATATGACAATAATATTGAAAAATTTTTTCTTTCTATACATCATCAGTTATAAGTGAAATTTTAGCTCAAAATTATACAAAAATATACTCATACATTCATATTTGTAAGTATGTAAAAAATAACAAATGAAATGATTACCCACAAATAATCGAAAGCGTTGAAAATTTTAAATTCACACACATAATTCAAAACTACAATATTTAAAGATTGAATTTAGAAGAAAAAAATTTTTTAAATATCTTTTTATCTAATCGCATACAGTAAAAAATTAAAAAAAAATTCATGTACAACAGTATGGAAATAATTCTTGAACATTCAAATTCAACGATACATCTACTACTGTCTTTTGATTTAAACTTTTTAGATTTCCATTATAATACACGTTCTCGATTTACGTTGATTTACGTTAGGAAAAAGCAAAAAAATTATAATATTAAAATATTTATAAATAAAATTTACTTTGCAGTTTACACTATATCATATGTGTCTATTAGAAGCAAAAGGGTATGTTTTCCATTTTATAAGAAAAATGAAAAACGAGATAAATATCACATTTTGTAGATTTTTTAAAACCGAATATAATTTTATTTAATACATTTCGAAAAAGTCTCATATAACTGTTAAAAAATTTATTTAAAAAGCACCATTAGTCTTAAAAAGGTATCTTTTCCAGTGAATACTATGACTATGTATATTTATCAAAAAGTCTTTATTCCAATGCAATTGATGTATTGATACAAATAGTTATTTTCAAAATGGGCTGTTTTCCTTTTTCGGTTTTGCTTATTCCAAAATCAGTTAGAATGCTCAAACGGTTTTAAAATAATAATAATAATAAAAGACTGGAAAAAGTCTTCTAAACACTTTAAGTCTCCAGTTAATTATAAATATGAAATATTTTTAATATACATACATAACAACTAAATCCATTTTCTAACAAATTTTTTTTTTAAGTTTTTATAGATTTTTATTCTTCCTCTATATTATATTTTTATCGAATAAATTTGAATGTCATATCCATAAAGAAAAAAAAATAAATAGATAAAAAAATTACAATTTTGTTTAAAAACGGCCTTTTTCCTGAAACATAAGTTTCTAAAAGGTACCTTTTTCCAGAAGTTGTTTCCAAAGGGTACTCTTTTCCAAATTTCAAACTATAACTTTTCTCGTGATATATACATTTTTCAATTAAAATTGCAATAGCATTCTACTTTCACAATGTTACCTAATTAAAAAAACCAATTTTCAAATTTACAGATGCTACTAATAACAAATAAAACGTTTTTCGTGTTTTTCTCAGAACGTGTTAACATGGAAAATATACCCTTTTGCTTCTAATAGACACACATATAAAATGATTTTCATTAAAACGTTTGTAATTATTATTTTTTTTTTTTTTTTTCATTTCTATAATAGAGATTATGTAAAATTCTTCCAAAACAAAAAGAATTTTTTTTATTCAATATAATTTTCTACTACATACATATTATATGCCTAAAATTTTGAATGTAAGTAAATATGTATATAAATCAAATATACAAACAGAGCCTAATATAGAATATACTCGTAACATAAGATTTTATGGGTAAAAATAAAAAAAAAAATACAATTTAATTCAGAATAAAAAATAAAAATAAAATTATAGAATCCATAATTTTCAATAAAATACAATATGGTACACAAATACACACATATATTAATTGTATAAAAGTACCTAATAATATAGATAAATAAATGTTCTTATATATATACATGTATGTACATATATATGTATATGAACATTTTGTACATTGTTATATCCATATATCATTCATTAAATTATTTCAAAATTATTCATAATTCGGTTACAAATTTAATGAAATTTTTCCATTACATATAATGAAATAAAAATTATATACCTAAAAGAATAATATAAATAAATTAATTTAGAAAATAGGAAAACCAAAAAAAAAAATGTGATTAAAACGTAAGGAACAAAAACCAAATGTGTACATTATTTATATGCATAGTATATAATATATAATGTTTATGTATACGTATGTATAAGATTTATTATAATTTATTAAATTATAATGTTATACGAATATGTAGTAGGTATATGTATATGCAAAAACTAAAATGGAATTCATTACAAGGAATAAGTAAAAAAAAAAAAAAAATAATAATAAAATTTTCCGTTCGACTAATTTAGACTGTTCGACTGAAAATATACTTTATAAAATTTAAATTTAATACTTAATTTCAAATTTTACTATATGAAAATATTGCCAAAATTTATTGAATAACATACATACATAATTATAAAAAAAAATTAATTTTTTTGTTTTCTAAATTGAAAAATTTACTTACAAAATTTTTATTAAGTTTAAGTATGAATAGAAAACCCATCGAGAGTATAAAATAGTAGAAATAATAAACAAAAATTTAAGTCTGTTTTTATTTTGTTTATATTTTAAATTGAAAATAAATTATTTATTATGTAATACTTGAGGACACACACATTGTTCATATGCAGAACATGATTCAATTTTGTTTATTAGAAAATATCAAATTATCATAATCAATTTTCTATATGGATGTGATTATATATAATTATTTTTAAAATTTGTTTTTAATAAATTTCATATTTGTTTTTTACAATAAAATTAATGAGAGAAAAATTAAGTACTGCGAAAAATTTACATATTTATGCAATAGTTATAAAAATAAGAGGTATTCACGAATTGTTGTAAGAGTGTAAAAAGTGTGAGCATACACCCAAATCTTACACTATTTCGTGAAAGCACCCATAGCAAACTTTGTATTAACAGCAAGCAAATTAATAACATAATATGTCAGCTAAGATGTTATAAAAATAAATTTAATCAAATTACTTTAGCATTTAAAGTCAGAATAGCGTATACAATAGTAATATACACCGCCGCATACAATGGGTTTCAGCATTGTAAATTTTTACAAGCAGTGCAAGTAAAAATTACATTGAAGATGTTTACAATAGGTGTAGGATTGTACGAGTTTACACCGTTTACAATGATACAAGACCAAACCGTGAATACCCTTATTATGATTCAATTTTGTTTATCACAAAATATCAGATTATTACGATCAATTTTCTGTACCACATACTCATGTTTACTATAATTACCATAATTGTTTGTCTAAAGTAAAAATTTCACGATAAAAAGTTTTCGGTTCTCTCAATATAAAATTTTGAATAAATTTTTATGAAATTAAGTAATCAAATTTAAATGTGATTATGTTTTATACTTTACTATGTTCTGGTTTTTAATCAAATGAAAAATTTAAAAACAATTTTTTCTTTTCAATTATAATTTGTGTAAAATACACTAAAAATTAATTTACTACCAATTGTCATGAATATACAATTTAGTAAATATAATAATCATAATATTGTACATAAACAAATATATACATATAATAATAATAATATGTATATGTATACATAGTATATAAATAAATATGGAATAAATAATATTTTATGTGAATTATGTAAAAACAAAGAAATGATTAAATATAACTTAATAAACAAGAATAAATAAAAACATAAGTGAACTTTAAGAAGGCTCAAAAAATAAAAAAAGTAATATGTAATAAATAATAAAATTAATTTTTTTATATAAATTAATAAGAGTAATGTACTATATTAATTATCTAGTTTAATTATATTTGAGGATAAAAAAAAAAAGTTGCTTTCAAAAAGCGCTTTAAAAAAAATGAAACCATATACATATATTAATTAATTTAATTAATATGTAGCATTTAATATAAATGTAATCATAATACATACATATGTATTCATACGCAAATATGTATAATAAATAAAAAAAATTGATCAATTTTATGTATACTACCTTGTATTGTAGAAAATACATTTTTAATTTAATTAATTTCAAATTTATTTAATTTCTAAATCATAATGTTATATAGGTGAATTATTCCAAAAAGAAAAGAAAAATCATTTTTAACAGGAAATTCTTTAGATAAAAATAATTTTTTTTTTTAATTTAATACAAGTTTAATTTAAAAAATGTATGCTCATGTATTTTTTTTTTTTATTTGAATAAATAAATGTGCATATATAAAGCCAAATCGAAATATGTTATGTAGTTCTTTTAAAAAATATGAATATGTATCGGAAAAGAATTGATGAATATCGTTCGCATGAATTAATAATAAAATATTGCCAAACAAAATATTTTATTTTGTGATTATTTAAATAGCAATACTCATATTTAAATGTATACAAAATATTTTAAGCAATATGTATATTGGAATTTACTTGTTTTCATAATGAATTTCTTTTTGGAAAATTGAATAAATTTCGTTCATAAATTTAATTTTAATGATTACAGGAAAATTTAAATAAAAAAAAAAATTATTTTTCAAATTAATTAATAATAATTACAAGATAAATTCTGAAATACTATTTCTTAATCTATATAATTATTAATAATTAGATATGTACAGTGTACACATAAACTGAATATACCTACATACATAATATGTACGTTTTCAGCACAAATAAATATGTAGGATGATTTTCAATATTTCCTCACGATACCTATTTCTATTTGCGTATTATGTATTTCAATTGTTTAAGTGATGAATATTTTGTTTTTTACTGTATATAGATATTTTTTTAATTCAAAAATACATACATATATATGTAATAGACAATTTCGAAAAATAATAATATTAACTGCATTGAAATAATGAAATTTTTTAATATATATTTCAAAAGATTAGTAAAGAAGACGAAAACTCCAAAATTTTAATTATAATAATTACTTGTAAAACTTTTATTAATAAATATCTATACATATACTAACTGTACATCAGCTGTACATACAATATGTTACATTTAGTGAAAAAATGTTAAATCTACGTATTGATGTGATTATATAATTATTTTAAAAATTTGTTTTTAATCAATTTCAATTTTTTTTTTTTTTTTTTTTTTACAATAAAAGTAACGAGAGAAAAATTAAGTGCTGCAAAATATTTGCATATTTGTACAATAGTTATATAAATACTTAATAATGTAATAAATATACATACATTATATACCCGTAGATATCAGTATAAAAATAATATATGTATAATATTAAAAAGTATATTATGTATAAATTGTATATAAAAAACATTAAAAAAAAATAAATCTATTTCATCGAAAAATTTGATTCAAAAAAATGAATATACATATATGTATATAACAAATACGCAAATAATTTACATCAGCTATTCGTCATCTTTTTATTTTTGGTTTTTTTTTTTTATCGAAATATAGATTTGACACCAGTAAAACATTAAAACAAAAATATTTACATACATACCAATTCAGATATGATTGATTACTATATTAATTTCAGAATAATATCTATATAATTGTAAATAATACATGAATTAAAATTAAATTTTAAATAAAACAATAAAAAAAAACTAAGAATGTGAAAATTATTTTAAATTTGAAGAAAAACAGAAAAAAAAATAAGAAATAGAAAACTACATACATATATGTTTTGTGATTAAACTACACAAATAATATTTGAAAATTAAACTAAAAAAAAAGATGAAAAATAAAATAGTATTATTAGATTAGAATGTATATTATAAAAAGCGATAATAAGGAAAGCAAAAAAACATTTTGAACTGTGTATTACATTTAAAACTATATATAACATAACATACATATTATTATATAATTATTATTACCATAATTATTTTAAGGATATATATATAAAAAAAAATAAAGAAAGAAAAACCGTTCTTTAGACGAAATCAATGCGTAGTTTTTATATTTATGAACAATTTCAATTTTTTACTTTCCTTATTACTTAGATGTACATATACATGTACAATCTAATCTTGGTCTTTGTTGGATGAAGTACAATATGGTTTTTGAAAAACTATACAGAGGATTAGAAGATTAATAGAATCTAATTATCAAAATTAACACTCGCATTAAAAATCAAACCTATCCGACCCACAGGAAAAAGTAATTTCCTGGTCTTGTAAACAATAAATAATTTTTGTAAAAAAAACTTCAGTGACCAATTCTATACCAAAATATGTTTTCCATCGTAGAATAATATGTATAGAAGAGATTGAAATATTTTACAGACACATCAAAGAAGATCCAAATTTTGTATTTCAATTTATTAATGGGCTAATAAAAATTACACGTACCTGTAAAGAAAAAGAAAAAATATGGAGGAAACTTCCGAATTGGGGCCGCCAGATTTTGAAACGAAACCTTCCGATAATGATACTTTGGAATATCCTCTTTAACGTGATATATGTCTCTATTGGCGCAAATTCATCTAGAGGACGCAAACTACCCATAAAAATTTTTGGTCCAAAATGGCGGGTTTTACGAAATCCGTTATTTCTCTAGATCAGGATCTTGAATCAGATTAATTGATAAGCTATTTGAAAGAGAACTTCTTACTCTATTTGTCACAGTTTATTTCATTTTGATTGGATTAGCGGTTCTTGAGATATAAGGACTTAAATTCAAAATTTCGTGTTTTTTTAAAATCACTTTTTCAACTTCTTTTGATGACGCTATAACTTCAAAACTTGAAAGATGACATATATGTTTTATTATATCATTTGAAAGTTTTTTTGGTCCTCTTTTCAATGATTCTACATTTATGTATAGAAATTGCATAGATAAAAAAATAAATGCACAAATAAACAAAAAAAATGAGAAAAAATACAAATTTTCATACAAAATAATTTTTTAGAAAAAAGTTAGTAATAATTTTTTTCTGAATTTTTTATATAAAATTTTGTAAAAGGTAAATTTATTAATTTATTTTTTACTAAAACTTATATAAATTTTGGTAGAAGGGTAAACAAAAGTTGAATTTAACATTAAACTGAATTTTTTGTATATCTTTGTAAAAGGTGAATAAAATTGAATTTCACTAAAATTTTTACGTACATATTTAGTAAAAGGTGTAATAATATATAATAATATATAATATATAATATAAGTTAACACAGTTAACATGTATGGGAAAATCTTCAGTAAACAACTTACGTAAGTCACGTTGCAGCATTATCACGTTGTAGCACCAACAACGCATAATTTCTTTCTCACGGTAAAAACGCTGACAAATACTTTTACTTTTAGAAATTAAGCTTCTTTTTAATTATAAAAATTTAGAACATTCAGTTGTAATTTTGATTTAGATTAAATTAGTTAAAAATAAAATTTCATTTAAAATAAAATTTGATTTTTTTATAAAAATTTAATGAAGCAATTTTTAACTGGCGCCCGAACAGGGACCGTTGTGATAAAAAGTTCAATAGTTTAATAGAATAAAAGTGGATCCACATACATAAAAATAAATTTAAAATTTTCTTTTTACCATAAAGTGAAAAAGAAAAAAATTGTTTCTTAATTTCTAAATAATTAAGTGAACATTTTATCAACAAGTGGCAATTAGAGAGGATAAAATCTTTTGAAATCCTACAACGCTAATTATTGGTAAAAGAGGCCCCGGAGTCACCTATATTAGGAAAAAACGGAGTTGACTAGTAGAAATAAATCCAGGATAACCAGTCCAGATTTTGGTAATACTCTTCAACAGCCGACCAATTGGTTGCAAGGAAAGACCACGAACGGTTCCAAGGACAACTTTTGAGCAATATCAACTACAATTACAACTCCAGATGTTAAACATACATCTGTTATTTTTTATGTAAGTTAAAATTTTTTTTTCCAATAAACAAATAAATTCTGTTTTTCAAAAAAACTTATAAAAGGAAAGATTTCAGAAAAATAAAATTAAAAGTAGAATCAAATTAAACGAAAAAGAAAGTGATTATAAACTAAAATTATTGATTAAAATTAAATGATGATATAAATAAACTTAAAGTTTAAAAAAAAAATATATTTTTTGTAAGGAGGAATTTTTTGATAAATCTATAATAAACTATTTTTAAGTAAATTATTTTTTAAGTAAAATTGAAGCATAAATTGTGAAAATTATTGCTAAAATTTTTGATTGGTTTTACAAAATTAAAGTAATGTGTAAAAGTTGTTTATAAACGAGATCTTGGAAAAGAAATTTTTTTACAAATAAATATTAAATAAATTAAAAATATTATAAGAATTTCTGAGTGATATCTAAAAAGTTCTCTGTCTCCGAATTGTGTCGTCTGAAATTAAATTAATTAAGAATAATATTTGAATTTCTGATTGATATTTAAAAGGTTCTCTGTCTCCGAATTGTGTCGCCTGAAATTAAATTAATTAAGAATAATATTTGAATTTCTGATCGATATTTAAAAGGTTCTCTGTTTTCGTATTGTGTCGCCTAAACTTTCACTGTATCATCTAATTTTTCACAAAAATGAGTAAAGACACTATTCTTAAGCCATCAGTACTAAATCCCAATGAAGGTCATTCTACATCTGCAAATAATGGTAATAATTCTATCGACCTTAATCAATTAACAGCTATCATAGCTGAAATCGCGAAAAGTGAAAGCCAAAAGATTATTGCACAGATGATTAATCCTACAATTAATACTACCAATGACATTGACCAAATCATAGACCCTAGACATTTGACGAACTTAAATGAATTGGACAAAATACCAGACGTAGTAAAAAGTTTGCGTGAATTTTCGGGTCAACCAGGAGAATTCGGGTCCTGGAAGAAAAGTGTAGATCGGATTCTAAAAATCTACGAGAGTTTGAAAGGAACACCGAAATATTACGGAATTCTCAGTGTCATTAGAAATAAAATTGTAGGTAACGCAGATACCGCTCTTGAATCATACAATACTCCTTTGAATTGGGATCGTATATCAAAATGTCTCACCCTGCACTATGCCGATAAAAGAGATCTGGGGACACTAGAATATCAAATGACCACATTAGTACAAAAGAATAGTTCAATACCTGAATTTTATCAACAGGTTTACCATCATTTGTCATTAATTCTGAATAAATTATCTTCAATGGATATTAGTCAAGAATCCATGAATGTCATGACCCAATCCTACCGAGATAAGGCACTAGACACTTTCGTGAGAGGACTCAAAGGAGACTTACCAAGATTATTGAGCATGAGAGGTCCTGCTGATCTACCCGAAGCCTTACATTTATGCCTTAAACTCGAAAATGTTCAATATCGAGTTCAACATAGTCATAGTAGCATAAATACAAGAAGTACTCCGTCCTTTGTACCACCCACAATTCCACCTAGGAAAAATATTTTACCGACACAACATAACTTCTCCAATCTACAACCACGAAATTTTTATCCAGAATTATTACACTCTCCTCAGGTATCACAAGGGTTTGTTAGGTACCCTCAAAATTTACTCCAACGCAATACAGGTTACCCTAACCAATCATATCAACAACGACCACAACAAACACCACAAAGAAACCCCTTTCAAAAACCTGAACCGATGGATGTAGATCGCTCTATTCATTCACGAGTCGTTAATTATCAGAATAGACCACAAATCAATAATACCGGATATAAAAGACCAAATTCAAATCAAACAAATCAGCCGCAAAAATTCCAAAGAATCTATTACTCAGACCAATCGTACGAAGGTGCGGATATGCAATATTATCATAATCAAATGGACGAATACGGATCACAATACGATCAAACTCTTGTGGAGTATACTGATTCGCAAAATATTGCATATGAAATAGACGAAAACGAAAATGATGCTGGTATTGATCAACAAGAATCAATCGAACAACTAGACGACATTCATTTTTTAGATTAAAGAGCTCTTCGCTTCCCTATCTAGAACATAGAGCGAAGAGCGGAAAAATTTTCAAATTCTTAATAGATACAGGGTCAAATAAAAACTATATCCAATCGTCTCTTGTGCGTTATCCTATTCCAAACGAAAAATCGTTCATAGCAAATTCCGTCGCAGGTAGCATTAAAATTACCCATCACGCCTACATTGACCTTTTAGGACCCGAAAGAAAATTAAAATTCTTTATTCTACCTAGTCTCAAATCATTCGACGGGATAATCGGTAACGATAGTCTGAAACAACTCGGCGCTACGATACATACCGATAAAGGATTTATGACTATTAATCCTGACTTAAAAATTCCTCTCAAACAACATATTTCAGATTCTGTGAATAATATAAGTCTCAGAATTTCACACCTCACTCAAGAACAAAAATACAAACTGGACAAAATAATTAATAAATGTCCGAACTTATTTTCCGATCCCGACGAGAAACTGACTTACACCACAACCGTTAAAGGAGAAATTCGTACTACAACAACAGAACCAGTGTATTCTCGACCATATCCATACCCAATGTGTCTGAAGGACGAAGTCGAAGAACAAATCAAACAGCTATTGGAAGATGGAGTAATCAGACCATCCAAATCTCCGTATAACTCTCCAATATGGGTCGTTCCGAAGAAAGAAGACGCATCTGGGAAAAAGAAATACAGACTGGTTATTGATTATCGGAAACTAAATACCGTTACAATCGCAGACAAGTACCCTATACCAGAAATCAATGATATTCTAACAAATCTAGGTCAGAACAAATTGTTTACTATCATAGATTTGAAAAGTGGTTTTCATCAGATTCCATTAAAAGAATCTGATATTGAAAAGACAGCCTTTTCAGTTAACCATGGCAAATACGAGTTTACTCGCCTTCCTTTTGGCCTCAAAAATGCCCCTTCAATTTTCCAACGTGCTCTTGATGACATATTAAGAGATCACATTGGGAAACGATGCTATGTTTATATCGATGATATAATTATATTCGGGAAAACTGAAGAAGAACATCTAGTAAATCTAGAACTGATCTTCAAAACGTTAGAAAATGCCAACATGAAAATACAACTAGACAAATGTGAATTTCTCCAAAACGAAGTAGAATTTTTAGGCTTTGTCATTTCCAAAGATGGGATCAAAACCAATCCAAAAAAAGTAAAGGCAGTATCCGAATTTCCTCCACCTAAAAATGTAAAAGAACTTAGATCATTTCTGGGTATGGCCGGCTTTTATCGTCGCTTCATCAAGGACTATGCAAAACTTGCAAAACCCTTGACATCGCTTTTAAGAGGGGAAGATGGACACGTGTCCAAAGCTCTCTCAAAAGCTAAACAAATCCAGTTAAGTCACGAACAAATAGATGCTTTCAATAAAATAAAAAATTCTCTTGTCTCCAACGATGTTGTATTAACTTTTCCTAATTTTCAAAAAGAGTTTGAATTAACTACCGATGCGTCTAATTTCGCGATAGGAGCAGTACTTTCGCAAGACGGAAAACCGATTACCTTTATTTCAAGAACTCTAAATAAAACAGAAGAAAGTTACGCGGCGAACGAAAAAGAAATGCTCGCTATTATATGGGCTTTAAATTCTTTAAGAAGTTTCCTATACGGATCAAGAAAAGTAAAAATATTCACAGACCATCAGCCACTCACATACGCTTTAAGCAATAAGAACAATAACTCCAAAATGAAGAGGTGGAAAGCCATTCTCGAAGAATACGATTATGAGCTCAAGTATAAACCTGGAAAAACAAATGTGGTAGCAGATGCTCTGTCTAGAATCCCTATTTCTTCCGAAGTAAATACAATGTCTGTCACCCAACACAGTGACAATAGTTCGTCACACAATCTGATTCCCACAGTCGAAACCCCTATCAATGTATTTAGAAATCAAATCTTATTAGAAATCGGAAACGAAAGTGGCTATCAACTAAAAACTCCCTTTACAAATTATTCAAGACATATCATTACTCAAAATAATTTTACTGATGCAGACATCATAAGTATCTTTAAAAGATATCTTAATCCAAATACGATAAATGGGCTAAAAACTACAGAAGAAATAATGGGAAAAATACAGGAAATATATCCATTACACTTCAAAGATTACAGAATTAGATTTACACAAAAAATGGTACAGGACATTACTGATGAAAATGAACAAGAAGAAAAAATATTAGAAGTTCACAGACGAGCTCATCGCAACGCTCAAGAAAATAAAGAACAAATAATCACAAATTATTATTTTCCGAGAATGACCAAGAAAGTTAAACTTCTGGTTAAAAGATGTTCTATATGCAAAGAAAACAAATATGATCGTCACCCCAATAACCAGGTAATCAATCCCACTCCTATTCCCAATTATCCTGGTCATACACTTCATATCGATATTTACTCAACCGAAAATAAACTCATTTTAACAGCTATTGATAAGCTAACGAAACTAGCATTTTGCAAGCCCATAAAATCCAGAGCAATAGAAGATATTAAACAACCTCTTAGAGACATTCTCTTCTTTTTCAGTGTACCGGAAGTTGTCGTTATTGATAATGAGAAAGCCCTCAACTCGCATTCTATAATATCAATGCTTGAAGACAGTTTAAAAATAAAAATCATAAAAACCCCTCCATACAAAAGTGAAGTAAATGGTCAAATTGAAAGGTTCCACTCAACCCTGTCCGAAATCATGAGATGCTTGAAATCTGACGGAGTCGAAAGAAATTTTGAAGAACTCCTAGAAAGATCCGTTAATGAATATAATCACTCGATTCACTCGACAACGGGCAAAAAACCAGTTGAACTATTCTATGGTAGATCCCCCAACATAAACCCAGAACAGTTTGAACAAATTCGTCTTAGTAACATAGAAAAACTTAAAAATAAGCAAGAAAAAGACTTGAATTATCATAATAAAAAACGTAAACCCATCAAAGCCTATCAGCCCGGACAAACTATTTACGTCAAACATAACAAAAGATTAGGTTCAAAGCTTACTTTCAGGTACAAACCCGAAATTGTAAAAGAGAATCGAAATACGACAGTTTTAACACAATCAGGAAAAATAGTCCATAAAAGTCATATTAGAAACTAAAATTTCAAATCTTATGATTACAGATCCACCCTATGTATTTCATTCGGCGAAATCCAAATACTCGACTACACGAATTCTCAGATCATTTCTATCAATACCGGAAAGGCAAAAATACAAAATGGCAATTTTAAATTGATACACATAATAGAACTAGACAATTATCAAAATTTCATAGATACCATCACTAGAATATTACAAGAACAAGTTACGACAGGACACCCCTTATACCCATACTTAAATCACGAAGTGAGACAACTGCAAACACTACTGGACGGACTCAAGACACATAAAACTAAACGCTCCTTAGACTTTATCGGAAGTGCATGGAAATGGATTGCTGGGAATCCAGACCATGAAGACTTCGAAATCATTAAGAACAAAATAAACAATGTGTTGCAAAACAACAATAAACAGGTTATCATAAATCAATTATACAATGAAAGAATCAATAATATTACCAAAATAGCAAACGAAATTACTAACGCAATCCACAAAGAGAACCATTTAAATGATCAATTGGCACTTAATATTCAATACAAATTAAAATTGGTTAAAGAGGAAATAGTCAATGTTAAATACGCGATTCATTGGGCTAAAGTAGGAATAATAAATTCCCTCCTTCTATCAAATTCGGAAGTAAAATTAGCCATCAATTCAATCGAAAATGAAAATTTGCAATTTGCTACTCCAGAAGAGGCTTTAGATTTCGCAGATATCAAAATTATTAGCAATAATTCATGTTTGCTTTATATAGTGTACATTCCTCTGACTACAACCGAATTATATGAAAAATTATTAGTAATTCCAGTAAAAATGAATGACAAAATCATTGAAATAGAATACGAAAACATAATAAGAAATCAAAGTAAAATTTATAGTATTACAAATAAATGTAGAACAACTAAATCTTTTTCAATATGTAATAATAAAGACATCTTAGATATTAGTAATTCTTCCTGCTTACCAAAATTGCTCAAAAGTCGTCCTTCTAAATGCAATCAAATTGACAACCAACAAGTTCCAGAAATTAAAGAAATAGACGAAGGTATACTTTTATTGAATCAATTCAAAGGACAAATTACCATAGACAACGAAATTCAAAAACTGGACGGGACATTCTTAATCAAATTTCACAATACTAGTGTATCGATCAACGATAAAGTTTTTAACTCTAAGGAAAGATCAACAATCCAGGTGCTTCCAGCTATTCTGCAACCAACACCACAGGAGAACAAACTCAAGCAAATCCTCTCGTTCGATGTGATGAAAGACATTCATATCAACAACACAAATCAAATCGAGATCCTTCAGGCTGAGAAAAACATACATCGCATCACAAGCTACAGCACATTGTTACTAATGGTCATCATTGTAATAATCCTTATCATCGCGAAATGCAAAAAATCAAAGATGACGCTTAAGATCGAAAATCCGGAAACTACTGTTTCTAAAAATCAAAACAAGACGAGAACATCAGACGAAATACACCAATTGGGATTAAAAGAATTAGAAAAGGCATCCGGAACTATACCTGAAAAAGGACCAGTGGTAATAATTCCCAAAAGGAATTTTTATGAAACTCCCTTCTTCTAAAAAAAAAAAAAAAAAAAAAAAATCGAATGTGGACATTCGAACTTAAGAGGGGAAGAGTTAACACAGTTAACATGTATGGGAAAATCTTCAGTAAACAACTTACGTAAGTCACGTTGCAGCATTATCACGTTGTAGCACCAACAACGCATAATTTCTTTCTCACGGTAAAAACGCTGACAAATACTTTTACTTTTAGAAATTAAGCTTCTTTTTAATTATAAAAATTTAGAACATTCAGTTGTAATTTTGATTTAGATTAAATTAGTTAAAAATAAAATTTCATTTAAAATAAAATTTGATTTTTTTATAAAAATTTAATGAAGCAATTTTTAACTTATACATATACTACGAAAAATAGTAAGCTTTTGAAATAATTATATTCACAAATGTATGAAAATGCATGAAAAATGTGTATTTTTTCGCATTTTTTTGTATATTTTTGCATTTATTTTTTTATTTATGCAGTTTTTATACTTAAATGTGATAGCATTGGAAAGAGGACAAAAACCATTTTAAATGATATTATAAAACATATATAGTATATCATCTTTCAAGTTTTGAAGTGATACCGTCATCAAAAGAAGTTGGGAAAGTGATTTTTAAAAAACACGAAATTTTGACTTTAAGTCCTTATATCTCGGGAACCGATAATCCAATCAAAGTGAAATAAAGTGTGAAAAATAATCCAAGATCCAAGATCTTGATCTGGAGAAATAACGGATATTGTAAAACACGTCATTTTGGACCCAAAATTTTTAAGGGTAGTTTGCGTCCTCTAGATGAATTTGCGCCAATAGCGACATATATCACGTCAAAGAGGACATTCCAAAGTATCATTATCGGAAGGTCTCGTTTCAAAATCTGGCGGCCCCAATTCGGAAGTTTAGCCAAAATATGTAAATTATAGATAAAAAAATATAAAATAAATATCCAAAAATCTAATTAAATAAATAACGATATTTAAAATAAATATATTTCTTATAAACATTTTTCTTTTGTACAATTTTTTATCGTACTCAATAATATCAAATATGCAATAAAAATTAATTGGAAAATCTTTTCAAACTAATGTACAGAAATTCTTCATAAATACAAAACGTAAAATACAACACAGGTCTCGGATGGTCTAGGTCTCTAGGTCATCAAGAATCATTTTTAAGTTCTTTCGACTAGGCAAAATGATTTAAGGAAGGAAATGGAATTGAATATTTTTTTTTTAGTAAACGGTAAACTGTATTTGTTTGAATTTGAATCGTTCACAATTTGTCCCAAATAAAATTCAATCTTTGCTCCCTCTGTATTTTGATTTTTGTACTATAATGATTTTGAATATTTTGAAATTGGTTTGGATATTTGTTAAGAAAAATTTTATAATGTGGTGGGTAAGTGGGTAATGTATTGTATGCTCTATAATTTTTGCAATTTTTAAATTTATTAATTTACCACTCATAGAAAATTAATTCGAAAGTATAATTTGCTTGATAAATTAAATTTTTAGTGCAATAAATCTATTTTTTTTTTCTCAAGTTTATCAAGAGTTTAAAAATTTCCCCATTTAATATAACCGTCAAAATGTCAAGTGGTGCAAATGGTCAAATTATGTCCCAAAACATTTTTCTGGACACTCTCTCCAAATTTTCAAAAAATACGTTACACCGCATATTTTCCCTTTTCAACTTCTGATTCTGAGTCTGACATTTGATTTTGACAATTCTGGTTTTCTCTAAACATCATAAATTCATAATTAGAATTTCATAAAGAAAAAGTTATAGAAAAAATATAAATCAAAATTTGATTTTTTCTTATTTCTTTTTTTGTATTTGTATATTTGATATTGACGATATTCACTCAGTAAATTAAATCCTGTTTCAGTTTTTCAATATTCAATAAAATTTTTGGTCATTTGTTCAGTCAGTAAATCAGTATCTTAGTACTTAGTGAAAATAAAATTTCTTAATGTAAAAATATAAAATTAAATTGTTTGAATAAAAAAAATCTAAAAAGATCTGTTTTTTTGCTGTTATCCTTTCATTATATCTACTATTTAATTTCAATTGATTTAAAGTGCAATAAGATTTTCGAACAAAGGATAATACAAAAAATCAATTAAGATTTTAAAAATGGATGTGTGAGTAAAAATAATTTTTTCCTCTTGTTATTTTGAGTTTGACTTATCATCTCGGCTTTTTTTTTCTATAACACTATACTTCTATAGTCTTGAATTGATTATCTCCTTGCTATTATTTTCGTTTTTCCTTTTTTTTTTTTTATTTCTTCTACATATTTTTTTTCTTACAGACTTTTGGATGAAGTCGATTCTTTGGAAGCAATCCTAATGGATGATGTAAAAATCACAAAAAATCCCGACACGTAAGATTTTTATTAAAAAAATATAATTTTTGTTTAATTATTACAATTACAAAATCCAAAAATTATTATTATTTAGGGGTTTTCCTGAAATAATTGAAACAACAATATTTCCAACAGTCGGTGAAGATATTGATAGACAGTATATTTGTGTTACACTTCAAGTGATGCCAAAGTCTGGATATCCAGATATTAGTCCCAAATTTCAATTAATCAAACCGAGAGGTTTAGATGATAGTCGATTGAATGAAATTAAAAATGCTTGCATTCAAAAATTATCTGACTCATTAGGTTATCCAGTTGTATTCGATTTAATCGATGTAATACGAGAACATTTGACTGGCAGTAACCTACCGAGTGGTCAATGTGTTGTATGTTTGTATGGATTTCAAGAAGGTGATGAATTCACCAAAACAGAATGCTACCATTACTTGCATAGTTATTGTCTGGCCAGACATATGATTGCATCAAAGAAAAATTATCAGGAGGAACAAGATAAGCTACCATCATGGTTAAAGAAAATGTCAAATCCATTCCAGGTAGAGAACAGAAAATGTCTGAATTAGGTTATGGTCGTTACTTACATATTTTGCTTTTGCTTTCTTTTAAAAGGCAACGTGTCCAGTTTGTCGAGAATGTATTGTGGATCAATCTGAAAATTTGAAAAATTCAAAACCACCATCTGAACTAGAAAGTGCTCCAGAATTTCATTTAACCGATGAACTAAAAGAATTACAAGCAAAAATGACAAATTTATATTTGCATCAAAAGAGTCGTGGTGCTATAATTGATCCATATGCTGAAGAATGCAATGTTTTATCTTTGGGACCGGAAACAGCAACATCAACAACTGATTCAATATTTGATGCAAAAAATCATGAATACAATCAATCTGGAAATTCGGTAACAATTAAAGAGAATGGAACTGAACAAAATGCTTCAACAATGGTATAAAAAATTTGAATTTGAATTTTGATTAATTTTTTTTAAAAATTGTTTTTTACTTCTAGCAAACTAGCGCACAATCAAATCGACGCTCAAATCCGCCTCAGCAACATCGTAATAATCAACAACAACAACAACGTAACCAAAGTAATAATACAGCATCACAACAGCCAGTTACTAGTGGTAATAATAGTTCTTCATCTACAAATGCTACGGCCACGAATAATAAATGTACCAACGAAGATTCAACATCAAATAATCATTCGTATAATCGGCATTATAATCGTCGTCATTATCATCATCATCACCGTAGCAGACGTCATCATAATCATCACTATAACAATAATAATAACAATGATTCTGGTGGTCAACAGGAGACGACTTCTCAGCAACCGAAAACAAATATACGAGCTTCTTGTGGATCTGGTAATAGGTGACATTTGTTTTCGATAATATCATTAATAAAAATTCCATTGATATCAGAATCATCATTATCATCATCAATTTTAAAGCAAATCGTAACTACCATTATGATGATGAGAATGATGATGATAGTGATGATGTTACCCATGAAGATTATTATAATGAAGATAATTGATTATGATCGATTTAAAATACATTTATGATTTACTATTTTAAAAATATTTATAATGGTAATGATGATAAATAAAATGTTCGTTAATTATCATCATCATCCATATCATGTCAATCGTATAAGAAATAATCAATACAATATCAAAATTGGTGTCATTATTAATATACTATCACTATTACAACAACTATTACTATTACTACTACAACTACAACCACAATTATTCCATGTACTAGTTAAATTAACAATAAATAATGTAGTTTTTAAAATAACAATTATAATGGTAATTATCTTCATAATCACAATAGGAAAAAATCAAATTATAAATAATTTTTATTTATTTATTTTAAATAATAATAATTTATCATCTTGCCAGTATTATAATAAATATAATTTTTATTATAAAAATTATTATAAATTTATTTCAAATTTATATTATCATTATTATATCAATATATTTCATTTTATCTGATATGAAATAATTAAATTGAATTTTTTTCAAAATCAACATGAAATTAAACGTCCCAAAAGATGAAAAATTTTTATTTATTTTACAAATATGTAATTTATAATTTTTATTAATTTATCTGTTAAATATTTTAAACTGAATTTAATAAAAGAGAAGAAATTTTTAATAATAATTTTGATATTCATAAATTTGTAAAATTGATAAAAAAAAATTTTTTTTTTAAAGACGACTTTTTAAATCCAGACAAGAAAAAAAAGGAGCAAACAATAAAAGAAAAACAATTTTTTTTTTTTTTTTTTTTGAATAAATATTTCCCTTTCTAAACTTTTACAGAAGCAAATTATTTGCAAAATAAATATACCTAATTATTTGTATATTACATTAATAGAAAAGAAAATATGTAAAGCGTTTAAAAACGTTCTTAATAGAAAATATTAATAAAAACTCATTAATAATTTACTACATAAAAAATGAATTCATAGAAAATATCAAACAAATGAATTCATAATAATTTGATGATAATTACATATTAATTTATAAATTTTATTTTGTAATTTTTTTTTTTTTTTTAATTTATAATTTTAGATTATAAGTGAAATTCATTATAATTGTCATTTTAGTTCTAATCAGTTTTCTTTTCTAATTTCCAACTAAAAGAAAAGAATAATTTAATTAGCACAAAAAAACTATGAAGAAGATATATTGAAAATTTAAAAGAATGAATTTTGCGTCGATTATTTTTTGTTGGCTTACGTGTGTAGTTAATGGCAAACAATTAAAATTTAGATTAAAAAAATAAATTAACATCTGAAAGATCGTTTCTTGATGTAGGAATATTAAGGTATAAGAAGCCAATATAATTTATTGTAATAATGTACAAAAGAATAATTGACAATTATGATGAGATATGAAATATTGTATATTTTAAATGAATTTGATGAGAAATTTCATCGTATTTATTTATTTTATTTTTTAAAAAAAAAAAAAAAATGCATTCCTAGTCAATTTTTTCAATTTCTTTTTTATTTTTTAAAAAAAGAGTGAAAAATGAAGTAAAAAATAAATTGAATAGTACATAAATAATTATGCAATGATATTATTATTTTAATTAGGAAATAATTAATATTTTCTAATGTAATATTATTATATTATATTAATTTAAAACAAAGAAAAATATACTCATATTTTTTATTTTGTTTTGTTTTTGTATGTAATAAATTTATGAATTTATTTCAAAATAAATGAAATAAAACATTATCTCATAAAAATAGATTGTAAGAAAAAAATTAATTGATATTCACATTTCTTCTCTTCAAATAAATGAATAAAATCAATTTGATGTGCAAAAAAAAAAAAAAATAATTAATTTTTTTTTATTGAACTTGTATCTTAGATAAATATCATAAAAATGGGATTCTTAATCCATTCTGATATCCTAAAATCTTAAAAAATACACTAATCCAAACTTCATTTATCTTCTTCCCGTTCCCATTAAACAAAAATTACAAGTAAAAATCTACACTCATTCAATCATTCGATTTCATTTTCACGTTATTTCTCAAAAAATGAAATTCTTAATTTTCATAATGTACATACATACATATATCCAATATAACCAATTGATATGATTTTAATTTATAAATCATGTCTAATAGATGAAATTAATGAATTTTTCCACCTAACTTTGAGGAAACTTCGGAATTGGTGCCGCCAGATTTTGAAGCGAGACCTTCCGATAATGATAATTTGGAATGTCCTCTTTAACGTGGTATATGTCTCTGTTGGCGCAAATTCATGTCTCTGAAGACGCAAACTACTCTCAACTACAATGTGTATTTTTTCGCATTTTTTTGTATATTTGTGGATTTATTTATTTATACTATTCGTTGAAAATATCATATTTTCTATTCAAATGAAAACAAACTTCCTCAGAGGGATATGTAGGTACGAAAAAATTTTTTTACAAACGAAGAGTTTCGAGTCGAGTTCGAGTGGAAATTTTCTCCCGATTACGTAGTGTATGGAAATTTTTTGTCGTTTTGCATTAAGATTGGTTTATTTAATTATGAAATTGAGTTTGTAAATTAAGATTTTGATTTCTGATAAAAATATAAATTTTTAGAATTATATCGTTGGAATTTTATAATTCATATAGTGATGACAATATTACGAAGAAAGTATACGGGATATTATATATGAAAGAAGGATTTTTAGAAATTTCTTCAACTTATTTAATCTGCTGGATATACAACATAAGTATAAACTTATTTGACTGAATTTTTCCACTAAAAGAATTGTATTTCAGATTTAAAAAGTTGTTTCTATTGACAAAACCTGCATTTAGTTGTATAATAAGACATTTTGAAATACACGTCTTCCATACATAAAAATAATTTTTATAAACTTACTATTTATCTTTCCGACTCATTTTTATCACTTTTTACCACTGATAATCAATCGCAGAACTTTATAAATTATAAACTAGTCATTCATAACATTGGCATAACCTGTAATCCGTATAAAAATTAATTTTTCGAGTATAAATTTATACACTCGATGTGTTATTCGAGTACTCGAATGATTATTTTTGCAAACTCGAACTACGTAATCAACATATTCGAAAATTCGACTCGAACTACATAATTGACATGATTATAAATTAACGACAAACTTATATTAACGATGACATCCGACGACAATACTGGGTAGTGGGTGGTAAGAATGCAATACAATAATGCTCTGTTGAGTGGAAGGTGGTAAAGGTCACTAATTAATTCAAAATGCCTGAAAATTATTTCACATTTCAGTATCATAATACAGTATAATGAAATTTCTATGCAGTGATATTCTTCCGGCCATTTTGAAATTTTTTACTTTCTTACAATAATGATTTGAATAATTGAATAAAGGAAATAAGTAATACATATGCAATGAAAATTAATTGAAAAATATTTTCAAACTGTTGTACTTTTATATCCCAACTGGTATTTTTTTTAAATGAAAAATTGTAAAATATATCAGGTCACCAAGAATTGATTTACACTTTCTACGAAATACACAAATTGATTTAAGAGAATTTTTTCACAAGTAATAAAGACAGTATATAGACAGTATATAAGATATAGAAATATTTAAAATTAATATTTAATTGAAATAAAAAATATACTTGGAGCAGAAAATTATCTCCGATTATTTTCTTTAGCACACAACTACAAGATTTGATAACTGAACTCAAACTGTGACTGAGAGATGAGGTGAAGTTGGGACTCATACTTGGACTTGAATTGGAACATTTTAAACGAACATTTAATCGAATCATGAATAATAGATAGATGAAAAATGAAATTATTTTCTAGGTAGACAAATAAAATAATGAAATTTCCCGTAGGTTTATTGAGACATTTATGTCTCTGCGATTTTCAACAGTCTAGGCTAGGGTCTTCTAATGTAAGTGACGAAAACAATGTTATGCCATAGACAAACAAGTAAACTAGATTTCTACTCTAGTATAAAATTATGTACAATTCAAATTTTAACATTGGCCTCCAATCCCGCATGGTGGAATCCGTGGAATGACATTCTAACATACACATTTCAAAACTAGTATTCGGTGTGGAATGAATTTATACCGGCTATTTTAAGTATGTATAAACAAAAAAGTATACAATATTAATTTCAAATTAAAAACAAATCGTATGTAAATATAATTCATGTATAGTAGGTATAAATAGATATAGAGTTTAACCAGACTTTCATTATTACATGCTTTAATGCATGCATATTATTATACTTCATGTTCATATAAAAGGATGTTTGGTTGCTTTTTTTGTTTTTATTTCATATCAAATACTCTTTTTTTTAATAATTGTTAGATGTTAGATTGTGTTATATGTTTATTTGGTTACATTTCCATACGAAGAAATTGATTATTTATATGGTCATATATATATTAATACAATTCATGTATAGTATAGACAGATTTAGAGCTAAACCAGTTTTATTATTACATCATACATGCTTTATTCATATTATACAGTGCGTTTCACTTGAATAGGGCCACCTTTTTTCAATGAAGTTTTATGATTTATTCGTATTTTTTTCTCGATAATTGATTTTTTTTTTAATTCAAAACTAAAGTACAACTTCATTCTTGAATTTCAAAACGAAAAAAATAACTGGTTTTATATGTTTAACGTTAATTTTTACTGTTTATTGTCTGGTACTTAGAATAAAAGCACATTTTTGCTTGCTTCACTTATCAATTAGAAATGCAAAGCCTACTTCTTTAATAACATCAAAACTACAAGTGGCCTTATTCAAGTGAACATGAAGTATAATAATATGCATGCATTAAAGCATGTAATAATGAAAGTCTGGTTAAACTCTATATCTATTTATACCTACTATACATGAATTATATTTACATACGATTTGTTTCTAATTTGAAATTAATATTGTATACTTTTTTGTTTATACATACTTAAAATAGCCGGTATAAATTCATTCCACACCGAATACTAGTTTTGAAATGTGTATGTTAGAATGTCATTCCACTGATTCCACCATGCGGGATTGGAGGCCAATGTTAAAATTTGAATTGTACATAATTTTATACTAGAGTAGAAATCTAGTTTACTTGTTTGTCTATGGTTATGCATTCATAAAATGAATGAAAAATAAAATTAAATAAAGGATATGACAAATTCAATAATTTTATAGTTTCATATAATGTTATGTTTTTAAAATAATAAAAATAAAAACCTTCAATTTTTTACGCTTTTTCTGTAATTTTTTTTTTCATTATTTTTATTTATTTATTTATGTTATGGTTGTCTTAAATCTAAAATCTTAATTTTAGAAAAAAAAAAATCAATTTATATTTTATTTATAAGCTAAAATTATGTTTTCTTCTTCTTCATCATTTTCTTCTAATTCATTAATATTATAAATCATTAATCAAAAATTAAACACATTTTATTTCTTTCATTTTCATTTCTTTCGTACCACATACAAAAAAAAAATTAATTAAATGAAAATCATTAAAAATAAACAAATAAAACGAATTAACACTACTAGGAAAATTAATATTAAAATTTACGGAAAAGAAATTAATAGAGAAAAACAAAATTTATAACTGATAGAATTTAGATGAAAAAGAAAAAAAAAAGGAAATTTTATCTACTAGAAATCCATATTTTTTAGAAAATTCAAATAATTCTATTACATATAAAATAAACAAAAAACTAATAATAATAATAACGAATCGACTTAAAAACTAAATGTTTTCATGTAAATAATATATAATCTGCTCTTCTATTACTTTTTCATCATTTTTCTTATTTCGTATTCGTCTTCTTTAAATTATCAATTATATTTTTCACATTATTTCTCAATAATAATAATAATAATAATTTTAATTGTTGTTTTTAATTTTTTTTTTCTCATTTTTTCTTTTATATTTATGTATTTTTATGTATGTATATCTTAAAAATTAGGAAATTGTACATAGTAGTACATCAATTAATCAATGGAATTTTTTGTATTATTATTCATTTCTCTAATCTAAAATCAATCATCGTAATATGTATATATGTAATTATATAGTAGTAGTATATGTTTCTTTTTTTTTGTTTGTTGTTGTTGTTTTAAATATTTTTAATTAATTAATTTTATAATTTTTTATTTTACTTAAATTTTATTTTTCGTTTTATATACTATATTTTAACTAAATATTTATCATTTTTCATTTATTTTGTGTTTATCATATATTTTTTTTTTCATTTCAAGAATTACAAAAAGAAAAACTAAACAACATACATACAAGGAAAATACTTAAAAAGTAGGTATGCATGTATATTTCTTTTTATAAACACTATACAGAATTATGTATGTATCTACTTTATTTATATTTCTAAGTATTTGTTTTTCCTCTTCAAAAAATAAAATAAAATCCTAATCGTTCTTAAATTGTTTTGTTTTCTTTTTTCTGTTATTGTTTAAATTTTGAAATTTTTGAGAAATATTTGAAATTCTAAAAAAAAAAAAAAAATGTTCACTTTAAATTGATACTAGTGGCTAAAATATGATGTACATATATTAGGTTATGTTTATCGTTTATATGAAATGTAAATATAGATAGTATCATGATATCATACTATTATGTATGTAAGATATACATATAGTAGTTAACACATTTACACAAAAAACAAAAATATTCAAATTTACTTTATTTTAAAATTATTTTTCTTTATCATTTTATAATTATTATACGACGTGTAGTGTTTTTTTTTGTATAATTTGCAGTTTACTATTTTTATTTTAAAATTTTATTATTACATATTTCTAATGTCTCTCTATATACTACGTATATATTGGGCTATATTCTGTAATTTTTCTGTTAACTAACTAGATCTGTTACCGCATATAAAATTTTGACAACTTAACAGAAACCTGTTAACTGAAAAAATTCGTATTCTGGTCGAAAAGTTAACAGAAAAATCTGTTAAAAATCTTTTAAAATTCTGTTAACTAACAGCGAACATTTTAGAGTCTTTTAAGTTAAAGAATTTAGTTAAAAATCTTTTAAAAATATATTTGCGGTTATGTGTAGTGTTTGTTTACAAAAAAATTAAAGTAAATCAAAGTATAGTATCATAAGTGAAAAGTGAAATAAAATAGTTTAAAAATTAATTAATTATAAATAAATAATTTAACTAATTAATTAATTAGTTGATGTTGCAAATTTGTTTTTAAATAAAATAAATAAATAAAAGAAAAAAAAAGTAATTAAAATTATGGATACATACTATGTACGACAATTTATATTTTTTTAAAATTTAAATTGGTTTAAAAAAATCCTCACTTTTATATAACTTTATTTATATACATGCATATACATTTACATATATTTATTATACATACTTTATATATAAATAAAAATTCAAAATGTAAACAAACAGTTGTCAAATTAAAAATTAACAGATTTCGAATTCAATTTGACAGCTTCTTAAAGGTTTCGGAATTCTGTTACGACCAGAATACGAATTTTAAAAGGTCTGTTACAAAGTCATTCTGTTAAAACTTAACAGAAAATTCTGTTAGTTAACAGAATGGTTACAGAATAGTGCCCATTGTTTGAAATAAAAAGAAATTCATTTTTCTTTTGCCTTGAAAGAAAAGAAACATGAAAAAAAAAAATCGGAAAATTTTATTTTATTTTTTTTTTTTATTCTTTTGTAGTTTTACTTTGTATTATTTTTTTTTTGTCGTTTGACTACTACTCTTTGTTATTTTTTTCATTTCATTTAATTATTATTTGAATTTTTGTTGTTACATATAATGTATTTTGTTTTTAATTTTTTGTTTTTACTATTTCATTTTTAATAATATTTTTATAATAGTAGTTTTATGATATTTTTGTTTTTCTCTATGTAATATAATATATTTATGCAGTATGTAATTTATATTTTTGAATTAAATTTAATTGTAAAGAAAAAAATTATTTTTTTTTTTTTTTTGTAATTTTAATATTTAATTTTGTTTATTTATTATGTTTTCATGAACTTCCTATCTTTGTTTTAATGTTATGTTAAATTTTTTGTTTGTTTGTTGTTGGTTTTTTTATATTTTATGTTTTCTATTTTATAAATTTAATTAATTTGAGATTGAAGTAAGCTTCTGGGCAACTCCATTCACAGTCTTTGATTTAAGAACATCATTTTCATATGATAGGACTGTTTCTTTACCATTTTCATATACTCTGTATAAAGGACAAAAATAAAAAAGAGAAGAAAATTGTTTTAGAATACATCGATATAGCCTTAAGGTATTATAAAATTCATTCATTTATGTTTTTATTTGTTTTCATTTATTTTTCTTACCTTTTGGTCATAATTTTTTTACCATTAACGAATGTTGTTGATGTTGAGGTTCTTTTAACAGCTCCATGACCGCCGCCGCCACCACCACCACCGCCACCATTACCATTCGATATTGAATTAAATGATGTGAATGATGTAAAACCACTATTATTAGTTGGAATATCTGTATTAAAGAAGTAATCCATCATTGAATAGCCTAACATCGGTGACATAAATGATGACATAATTGTATTTTGGTGTGGATGTGAATGACGATGTCCACTACCACCTCGTCGGCTAACTGAATGTGATTGGCTATGAATATCTATAAAAAAACATACACAAATGAATATATACATACATATACATACACAATAAAATACACATATATATATATAAAGCGAAATACATAAATCCCATTGCATAGACAAAAGAAAAAAAAAATACAAATTACAAAAAATATAAACAAAAATTAAGCAAAATGTAATGATTAAAAAGCTAAAAATGAGTATTTTGTTGTCGTTGTTGTTGTTGTTGTTTTATACCTCCAAATAAATCAGCAAATGGTGAATTGACACCAAAGAATTCTCTAAATACTTCTTCTGGTGGTCTAAATACGAATGGGAATCCGCCCATTAAATCGAAATCATCAAATTCATGACGTCCAGATCTGTGCGTACGATCAGTCTGTCCAATTAGACCTTCTTTACCATATTGATCATAGACACGACGTTTCTTTTCTATAAAAAAAAAAAAAAAAAATAAAATAAAATAATTTTCAAAATTTAATAAAAGTATAATATAAGATAAATGATTCAAAATGAAAGTTTCAAACTACAAAAATTAAGTAATTTCAAAAAATGAAAAGAATTTGTTGTTAATTCAATTGAAAAAAAAAAAAACTAAATAAAATTTATTGTTAAATTTTTGTTTGTTGTTAAAATCAAAATTATAGATACTAAAAACAGAAAACATAAGGAAACCGGGAAAGTACTTTTAAAAAAACAGTAGCTACTAGTATTCGTAGATATCTAGATTTCTAGATACGATTATTTCGAAATTTTTTACGAAACTTTGTATACATAATTATGACGTCGGAATAATATACATAATATACATATGAGTACATGTAGTTAATAGGTGTTAGACGCATTTTGTTAATTGCGATCGATTTATGATGAGAACATGATAATGATCACTTACTGTGCAGAAAAATACAATAGGATTGTGTTACCAATTGTTTACATTCAAAGACACAATAAACAAAAAAAATTAACATAAACGATTATGGAACGTGTTTGTGTTCAGAGAATCAGAATAACAAAACATTTTATAGATTTTAATAAATAAAATTATACGATTCGAAGATAACCTTATTCTATGAACAACAGCCAGGTACACAAATGATGTAGCTGTCAATTTGATTGAAATCATCCAAAAAAGAGAAATGAAAGTGATGAAATAATCCTTAGGACGAATAGATAAATCCTGTTTAATTCTGACACTAAATGAAATGTGCAATTTAAATTGTCGAAGACATTTCGAAGACATTTTTCTACGAGTACATATTTGCATTTATTTAATTGATTCGCGTTTTCTTTAATTTTGTAATCTGTTCTTTCGTATTCAAAATTCAATGATTAATTAAGCTAAAAAATAATAAAATTTTAAATTTATTTTAGCGAACAAATTTTTTTTGTTTTCTTTTAGTAGTAGAAATTAAGCGATCAGAAATGAAATTTAATTAAATTTTTTTTTTTTTTTAATTTCCCAATTGAAATTCGAAACAGATTAATTATTTTATCGCAACGTTTTTTAATAATTTCAATTCAAATTGTTAGCAAAATAAAGCAAAGCAAGAAAAATTAATAACTAAAAATAAAATCACTTTTATTTTATTTGTGAACGCATTTAATTGTTAGCCAATAGGAAAAACATAAAATAAAATCAAAACAAAATCATTTTTCTTGCGAAAAATAGTTTTGGAGTAGTATTAGTAGTTGCAGTTTTATTTGGTTCGGTAGTTAAAAATGTTTTTTTTTTTTTTGTTTTTAATTATTTAAATTTTTTTTCATTAATTTCAATTTCAATATTAATTTGGGAAAAATTATTACTGTACATGCTAACTCTGATGACGGTAGAATAGCAACAGTAGTAGAGCAGGGTAATACAAATAAATAAAAAGAAAGCAAAATTAAAAATTATTAAAAACGAGCAAAATTATGATGAAATTTTTTCTAAATTTCAAATTAAAATTTACTTTCGATTTTGATTAATAATTGATTTTTAGATTTATGCTTCATTTACAACACAACGTGGATTTTGTGCCAGATTAGACGGTATTCACAATTCAGAGTAGATTACCGTATGTTATTACATAGAAACATTAAGAATATTGGTACACGGAACTTTCAAAACTTTCAATTCAATATAATTTCCCCATCGCCAGCGTCATATTAAAAATACAACCTAATTTTTCACTCTGACTCTGGTGAAATCCACACTGGCCAAAAACAAAAGTATAGCGCTATAGAATTTCTTTTATGAAAATGAAAGAGGCATAAAAAATCCATTCTGGCACGAAATCTACGCTGGATTGTAAATCTAACTTTATTGTTATGTAGATTTATGGATTTTTTTTTTTTAAATCTTTTTATTATTATTAATTTTGTTTGTTTGTTGTTGTTGTTGTTGCATACCAAAAATTCTATAAAATGGTGTTGATTCAAATAAATTCCGGAAAGTGAATGTATGATAACGATTACCACGTTTATTATATGAAGGTGCCGAACCACCAGTCGTTGTTGATGATGTTGTATCATAATAATTATTATAATCTTTAAAATAATTATCATTATTTTTATTATAATGATTATTATTATTTTGTTTTTTATATTCATATTTTGATTGGTAGTTATTACTACTATTATTATTTTTACTATTTATATTATACGTTGATCGAGCATCATAGATTTTACGTTTACGTGCTATAATTGAAAAGAGAATATAAAAATAATAATAATAATAAAAGAAAAAAACAAAACAAAACAAAAACAGACTAATAAAATTATGGTTTTCAGTATAAAAATTTATGAAAAATAATAATTAGAAAATAAAATGAAACTAAAAACAAAAGACAAAAAATATATCAAACTAAAATAAATGTACATGTGTGTGTTGGAAAATAACAAGAAATATACAAAAAAAAAAAAATAAAGAAAATATATTCTTCTTCACTTCTCTTAAGTAAATAGAAAACGAACCATAGAGGTAGTATTATAATGGTCGTTCGTTTTCTTAGATTTTTATTTTTCTTTCCCGGTAAGAGCAGTTTTGAAAAAAAACAAACTATTTACAAAATTCTTTCTAATTTCATCTAGACTAAAGTAAAGATATCTTTTTTTTTTAATATTCAAAATAGAAATATATAAATTTAAACAAAAAATTTAAAAATGAAAATAAAATTGAAAAAAAATTTAAAAAATTATTTTGTTTTATTTTTCATACCATCTGATAGCACTTCATAAGCCTCTGAAATCTCTTTAAAACGTCGATTCGATTCATCTGGATTATCAGGATTCTTATCTGGATGCCATTTTAATGCCAATTTTCTATAACTGTTTTTCACATAAAATAAAAATTTATTAAAAAAAATATACATATATAAATTAAAATGTATTGTTTTTAATTTTCAACAAAAACACAAAAATATAAAAACTGGACTTACGCTTTTTTTATTTCACCATCTGTGGCAGTTCGTGAGATTTCCAATACTCTGTAGTAGTCAACCATTTTTGCTGCTAATTCACAATTCGTTTATAATTAAAGTTTACCAAAAAACCAAAAAAAAAAAAACAAAACAAAAATAATGATAAAAAACCTAAAAATGAGATAAATAAAAAGAAAGAAAATGATATTTTAAATATTACAGGTGTGTCATGTGTGCAATTTATTGTTTTTTTTTTCTTTCTTTAATATTTAAATAATTTTTTTTTTAATTAAAATCAAAAATTTTCCCTTACTTGTATGTGGAAAGGATTAATACAGCTGTAAATCTTGAAGATTTATAAATTTTCTTAAGTAATCTGCTGTCTGCAAATATAGAAAGAAAAAAAAATGAAATTTTTCAATTAGTATCAATTTAATTTTTTTTTTTAAATGATAAAGTTGTTAAATTAAATTTGAAAACAACAAAAATAAAATGAAAAAGAAATCTTAAAAATTCAAAATTTTATGTTATGTACATTTTTATGAATAAAAATTAAAATTAACATTAACAAAATAAAGAATAAAATATGTATGTAATTTTCTTGTTTTTTTTTTTTTTTGTTCTTGAAAAATGTTTTTTATGTTTATCCGAATTTTTTGCCTTTTGTCGCCTCTCTCAAAAAAACACTTTTAATGCACTATTTTAAATAACTTGCATAAATATGCACAATTTTAATGTAAAAACAAATAAAGATTATTATCGAAAGGAAAGAAATGAAATGAAATGAAAGAAAAGAAAACTTTTTTTGTTCACCTTTTTTTCTCTTTTTGATATTTTCAAAATTTTATGAAATATTTCTTTCCAATGTCTACTATCAGACTAATTTTTTTTTCCAAATTATTCAATTCCAATTATGATTTATGATGACAATAATTAATTCACGTGCTGTGCTGCATGTAAATGTAAAACAGCAAGTAACTTATATAATTTGAAATTTACTCTGCCTGCTCTGCTAGTGTAATCGTAATGTAAGCATAAATTAGTTGTCATAACCACACTTTGTTCATATACCGAACCGATGGATAAATAATAAATGTCAACTTTGTTTTATAAAATTTCTCATATGATTTTTCTTATAAGAATTAAAGTAATATTTGATATTCGGCATAAATATGTGATTAAATACGGAATAATTTTTGAATTTTTATATGGAAATGAAATTTCAAACAAGCCAACTTTAATGCTGATATGAGAAATTTTTGTAAAGTAATCTTAAAATAAAAAAAGGATATTTGAAGTGTAATTCAAAACAAAAAAAAAAATTATAAGTCGAACACAATCAAAGTAGCCAACATAAATCTGTTGTTTGTTCTGAGTGTACTCTGTACTGTACTGTTGAAAATAATATGGAACAAATTGTTTCGTTCTTTCGTTTTTGTTTCGTTCGTTATTTTTCTCATTAAAGACTCGTTTACAATTCAGAGTAAATTCGGAGTAATTTCGTTATTAAAAAAAAAAACTAACAATACAATGAAAATTAAAACTGACACTAAAAATTCAAAGTAAAAGTCAAATCAAAAAATTAGAACAGTAACAGAACGACAATTCGATAAAGTACGCATATCAGAGGATTATTGAATAATCATTCACATATAAATAAAGAATCCAAGAATGATTGTTGAGGTATTATCGTTTATCTTCCTCTTCTTCAATAGCACTGTAACTGCGAATGAGCCAAGACTATCACAGAAGTGATTTCTAGATTTATTACTATCATGTGTGTACCTCTTTTTTCCAGCAGAAGCTGGTCTAATGAAAGTTGGAAATTGGCAATGAAAAATTGAAAATTTTTTTTTATATTATTTAGTATATAAAAATTTTGATTTTGATTTGAATAAATTTTGATTTAGATTTTAATGCTCATCATTTTTAATTAGATGATACTCAACTCTAAATTATTGAACTAAATATTTCTATCAATTATATGGGCAATTCACAGTTTGTTGTAAACTTAATCCATTGTATAAATACAACATTTTTACACATTAAAATGTGAGCGACCTTTAAGGTAGAACTATAATCGACATTGCTGACATAAGCTATGACATATGTCGTGCTACGAACACAGCCAAATCAATGAGCTAAACTATAATTAACATTACCGACATTCGTTAAAAATTCGTTTAACATAAGCTCGACATAAGCAGTACGATCGAGAGCGTACATGACATAAGTAACATAAGCCATAAGCTCATTTTGTGAAATTCGTATTGCTTATGTTTAGTATGTTATCTATGTTAATTATAGTTAACCAAATGTTACGTTTTAACATTCGTTATTTTTTCTTATGTTTGTTATGTCAGGTATGTCGATTATAGTTGGGCCTTTAGTAATAGAATGTCAAAATCAGCTGACAACGCAATACAATACACAAAAAACATGGGTCAGAGCATTGCTAAAATACAACGTTGTATTTCGTTTTACGAATACAACGTATTAAATATACAATGGTCAAATACAACAAACTGTGAATTGCCCAATAGTTATACAAATGAAATCGAATTTAGATCAAAAGTAAATATGATTACTGTTTTAATCATAATACGTTACATGATTCTGTTTGAATTTTAACTTAATTACGTATGTAATCCACTTATTTATCGGTACAAATATCGAACTTTATTATATTTTATATAAATCTACATATTAATTGCAAGCATTTTTTTTTCTAAATCGTTTCAAATTGTTATTATTTTATAGAGAAAATTGTATAAAATTGAAATATTTGAAATACACGTATAGTGCATCAGAACTGTTATTAAATAAAAACTGTAGGAGGAATTAAAAAATTTCACGGTTTCGTTATTTCTTATTTCGTATATGTATTTGTGTTAGAAAAATTTTATTAATGAACGATTTTGTCACACAAATACAATACAAATCATTTATCGTTATTATATACACTGCTGCAGATATTGTATTGCCTGTGGACATACATTAAATCATAAAATATATTTTTAATTTTATTTGAAGACTTGGAGGTGTTGTGTTGAAAATTATATGAAATATTATAAGAACATATTGCTGGTAATATCTATCTAAGAGGGTCGTCTGAAAAGTCAATACAGAAACAAGTATTTTTTTTCGTTCAAATTATGTTTTATTTTTCAAGATTGTCTCGTTTTAAATCTAAACACTTTTCCCAAAGATGCTTTCATCCCTTTAACCTCTTTAAATAAGAGTTTTTATCTTGCTCTGCAAAATATGCTTCTTCGGATACGATGGCAAACAGGAAATGAGTCTAGGAGACAGGGAAAATTCACTAGAAGCCAAATCTGGTGAATAGGAAGGATGATCCATCATTCAAATCTGAATTCATGAATTTTTTCATGGCATTTTTTCTGAAGTGTGAGATGGTGTTTGAATTTTCCCATTTTCACAAAGACACTGGCATTGAGTAACACAAATAACTGTCAAACCACAAATTAGCGTCGAAAATAGATTACAATTTTTACAGTCCATTATATACCATTGTCATACCAAAAAATGAGTTTGACGAGAAGTGTCATTTTCATTTTGAAGCTAGAAACTTTTCAGATAACCTATGTATATGAACATTAAATTCGATGAACATTTTATTGTTGTCACCACTAATTATTATTAGAGTCAAGATTATAAATAAAATTAATTCTGAAATAATAATAAAATAAAATAAAACAAATTTAAAGAGAATCGATTTTTTTCTTCATTTTATTTTTCTCAAAATGGTATAGCAAATGAAAGAATTAAATAATTACAGATCGATCAATTCACATAAATAACAATTAAATCAACACGACACAATATGCAATCATTCATTTATCGTCTCCTTCTATTTTATTTTTTAATTTAATTTTAAATTATTTGTTTGTTTACTTTTATGGTAAGTGATATGTTGCGGTATGTACATATGCATGCATACAATAATTTTATGAATTTATTGGATCAACTTTTTATGAATTGTTATTTATTTTACTGTATACTCGGCTAATTAGGAATTCATATGCATGCAAGTAAAAAAATACCATTACAAAATTTCTAGAGAGAAAAAATTTATTGAAATTATTTAACCGATCACATCATCATCATCATCATCATGATCATGATCAACATTATTATCATCATAACCGTATTAAAGATATTAATCTCATAGTATGTAAGAAAGTATGACTTAATTTTTACTGTTTCATTCATTATTTTGTATACGTATAATAATATGTACATACATTCATACTCATGAATGTAAACATTATAATGTATTTTTGAATTAGTTTTATAGATATATTATTTATATGATTACGCGACGAGTATGAAAATATTTTTTTTTTATAAATTGTTTCTTTCTTATTGTAATACAGGTGTAAATTAAATAACTTCCTACGTATGAAATAATAGACATTAATCGTCATCATCAGTTACATAGAGTATACGAATATGAACCATGAACACAACACAATATACGAGTATGTACGTACTTATGCACAAAGAAAAAATTATGTACACATCGTAACGTAAATATGTACATGCAGGCATACATATGTAACTTATGTATGCAAAATACCATGTAATATCGTATAATTGTTATAAATTACAAAATGAAAAATAAAATTATTTTTTAAGAAATTATGTCAAGGGTTTAAATATGTGTATGTAAATTTATAAAATTTATAAAACGGTAAAAAAAACATGTAGCTAATTTTGTATAATATAGAAATATATTTATGTAGGTACATTATTTTCTTATTGGACTATTTACAAAAAAGGAAAAATTAAATGTTATTTTAAACAAATTTTCATATAAACATACATATACATGCATGATTATGTGTACAAAGTGTGAGCAGTAAATGTAGGTTAAATTAATTTTTTTTTTTCGTTTTGCTTATAAATCTAAAAATAAAATTAATTAGGATACAATATAAAAATATGTGTGAGGTATAAGGTGGGTATTGGCATTGGCCATTGAGTGACTATACTTATCGCATAAACTAAAACGTACAATAAGCAATTCGATGTTATTGCATGTAAATACTCGTATGTAAAAATTATAAAATCAGGACCAAACCTACTCTACCAACAAAAAAAAAATCTTCATTTACTTCTGAATTTATTTTTTGTCATTTTATATTTTACATCATTTTTTCATCTGCTCTTTAGAGTTTGTTGAAAGGACTTTTGTTTTAGACATTCTGAGAATGACCCAGAATGATCAATCTATTATACTTATTATACATAATATAATTAATTTATAATTATACATAATATGAAATGGACATGTGTTTGACTATATTTTCACTTTCACTTTGAGACAAAACTACAGATCGGAACTCGGAAGTGAGTGGTGTTTGTGTGGTAGGTAGCTCCTTGTCTCTTCAATCGTGTACTACAGTGGTTGCTCGTTCATCCATAGGTATAAGGATCTGGAAGATACAGGGGTTTAAAGCGGTCTACTTTAGGGCTGGCATTGTATTGGGTTATATTTCTTTGATCAAATTAGATTATAGAAATAGACAAATTTATCAAATATATGTTTGACGATAGATAAAATAACATAACCAATAGCATACTAGCCTTAGACATCAATAAATAAATGTATGACCAAAAAAATGCAGCGTAGCGGGAACTTGCAGCTAGTTTTATATAAAAACTAAGACTTAGACGCAGTTTTAAAGTTAAGAATGTTACCTACAAATTATCTAATTTTGTAAAAATAAAAATGTTTTTTTTCAATTTTTCGTCAATTAATATTTCTTGAATAATTGTGGAATGAATTGTGCAATCAAACTGGGATTTTTACGATTTCAAAGTTAAGAATACCTGATACAAAAAAAAAAGATAATAACAATCTTTTATCTAGAAAATATTAAAGTTCTTAGTTAAAATTTGTAACCATTGAAGTAAAATTTGGAGCTTTGCTACTCTAGATAATAACAATAATAAACAATTTCCTAAATACAATTATGCATATATTTATACACTTTGAATATCCTTAACTATTAAACGTTGTATCATATCCCCTAGCATATAATATTACTCAGTAATTAAAATGGTACAATAAACCTGTAAAGTCACACAAATCATGTACTACATACATTTCCTTGAAATATTAGTTCTTTTCTTATAAGACAAAAGAATAAAAAATAAACCATAAAAATGTCAAAAAAAACTCAAACATTTTCATTGACCAAAATTAATTTGCTTTGCGCTACACCACACAAATTTATTTTCCTCCTTTCATTGTTTTATTTTTATTTATAAAATTTATATTTTTAAATTTAGAAATATTAAATGGAATTTATACTTTTCACATTGATATCAATTTTTTCTTTTATTTATTTTATGAAATGATAAATAGTACCTATTTTAAAAAAATTGAATAAAATAAAAATAGTCCCGGAACACAATATAAAAAATAATTTAAATTGTATACGTTCATATGCGGTTGCGTTAAATTAACATTTTTCCACTCTTTCTCTGTTCTTTATACAATATTAAATACATATTTAATATCCTCGTATATAATAATACAAAAAAAAAAAAAAAAATAAATAAAAATTCAGTGATACATTCTCAACGGTTTACGTGTATCCGTGTATCATATATTCACATGCGGGTATCATAATAATAATCAACCAACTCACCCACCTGCTACTTAAAAGAAAAATTACTTTTTTTCTCTTTTTTTTTTAAAAAATAAAAGAAAAAAAGGCACACATATCATATATGTATACATTCTGTTTACTGTAAGTGTAAGTATATTATTTATAAAAATAAACTTAAAAACTTAAATATGTTTATATTAATATCTTTTGTCTTTATCATCAGCCCACTCTAAAAATAATAATTAAAAAAAAAAAAATAATGTATATAAAATAAAATATCAGAAAAAGTTATTGAGTAATCATTATTTTACACTCATGCAAATACGACGAGTAACATATTACATATGTATGAATATACCCGCAATTTATTTAAATAATATTATGTATATAAGATGTGTCAAATACATTACAATAAATACACGTACATACACGTATGTAAACTATAAACCTCATAAGGTATGTAGGTACCAAGACCAACATTATAACAATGTAGTACTTTACTTGTATGCATGCATATGTATACATTTCGTATATATCGTTCAAACGATATATGAATGACGTAAAAAGTTTTATTTTAAAATATTTTCAATTTTATAAAAAATATAAAATAAAATAAATTTCAATTCATTCATACGTACATAAACGTGTACATTACGTAGATAATACAAATAACAGAGTGTTTCATTTGAATTTTTTGACATGCATGAACAACATTTTAATAAAAAATAAAAATTTTGAATATTTTTACAAAATATACCTATATAAAAAAAACGGATTATGATGGCTTATGTTATGCTTGTAAGATATCTGAAGAGAAAAGAATGCCTAAAATATGTTGTGTAGAGTAGAGACCTACCAAAGATCGGAGACAAGATGATTAAATGATGTCGGTAAACAAAACAGATTGAGTTGAGATGGCTTAGGATAAGTGGAGAGATAATAAAAGAGAAAAGGATGTCAAAAAACGTGTTGTGAGGGGATCTATCAAAGATCAAAGACAAAATGGATAAATTATGTGGACAAACTTGGTTGGGGTGAATGGGAAAAGTTAACGAAGAGTAGGGTACAATGGGAAGGGCATATAGAAGAAGCTAAGGGTTCTACAAGGACAGTGAGATCATGTACAAAGAATTATTGATTCTATACGATGGTATAGAAAATTGATTATGGTTAAATTCAATTATCAATACAACACATGACAGTCTCAAGGATAAGTTAATCCATTCTCTGTCGTTTTTATTTATGAAAATAAGCACAAAAAAAAAATTTGACGAAAAGCGAATTCAAGATCACTTTTTTCTTAAAAAAAAAAGAAGCACACGATAAATAAAATAAAGATCCTATCCTTAAGTAAAAGGAATAATTTTGCAATGAAATTATTTTTACATGATTTTACAGTTATGTATGAATTTTCTACATTACATTACTGTACTGTAATTAAAAATTATTTTTTTAAAAAAAAACATTAAACCGATAAAATGATTTTTTTAAGTTTTTCTTTCAATAAAATTATAAAATTATTAATGTATTTTAATGATACGGCGGTGTTGGCGTTTAAATTGTATATATTTTAATCGGAATGACATCAAACATTTTTTTAATTCTATTGAATATAAATAAAATTAAATTTGTAATTGTCATTATGTTTCATTAATATTCATCATATTAAATGAGAGTATTTAAAAAAAAATGAAATTTAAAAAAAAACAAGCTTATTCATGAATCTAGTTAATAGTTAATATAGAAAGAAATATTTTTTAGTTGTCGAGTGTCATACATATTTCTTTAGTGTGAGTGAGTTTCATTTTTCCTTCAATGAAGATCATGGTCATTGTGACATTTTAGAAAAACGCACACGCACATATGAATACATAAGCTCAAATCAAAATGATATACAAAACATACGAGTAGATATACATATATGATTTTGTATTTGTGTAATCATATCGTCACTTAATCACAACAAATCGCATTTTTCTGTTACTCGCTTTATTTTTAACTCTTGATAGACGGTAATGTTTCTATGATTATGATCATTTTTTATTTACCGTTTGTCACATCAAATTGTATAAAACAAAAAATTTTTTTTTTTGATATCATAATAAACTACTGATATCTTTATTCACATGTCATTCAAATTCAAATAATGTGCGAATAAAGTTTCAATATCTTTATTCACCAACGAATGAAATGAAAATAGTGAAATAACAATTTTTTTTAGTGGTGAAAAAAACTCAATAGACCGTCGTCAGAGTAAATTAAATTGAAAGTGATTGAAAGAATGATCATTGAAGCATTGCCGTCTGTCAGAGGAATTAATCGAAAGTTATAAATATTAAATATGTACAAGGGTAAAAATATGTTTTATAATCGATTGTAATTTAAATTTTTATATTTCAAATAGATATATGTAGGGAGTAAATTGACATAATCACTGCTTATACAAAAACAAAACATTAACTTCAATCTATAATGTAACAAGAGATTATCTAAAATTTCAATTGATTCACCTTGTAATATGCAGATGTACGAATAACTTTTATATACGATGAGCCACTTTAAACTTTTAGTTTTAATTGAATATTTTATCAGTCCCAATTAATAATATATACTCGTACATATTACTCGTATAGTACATATATCGAAAAAATAATTTAATAATAATTTTAATTTCGATAATGCAAAATGATAACGAATAAATAAATAAATGAATTTATGTATACAACTCACTATTCTTTTAATGAAATTTTTTAAAAATTTTATTCACTTTTATTTTATTTTATTTTTTTATTTTTTTAAATAACAAATTATTATCACATGATGCACTTAACATACAATGATTATTTTATGTATTTTTTTGTTTTGTTTTATTATTTAAAAATTACAACAGGAAAGAAAAAATTACGTGTACAACGCATACGAGGACATTTATATAAATATGAAAATTTCAAATTTCCCGTTTAGATATCACAGAATAGTTGTCTAGTTTATAATGTTAAAACAATTTAAAAATATACATTACATTCGTATATGCATTTATTTTCTATTTTATTGCTGCAATAATTTTATTATAATCGTTATCAGCTGATATGTAGGTATTTATTTTTTTTTCTACAATTGTGTAGAAAAAACTTTACTTGCACTTTTCTACAACTTTAGCATGTAATGAATAAGTTTAATTTTAATTGCAAAAAATTAAACGAATATATAGAATCGCTAACACATTTTTTTCTATTTATTTTATTTATAAGCAAAACACATTTACACATTATAGACACATTTCAAGTAACACCTTTACCTCTTATATTTACTTACAAAATAAATAAATCAAAATCAAACAAGGAAGAGAATTATTAATGCTATTTCGAAATTAATTGAAACCACTGAAAAAAAAAAAATATTTTCCAATCAAAAACTATATTCTAATTTTTCTTTTTAAATTTTTCTATTTAGTGATGAAAGATTTTTATTTTAATTTATTTTCATGTACACATTATACACAAAATTAAACTCACTCATCCATCCAAAAATTATATGCACATATGTATGTACGTACGTAAAAAATCATTTAAATTGAATACAATTAATTTTATATTGATTTTTAATTGATTTGTCGCCAATCGAATCAATAACTGAAATGCGGCACATCAATAATATTTATAAATACATACTATTATTTATATTTATTTAAATTTATCATTTATGTATTGATATTGCATATATACATTCGTATAAAAAAAAATTATAAATTACATATGAATCGAAAATATTACAAATCTACATAATAATAATCATAATAATATTATTATTATTATTATTTATTCGAATTTTATTGTCGTAAAATTATTTTTTCACTAGTCGCAACGATAATACAATATGCGAATATTCGTAAATAACTATTATACAGCATAAATATGTATAGGAGAGGCAAACAATTTCATGCACTTTAGTTTTAGTATAGTTTTTCCGTTTTTCTTTTTTAATAGCACCAAAAATAGAGCATCACTACACAGTAACACAGCAACTGAACTCCTACTCCAACCAACTGATCACTTATTACAGTCGATTTTTTTTTTAGTTTCTGTCGCTGATTACAGAACACCGAAATACCGAATACTGATTCTGATATTCATCAAAGATGAGAGAATTTTTTTTTTGATTTGTGTAAACTAAAAAAAGTTACCGCTACCGCGGAGAACACGAGCAAACATTAAAATTGAAACTAAATCAACAGAAATTATTAACCAACTAACAAATCACCGTGTTGGGCAATACAAAACTATAATGAGATTTCGTCTATATTAAATACGAAAGAAAAACCAAAAAACTATCACAATATAATTTATATAAAAAATATTTAATGTGGTGTAGACTTTGGAGTGGCAAAAAATACTACATATGTGTATTATAAAATAATGTTGAACGAAAACGATAATCGTATCGTCGTGTCAATACAAACAACATTTAGGTACATACACTCTATTATATTATGTAGATATTTTTATAATGACGACAATACGATCATGAAAACGATAATTTTAAATTTTATTTATATAATTTTCAATGAAAACTTAAAAAAAATATTCGCGTGTGAGTGGCTGAGATAAAACTAACACCACTAACACATATGTACATAATATTTAAATGTACGAAGTACGAACCTAGATATTAGATATATACAAAAATGTAACGAAATTATATGCATAGCGCACAGGTATGTATATTGAAAAATTCATTTCTCGCATTTTAACAAATTTGAATTTAATGTTAATGATACAAAGTCTTTTAAGTATGTGCAAGATTAGATTTTTACAAGAAAATTTAATGCATTTTATTTTATTGTATGAATATGAATTATGAAATGTTTCAATATGAAAAAAATATACAAATGATTTTCGTTTTTATTTACAATCTCGGCTGTCTGTCGCTAGATACATATGTACATGTATTGATTGACATTGCTGAATGAGTAATGACTAATGATCTGGGAAAAGGTGCTTTTAATAGCATATTAATATTATGTGTATTTTTTATATATATATATACTCGTACAATACACCTCTATGTATATAATTCATTAATAATTACTTTTATGTTTTTGTTAGTATGTCAGCTCTTTATAGATTACAACTATATATAATAATGATTTATTTTAAATAATTAAAGGCTCATTGGAAGCAAGCCAACATTATAGGTATATTAAATGCAAGAAAGAAACGAAAGAAAATTTGCTGTCAAGTAAATTTGAAAATTTTTAAATTAAAATGTAAAATGTGAATTTTATATTTTTACTACTTTTAAACACATCATTTAAATATTATTTGACAGATAAAATAATAAAATTTTGTATTCAGCAACGAAAAATAAATTATAATATGAAATATTAAACTTTATACTATCAAATAAATATAAATTTATGGATATTCAGCTTAATATTCAGTGCTGAATAAAATTAAATGACTGATAATTGAAATTTTTAATTTATTTTTTTTGTTCCTTTAAGTACATATTCAACTTTTAATTTTTTATTTTATTTAAATAATTGATTCATACTTTATCTTCGATAAAACGAGCCAAAGAATTGGGCAGATAGATATAGATAGAAATGTACAGTCTGTTACCTATGAGTCAAAGATACGCACACACAAATCTAGTTATGTACATACATTATGTTTGTCTGTTAAATTTGTTGAATTCCACATAAATTTAAAGAAAAAATTCTTTTCAGAAAAACAAATATAAAACAAATCACTGCAGATACATAATTTTTCAAATTACATATTGCACAACACTGAATATTTTGGATGATTTTTTGTTTGTTTTTTTTTTTTTTCATTATTTTTTCTTATTATTTATTAATAAATAAATTTTATGTCAAAATGCTTTTAAATATTTTATTTTCTTCTGTATTTTTTTATGAGAGATGCTCTTAAAATTTTAGAAGTTATATACGAATATGAAATTTCGAAAATTAAAATTATAAAAAATTAAAATTGATTTAAGAATGCGAGAACATATCATCTTTTATTATACGAATACTTTAGTCAGGTATGTAATATCACATCAATTTCAAACAAATTACAATCAACCAAAAACAATTGTAAATTCTTATGGACTTATGGATAGTATCATAATAAAATTATTTCGTCTATTATTTCTGGTGATTCATTTTTTTTTTGTTCTACGTGAAGAAATAATGCAAAATCATTAATAGCCGCCAATAAAAAAGATAGAAAAAAAAATGAGCTGACGATTGCTCAATTTAAAAAAAAAAATAAATTTACAAATAAAATTTCAAATATGTAACAGTCTACCATTACACAAATAAAACAAATTATAAAGAATTCACATTAAAAACTATTTATTTTAGACACAGCAATAACTATAGAAAGAAAAAGCAAAAAGAAGAAGAAGAGGGGGAAAAAAAAATATAAACGTATGAACGAGAAAATCAAAAATATAGATACCTACATATGAATAGTGTGAAAATTTATTTTTAGATTCTACTTCATACTAATAATAATTCTTTTGTTTATCTATATAAATTTTATATTAAAATTACACAAAATTTTTATTGTATATGTAAACGTACGTATTCCGTTCAGTTCATTTCAATATTAAGTGTATGAAGAGTATATGTACGATAAAAATGTGATTATGATGCAAATATTTTTGATTTTTCAATTTTGATAGAAAACGAATAACAAACAACAAATCTCTGAAGGAAACTATTCACGCACATATTTTATTTTACATTCAGGTACATATGTATAGCTAGTAGGGTGCATAAGAAGTAATGGTGCAGTGAAATTAAATTGTTAAGAATTCATAGTTTGAAATGATTAAAATTAAAATAAAATGAGCAAGAAAGGTGGGTGAAACAAAAATAATAAAAAACAATTTTCTATTAACGACTCTATTCACTGATCAAAAACCATTCGATCTTGTCTGATGTAAATAAATAAAATGAATATTGTTTGACATGAAAAATATCGTGGAGGCCTAAAACAAGAACAGACCTCAGATAATAACTGGGATAAAAATGCTAGGGGAGAAGAAGAAGAAGTTTTACATGAAATCCGGATAAGTTAACTTTTAGATTTTAAAAAAAATGATAACATGACTGTGTGCACATGAAATGTATAAAAGTTTTACGTTTTGTATGTTAAATGAATCACAGACCTAAATAACGATACACAGATAGGCCAATATCGCAAAGCTCATTTTAAAAAATTTCAAGTTTGCATTTTCATCTATAAAACTTTTGATTTGAAACTTAAAATTCGTAAATTGTGCTCTCCCAAAAAGAGAAATGTTTTTTTTACTTTTTTTTATTCATACATACTGCTACCCTTTTTTTTCATACCACAATAGCTAGATATAGATGTATGTAAATGTACAGACAGGTTTTATCATTACACATAAGTTGCGTTCCTTTTGACCAAGTAAAGAACTTTCAAGTACTCGGGAGTATATTATAAATGGAACGCAATTTTTTACTTGGAAGTAAAGAGTAACCTCAAATTTGAAAGCATACACATTTTTAAGGCAATGTAAATATTGGAGTGACAGTTGGCCATGCTCCAATTTTAGCTGTCATGTATTTCAAATTTGTTTTGCTTTGATTTTAGATGCTTCATAACATTAAACAATAAAAAGCCACCTATTGAATAAAACGTGTATTAAAAATATTATAGACTTAAACCTATTTCTTTAATCTCTAACGATTAAAACACAAACACCTCTGACGGCGAATTTTGGCGTAACTAACCATGCAACTGTCGAGTAAATTACTCGAATACAAGAGGTGGTGTAGATGATCACGACTACAAGTACTTGCGAGTACTTTACTTGGTCAAAAGGAACGCAACTATATTGTCACTTCGTATACAAGGAGGCTTGGTTGTCTTTTCTTTATTTTGACTTACATCATCAAATACCGGATTTTATAGTTGATAGTTGGTAGATGTTAGATTTTAGATTCTGTTTATATGAAGAAATTGATAGGTATGTACAGTGATCACAAAAATTATTGGTGCTACTTGTGCACAACAAATTTCAAATTTTTACTAAATAATTCAAATTTCCTCGGTATTTTTCTTGAAAGTCAAAATTAAATCAATTATTTTCATTTTAATATTCATAATAATTTTTGCGATAGAATTAATGCAGGAATAATTTTTGGAATAATTCAAATAATATATTTGTTCTAAGAATAATTATGGTTTTTTTTAAGAAATTGTATTTATTAAAGTTTGAAAAAATAAATATAAAAATTTATTAGTATTACAAGTGTCTAAATCCAAATTACGATACTTTAATTATACAGAAATACTTTTTGTGATTACTGTACATGTGTATATAATGTGTATACACATATAATGTAGAAGCAGCATAATTTGTAAGATGCATATTAACTTGAAAAAATGAAATCATAATCGAACAAACATGAATTTAGGGTCGAAAATAACAATGAAATAGTAACAAAGGGTCGAAAACAAAAACAAACCAAAACAAACTATATTGTGCGTATATATATATATACATATATACTCGTAGATATACATAAATATATTATATCTAACATTATGGTACAAAACAGTATATATTCCAGTATCATACATATTCTATATACTTATGTACATACATACATATTTCTATTGCCCAATACAAAATATGTATAGCTTGTTCAAAATTCGCAGCGAATAATCTGCGCATGTTTCTCTTGAAATTAAATATGTACATAAAATGATTATATGTATTTGTGTTTTTCTCTCATATAAACCTGAAAAAAAGAAGAAGAAAAAATCAAAAAAGATGCATAGCCCACCCGTCGTGCACCGTGATCGGTGAATAACTGAGTATTGAGTAATTTACTACTCAGCCATTCAATTTATTACAATTGATTACAGTAGTCGAAAACTAATCGTACAGTGCGAGACAAAAAAATGTTCGACTGTTTTTATTTTCATGAAAATTGAGTTCACCTTTTTCTTATACTAAAAATTTATTCTTATGAAGTTATCATGATATTTTCTATAAAATTAACATCTAATTCCTTTTTTAAATTGCTTTCGATAATTTTTGAAATTTTAGAATGGAGAATCGTCCCAAAATAAAAAAAATACAATTTCGAAGTGTAATAAGACTGTTAACTTAACAGAAAATGATAGCGTAAGACCATAAGAACGCGATTTCGATGTTAAAGAAAAGATCAACTAAATATTCATGAAAATAATAACAGTCATACTTTTTTGTGACGAGCACTGTGAAGTATGACAGAATTACACTGTTAGAAAATTTATAGTTGTTTAAAAAGTAGTAAAGAATGAGAACTTTTTCAAATAAATTTCTTTAAAATAATATTAATGTAAAAAAATGAAATAATTTACATATATACAAGTATATTTAAGAAAAGAAAAAAATCAATTACAATTAATTTTTCGGTAATTATTTAGATTAGATTACTTTGGCGAATTATATAGCCCTGAAATTAAGAAATGTGATATTAAATCATGAGTCTTAATAGGAATATGTTGAATGTGAAACCCATAAATGTCCATAGCTTCATAATGTTGAGCAAATGCAAAAAATCGTCCATATATACACATTATATGTATACATAATATATTTATTAATATATTTATTAAATTTCCTCAGGTTTTTATAGTCTTCAAAAAAGGACACGTAAATGCAGGTATATATTGAATACGAAATTCTTTTGGAATAAAAATAATTTAAAAATCGGAAACAAATGTTGTTACCTAACAAATTCTGTTTGTTATTTGTACTTAAGATAATATATAATATTATATTAATATGGTCTTGGGATATGGCAGAAATCTACCTTACATAAGACAAAAGATTAATAGTATTTGAGTGAAATTTACCTTAGTTAGAATTTATAAGAAAGTATATAAACAGTTTTGTTGTTACTTCATTTTTTATTTTATTTTCGTTTTAATTATATTTTTTTCAAATTTAAATTTTTTCCGTTATTTAAGAAAAATTAGAAAAAAGTTAATGTACTTTTAACAGTGTAACCACTACAATTATAACGTCGCTCAAAGAATGACGCCATACTCTCACTGCGCATATATTCTATTCGCTACGAATTTTTAACAAGCTATACGTAAAGTAAACAAGAAATAAAATTGGTTCCTTTTTGTACATTACCTTACGTGTATGTAAGAATGTGTATTTGAAACTGTGTTGTTTTGTTTTGTTTTATTTATATTTTCTGCTCTCAATTTTCAAAATGTACTCATTTTATAAGAAAAGCTTTGAGAGAGGTGGATTTTCGCTAAATCCACTTCCAAAATTAGCTCGGCAATGTAAAGGATTGTATTGCACACTCTGTATAATAGTTATTTTACTCTGTGAATGAATACCTATAATTAGGTGCTTTCGTTTTGGCAATTTCAAGTACTTGGGAGTAAAAAAGGTAAATGTCTGTGCAATACCATCTACTCGCAGCTACTCATGAAAAATTTTTCAAGTATGGACTGAAGTAGATGCAAGTAGTTATGAATAATTTTTGTGTCGTTCGTTTTAACAATTTATCCTAGACACATTTTAGTACTCGCAAGTACTTGAAATTGCCAAATCGAAAGCACCTATTATAAGAAGCAAAATATTGGAAAAATTCATAAATTTAATTTATTTTTCTTTGGTTACATGAAAATGAACTTTTATCTCGATTTCATTTAAATACTATATTGTTCAGGAATATTCGATATGTGTATAATTGAAAGTAAAACATCAAAGAAATAAAAGAAAGGATTTTTTTTTTGGAAGAAAAATAATTTTTGACGTAATATCGCAGAAGCAAAAATTAAATAAAAACAACATAAACAAAATAACCAATAATAGTAATTATAATCACATATTAACGACAGGAGTATATATGTATGTAATTTTTTTTTATTAATTCAACATTTTATTGTAATTTTGGGTTCTAATTTTAATTTTTATTTAGACATTTAGTTGTTATGTGTTAATTACACACTACATCTGCAAATAGTTTTTCTTATTTTTGTTTCCAAATAATCACGACTATGATAAATTTGAGTATAAATGTGTGCACATGGTGTATAAATTTAAAATTCGTATGTTATTGCTGCTTGAGTTTTTTTTCGGTTCATAAAATTACACGTGCTATTTTGATGTTTTTTTTTTTATTTTCTTTTAAATTTACACAGAAAAATCACAATAATTTGAACAAAATAATACAAAAATGTGAATAACGAAACAAAATATGTGTATGGCATTCAATAAATAATTTAAATAATAATCGTAATTGTAGGAAGAATAAAAGAACAACGTTTTGCATGATGTATTTTTTTAATTTTATTTGAGTATAATTTTCATTAATTCAAATATTCAAATATTTATCGTGCAATTATGTAGATTGAATAAAAAAAAAATTTTTTTTTCTTTTTTTTTTTTTGTTAAATACATTTCGAATATGTAAACATGAATTTTGAATTTATGAAATTATCTATCGATTTGTCTGTAATTGAACAACTCAATGTCAAGTAAACAAAATTTTTCGAAAATGATCTGGAAAACAAATTGTTACGAATGCAAGTTTTTTTTTTTTTAATATGTATAATTTACTTCTGATAAAATACGAATCATCATTTAAATTTATGAAAAAATTTTATAAATCTTAATTTTTATTATCGATTGATTTTTTATGGCTGAATTAATATTCAGCAAATTCGATCAACACTACACTATACAAAAATACATACTTAAATAATTTTATTAAAAAAAGCTTTTAAACATTATTCATTACCAATAGTAGCTCAGGTAGTTCGATGATGGCGGGGAAGTTTCCTATACGTCATTTAATCTAAATTATTCGTAATACGATTATCTTAAAGTTATATATTTTTTTAATTATTCATATCAATAAGATGTAAAAAAAACAAAAACCAATAAAATCATATATGATTCAAGAATTCTGGTTAATAAAAAACAATTTACAGAAATTTTATTTAAACGAAAATACAAATAAATACGAAGAAAAGGTAAACAATAATTTTTTTTTGCAACAAATTCAAAATTGAATGCATTCAGAGAGTAATACCGCCTCGATGAAAATTTGAAATTTTCAAAACTCTAAGGCTACCGTCAAGTGAATCTGAAACTTAAAATTTTAGATTCAGAATTAATTTTTTTCCATTCTGATTTTAAATCTAAAATCTAGTTTTCAAAATTTGGTGTTATTATAGAATTGATTTTTTGTAAATTTAACTGATAGTTCAATGGTTTAGCAATGAATTTAGATTCAGATTTCAGGTATGTAACATGTGACATGTTAAATTTTTTGCTGTCAGCATGTTTCAATTTCTATTCTGAAAATATTCAGATTATAAAACGAAAACATGAATCGGAAAATTTTTTCAGATGCTGAAATTTGCAGTGGCATATAACAGGTCACACTTACAAAAATGTACTTGAAATTAAATTTGAATTTTTCAGATTCATATTCAGCATCATATGACATTAGGCTAACATTGAAAAATTATGGTAGCAGCGCTTAAAGTTTCAAAACGTATTGTGGTAAGCGAATTTTCAACGTATCAGTCAAGTAACTAGTAAATCGAAAATTTTATTGATGTACAAACGAAAGCTATGTATCAGAATGACATTCCATATAAGTTTTACATACATCGAAACTGTAGTATTAGTATTACGTATTACCATAGACTAATATAGATTGGAAATGCTTATGGCAGAAATCGTGTTCATAACTATTAAGTAAACATCAAAATAGCTTTTGAGAGATTTTGAAAAAGCTATAAAATCAGAATAAGGAAAATCATGGTTGAATGACTATAACAAGGTTTGTGCATTAGAAAAGCTCTTCTCTTATTTTTAAAAGTTTTATACGTCATTTGGTACTTTTTTGGTGCTCAACTTCTACATGTTTATATGGGCGAGTAATTAAAATTTGTATATTTTATAAAATTTATAAATATTTTCTTATCGAATAAAATTTCATATTACATATTTTTAATTTTATTACTGTTAAATGCATTTTTCTAACGAAAAGATACTTAGAAAGAACCATTAAAAAATAAATTTTGTATTTTAATATATGTACACGTACTAGGAAAACATTTTTTCTTTATATTATATATGCAAATTTTTATTCATTAAGGAAGGAAAAAACAATTCTTCATTCCAGTAATGTAACTGAAGACAATGACGTTCCTTTGCCATTGAATTGGCAACAAATCCCAGAAGATGATGGAGTAATGACCAATACACTTCTAGAAGCTATACATACAGAAAGTGATAATAGCATCCATACAGAAGAAATTGAATTAGAACAATTACAAAGTGATGCTTTAGAATATTTAGCAGGATATATTATAAAAAAATGTAAAACCTATTTAGATTTAGGAGATGTTTTATGTAAAGACAATGAAACATATACATGGGTAAATGAAATATCAGAAGGTGGTTTGTTAAAGCCATCTCATTCATTTTTAGAAAAAATTAAATGTTTAGAAATTATATTCGAAAATTTCAATAAAAAAGATATTAGAATAACATCCAATTATTTATATAAATTAAAAAAATTATCTGACAATATTAATGTGCACAGCAAAGTAAAAGAATTATTTTTCCGAAGTAGAATGTATTTCAGAATAAGAAATTTAAATGTAAATTTAAAACACAATGTTTATGGTAAAAATAATAATAAAAAAATTTACAAATTGACCACTTGAAAAATGTTTTTAATTTAAATAAATATTCAAAATTTATATTTGATCACCATATGTATAATATCTAACGAAAGTACCAAATGACGTCATTTAAAGCTTTTTTCTGAAGCTCTTTTTAATGTAATAACCTTCTTCTAGTCATTCAACCATGAAGGAAAATAAATGAGAGAACTTTTGTAATCTTTTGAAATCTTGTATATCTTGAAGAAAAAACAAATTTAAAAATCAAAAATCTATGTAGCTATATTCTTATCGGAAATGATAAAAAATATCAAATAACAGGCAAATGTACAAAATCGTATATTTTAAAGGAAATTTAAATTTTCAACAAATTTATGTTATGACTGGCAATGAATATAATAATATATATTATCACATACAAATATCCTTATCTGTGATATTATATATACAATTAAAACTGGTTTTGAAAGTATCTAACACATATGTGCATGCATACTATCAAAGAATATATATCTACTAGTTACGTTAGTTATATATTCTTTGATACTATGCAATCTGTATTGTTGGCTACATGAATATAAATATTCTATATTCATGATTCAAGTAAGACCATGTATGACGGTATAACATAAGTATAACATAACCGTATAACACAGTACTACTGCCAGCCATTGCAATGAGTATGTATTGTGTATTGTTTTTTAAATAAATATGCATGTACATATTTTCATTGCCAGCTATTGAAATCACAGTATATCTATATTCATACAGTAATGACACTGAGCACGCGTTAGCAAAAATTTCTCATGACCTTTGTCACGTTATTCATTCGGCCTTAACAGTGTTGCTAAAAGTCGATAGCAATTAAGAGCCTTTGTATACGAAAAAGAGACAAAAAAAATGGAACTGCAACACCAACTGTTTTAAAAAATATAACATTATTACAGTGTATACCTACTCATTAAAAAAAGTACAAATTTTGTTATTTAAAATTTTTTATCTAAAATAAACAAAATTAATTGTAAATGCATTACACTTAAAATTTTGTGTTTGATATCAAATGTTTTTACATTTTTGTTAAATTTCTTAATTATAAATTAAATTCTTACTCTAATATATAGCTTAACAAAATAAACTTTTTCTTGTCTTCAAAATTCTCAGAAATTATATGAATCACCTTATATCTTGATATAATGACGCGTCAGGTAGTCAAAAAAAAAGTTCCAGATCGCCTTTAAAAATGCATTGTGAAAAAATCGTATACATGTACAATATGATTGTATTGCTCACATGTATATATTGTTTTGTATCTTTTCTTCATTACGGCGGTTTATAAGGAAATATGGATTTGACATAAGTACATTAATTCTGTACTGTTTTTGTAAATTGAATTTTGATTTTTTTTATTATTTTAAAATAAGTAATTATGTGTGTTAGTAAATTTAAAAAAAAAAAAGAGTGTCACATCTTATTGTTTTGTTGATCAGTGATAAATATTCTATATTGATTCCAGTACTACTGCCAGCTATTGCAATGAACATGTATTGTGTATTGTTTTTTAAATAAATATGCATGTATTTTCATTGCCAGCTATTGAAATCTACAATATATGTAATATATATGGAAATTCGTGAGCGAAAAATTATCTCTCCTCTCAGTAAAAGCTCCTGCCAGCCATTCTTCAAGTTTCTGCCAGCTATGATCGATTTCAAAAGTGTATTAAAAATTTATACGGTCATTTCCTATCTATATATTAGTCTATGGTATTACCATATCATGACGATATATAATATATTTTTCAACGTTTTGAAACTTACCCGTATAAAGTAACGACTCATGTTCATTCGGATTTCAGTAGAAAAACGATATTGAATCAAATTCTTAATAATTTCAAAAGAAAAACAGCAAAAAATGAATAAAAAAGATAAAATGAAATAAATAAAAGCTCTTAACAATGATATCATAACGGTACTGATAACGAAAATATAATTAATTAACATTAGCAAATAGTATAATATTTTATAAAAGTTGATACCGTTTATCGTTTTTATATTATCGTACAATATGGTTTTACATGTAAGTACATATATCATTGTATTTTATGACATGATTACACATTTTATTTTATATCTTTGTACATAATATAGGTACTTGTATGTTGTGCACATAATTGTTTATTTTATTTATAACATTTTTTTTTATAAAATTGAAAATATAAAATATCTCTCTTCATGTAATTATTATTGTTTTTCTTTCGCAGATATAAAAAACAAATAATGTGTAAAGTACAAAAAAAAAAAGAAAATTTATTTTTAGTACTTATTTATAAAGAATGAAAGAAAAAAAAAAATGAAATACTTTTTCTTCACTTATTTAGTATTCTTCTGATTAAAAAATAAACGTACTCTAATGATACCAATAAATGAGTGAAAAAAAATGTTTATACTGAACTGAATTCAGTAGATAACGTAGTAATAATTTTGAATTACATTTATTGTTGTTTTTCTTTTCTTTTGTTCGTTTTCAAGATAAAATATAAAAAGTTTCTTTAAAATTTAGAGAAAAAAAAATTATTGAGATAAATTTAAACAATGAAACTTCTATCGTATAAAGTTTAAAAGACATTTTAAAAAATTTAACCGTTTAGTTATATATGTACATACGGATGTACATACATCCGTTTAAAAATCTGCGTAATATGTGGTAATATTAACCCATATGTGATTATATAAATAATTCAAATTTTTTATCTCAATAAAATAAATTTAACGTTACAATTACCCTAATATAATTGCCATAATATAATAAGTACATACATAGACTGATTTTGTCAGCTGTCAGTTAAAAAAAGTTTATGTAATATTTATGTATAATAGATAATAGTCACGTGACTAGTCAAAATCATATTCAGATTCATATTCAGATTCATATTCAGCAATTAGATATTTGAAGCGAATTTGAATTGTATGTGCTGACTGACTTTTCAAGGTATCAATATCGATTCATATTTATAATTCAGCTTCAGATTCTAGTATGCTGAATTATGTATTCTTGTTCGTATCGATGCATTTTAATACTCAGTTATCAGTACTAATCTCTATCAAAGTATTCGAAAATATTGGCGTTGTTATATGTACAATAGAATTGTTTTTGATTTGTTTGGTATGTAACACATTAATATGTAGGTCAAGGTTTTAAATTGAATAACTAAATCATTTTTTTTTTCTCCAAAAGTGGTCTTATTATTGAAGAATAATTCTTATAATACGAATGCATATGGTATATCCTATATATTATATTATGTATTCTCTTTTTCATAACTTATTTTTTGCCCTGCGCTAACACACCATAATATAGCAACAATCATGTAAAAATGTTTTTATGTACATACATATGTAAATTTTAATTTTTAAAATATTATATATAAATGAAACTGAAACAAAATACCTGCAAAATACACATTATACAACCACATATACACACACATAAGTATATGTTTGTATGATTGACAAAACTTTATATACATATTGTAAAGTTTTTGTGTTTGACCTACTAAATACCTTTCTAAAATTAGCTGAATATATACAATGAAAATAATGAAAAACAAAAAAAATGTACAAATACAAAATACGATAAAAAAAAATTTAAAAATACAAATACCTATGTATATTCGTATGTACATAGTGCGCATAGATTAGAAGAAAAAAAAATGAATAGAAAAAAAATATTTTAATACTACAAAAAACTACACCAAACTATCCATCCAATACGGACGGAGTGAGTATACATAATGTATGTATAACTTTTAGCATCTACGAAAATAACGAAATTTTTTTTCTTGCGTCAATATGAAAAAATTTTTTAATTCTACTTATAGAAAATAAAAATAAATAAATAAAAAAATATTATGTACGTAAAAATAAAAAGTAAAAATATAAATAAATAAATGCATTCACAAACAAGCACATTCAAAATTATTATTCTGTTTCATATTACGTTTACGTTACTTTAATAAAAAAAAAAAAAATCTATTTTTGTGTATTAACTATGCAAGAATGTACATTTTTCTTTTTATTATTTTGCTTTATATTATGATGCAAGTATGAATCATTAAAAAAAATACTTGGGAAAAAATAAATATCGAAAAATTTGTAATCTCAACTTTATAACATTTGCTGAAAAGTCTGAAGTTAAATTTCGTTAAATCATCAATAAACTTTTTGTATTAAAATTATTTATTGAAGGTCAAATAATTTCGCATATAAACAAAGTTTAAAAATATATTCATTAAGACCCGTATTCAACAACCAAGATTATTTGTATGATATATTTTAGGCGGGTATATTTCGTTTTCGGATTGTTAAACATATCAGCTGATTGTATTTTTATATTACAAAATGAAAAAGATTTTAAGTGCTGTGATGATTATATGTGAATGCTGTGCTGCTACTGTTAATAAAAGGTCATTTTTGAAAGATATTTAGTATAGAAAAGCATAAAGTAGTCTAAAATTTATCTATAGCATCAATTAATCGTAGTTGTTGAATACAATTTAGACAATCGTAATTCGTAAATTTATTTTGATTGGTGAATACGGGCCTAAGAAAAGATTCTTGTTTAACACAAAATATAAACCACAATTAAATTAATGACACTATAACTACATAAGTAATAATAAAATACGATATTGATAGTAATCGCAAAATGATGAAAATGACGATTATGACGATGATGACTATTATATCTATTATTATGATCATCATGATCATGATGAGTATGCACATATTATGTTTTGTTGGTGCTGTTATTATCTAAGTCTAAGTAATAAAATTTTAATTATGAAAAATAATACTTTTGTTATTTTTTTTTTGTTATTCTCCCTTATTTTTCATATTGACAAGAAACAAAAAACCAACTCTGATTGACTGACTGACTGACTAACTGAATGACTGAATGACTGATTTTAATATACACAGACAGAGCAGAGGATCATATTTACTAACCTCTATCTATCATCTGTGTGTTCAAAATGTACATACTACACTATGATTATGATGATTCTTATTTGTTGTGTTATGCAGAAACTGTGTAATCTGTAATGTTAGTAATTTAATTTAATCATTTTTTTTTTTTTTGCAACGCAATTCAAAACGATAATCACAACAAATACATACGTAGATACAGCTATACAAAAACCATAAAAATTACTGGGTAGATGTAAAAAAAAAAATACCAGAATTCGAAATAATCAATCAACCAGAAAAGGTCAAAATGATATTTTTACAATTTTTATATATAATGTATAATTTTTTTAACTACTATAAAAAAATAAAAAAAAAATTATGTAGAAGAGAACGTATCAAAAAAAGAAAATCTTTATTTTATTTTGTTATCGATTAATTTTATTAAAAGATTTTCTCACTTTTGTAATTTATTATTATTTTTTTTTCTCTTTTAAACATTTCAATGATTATTATTATTTACTTGAAAGTAAGTAGTATCATGTAACATATTGTAATGTATTTACTTTTTTAAAAGCATAGCAAGTAGCACATTGTAAGATAGGTATATTATGTATATTATTACCCCGTATATAGTCACGGAATTATGATTTTTATATTAAATAAATATATTTAAATTAAATAAATATGAAAGATATAATCAATTTTTTATTGTTGTTGAATTATTATCAATTGCTTATTAAAAACATCATGTTTCAAAATCAAAAATAAAAGTTTAAATTAAATCTGTAGATAATCTATCACGAATTCTTTTCAACTTTTTTAATTTTAGAAAAAAAAAAAATATCATTCATTTTTTTTTATCATGTCCGAAATTATACTGTCAGTAATTATTTATCTAATTTTTGTATTTCATTACATTTTGATGATAAATTATTATAGGTATAGGTATGTAATGCTTGATTTTTAAGGTTCAAAGATCTACATAAGTAATTTGTTTGTACATACATATTATTATACAGAAAATTTCGTATGCTACTCATGTTTACACAATAAAATTTAGCAAAAAGTAAAAAAAAAAAGTAAAAATCATGCCTACAAAAGAATATTTGTGTAAAAAGAAATGAACAAAAAAGGAAAGAAAACGTGAATAATTTCGATGCCTATCATATGAAATGTATGTAACTTGTATATGTACGAGTACGAATAAATATTTTCCAATTTTATAGACAGCTCAGGTAAACTATTATTGTGTATTATTATTGACACGTGATACATTAATAAAATATCAAAAAATTTTCTACTCTATATAATTATTGCTTCAATAATTTACCTATCTACATATACGTACTCACATATGTATATAATTTGTATTTAAGAACAAATTAGATATTAAATTCGTATGTTCTCATATATCTTTAAGAACAAGGAAATTTGTAAAAAAGAATTTTTATTTGAAAATATTTTTTTTGCAAAAATAAATTTATCTTTTAGTTTTAGAAGAAAAAAAAACTTTGAAAATGAAATGAGAAAAAAAAAATAACCAGGGGTGGGTTCCTGTAAGGTGATAGGTGATAGTCACCTCAAATTTAGGTTCCCGTATGGTGACAATCACCAAAAATTATCACTAAATGTTATCACTTTGAGGTGATAGCATTTGAGGTGTCACTTTTCCAATTTTTACTATTATTCTTCTTCTACCTAACCAAAAAATACTCATAATCGCATACAATTGGTGTTTGCTGTTGATGGTATATAATTTATTTAAATCATTTTGTAATTTAAAATATGTACATATATTGTGTTATTTTTACAATGAAATTCTCCATGAATAATTGCAATTTACTGAACATCCAGTAATTCTAAGGGATTATTGCTATCTCGCATTTTTCTCCTAATTATTTTTATTTGAGATTCATTTTCAGAATCTGAAATAAAAAATGCTATAGACGAAAACGTTATTAAATTTTCTTTTATTCTTATTCACAATTTAAATTTTTATTTGTTTTGATTGACGTTTGACAACTATAAATATACTGTGGAATTCGCCGTGTTTCAAATTCCATCACTTTTTTTGTGATCACCTTACAGGAACAATCACCTTTTGGTCATCACTTTTGAACTATCACCAAGGTGACTATCACCTATCACCTTACAGGAACCCACTCCAGAACTTTATGATATGTACATGATATGTACACATTTATAGTAGATGGTATTATGGTGGTGTCAAGAATGATAAATGAAAATCACGTTGTTCATATCAATCACTGATCATATACGATCTAATTTATATTCATTCGACCATGATATTGTAATGTGTAAGCTAATCGTGATCTTTTATAGGTATTCTCTACATATCGTTCTAGTACAGAATTTTCTAATATTTATAAGTTAAAAAAAAAATGTATAAAAGAGATAAATAAAAATGATCAGTAGTGTAAGTCATCATTTAATTTCCTTAATCATGGTAAAAGTTGTTTTACCAATTTTGAAATTAAATTATAGAATTTACATACTTATACTGTACGAGTTTATTAGGTGCACATATATTTATGTAAAATTTAATTTCTTTGTTTATCACTTTTGAGTGTCATCATCAACGTCATTATAATCGGCATTAACAACAAAAACAAAATTATCATTTATATTAACATAAACACAAACTCAAATACTTGCCATTAACATTATGAATGAAAGTGTATATATGTATGTACAGTCCATTTCATATATATTTGTGCATAGGTTATTTTAAATGAAGTGCAGTAGAAAAAAAGCTGTATTTCTCGGGAAAATTATAATTTTGATTTCAAACATTTTTTATTACATAATATAACTGTTTACAAAAATATTCACTTGTTAGAAAAAAAAACAAAAACCAAACCGAAAACTTAACTAGATTACTAATTTTTCAAAAGTATTTGTGCATCTATTTTTCTTTTCAAAATTATTTGTGCAGATGTTCCATTTGTTTTAAAAAATAACGGTACTCAAAATACAATGTGAAAAATTGAATCAAATCTAATTCAAAGCAATTAAAATAATATTCAGTTGTTCTTTGGACGCTTAAATAGTTAGTTTCATTTTATTTATAATTTAAAAATACCTAAAAAGATTGAGTTGTCCGTCGAAGTCAAAACGGCAATCGTTGCTCTTTATAAAATAACGTTAGCGTGACTGTAATCGCTAAAAAATATAATTGCCACAGAAATACTATTCAGTATCAATTGTTAAAAGAAAAAGCTAAAGGAACGGTGAAAAATATATTGAGAAAGGGTAGATAATTTCGTTTTACAACACGATAGTGCACCAACACACAAAGACAGGATAATCCAAAAATACTTAAATGACGTACAACAAAATGTCCTTGTGTGGCTTCCTCAGTGTCCAGATCTCAATTTTATTGAAAATCTTTGGCATTACGTAAAGTCAAAAGTTCCTCAACAAATTGGTAGAACACAAAATGAAACCTGGAACGACATAATTAGATTGTGGAGCGAAATTCCAGAAGATTTATTAAAAACGTTTGTAGATTCTGTCCCACGAAGACTTCAAGAGGTTATTGCAGCCAAAGGGAATTTACCAACGTTTTAGGTAAATCTATCTTTAGTTAATAATGTTAATTCGCCAAAAACTAAAAAATTACAACTACTATTTTCATTTTAATTCAGGGAAAAAGGTATATTTTTAAATGCACAAATACTTTTGAAAAGAAAAATAGATGCACAAATACTTTTGAAAAATTAGTAATCTAGTTAAGTTTTCGTTTTGGTTTTTGTTTTTTTTTTCTAACAAGTGAATATTTTTGTAAACAGTTATATTATGTAATAAAAAATGTTTGAAATCAAAATTATAATTTTCCACTGAAATACAGCTTTTTTTCTACTGCACTTTATTTAAAATAATCTATGCACAAATATATATGAAATGGACTGTACATTATGTACGTAAATATAAAATAGCTGAATAATATAATATGTAAACATTGACACATAATCATACATTACACATATGTACGTATATCATATGGACAAAAAGTTCAAAATATATAAATTAATTATGTTGTAAAATGTTCTAAAAAATAAAAAAGAAAAAATCACGATGTACCCAATTCCTTTTAATTTTACTTACTTACTTACTTTACTATTTACTAACTAATATCTAATATAGTCATAGAATTAATAATAATCAATTTTGAATATTTTTCATAAAAATTTTTCATATTTTCACATTTATTATGATTGATGCTAAATAACCGTTATAATGGTAATTTTTCATAAAAAAATTTTTTTTTTTTAATTTCTAATTTAAAATAAATATACTTAACACATCACACAACATATCAATACATGCGTGTTTTTACTATATTACCGTGTACTACTGCATATATTACACTTTGGTGTTTATGCAATTGTTGTGTATATGTAGTTGGTTTCGTTTCTTTTTTTTCTAGCAATAAGTATGTACATATGTGCACATTGCACATGCTATAAAAATATTGCATGCATAACATATGCGTTGTAAATGCGATTATTGCATTTCGAAACAAGTTTTATAACACTATCAATTTGAATAAAAATATCATCTTTTGTATATTTGAGTTTATTATCAGCTTTTATTAGCCATTATTATTACTGTACGCATTCTTTCATTATCTTTTAGTGATTATTTTTAATTTATTTTATTTTTATATACATATATTCATATGTGATAATTATTAGATATATGTATTCGCGTATATAATTATAAATAATCTGTCATCTGTCACAATTAATAATTGTTAATAATCAATTTTTAACAAAATTAAAATTAAAATGAAAAAAAAAAAAATAAATAAAAGATAATCTTGATTCATTAGTATTTCATTAATATTATTACACGAAAAACTTGTATAATTATTTATTTTTTGAAGTATTCATATATGTACATAAAATACGAATTGCACACACACATACAAACTACATATATACTTATATGCCATTCACATGTGTGTATTTAATTAAAACAAAAAAATAATACAAATGCTTATATAGAATCACTATGAAAAAAGAAAAATCATTTAATAATTTTTTAAATTCAATTTTTTTTTTCTATTTTTCAAATTATATTTTATTGCACGTTAAAAATTGCCAGTATTAACAAATAATTTTTTTTTTAAATAATTTTTGAAGAATAAAATGTTTTGACAAATTAGTTACGGAAAGAATACCTAATTGTTTGTTTTGTTATTAAATAAAACACCACACCTTTATCTAAATAATATACACACACATTGTGATATTTGTAAAATAAAAATATAAATTAAAATTCTTTTTATATGTACGTTTTTAAATCAAACACCTATTTGATAAATTTATGATTAATGATAGATTAGAATACAATATTGTATATATCTCTGTAAGTATGTATGAGTATGTACACATTTGTAAATTCAAAAAATTCGATTTATTATCTCATCTAACACATAAAATACAGTGACCCCAAAAACTGTTCACGAGTTTAAGCAAAATCAAAACACATGAGCATATCTCTGGAACCTGTAGACATTTTTAATTTTAAGTTACATAAATATTTTTCTTTGACTTGTAGAGACATCATTTTGGTCACTAAAAATTATACAGGTGATGTTAACTGTTTAAAAATAGTGGTGCCCGAAAGATTTCAGTTGCCATGAAAAGTTTTTTGACTGTGATTATTTTCTAGTTAGTAGAAAAGTAAAGTAGAAAAAGAATTCAAAATTGCTGTTCAGGATATTATGGGTGACTGTCCACAATAGCATTCACAAGAATCCTAAATAACTATGCGGAGATTAATCTTAATGGAAACAGTCAAATAAAGCACAGAGGCCAATAATATGTTTGATTAATGATGAGACACTATTTGTACTAGAAAATAAACACAACCAAAAAACTGTTCAAAGTAAACTAAAATTTTTCGGACACCACCATTTTTAAATAACCTCACATGTATAATTTTAGTGAACAAAATAATGTCTCTACAAGTTAAAGAAAAACATAATGTAGATAAATTAAAATTAAATATGTATGTCTATAGATTCCAGGGATATGCTCATTTGTTTTTGGGGTCACTGTATGTAGATGCACATTATTTATAAGAGAAAATACGAGTACATAATGTTTTTGTAAAGAGAGATAAAATAAATAATATTTATTTTTAAATCAAAATAAATAAACCCACATTTTAAATTCAATCACGTAATTCTCATCATTATTAATAATTCACAATTTATATGTACGTAAAATCAACTGAATTATGTGTATCCATTTATGTACAAACATTTTATGCATATATAAATAATTTAAAATGTATATTAATTTATTAATTCGAACAAAAAAAAAAAAATATATAAAAATATTAAGCTGAATTTACAAACAAACTTACAATATTTGTAATTACTTAGATAAATTTATAAAAAAAAAAAAAAAAAAAATAAAAACTTATATTTTACTATGATATTCAGCTATTTTATATTTCGCCTGAAATTGAGCTGAATACCATTATCAACATATCAATATGATCAATTGATTATTTAAAATTACATTTTATTTATATTCAATTTTATTCAGCTCATATAAATTCGAAGAATTTTCTTTTATATACTTGACTATTGAACTGTAATACTTTCATTAGTTATTTTTTTTTTATAAATATGATCACAATCACAGTACAGAATATGGGGCTTGCTATTTATCTATGTAGACTAAAGATTATAAATTTAATTATAATTTTGTGCTTATCATTTTAGCATATAAATTCAATTGAAAATAAAACAACACCAACTATCTAAACTACCAGACCAGTAAGGCAGTACCATCACATATCTCTTATTGGGTGGTATTCTACATCAGAGACAGTTATATCAATAATTGTACATTATTATTATTATATTTTTATTATATTGAAATTGTGAGATTGATTTTCACCAATTTTATATTTTTAAGAGTATACATATTACGTACACATGTTCATTATTATAACTTTTGTATGTATATCTTTTATGATATTCATTATACGAGTATATTTTCTTAATTAACTTTATTACATATACTGTCCATAGTACATGTGAATAAATATATAGATTGCAAACAAAAATTTAATTAAAATTCAATCACAACTTTTTGTTTTTTACTTTATTTTGTTTGTTGTCGATAAAATTAAAAATATTGTATATTTACTCTCACATACTGATAATGTATAGATACAAAATAATGATACATAAATCGATACATAATATATATTACGGATGGTATATATATGTGTGTACATATGTGTGTGTACTTTGTGCATTTATGAAGAGAAATATTTTCACTTTGTATTTAATTTATGCAGTTAATTAGGTGATTATGATTTAAACAAACATGTTTTTTCCTTTTAATTTTTTGTATCTTTTTGTTGTATTTTACACTTTATATTCTGATGTATGTAGTTTGTACATATCTATTTAATAATAAATTGTTGTAGTGAATGATAATAATAATAATAATGGTAATAATAACGGATCAAAAATAATAAAAGTAAAATAATACAAATAATGTATTTATAATTTTAATAAGTGAAAATATCACTCCCATACTAGTTTTTGATTTTTATATTTTTTTTTTACTTTATCTCTTATAAATTTTTATAATGGATGTCAAAACATGTTAAGATCAATGTAAAAATCTAGGTAAGCATATAAATTCCATAAATTATATACTTGTCGTATGTACGTACATACGTACGTATGTGCATATGTACATAAATTATTATGAATGTATGGATGTACGGATATTTTTTTATTCATTATAAATTTCTTTTTCTTATTCTTCTATGCCTCCACCTTAATACTTACATACATATTAATTTTTTTTTCTTTAATATTTTTTTTTTTTTATTTTTTTTATTTAAAATACGAGTAGTAAATATAATTGACATAAAACTATGTATGTAATATGTCTGGCATCGTCACTAGATTACATTCACATGAACTAAATAATATTCATTAAAAGTACTTTTATAATTTATGGTGTCAAGGAGTTTAAAAAAAAATAACTATACACTCATACATACTTACATACATTCTAAGATAAATAAAATAAAGTGAATATCGCTATATATGTATGGAACATTTTATACATAACTGACATCATTAACCATTGCAACCACACACTATATAATTCATAATCGTTTGTATGTATATTATATTTATGCATGTACTATATGTATGTATATATGTTTCGTCTGTATACATACTTATTTGATACATAAACAGATAACAGACATTCATCTTCTTCATTATCTCTTCTTTGATATTAATAATCGGTACGCGAAAGGGTATAATATGCACGTAATATTACAAGTTATATATGGAAAAAAAAAATTAGATACAAATACTAGAGTATGTACACGCATAAGATCCACAACAACACAATATTTAAGTTAAAAAATGTAATATACAAAACATTTTAAAATATAAAATTAAATGAAAAAATATGTATTTTTTTTATACTATACCTAATGTAAACACATGAAATTAATTAATTATGTATACAATAAGATGTCCGCAGTAATGTACAATTTCATCAAATGATTTTGATGGTGATGATAAAGACAACGATGATGATGATGATGATATGATGTTGATGACATTGATGACGACGATGATAAACAAAAAAAAAATAAATAAATAATGACGATGATGCCGATGCTGATGCTTGATGATGATGATGATTTACTTGTCTTATAAATTAATGAAATCCTAAGAGTTTATTTTACATACATACATAATATCATATTAATATAGATAATATTATGTTTTGTATGCGTATACGTACGTAAGCAGTTAAGTTAATTATAAACTGGCAAAAGAAATATGTGTATATTATAGTAGTAGTTGTTGTTTTGTTGTCATTGTTGCATAGTAATTAAAAAGGAAGTAATTTTTATAATGATTTTTCAGTTAATTACTACTTTACTTTTCTAATAAATATTTATTCTGCAACAGTATGTAAGTATGTACATAATTTTTTTATCATATCTACATAATTTTTATCATGGCATACATACGAATATAAACACCATATTTAAAATTTTTAATTTATTTTCTTTATTCTTTTTTGAATATTTACATTACATACATTTCTACTTATATGTATATGTATGGACATATTATCTTTACATTTAATTAAGATGTCATATTTAACAAATGTACTTACTTTTCTTCTTACTTTTCTGTATAACTTTTAAAAAGTAATTCTTTTCTTTTTTTTTATTTTTTTAATTTATTTTTCTACATTTTTTGCCATTTCTCTATAATCAATTATGTATATATGTATGTTGTGAATTTTAATTTGAATTGCAATACTACAATAATAACCGTCATCATCATCATCAACATTATCATCATAATCATCGCATGATGATCGTCATGAGTCATGACTGTATAATTTTATTTCAATTTTCTTATTTTGTAAAACGATTGATATTTCAATTTGTCAAACATTACAACAATAAATTATATTTGATTGTGTATTACATTTTGTAATATAATATACACGAGTGATAGGTATAATTTTATTGTATTCGTAGTTTTATTAAAATAAAATGTAATCTGGTACTCTACACTACAATTATTTCAATACCTCCAACCAAATATGTATATATGTATATTCGTTTCGTAAAATAATAGATAATTTTGAAATTACATACATATTTAAAATAAATTATAAAGTGTCAGATATTAAAATGTTTGCAATAAAATAAAGTAATATTTTTATTTTTAAAGATATCATATATTTATCATTTTCTTTAATTATATACATAGTAAGATTTGTATTTGAAAATTTCCTATATAGAATTGATATAAAATTTCTTGGATAGTCATGTTATACACATACATACTCGTAAATGATGAATTATTGTTTTATAATTTTATAGATTATAACCGAAATTTTTTTGCTGTTTTTCTTCAAGAAAATAGTAAAAGAAAATCTCATTAATTGAAAGATACCATTGATAATAAAATTGTACAATTTTTTTTTTAGATATAAAAATTCACATTATAAATTTGTAACCTTTTTCTTTGACATAAAAATACAATTATTCTGATTTAATTACAATTATCACATAAAATAAGAATATGTATTGTAAGTACAAGTGGTACAAGTCAATTCGTCATGGAATATTCGATTTTAATTTTTATGTTTTAATAACGAAATGCAATTTTCTTTGCTCAAAATTATATTTAAGTATCTATGTCGAATTCATTTTTAATGAGACAGACTTTTTAAAATTGCAGTTATAAAAAACTTCTCTTTAAATTTCTCCACTAAGTCAGTTAAAAAAAAAACGTTTAACAATTTTATTTTTTATATCTTTCTTATTTCAATATAATTTCCGTATAGGTAATAAATAAGACATAATCAATGTTCATCTGAATAATATTTAAGTACCACATCGTAAAATTCAAAAATTTTAAGCTTTGCTAGAAGATAAATTTATACAGAGATTTTATAAATATTTACTACATGACTATGATGATTTCGTTGTTATATTCATGATCAAGCAGACTAACTTTTATGTTTACTTATCTTATTGTCTCTGTTATATATGTTTTCTTATTTGTTTACTTTTTAATTTTTCTAGCTATCTATTCATATATTTTCAAATATTAAATTGAGTTATTAATACAAATGATATGCTTTTTAATATACATATATATAATCGAGCACAGTCGCTAGTATCTATATGAAAAATTACAATTATTATTATGATCAATTCAATGTACGTAATTGAAAGAAATGAAAAAAACATAAATAAAACAAATAAATAAAGTAAATATATAATTCTCAATTTTATATATTCATAGCTACTGGTTATGAATTTTTCTATGTTTGCATGCCAAAACTATTAACTATACTGTACTGTGTATGGACGTGTACAAATATATCATAATAATGGAGAAATACATATTTTCATATAAGAATATAATAACATACGTGTATGTGTATAAAAAATTTCATTTATATATCATTGTACGAGAGTATTTGTGTGTATATGTGCTTATAATAATAACGTAAAAGATTTTTATATTGAACTGAATTATTGAATTCAATTAAGTTATAATTTATATGATAAATGGATTACATGAATTATAATTGTAAATGAAAGAAAGAAAGTAGTGAAGTAAGAAAAATTATTATAAATCATAAAAATTATTATAACGTAATTGTTAAAAATTATTTCAAATCCAAACTATATATTATATTTGTTATAAATGTGGGTACTATAATTTAAGTAAAATTTATTATTACATACCTTTGTTATTATTATTTTTTTAATTTTTTGTTATTTATTATTCATATTTTACGCAGAGTACACCTCTACGTATTTATTTTTAAGAAAATAAATTTAAAATATGAAAATATTATTGAGGATATTCATTTCAAACCGTAAACGTTCGCAACGCTAAATTTTACAACCTCGTAATTCAAAATGACATAAAAGCAACTCGTAAAGCACTAATTGTAATTGTAACTTAATTTTTGTCGCGCACAAATTCAACAATCATCTCAAAATACAACCACAAATTCACTTTTCAAATTTCAGCCGGTAAAAACGACAGTTTGTCAAACCGTAGTTTACACAAAATTTATTTACGAGGTTGATCTACGTGACTAAAAAGTCTCGTTCATTTACGCAGAGTTCGTAATTCTCAAAACAAAGGAGGAAAAATACGACCAATTACTCTACTTACTTACGCGCATTGAGAGATTTATTAAACTTGAATTGAATACCCTAATAATAATTTTTTTTATTACATTTTTCTATGATTGATGACAATTAGTATTAGATATGTATTAGAAAGAGAAGAGACGTATATTCAATGAAAAAGAGCAAATAGTGTATAAACAAAATAAATGTGATCATTAATTTGTTAAAGTAATCATTTTGTTTGATTATCAACATATATATAACATCTGTCTATATACATAGTACATATATATAGCTAGTTTTAATAAAACTTGTATTGAATATCGTTAAATAAACGAATAAACTCAATCCTTAATTTATTTAGACTGCATTCGGTTTTGTCAATTGATCATATTTCAATGGAATATTTAATATTACTTGATGAATATCATTTGATACTCGATACTCTGCAAAACTTTGATAATCATTTGCCCTTACGCAACATAAGAATCAAATACAAAGTCAATTGTTTTGAGGAATTGTGCGATTTGTCCAAGAAATGTTACAATTTTGACACAAATTGAAATACCGAATGATTGATCCCATTGACGATAATGAATTATATACATAATTACGAACAATTAATATTTATTTACACTACAGATGACATAACGAAATGTAGTTCTTACTATTGGTTGAAGGATACTTAATATCATTAAACTATTGTCACGATGTCAATATAAAATATAATGCAGCTAAATTATCTTATTACTAAAATTAGTAATATTATAGTTAACTTACATTTAAAATGTACTGAATATACTTAAAATGCAATCGTTATTCAATTTCAAATGAAACCAATGGAAATTTATATCCGAAAAATGTATTCAGCTCAATTATTTTAACAAATTACCGAATATCGAAAACAAAAAAAAAATATATCAATTAACTATAACTTCGTGTGTAATTTTAAGTATGTACATTATAATAATTGTAAGTTCATTGAACGTTTAATCGAATATTTCTCATTACAACATACGTATACACAAACACACATAAACACCATAATATATTACCGTATTTTTATCGTTTAATAAACTTTCCACTACATCTATTAACGCAATAACGCGAAATTACTGTTGACAATTGGTAATTTATTATCTTGGTAACTGATTAAACGTGTACACTATTTCATTTCTAATTTAATGAAAGACTTTTTATTGTCCAATATATTACACATTATCTAGACTAGATAATATGTATGTACGTACGTACGTACTAACATAACAAACTCTAATTCTTTGTTCAGAAAAATTATATTTCTCGTTAATCAGAAAACTATTATAGATAAAAATGAAATGTATGTACCAGTATGTATGTATATGAGTCATTTTTATTAATAATAGTAATAATAAAAAATGTTAAAATAAAATAAAATAAAAAAAATTTTTTTCTTACAACAAATTAAGTGTAGTAGTAATATAGCCAAAGTTCGCTCACCTTTTTTACATATATGTACATACCTTTTTTAAAATGTATCTATAAATTCTGTGTAATATGTAAATTTTTGCATGTGAGTAATCATGGAATTATTTTCCATTTTCCATTTTAATTTAACATTTCTATGAAAATGAAAACAATAAAAAAAAAAGAAATACGTACATTATGCCAGTACAAATACATTTTTTATACATTACATACATACATACATAAAATGCCAGGTGTTCACATTTAAGTATAATTATTTATTGAAAGAAAAATAAAATAAAAAATGAAAAATTTCATAAACATTCAAAATTGAAATTAAATTATTTTCCCTTTTTAGTCCTGAATGCAATATACATATACATATATACAATAACAGATATGTAACAATGTAACAGATTGTTAAAATATTTATTTTTTTATTCAATTATAATATACATATGTATGTACTTCAGTTATAAACCTATTAAGGGTAAAATAAAATCGAAAAAAAGGAGAATAAAAAACAAAACTATACATATAGAAAGAAGTTAAGATAATATTAAATAAGTCAGTCAGTACATAACATATACATATGTGTAATATTCCGTAAAGACAAAAATATTAAAAGACAAAATACAATAATATTTTGACCTTGCATTGTATGATCAAACAACTCTGCGAGTACATTACATACTCTGCATACATACTCGTATGTATCTAATGTACATATGTACCTACATTTATTTCCATCAACTACATATGTTGTGAAATCACCTGTAATTTTAATCTGTTATGTTATTATCTTTGAGGCGTTTTTTTTACACATTATACATTTCATATATTTTTTTTCCTGTACACAAAAATACAGATACAAAAATAAAAATAAAAATATGAGAAATATTACCTACGTACATTTATATGCACAACTGTTCAAGACAATTATGAATGGAGTTTTTATTTTATTTTCATTTTTTTTTTTTAATAACTTTAAAGCTAACAACAATGAACAAAAGAAGTCAAAACTTCTATGTAACGAAAAATTCGTTTTCGTTGTTGCTTTTTTTTTTTTGGCTTAAGTTTTTTCGTATTTATCTAAACATTAGACACTAACAAATTATATTATTGAAAATTACATTATGCATAGCGGGTGGTTAGTTAGTATGTAAAATAGACATCATACACGATCAAAAAAAAACCCCATGCCAACAACAAGATAGTTCGAGTTCATTATAAAAGTCGGTTCGGTATGTGCATATATGTATCTACATATACATTTAATGTGAATGATTTTTATATTCAAAAAAAATTTCTGATCTTAAGAAGCTTTAACATAATGATGTGGAGGTCATAGTCATATTATAGTCATAGTGTAGTAATCGTCATCATCATTATCATCATTCAACATCTACTGCATATCAAAATCTAAGATTAAACCAAATTCAGTTACATATTTTATCTGATATCTCTGGTAGCTGGTAGTTAGTAATTATCAGACAGAAGTTAATGCTGTTTAAATTTTACTTCATACATCCACATTATATTACCTATACATATTACATATTTCTAAACTGACGTTATATACATATGTAAATTCTATATAATGCATATTTTACCTATATATGTACGTATATCCAGTAATTAGTTTTGATGTTGATGGGCTGCTGCTATATTTAATCGTAGATCGTAGTCATTTAAAAAGTAGTAATCTTAAAAAGCAATTTGAACTGTCATTCAAAAATATATATTCTACTATTATACGTACATATTTGTACATTACTTTATAGTTTATACTTATATATATATATAGGTAATATAATAAATTATTATACACACTCATCGACGTAAATATGTACATATATACGACTAGTTAGTATATCAAAGATTATTACAAGGTAGATTTACCGATGTGGTTTTCTTTTTTATAATGCTATTTATACCGCTGTAAAATTATTTTATTATATTTTATTTAATAATAATATTCTGTTAAATATATTGTTTTTAATATGTATACATATGACCATATGCGGTATACTTATACAGTATATTATTCTCTAATATACCACACTTCACTTCATATTTATATTTTATATATTGTAATTTGTTCTAAGATTTTAAAATTCAGTTCATTTGCGGTAAGTGTACATTTTATTACTCATACAAAAGCAATAATCTTTCATATGTGCATAGTTACTTTATTACACATATTTAGAGAGGATCAGTTAACTTTTATTTTACAATTAAAAAACATTTTTTCTATACAAAACCAAATAATATGGAGACTTGAAGAGAATATTATGCACCTATTATTACATGAAACAATAAGTCCTGAGAATACTACCAAAACAACGAATTTTTGAACAATTTTTTCTTTGTGTATCAACATGAGTCTTCGGAGAATCACATTTTAAAATTTTACAATGTTTCGATCATTTGCAGTGAAATTACAGTGGTTTGTCTTATACTAGTTTTATGATTTCCAAAACAATGGAAAAATCTGAATTTCATGTGTTGATAAACATTGCTTTTTAAACTGGGCAAAATAAGTTCGGAAATGGCTTAAAAAGTATTATCCGGTCTCTGCTCCATCAATAATCTCCATCTGTGGTACACTAATTTCACATATAATATCGTAATGGCCACGCAATCGTACACTGAAGTTCCGTGACATCCAAAACATGAGATATCTTTTGGTAGTATTTATACAACATTTCATGAAGTTTTGGGCATGAAAAAATTGTTTTTGCAAATGGGGACAAAGATAAATCATTCTTCACGACCGGCATAAAAAAGCTAGAAAAGCGTTGTATGAATGTATTGAAGGAGACTATAGTAACTATGCCAATGAATACAGAAAAATTTGTCCAAAAATCTGTTATTTTGATAAAATAAGTCTCGGGATTTATTGATCCATATGTTATGTACGAGTATGTAATGTATGAAGTCATGCAAGTTACGGATGGTTACTGATTCAAAAGTTAACATCCCAACAAAAATACATACACGTATTTATCTATAAACTCATACACATGAATAATAGATAGTCACAAATAATTTATTATGTACAAATAAATGTGTGTAATTTTTATAAAGGAAAATTATTTGTTAATCATTATGATACGATGATACTGACGATACTGCTATCAACTATCATTGCTTCCACCATTAGCTGTAATTTCAATTAACTAAAAAGCTTGGAAGCCTCTGAAAAGGTTAATGGACCGAATTTTAAAATTGCAATGAATTATGAAATTATTTTATATACATACGATATGAGTATACATTACGTGATACCTTACTTACTAGTATTCATATATAAGTATTTTCGTATGAATGTGTAATTTAATTCAATTACACGTATGCTATACATACATTTTGCGTGTTTTTTTTTTGATTTATTATTTATAGTGATTGCATGCTGTACAGAATTTGTACAGCTCTAGCAGACGTACTGAACAGATCGTTTATATACAACACACATATGTACGTAAAATCATGTAGATATACAAATTATGTGTAAATATTTTAATATGTAAATTTTCAAATAAAAAGGATTTATGAATAATTCGTCACATTCGATTGAAAATTATATTTTTCCAAGGTTTTTAACGGTTCATTAACCTCAATAATAATAATAATAATAATAATATATAATAAAATCAGTTTTTTTTTTTTATTTTTATTTTAAACGATCAGAAAATACTGAATCATACCACCATAAAACTATAACAGACTAGCTATATATACGAGTACATAATTGAAATTTTCACTGATTTTTCTTTTCATTCTTCAGCTACTTTTTTTTTATTTTTTCTAGTATGACAATAAATTCTCAATAAATGTATGTAGATTCCACCTATATTCGTATATTCTTTGTTTTTGGAAAAAAGATTGAATATTTTTTTTTCATTTTCTATTATTCATTTTAACTTCGATTTGTACAATGTGTATACGCCTCTATAATGAATGATTCACAGCAATTTTTTAAAGGTGCATTACCTGGCTATTTTCGAACATGATCAAACTTTAGCTACGGCTGCTGTTGCTGTTGGTGCTTTAGTGATGACATTTATTTGGGTCATATGGTCTAATTGGCATATACAGACATAAATATTTTGAGAGTGTACAGTTAATTAAGCATAAGCTGAACTGAATAGAATATAGGTATTTTGTTTTTTTTTGTGTTGATTTTCTATGCTAATTGAAAATATATATTTTTTTTTTTTTTGCTTGAAATATTCCAAAATCAATTAGTTACTAATACGAGTGTATAAGAGCCAGTATAGTATAAATGCTTTCAAAGCTTCTCTATACTTTCTATGAATTATTTGATTATCTGTTAGAAAAATTTCATTTCCATCTTTCACTAATCTGTCTGTCATTGAAGTTTGATATATTTCCTTTATTTCCTATATTTTGTTCACTCATTAAAATAACAAATCTTTAAAAATCTTTAATGCATAAATTTAAATAAAAAAATCTTTCTATTTCGTACATTATATTTGTTTTATTTGTAAACTGCAAATTATTTTCTTTCATTCATTTAATTATATTCTGATTCACAAATTTATTTATAACAATATTGAGATTATTTAAGAAATATTGAAACCAAAAAATCTATTTTAAATCTACGAATCTACTTAATAATATGAAAAGAAATTTTTGCCATTTCAAATTACGTAAAATAAAAATTCAATTTATTTATTTTTGATTTTTATTTCTCAGAAAAACAAAACTATGCCAAACTGTCTATAAAACATTGGCTATGAAAGTGTGAAATATTTTCTTTTTTGTTTTGTTTAAAATTTTTCTTTCTATACCTAACCTGCGTATGTATTTAGATTTTAGTACTTTTAATAGACTGCTGTCCTATTGTATAGGCAGGCAACAAACTTATCAAAACATTTGAATAAAATAAAGAAGAAAAATTAACTTACAATTTACAAACAAGTAAGCAGCATTTGAAAGAATTTTTCATTCATTTAATGACATTGATGCCTAAATTTTTTTTTTCGTGCAAGAAAAATATCAAGTCAAAAATCACAATAGAGGTGTAATGAAAACAAAAAACAAAAAACTAAAAAAATTTTTTTGAATGAAAAATTTTAAGCATTTTTACTTTTTTTAAAAAATTTAAAACAAAAAATCTTAAAACAAAAAAAAAACATTTTATAAAAAATTAAAAAAAATAAAAAATGAATAAAAGAATAACAAAATTTGTTTTTATTTTCTATAATCAAAAATATTTTTTTTTACAAATTACTCGTATTTATAACCACTCGCTAATCTTCAATGAATAGCGTCAATATAATGAAAATTATGATGATGATGGTAATGCTGACGATGATTTAAAAAAAAAAAGTTTTGAAAACATAAAAAAATTATTCTAATAAATTTTTTGCAATAGAAAAGGTGACAGTATCTTTGTTGTGACGATGAGACGATAATGTAAGAAAATTTGAATTTCAATATTGACTCGGGGCTACATGACTTGATCGTTTGATTTTACTTTTCGATTTTTATTTGTTTTTATGGTTGTAGTATATACTCGGGGCTCGGTGGCGAAAGTGCTAGAGAGATTGACCACTGATCTCGAAAGTACAGTTTCGATTCCCGCCCAAGACAAAAGTAAGAAAAATAATTTTAAATTTTCATGGCTAATTTTGAACTTCCATTACTCCCAAAGTTCCCTCTGGTTTGAATGAGTACCAGCACAGCATGTTAAGAAAAGAGCTTAGAAATAATGATTAGTCTACTTGCTGACATGACAACAAGTAACACAAATAATTATATTAGGGCATGCATTACATCATCCTAATAATAGATCAATATAAGTCTTATCATGTAAAAGTGTTTGCTTCTCTACGCAGCAACTCAGTGGTTCGCAATTCACGTTAAACTATAAATGCACTTATGATTGTAATAAAGTCATGCGATCACTTCTGTGAAAGCACTGGTTCACTTAGAGCTGTAATGCTATATGAAGGAAGAAAAAGTAATAGGCCTAACTATAATCGACTAATGACATAGGCCACATACAAATAAACAATAGAAATTTCACAAAAATGAGGTTACGTAATATGTCATGTACGCTTTTGATCGTACTGCTTATGTCAAGCTGGTCTTTATCGCATTGATTTAGCTGTGTTCGTAGTATGACATATGTCATAGCTCATAGCCTATATGTCAGATTATATTTAGGCCTTATCTACCTATGCTGCCACGATACATTGATACTTTTCAATAAATTATATTTTTTTATTTTTTGTGTTAAATTTCTATATATATTCATTCACATGTACGTAACGTATTTCTTATAATATATGAAAAATAATTGGCATTATATTTTTATTACTATACATATATTGCTAGCAAGTATTTTTAGTTTGGCATTTATCCAAAAAATAAAACAATATTTAACTCGTATGCTTATTCACATTTAAATTAAAAGGAAAAGTTAAAAAATTTAAGATATTTTCTTATGTGCTGCTGCATAAAAAGATTTCGATCTTAATGTGTATAAAGGGCAATCCCATTGAAAATTCACTTATGAAATAAAAATGAAGAGAGTCTATTAAAATATCATACATCAATACTAAAGAATGAGTATGAATAAAATTTGTAAAATTCATTATTTATAAGACATACATATCTTATGGATATTACGAATATTTTAAAGGGATTCCTTTTCATTAACTTTATACTTCTTCTAATTATTTTGATACTTATTCAATTCCCTTTTTCAATTTAATAAATTCTTAATGAGTTTCATTTGTACTAAGAGTATATGATGAAGTATTACGTATTACCCTGCATTATATTTTGAAAGAAATTAAGATATAAGGAAATCATCCAAATTTATTATTAAAATAAAATTCTCATCATCAACATAAGAACTGTTACATGATTTTATGTAAAAAAATTTCATGAAATGCGTTGGAGTAGCAATTATTTCCGTAATTGTTTTTTTCTTCTTCTTCAATGTGTTTTTTCGTTTTAGTTTTTCAGATTCCTGTTTCGTTTCATAGTATACTTGTAAAAAAAATTTCATAAGCAGCTATATTGTTTTAATTATTTTTATGTAATTTACTTTTGGTTTTTGGTTACTTTTTCTTTTTTTTTTTTGCTTTTTAATTTTCAGTTTTTTTATTTTTATGTTATTTTACTTTTTAGAATTCATATATATACACTAAATATTATTCTTCTGGCTATTCAAAATCATTCAAAGGTTTACTTTTAAATTTTATTTTTGTCAAAAAAAAGGGAAAATAATTTGTTTTGTAAAAGGGATCAAAGAAAAATTTTATTTGTTCAAAGATTTTAATTAGTACACAGTAAATTTTAAAAAGAGAAGTTTTTAATTAAAATTATTGAAAAATCATGCAAAACATTCAAACATTTAAATTATTTAGTTTTTTTTTTCATTTTTAGTTCAAGTAAGAAAAATAATCGAATAAAAAAAAATAAGGATAAGAAATGATGCGTCATAAGGAATTCAGGCATTGGAAGCATGATTGAAACGGAAAAACTAATGCAAATAAATTTTTTAAGAATTTTAATGCTGAATAAAGGAAAGTATGACGTTATATCTAATTTTCAAGCTCGTGGATGGCGCATATGGTCATTGAACTTTCAAGAGGAGCAGTGGCGGTGGTGGCAATGGAGACAGCATCCTGTCAAATTCTTAGAAAAGCAACAACAAAACCACCACCAACCAACCATCACCACCGTTCCTCTTGAAAGTTCAATGACCTAAACTCTAAACCGCTTCTGAACCCACATAATGTATACAGGAATTCAAGTAATAAATTTTATACAAATTGTATAAATTCAGAAAGATTAGCTCCTAAGTTTAATTTTAAAAAAAGTTCATTAAAAAACTTTAATCCAGAATGGTTGTAATTAATGTATGAATGCAATCATTTAACACGACTTACATTCTTGGAGAGATGAGAATGATTCTAGGAAATCTGGGAATCTTCTTCTTCGATGGTTTGCATTAAGCACATCCAAAATCGAACTAACACCTTCATTTAAAGTGATTTTTTGACTTATTACTATCATGGGAATCTGTCAGTCTGGGGATCTAGACTAGACGAACAATTCCAATCAATTACTTGTGATAGTAAATACGATCATGGCATTTTTGTCCAAAATAAGGTTCCGATCTATGGATAATTGCAATTAAAATTAATTAACCATTTTATTTGCGGGCTAAATATATGTATGTTTCGTAAGTATATAAGAATCCTAACATGATTTACCAAATCAATTAAATAAACTTACGATTTTTAAAACGAGTACAAAATAAATAACATTGTTTTAATAAGTGTTGCTATCAATTTTAGCAACCATAAATATTTTGATCTAATAAAATCGATTTCTTTTTAAATTGCTGGAAAAATTATTCCGCAAAATAAAAATTTTCAATTCGATCAAGTAAAACTGATCAAAAGTAAAATGGATATTTTTAAAACGTTTTATATGATTGAATTATCTTCATTTATACCCTTATACACATATGTACATATATATTCTTACATGTATGCCTATACTTACACATTTGTAGATTTATGTATTAAGTATTATTATTATTGAATTACTATTCTACCTACATTTAGGATTCAATTCAGTCAAAAATTTTAAACAAAATCGAATTAATTTATTTGATCCGCTAACATTTTTAATTTACTAAATTTTGTCTGAGACAATAAAATAAAAAACCAAAAAATAATCGCTTCTTTTGAAAGATTTAAAATAAGGTCTAATGTGTTTTTATGTAACTTTTAAAGATTTTATTCTTATTATTTAGCCTTGCTAAATAAAAATTTTAAAAGTGAAACTGATTGATTCATCACGTTTAAAATGCATATCATATTAGTCTATTCGTTTACTATATGGATTTGAAAATCATCCATAGGTTATTCGATCACCTACCTAAATTTAATTTTTTTTTCTATCTCCAATAAAAAAATGAACGTATTATTGTATCATTTCCTCTGTATATGTAGGAAAAAGACTAAAAAAATTGTTATGAAAAAAATTTATTTTAAATTTATTTAATTCAATTTTTCTGATTTAATTCATTTTATAATGAAAAAGCATGTGAACTATACACATATCATGAAATCATATAGAAGAAAAAACTATACAGAAAATAAATAAATTTAGAGATTTATTTGAAAATATTTACATATGTACATATCCCTACTGAGATACATTAATTTTATTTTTAAAATCAAATTTTCATTTACTATTTTTTTTTTTTCGCACAACAGGTATGTCCAATATTATTCTAAAATATGATTTTTATTTAAAATATTATTTTTCTTAGGTTGAGAAAAAAAAAATGGAAATGAACACGATAATTATAACAATTATTCTTTTGAGAAGAAAACCCACAATCACATGCATATGTATCTACATTTATGTACGAGTATGTAAATATTATTATAATTTATTTATTGATGATTCAATCATGACTATACACTATGTTACTCGTATAATATATTCAGTGAATATGAAAATTAAATATGAGAATATTTTTATTTGATTCTCACGTGTTAAACAGATCATTTGAATTTAAAACGTTTTTTTTATATTTTATTTCTAATAATAATTATTTTTAACATTGTAAAGTTTTTTTTTTTATTTTAAAATCAAAAAAAAAAGTAACTTACTTTATTATAATTCAATTGACGTAAAGTAAAAATATTCATATTACACACAGAAATACATATTGCTGCTGTTTTAATATTGATCAATATACATACACTGATGTGAAAAAATTATATGACAAATATAATTTTCATAAATAGAAAACGTGATCATTCTGATACAAATATACGATGTTTAATGATTTATCTCAGGCAAAAAGATAATACATAATTTTCTCAAGTGATGGAAACTCATCCAGAAAAGCCCTGACTTTAAATCCAATCGGACATCTTTGGTCATTTTTAGAAAAAGAAATAAGAAAAAAAATGTGAGCATCAATCAGTTGCTAAACTAAAAATATTAATGAAAGAAGAATGGATCAAGATTTGAAAGATTAAAGACGTCAGAGTGAAAGATTTTGTTAAAAACCTTATGGAGTCAATGCTGAGACGATAAGACGTACTCGTAAATCCAACAGACTTTAATAATAGGAACAGACCATAGTTTAGAAATTTTCTAAACCTGTTTAAGTATAAATAAACTCCTTGGTATGTCAGCAATCAGCTTCGATAAGTCCGCTCAAAAGTAGTTTAGCCTAAACCACTTAATGCAAGCAGTTTAACTCGATAAGAGCTTTTTTTGAACATGCAACTAATGACGACTAAACCTGTTTTCGGTTTGTCAGTACGACGGATTCTTAACTAAAAGCTTTTTCTTAACTGATTTAACTAAATCCAAAAGGAGTTTTTGGCCTGTCAGCATTATTAAGCCTTTTATGCAAGCTTAACTAAGGCCAAAATTTGTTTAAACCTTCACTTCGAAATTGGATATAAGAGTGCTTTATTTCGAAAAATTATGTTTGTCTCATAATTTTTGTCACGACTGTGTGTACGTGTATATAAGGAATAAATATTCAAAAAAAAATAATTATAATAGTTACCTATTACACATACAAGCATATTACATCTATTCACTTACGCTTTTATACAGTGTTCAATATAAAAACACAAGTCCAAGATAAGTACACCCAGAAGAGGTGGATAATATCTTCTATTGTGCGCTTGTTGAAAAGAAAAAAAAATTAAAAATTTGAAAATAAATAAATTAAAAAAAAAATCCTAACAACTTTATCAAATTAGGTAAAAACTAGTCATCATTTTTTTTTTAATTTGTGTGTGTCTTTCTTAGTCTTATTTATTTCAAATAATCATTATGTGTAGGATATACCATCATCAGATCACATCACATCACACATAACATCATTTTTGAAGAAATAAATTCACCGAGAAAAATTTATACGAGTACATATATCTTTTTTTTTAAAACAAAAAATATTGTAGTAGATTTGCCGATGTAGTCATCATAATCATCATCATCATACCAACAAATATTTAAACAAAATCGTCGTCATCATCAATAAATCCCAAATCGATTCGATAAAGTGTTATAATGATCGGTTATAATGTTTAAGGTTTTTTATTTTGGTTTTTTGATTTTTTGTTTAAATTTTATAATCGATAATTATGAAATATTTTTATATGGATGGATATTTATTTCTTTTTGTCTTCATTTATTTTTAGCAGAAAAAAAAAATCTTTTAAAAACCGTACCGTTCGAAATTCATTTGATATTATTAAAAAATTGTATTAACCAATAAATGAATCAAAGTAATATCGAAATTAAAATAAGAATGACAAAAATGAACATAAAATGCATCTTATGATGATCTTATAGTACATTGTATCATATCATCTATCCATATGGGATGCATTGTGGTCGTAAATACACACATAGGTACATATAAAAATGTATGTAACATTCAAGATACGAGTAATATGTTGTCAAATAGTCGATCATTATGTATTATGGATATTGATATTTGGTAAATATTTTATGATGGATTTATAATCTGGTATAAACATAATACCATTTTGTTTATGACAGTATAAAATGTATGTATAAGTAATTATTTCAAATATAGAGAATTAATCTATTTTTGTAAAATTTGTTTTTTTTTTTTCTATTATTATTTTATTTTTAACTTTTGTTTTGCGGTTAATAATTTATCTTCATTTTTTTTTTTCATTCTTGTCAAACAAATTTTAATAAATTATACGATATAACCAAAAGTGAATTAAGTAAAGACATGTACATAATTTAAAAATGATTTTTAAAAAAAAAAAACATGAAATTTTGACATAATTTTTTTCATTTTATTTTAATCAACAAAAATTTTTATTTTATTTTTCTTCTCTTTTTCAATGATTTGATTGCTTTAAATATATAAATTGTCTTTTTCATTATTCAATGACAAAACTAGTTCACAATTTTAGTAAAAACATGAAACTTATAGTAGTGGTAGTATGTAATAATAATTGTATATGATTGAGTCATATAAATAAAATTATAATCAAAAAATATTTTTATATAAGAAGAAAATATTTCGGACCGACACTAATGTTATTATACATTCAAAAGTAATATGTTAGTTATAAAATAGAAAAATTTATAATTTTTATTTGGTTTAATTTAGTTTTTTTTTTTTGTATCACTTTTTCATCCTTCACTCATATATGTTTTTTTTTTCATCTTTCTGAATGAGTAAAAAACTTATTTTAAAGACAAGGTTATTGATGTCACATATCACAGTAACAATTAATTATATAAATTATTATTTTTATCGGAATTCTTTCTTAGTATTTATGAAAAATTATTATTAAAAAGATTTAATTAATTTATGTAATTTAAATATTTTATTACAGATTTTTTCTTCAAATAATAATTTAAGCTTATCTTATTTTAATAATAAATTTAAGAGTGGTGTTTTTTTTTCTATTTGGTGGTATGAAGTAATTATTCATTTGAATTAAGAGATGTTATTCAATTTAATTTCATGTTCGAAATAATTAATTTTGAACATTTTAGGAATAAGTATTTTCTAAAGAAATTTCAGATGAAGATAAAATATAATTCTGAAAATCCTTTAATAATGGCTATTGTATTCAAATTTATTTTTAAAGAAATTTTCAATTAATTTCTTTTATTATTGAATTTATTCTTTTTTTGTACAAAGTAGCAACTATGATTTCTTTACACTTTCAGTGTATAGAAATCTTGTCAATCACATGATATTTTTTTTTAAAGAAAATTATTGAAAACGTTATTAACGTACAGATTTCTTTGAAAACAGAAACAATTTATATAAATGAACTGCTGAATTTAAATTCAGCTATGTGTCTTGTACATCGTTTGTTTCTTCTATGAAATTTCAAGTATGTATCTCTCCTATCTTGTATATGTATCTCTCCTAGCTCAGTATAAACTCTGTCTCTATACAAAAAACGCAACTAGATAATGACAAATAATTTTGCACCAAAAATTTTATTAATCGTACAAAATATTAATTTCAAATGTTTAATTTCATAAAAATATACACAGAATATTAAGTGATTAAATTTTTTTGTTAAATTATGATGATAATGACGATGATTAATCATTTTGACATCGACATAAATTTTAATTTTTACACGACCAAATTCAGATTTAACCGCACTCAAACACAAAAAATGCAATGTATAATACATATTCGTACATACAATAATTTAAAACTAGAATTATATACGTACACACCTATGTGACACACGTATTCACAAACGTACACATTAAACACATATACACAGGTTAGCACTAAATTGATCGCGCACTCTAATGTTAAATAATAATTACGAAAAATAAAAACCGAAAACCAAAAAAAAACAGCAAACAACTTTAGGTGACAACAAAAAAAAAAAAAAAGAAGAAAAATGTCAATGACGAAAAATTAAATTTTGTGCACTTATACGTTTGGGGGGCACATACAAGTACGTATACGTATACAATGCATGTACATATTATACCCTTTTAAGGTCAAAATACTTTCAATTTAATAACACTATAACACAGATAACAATCTTGTTTAATTTAATTAGAGGAAGAATGAAAGAATTAAAAATGAAAATGATGATAAAACACTTTTCATTTTCATTTTCCTTTTTTGTTGTTTTTGTTACTGTTGCAGTGTTAGAAAATTAAATAAACAGAGAAAAATGTTTATATACAATCTTGAAATAATATCTAATCTTATAAATATCGTAATTCGTAATATTTTATTTTGATTATGCATATTTGAATTTTTAGTTTGAGCATATTAATTTTACAAAAAATATACATATACGAGTATGTATACTTGTATACTTGTATAAATGTAAATAAAATACTGAACATATAATAATGAACATTATTATGTACTTACATAAAATACATAAAATGAAAATGAAAATGAAAACGAATTTAATGTTTTTGTTTTATTAATAATAATAGTGAGATGATGATGATTATATTTTTTTAACACGCTATAATCCATAATTACAATGTGAATTAATACACAAAACACAAAACATGCAATCAAATTACTAAATTAAAACCATACTAAAATTTTTCTTTTTCATTACAATTTACAATATTTCTTGATGACTAGATATTGCACGAGTATGTTGTATGTATGTATGTATACCAACCATTATTATGTCGAATTGAGAGACCGACATAAAAAAAAATTAAATATAAAAAATAAAAAAAGGCAAACAAACAATCTTAATTTTACATCATTATCTAACTTTAAGTGAACATTTTTTTTTTCAAGGAAACAACATACTTTTATTCACTTTATTCATTTTAAATGTAAATACATACCTTGAAATTTAAATTATCTTCCTTTCTCAAGCACTAATCAAACTAATCTTTAGATGAAAAAATTAAAAAAAAAAGAAAAAGAACAACAACAATCTTTTATTTCTATTAATACCTATTATTTTTATTTTTGTTTGTTACTAAAATCCGAATTACATTGTTTGTAATTGCATATTCATTCGTTAGTTGTATTTAAGAAGTAAGTTTTTCTCATTATTTACGTAATACTGGTAATACATAACGTACTCGTACATACATTACGTATATATGTATAGGTACTACACGAATGTAAATCTGTACCTGTTTACATTTACATGAAAATTTTATTTTATATGTTTTTAATGAAATCGAAATTTTTCATAAAAGATTAGGTAAAAAGATTAAATTATAAATTTATCACGTTTCATAGTACCTATTGAATTATCATTTCGATTTCATTGTAATTTATATCTGAAATTTTCAAAGATTTCATTTTGGTTTAGTTGTCGGTAAAAATGCCGAAGGCTTCTCTATTGTGTGTTAAGGATCTTTCATACAAAATTTCCCTTATCAGGAAATTTAATATTATTTAGGATTTTGAACGTCTTGAAAATCATATATTAGGATTTTTGTCTCTGAATCCAAATGCCGAAGCAGTAGTTGAGAGGATGGATACTGGAGTTATATTTTTGCAATCAACTGCATCAGTTTGTTCAGAATAGATTTGGAGGACAGCAGTTTACTTTATAGAACATTATACAACAGACATTACACGCCTTTATTCAGTTTATGCTTCTGCCACATTGTCAGCAGCTGCACTGCCATCTACCTTTTACTTCCTTCTTCCCTTTCTCGGTAGAGGAAAAAGGATTATTATGTACATAAGTATTGACGAATGAATTTTTAAGATTTCTTTTTATTTTCTATTACAAATTTAATATTTGTACTTACCTTAATGAATTTATGAAATTTCTGTTATGGTCTTTATTTAGATATAACACTAAAAATCTGAAAAGAAATTAAAAAAATTAAAATTTTGATTAATTTTAATACATTCAGCAAAACAATTATTAAACTTTGAAATAATAATTAAAAATATATGTGTTGAATTAAAATGTAATTTTCTTCTAAAAAGTTTAGTCTGAAAATAATTACAGATTGCGCTTATGTTTACATTGGACACGTATTAAATCGATTACATTACAAAATAATGTGAAATCTAAAACAGAAATTTCAAAACTAAAGTAAAATCATCTTTATATTAGATCAACAAAAACTGATTTCATTTGTAATTTATTTCGTTAATAAAAAGTTCAATATACCTGGCGGCTATAGAAAATTTTTAAATTTAATTAAAAAAAAAAAAATGATGAAATATATTTTACCGCTGATTTTCTTTCATTTAATTACATACATATATACTCGTATTTCTTTCTATTAATTACATTTTAATTATTTAATAAATTCTGTCTCTGGCATTCACACATAACAACCGTCCAATTAATGAAAATAGAAAATCTTACAAATAAAAATATTTTTCTTTTGTTTTATTTATTTTTATAGCGCAAGTTAATATCTTTTTTTTTTTTTTCAAATATATTTTTATATTTTTAATTCGTCGAATTCATAAATAATTCATAAAAATAAAGCGACGATGACATAGAGACAACAGAAAAAACTAAATCGAAATAAAACATACAACAGACACAAAAAAGTTCTCATAAAAAAATATAATGTATACATACGAATATTACATATGTATAAATTTGCTAGAAGCAAATATAGAGAACCCGAATAAATTAACATTCTCACGCCTTCTGTGTTCTTTACATTTATTTGTTTGAGCGGTCCGGTCCAGTCGGAGCTCATATTATATGAAGAACATTAAGTAAGTAACAATTATAACAAGTTAACATTAACCACAAGTAACACAAAAAAAAGTGCTTATTAATACTAAACTCTAATTAAACATTTTGCTTTACTCTTTTTTTAAGTACACTATATCGCCGTTCTAGCTAAATTTAAAAAAAAAATATCAAAATAAATTCAATCATCATCATTACAAATCTATATTATGAGTTCATTATTATTGTATGTATGTAGAGGATAGAGGTAATTAATCTGAAATTAAAATGTGTATGCATATATTTTGCGAATAAAACACATTTGTGAAAATAAAACTAAGCCTCAAGTAATGTAAGGTGGTACCATCATACATACATTACTATTTACTTAAGACATTTGAAAAAAAAAAAAAAGGAAAATGGTTTTAAAAAAAAACCCAAATCACATCAATCATTTTCTTCATCATAATGTTTTGAAATTTTTTACTATATTTTTTGATTATTTTGATTTATCTTTTCTCAATTTTTGTTGTGCGATTCTACAGTAAAGTCAAGGTAAACGACATTAATAACATTAAAAATATATTAATAAAAAATCGATATTATCTATATTACTTTAATTACCATCTAATATAATACTATAATCGTTTTTAATTAAAAAAAGTAGATTTTAATATAAATGTGAAAATGATGACTATCATAAAAATTATAACAGGATTTAAAAATATCCATATCTACGTACATATAGATATGTATATGTGCATAACTACATGCGTCGTGTACATTTACATATCTAGTCTAGTACGTGTATGATATCAAAAAATTATATTCCATTGAAATATGGAGGAGACATGGTGTCTGTAAATGAAAAAACACTATAAAATTGAGAAAAAAAGTATACATTTATGTATTGTATGATCACATAAATTATATCCTTTTGTATAGAATTCGGACATATGTATGTATATAAAGTTGGGTTGGGTCAATTTATTACTGTACTCGTACATATTTGGAAGGTCGTTTTAATGAATGTATATATACATAATAGTTTATGTTTGTATAATGTACAAGCATATAACGAGAATATCTATTCAGAATATAATTTGGGTGTTTTATAATAAACTATGATGACACATCATTTTACCAAAAACCAAAAAAAAAAAAATAATAATAATAATAAATAAGGAAAAAGATATGGCATTTAAAAGTTAAAATTTATCTGCTCGTTTTCATCGTTTTCGTCTACATACGAATACATATTTTAAATTTATAATAACATTTTTTTCCAAAAAATATAAAAAAAAAATTCACATCATTCACATTAATGTGTGTATGTTTGTTTTAGTTGTGAATTTAACTAGCCTATATAGTTAATCAGTCATTAAGTATAAGACAATTTAACTATCTTAGACAACACTATATAGTCATAGTAATGTTTATTTTATTATTTTACATGCAGAAAATAAAAATAAAATTATTAACATATTACTATCTAAATGTCTATAGTGTAATACATAAATTTCCACCTACATTGCTTGCAAAAATGGGAGAAAAAAAAATAACGCAAATAAAAAACAACATTTATTGTTAATCGTAATGTTTTTATATCTTGTCGTTGTCGTCGTCGTCGTCGTCATTCATTTTTGCTGTTGTAAAAATAATTATTTTTCTTCTATACTGTACGTACAGTGTACTCGTGCATAATGCTTCCACCTTCCACCTATACTATAATACTACACGAGTACCTATATAAAGAATTTATACTGAGCTGTTCGACAAGTTTTTGATTTAAATCAAAAATGCCATTACAAAATTCAATTGAATGTCATTTTTGACAAATATGATCTGGCGAAAAGTCACAAATTGAATTCGTTTGGTAGCATTGCACATGAGAAATTATGTATGATGAAGCTTGTTTCAAAATGGGTGATGCCGCGATCATGACAACAGTAGTTGTTCCAAATTAAAAAAAAAAATGATTTTGCGATCGTCGGTTCTATTCAAATGTCGAAGAATTTGCTGAAACGAGCGAGTATTGTGAAGGACTTTACTGATTTCACGACGATGGTGGTATTAAGAAAACTTAACGATCAATGGAGTAGATATAAGCACATATGTATCGCGTTTGAAGTGGACTATATTGAATAAAAAAGATGAATTTTGATTTGAATTTCATGTTTTCGTAATAAAATCAAAGACTTATCGAACAGTCTTGTTTTATTATAAAGTTTATTTTTTGTTTATTTTGTTTCAGAATTATATTTTTCTTATATCTACTTATTTTGATTTTGAAAATTTTTTTTATATTTTTGTTTTCTTGTTTTTCTATAACATTACGTAGACGACAAAAGGATGATATCATCATCGTCACCATCATCAACATCATTTACCAACCAATAAACATAATCATAATAACGTCATTCTGTATACATTTTCTTTTAAAGAATCTTGCTTGTTTTTATAATTCTTTCTTGACTATTTTATATTTTCTTTTCCCTTTTTTTATAATCATCACTATATTTTATAATATTTATAATGAATATACACACCCATGTACACTTTTATGTAAATAATTTCAATTTCAATTAAAATTAAAATTTTCCATATTACATACGAGCATACGAGTCTACAACTACTACTACCAGTTCTACTATTGCTGCTACTAACTCCAAAACTACAAGTACTACAACACTACTACATAATAATGAACTACGTGTAATGTGCTTGTGAACTACTATAAAAGAATGAGGTGTACACGCAATTTTTTTTTATTTATTTATTGAAAAACATAAAGGTGATAGACCGACAACCGATAATAAGTTACAATAAATACACACAAACACAACACTACAACACCACACTACTCCTTTATACGTTCTGTGTTCTGTGTGTAAGAAAATATGAATAAATAAATATTAAAAAAGGTGAATAATATTAAAAGAATAAAAAAATTGTGCTCAAGTTATTTTATTTCTTTCATCACATTTTTTTCCACTATATTCGCATACACAAAGTTTATTTTATTCTTTCTTCCTATTTATTCATACATACATATTCAGTAAGAAGATGATGAAGGCAATATAAAAGGAGAACAAAAAAAAAATGTGATGTGAAAAAAAAGGAAAAAAGTTGTTTTTCTTTAAAGAAAAATAATAAAAGGCAACATTATACATTCATACTGTTTCAATTAATAAAAAGAAACCTATTCAGCTGAGGTCATTGCCAGTCAATCCTTGCAGTTTGCAGTGCAGAATGGATATAAAATACTCACATACTTAAGTAAGTGCATTACATATAAAGAACAAAAAACGTATACGAATACGATTGATTGTTCGTGTACGTTTTCTTTTTTTAAATGTGTTTTGTTTAGTTTATTTTTTCCATCATCGGCTTTTTTTATGTTCAATTTTTTTTTTAATTAAAACAAACATATTATTAAATGGCTTCGTTTAATGTAAGACATACAAAACAAAAGCAAGAAACAGGAATTAAAAAGAATTAAATGAAAGAAAAAAGTAAACATGAATATTAAAACAAGTTAAAAAACATAAAAAATTACTAAGAATTCATTATGTATCCTTCTTCTGTTTTTATTTATTATCAGAATGCATACAATGTGTGTTACATTACATTATATTCGAGTATTATTGTAATTTTATTGTGTTATGATCTTCCATTGCATTTTATAATCATTTATCGACATCATGCATAAATGAATAGGAATGAAACGACGACGACGATGGCCATGTTCTCAAAACTCAAATTCATCGATGGTACACAATTCAGCATACTAAAAAATAAACCCTGAAACTGATTTATGTACAGAGTTACTACATCGATAATTCGATATAAATGTATCTATGTGTATTTTAGAACTCAGTTCATAAATTTTTACAAATATTGATTTCGTTCTGTTGATTTGGATTGTGTTAAAGTTTTTAAATTAAGTTTAGAGGTTAAGATGTAAGCGAAGTGTTACCTATGTAAATCACTGGATATGTAAGGATTTTCACAGATAATTTACATAAGTATTTGTATTATTTTAACAATTTCACTTTTTGTTTCATTAGCTGAATCCTTGAACGTCAAATGCAATGATATTGATCATTTTTGAAAAGTTCGAAAACATTGTCTGCACACGACAAAAATTCTGAAACATTTTCACGCTACAACTGATCACTTACCTACAGGGAGACCAGTACATTCTGTCTAAACCAAGTGCTTTATTGCATTCGTTGATAATATCATTATAATTGCTTCAAATCCATCAACTACGTAATGTAATACCAAAAATTCAGTAACATAACATTCAAAATCATTGTTCGAATTTCTAAAACATTAAAAATCACAATCAAACTGCCATATTCAGCTAACAATGTTATATATATGAAATTGAATTTTATTATTTGGACTTTATCGTTTGATGTTTAGGAACTAAATCATACTTTTCATATTAAAATTTCTAATTAAATTTTATTACATAATTCACACTTTACGTATCCATATACTCGTATTTTTATTCAAAACATTTAACCAACCCTGTAATATTTTATTTCCGATTATATAACAATAACTACTAACTGCATGTGCATACGTGTTCATATAAAATACCTGTACCTATCAACCATTAGCCATGTAATAATGTATTAATTCCATGAAAATATTTAAAAGTATTTTAATTTGAATTATAAAATTTTTTTAAAGAAACAAAAAGAAAAGAAATGAAAAGAAAAATACATAGAATAAAAAATAAAAACACATAAAAATTTTAAATGAAAAAGATTGTCTGTATAATTGCAGCAGCAACAGCAGCAGTCAATAAAATGCATAACATAGGTAACATAAATGGAATACTGATGAGATCGAATAAGTACAATGCGAATAATATATTGTAATCATCGTATGTACATGGTGGTTATATTTACTACACCAATCATTTGGATATACCACGTAAATTTTATTACATATTATTGTTAATTTTCTTCAATACGAGTACATTATACATTGTCTGAATAGTCCGTCTATGCCTATCTACAAATGCAAATGCTAATCATTTATTATTAAGTTTATTTTTATTATAAATAAATACGATGATAATTTTCTATAGACGTCGTCTTCTTATACATACTATTATGCAGGTATAATACTATGTGTATGTGTGTATGTGTGTGTTTTTTTTTCTTGAATTAAATTAGTAGAGGAACAGTTGGAGGAATAGAAGAATATTATTCATACAATACACGACCGAAAGGAATATTACTTAGGCCTATCTTCTACATTAACATTACTTACTGTTATAGTGGTATAATGAACCTCACCATTCACCATCACTATTACAGCAACAATAGATCATTATGCGTATAAATTTTTGTAATCGTTTACTTGAACTTGGAATAAAAATAAAATTAAATATGCTATAGCTACATATTTGAATAATAAACAAAAATATGTAAATAAAAATATAAAAGAAAATGTGATAGTATCAGGTCAAATGTTCATATAATAGTCGTAATTTTGCATAATTTCTTTTCATTTTTCTTCTTCATTTTTTTTTTGTTATTTCTGTTCATTTATTAGATTGGAGGTATAAAGAAAAACTAAAAATAACTAAAATCGGAAAAGATTAAATAATTGCTCAATTATTTAAATGAATTTTTGTGTTTAAATTTATGAACTTTTTTTCTATCTAGCGTAAATAGTTTGCTAATCGAATCGCGCTAAGAAAATATATTGTTGTAATTACTATGAATATTTCTTGGAATTTGTATATATGCACGTAGTTATTTCCATTTTAAATTCAGATACGAAATTGTAAGCACATATGATTACATACACAGGAATGTAAAAGATATAATGTACACTTTAAAAAAAATTTGCAGAATTTAAATTATTAGAACTTTGACACTTTTTACGTACGTGTCTAGAAAATTAAAATATTCACATACAATGATTTAATGATGTTTGGAATCAGAGATCATATTATTAGCCATCGATTATTATTATTGACCAATAATTTTAGTAACGAACTTATTTATTATGGCTGAAATTCTTTGCAATGTTTGTGCTAAATTTTATTTAATAATTCACATACAAATTATATAATCGTATACTCGTACATATGTACATATATAATACAACATTTATGTATTGCTTTTTTATAATGAAATTATTTTTTAAAGTGGTATGCGGTTCTTTTGAAGGAATACGGTCCCAATACGAATATTTATTTATTTGGCATGTTATATAAATTGAATGTGAAATCAATAAATTTATTTGACAGAAACAGATTAATAAATATTTTAAAATTGACAAATTACAATTACAAATTAAAATGTAATGTCTCTTGAAGAGAGAGAGAGAGAGAGAGAGAGACTATGTACTAATTAAATGCAGCTACATTGACACTGGTGCTTTCAGACGACGACAAATTAGACACACAAAACTCGTATTATTATATTTTATTAAAGCAAACTCTTAACCTATAATAATAGCAACACTGACACTGAAGATATGCATGCTTGAACATACATATAAAACATAAAAAATATATACATATATATATAAGTACGTAAATGTAGGTATAGGCTGAGTTGAATTAATTAAAAATTTTCGACAATATTTTCACGTATAATTATGAAGAATGTAATTTACATATATACACGAGAGTATAATGTTGTGACCTATTGAAAATATTTTTTTTTTTCATTCTGATATAACTGTGTAATGTTTTTTTTTTATTTTTTATTTTTCTATTCACATATATAGTATATGAATTCGAAATAATTATTATAATACAAAAGTATTTCGTGAATTTCGTGACTATAGATCCGAAATGATAATTATTGAAAATTAATCATTTCCTATATAATCATTTTAAATTTTATTTGTATTTGGAATGAATAGAAATTCAATGAATTAAATTGATATCGTCATAAGTAAATATTTCATATAATGTTCGTTACATACTCGTATATGTACACACAAGTACATACCTATAATATTTTGATTACGTTAAACAGAACCTTTACTTACGATTTTGAATTAAATATTGTGGATCCAATTAAAAATGAATGACAACATGCGATACGAAAAAATACACGATAAAGTTTCTATACGATAATATTTTATAGGAAATTGTAACGAAACTACATATTTTGATTTTTTCAAATTTTTTTTTTAAACGAACTATGTGATTTATATAATAAATTAAGTAAAATATAAAAAAAGACCAGATAAGTGGAAAATTATGTAAACATATTTTCGAAATACAACTTGTATAATTTTTCTATGTACTATGTGGTAATAAAATATTGCATTTTGATTGAAATTTGATTATAAAAAAATAAAAATTCACAATTGAAAGTTAAATTTAAATTTAGAAAAATAAAAAAACAAAATAGAAAAGAAATAAATTTATTCGCAAAATTATGCATACTTTTTAAAAGTTTTGAAAAAATATAAATATTCACGTTTTAATATTTTCAACACGTATATATGTATGTATAACTATTCTTTATGGTATGCAAATAGCAAATATGATGAATTGGAATGAAATAATACTCTTACATATATGTCCTAAGGTTGGTTTCATCTTTCATCTGATAACTATTTTTTACAATATTTACACAAAGGTATGTGGTATATGGTATGGTATATGGTACGGTATAATGGCATATCAGTACGTACAATTTGTTGAACATATTGAATGTGTGACTGTGTAGATATTTGAAGAGTAAAATTTAAAGTATTTATTTAAATTTATTTAATAAAAAAACCGAAAATTATGGTGAAATATAAAATGTTACAATACAATTTTATCGATAAATCGAAATGTGCATATAATACATACACTTACATATCAATGTATACAGAATATATCGTTGTATCTAAGTATGTATATTATATATTCAAATTTACAAAAAAAAAAAAAATAAAAAAAATAACTGCATTTGCACTAAATTTTCGAACGTACGAGAGTAAAAATATTTTTAATACGGAAGAAAAAAGTTTAAATTAAAAATTTTCCACTCATTTAATACATGATATAATACATAGTACTTTGGTACTATGGTACTATAAACAACCAAATCTGAATACTGCCATACATACAACGTAAATGTCTTACAGATTTGAATCTTGTTTTTATTTTTGTTCCTGTATTATTTTAATTTTTTTTTTTTTTGTACCAATTGTAAAGTAAAAGAAACTTTTAATTCTTGAGTAAAACGAAAACTAAAACCGAATATAAAAAATAAAAAACCCAATGAAAAATTGGATTAAATTCATTTTATTATGTATATTCAAATGTAAAATACATAAATTGATAATCATAAACAAAAGTATAAATTGGTACATACTACGTTTGTAATTTACATAGGTAAATATTTGTATATCCAATATGTATTAGGTAAACGTATATATAGTATTTTCATTTAACTTCCATAAGGATATTAAATTTCTATTGTTCATTTGAACTAAGAACAAAAAGCAAAAGCCATACATCAAATGGCAAAATACCTACTGAACTTTGTGTAAATAAAATGAAAAAATACTGACCATACATTTTTTTTTCTATACATATTATGTACTCGTACATGCAATTTTTGCATATTCTCTGCGTGTAGTATATATTGAAATTTTATAAGAAATATATTCATTGATGCATTTACATATTTTCGCATGTAATATACATGCATATATAGTAGTACGTCTGTATAATACACTTTTGTAATGTAAATAAAGCAAAGAATGAATATTTATTTATAATAGAAAATTTTGATTATTTGATTAGTAAAATGAACAAAACAAAACAAAATAAAACGAACAAAAATAAAAATGTAAAATTGCAATTTGCAACAAAAATAATAATAAACAAGAAACTTGATAAATTTATGTATACACAAAATTCTACTACAATTTATGTACATATAGTAGTAGTGTGGTAGTAGTAGTTAGGAAAAAAATAATAAATTTTTATGTTTGCTACCTTTTAAAAACAAAATTGAAAATAAATAAGAAATGTGAAAAAGTTTCTCTCTCTCATAGAGGAGTTAGCATGAATAAATTATTGATATACTTAATATGTATGCATATACATATATGCACGTATATGTATGTTTATGTATGTATATAAATGTATTGCAAATCCTAGCACATTTTAGTCGATATTATGTATAGTCAATACCGTTCATGTAATAAAATATCAGATAAATTTTCATTTATTTTTTTTTTCAGGTTACTAAAGCTGATGTATGTTTTATTTTCACATGCATATATTATGCATTTTCACATAATCAAACATGTGCAATATAATGTATCTATATATGTATATGTAAAAATATATGCACCTATTTATATTTACGTTTTATGTATAAATAAATAATGTTCTATATAATATCAAATAGAAAATACAAAACATCAATAAACATCATATATCACCTCTTCTCTGTGTGTCAGGTTACATTTTATTTTAACCAACAAACATATAAATTTGTAGATACATATTCCATACATATGTACATACTCGTATATGTATATTTTTTAAAAATTTTTGCACATATTTAATATGTAAATTACACACACACATACATCCATTTATTTATGTACAATAGAACCTCTAATGCATAATGGTTTATAATCAGTCTAAACATAATATTCGACAGATAACCGCGCCACATTATACATACGTTCATATATATAAAATTTTACAAGTATGAGTATATACCATAAATATGTTGTGTTAAATTTTAACTGGCATGTTCATTATTTGTTTCAATTGAAAAATTTTTTTTCGTTATTTTTTCTGTTTATTCAGATGTCAACTAGGGCATGATGGGACATGATAGTTGATTACCAACAAATTGTTGCAAGTGAAATGCAATACAACAATTTTTTAATTTTGTTTTATTTTTGTTTAAAGATTAACCGTGAACACGTACATTATGTATCCACATATACATTACATATGTAGGTACTAGCATATACAGATACATATAATAAATAAACCTTTAAAATATGTTGTTGTTGTTGTTGTTATTTTACAATTTATTATTGTTATGTCTAATATAACGAATATAATGTAAACAAACGCTTGTATACTCGTATAATGTACATTTAGGTATAACAGTGTATAGTGTAATATGTTCACATAAATTTTTCTCTTCTACAAATTTGTACAATTTATTAAAGTTTAAAAGTTTTTCCTCTTCATGTTTGTTTTTTTTTTTTAATTTTTCAAATAAAATATAATAAAATGTAAACATGTCCTCTTTACCCTCTTTCATTTTATTTTTTTTTTCTAAACATTTTCTTCAAATTTTTCACTATATATTTTTCTTATCTTATAATTTTCTTTGATAGCTACCTACTATCCTATTATGCACACATGCACGCGATTATGTAGTGTAGTAGTGTAGACATTCTTTTACTTAGTCAGTTTCAGTTGTATGTCCATATCCACCTTACCTTATTTAGTTTATTGAAAAAACCAAACAATAATAACCCATAAATATAAAAATAGTCATCTTCTAAATTTAAATAAATAAATATTATACATATTTGTTATTTTGATTATACACAAAAATGTACATAAATATAATAGATAACCTGTGAATATGAGTTACAATAAAAATAGTCAGAAGATATTTATGTGTACACTGTAATACACAAACAGATTTATGTACGTTTGCAATTATAGCAACAACATAATACAATATGTGAACAACAACAAAACAATTTTGTTTCTTTCTTTATAAAGTTAACTGAAATTGACTAACTACTACTATTCGTAGTAATTTTTTTTTTTCTTAACTAGCGAACTCAAAAATTTCAATTCGAAAATTCAAGATAATGTACATACATGCAATTTACTAAAGAAATACGAATATGTACTGAGTATATAATATGACCAAATGCATTTATTTACATATATGTTGCTTGACTATTTTTAAAATATGCATGTAATGTCTATATTGCTATCTTATAGTTTCTTATAGCTAAAGGCTCACCTAAATTTTTGCATCATTTTTTGTTCGTTTTATATTTAATTTTTGCATGATATATGTAAGTATGAATATACTACGACATTATCATTTTCATGATGTTTTTTTCTCTATTTTGTGTTTTTTTTTTCTATAACTTTAAATGGAGTGTCATCGTATACAAACCGAGCACATACATAAATATGTAAACGTATTATAAAATGAAAATACATCTTATATGTACTTACATTAGTTAACATACATACATATACATATGTTTGTAGGTACTCATGATTCCGTTTATTATTTATAGTAAATTCATTATCAAATATAACAGTAGTAAAGTATTTTATATAGATAATACACAACAATCTATCTAAAAGTAGTGTACATTTTTTACACCTGATATTTTCACGAAAACATAATATTTTTGAATTGAATTTCATTTTAAGCAAAATAAAATGAATATATAGGTTAAGTGCAAATATGGGTAAAAAGATGGACTGAAAAAAAATAAAAGAAAATTAAACATTTTTTTTTAAATGAAAAATTGAACAAACTATTGCAGCTCTACATATGCCTAACCATAAATGTACTTATGTACGTACGTATGCATTGTACACACATAATAGCAAATACAAAAAATGATAACACCATTTGTACATTATGATGAGCTATGCTATTTTATTGAACAAAAAAAAAATTTTTTTTTGTTCTCATTTCAATTTGTTTTTAATTTCTTTTAAAAAAAGAAAAAGAAAAACTCGTAATAAAATACGGAAAATTCCATAGTTGTTTAAAAATATTTAATACAATTAAAAAAAAATCAAGTAAACTAACATATCACATAAATCTACATACATACATTATACATATGTGTAAATGTATATATAAGTAATATGGTATGCATACATGTGCAGACCATTATGGAATTTAATCTAATACTTAATATAACAATCCATATGCAACAATTCAACAATGTCAATTACAAATAAAATATAAAATAAAATGAAAATAAACATTTTACTTATATAGAAGAAAAACTACAAAAGAAAAATAAAAATACGAAGATGAAGAAAATTAAAAATAAATAAAAGAAAAAAAAAATAGGTAAACTACAACACTTATATTAAAATGGACTAAATAAATAAATAACTAACTAACTATGTAACTGAGTAACCAATCGACTAAATAACTAGAGCTCTGGAAAGCATTTCATGTTGAATTGACTTCTGACTGATTTTAAGTATCCACCACGATTATTATAGTAGTAGGTATGCACATATTATTGTTCGTATATTAAATATTGTAGGTACATACTTATTTTGTACGTGAATATCAAAAGATATATGTGATCAGGTAAATAAATAAATAAAATGAATATTTAGTATAACATTACTATATGTTATATACTGACGAGTAAGTAACCCAGCAGCGTAATTTGGGAGTACTTCCTTATGGAATCGATTCTAGAACTAGTGCTCGTTTCATCAGTACCCATTACATCTAATAGTTTATTTAAGTTCTGAAAAATTGATTCTATAATGACTTACTTTTTTATTAAAGTAATGTGGACGGTAATTCGGTTGTTTTTAAAATACGGAATATTATCCAAACTACTTCCGCTGTGCATTACTTTTTTGTGAATGTAATGCAGTCTGTAAGTAAAATTATTGATTGTTAGCAGATACAGAAATTTCGACATGTTTATTCATGTTCACAACAGAAAAATTCCTATTATATTTGAAGGCGTAATAAGAATTTTGAGTTTAGTTTGTGATTTGATTTAGAATTGAGAAGTGTATATATGTATGTACTATTTGAAAGTGATAAAATTGTTAACTTTGAAAAATAAATTAAAAAATTAAGATATATAATAACTTCTAATAGTGCTAATTTCTAAAGACAATATTCAAAAATATTTTTTAACTTGAAAAGGATTAACAAAATGTTCAAATAGGATTTAATTTCGAATGCAATCACGGAAAAATGCCAAAATATTAATGATGTATTAAAAAGTAAGTTATTGGTATATTTTTCTTTCATAATTTTGCTATATGTTAAACAAAATAATTTTACATATTTTCAGAAGTAATAGAAGATGAAGATAACACCAAGGACTATGAAGCCGCAATCAGAAAGATATTTAAGGCGTGTAAAAATAAATATTTTAAGAAGATTTGTCTGCAAAACAAAAAGAAATATTAATAATTTTTGAGTTAAGTTTAGTTTAGTTTTAAAAAATGAACTAATTTTTGTTTTTGCTTAAGAATTTATTTGAAATATGTATACAATATATATTATTTGTTTTTGTTCCAAATAAAAATTAAAATTTGAAATGAAAAAGTGTTTAATTTGTCCTTTTTAATTTACATTTAATTATATATCCATTAAAAAAAATTAATTCTGAAGAACAACTGAAAAAACTACTTCTTTTTCCTTGCTTGTTCATTACTTCCGTAACTACTTCTCTGTAACTATTTCTTCAATCGATTCTTGGTAATGCAGAAGGTAGACGCGATTGGTTGCCTCCTATGACATCTAATGTAAAAGGTAATGCGTATTTTCTGATCAATGGAATCTGAACGAGAAGTAGTTGCTGTTGTTTTGCAGTAGTTCCAGAATCGATTGAAGAACTACTTCCTTACACTACTGGGAAGTAATGTGCATATACACACGATTAATATACATATACATACATATATGAACTTTTATTGAAGTTCTATTTTATTTTATTTCATATGTACGTATATTTTCATAATAATAATAATAAAATGAAAAAAAAAAAGAAAATTTTTATTAAACGATGCGTGTCACATAGATTTTTCGTTGGCTATAATAGCTATAATTTAACTGCATATTGTACAAGTATATTTTATAATCGAGCTAAATGCAATGGCATGTATGTACACAGTTTTAGTTTTAAGTATCTGTACAGTTGAAGTTCGTGAATGAAAAACCTCATTTCCTCATTTTAATTCTAAATATATCTACTTCGCAAATATATTTTTTTTTCAAATGAAGATATTTGAAAAATATAGAAATAGAAAATTCCAATACAATAGCATATAAGAAGACCAATAATATATGTACAACAGGTTGATCAACAGAGAGATAAAATAATAATAATATTGCAACATTTGCTATCTTACCACCATTATTATTAAATACATAGTCATATACATAGGTACGAGTGATCATAAATAATAAATAATCATTGGATTATCATTATTATCATTATCGTTATTATTATTATTATCATAAGACATACAAATTATATAAATTTTGTATTGAACTTTATGAGAACTATCATACATGTATATATGTATGTGCATATGTACGAATAAGCATTTAATGAACGAAAATGGAAAAATGTCAATATCATGGTAAGATAATTGCAAGATCATGACAAATTTTTTTATCCTTTTATAATGAATTTTCACATACATAAGTAGATAAGATCTTTAATAAAATTTAAACATTATCAAAAATCATTATCATTATCAATATCATTCATCGTTTTAACGATAGTCATTTTAATTCCAACAAAATACAACATCTAATAAAATATTTAAATAACCATTGTATATCATATAATATATAATCATAATTAATAATAATCAATAAACACATTATTCGATTATGATTAGAAAATAATATATAAAATTTTCAAATATTGAAAAGAAAAATCAATTTCTTTTCATATTTTCCTCCATTTCAAAATAAATCCATACTCAAATCGAAACGAGTAACAAATGAATAAATCAGTGAAGGAAGGAGGGTAATACATATCATCATCGCTTACGATAACAGATCTTTTTATACATCTGTAACACTTATTTATGTAGTCGTAAACATAGTATAAATAGTGTGTGCATTTAATTTGATTTAAAATAAACAATAGAAATTAATATAAAGTTTAAATTATGATAATAAATTTAAATGGATAATTTCAGTTATAATATGTTCACAAAATACATATAAAATATACATAAAATTAAAAATAAAAATAAAAATCAAAAATAAAAAAAATTCTTGATAAAGATATTTTTATTAATAGGAAATTTATTTAAAAATTTAATTTTGTAAAAAAAAATCCAAGTAAAAGTCGAACAAATTTTGGTGTGTATGTATGTATATATATTTACGTACTAAATATAAACGTAACTTTCTAAAGTATATATTATGTTCAAAATAGAATTGAAATTAAAAAAAAAAAAAAAAATTGAATGAACAATATCTCACAAAAAAAAGAGACAGAAAAAAAACGCCAATCAATAAATTTATTATTCAAAATATTCAATAGAAAATGACATGTATTTTCATTTTTAAATTTCAAATTTTTTTTACTATATATACAAGCAACACCTAATAATGAATATACAATTATCATATACATATATAGGTAGCTATTTAGATATTTTATGATGAGTAAACAAATTTATTAGAAAAAGAAATGATCAATTTATAACTTGTCAAATTTGTTTTAATTGATTTGTTAAAATTCAATTTGATTAAACAGAAAAAGACAAATTATATTAACATGAATGATTTTGATTTCTAAGAAATATATGATATATAACAATGGTATTTTCCCTGGAAAAAAAAATTTGAAATTTAATTAATTTTTTGTATTGAGTTATTATTATTTTTTTCATATGAATTATATTTTTGTTTCGTGCTGTCAATTATCAATTTTACAATTATTATAAAGCAATTGGAAATCTCGATTTTTTTCATATGATGTTGTAAAATGTGGCATCGATGCATAATTCATATTTACGATGTTAAGCTCAGTACGGAGTACGAACGGAATTTCGTTTCCCATATAAAATACATGAAAAAAAAATGCACGGAATTCCGTGCACCCAATTTTTCCGTGCACTTTTTGTTTTGTGAACGGAATAAATAGTTGGACGATTATTTCATGCGGTTTGTTTAGTAATTTTGACAGAATAAAAATACAGCTGTTGCTATTAAGTATTATTGTCATTTATTCTTCTCATTCGTTCATCACAACACAATAAAATTATTCATATTATTTCTTTTTCTCCACGTTATTCTACATGGATTTTTTTTGTGTAGAAATAAATAGCAAAAATGATGCACGGAATTCCGTTCGAACTCCGAACTGAACATTATTCGTTGAATAATGCAACGATATTATATGTACATATTTCATTTTCAAAATCATTTTCTTTGAATTATACAACGATGCCACATTTCATTAATAAATAATTATTAATGAAATCCTTATTTAGCTTTGTATCAAATTTAAATGATTTTTCAGCCCAAATTCTAAAATACAATTTAATATCGGATATCGGTTTATTCATATTCAAAATTTGATATGCAGAATTATGTATATCAATTTCAGATTGAAATCATTTTAAAGATTAATCGACATCGCCTTTATAATTTAAATTTCTTGAATTAAAATTAATCGCATTTAATACTATATGTAGCTTGCTTTGTGATTTCGATTTTAACATTCACCTTTAACAAAAAATTATAAAATAAAATAAATAAATAAAAAAAAACTTTTAAAATAAAATCTGAATGCATTTTTTTAACTGAACAAATCACTATCGATCTTCCAAATCATAAATTCGAGTAGTAATAGTAAGTAAGTAATATAAATTATTAAATTTATATCATTTAATACGAGTATAATATAATGTGTTATCTGACTGATGTATCGGTTATGTCCTTTTTAATCAAAACAACAAAGTATTTTCCAGATATAAAAAACGTCTGTATGTGCACAGGTTTTTTTTTTTGATTTTATTTTTTCGTTCGTCATTTTTTTTTTATTTATTTTATTTTATTTTTTTTTTTTTTTTGAAAAGTAAAATATATTATGTGCAAGAAAATCATTTATTTGTATCATTAGTTTATTCATTTTTAATGATTTCCCTAGTCGAACGACGGATATGTTAATATCATGAAATAAGTGAAACAGATCGATTCACAATGAAAGCAAAAAGCAAAATATAATAAGAAAAAAAAAGAGGTTTCAATCTGTCAATTTTATAAGTAATCATAAAGATTATAAATAGTGATATGTTTGTGTATAAAAATATAAAAAGAAATCAATTAACTTTTTTATATGTATAGATATAAAACATATAAATGAGTTTGTAAACAGTAAAATGTAGCATACATAGGATACATAGCTGACTTCATTTTCATTCAACATAAATGTGTATTGGCAAGTACATAAACATATAACATACAGTGTGTTCCAATACAGAGATCCAACGATTCTACCTATACATCCTTCAATTCTCGGGTATAATTTTTTGCATATAATAAGGAGCAGTTGAATCTCTATTTCGCACTATAATTAAATTTGTTGTATGTGACATACATTAGTTTTTTCAATATTAAAAATGAAATGAGTTTACATTTCAAAGCATGTTTTGAAGCTGCATTTTTAGTTAGCCATCCTAAGGAACCAAAAATGACATTTTTAGAAGCAGGTAAATATCTAAAAAAAAATCAAGTTATTTCGTGATAAAGTAGATAAGCGTTATCTACAAACTGGTTGTTTTTATGACATGCATAAAAAGACAGACCCCGATCGATAGCAAATAGCGACGATAAAATAATTGAAAAGTTATTTTTAGAAGACCCTTCAATATCGATTCCACAAGCACGTGAAAAATTACTGAAAATTGGTGTAAACACATCCATTTCAACAATTCAGAAGCGTCTTAAAGAATTCAAATAGAAAATTTATCGACAATCCAAAAACCTTTATTGACAAGTTCCCATATGGAAAAAATGTTACAATGGACCCGGGAAAATATGAATCGAGATTGGAATAATGTAGTCTTTACAAATGAAGCTTCTTTTCTTGTTTCCAATCTTTTAAGACGTGCTTGAACGAAAAACGGTCAACGCTATATAAAGCGGACTGTGAAACACCTCGCAAAAGTGCACGTTTATGGGATATTTTGCCAAAAAGGATTCGGTAGTTTACTGGACTCAAAACGAATGATCAAGGTATGGCTTGTTCAAAATTCGTAGCGAATAGAATATATGCGCAGTGAGAGTATGGCGTCATGCTTTGAGCGAGGTTATAATTGTAGTGGTTACACTTTTTCAGGTTTATATGGGAGAAAAACACAAAGACATATAATCATTTTATGTACATATTTAATTTCAAGAGAAACATGCGCAGATTATTCGCTACGAATTTTGAACAAGCTCTATACCAAAATGGTTTATTACGCTCCGTATAAAAGTGATTTGGACACGGAATTCGAAATCGAATTCTCCAAAAAGACAACGATTCCAAACACTTTAGTCAAAATCCAATGGAAAACTAAAAATGGGACCATTTCTTTGAATTAGCCTTCTCAATCTCCAAATTGTAACCCTATTGAAAATGTATGGGGTTACATGAAGCAGAATAAAAATAAAAAACACAGATTATCTAATTCGTGTTCTAAAAGGAATTTGAAAGGATCTTAACGAGGAATACGCCAAAAATTAGTGAAAAGTTTTGACGAAATACTTATGCTATGTGTTATTGAAGCAAGTGGAGACTAGACGAACTATTGAATATACTCGTAATGTGAAACAGAGATTTTATAGCTAATTAAAATAGAATATATTATTTAAAAAAAATCATTCATTTTCAATTTATCGATGGATCTCTGTAGTGAAACACACTGTATGTAGGATTATATGAAATTTTAAATTGCAAAAATCATAAAAAAAAGCAAATGATGAAATAAAAATATTGATTTTCATGGAAATGAAAAAAAAGCTTCTCTTCATTAAAAGATTCAGCATTATATGAGTATGTTCTAGTTTCATCATAATTATGAAAAAGATTAAAAAAAGGAAAAAATATGAAAAAGAAAAAAATCTTTTTTAACTTTAAATAAATTAAAAGTGCATGCTTTATGTATGAATAGCACATACATATGTAAATATTCGTAGAATACACATGTATTCATAATAATTCTGAATTATTTTTTTTTACTTTATCATCGTTTCATTTGATATTATAAGTGTACCATTAATACAACACTACTCATAAAATCTACTGCAAGCAGATACACAGATTACTGTCCGTGGTCATCTAGTTGTCTGTGGCCCGTCATTCATTCCACTCTAATAACTTGATTGACTCTCAAATAATTTAATTGTGAACAAGATTTATATATGTTACATACTTTTGTACATTTATATATGTACAAAGAACGATAATAATCGTAAATCGTAAATAATAAAAATGAAAATTAATTCAAAAAAAAAAAAAAACAAAATGAAAATATTAAAAAAGAAATGAAATAAAAAGATAAGAGTCAAGGTTCCAAAATCAAAATGTTGCTGATTTAATTTCATATTTAGAAATTGAAAAAATAAAAATCACATTATGTACGAGTTACATATATGTGTAGACATAAAAGTACATCATACATCATACCAACTTATATATTCTTAATATTTGATTTTTGAAGAGGATCTATAAAAGATATGAGGACAGATGTGTATCAGTTTCAGTTTATATGATTCAATACTGACTCTTTGAAGTGGCATTTCAAGGATTTATAAAACATCATAAGATGCAGTAAATAAACTCGAATGAAATTGATACAGTAACAAGCCATTTTTTAGTGAAATATTTAATAAGATATATACGTCGATATCCCTTAAACAATTCATCAATGAGGTATGAATGCATAATTCATCTTCAGGGTTCTGTAAAATCTCATAAAAATTAAGTACTTAAAACATGTTCATAGAATGAATGAAATATATTGGACGGTAAGATAGCAGGAAATAAGAAGAGAGAAAGACAAAAAAAAAACTATGGTTATATGATGTCCAAGAGGACCAAAAATTAATGCATAATATAATAGTCTATAAGCTAGCTGCGAAGTATAGAAGGTGAAGGAAAATTGTGGAGGAGACAGGAGACTCGAACGCAGTCGAACTGTAGCGTTAATAGGAGAAGAAGACTACATTTTGTGAGTTTCGAAAGTCAGCCAATATATAAAAATGTGAAACAAATAGTTTTCATTTAAATTAATTCAAAAATACAGAGAAGAAATTCTCTTCGAATTAAAAATTCATTATAAGCTTTAAAGAATTGAATCAGGAAATAAAATTTAAATTGGCATTTTTACCTTCTGTCATACATATGTAATGTATTTTCAATTAAATATAGAAAATATGATTTATAGTTATTTTTTGGTTTCTCTATGTATGATCTTTTCTTGTCGTGCATGATTTACTTAACTGCAAAAGATTTTTAAAATTTTTATAAATTTTTCACGTACATATTTATGTAGGTATGTTTTTTTTTATCTTATCCTCCTATTCTCGTTTATATTCAGTTTTGTTTTTATTTAATTTTTATTTAAAATTTTTTTTTTTTAGAAAAGAATAGATTTAAATGCAATTTTCATTTTAATTTCTTATTTCTGATGTTAAAGTATGAGTACGAGTAATCCGGTGTGTTCTTCTTTCTTGTTGGTTTTTCTTTTATGTGAAGAAAGATGATTGTGTGATTGGAATATTTAATATTACAAACTTACAAGAAAACGTGAATATATTTCTTTGAAAGAAAAAAAAAAAAAATAAACGAAAGAAGAAAATAATTACAATACAAACATAATACATGTGAATGTAGTATATAAAAAAAAAAAGCTAAATTATGTACTTGCATCTTGTATGTATTTAATATAGTGTATACAAGAATGTGGTAAAACTGGTAAAAATAAAACAAGAATTGAAAATATATATAACATAACTAAATAAAATCGAAAATTGAAAGCAGCATGAAAAAATAAAGGAACAGAATATACGTAGTGTGTACATACATATGTATGTGTTGTGTATTTAATGAAAAATATAAAAAAAATTTTTAATATATTTTATAATTTTTTTTTTTCTGATCCACATATTGTCTGATCTGATATTAGTGTTAAGGCTTGTTTATATTATCATGCATTGATCGTTTCATGCACGTAGCGTTTACTGCACGGAATTTTGTGCAGTGTTCATATGTCTCATGCATGCAACGTAACGTATCAAACATTTTATTGCACAGTTTTCAGTTTGATGCGTTATAGAATAGATCGTGATTTTTAAAATGGTTCAAAATTTATCAAATAAAGATTTAATGATTATATCATTGTTATTAGAAGAGGAAGATGTGGAAACTAAAAAACGTCGTAGGCGCTTTTCTGTCCACAAAATGCTTAAAAGAAGGCAAACAGAAGGCATCATATAAATAATTATATTCCCTGACAATTTCTATCAATTTTTCACAATCCATAGTTATTAATAAATGCGTATATAAACACTACAAAAAAATTTTGATTTGTCTGATCGGTACGGTCAAACTGTTCATACTAACCGTATTTCATCAGTCATCTTCAGTTCATACACGAATCGTTCCGCAAAATATTCTCGACGAGAATGCTGTTACGTGCAGGAACGGAACGGAGAATGCATGAACGGAAACGTTACGTTGTATATGAACACCTATATATAAAACTCATTAAAGAATATTTGTCGTGCCGTAAACGCTACGTGCATGAAACGATCAATGCATGATGATATAAACAAGCCTTTTCGAATAACACATTTTTATTTCAAATTAATGAAATATGAATAAATGTACATACGAGTACATATTGTAGGCAGCATGAATTTCTCTACAAAGAAAACAATACATATGTAATTATATTAAAAGCTGATTTAAAATTGAAACTTAAATACATTTCGTAAATGTTTTCTTTTTATTTTACAAATTTAAAAAAGTATGCACGAGAATATACATACAATTATAAATTATATGACATTTTTCACAAGTGTTCAAAATTAAAGAGAAAAATTAAAATACAATACAACCTCTCATTTATTTCAAATGTAAATAAGTAATGTATATTTTAAAAATAGCATATGGTATCAGACATAGTAATTAGATTATAAAATGACATTAACATAAAAATAATTCAAAAATTTACGTAGCAATAACATTTAAAAGAAACATTTTAAAATAAAACATGTTTTCGAAACAACAAAATTTAAACATTCGAAAAATTTGAATCGGAAGATAAAAACTTTTAAGAAAATTAAAAGCTTTTTCGAACAAATATTAAAATTAAAATTGATTTCATTAGAGTATAAAAAATATAATAATTTGTGGTAAATAAAATTCTAATAATCATACACATGTCACTTGTATACAAACATTATATCTAATCTTACAATATTATTAATGTACAAAAAATATGTGAATTAAATTATCTCAAACATATGCACGATCGACATTTCAGTAAGTTAAATAGAGATTATTCAAAGAAAAAGTATAAATTTATTGGAAAATTATAATTACGTTCACAGCTGGTATTTATTCATAAAATGTACATGTATGTACTTGAAGAAATACATGTACTCGTATGTAGCCAACAAATGTACACACAAACGTAAAATTATATTCAAATGAATACATATATATGTACATTTTTCCTCTAAACATTTATATCAATTCAATTTTAGAGTTGTCGTAATTATGAGCCACTTGAACATTTTTTAATTTATGTTCTCGTATTGATAGCTTTCAGCTGTTTAATATGTTTTCTTAAATGACAAAAAATTTAATTATGCAACAATTATTTCATTGATTGCTTTTAATGGTATGATACACATGTACGTGTTTATTTAAATTGTATGATCGTATATGTACGAATCAGGAATTTAAATCTAAATTTTTATGCTTTTATTATAATTGGCGAATTTTATATGCAGTTTGAGGTCGTTATCGATATGCTAAACAAGAAAAATATATTTATAAAAGTGCATTTTTTTCATAATTTAATGTAAAAAAAAAATTAACTTTTAATCAAAATCTTCAATTGTTACTAATTTAAGAAATTATCAGTAGAAGCAATTGTAATGGATTAAATTGAACTGAACAAATTCAAATGATTAGGTCATGTTGGGACCTAACAGACATGGACATGGATTCGAATAAAGCGTCCCAGAAAGTGATGATAAATCGTTCACAAATCACAAGGGAACAATCCTGTAGTGCTCTCGAGAATAACATCGTGAGACAATGGTCGGTATAATAAACTTAATGCGGTTAAAATGGTTGCATGACTAGAAAGAGAAAGCATTATACTGAATACTTTAGAGAGATAGCCTGCAAAACGTTAGGACTTTTAACGAGTTGCAGAGCCGTGAAAGAAGAAAATAAAGCAATTGTAGTAATACAAAATAAACATTTTCTTATGGCCGTATGTATACAGGACTGGAAAGAAAGAACATTGGACTGGAAAAATATGTAGAGGCATGTGCAAAATGTCAGAATCAGAACTCTTCATCTTTTGTACAGTCCAGTCAAGCAAAAAGAAAAGAAACAGTTGTAGTAGATATTATAAAATCAAGATTTCCTTATTGCAGTATGTATGACAAACATAAAAAAATCCTAACAAAAAATAAAAAATAAAAAGAAATATTTTCATTACATTTATCATTCAATCTGGTAATAAATTTTTGATTTTCATCTTTATTGCTACTGTATACTAAATAGTTTACGATCTGCGTATATCTTTGCATATACCGACATATCTATGTATGTACGTTCTCTTTATTAAAATTGCTTCTACCTTCTACGGCAAGCAATAATCGAAAAACGAAAGACAACTAATTAATTTAACAGATATTCAGATATGTATAACCATTATTATTATTGTTATTGTAAACCTCAATTGTAAATAGCATTTTAATGTTTTCTTAATTCATAAAGTTTAAATTTTTAAATAATAAAATTGAATTAAATGTAATAAGAAAAATGTCTATTTTAATTACATAATGTAATGAAAATTTAATTACAAAAAAAAATTTTTTAATACTCCCAGTTTAGCCCCCAAAATAAACGAAGAAAAATATAAATAAAAGATATTCCGTTAATTAATATAAAATGAAATATAAATCTTTAAGTTACATTATTACACGTTTTCTTATAACAAACAAGAAAAAAAAAATCCCCTCAGCATCAGTGTATCTTTATAATCGATATGCTATGTTTTACGAGTAAATATCCCCAAAAGGTAAAATAAAGTGTAAAAGGCCGTCAAAATATTAAATTGAATTAAATTAAAAGTTAAAATTTAATTATCTTTTTCTATAAATATGTATAGATACATATATGTATGTACATATATGTATGTATAAATGTAGTAGGCAAAAATAATATGAAGTTTTTTTTTTTTTTTTTACTTTTTTAAAGATTTAATATTTGTTGTGTTTTTGTTTCTATATTTAGAGGAAAATTTTTTTGTTGTTTAATTATATATTTTTTTGGTTTATTTTGGTTTTTTTTATTTTATTTTTCTAATTAAAAAGCTATTAAAATTTAATCGTTTACAATTTTTCGATAAAAAAATTTTTTGCCTTGACCATAAAACAAAAGATTTTAAAATTACATGAATATAGGTATAAAGGAAAATACACAATGAACATTCACATACATATTATATTTTTCTCTTTTGTTTATTTTCGAATTATTCATGAAATTCAAATTTTCATTTTTTTTTAATTTAATTTTTACTTTGATATACATATACATGTATAACTTTTTTGATATGCAAATGAAAATGCAAATATGTATAAAATGTTTATTGTAGGTTTACTATTATACGTACATATGTATGTATGTATGTACGTGTGTACAGATTTATGTACATATGTACATAAATAATAATATGAATTTTATGATCCATATGGGAATTGAGATTGCTTTTAACAAGCCCATATACAAACAGTATATTTATGCATATACGAATATTGACTGATCGATATATGTATGTATGTGTACGAGTACATATAAAATTGTGAAATGAATATAGTAAAAGTTAATTTTTATTATAGTTTTGTGTACATATATGTATAAATACCGAACATATGTTAATTAAATCTCTGTAGTATTTGAAAATTATTCAAAAAACAATTTTTTTTTTTATTTCATTTTTCTCTCTCTAACATCATACTTGTGTACATTATGAATTTCATATTGATTTTATTTATAGAAAATTTAAAAGGTAAAAATCGATTTCATTTTTAAATATTTATTCATATTTAATGCATGCCAGTATAAATATGTATGTACATATGTGTGGATGCATATAAATAATGTGTGCATAGGCAACATATGAAAAAGGAAATTGATATTTTCTGTTTTTAGTTTTTTTTTTTTTGTAATTTTTAACAGAAAGTTAAGTGAAAATTTATTACAATAAAAATTAATAATTTCATTTATAGTTGAATAATGAATGATGAAAAATTATAAATTCTATCATATACACATACGAGTATGCACATTTATGTTTACTATATCAATTTTTTTTCTTTGTTTTTTTTTTTATAAATGATATAAAAAAAAGGGCTTTTGTTCACATCGTAAAAAAAAAATAGGTAATTTGATTTTTTTTTTCCTTACTTTCTTTTCTTTAATTTCGTTTTGTTTTGTTTTCAGTCTGTTAATCAAATTGTTGTTCAATTAACATATAGATACGAGTACGAGTATATATGTATGTAATATACATATGTGGGAGGCGGTGTATCTAAGTTCATTAAGTAAAATTTTTTCTTTTGTTTTTTTTTTATTCATTTAATTTTTTTTTTTTAACTTAATGACTCACATATGAAATACTTTTAGTAAAGTTACCACCAAAACCATATCTATATTTATGGTAATATCATTTTTGATTTTAACTGTTCCAAAACGAAACAAAGAAATAATATAGAAGATTCATTTATACTCGTATATAACTCGTAGGTATCTTTTGGTAGGTATATGATCATATGCATGCATTACCTACATATTTAAATTTAATCAGCTCAAAAGTAAAAAAGAAAAAAAAATTAATGAACAATTTTAAACAAAACTTTCCCTTTAACTTGTATAAAAAAAAAATCATCTTTTTTTCATATTTTAATTTTAGTAAGTTTCTTTCATATTAAGAGAAAATAAATAAATAAAATAATTTACAAGAATAACAAAGGAAAAATAATAGAAAATAATATGTACTAGCGTACTAGAGATATTAGGTACATAATTAAATTTATTGTAGAAAACCTAAAATTTTGTATGCAATTATAAAAGATTTTCTGGGAAAATATTAAATATAAAATGAAAGGCTTGATATTCATAAATAATTTAAATCGAATTCGTTCTTAATCATAAACATTTTTCAATCATAACATAAAAATGTACTGCATAATACTCAAACACAGTAATGATGTACTGAAAATGTTAATTTGGCATTTAATAATAATATGAATTTTCATTCAAAATTATATATGAAATGATATGAATTAGCTATAGCTTTCATATCTTATCTCTTTTTAAACTTTTCTTATATAAAATGCTTGTGATATTTCTCATCACTTTGTTAGGTATTATATTAAATTCATATTTTGTTTTAATTTTCTCATACATCATCTAATCTAATTACGTTCATATGTATATAAACATATTACATGTACAGTGTGTGTTTATAGTAAATTTTTCCCACAAGGAAAAATAAAGAAAACATAAATGAGTATAATACTCCTGATAAACGGCAATTTTTCAGTGATCATTCATCTCACATTCTTTCATTTGAATTGTTATTCTAAAAACCCATGATACGTCGCCGGTAAACGGCAATTATTCTTTAGTGATCATTCATTTTCCGTCCAACATAATGAATTAAATTAAAATGATCATTGACATCGAGTTTCGGGAACTTCATTTGACGCGGAATACAAATTATGAAATGGAAATTTCCAATTTTTTAAAAACTTACAGTCGTGACTCGTGTAAAAATTAAAAATTTACACATGCAAACTTGTAATGACGGAGTGATCATTCGATAAAATGCTTTTATCAGGAGATTTTTTTTTTTTCGAGATTGATCATTCATACAAATAAAAACTGGTAGACTGATCATTGAAGAATCCCCATTTGTCAGAAGTATAACAAAGCTATCATATCCATCATCTTACCATTAAATGATCATTTCATTATTAAATACAGACACGATCGCGTTATAATTGTTTAAAATTAAGTTCTTTTCATTATTCACCATTTTTCTTCTTCTTCTTCTTCTTTCTCTGAATTAAAGAAATAAAATGGTATTTAATTGATAAAGATTATAAAGATTAGATCTAGACAATTCAAGAATATTTAATGGTAAATGATGTCTGATCTGTATATCTTATGCTCTACTCTATAATGTTGTGACCATTATTCACTAAATTTTTAATTAGATTAAAAATTAAAAAAATTTATATAAAAGAAAAACAATTCAATGAAAAACATTGTTTAATTTTCTCTTTAAAAATACGATATAATAATGACCAAATTTAAGAGTTAAATGACATTGGTAATGTCATCACGCATTTAAATAAAAATGAATATGAAAATTTTTTGTAGAAAAAAAAAAATTATTTTTTGTACGTTTTTATTTTTTTTTTTGTGATTGTGTTCGATCGATAATTTTTTTGTTTGTTTGTAAAAATGGTCGATCACCACACTCTACTATATGATACACGCAACGGATCTCACAAAAGTATGATAGTCAAAAGAAAACATAAACACCCGTATATGATTGAATAAATAAAAGTTTATACACAACACACCGATGTGGATGTAATCATCGTATGTACAACTGTACGTACAGTATGAAACTAAAGTGTCATTTTGATGGTAATGAACTATTTACACAAAAATTTCATCAATATTAGAAATAAATGTATATATCTACATATATCTACAATAAATGGAAAAAAAGAGATAAAAAAAAAATAAATAGAATTTCACAGAAAGGTCAAATCGAGTCGTCGTCGAATGTAATGTGTGTAAAATAAATCGATTTGTTGTCATCGTGACTAATACGTGTATCACGAAATCACCATTTAATTTGTGTATACACATACATACATATTTGTAGTAAAGATATATAAAAATGAAGATAAAAAGAAATGTTAATGACTTTTGGTATAAGAAAAACTTTAGTGTATAGAAGATTAAAAGTTTTTGATTCATTTCATTTTTCAACTTTTTGTAAATAAAATATTTAAATATTTTCCATTAAATTTTATATGACATGACTTCATGAAATTGTTGCCAAAATATAGATTTTTATTTTTATATTACTTTTATATTTTAGCGCAGTCATGTATACTTTACAACAATAACAACAAAATGTTATAATTATAACTTTCGGATGGAAATTATCATTCATTTTGTAATACGTTCAATTCTAGTGTTGTATATAAGGTACTAAAAAGAAAACAAAGTAAAAAATTGGAAAATTTATGCTAATAATATAATAAACGAAAAATTATTAACAATAAACAAAATTTTAAGTTCAAGTTCAATAACAAAAAGATAAAAAATTAAATAACAATATAGTGGACCACGCTGCGCAGTAACATAACAAAATAGATATATATACATGAATACAGGTACATATTTCAAGACTGTAATTTAGTGTATGACTATATACTAGACTAGCATGATCATTGTTGTTTACCTCTGCCTGTTTCTCTATCATATTCATTACATATGCGAGTATTTAATTAATTTTTTTAGATAAAAATTTTTAGATCATAATCAAAAAAGAATTTTTTTTTTTCGTATAAATTGATTCTATTCTTCTTAGACTTCTTATGTCGATATAATAAAATTCATTATTAATAAAATTTTGTATAGAGATTTATTTCAGTTCAGTTCAAATCGCACATTAAATCGTTATTATGAATTTTCCTGTTTCAAGTTTTTAAGTTTTTCTAATATGGTAGACAGACAAAAGCAAATCAATGATGATTCGTTGCGAGTGATCATTCATTTTCTGTCTGTCAGTCCAAATTAAATTGTTCGAATGAAGACTCAAAAATTGAATGAAGATGGTGAATTGGAAATTTCCAGTAGTGAAAAAAAATGAGCAAAAATCAAAGATTAAGATAATATAAAATTGACAATGAAAGCTAAAATTGACAATAAAAATTAAAAATATGTATATGATATCTAGAATGATTATTGAAAAAGTGTCGTTTGTTAGGAGGTTTTTCGAATTATCTTTTACACAAATAAAGACCGAAAGAATGATCACTGATTCACTTTAATCTGTCTACCACATAATGATGACCTTGTTTGTGTATTATATGAATAGGACATTAAACGCACATACAATAATAAATCATTCTTTTATTTTTAATTTTGTTTTTCCTCCTCGTTTGAAATTTACATATTCCATATTTCCTCTCAATTTTTCTTTGTGTATTATGCTATAATCGAATTTTCGTAAAAAAAAAAATCAAATTGTGACTAAATTCAATTTAAATAAAAAAAAAAAAAATTATAATAATAATTCATCCTTCCCATATACAAGAAAATGTATATATACATAATTCGATTCATACAATACTCTACTTTAGTTGTTTATTCAAAGACATTTTTCATCTAACATTGTTCAAAGTAAATTTAAATTTAGTTTTTTTTTTATTTTTTTTATTTAAAACCAAAATTATGAATTACGTAATTATATGACAAAATCATATGAAAAACAATACATATACCACGTATAGGCATCTAAGAAAATATGAGTATGTACCAATAATGAAATTCATTGCAAAATCTAAATTTAATATTTGAAATTTATGATCGGTTTGTTTAATATCATATACATACTAGTATGTAAATAGTATATTTTTTTTTATTGAAATATTAAAAACGGAAATATGTACTTCATTTATGAATATAAATTCTTTGCTTTTTATTGGAATTTATTTTTTTGATGCTTTTAAAAATTTTTCAGTACCTATACATTTTGTATAATATCCGATTTTTTTTTTCTTCTTACAAATATTTTTTTTTTTTCAAATTTTCAAAAACCTAAATAAATAAATATTTCTATCAATAAAGTCGTTAATTTAAAAAAAAAAAATTTTTTTTTCTTTCAAACTATATATGTATGTACATAATTGCAAAAATCTAGTTAGTTACATACTCCTCGTATGTACATTTCATGAAATCAATACGAAAAATATAACTAAGTATGTACATATCTTAAGCCATGTTCGTATTCGTATAGACAAGCGAAGCGGCACTGTAGCATTTTAGACATTTTAGTTTTTCTTATTTATTTTTATTGTTTTTTGTTTTTCTTTTCCCATAGAGTCAATTTGAATTTAATCTTTTCATTTATTTTCTACATATATTATTTGATTTCTTTTTTTTTTCTCTTTACTTTTGAATTTCTGAACAACACTCAAAAAATATAAAAATAAAAAGAAGAAGAAAAAGAACTTTTAAGGAGTGGTATGGTTTATTTTATTATTATTATGGTATGGTACATATATTGCCAATATCTCTTAAAAATATCAACAAGCAATTCAAATACTCAATCAATTATCATAGATATAAGCACCTAGACCTAGGCATACGCGCAAAGCAGACTCAGTTAGACATGCAAACAATTTATTTTTGATAGCAGAGACTATTAGAAGTTATAGCAGCCAATAGTAAATGTATACGGAGTTAACTACACCATAATATGAGTAAGTATGCACAAATGTACATTTGTAGCTATTTAGTGGAGTTGAAATTTAATTCATATACCATTCGGCATTACATTGGCAATTTACGAATGTAGAGGATCTGTCGTAAATTTACTTTTTTTTTTCAGTTTGAATTATTAACTAAAGTTTCATCTAAATCAGTAGTTAGTACATATAGAGTCACTGCTCACAGCTGTTTTTTTTACATTCTGCAAACACACATATACACATGTACATACATAGACAGTAAATATGTATGTAGTTTTTTACATTGCAAAGTATACATATTATACAGAAACATACATAAGTATATTATAATATTTTATAATGAAATAAACAAATAAATAATCAAACGAAATACAACCGTATGTAATCATAATCATTTATGCAAAACAATTTTATGCATTTATTTATTCATTTATGTATCTATATGATGCCTGTTTTGTTTTGTTATTGTAAACACACACACACACACATTTGCTATGAACATAAAATACAGTGTGAATTTGTATAAGTATTTACTATTTTTATTTTTATTTTATTTTTTTTTATTGAAAATATTTTTTAAGATTTTTTATGCAAATATTTTTGATAATTTCATATAGTTAGATAGATGATACTTGTCGATATAGATATCTATCATATCTCATAATAATAAATATGTATAAACAGAAAAATAAACCGCAATATGAAATAATAATATGTAACTTGTTTGAATTACATTTTCATTTTTATATTTATTTAATTATTAATTTTTATATACAAACATGATTGTATTTTTTGTTCATTTATTTTACATTTTTTTTTTTTTTGAATTGTTTTCGTTTATAATCGAAATTGATATCAGAAAAAAAGGAAAAAAAAAAAAAACAGCAATAAATACAAGAAAATAATAAAATATATGAATTATGTATAATATATTCTTAAAAGAAAACTACATAAAATGAAATTTCTATACACATTTCCTGGAAAATAAAAAAATTTATTTAATTATAAAATTTAACTAAATATGAAATGCTTTTTTAATATATTTTTGATTTTTAATTTATATATCAATTAATATTATTGCATGGATATGTATTTTTATATCACAAACATACATATTGTATATATTTATATATTTATGTAGTATGTTTTTGTTTAAATTATACAATAAAAAAAATATACTAAAATTACAACGATAATAATTAATATATGAAAAAGGAAATATTAAAAAATAAAAAAATTTCCTTCAATTTTTGTTTTTCAATCAAAAGTAAATAAGTATGGTATGTACATTATATGAAATTACATTCAAGTATTACTTGTTCTGCTTGTTGCATTTTAAATATTTTAATAAATAAAATTTACAACAATTGAAGATTTTATTTCAATACCAATAGTATATTCATATAAAAAGAGTATATGTATATCTGGAGGCAATTCCTTAATTTTTATTCTATTTTATTCATTCATTTTAGATTTTTTTTTTCTCCCATAACTAAAATAAAATAAACCACGCCATTACAATTTCAAAATGTAAATTTATGATACGAGAAAAAAACAAAAAAAAAAAAAACTTTGTTAATATGCTACGGATTACACTAATTTGCATTACATATGTGTAGTTTTAAACGGTAGATACATTTTCATATTGTAACATTTATTTATTTATTTATTATAGGGATGAGGTCAGTAAACTGCCTCATCCCCACCCACACCATGACCCACCAGGGCCTTTTGGCGATCATTTACATATTATTAAATCTACTTATTTCTAATTTGTTTCTGTGATACAATTTATGTAATGAGCGCGGCCACGCTATTATCTTTCACCGCATGTGTGGTGTAAAGGCAATAGCGGCTCCACAGGCTCACATCCATTGTATCCAGATTCTTACTCCTATATGTTGTTAGTATATACTTAATACTATGGTTAGTACTTATAGACTAAAAAACTTAAAATAGAAGGTTCTAAGATTTATATTAAATTTAATTTTGTATATACATATCTTATATTCATGTATGTAAGTATGCATAAATGTAAATAAATTCAGTACTAAAATAATTGAAATGAAATGAGTTTTACAAAAATAAAATAAAAATAAAAATGAAAATAAAATGGTAAAAATGTTTAATATTGTATCCTATCTTTCGTCATAATTATCATCATTGTCATCATTACCATCATCAACATCATATAATAATTGCCGTCAAAATACATATATGTATGTATGTATAAACTGCGCTCATAATATGCTCATCATATTGTAAATGGGTAATGTATTGTAAGCAACTTAAGCAGCTTGTTGCTATTAGTTTTCTTTTCTTTTTTTTTGGTATATAAAAAAAATCCCTATTATATTCATTCAAATACAAGAATATATACATACATAACATAATATTTACATTTGCATTTTTATTCAACTACATTTATGTGACAATCATCCACATGTATACACACATAAGTATCATATTATATAATGTAATAAGATAAATATACAAATACATATATGTACATACTATGTATATGTGCATGTGTATATTTAGTACAATTTTATGAAAATACTACAAGTACATTTATATAAATGCTCATTTTTATGCATCCAAACATTAGAATAAACACTACATTCATGATATTCATACACACACGCTAGAATACATAACATGAATTTTTTTGTTTATTTCTTTTTTTTCTTTATTTTTTTTTTTTTAAATGTTTCATTTATTGTTTAGATTTATAATATGTAATTGGATTCGTTCCACCTATCCATCCAATCCACCCACTGGATTATATTTCTTTTATATTTATCTTTTTCTTTTTTTCTTTTATTTACAAGCAAATGAAGTATTATATGAAGTAGTAGTAGCGGTAGTAATTTTACAGAAGATTTACATTTCCTTCAAAAATGCATGCATATGTACATACTATGTGTAGCATGTATTTCTTATATTTAACAAGAAAAAAAGTATGTTTCTGTGTATCTCTATTGTTGATGTTTTTACATTTTTATATGTACCTATACCCTAATGATGTGAATGTACTCGTATCCGTCCGTGTACTACAAAATTAGGTGAAATAATAAAAGTTGTAAAGACCGAAAAACATTAATTTTTTATATGTATTTCTGTTTTTTATTTTGAACATTTATTCATAATGGGATTTAACGTCAAAACTTCCAACTTCTAACGGTCACAAAAGACAAAACTAATCGAAAAGTTAATTTTAAATTTTGATTGCTGTGTTCTGCTCACTCTTGTATTGTATGGCAAATGATCATGGAAGGATACACGATTAAACAACGCGTAGGAATTATTCGAATTTATTATCAAAATGAATGTTTGGCTCACAATAATGTACATCTAAAAACAAAAATAAAACTATACAATACGCTGATAAGACCAATTCTGACTTATGAAGGGGAAACGTAAAGAAGAATATTATAGGACCGGTACGTGAAGGGAATCATTGAAGGATTATATACAATCAGTAATTGTGCAATATGTTCAATGATTTCGATATTGCAACTGCCGTTAGGCTAATTAGGCAGAGATGGACAGGACATGTAATATAAGGATGCCACATAATCGAGTCCCAAAGAAGATCCTAGATAGCAGAAACCAGATAGAGGGAAAATACTTCCAAGACGCTCAAGTGAGAGAGACGGATTGATAAAATACATTGCTAAATTGTAACAATTGGAAAGATGAGGCATCAAATCGTGAAAATTGGAGGTCAAGATTGAGGTCCGCCCTGTCCGATTTGGACCGTAACGCCAAGAAGAGAAAAGAAGAGAGAGATTTACCAATATTTTAAATTTTAAATTTTTGTACATAATGTATGAGTACCTATATCAAATTCAGCTTTGTATACCATGCGAAAATTGGTAGTTTGATCGCATAATTTAATGTTTAGGAATTCAATCTAAATACAAAAAAAAATTATGTAAATAGGTAATTCACTATAAATTAGACATTAAATTACAATATTTCTACATTCATCCAGTTCGTGATATGGCATATAATTGGAACCAATATTGACAAAACTCCTATTATTTTTTAAAAAAAATTATGAAAATCTGACAGTTAGTTTTAATTAAACTGCAGCTTAGTTTAGTAACAATATTGAAAAACATATAACATTTTGACAGTTGACAGATACTTTTTAACTGTAATGGTAATTATATGCATTCAAAAATTAGCTATGGTCAACATAAATTCAATAGTCAACTAGCATAATCACAGCATAACTTGACTATGCAATTACCCCGTTGCTATGATTATAGTAAGATTTTGGAAATCATTCCTCATGGTAAGTGGAAAAATTTGAATTAAAGCTAAATCTCTTTCAAATATAGATAGTAGTAGCTTAAAGTAAAAACAAGTCTCTAATTCAACTTTATTACAATTTTACTTTTACATTAGTAATGACGACAGGAATCTGCCGATTTACTATTATTAGTCACTGAACAACTGATTGACACTATTGTAGTCTATAAAACGCTTGGAAATTATGATGACAGTTATGCCCATTTTTTTACCGCAATATGTATTTTTAAGCAATCAAAAGTTATAATATTGTAGTAAAATTTTGAAACGCACTACTAATTATCATCATCTCCCACCATATGGTTTATACTTAGATTTTCATAAGCCTATATTATTTGTTTTAATTTATTTTCTTTCAGATTTTTAAGTCTTTTCATCCAGAGCATCTATTATTGGCATTTTATTTACATAATAATATGCACATATGAATATACATATTTACATGTGTATACGTTACATTATATCGAAAAAAAACAACAGTCGACACAAATTTACGAGTAATTCTTCTTCTCATTTTTTGTAGATACATATGTATACACACACACATGAGTGCGTAAATATTTTCTTTTGTTTTTTCTTATCTTCTTTTATTCATATTCAGATTAAATTAACATAATAAAAAACAAATTTTTTTTTGTATCTATGACAATATATTAATTTAATTCAATGACATTTTATGTACGAGTATAATCGTATTATATCATATCACTATACATATGTAATACTTTGTATACTATTATCTGATTATATTAAAATCAAAACAAATAAAAAGTAACGAAAAAAAAAAACAATTATAAAAAATAAAGAAGAAAAATCAAAATAAAACAACAACAAAGAACAAAAAAAATCTCTGTTTGTACTGTCATATTATTTAGGTCAGGTATGGAATATTTAATTTAATAAATCCATCATCGTCATATCGATTGTATGTATTTTGTGTTGTGTTGTTCGAAAATCAATTTTAAAATTTACAAAACAAAAAAATGCGAAAAAAAAGACGCCACAACACTTCACATCTGTATCTATCTATGCCAAATACATAAATATCGAATATGTTTGTGTATACATGAGATAAATACATGTATGAAAAAAAACATTGAAAAAAATATAAAAACAAAAAAAAAACATAAATTATAATTATTTAAATGATTACATAAATTATAAACAATAAATAGTATGTCACATGCTTGATTTTAAAGAAATCAATCGTTAATAATTATAAATAATTCTTTGTGTGTTTTATAAATTATATATGTAGTTATATATGAGAATATCTATGTACATGTAAATATATACTGGGCTGTTTGATAAGTCTTTGGTCTCACAAAGAGATGTCGTCTTAAATTCAAATTTGAAATAATTTTTGACAATAGTGATACTTCAAACATCTGTACATAAATTTTTTTCAAGATACGGTAATTAGTCTGTGTTTGACAGTGATTAGAAGCAAGCCACATGTAACGTTTTTGGAATAATGGAAAAAAGTGAATTTCGAGTTTTAATTAAACATTGTTTTAAATTGGGAAAAATGGTGTTCAAACAAAAGAATGGCTTGATAAGCATTACGGGGAATCTGCACCATCGAAATCAACAATCACATACTGGCTGAATGAATTTAAACATGGTCGTACAAGCACGAAGGACGTTGAACGCGTTGGTAGACCAAAGGAGGCAACAACTCCAGAAGTCATCAAAAAAATCAAAAAAATCCACAAAATAATAAGAAACGACCGCAAAATAAAAATTCGTGAGCTAGCTGGCATGGTAAACGTTTCAACCGAACGTGTTTTTAATATTATACACGAACATTTGGGAATGATAAAACTGATTGCAAAATGGGTGCCGCGCGTTCACTAACAATTGATCAAAAACAGCAACGAGTTGACGATTCGGAGGAATGTTTAAGGCTATGGCGATATGATCCACAAGAATTTTTGCGGCGTTACATCACTGTTGATGAAACATGGATTCATTACTACACGCCCGAATCAACTCAACAGTCAAAACAGTGGACAGAGCCTGGTACAAGTGCACCGAAACGGCCAAAAGTGAGTCAATCAGCTGGAAAAGTTTTGGCAACTGTGTTCTGGGACGCGCATGGAATAATATTTGTCGATTATCTTGAAAGAGGAAGAACTATAACAGGAGAGTATTACGTAAGTTTATTGGATCGATTGGAGGATACACTTAGACAAAAACGACCGCATTTAGCAAAGAAAAAAGTGATTTTCCACCATGATAACGCACCGGCTCACGCATGCGCAATCGCGACTGCAAAACTGCTAGAATTGCGATACGAAGTGCTCCCACATTCACCATATTCTCCAGATTTGGCGCCGTGTGACTTCTACCTCTTCCCAAATTTGAAAAGATGGCTCACTGGACGCCGATTTTATTCAAATGATGAAGTAATAACCGCAACAAATGCATATTTTGAAGGTTTTCAAAAATCATACTTTGCTGATGGCATAAAAAAAGTGGAAAACCGCTGGATGAAGTGTATCGAGTTGGAAGGAGACTATGTCGAATAATAAAAAAAAATTTCATGAAAAACAGTTTTCTTTCTTACCGAGACCAAAGACTTATCAAACAGCCTAGTATAATATATACTACTCGTATGCATTTATGTACAACTCATATCGTGTGTTTTATTTGTGTATTAATGAATTTTTAATTATTATAACTGTTGTTTTTTTCATTTATTTTAGAAATGAATTTCAATTGAGCACAAAAAATCAATAAATGCATCACATATGTATACATAATAATGAACGTATGTACATAAATGAATAAATGTGTGTATATGTATATATGTATGTATATGTGTATCCACAATGCATATATGAGCATGTGCATATATACATACAAAATATTATTTTTTTTTTCATATGAATATTCATGAATTCAAGAGTGTTTTTATGCTATGTATTGTTCTGGAATATCAAAAAGATTTTTATTGCATTGATTTCTCTGCTAACAAAACAAAAACAAAAAATTAAAGCTATTATTAATATCTGAATTATCGATTATTATAGAAAAATAATCCATTTTATTGTATATTTTATATTTTATTTTTTATAATTTTTTTTTCTACTTATTTCAGATTTTTTTCAATTCTAAAAATTTGAACAAAAAGAAGAATATTGAAATAGAAATGTAATTGTCGTAAAAAATGAATTTTATGGTGCCTTTTATCAGATTGCTTACAAATATCAAACAATAAATTAATCTCAAATAAATATTTCGTCGTAATGTATGATAAATAATTTATTCACATGTAACTTTGAATTACATAAACAAGTTAATATATGATAAATAATTGATTAGCTTTTTATCACGTTCTCTGTTGTTTTTTTTTTTAATCAAAAATGTTTATTGTTCTTTTTTTATTGATTTTTATTTTTGTTATTTTTGTTTTTCAATTAATACAAATTTCATGGAAAAGTGTTTTGCGTTGAATTTCTTACAAAGAAAAAACAAATTATGTACCTACAAGCATTAATAATACAAAAAATAAATTTTTATTTTTGACTTGATTCATTTAATACATGTATGTAGAATCAATTTGGATCGTACCTATAATTTGATATTTACGTGCATGTAAAATTTTTCAGAAGAAAAAAAAAAAAAAACAACCAAAACAAAACAAAACGTTTTACTCAATTTTTCTTCTAGTAAATTTTTATAAAGTTCTAGGTTAAAGTCAAAAATTGACCATGTCTACAAAATAATAGTCTACATATAATCTTTCCTATTAATTGGATTAATAATAGACGGAATGACTGGCTGCGGCTGATGATGATAATTAAAAAATAAAATTAACAAAGATACTTACACAGTTGTTGCTATTCAGTATTATATTTAATGACGACTACATACGAATGAAATGATATGTATTCTTGAAATTGAATTTAAATTTTTAATTCAAGGTTTTCAACGTGAATATATGTACACACAATCATACGTAATATTACGCAAATCCAGAGACGCATTGTATTTGATTTTTGAAACGAAAATTATTTGGTATATGAACGTGTATGCGTACCTACATTTCATTTTAGAATTGAATCTTTGATGAATAAAAGATTAATTTAAATAAATGATAATTTAGTTAGTAATAATTTGGATAATTCAATATTAAAAAATGTGCTAAAGTTTGAAGAAACAACCATCAAAAGTCATTTCATAATTACATCATTTGTCAGTATAGATGCATTAAATTTAAAATCCGATTAATTTTAGACAAGCAAAATTAAATTTTACAGTGAATTACTATTCGAAAAATTCAAAATTTTCAAAATTATAATGAAGAGAAAACTATGATATTTTACATTATAAATTTTGCAATTATTCTAAAAATTCGTTCACAATATGTACCACTATACTAGCATGTTTTAAATGATCATTTCACACACGTTTTAATTTTACAATTTCAGTCTTCAATCATAATAAATAATAACAATAAATATTTATTTTATGTTCAATTTTTCATTTCGAACAAAATAATAATAATAAGAAGAAGAAATTAAATCATCGCATACAGAAAAACAATTTTTTACTGATTCATTCACGATTTATCTTTGAGAAGAAAAAAAAAATTAATTCAAATTTGACCTTTCATATTACACTCTTAATTTATTCACGTATTATTTAAAATGTCATTTTCGTTTATCTTCTCTTTGTAAATTTATACATATATCATATGTATGTATGTATGTGTGATATGCAATAACTCTATAATATAACAAAAAAGGATTTCATTTTATTTTTTCTTCAATTTTTTTTTTTTTTCATTTTCATTTTCCTTACCCCCTAGACTAAAATTATACATACAAACTTCCGTCATTTTATAAGGTTCATTTATTTTAGTTTCCTTTTTTTTTTCATTCTCTTAAAATAATTTTCTGACTGAAATGAATTAAACTAAGTAAAGTAAAGCAAAACAAAGCATAGCAGAAAAAAATGTATATCACGAAAATCTATTTAATTTTTTTTTTCCCTATATAACCTTAATTCAAAAATCATAATATAAATAAATTTTAGAGAATGAAAAATACACACACATAAAGTTATTCACATAATACGAGTAGAAAAAAATATTTGTAACACTGTAACGTACATATATGTTATCTTGCCATAACGTGCCATAACGTACTTTACAATTTTGTTACGTTACAACGACGACGTGCATATATGTATGCTGTTTAATGTATCGTTTTGACCGTGATAGTTGTAGTTACAACTGAACGCTTTCAACTAACTACCTGAGGCATACAAGTTCAATGATGCAGAACAATCACAAAAAAAAAAAAAAAATAATAAACGAAAAAATATCTCAAAATATCAAAAAAAATACCTTTTAAAATGACGAAAAAATTCGTGATCAAAAAATTATGAAAAAAAAAAAATAATAATAAAGGAATAAGAAAACCAAAACAAAAATACTAAAATGTGAATACCTACACCACATTAAACTACAGCATCTCATAGAAAGCAAGGAAAAATTCTCTCCATTTTTTTTTCGCTTTTTTCGTATTCATCTTGACTTTGGATTATCAATTTTTTTTCTCCATCTTGTTATTATTACTATTTGCTTGTTTTTTGTAAAAAAAAAAAAAAAAAATGCTGTTGCCTAAATTATTATTATATCTACAACTTGTAAACTAAAATATTTTCATGTTTAATCCATATAACACATCATAACAAAACGATAAGAAAAATAAAAAAAAATCAAAGAAACACCTTGAAAATCGTTTTTTTTTTTTTTTTTAAAATTCGTCTTTCGAGTATGTATGGTAAGAAAAAATGAAATCTGTTATGAATCTACAAAGATGCACCAGCAACAGAAACAGAAATACATACTCGTACAAAAAGAAAACAGTAGTAGTAAAATAATGTACTTAACACAATAGAACACGTTGTATATCGAAATTTATACAAATAATAGATGATACTGTACACATAAACAATAACAGAAAAAGAAGAAAAACAAATATGAAGAAGGACGATTTTCATTTATTTATTTCGAAACAATCACGATATAATTTTTTATTATGCTTTTTAATCGCGGATAAATATCAATTATTTTTATTTATCGTAAACATGATTTCATTTTTCATTTATGTTTGCATGTAGAATGGGTATAATTTGTATTGAACTGTGTGTACATATGTATGTACTTTTGCATCTTCTTAATAACAGCAATAATGATAGTGATGATGTTATGCATAATGCTGATGATTATGATGATGAAAATCAAGATATTATGATGATTTTATAAAAATACATACATATTATATGAAAATGTTTATATGTATAGATTTTGATGGGAATTCATGAAAAAACAAAAAAAAAAAAACTTGAAAAATTTGTGAATTCCTAAACGTCAATTTAATTTGCATTTTGACTGTCACGATACATTACTGAAAAAATTTTCATTTGCATTGCATCATAAGTACATCTTCACGATGAACTAGTTGCTCAAATTTGCTTTCGTCAAAAAAAAAAAAAAAAAATTAACAAGTGGTTTTGAAATTAGAAACGAAATACATTATCATTATCATGCATACTCTTCGATTTAAAAATTTTTGATATTATAAAAATACATAGTATGTACAATAATTTGACATTTATGAATAAATCCAATGTTTTGATTCACAAAATAAATTTACTTGATACCGCATTGCGATATTCAGAAAACAATGATAAAAGGTCAAATTAATTTGTCTTATTATTATAGGATCAAAATATCATCATTGCACAGATTATCGTTATTATGATAAGCGAGAGCTGAAAGAGCTGTCATTAGAACGTTATTCATTCATTTATTCCCAATGTTTTTATACAGTTTTTATATAGACTTTTATGTAAATAAACGTATATGCAGATGTACCACAATGGAAAATCATCGCGTTCTTGTATCTGTATGTAATTTACTGTTCTGGTACTGCACAATATTTCTTATTATTTATTTTTTGTAATAATATTCAAATAACAATTATTTATTTATCTTTATACATGATAACATGTAACATACATAAGTCAATTAATTTGATGGTTATGTTCTCCTCCTACAATAAAATTTACTCAAGAGTTATCAAAAACATTTTATAATATGTTGTCAAAAACATGAATTTTCTATGTCATTTATATATAGTACATACATATTTAAAAAAGTGTATGCAGTTCTCGTCCGTATATCGTATATGCATAACATAACCATTTTATCATAGAATAAAACAAACATAAAAGAAAAATAAAATATGTACATATATTAACATATGGATAACATCAAAAATATTTACATATACATATCTCTATGTAGGGTAGATTAATGTGTTGTTAAATATATTAAACATCATCATACATTATAATTCATGTAACTTACATTAAATATTCTGTAAAGATTTACATTTTATTCATATCAAATACTATATTATGTGAATGAAATATTATATGGAATGTGTATGTGCATGTTGTATGCAGAACAACAGTTACATAAAATATACATAATAATAAATTGACTATGGAACTACGAAAAGGAAAAAAAAACGTGACTTTCAACTTGATATTTTTAATTTGTTTACAAAATTTCAATCACTTTTGTGCTTTTTGAAAAAAAAAAAAAAAAAAAAAACAAACAAACAAAAACGTAAAAGTCGAGAAAAAAAAAAGAAAACAAATATTTAGCAAAATAAACAAAAGGAAAGAAAAATAAATTACAGGTAACGATAACAACGATTATAAACAACAAATACACAAAAAATACGTTACTAATATGTACATACTGTGAAAATAATTAACCATAAAAATCTATAGCAGTATAGGAAAAAAATGCATATTCGAAAAAAAAAAGATTGCAAACGATACCTTTCATCCTTCTATTGAATTTCCAATGTCATTTTTTTTTTAATTCGTACATTTTTTTATGCTCAGATTGAATATGTCTAAAATGAAAATCAATATTGAAATTTTTCGATTGAGTATTATAGGTAGGTAGCAAGGTAATTGGAACACTCTATAGGTAGTATAAAGAATGAATGAGAAATGAAACGTGACGTAACAAAAACTCATATAAAGATTTGTAATGCATTTTCGTAAGCAATTTTAAAGGAAAAATGAGGAATTGTTTAAAAAAAATCATGAATTTTATTTTATTGTTTTTATTATTTTTTTTTCTATTTTTCAAATTACAATTACAATTACTCAATTCAAATTACTTGAAATTTCTTTGTTTAAATCTTAAATGTCTAATTTTAAAGTAATAGCACAAGACAAATAAATATATTTATTTGTCTTGTGGTAATAATAATAATCTACATATAAAATAGAGATTTTTAATATTAGTTGGTAAATTAATTTGTTTTGAATTGAATAAATGTTTTTCTAAAAAATTTATCTCACAATACAAATTACTTTCATTAATTTTTAAAAATATTTCTTCAAGTTTTTTAATATTTTTTGAAAACTCCAGCTTTGGTTTTTCAAACCGTCTTCGGATTTAAAATCAATCCATGTGTGTGTAAGTTGGATTGGTGTGCAAAAACTCCTTCAAATTTAGTTTTTTTTATGATAAATCTAGAAAGATATTCAATGATTTATTCATTTTCTTCAATTTTTTCAACATAATTTTTTAAATTGATGTTTGATTGGCGAAAATTAGCAACATAGTCATCAAATTCTCCAAGTCTTCATCGTTACATGAATCCTTCCACTCTAATAAAAAAGCAGTTGGAAACTCATCTATTTCAGTAGTTATTTCTACATTGCTGTAGTCACTCACTTTTAAAATTAAATTAGTATTTAAATTTTTTATTTTAGAATTTTTCGCAGCACATTTACAGCAAATTTATATAAAATTTCAAATAAATATACTATATTATTAATTGCAAATAATGGGTTAAGAACTGCTCTACGACAAAAGGATTCATAAAAAATGTCTTAAAGTATATACAAAAGACTAGGTCTAGAATAGGTTTAGTCTCTTCTTTTATCAATAAATTTTTCAAATTATAAATTTGCAATTTCTAATAATTCTATTTTTCCTTATTAATGTATTTATTATTTTTATTTTCCTTTCTTGGATATGTTTTCTTTATCTCATTTCGTTAAATAAGTTTAATATTATTTGAATAATATAGAAATTAGTAGCTCTTAGATCAGCACAAGCTGTTTGAGTTTACTAAATAAATAGATGTAGTTAGAATAGTTTGAATTTAAACAGAAAATAAATTAATTTTTAATAAATTAATAATTACTTTATGTGAATTTTGATGAAAAAAATAAATAAATAAAATAAATAAAATCGTTTTAATCATATAAACAAATGTTTGTTATGATTCATTTTCCAGATCGTTCATATGATTTTGTATGGCCATACGATCTAATATTTGTAATTTCTTTTTTAAATGGCGCTTGCCAGTTTCAACTGATACTACCTATAGAGTGTTCCAATTACCTTGGGTAGGTAGATATTTTTTCTTCATTTTCAGCTTAAATCAGATTATTAAACATCGAATATATCTATATGCTTGCATGTACATTTGATTTGTAAGCATAGGAATGAGTATACTTTTGTCAATACATATTTGATTTTTTTTTTTTTTTAAAAAAGCAACTAAAAGAAGTATGAATATAAATGAAATGAAAAACTTCATTTAGAAGTCACATTATTTGAGAAAACACAAATTTTCTGTGAATTTTTTTTTTTAGTTTTTTGATTTCCAAAGACAACAAACAAATTTGAATTGAAATTTGAGAAATTTATTAAAAAAGGGTCGATCAATTCTCTTGTATAAGGCAAAGAACCTTTATTGTATAGAAGTAAAATGCAATGTACCCAGGTTCAAAATTAAAAAGAAAAATATAAATAAAAATTTTTCAGTTTTATTTTATAAAAATAAAATTTTTTTTATATCAGCTGAATTGCTGAATTATTAATTCAGCAAAACATTTTATTCATTTTTTCAATGCAAATCATTACAAATTGAATTTTAAAAGAAAAATACTTTTTAATTTTCACGTGCTTACATGAATTTCAGGCGTAAATGAATGATAAGACATGAAATTCTATTGTAAAATTTTTATTTATTTATTTTTTAATTTTTTTTTTAAATCATTGATTCCGGACTAATTTTTCCATAGTACACATTTTAATTAATTGAATTTAAATATTATTTCCTGTTTTATAAATGAATGTTTTTGTTTTTTGTTTTTATTTATTTTTTTTTTTTTTTTTCATTTATAAACATCCGATATCTTAATATGTTAACAATGTTAAACAATGAACTTTATTACATTATTCATTAATTTCTATGTCAATGTTTATAATTGCTATATACATACACACATGATATGTACATATACTGGAAAATCTTTATGAATTGCAAATACAAATAAATTAGTTTTCCAAAATAAAATTAATTATAAAAATATACATAGAGACATTGTTATATTCAGATTTATAAAAATGAAGAAAGAGAAAATAATAAATTAATGACCTTTGATAAATGACAAAAATATACATAGATCTCTTACAGTATTACAAACAATTTTTTATTTTATTTTTAATATTTTCATACATTACTACATTGTATTCATTTCTTTATTATAATAATATGTATCTATACGAGAATGTCAGAGATCATTATTTACATGATTTCTTTATTATTTTGACTTTTTATGGTATTTTATAATAATGAGATATTTATTATTATATGAAAAGAGAAAAAAACTAAAAATAAAATGAATGAATGAAATTATAAAAAATTTTTCTATTTTGGTAAAAAGCCAATAACATAAAGACATTTACCATAAATTCATAATTCATCTGAGTCATTTAGTTTTTCTTTATTTTTGTCTGGTGTTTTTCATTTTAGAATTCATTTTTACACTGATTCATGAAAATATGATGATAAAAAAAAAGTAATATGTAATGTGTAAAGATGGTGTAAGTATATACTCGTATATATAGATAAATTATTAATAATAATAATATTTAAATGTTAAAATTAAAAATAAAATCAAAAAAAAAAAAAAAGAAATAAATAAATTAAAATTCGTTTATGCCCGCGTATGTAAAAATATAAATCGCATATTATATACGGTAAATGGTAATGAAAATGATTCAGAAACATTTAATTTTAAAAAAAAAACTCTATTAATAAAAAGGAAAAAAATAATGCATATAAGGATTGTAAATTGAATAAAGAAATTTGAAGAAAAAAAAAAATACAATAACACCGTAATAATAAAATCATACAAGTGTAATACAGTATAAAATAATAAAATAATTAAAATAATAAAGTTGTAAATAATGTTGACTGACGTATTATTTTATTTTTCTTTTTACAATTTTGTGCTACTTTTTTTTTATCGTTTGTATTTCTTCCTTTTATAAATTCATATTCAAACACAAATAAGTATTGCATTTTAATTGCATACAACAAACATAATACGAGTATGTAGCTACAAATTAATATGCACATTTTTTTTCTTTTTGTTATTAATTACTTATTATTTAAATACATATAATTTATGGCACATTATAGCACATTATACCATATTTATAATAGAATAGTTTTTGAACAACTCATTTTCCCATAACGAAAATTTTTACATTTTATTTATTTGTACATTAATCTATCTACTTATATGTATGTGTATCTATCAAGTATGTATGTAATTTAATTTTGTTGTATATTTTTTTTTTATTCCTTTATCTACTAACTACTACTATAATTCTACCTCGCGACGCGTGTATACGTTTATTCAAATTCAATGGAATTTTTTTTTATGGTTTTTTTTTTCACTTATTTTGCTTATGCATAAGCATAAAGAATTTATCAAATTAAGATTAGTAAACAGTCACAAAATATTTTTTTTTATATTTGTTTATTGCGAATGTTTGTACACATGTACAAATTAGAATTCAGGGATATTTCCGGTTTTTATACATGTATGTACTCGTAAGTAATTTTTTTTTTTTCAAAATAAAATAAATCGGTAAATAAAATTTCAATATTATTCGAGTAGTGTGTATGTATTTTTTTCATTTTAAAAATACGAGTACATATGTAGTATCGTTGGTATGAGTAATATACATTCAATATAATATTATTCATGTATTTATTTATACTTAATATATTAAATGAAATTTTTTATCGTGTGATATTTCATGGTATTTCATTTTATATGCAATTAGTAACGGGTGGAATTAAATGAATTTACATATAGTATTCACTATTCACATATTATACTGGTACGTACATATGTACATATTTGCAAAAGTAGAGATAATAATGTTCAGTATATTAAATGAATGAATGAATATATGTATATGCAACTGTAACTACGATGATGATAAATTTCTTAATATAATGTAATATAAAATTAAAAATATTACGAATATAGGGCAACAAAACAACATACATAACATTATGTACATAAATATAATTAATATGAGTATATGTAATGTACTTAAAGACAAAATTTATATTAAATTAGAAATTTAAATTTATACTAGACTAGCCAGAAGTGTAAAGATGTAAATCAAACTAAAAAATAATTAATTGACATTATCATTTTTGTATATCATCTTGTTCGTATGTGTGTAATTTAACATATTTAATTTACACACGTTTAATCGAACAGCATATTATATATGTACCTACTATCAGAAAAGTATCGGGAGTTTGTAATTTAAAAATGCTGTGCTAGGAATTTTTCAAACCAAATTTTGTTCATAACTTAGTATCACTGTACTTGATTACTACGCCAACAATGAGCATAAATCAGACATCGGTTTACATACATATATCAGATGTTTGAATCAATTTACTTTTATATTGTTTAAGAGTTTATCTTAAATTTTGTGTTGTAAATAAATTTTCGTGTGCGGAAAGTCCTAAATAAATGTTAGAAAATGCTTATGTTATATCAGTCACATCAAAGACGGGATCTTATGAGTGGTGCAAAGCATTTAAGTGGGGTGGAAAAATTGTCAACGAGAAAAATCATCGATGATGTAAAGAAAAAAATAATCAGTTGCTTGTTCGATTTTGATCGATATTTTTGGACATGAAACGCATCGTTGCACTGCTAATTCCAAAAGATTTGAATTTGCTTCAATAAGAGTACATCATAGAAATTTCTGAAGATGCTTGCATCAATTATTTTGGAGCTTACTTTCATAAACAGGTAACGAGACATAAATCTACAAGTTGAATATGTAAGCTAATCAAAAAATTTCAGAATGGTACTTCATTAACAAACCATAATCATGAAAACCAAAATTTGTTGGAGGAGCTGTAAACAACTAACTGAATCAACAGATTACAAACAACTGATTACACATATTTGGGTAATCGAGCACAGTGCTACTAAGTATTGGATCAAATTTACAAAATTTACAAAATTCTTAACACAGCCTTCTTGAATTATAAATGACCGATACTTTTCTGACAGAGTAGTACATACATATGTACGAGTACATATAATGTGCATCATACCATCATACACTTTATAAATATACATTACGTTATTTAAGAGGAAAAAATAAATAAAATTAGAACTTTATATGTATACATAGATATATTGAATTTTTTAAATAATTTTCTCTAAACTATGACATATTTAAAATGTGTTAATGCTGATATACTGATTTATGATTACATATACTATAATATGCACTAGCACTACCTAATACAGGCTGGTATGAATGTTGTTGAAATGACAAATAAAGAAAAATAAGCAATATCAAAAAAAAAAAAAAACAAATCAAATAAATCATTTAAAAAAAGGAATAGGAAAAAAAATAAAAAAAAGGTTTAAATTTCAATTTACATACAAATGTATTTCCAGATGCCTTATAAATTTTTTGCAATTTAACTAATTTTATTTATTTATTTCACTAACACTTGATGCGATAATAATCAACAGTATTTATGCAGTATATGGATGTATATATGTATATGTACATATCTAATACATACATATATGTATAATTTCTTCTTCTTTTATTTTTCAATTCTATCATATTGTCACGTACATATTTATTTACAACTTAATTTGAAATAAACTTGGAACTCATATACGAGTTATATATGTATGTATACTTGAAATATGTTTCAATGTAAGTATATATACAGACATTTTAATAACAAATAAAACATTTTATTTAACGTATAAACATTGAAAATACAAATTACATTCATATCCACAAGTAATTAAAATTTTCAATTAGATATTCGCACATAACGAAAAATATGAAAAAGAAACTATAAAAAAAATTTTTTTTTTTTCTATTTCCTTTTTGTTTATTTTTTATTGATCGTTCTATATGAACATCATGGAAGAGAAGAGAGTATATCGTAAATAGATCGATATCGAATATGTGATGCTTAATGAAATTAATTTTAAAACAATAACAAATTCATAAATTTTCTATTTATTCTCTTTTACATATACATTCATATACAGTGGCGTTTGCATTTTTCTTTTTTTTCTTTGAAGGTCAATTATAATAATTAATTTTTTTTATTTTTCATTTATTTTCTATTTTACATTTTTCAAGAATTTTCTAAATTAAGATATCTACCCATACACATATACGTATACACATAATATACATACATACTTGTAATTTTATGTATAGATGTATCAGTTTGTCTTCCTTTATAATCATATTAAATGAAAATTCATTATCTTTCACTAGACAATTGTCTACTAGACAATAGATAGGAATAATAGAGAATCATCTTTAATTTAATTTCATACTTCAATGAAAGAAGATGCGGAAAAATATGAATTACATATTTTGTTCTTTTCACGTCGTACACATTAAATAAGAAACAAAATTTGCTTTAATTTTTATTTTCATTTTTCTGTTATTATTTGGAATAATATTAATAAAAATTTAATTTTATGTGTATCTACACAAATGTAATGTTTAATAATTAAAAAGATTATCGTGTATGTATATGAACGTTTTTATTTGTTAAATCGTTGATACAAAATAAAGAAAAAAAAAAGGAAGAAGAAAATGTATTAAGAAATATTCGAAAAAATTTAATTATTTTGGGAAGAATATTTTTGGAAGTTTTTTCTTTAATAGAAATCTATTTTTAAAACTGAGATTATGGTACACATTTAGATATTTATGTACATTATGAAATGTTATTATAATGGTGTTACACTGAAAATAAAAAAAGTATATATGTACATATATATTTTTAAATATAATCATGTGTTTTATAATTAAATTTTTATTTTATTTTTCTGATGCTGTTTTCTTTTGATTTTTTGATCATTTCGAAAAACATTTTTATATGTATACACTCCCATGTATACATACTTAATTATAAATTGAAAACAATTTTCTATCCGTGAATTCATGTACATATTTTAAATTTAAAATAATTTTATTAATATTAAATTTATTTTAAATTATATCTACCAAACAGTTTCAATATCCCAAATTCATAAATTACAATTTAAAATAATTATAAATTATTTGAAAATATGTAATGTTCAATTTATATTGTATGTTGTATGTGATTGTATGTACCTATGGGTGTATAATGTCGAAAGAAAATTTGTTTTTAATTAATTTGAAAAAATTTCCAAATAATAATATCGAATTATGTTTTCTATCGAAAGCAGAAACTCTATAACCAATATCAATATGTATTCCTCATTATGTATACATGCGCCTACATACATTATATGTAATATGAAATTTCTTAATTATTTTATACATTTTTCACTTTGAAAATGTGATTTTTATTAAAGCAATTTAAATGTCTATACTTTGTAGAAGAGAAAATTTCTTTAAATGACAGAAAATTCAAAAATATCTCTATCATAATTTAAATTATGTGAAATTATGTACGAGTATGAATTTTAATTGAGAAATTTTCATAAATAAAAATAATAATCAAGGATTAAAAACAAATGATGTAAATCCGAAAATATACTGTAGATACATACTTGTAAATTATTTTCAAATAAAAAGAACTACGGTATTATTGATGTATAGGTACGATCGTTTAAAATAATAAGAGCCAGATTACAAATTGGGTACTAATTTTTCCACCTAAATCAATTGGATACAAGTATTCGATGTAATTCAATAAAGGCTCCATCTCAGTTCCTCAACATAAACCCCATTTAAGAACTCTACGTAGAGTTAGAAAGAATACTCAGTAACAGAGAAATATCAAACAAGCAAAACCAATATCTAAAACGATTACTGATTGAAGAATGAAACGAAATTGATTCCAAGGTGACGACTACCAAACTTGTAGAATTAATGCCTCATCATTGATTTCACGCTATGTAATTGATTATTTTAAAACTCTACTCAGAATATTACAAAAGCTTTTTTAAGTATAATGGCAGTTAAAAATGAATATTCTTATGATCATTTTTATGTAGACAAAATTATTGTTTAATTTATTAGTTTTATTATGAAACATTATAATGTACTTCAAGGATAATTTTTTTTTTTTTTCAATTTTCTTAAATTTTATATGGTGTATAATGACTGTGTGAAGATTTTTGTAAATTACTAATGTATATGTATATTTTTATTTGTCATGAATTACTTTACTCAATTTTTCATAATAATTTGTTCCATTAAAATTTTCAGTTTCAGCATGAAATGAAATGCATACGAATATATGTTACAAGTTACAAGCATATTATTATCGAATACATCCTCAAGCTTAAGATAATCTTTAAAGTATGCCGCCCGTGATATAAATCTATACACGCATTTTCATGAACATAATATGTACATATATACCTGTACACTGCACATTTTAAACTCATTAAATATAAATGAAATCCATAAGTTGTTGTACACACTTACATGAATGCATGTAATTAACATATATGAATTTTTTTACTTTGAAAATCTGAAATCTTTTCGGAATAATTCATATAATCTTGAATAATTTATTTGGATATGTACATACATATGTATGTTGTATATGAATAAAATTTCTTTTCATTTTAAATACTCCAGTGCAAAAAAAAAAAAAAAAAAAAAAAAAAAAATTTCATTTTGCAACATAGTAAATAGGTGTATTTCACTTTATAATAATCGATTTGTCAATTATGTATGTATATGTATGTACATGCATTCACTTTCTTGAGCATCATCTCAATTTAATTTCTAATTGAAATTAAATTTCTTCAAAAAAAATAAAAAATACAGTAAAAGTATGGAGAACAAAAAATGGTAAAATTTAAAATAAATGGAATCAGATCGATCGAAAACAGCATAAAATAGCTGCATATAATAATATGTATGCCTGTAAATGATGCATACAGTATACGCGTTTCATGTTCGAATATAATGTACATATGTATATATATTTGATATTTTACCATATTTACATTAATTGGAAAATTGGAAAATTATTATTATCTTTTTTATATTCCAATTTAAACTGGTTATCTTTCTTTATTCCTTATTTTATTAATTTCTTATGGTTATTATTTTGTTTACCTTTTTCACTTAAATTATTTTTTAATTTTTTATTTTTTATATGTATACTAAATTTTATGTTTCTGTGGTCAAAATTTATTGTATACTCCATTATCATTCAGTAATATAAATTTTTTTTTTGCTGTCATATTTTCTTTTCGTAATTAAAAAAAAAAAATGTTCCTTCCTTTTTTTTTTACTGTAAATGATTTGTTGTTTTACACTTCTTTTTCATTCTGTACTGTAATCATTTTATGAAATTATACCACAAAACTGCGATGAAAGTAATTCGTTATATGTATAGTATAATTCCTTTAATAATTTTTACGATCAAACAAAAGGAGTCAAAACACAATTATAAAAAATATTGAAAAAAACAGGCCAGGCCACAAATAGATTGGAATATATTACATATGAACTCATGCATTTTTTTTTTCGTACTCTTACGAAAATGTAAAAAAGAAAAAAAGAAAAAGGAAATATGTACAAGGAAAAAGATTATATACTAAGATAATTCTTCATTTTGTTTTTTTTTCTTATTCGATTTTTTCATATCCAATAAAAATAATAATAGTAATTTGCGTGAATGAATTTAGTATTATTTACACAAATAAATGTATTTGCATATTTCCGTATATATACTTACTTACATGTATAAATGTACTTAATAATACGTATACGATATTGTAATTATTTTCATTTTTATTATGGCGTGCTAAAAAAAAATGAAACAAAACAAGAGCAAAAGCAAGTTCAAAAGAAAATTGATTGTGTTAAAGTAAATATAGGTATATGTACGAGGGTCGTTTGAAAAGTCCGTGCAAAAACTAAAAAAACTCGTTTTTTTTTTAAATTTCATTTTTCATTTTTCGACGTAGTCACCTTTAAGCGCAATACATTTTACAATACATAGTACGATTTGTCCAGCCCTTCAAAATATGCATTTGTTTCGTTTATTATTTCGGAATCGGAACCAAATCTTTTTCCAGAAAGCCATTTTTTCATGTTTGGAAACAAATAATAATCTGATGGCGCTAAATCTGGAGAATAAGGAGGATGTGGAACAATTTCGAAGCGTAATACCAATTTCGCAGTCGCAGTTTTTGTTGGCCAAATGTGGTCGTTTTTCTCTTATTTTCTCTTGCAGACGGTCCAGTAATGATTCGTAATAACTCACTGTTATGGTCCTACCTTTTTCTAGGTAATCAATAAAAATTATGCCGTAAGAATCCCAGAAGACAGAAGCCATTACCTTCCCCGCTGATGGAACCGTTTTTGCTTTTTTTGGAGCACGTTCACCCACTGCAACCCACTGCTTTGATTGCTGTTTTGTTTCAGGCTGGTAGTAATGAATCCAAGTTTCATCGACAGTAATAAAACGACGCAAAAATTCATCACGATCACGTTGAAACATGTCCAAACATTGTTTTGAAATCTGTACCCGTACACGTTTTTGATCAAGGGTAAGCAAACGCGGCACCCATCTTGCGGACAGCTTTTTCATACATAAATGTACATGTAAAATATTATGTACGCGTTCATTTGAGATGCCCACAGCCTCGGCAATTTCACGTACTTTTAATCTTGTATCACTCATAACCATATCATGAATTTTTTCAATATTTTCTTCGGTAGTGACCTCGATAGGCCTTCCTGAACGTTCGGCGTCACTGGTACTCATTTGACCACATCGAAAATTGGAAAACCATTTATACACCATTCTAATAGAAGGTTCAGAATCTCCATAATGTTTATCAAGCTTTGATTTTGTTTCCATTGCCGATTTACCTTTCAAAAAATAATGTTTTATCACCACACGAAACTCGTTTTGATCCATTGTCTCCATTTATTCTAAACTTATCCACTTCTTATAGCTGTCAATCATAAACTAACCTGTCTATCTGCATAAAAATGTGCATTTGATCTTTCAAGACTTGCCAGATGCTAAAAAAAAATATTATGTCATTGCACTACACAAGCTCTTCGATTTTGCACGGACTTTTCAAACGACCCTCGTATATTGAAAAAGAAAATTTCGACGTTATGAAAAGTTAACGCAATTTTCTTTTATTTATGTTTTATTTCATATTACATATTTTATTTTCTTAATTTCATTATTAGTGATAGGTGCATAACATATGTTTGAGAGTATGTAACGTGCTTTTGTACTCATTTTTCGTATTTTCATATATAAGTATCTATATGTATATATACATATTTTATATAAAATTATATGATTGCATTTTGTGATATTAATGAATTTATGAAAAATTTTTACACGGAATTACATTAAAAATTTACTGAACCGTAACCAATAGTGATAATAACAAAACATGTATTGCACTTATATATACCTATATAATAATATTTAAGCAACATTATAATAAAAATAAAATTTTTAATGAAAAAAAAATAATTAAATATGTACTGAAATACATACATTCAAATATACCGAAAAATAATAAATGACAATACAATATGTACTTACATGCTCATGTACTACATCGGGTGATCAAATAAGTGTTATATAATTTTAAAATATCATAGAAGACATTTTGTTTTCAGGATTTCGTCCATTTAAAATTTGTATTAGTATTTTTTAATAAATTGCAAAGAAAAAGAATGAAAATGTCAAATAACGACCACCACCATTAAATTGGTAAATAAATCTTCAGAACAAGAGTATTTAAAAACAAATCGACTACATATTTCATGAAAAATCATCTTCATATTGATTGGTGAATTGGCCACCAAAATCCATAACTCCATTGAATTTTTTTCTTTGTGGTTGTGCAAAATCATTGCAGTAGGGGCTTGAATAGCTCGATGATTGTGGTGTTGATTTGGTGCTCTTGAGATCGCGTACGAATCCCAGTCAACACGCTACTCTCGCCCAAGTCGTCATTAATTCAATCATCAATGTATACATCAGTATCTGATTACTGAATGCTAAACTGGATGATATACCTGACAAGAAAAATTACTGATCGGCAGTGCCATAATGGAATGAGTATCCGTGTGCACTTAATATACATGTACATTGTATGTTGTATATGTATATTTTAAAAAAATATATATATTAGAATTTACTTTAATAAGCTTCTTTTTTCTTTGATTGTCTGCATTAAGCACAGCCCAAATCGAGCCAAGACCTTCACATGTATAGTTCACTGAGTGGATGATAGAGAAAGAAAACTCATATTTTGTCTTATCAGCATTCCTATTTCTAAGCTCTTTTTTTTTAGAGGAAGCTGGTACTCAATAATATTACAATCAAATTTAACACTTTTCATGTTATTAGTAAAATAAGAGCAGATTTATGCGAAAATGTAGGGTAACATATTTGTTTTTCGAAATAGAATTCACAAACGGTCATTTATACATGAAATCATTTTATTTTAAAATTTAAAAAAATGTCATTTATCAATGTTTGAAATAAACATAAATCAAAAATATGAAGATTTGATCTAATCACCCTATATGCATGTACACAAATATGAAAAAGAAGTGAATAATGTTATTACTTATAATAATTTTAATAAGTATGTACATACTTTAAAAAAAATTGTATATTATACACTTTGATCTGTAAAAAACGTAAAATTATTATAGTACTATAATACTCGTAGTATGTTAGACTTTCTCTTAAAGAAATTAACAAAAATTATTAAATTTATAAAATAAAAACCCAAAAACTACATACCAAATGAAATGTACAAAGTTTATGTGAAATAAATAAAATCGAAAGAAAAACATACAAAAACAAAAAAATTTTTTTTTTTTTCGAAATAAATATTTAATTTCAAAGTGAAATGCAATAACAATCATAACACTCTAACGATATTATTGGAACACATTGAGAATAAAGCTAAATAAGAATATGAACAAACACAAAATCATTAAAAAATAACATAACATCAGATTAAATTTGGTGCTCCTGAACTACATATGTACTTATAACTACTCGTATCCGTAAGTAATTTAAAATGAATTTAATTCACAATAATATTCAATTCGAAATATTATGTATATATGTATGTATGTAGAATTACAATCACAAACAATAATAAAAATAATAAAATGTAAAAGTAGTAAAATAATATTATAAAGAGATTATTAAGTTTTGTAAAATAGGATTAGTTTTTATTTCATATTTTCTGTTTTATTTTTGTCTTGAACACAAAAATTGATTGGATACTTTTACATGAATGCAATAATGTATACATAGATATGCACTCATTGGAAAAACATTTCAAATGAAAGAAAATTTTATAAATTTATTGACAGATTTGCATGTTTATTGACGGAATTATTGTGCTCTAGTATATGAATAACAATAAACAACAAAAATGGCAATAGAAATAAAACATGATCATAACTACTGCAGCTACTATACAATTACTATGCGATTGATTGTATTGCACTCAAATGTAATCATACAATTTATTAATAAAATACTATACGAATGTTTCATGTAAACATTAAATAGTAATTGTATATATTTGAAAATTTTATAATTTTAAAATAATTTTTATTTAATCGTTAAAATTTGATAGGTACATAATAATATATAGTTAAAATTTGCATATTCAGTTCACTGTCAATACAATATTACAAAGTAGATATACATATATATTCAACTGATTTTTTTTATATATTCTTATCTTGTTTCATTGTACGTTTTTATGAGTTACTCGTATTTTGATTATAAGATATAGTAGATAGTAGTTAATTTTCGAAATTAAAAATGATGAAAATAATTGTGGAAAATTACAAACTAAATAAAAAATACCAGATAAATACACATCGTTCGTACATAAGTATGTATATATGAGTAACGTACATAACTATAAATTAACAATTTTAATAATAACAATACAAGTAAAAGTATATTATATACTATATATACTTGCGTTGTATACAACAGTAATTTTATAATTATAAAAATAAAATAAAAAGTATTATAATTTGGAATATAGAGAGAAAAAATATATTAAAATATGAAATAAAATGTAACGAATGAATATCATCTGACTGAGAAAAATCAAAACAAAATAATAACAATAATCATAATAATAATAATAAGTGTAATGAAAGCAAAAAACATATATAAAATATACCTACAAACAGTTCAAAAAAAAAATAATTATCCAGCGAATTAAGTATAAAAATTATTTTCAAGCGTTACAATAACATATTTTCATATGTATAAAATGTTATGTACATTCATATGTATATATAGTATATATGTAATGTTTATTTCTGTTTTTTTTTTTTCATATTTTTTATATGATCATAATTCATGTCGACACTCTTATATTTTGATATTTAGTATTTGAATAAAGGAAGGAAAATGAGTGAAATTATTGTACAAAATATACGACTATGATGGGAGTTTACATATATATAATATGCGTGGTTTATATATAAATATTTTTATATAATATTCTTGAATAAAAATTTATTTTTATTATTATTTTTATTATAAACAGTAGGAAAATTTCACTGTTGGTTTAGTACATAATGTACACGTACAAGTATAATACAAGCAATATAAATCGGTCGGTATACATTATACAGGGTGTCCGGTTTCGGGTGGTCATCCGGCGCACAGTAGATAGGTCTCGTCGAGACAAACAAAAAATCGTTCTAGAGGGAGGGGGGTAATCTTAACCGTTTAGCCGCTAGAGGGCGATGAAGATTTTTCGCACTGAATGTACGAAACATCCTTTAATAACTACGGTGTACTAGCTAGAAGAATCTGGTCTAAGAAAAATCTGAAGGAAACTCCCCCCTCTCTTCAATGATACCTTATATGCTTCTCTATGTTCTTTGTTTCAAGAGTTATTATGCTTCAAAAACAGAACATAGTGATTTTTTGCCATTTTTTTCAGAGATAATACAGGCTGTGGAATTACAGCGCCCTCTATATTAATTTCAAATTACAAAAACAGAAAGCCTAAGACACCTGCTTCATTTTTGCCCTGTACAGTAAAGGTCTATCTCTCACAGTTTTTTCCATGTTCTATCTTTTTAGTGTTTGAATTGTGTAAAATCATGTAGTCATGTAAAACACATATCAAAGAACCGTATTTTATTAAAAAATGGCTTTTCAAATATTGTTTATTATGCGCTGGTATTGAATTGGTAAGAGATAGATCTTTACTGTACAATACCAAAATGAAGCGGACATTCTGGGCTATCTGCTAATTTAAGTAAATATAATATAGAGGGCGCTGTAATTCCACAGCCTGTATTATCTCTGAAAAAAATGGCACAAAATCACTAAATTCTGACTTTGAAGCACAATAACTCTTGAAACAAAGAACATAGAGAAGCATATAAGGTATCATTGAAGAGAGGGGGGAGTTTCCTTCAGATTTTTCTTAGACAAGATTCTTCTAGCTAGTACACCGTAGTTATTAAAGGGTGTTTCGTAGATTCAGTGCGAAAAATCTTCATCGCCCTCTAGCGGCTAAACGGTTGAGATTACCCCCCTCCCTCTACAACGATTTTTTGTTTGTCTCGGCGAGACCTATCTACTGTGTGCCGGATGACCACCCGAAACCGGACACCCTGTATATATCTCATAATAAAATCAAAGTGCACATTAAATTATCTACAATATGAATATCATATATTCATATTGTAAGAAACATTTATGCGGAATATAATATGCAATTTAATGTAAAAATATAACCAATTTCTGTTTCAGAAAGGCCTAATAAAAATTCACATATGCACCACGTAATACAAATGTATAGGTACTGTGTATGTTTCATACATATAATTTATTTTATGTTTATATTCATATGTATATTTTTTGCCTATAAATATATAGAATTATAATATTTTATTATATTATTTTTATACTATTTTTGTGTATTTTTTACTATATACACACAACATACGAGTATATATTCTTCAATCATCATTACCCATTATATAGAGATTCAAGTTCCGTAAAATATTTATACTTCGACTTACTACATAAAATTTTTTTTTTTAGATTTTTAATACTCTCTTGTTCAACAGATATATATGTACTTACATATACTCGTACATATAATAATACCAAAATGAGTTAATGGCCTTCAATATGTTGAACGTTGATTTATTTATATACATACATATAAGTATATATACTATATACATATATATTTTTTTTACATTTTGTTTAATGTAATTTTGATTTGATTACGCTATCCCAACAAATTTATTTTTAATAATAATACCAAATATTAGGTATAGAATACATAAAGAGATTTATAAATACATCTTGTGTACGTAATTATATCTATATAAAATATATTTGTAAGAGTGTGTGCAGTAAATATAAACGTAAATATAAACATTATATGTACATATTTACATTATTTTTATTTGAATTATGATTAAATTTTAATGAACAACCGATCAACTTTGTAATATAAATGGAAAATGTTCATTGAGAAAAATACAAAATAATAATTTAGAAAGAGATGAAACAATAAAGTATGTTGTATGTACAGGAAAATTTTTTTTATCAAAAATTCATTTAAAAGAAAAAAATCAATATAATAAAATGCATAAATAATAAATAAAACAATGAATAAAAAATATGTGTTTGTCTAAATATATATGTATGTATGTAATTTCTACGTAGCTAGTGCATGATATAATTTATTACAAACAGCAAAAGAAAATTAAAGACGAAAAATTAAAAATAATAAAATAAAAAATAATGGAAAACAAAAGATCTGATAATAATATATAACTTGAACATAAAATTGAATAATAAAAGATGTACATATTTTATATCCACTGTATACGTTTAAAAAATATTACAGAGATTTATGTTTATACTATACTATACAGAATACACAATATCACATGAATAAAATAACAAGATATTTTACAAGATTTAAAAAGGTAACCATACTCATAACTATGTATACTTATGTGAACAGTAGCAGCAGGTTGTAAAGGTTGTAAGGTGGCGGATCGCACAGCACCACATCACGGCTAACATCACAAATAATAAAAATATAAATTCAGGTGGCACTAAACAATGGTATAGCATAGCGAGGTATGGCAGAGCAGAAGACAGAACAGAAGTGAGAAGAAGTATAGTAGAGTATAGTATAGTATTAAATAAGAAGAAATATTATGTTAGCACTAGTAGGCAGACCTTCATTACAAGTCAAAGTTGATTATCAATTATGAAATTAAATCTATAAAGAAGAAGAAAAAGAGTAAGTAAAGTTAATTTTGTTGTTGTTTTTCTTTTTTTTCTTTTCATATTCAGTTTTATTATACATATCTATTAAATAATTCATGTGGAAATGTTGATTAAATGTTGTGAAGTTGATGTAAGAAAATTTATTACAATGTACAAAACAACAAACAAACAAATAAGCAAGCAACAATGTTACACAAAATGTACAAATAATCGTATTTTATTTGCTCTTATATACCACTGAATATATGTATACATATACATACATACATATATACAGTACCTACATCAGGGAATAAACTATTATATAAATATGTATATAAAAATCAGATAAAATATTTTTTATTCTTTTACAAGTTTATTAATCATAAAAAAATATTATAAGTATTTTTCGAAAAAAATAAAATTTTAAAAAATTGGAAAATTAGCATGTAATTTAGTCCAAGGTGTATGCTACAAGCTATAGGTGACTGAACACCTTTAGTCGTATATTTTAAATTTGGACATAAGTTAATGTATAAAAAAAAAATTAAAAATATTAGTGTACCCTAAATGAAGAAAAATAAAAAAAATTATTATATATTATGACCGTAATTAATTTCATATTTTGTAATGTATAGTATGTAATTTTTTAGTGAAGCAGAAAATATGTACTCGTATTATTATTAAGTATTTTTGTGCATTTATCGACTTTGAGTTTTTTTTTTCTTTCAAAAGTGAAATTCATTTTTAAATACGTTTTAAAAACATTCAGTTTTAATATTATAATCAGTTAATTTACGTTACATTCATATACATGTACAAACTCACATAATATCGATTTGATTTATAATAAGTATGTACAGTAATTTGTTTTTAAGATTGGAATCTGTTGAAAAAAAAAATTTTTTTTTTCGAGTAATTTACAATCAAAATGAGAAGAAATTATATTTCTCTTGTACTCTTATATATTTTAAAATTTAGATATGTACCTACAATGGACGTCAAAAGTCTTTGTACACCCAAAAAAAACAGAATTTTCTTTAAAAACATACCTGATTGATTTCACTATGTTAACGTTATTAATCGAGAAAAAAAATTGATATCAAAAATCATCTGAGATTAATCTTTAAGATTAGGATTCGAGATATCTGCTATTTTGTGCATCAATTATCTCCGAAATTACTTAACTACTATGTTTTAATGAAATTTGATTTGATTTGATAGGAATTATGGTTTTTTTTATGTTCTTGTTTCCTTTTTACAGGGTGTCAAAGTTGTCAAAATTGCGATTTTTCAGCTTCCAAATGCACCTCGTACAGCAAACACTGATTGATCAATTTCTTTGAAATTTTGAATATAGGTATCCTGAAGGATATTGTGGTGCTTAAATATAGCACATTTTTGATTTTAGGTCCTGAAATTTAATTATAGTTCTTAAAAAAGGAGAGGGTTTTTTTTTGAAAAATCGTTCAACTTTGACCTCTATTTTCATACATTAAATCTTCATATATCTGTATGATTTTGGTATCAAAATAAAATTTGGACTTTTCTGAAGAGTTTAAAAAAAAAGTATAAAAATCTTTGTTATATTTCCATTTTTATTAACAAAATAAAATTATGTTCTTTTTCATCAAAATATTCAAAAATCCATTTTTATAGCACCTAAAAGGTATGTAAAGGCATTTTTTAAAATTTTTGTATGTAAAATCGTTGTTGTTGTTTTCGAAATTTTTCAAAGTCGAATCCTACTCTTAATATCAAGATTTGATTTTTGTGAACGGGGAAAAAATGTGTTCGTTTGATTTTGACTTACAGGTATCCAAAATTTAAATTTGGAAATGTAGAAGAATTTTGATGTCCACTGTATAGATAGATATTGTCCCAAGATATCTATTATTTTTCTAAAATGATGGTTATAATAAGTGTGTGAAAGAAGCTTGTATATTATATGCTAAGATTATGACCAAAAGTTTCTGTAATTTCTGTACTAAAATACATAATAATGAAAGACTAGGTTTACTACATTCCAAAAGAATTTAAATAATTCCATATTTGTACACATTTTTTTATAAAATGCGTTCATTATGTACCTACCTAATTTATTGAAAATTTATAAATTTATCATCCATCAGTGTATAAAATGTGACTGACTATAGTGACTATATTTTTCAAAGCAATGTACATTAAATATATTTTCGTATAAAATTTTTATCTAAAATTTCTTCTTGTTTTCCATAGATGCACATATAGAGACAGACAAAGAGGCTATTGTCCATTCAGTATTTTCTATTTTCAAAATAAAATAAAACAAAATAAATTATTTTCTAAATAGTTGTAGTACAACAAAATAAGCAACAACTCACATTAATTTACGCTTGATTATTTATCTACGAAAATGAACAACACTCTCTAGCCGTCTATCTATTCATACCTAACCGTATGCATAAAAGGCAATAAAATTGAAAGATATGTACATATATATAGTGATGTTGGTGATATGCTCAAAATTTATTATCTTTTAATTCGTAATTTGTCACAATTTGTTGAAAATGATTCTTCAGATAAATGGGTGTTGTCATCTAAGTACAATGTACGTAATTTTCGTAATTGTATACATCATATTGTACGTAAGTATGTACGTAATGTAATATACATTCGTAAATTTACATTTTATGTTAAAAGATATACACGAGTGTATACATTATGTATGTTTGTCTATAATGTCATCATCAGTATTTATAAAAAAAATACATATGAAAAAAACAAATACTCGTACACACCTTTAAAATCTAACGGAAACTAACTAATAAATTATTATTAGTGAAAAAGTGATAGAATTACATTGAATACATATGTACATAAATATTTGTTTAAAAAGACAGTTATAAATATTAAACCTTTAATTAAACAGAAATAAAAGTGTCTAAATTAATAAACAAACAGTACTACACAATATACCTATGTATAAGTCCGACCCGACCATACATAAAAAGAGTTTCATTAATATGCGAAAAAAAATTTCTAACATAATCTTAGAGATTTTACCTATTTTTTTTTTTTTTGTATCATAGCATGTTATGTTTCAATTTTACATTTTTTTTTTTTATTTTTATTTATTTTAATTTGAAAATTTAATTTTGAAATCAAAACACGAAAAGAATTTGACATAATTTAGAAGAAAATTCATTCAAAGAAAATTCAAATGAATTAGGTACTTTTTAAAGTACCTAAATACAAATTTAAAGTGAAAAAAAAAAGCAAAAAATAATTTTTTCTCGCTTCTACTACTATTCATCATGATCATGAACAAAATAAAAAAAAAAATTGTCATTATACGAGGAGAAAAAGACATTTTGACACTTTAAATAATATTTAGGGCGGTGATATGGCCCGCCGATTATACTTACATATGTATGTATATACCGAGTATTACTGATTGTATAGTGAAATCGAATTTATTCATTTAACCTAAAAGCTAAAAGTCATCATCCGCAACAATATTTTAATTGCATTAAAAAATAATTTCATTGGAAACATATTTTTCTTTCTTTTTTTTTCAATTTCTTTATTTTTAATTTATCTACACGAGTTTATACAAAAAAAAAAAAAAAAATTAAATTAAAAATGAAATTATTGAATGAAGGATTGAACTGGAACTGAATGTAATAGTATACAAATGAAAGTTACAAATAAAATAAAATAAAAATAAAAATAATAAAAATGAAAACTAAATGAGTTTACCCACACAAATCATAAGTTATTTAGATACGTAATGTGACGTATTCAGAATAATTATAATACAGTTTGTCACTCAAATTTTATTAAAAAATAGATCAATGCGATATGACATGATGACCTCATTTTAATATCCATATCGTTAATATTTAACAATTTAACATAACCATATACGATGAACTAAATCAATTACAGGATTAAATTTTCAAGAAGGCAAATAAAAAAAAATTGTGCACATTTCATAATTTACATACTATTATGTAGATGCATATATACAGTCCTACATTTATTTATTTTTGTAAACTAATCTCTACTCTACAACCGCCATGACATCAAATGTCAAAAAAAAAAAAATAATAATAAACTTTTTCTTTCAAGTTTTGCCTTGTCTTAAAGCAAAAATTTATGAATTTCATTTTAAGAAAATGTATATTCGAAAATCAGAATTATGAAAGACAGGAAGAAATATAGCAAAATTTAAAGAAAAAAAAATCTAGATCCACAAAATAAATTTACATTATGATGTAGAGGATTTCTTTTTGAAACAAATCAAAAAGAGATCATATATGACAAGAATTTTTTTTTTGTTTTTCACATTTTTATTTATTTTTTATTACATTTTTTTCTCTGTGTTTTCATTTTACTTATTCAAAAAAAAAAAAATGTTCTTTTGTCTTCTTTTCATCTTTTTATTTTTTTTATTTTTTTTTTTATTTTCTTCAAAATCTGTCTCATAAAAAAGCAATCAGTTTTATACTAAAAATTTACCTAATGGGTGGTATGGTTTATATTTTTTTTTTTTTTCATTCTTTAGGTAGATGTGTATTTTTTTTTTTTGGATTATAAAATAAAACTGTATTACAAGAAGAAAAAATTTCTTCCTTTTTGGAGATATTTACGCTCCCGATTTATTATTCACAATTTTTAAACAATGTACTACATATAGGTACCTACATAAAATAAAAATCTTCTGTTGTCTTGTATACTAAGAAAAAATAATGAGAAATTAATAAAAACACAAGATGACAATCAATTTCAAGAAGAAAACCAGGCAAAATTATTTTTTTTTATGTACTTTTTAGCAACAATTATACACATACTCGTACATACTGTCAGTTACAGCTATATATGAATTGATTTTCGCTGACATACATAATTATACTACCTATAAGAAAATGATCTCGGTTTTCATTTCAATGAATTTTATACAGAACCAAAAAAATTAATATTGAAAAAGAAAACGAAAATAAACATAACATATCTACATCTACCGTCTATGTATTGCCATGTATGCCATTGTATGGTTATATTTATGTAGGTACCTCCAATTGTATTTACAAGAAAAAACAGAACAAAAAAATTGCATGATCATTTTAATTTTGTGACGCACATTATAACGCATATAATTATGAACAGTTAGCAAAAAAAAAGAAAAAATGTTTTTCGTTTATATATATAAGAAGCAAAAATGGAAAAAATCTGGTTAAATTAAATTTCGGTTATTCGATGATAATCACGCATTTTTGACATCATTTTTTTAACTGTAATTTTACTCAATATAAAAGGAAATATACATACATACATACATACATATGTAAGAGTAAATTTAATTTGTTACGGTTTATTAAATCTAGATCGCGAATGATTCACACTCATCATTGTCATCATTATCGTTATAATGGCTGGCTGTCAATCAAATGCGCGTACGTATACACAAAAGTATTTTATCGTTTGTCATATATAAAAATGAAATTGTATTCTGAAAAACAAAAAATGTTTGAAACTGGATCACTATTTACATACATTTATAAAAATATTTTATTTTTTTGTTTTTTTTTTAGAAATTCTCAATTTTCTCATAATCATAATCTAAAGGATCATTTGTCAAAATCAAAAATTGTCTGTAGTGTATAATAGGTAACCCATAAGTAAGTGCCACCTACAAAAAAAAAATACAACAGATAAAAAATTTTACTTTCAATATCTTTTATCTAGCAGTATTCCATTTATTTTTAACTTCACTTTTATTTTTTTCCGAAATCAATTCATTTTTATTTCCCAATCCATCTGCACTATATACCATTTACTTTTTATTCATTTTTTTTTTTTTTGTTATTTTTTATTATTTCTTTGCCAAATTTCAATTGCATCAATTTTATTAGGTTATGTATACATATTTTCAATTCATACGTACATACTCGTAAATAATATAGTGAATGCATTCTACATTCTATCTAGAGTATAATAGTATGTACATATATAAATTACATGATGTTCACATACGATTTATTTGTACGTTCAATTATTTCATTAAAATCGACAGTTTAATAACGATACCACCGCCAACAATTAACCTCATTTCTTGATTATTAATAATAATTTTAGCTATAATACTACGATCGTATTCGTATAATATCAATGCGGAATAATAATTTTCATAAAATTTACTCACGCATTTATCTACTATTGCCTATAGTGCCTATATGTTTGTATTATGTACATTATTTATACTTGCATGTACTACATAAAATGCATTGATATACATATGTGCGAGTGTATTTATCAGAATAAAAATCAATATTACATATTACTACACATATTTAACTTAAAAATTTGCAATAACCCCAAAAGGTGCCCCAGAGGTGGTAATGTTAACTGATTGATTGTTACTTTTAAAGTGTATTTATTGACATCACATTGTATATACTCCGTGCATACATAATATATGTATGTATCTGTGTAGCTATGTAATGTATTATGTAAAAATAAAAAAATATTTATTTTTGTATTTCAAAATACACACGATTTATCATAAATCAATTTTACAATTTTTGAAACAATGAAAAATACAGTTTTTTTTTTAAATATTTTCTTCTTCTTTAGAATACCTTTCAATATATTTAACGTTGTTAAAAGCAATCACGAATATCACAATTAAGAAAAAAAATCACCGACCCATAAAAAAATTAAATCGATTTCCATTTCAAGTTCTTTTTAAATATGCACATAAATAAGTACATATTTCAATATTTCATATTTTTCTTCTTTGTTCATTTTATTTTGTTTATTTTGCACTTTTATTAATTTTGCGTTTTTAATTTAAAGTTTCGAAAATATTTTCTCTCATATTTTTCACAATTTTTCCAATATAAAGTAAATCTCTGATATCATAAAACTTTTCAAATTTTTTTTTTTTTTAACAAGAAAAAATGTATTGTCAATTTGGAATATATTTTTTATACAAGAGAAAATTAGATCATTCGACTTTTTTTTTTTTTTTTTTTTTGAGTTACAACTTTATCTTTTTATTCTCTTAAGTACTAAATGGTAAGAAAAAAAACTCATCTAATAAAATGGCAGTGGTATTTTATGTCATTTCTGAACTCTTATATTCTTATACATTATATAGAAGTGCTCGCATGTATGTATACAGTACTTTCCCAGCTGACCATTCAGTGAACTAGGTTCACAGTGAATTCATAGTGAATGCCAAAAATCTTCACGAACTGAATAATTTTTCTCTTATTCATTTTGAAAACACGAAATGAAAAATAAGTGAATTATTCAAAACTGGGTACATTATGAATACACCAAGTGATTGAAATATGAATTATATTCATATAAAATTCATTTGATGAATGACGATTTATGTAAACGAATGACGACTATATATTTTAATTTTATGATTAGGCGAATTCATTCGTTTTATCTTTGTAAAATGGTTGCGATTCACAAAGCCTAACACTATGAAATCACTTAGTGAACGCATAGTGAAATTTTATATCCCTTTTTCATGTACTAATTTGTAAACTGAAGCGATATAAAATGTAGTTATTTGAGTCTAAGAATAAGGAATAAGCAAGTGTTTTAAATTCTGTGTACTATTAGTTTATTAAAAATAAAAAGTAAAATAAATAAAAAAGAACGAAGTGATTAATGTTATTAAGTGATTAAAGAGTTTTTATTTAAATCATTCAGAAAAATCAAAACGAAAAGTAGGAATATAATAATTAGAGCCAGGATTCATTGATTACTCACATTGTGAATGGTATTTTAACTTCACAAACTGCATTCAATATGAATTCATTTCGTGTTTTCATTAAATGTTCAGTAAGTGATTTCAAAATGGGTTCAATAAGTGAATTCACTATGACCAGCTATAGCGTAAAAATTTTTGAAATAAAATATCTTCTCTAATGATTCACTGTGAACGTTCACGTGAAGAATCACTTGGTGAAATGAATTCAGAACGAATTCACTATGAGTTCACTTGGTCAGCTGGGTTTATTTAAAATGAAAAGACATTTGTGTGTAATGTTCATGTTAATACAATTTCATACTTTTAAATTAAGAAAATATAAAATCATTATAATTTTTTAACTTTCGCAATAATAAATTATTTATAAAATTTATTTTATTTTTTATTTATATTTTTTTTTCGTTGTGTTTTTAGATATTTTGGACACGCAAAATAAAATTAATGAAGAAAAATAAGAAAATGAACGAATAAATAAAAAACATTATTTAAAGAAAAATAATTTTAGTCACGCATCATTGATTACATTTATAACTAGTGTGTATCTATTACTGCTGCTACAATTAGAAAATTTACTTCGTTCATGGTGAATACAACATAAATACATACATAATGTAATGTCATCTAATTTTATGGAGTACTATTATATTTATCTATATACAGAAATGCAATTATTATAATAACCAAACTTTATACTCTTCTTTTACTTCTACATTCGACTTCTTCTATACCTTTTATTTGTATTTAGATCGAAATTGTTAATTGCAATTTAATGCTTCAACTATTCCGTATATAAATGCTTTCATTTTTACAAGTATTTTATTTTATTCTATTTTATTTTATTTTTATTTATTTTTTTTTGTTAAATTATGTTCTTAATTCTTACTACATATACACATATATTTGTGCATATATGTACTTATTCGTATATAAATATGAACTTTAGTTTCTGTTCCATTTTTTCCTTGTTATTTATTTTAAATTTCAATGCCAAAACGATAACAAATAGCAAATAAAATGCCAGATATAAAATTATTATCAAGTCTTATAGAATCGATACTAAAGAGGGAGAAGAAAAAAGATGAAAAAAATATATGATAGTATGTATATTCAAAAATACACAATTCATTTCATCGTTTCCTGACTCATATCTCATATTATTTACTTGCATTACATTCATATTCTGACATATACAATTTTTGTTTATCAATAATAAACAAATAATCAAAAATATATTTAATTGTATATATTAAAACGATAAATATATCGCCTATGAAATATTTAAATGCATATAGGTATACCTGTGGCTGGTACTCGTGCATGATATCTCTATATGTGGATAAAGGTACTATAATATATAATATTATGAAGTGTGTTATGGTGTATATTCAAAAATAAAAAATGAAAAAAAAAAAAGTAAAATACGTATACAATTTAATTTTTTCAAAATACAATATGTGAATCAATCAACTGGAATAATAATAATTTAATTTGAACTTTAATATTTTATGTACATATATACATTTTACAATATGAATGTAGCTACATAATGTATGTATTTTTATGTGAAATTCATTTCGTAAATAGTAAATGAAATTGAAATGAGTAATTTCATTTAAACGAATTAATTTACAATTTAAACGATTTGTAATTACGATTGCATTTCAAAAAACATTGAAAAAAATTGTATATAATAATTACATTCATACGCGATTAATGTATATATAATATGTACATACGAAATATATGATTGTTATTTCAACAAAACACCATTCACTTATACTTGAACATAAATAAATTATTATTAAAATAAAACAAAATTCAACGAAATTCAATGATGATTAAGTACTCTAAAAATTTAAATTTGAAATTATGTACAATATACATATACTATATATGTATGTTTTTTTAATTTTCATTTGAGAAGATTTTTCATTTCAATTCAAGAATACAACAGATTTAGGAGATTTAGTATGTATGAAATTTTTGTTAATACATATCTAATTATATAGATAAGTGTTTTTCAAAAGCAATTACATATATCAACAAATATTAATGTTCAAAGATTAAATGAAAAGAAACTCTTCTATATCATATAATTTAATTTTATAAATGCGTTGTATGTATTTATGTATATTTGAATTGAATAAGTACATATGAACTGTATTTCCTTTTAATTATATATAATTCAACCAGTAGAATAAGAACTCTTTCTCCCATCAAACAATAATATATACATATTATCTATACTTAAATTTAACTTAATATTTGATATGTTATTCAATAATTTGATGCTTAAGGTCTTTTCGAAGGAAATTCTTTTTTCTACTATACACACACAACAATTTTTTACAATCGCATTCACATGGGAACTAAATATACTAAATGCTAAGTAACTGCTGCACCCCGTTCAATTAAAATTGAATTTTCTTTTTATTTTCAATTATTTTATTAATGCCCTTTTGAATAATACATGTATGTGCAAGTAGTACACTATTGTATTCTTAAACAACAGATATAAATAACAAAAAAAAATATATGTATGTAATTACAGATTAATTTAGAAAAATATAATAAAAATTACACATATACGAATGTACATGTACATATACACGTAGTGTCGTAATTGTAGAAAAAAATATTTACATTATATTATTTAATTTTATGCTTTCCATTTCTAAATTTAAATATTTTTCTTATAATTAATGGTTAGCTTTAAACTACGTGCATTTAGAGACAAGATGCTTGTATATAATGCCTGCACCCTGCACATATCCAACTGATTGTATTGATTATTTATTAAAAATATGAAAAATATTATTTTTTTCTTAAATACGAGGATGGATTGATAAGTCTTTTCTTTAGTAAAATGCTATCAATGCATCACTAATAATAACTTTTCTTGTTTGTTGTGGAAAGCATTGTATTTCAAATGAAAACTGTCAAATACTTATGACATTTAATTGAATAGTTTTGTAGAGTAACTTAATATGGACATACATACATAAATTCAAATGCAACTATTTATAATTGGGTAAATAGATTATTAAAGCGTGGCCGAATACGTACAAATGATAGTTTAGGAAGGCCAAAAAAGGTAACAAAACAACACTCGAAATAGCCGAAAATCTATAAGATCATTATGAATTATCTGTCTACATCTGTTAGCAAGATGATTGCTAACATAACTGAATTCATTCATCATGGAAAACTCAGTAAAAATTTGAAGAATTCACCATATCCACCATATTATTCACCTGATCTAACTCCTTCTGATTTTTTCCTTATTTCCATTATATGAAGAAATGGTTTAATGAAAAGATATTTGGATCAAAAGATGAAATTGAAATGAAATTGGAGAAATGTATCGAGCTAAAAGAAGACATGTTGAAAAATAAAGTTGATTTTAATTAAAAAATGTATGTGTAGTATTTCATTCGAAAGACGTATGACGTATTAATCCATCCTCGTATATGCATATATATATACATACTCGTATATATGTATATGAGTACTTATTTATCGTACATATGTACATATATTTACACACTAGTTACTTTCATACGTACCGGTAATAAACAACACAATCAAAATCTAAAGACTATAAAAAATTACTTATTAGATATGATACGAGTATCAATATCTATACGAGCATCATTAATATTCTATATACGCACATTATAATGTACGAGTATTATTCAATATACAATTCACTTTCATTTAAAAGATTTAAAATGAAATTGAAATGGAAACACAACAGAAATTATGAATAAAAAATATTATAAGTAATAAGAAATTTTATAATTCATTTCCTGTCACTATTTTTTTCTTATCTCGTCGTTACTTTATTTTTACACATTCATTTTTTTTCTCTTTACTTACTATACCTATATAACATTCAATTCAGCACCTATCTTTTAAGTTTTACACATACATACTTGTTTATGTACATGACTACATAGAAATAAGTTTGTTATTTTTATGACCACAGAAAAATAAAATAATAATAATAATAATAATAATAATAATGATCAGTTTCATAACTACATATACATACATAGTATTCATCTTATATAAATCTAATCAAAACAATTATTTTATTTTTTCTTCTTTTAACTTCTCATATGTAATATTTATTTTAAATTCAATGAAAATGATATGATATGTACAAATATTTAATAAAATAAAAATAAAAATAAAAATATAATATAAAAATAAATATAAATCGATAAATTCAAATTTAGCTCACATGCATATACACTCATGTAGCTCTTAATGACTTAATGGTGTATGGATGGATGTTTTTTTTCTTCTACTTCTTTCAAGTGCTCTTAATGGTTCATTTATACATCCATGTACATAAATGCGTATACTGTATATAATATTGATCTGAGTTGAATTCGAATTCTATAATATCAGAGCTAAATAAAATGCAAAATAAATTTGTATTTCAGATGTTTTCGAGTATTTGTTACTATAAAGACAATTTTATTTTTCATCTGTGAAAATTGTACTTTTCATAACAATTTATTTTCTTAATATTTTCTCATACGAGAAACAGAGAAGCATAAAAATTCAATAAATTTCACAAAAATATATCATAAGCTTTGAAAACAAAAATAATGAACATTCAGCTATTAAAAATTTAAAGTACGGTATGCATCAATTTCGAAATGTAACTTTGTAGAATTAATACAGAATTAAGAATAAAAACGCTTAGAACTTATACATAGATAGTAAAAGTATAGATATTCTACGATATGCATTAAAAACATATAATTTGATATAAAAAATTTGAATGACTTGTTTAAATTGATACAACATAATATCTGTTCATCTGACTTAATGTTAAATTGTATAAAAATTATACCTTTTTGTTCATTCAATATATACAAAATTGATTAAAAAGTTTTTTTTCCAATACTGAAAATGACTAGTGCTGATTGATTATTTTCCTTTTCTATACATAATTTCAAATTTAATTTCATGTACATAAATAAGTAATGGATTCAGTTGCTATGATGATGATGACGGTCATATGATGTTCTAATGTTTCTTTTTTTTTTTTATCAAATATTAATCAATTAATTTATAATTCAACTCTTCATCTTTGTGTGTGTGTGTGTGTGTGTGCGTGTGTATAACATAAAAATCAATAGTATAATTATATTTAAAAACATAAACAAAAAAACCGAAGAGATAAAACTGTAAAAAATAACACCAGCTATAGCCAATCAACTTACTACCTAGCTTTACCATGTAGATAATAATACGTAACATAATTATTAATTATCTTTCAAGGTGAACATGACATGAATTAAATATGAAATAGAAAAAAATTATACAGCAAAAAACAAAATAGCAAATGAAACGAAAAAAAAAAATTAATTTTTTTAAATATACATACAAAATTGAAATATGAAACTGAAAATTAAATTTAATCTCTCTTTTTTTTTTTTTGTTACGTATACATACATCACAAAATTCTATGAAAATTAAACGAAAAGCAAGTATTATACATTAATGTAATAAGAGATAAATAATAAAAGAGACGACAGAGGTTTAGAAAATATAATTTATTTAATTTTTATTTATTTTTTGTTGATAAATTAAACACACCTGTATACATACTTTAGGTTTTTCAACTGTTGCTTTTTCTTTATTTTTGATATTGGAAGTACATATTTAAAAAAATTCAATTTTTATTTTTAAAGTTATATTATGAAATTACTTTAATCAGTACATTTAGGAACATTTAAAATTTAGATAATTTTTGAATTTAAAAAGTGTGACTCAAGTATAATAATACAGAATTTTAAATTTTTTCAACTGAGTTTAAAATATTTTAGATATAAACATTGCATACATAGATAATCTGATGTTAAATAGAAGCGACAAAAAATATTTTTTTAAATTTCGTTCCTAATAATTCCCATTTATCTACTCGTATGTATTACACATACATTAGTTTATAGCACAGTTTATAATCATAAAAATACATTTGTATGTAAAGTAAATATTACACAAAGTTAAATATCATCGATCCTTTGGATTACACAACAACAACAACAAAAACATAATTCATAGGTGTGTCTGACTGTAAACAGATTGTATAATAATTATTTCTAGAAATTTTTCAGATATCAATCAAAAACCAGCAAAAACAAAATTAAAGAAAATTTTAAGATGAAATCTTAAATAACATTAAAAATTCTAATAAAACACTAAACCAAAGTACTAGAATTAATGAGTGTTGAATTATATAGAACAGAACAGAAAACAATTGAAATCGGACATCTCGATCTCATATCGAAATACAACACTCGAATATGACTTAAGTTAAGTGTGGTACACTTAACGTTAACAATATTAGCTGAGTGTGCTGCTGAATGATAGAATTAAAATTTCAAATACATTCAAATTAAGAATTCGTACAGATAGGATGATTTTTTTTTCTGCTATTATATAATTTGACATTTAATTCACATAAATATTTATAAGAGTTTGTATATTTGTGTCTTTAAATACATACATATACTTATGTAAAATTTTATCTATTTTGCTCGTATGTATTGTTGTCACGAATCGATTATGTTAACGCGAATAGGAAAAAATAATTTAAATATTTCTTGAACTTGTTCTGTTCCTGTACACAGACAGAATGGTACAGCACCTTATTTAAATAAAACAACGATATATGTATACACATACATAGTCGTTAATATACGAGTATGTAGTATATGTACATACATATTTTCAAAGAGAAGAAAAAATCAAATAACAAAAAAACAAAATAACATTAAATTGAATAAAAGATAAAAAACATTTTTCTGAAATAAAATTCAACTTCAAAAATTGTATAAAACTGAAGAGAAGAATTGAATAAGATGAAAAATACACACACAAAATAAAAAAAAGAATACAAATAAAAATAAGAATAAAATTTAAGATAAAACACATACATACATATGTAAATACATATATATAATGTGCAGTATGTATAATTTCATGCATTTTATCTCGTATTTATGATGATGATATGATCATCGCATCCATACAACTTCTACCCCGAAACGAAATTACACTTCTACTCTGTCTGTATATAATAACATCAATACAAAAATCTTTATAATATACAGGTAATTAATATACAAAAGTACATACCTATTTAAATATATATTGCAAGTTATATTTCTATATGTAATGCATAAAAATTGAATTCTTTTTACAGAACTCAATCCATCCAACACACACCAAAAAGAATCAGAAAATACTCTGCTTTTTATGTTGCTTCTAGTTGATACAAGTTGTTGTTTGTTTGTTTGTTTGTTTTTTGGTTGTTGTTATTATTATTGTAAATGAAAAGAATACTTTTTTATTCGTAAAAATGTATACAACTAAAAAAGTACTACTAAATGTATGTATAAATCGTACGTGAATAAAATATACAACACAAATTTTTCTTACACAAATCTATACAGAAACAGATATGTAGGTACTTCTCCTCTCAATAAGTACATATACGTATATATATATTTTCTTCGTTAATATCTCAACTATGTAATAAGAATATTATTCACTTTCTTTAGTAGATTCCTTTTTATTGCAGTATTTAATGTTATTTTTTTTTTTTGTTTCACTTTGTTTTGTTGTCTCCTTGAACTCCTATTCGATGTTTCAATGACCTCCTCTACACTCTATAATATGTGTATGCATTTATGTACTCGCTCACTATTTTATATGTACACAAAGTAGGTATACAAAATACAACACGTATAGAGGCTCCTCTTTGATATATGAAATGTATATTATTTTCCTAATACATATATAAGAATAAAAATTCTGATGATATTGTATATGTTATTTTTCTTTATTTTTGTTATTTTTTAAAATTCACTTTTTTTTTAGAAGAAAAGGAAACGAAACTATGAAAATTCAATTTTTATTTTATGTTGTAATGTACAGTGAAGAAAATAATGAACTCTAATGCACTCTACTGCACTATATCAAAAATACAAAATGATATGCACTATTATAGATCTGAAAATAATATGCAATTCACTCATGTATTATTCGTATACGTTGTTGTATACGATGTAATATGTAATATTATATACTATTACATATGTAATATATTTGATTTTTGTTTAGAATAAAATTATAAAACAAAAATACATACACATACAAGTATAGCACTTATAATGTGTACATACATGTACATGTATTCGTTAAGAATTTAATGTTTTTTTTTTCTTTTCATTTGTTTTTGATTCTGAGAAAAAATATCCGTTTAGAACTAAATTTTTAATGTGTATGCACAAAATTCAAATCGAAAAAGTAAAAAAAAAAATATAAAATTATAACGAAAATATAAGAATAACTAAAATTTAAGAAAAATAAAATAAAATAAAATAAAATAAATTCGAAAATGTTAATAAACAAACGAAATACAATAGTTTTGATTTTTCATTTAGTCTTTTGCCTGATTTTTATTTTTTAATTTATTACCTTTTTCTTCTACAAAAAATATTAAATTTCAAAAAACATATACATATGTATGTATTTATGTATAAACTACCTAATTCAAGGCACTTTTTATAAGCAAATTACAAATCAAATATCGAAAACTTTTGTTTTTCTGATTACATAAAATATACACTCGTAAATATGTTTGTACATCAGAAAACACAATATTGTATTAAAAAAAAAATTAATTCACAATCAAACAAAATAATGAAATAAATTTTTTTTTTTTTTAAACAAAAAAAAAACTTTATTCAATTTTTATAATAATTGAGTAATTCTTCACAAATTAATGATTTCCGTTAACAAAATTTTCATATAATTTTTTTTTCCAATTTAATAATCAATTTAACGAACTCTAGTTAACGAACGTTACGAACAAACAACAAAGTGTAAATAGTTTGATATCTAAATAAAGACTGAATGTTTGATAGTGAACTTAAAAGCTGATTACCTCTTATATTCTATATATGTTTCCATATTAAAATACAATCATAAAAACTAACACAAACACAAACATAACGGCAACAATAAAAACAACAACAATAACAGCAACAGTATAAAAACAAATCAAGAATCAAAAGCTCTTTATTTTATATGATTCAAGATTCAACAACGGCAAAAAATAAAATGAAGAAAACATAAAAACAATAAACTTAAGAATGAAGAAAAATTAAAATATAAAAATAAAAAATACATAAATTAGAAAAAAGCTTAATCAAACCAAACACAATGTGCTTATTTTCTGTTTCATTTTAATTTTTAATTATACATTTATTTATTTTTTTTTTTGTTTCATTTTCGAGATATTTTTTTTTACTTTAAACTTTTAACTCATTCTCATTCGTTCTCCACTCCTCCACATGCCTCAACAACAATACATAATGTATGTAATGTATGTAAATTTTAAAAATCAAAAATAGATAATGTATGTATGTATGATAATTTTTATTTTTTTTTTTTTTTCTAATTTAAAAATTATTTTTTACCTCATTTGTTTGTCTACTTGTTGTCTAGCATTAAAATATTCTCTCTGAATATACTGTACGCATATGCTGAATTTTGATTAAAATACCTACTTAATTTAAGCCCCACTATAAAATCATTATTCTGTTCCGACCATGTTCTGATTATATTCAGCTTTTTATTTTTATTTATTTTTATTTTTTTCTTCCAATTAACACTCATTCAAATTTCAATAGAATATCTGTTCTTTTCAAACATATTATTACCGGAATTACTTGAAAAATTATTAAACTTGGGTAGAAATTTTATTTATTTCGAGAACCAGGGTTATATTTTTAATTTCAAATTCAGCTATTCAAAAAGTGCATGAGTGGAACAATCGATGACAGTGGCGTAGACATTTTTTTGAACAACACAATTCATTTAATTTTAATATTTCTTTGAATTATTGAAGACTGTCGAGCAAAGTATCAAATTAAACAGATTTTCAGTAGACTGAGAACATTTATTATTTTTATCGAAGATTTCTATAAGTTAAGAAGACTGTAAAAGAAAATGATAATAATGAAAATGATAATGGGAAAAAAAGAACACGTTTAAGAATTTTCAATATAAAAAAGTGAAAAAATGTTTTGTGTAAGAGAGAGTCACAACACAGTATGAATGATAAAAAGTGTATGCATGAGCATGTTCACATGAGTATGCATGTTTGATATGGAAGTAAACTTTCAGCACGTTAAAAAAAAAACGTAAAAAATCGTTAAAGCAATATGATAATGTGCATGCAACGGAAGAAAAATAAAAATGAATTTTAAAAAAAAAACGTCCAGACATGAACGGGGTGAATTAGATCACTTAAAAAAAAGCAAAACAAATAAAATAAAATGATATGTGGTTCTCTTTTACATGCACTTATGTATATATTTTTGTTCCTCGATTTTTTTATAATTTTATTTTTTTCCATTGAAATACAAAAAAAAACGCATGTATGTAATAATTATTATAAGTTAAAGAGATCCCATATAAAAAACTGGTTATTATGTGATGTGATCTTTGGGATGACTGACTTAAATGAATGGATGAATGGTTGGATGGATGGATGAATAAATAACAAATATGAAGATTAAATACATATTCTTACGTATAAACATATGTATATAATCGTATTATATATGTACGTATGTTATATGAACAATATCGACTAAAGTTAAATTGTTATAAAATTATAGGTATGTATATTCATATACATTACATTATAACTTAAAAGTACAATGGTATTAACTTTGATAATAAAATAATATGCATTCAAATACATGTACACTGTTGATAGCGATATATATCTACGTATACCTATTCACATACATATGTAATAAACCATTCATATTATGCATATTATATGTGTATACAATCTTCCATGTACCTACATATATATATGCGTGATATAATAAAACATTTTTTTTTTACTTTTGCCTCTATCATCAAATAATAATGAAAATAAACTACACAATCTATAATACAGTACATATACGTATAAGAAGTAGTATTATAATGTTATGTTGCTTTTAGATTGCGGATTTGTGGTTTTGTCAGAAAATTATTAATAAATCATATGATACCATATGATACGTAATATGAAATCACAAGAAAATGCATACAAATATTAGATATGTTGGGTATGTTATATACTATATATGTATAATTTTCCATAAATCTGTTATATACTTATATAAATTACATTATGTATTTGTAAAAATAGTAATATGGTAATATGTACCTACATGTATAATGAATAGATAAATCTAAACACACAATAAATATCTAAATGTAAATTTATTCATTTAGAGAAAATATACACAATATTAGTATGTGATAATAATTCATAAATCTACATAAAACATAAACGTATGTACGAGCGTATGAGTATGTACATAATATAAACATTATATTTACAGAGTGTCAAATTAATAATTTATTGTCTTCCGATAATTACAATTAAAAAACAAAAAGGTGTAAATTTCTTAACTTCATGCGACTTAATTTCAACATAGAATCATACAAGAACGAAGCTTATTAAATTCAAATTCAAAACCATAATATGTATTGAATTGAATTTCCGATAAATTATTCTAGTATATGTATGTATATGTTATAGAATATTTTTCATTTTATTTTACGGAAATTAAAAATACTGTACGTACATATGTACGATTTGAGTAATTACATATTTACAATTTAAACTCTACCAGAGCAAAAAAAATTATTCAAACATTTTTTTCAACATTGAAAATCATTTTTGTAGTTTCCTACAGTAATCTCAAAATTAGGGAGCCATATTTGTATAAATGCAGAGAGGGAGAATAAAAATCCAAATTTTATGTTACATCTAATGTCTAGTCTAGATGATTGACCGCTCATTAGAAAGTGACAAAATGGTGCAAGGAAGTAGAATAAGGTTGAATAGTCTAATATTTTGTGGTTTTAAAATTTAATTGAGGAGTATATAATCAAGAGGTACATTACATATGTTTGTATGTATATTGTAATATTTTTAATTAAATAACAAATTTAAATTAATTCTGAGACGATTAAATTCGGTTTGGGTCTGCTTTCTAGAATTATTTTGTAATAATTTTGATGGTTGGACACAATAAAATATATTTTTTAAATAAAACAATACAATAAGTTTTATAAATAAATAAAACTTAAATAATAAATTATAAATAAATATTTTTTACTTTGTTGTTGAGCAAAACTGCTTCAAGTGAGAAATCATATGATCGATTCAGACAGTCTAAATTGACTTTTATATATGAGCCGTTTTTTTTTTTGCAAATGATGTATTGTGTTGTATTATATACATACTAGTAGCGAAACCCGTCATTGCCCGAGTCAAAATACATCGCACACTTAATGGTTATAAAATCAGTGAATATATAATATAGATATAGATTATATTTTTTTCAATTTTTGTTCACGACACTTGCTTATATACTACATTTATTGTTTTATTATTTAGACTGCAAATGAACAATCTTTGAGGTGACCCAACTCATGAGCATGCGACGTACAATTGACCGTGTGAAAAGCATGATTCTCTCAAATTAACGCCACAACATTGAAATGTTTGGCCTGTGCTTTATTCATGGTCATACTATAAGCTAACTTGCCTGGGAATTGTAATCGTTTAAAATTGAAAGGTATGACCTTCATTACATATTGATGTAGCCCCAAAAGAAGTCAGGAAACAAAAATTGTATCGACGAATATTTCGTAGAAAATATTTTGATTCTGGTGTCGCTCCGTTGATATAAGTAAATAATTACTACTCTACTACATATATTACAATTTCTTCTTACAAAATCAGTATCAATGATGTGAAAACTATTTTTATATTATTATCAATTCTTATGACAATGGTCCATTATCATATATATAGTTATAGGTTGTGCCATTACAAAATTCCACTACCTGAATTATTTACATAAAACAAACATAATACATAATTAATAATATCATAATTATTACTACTAATATTGTAATATACTCTTACAACTCGGCCAACCTGACTATGATAATCGACCCAATTGATCAGTACATAATGTTATGCCCAAATTTGGTTTATAAATCATAGAATCAGTTTATTAGAATAATCTCAAAACTATTAACTATCTTTTCATTTACATAATGCCGTACAAAATTTAAATTTTATATTTCTTAACTATCAAATATTTTATCTGCTAAATTAAAAATTAACAAATTGAATATATAATTCAACTGATAATCTCACAAAATTTACATAAAATATAAATGTATGATTTCTTTATTTATTTTATGCATGTTATTAATTTAAATAAACTTTAATAATTGTTTAAATCTAAGCAATCTGAAATTAATGACACTAATTTTCTTTAATCATACGAGGTGTGTTCAAAATATAACGGGAATTTTCGTTTTTTAAAAAAAATATTTATTCATTCGTCTAAATTAATGTTGTCGCCTTCAAAATAGTCCCCATTCGATATTATGCACTTATGCCAGCGCTTCTTCCAATCGTCGAAACACTTCGCAAACTCGTTTTTTGGGATAGCCTTTAGCTCTTTCAGCGATGCGCTTTTAATGTCATTTATGCTTGTAAAACGACGGCCCTTTAAGGTTCTCTTTATTTTTGGGAATAGGAAAAAGTCGCACGGAGCCATGTCTGGCGAATATGGAGGCTGGGGCATCGTTACAGTATTGTTTTTGGCCAATAATTCACGAACAAGCAACGAAGTGTGAGCAGGTGCATTATCGTGGTGCAAAAGCCATGAATTGTTTTTCCACAAATCCGGGCGTTTTTTTCGGATTGCTTCACGCAAACGGCGTTGAACTTGTAGGTAGTACTCCTTATGCTTCCACTGAGACGATTGAGCCTTAGTTTCAACGTCATATCCGTAAACCCATGTTTCGTCACCTGTTATAACACGTTTCAGTAATTCTGCATCGTCGTTGACTTCATTTAGTAATTCCTGAGCAACTTCCATTCGCCGCTGTTTTTGTTCAAAATTCAGCAATTTTGGAACAAATTTTGCTGTCACGCGTTTCATACCCAAAACCTTAGAAAAAATTTCATGGCATGAGCCAATCGATATGCCAACATCATCAGCGACTTCTCTGATTGTGATTCGGCGATCATTCATAACCATTGCTTTCACTTTTTCAATGTTTTCATCGGTTGTTGATGTGCTGGGGCGTCCGGTGCGCTCGTAATCTTCAACGTCTTCACGGCCATCTTGGAAACGCTTATACCACTCGTAAACTCTTGTTTTAACAAACGAAAATCGCCAAGCTCATAAAAACACGTCTAACCTTAGCGGCTGCTACAGACAAACAAACTAAACAATGAATACAGCTGAAAATTTTATCGTACTTCAGGGGCATGCATATCAATATAATAAAAAAAAAATTTTTGACAATTGGACTCTCCAAACCCGCGAAATTTTAAAATTCCCGTTATTTTCTGAACACACCTCGTATATCCATGCGAATGCATGCCATCAATATCTTGTACCACGTATCTATCGTTTTCCAAAACCCCTTTTATTTCATAGGGACCGCGAAATTTCAAAAATATCTTTTTGTTCACACCCGGTAGTGTGTTACTGTTCTTCATCATTACGTAATCGCCCACTTTATAAATATGTGGAGGCTTGTGAGTTTTGTCATAGTAATCTTTGTTGTATATTTGATTTTTTTTAATATTTTCTTCAGCCCGTTTTCTTAGGTCAGAAAGGTCTCTCACTGTATTTATATTCGAATGGTTTAGAATAAACTCTGTCATTTTATCATACATCTTACCCCTTTGATTTACACCAAATAACAACATGCTTGGAGAAAATCCTGAACTGCGATTAACTGTGTTGTTTAGTGATTAGATTAGAATTGTAGCATTTTAAAGGTGACTTATTCTTCGTTTCAGCAGACGTTTGACTACGACGATAATTTGAGGCACAATTATAGATTGGCATGACTTCATTCTTTCGTATTTTTGTAGTGCCACTTTCAGTTCCTGAATTGAGAATTTTTTAAAAATTCACAGTACCAGATTGCATTAACTGTTTTAATTAAGTAACTTTTTGTCCAAAAATAGATTTACACATATATCATTTGCAAAGAAAAAAACGGCTTATATAATTCAATAAAATTAACTTAAAAAAATAAAATAAAATAAAATTTAACTTACTTTAGTTATTGAATAACAACCAAAAATATGTAAGTATGTGTAGGAGAAAGCAAAATTTTTATTCCGTAATGAACACCTTAAAAAAAATGAAAAAATAAAAAAAGAAATTAGTCAAAATAAAAATTCAATTAAATATAAATATACACATATTACTCGATATTCATATGTATAATATGTGTGTAATAAATATAATGTGCTTATACAGCTAAAAAATATGTTTTAGTTACTTACGAGTACATTACATATGTATGTATTTACATTTGTCTCGTATTACATGAAAAAAAAAAGGAATTATTATATAAGATATCTAGCTAAGCTATCTACACGGCTATACATACATTCTTTTTGTCATTGAAATGAAAATTAATACTCTATAGGAAAAAGTAAAATAAAATAAAATAAAATTTAAAACCAATAAACAAAACAGTAAATTGCATAAATGAACTGTTTAAAGATAAATTATTATCCATACATAATTATGTGGTAAATATTTTGTGGTACTATAAATGTTATACATAATATTATTATAACACGTAATGTAAATATAAATGTATATAAAAAGTAAAAACTATAGTATAGTATGAGAAATAACATCACATTAAGTAAATACATATGTTATACCGTATATGAAAACATAAATTTTAAATTACATTATTATTATATTCTAATAAATTAAACATATAAACATAATAATGATGATGATAATGATGGAATCATATTACAAATCTTATTTTATTTGAAATGTGTAATATAATTATTATATGTATTAAAGTAATTATTCATTTATGAATTAAATTTTAATCATTTCAAAATTTTCTATTTTGTATAAATATGGTATGTATAGTAAGTACAATATTATGTACATGATTGTATATTACATAGTACTTTTACTTTATGTATAATTGAATCTTCTATATAGAAGCCAATTCTGGTATGTTCTATGTTAATACTGTTATGTACAAATAAATTATAAAATTGTATAATACATTATATTATTTCTGGAAAATTTAAACGTGCACAGTAAATTCATATCACATGTTTTATACTTAAAATTTTTGAACAAAATAAAAATAAAAAAATATTTATATCAAATCGAATTTACATGTTTACATTTATTTGTGAAAGTTATATTTTCAATAAAATCAATTTTATTTATTGATTGATTTTTTTAACAATGTACACGTTTTTCCTAATATAGTTTTAAAATTGAAATAATTTTAAAATTTGATATTTATAAATGTATAAATCAAAATACATAATTATACGAAATTCTTTTATGGTTTTTTATAAAGTTTTTATTTTGTGAAAATATTTTCACATTTTCATGACGCAATATTTTTTACATATCTACATATATCTGTATCTACATTCTATACTTTATGTAGTGTAATGTATATGCATGACATATTATGTACTTATTTCTTCGTATCTTTGTATGTTATCTCGATTATTTCATATTGTAAAAGAGTAAAATTGTATAAGCTAAATGCATTTATGTAATAATGAAAATTCAAAGTTAAAATTAAAAAGAAAAAAGAAAACAAGAAAATATATAGTGTTTTTATCACTAAAAATAACATATTATATTGCAATGAAAAAAAAAGTAAAAAATAGAAAATAGAAAATATAAAATATAAAAGAAAATCAATATTTATGTAAGTATGTATATACATATTATTATTTTTACAATATGCGACAAAAGAAATGAAAACGAATATTATGTAGTATTTTATAAAAGATAGGTAGGTACCTTAAATTTTATATACATATATGTAAGTACCTAATTTATTACAAATGTATACGCAATATTTACTTCATAAATACATCACACGAGTATACGTACATATGTAAGGTATATTACAAATATTATAATGATGATGATGAGTGGGTAGGTGGGTAGGTATACATTTAGGCACGTGAATATTAAATGTAAATTGTCATGTTTGAACATACATATTTATATATTTCTGTTCTGACGCAACGAATTTCGTCATCACAATGAATTTCGAATAAAAGAAAAAAAAAATTGAAGGGTTTACTAAAACTCTTTCTACATAAAAAAATATATATTTATTCGAAAAAATGAATAAATAGCGAATATTGATAAAGAAGCTATGAATTAACAGAAACACTTTTGATAAATTGTAAATTGCATATAATTAATGTGGCATCAATGTATATTTCAACTACTTCATGATCTTTTATATACGTAGAATTATACATTGATGCCACATAGATAAATTTCAAAAGTCAACCATAAATCGATGTGGCATCGATGCATGCATCAGCTTCACGATCTTATATATATGCACAATTATACATTGATGCCGCATCGATATATTTTAAAACTCTATCATAACCAATCTGGCTTCACCGCATATTTCAACTACTTCATGATCTTATACATAGATAGAATTATACATTGATGCCAGATCAATGCATTATAAAAATTGTATTATACAAAATGAATGAAAATTTCACCTCTAATATTCAACAAAAAAAGTTTTTATTTTATGTAAATTACCAGTGCATTATATGCATTCCAACTAAATAGCTGAAAAATAAAGTACATAAAATCTAAAAGAAGACATGTAGGTATTATATTATCTAGTCATGAATTTAACTATAATATACACACAATTACACGTCATGTACGTGAGATATCTTATTATTGTATAGATAACATTCTATCTAGTAGACTATAAAACATTTTCTCCTTACATTCCCTTTAACTGTTTCAGTCGTAATAATTATATGAGTGAGTCATAGTTGTATAAATAAGTATTTAATTTTTTTTTTTTAAATATCAATATCATGACATATGTATGTTAAGAGCAATAATTATAGAAAATTTGATAAAAAAAAACTCTAATCATAAAAGCCACTCGAAATTTTCAAATAAACAACATACGGAGATAACAAAATTAACTGACGCAGAAAATTACTTACTATGTATTCATTTTGATTGAATAAAATCGAAATAAACTTAATTTCATTTTTTTTTGTCAATTTTTGTCCGAATCAAATAATTTTTTTTTTTTTTTTGATTTACAAAAATAAATTTATGTAGTTCGTTCTGAAATGGAATTTATAACTTCATTACAAAATATTTAAACAAATTATCATATAATCTACATAATCTGAGACATTGAAATTCTTAACATTTGTATGAATTTTTGAATTGAATTATTACCTTAATTCAAATTCTAGAAAATATTTTCGGTTTACTACATATACAAATATATGTATACGTAACGTACATACGTATATTCGTGCATACGTTATGTAGGTACTTAATTTAAGTAGTAAGTACAATGATAATATAGTAAAGTTTCGACTATTTTGTCGCGACAGTTTTCAATTTCAAATTTTATTTAAATGCATACACAAATATATGTATATCCGTATACATGTGTCTTATATGTGTTCTAATATGTGTAATGTGTATGAAAAAAAAAATTAATAAATTTGAATTTTCATTACTTGATAAAATGCTATTATATTATATTCGTATTATGTATGTACCTACTATAATGCATGCAATGTACGCATATATTTAAAAGCTTTTTATTTACTCATTTATTCATTCATTTATTTATTTATTTTTATGTACATAAATAAGAGTGTGCAGCATTTCATTTATTTTATGTTAAAATACTTTTTTAAAAATTCTTTTTTTTTTTATTCAACGTACTTACTTATGATAAAAATATTTTTTCTCTTTTCTATTCTATAGCTACATATACATTTTTTTTTTAATTTTTGTATGTATTTTGTTTTAGAATTGTGTAGAAATTTCCAGGACGATTCGATCAAACAGAACAGATACATATATGTACCTACATTATGTACATTTATTTAGAATATTACAATGTACATTATCGTATAGAAATAGGTATATATGTATGCATATCTGTTTATGTTTTTTTTTATGTTTCTGATGGCATATGTTCTAGATATAATTTTTTTTTTTTTTGTAATTCATAAAATTCATAAAAAAAAAACGAGTAGAAAAAGTATTCATATCAAAAATAGCTTTTCATATTTCACCCTAACGCCCTAACATACACCATACTTTATACCCAGCCAGACTTCAAATCACATAACTATGTGCATGCAATAATTATTGCAAATAAAAGCATAAATTAAATACATATAATATAGACATATTACGTACATATGAATGTATAGAATATATTTATACTTTTTCTAATAAAAATTGAAATATTATATATGTATGCATATAATGTAGGTACATTACAGCTGAATTGTGTAAAAATACATTTTTTTGAAAAAGTTTTCAAAAATTAATTTATATAGATGTATGAACATATAGTACATACATAGTACATAAATGTATACTTAAAAATTTATAACCAGACAGTAATAAAAGGTTTATTGTATAAACAAAATTATAATTTGCTGTTTAAATATTATGAAAAACCTAATTTTAAAATATTATAGAAGAGATAAATGTAGATAATATGGTGTAGATAAGAACGAAACTAATTTATTATGAAAAGAAAATTTAATTAGAAAACTATATGTACGTAGGTACATTACTCGTATTTAGAAAAATATTCTTGTAAACACTTTGTGATATATCGTATTTAGAATTTTAGAATATTTTATGAATATTATAAGTAATAAACAAAAATAAATACGTAATAGTAAAAGAATTTTTAGTTGAGAGTGGTTTCAATAAAGCATTTCTTATTTATTTATTTTTTTCACTCTGAGACATATATACATATATTCATATGTATAATATTAATTATAAAAGCATATCTGCAGTTATTAATAATATGAATTAATTTTAATTACATATTATAATAATACTTTCGTTTAATATTTTTTCTTTTTTTTATAAAAAAAATCAGACAAATAACATTGATTGTATTCATTTCAAATCTCATAAGTCTAGTAATTCGCATTCACAGCGTAAGCGTAACTGGTCGTAGTTTTACTTCCCTTCTTTTGTTTCGAGAATTACGAGCTCTACGTAAATGAACAAGACTTTTTACAGTGACGTAGATCAAAATTTTGTCTAAACCAAGGTTTGACAGCTTGTCATTTTTACCAGCTGAAATGAATAATGTATGACAGATCGGCAAAAAGCTCTGGTGGGTCGTGGTGTGGGCAGAGGTGAGACAGTTTACTTTTCTCACCTCTTAATAAAATAAATAAATAAATACCAGCTGAAATTTGAAAATTGAATTTGTGATTATATATATATTTTGAGAAGATTGTTGAATTTATGTGATAAAATAAGAACTTTTTTGAATTATTAGAATCATGATTAGCGTTTTACGCCATTTTGACTTATGAGGTCGTAAAATGACGCGTTGTCAGAGTTTTTACGATTTGAAATGAATACCCTCATTAAAAGAAACAAAATTAATATATGTATTTATGAAGTCAGTTATTTAAAATATTTAAAATGTAGTCCAAGACATGTAGACATTTGAATTCAACAAAAGAATATCTATATATATACAAATTTTACTCTAGCACAAAATTCTTAACAAAAAAATTAGTTTTTTCGTTGGATTTTTTTTTGAAATTTGGTACATTATTTCGTTTCGTTTTGTTCATTCTTCTCCAATAATTCCATATTAAATAGTACAATATTTAAAAAAAAAAAAACTACGAGGAAAAGCGGATGGAATAAAAACGAAACTATCTATTCGACACTTTTTCAATCATCATTTTATACAATTTTTATTTTTGTTACAATTTAATACTTAATTTGAAAATGAATATTGGAATTAATATTTTTGCATTCAAATCCAAGAAAATGAAAAAAAAAATATTTGTATAAATTTGATAAAAAAAAAATAAAAACAATAAATTCCAGTAAATTTTCAATTTTCACAAAATGTTATTATTTAATTGGAAAACAAATTTATTGAAAATTACAATTTTTAACATTTTACATAATGTAAAAATGTATAAATAAATATAATTTTCAATTTACAAAACAAAAAAGGTTATCGTTTTATTACAATTTATTGAATTCAAAAGGAAATATTGTAAATGAAATAAAAAAAATACTAAAAATGAAATCAATAAAATATATAAGGGATATATTATTCAAAATCAACGAAACAAAAAGAAAAAAAGTTAAATAAAATAAATCAAAAATTAATATAACATATTAATATTACAAATACCTAGCAAACAAACTAAAAACCAATACACTTTTCTGGTTACACTTTATTAGAAAAAAAAGGATTCAAAACCAAAAAATTTCAAATACTTAAATAAATTAATTTTCAAAATTTATTAAATATATTGAATTGATTATCTCATTCTACATATGATATGAACGAGTAAAGTATACAAGAAGATTATCATAAAGCACATGAAATAAATAATATGTAAATGTTCATCAAAAAATTGAATTTGAAAAATAAAGATACATATAAACCCAAAAAATAATAGGTACATAAAATGAAATATCAACAATATTCTTTTTATATTTATTTTGAAATATATTATTATTACATTTTTTATTTTTTTATTTTTTGGCAAATAAAAAACCAATTTTACATCAAATTTTTGTGATTTACATCAATTTTTTATTACATTTTCATTCCAAATAATTCTGTATTTAAAATACATATATTCATTCAGATATAAAATATATTTGTAATATATGTGTACATATTATATGTATATATGCCTGTATATGCATATTCTTATGTATGTATGTGTTGAGAAATAACCCCCAAAATATAGCATATCATATGAAATAAGTTTATAACAAGGATTGTATATACACAGTGGTGAAAAAATTATGGGATAACCATAATTTTTTATGAGTAGAAAACGTAATCATATTGACATAAATACATATACGATCTTTAGCGATTTACCACACATGAAAAGGGAAAAGGTATTTGTCCTCATGTGATGGAAACACTTCCATAAAATCCCAACTTAAATCAAATTTGAAAAGACGTCAATTAAGTTGAAAGACGAAATTTGAAAAAAAAAAAATCTCACCATAAATCAGCTGCTAATTAAGAAGAAAATTATTGCAAGAAAAATCATACATTTTTTCATATAAATTTTAATAATAATTATATTTGTACTGTGTCCCATAATTTATTCACAGTATATTTGATATAATTTTCCTTTTTGAATTTATTTTTGAATAATAGAATTAAAAATATTTCTAGCGTTTGTTGTATTCTATTATTATATGAATTAAATAAAATATTTTGTTAAAAAATTTTAATTCTTTTTCATAACATACTTTAGAAAGTACTTTATTTTGAAAAGTTATGTTTGTCCCATAATTTTTTTACGCCTCTGTATGTATATCTTTACATTTTATATCATACCTATATAAATACATTTTATGTGCTTTATGCATGTACATGCGTATATAACATATGACATCAAATAATTCCTATTTCATATTCTCTCTTGAAATTTATTTTAACAATATTCAACTTTATTATATAGTTATAGGGTTTTATATAGATGATTATATTATAGTATATTATTAGGATATCGAATATGCATAAATCAATTGTTCATAAAAATAAAAAAATTAAAATAATAACGAATATAGATTAAAGAAAAATTGAAAAATAAAACAAATTCAAAAAAATACACTTTATTTTTACAATTTAAATTTCAACATTTTTTTTACTTTTAGTCAATTTCATTATGAATTTTAAATTAATTTTGATATTTGAAATTTTTCTGATTTTTTACTTTTCTTTTTTTCATTTAATTTTAAATAAAGAAAAATTTTTCAAAAAATGTCCTTGTTATACATAATGTACTCATATATGTATATGTAATGTGTATTTTTGTTTTCAAATGTAGATAATAATCAATTAAATTGATATTTTTTTTTGTGTTAACTGCATCTAATTTTACATACATACCTTGTATATTTTATCTAATTAATTTCAAATCCACTCACAGAAATTTAATTGATTTTACATATATTTGTTTTGTTTTATTTTATTTTATTCTTTAGAAAAGAAAATTTATTTTGTTTTTACACACAAAAAACTGTAATATGTAAATACAATTTTTATCAAATTATTTTATTAAAACATGAACTATAGAAGGAAATAAATTATACAATGAATATTATTTTTTTTTTTTCTTAAAAGCACTTCCGTCGTATATTATATTAAATTGTAATAAAATAAATAACAAAAAAATATTCAATTTAACGAGTTTTGCAAATAATGTAACTTATGTATGTATAATTTATACATAAATCTAGCAGAAATAAAGTATAATATGTAAGATATATGTAAGTAATATTCTTTTGTCTATTTATGTAAACGATAAGAAAGGAAAGAATGAAAGGATATTCTGTTTGATTATGTGCAGTGTACGTGTACAGTCAAAATGCTTGTCATATCCATATGTTTGTCTTTATTTCATTTTCCTTAAAATTTTCATTGTAAAAAAATGCGCTTAAACGTTACCAAATCATATCAAAAAGGATACTCTAGGATAAAAATTTATTTTGCTAAATTGAAATTTTGAAACATTTTCAAATAATTCATAGCCTGAATTATTTTGTGATATGAGATAAATGCCAATTTTTATTGTAAATAAAATAAAATACAAAATAAATTTATAAAGGGAGAAGAGTAAAAATTACATTAAATGAAAAAATTAAAATTACTAAGGATCAGAAGAATAGATATGTACGTTTTCGGTGAATGTTTACAAAATGATCCATTCCCCGGAGGACGTGGGTGACAATGGGAATGATAGAGGGGATGTTCCTTATAGATCGGGGCTTTTACTCTTTGTAAAACAGGTACAGCTTCCTAAGAATTATATGGAAATTGATTGAGTATTTGATCGCCTACATTCATGTAGATAATGATTGTGTATAGCTTGTTTAAAATTCCCAGCGAATGGAATAGAGTAAGATCGGGTATTGTGGAATACCCTTTTGTTTTTTATTCATATTTCAAAAACAAAGTCATATATTGCCTTCATTTTTCACATTTTAATATTTTGAAATGTACTCAATTCATTCATAAAATATTTATTAAACTTGCCGGTTAAAAAAAATTTTATTGGCAAAAATATGAAAAAAGACCAAAATTGGTAATTTTCAAAAAGTTCGGGAAATGTGGTACAATACATGCGTTCAATGTGGTACACTATACCACATTACCAGACATGAAAATTGGTTATAAAAAGCTATTTATGCATACTTGAAAAATCGTTTTCCATTTATTAAAATTAATTATTGTTACAGAATTCAAAACATAAGTATTATCATATATAAAATAAAGAAAAAGAAATAAAATTAAATATCAAATATAAGAAAATAATTAAGCAAATTGAAGAGTATTATATTTCAAAAATTTATTTTGTGAATATTTCAGCGCAAGAATCACATATAAATATGGCACTATTTTTTGGGGTACATGCTTGATGAGCCCAAACACAATCGCATTGTAAGCACGGCATCCATTTCCTTGCACTTTTGTCTTCCTCCCAAGATAAATTGCAAAAAGCACACTTGGTGTCCTTTGATGGTGGAATGTCGAAAGAAAGATCTTCTTCATCTTCTGAACTAAATAATTGTGTATTTGAAATTGAATCTTGAGATGATGATGACGATGACGAAAGATTTCGAATATTAAGATTGCTCTTTTTTTTAAAGTATTTTTTTAACTTTTCACTGACTCTGCGTCCTGTTTTTTTTGTTTCTTTCTGGTTTTTGTTATTAGTTTTAGGTTTTTCTTGTATTTTTGTAATACTCTTTTCTAGTTCATTTTTGTATGGCGATGTTGTCAAAATCTTTGCTACAGTTTTTTTACCTTTCCTAGTGGAACAAACTTTTCTAATTTTCGGAGGTGGAGAAATATCCCATGGAGTCAATATTGTTCTACTTGTACTGGGAATTGGTTCATAGGATGTTAGCAAAGTCATGGCCTGAGAGTTTTGACCTTCACTTGCAGTAACTGCGGATTGCGGAGGTTTCCATTTTTCCATTTCTTGCAGATATTTCACAAGATCATTTTCCATGTCTTTCGAAAATACTGGTTTTCGACCTAGAGGAACTGACAAAAGATTGTTTATAGATTTGTTACTTCTTGCCATGCGTTGCAAAGTAGAATGAGGCACTGCGTAAGTTTTAGCAGCCAAATATATGCCCATTTCATTAGCCCTCACGGCATTTATTGCTTTTTCCATATTGCTTTCATCCCATGTACGCACCTTAGATCCTTTTTTCGGCATTTTTAGGACGTATCTGAAATCGAAATTAAAATCAAGAGTTTGCGGCTAATGTGGAATAGTATTCCATTCTACCCTTCCCTGTGTATCCCACATTACCAGAAGAGTAGACTTTTATGGTAATTAAATAATGTAAGAAAATATATGAAAGAATGATTTACCCTACCTACAAATCTTAAAATATACACAATAATGTTCCAGAAGATTGCAAAATCTAGTCAGAAAATTGCAAAATGCTATCACAAAATTTAACTTTTTATATTAACTCAAAAATAGTCAACTGAACAACAGAAAGCATAATACAACACTGAAGCCAAATAGCAAGACAATGAAACATGTTTGAACAAGAATTGGTTTAATGCTTATACAAGTTAATTTTATTAGGTTGTAACGTCACTATAGGAAAAACCGTTATTGAGATAGGCCACTATACCACATTAGCCGCCTATACCACAATACCCGATCTTACTCTATATGCGCAGTGAGAGTATGGCGTCATGCTTTGAGCGAGGTTATAATTGTAGTGGTTACACTTTTTCAGGTTTATATGGGAGAAAAACACAAATACATATAATCATTTTATGTACATATTTAATTTCAAGAGAAACATGCGCAGATTATTCGCTGGGAATTTTGAACAAGCTCTACAATAATAATCATTTTACTCGAACAGATACACAGCTCTCATCGCATTGAAAAAAATCTTCAATTCGGTCGCGAAACTCATATTCCCGTTAGAACAAATACTCGGTAAGGTAAAATGGCCAAAAATTCTTCGACTTGCCGTATTTAGAAATTGCATTTCGTATATCTCTTCACACAAGTTCAATGATTTCAGTGTAAGCACCACTTTCATGATCTAAGAATTAGCCCCGTGGTTAACTGTAAAATGATTTATTCCTTCATTATTTGAACAATCATATCCCCTCCAATAATCTGTATACATAAAAGATCTCATTGAACATGCTAACACCTGACACCTGTTAACATTAATCTGAAAGTATGTATGTTACAATTACAAACTAGACTACGGTGATGCAGATTATGATAAAAAAAATGATATACGCTTATACGCATGGATTTCTGAATTAAATACATATATTGCATACTTAACCGCATTTAATTTCAATGCAATTTCATGTAACTTCAATAAAATTAAATACAATATCACTGAAAATTTATTTAAATTTTTTTGAATAAAATTTACTGTAATTTATTTTAAATATATCGCTGAAATACCAGCAACAATAATTACATGTTTTCCTATTTCTTTATAGAATTAATAAAACTTAAACTGTATCTAGATCTACTCATATATAATATACGCGTATTATGTAATTCACTTTAAAACAATTTTGCTCATAATTTTTTATATTTTCTATTATTGTCATTGCGCACTTATTTGAAGTTTTTTTTTTTCTCAGAAAAATGTTACTTTCAATTTTGATCTGGCAATATCTCATACAATAAACATTACGTTACGTTTTTTTAAAAATAATCAATGAAATATTTCAAATAAGAATAAACTATCACATTTTCTCTTTCTATATACTCTATCTGTACTCTACTTGCTTCTACATAAAATACGTTCCATTTCCAGTATACTTACAGCAATGCTGCCAACCGATTGAATTTGAATTGAAAATATTTTTAAAAGTCAATCAAATTTTGTTATCTAATCTAACAAACACTCACTCACTCTATCTATACATATACATTCATTTCATACATTTTTTTCATATTCAATTTATATTTATACAATATTATTTTTTCATACTGCAATCTACACATAATATATGTGTACATATTTTTATTGTAAATTTTACATAATAATTAAATTCATTTTTTTTTGTATATAATATAATACATATTATATTATATATTTAAAAAAATAAGTATATATAGTATTTGTATTTGTACAATTTTTCTTCTTTTTTGACAAGTCTTGTCTAACCGGGGGAATCGTCATATGTCATAATTCGTCTACAGTTAAAAATACATAAAAAGTTTAGTGAAGTGAAAATTTATTTTGTAAAATTTTTCTTTTCTTATTACCAAAAGAAAAACAAAAGAAAAATAAAAAATGCCATCAGAAAATAATGATAATTGTAAATTGTGTGAGAAAATTGGTTTAAAACCATTAACACGTGAAAATGTACTCTTCTATTATATACCATTACATAGTATGACAAGTTATGGTATTCTTGCTGTAAATGTTATGAATCCATCGATAATTGCAAGGTAAAAAATAAAAAATAAAAATTTTTATTTTATACAATTTGTTCAACGTGATGTGCATACATGTTTCATTGGAAAATTGATCAAATAAAATTTTATCTTAAAAATATCGTGTTTTTTTTACATGGTATTTTTTATATTCACATTTTCTTGTCTTCTCATTTTTTTTCTTTATTTTTTGTGTCTATTTTAATTTGAAAAAAAAAATACATGTATGTATATTTTTCTTTTAATTATAGATTTGTACCGAACAGAGATATAACAAATATTCTATTGGCTCATACAATTATCGGTTCATCATTGTATGTTTATAATAGACCGCATTTAAAAGCAATTGCACCATCTAAAAGAGTTGCTTATAGGTAAGAGAGAAAAAAAAATTAAAAATAATAAATGAAAAATTTTATACATTACATATACACATATGCATATAAAATTAAAACATAATGTGTATATATAAAAAAGATATGATGTAATAGTTAAATATCTTGTTTTAATATGATTTTTCCTTTTCTATTTTTCTTGTTTTTTATTTTGTGTTTTAATTTTTATATTTTTTTATTTTGTTTTACTATATTTATGAATTTTAGTGTACTCGGAAGCGTTCTATTCAATTTGGGCTCTGTATTAACATGGGCAATAACTCGTAATTTTATACAAAAAAGTAATAATTTTGTTACATTACTTGGACTTGCATCCGGTGCTGTTATAGTAAAATTAAGTTATGATTACTTTGAGGATTGCGACAAATTAGCATCACCAAAAAAATAAAATAATTAAAAATTATATATATGACAAAATCAACATAATAAATTAAGGATCAGTTTTTTTATGAAAAGTATTTGATAATTGATCTTTGAAAGCATTTTTTTTCACAAAATTTTTTTAAACTACTACTACCTATATTATTATATATTGATGTTGTATTGAATGTCATCAAAAATAATCATGTGAATCAATAAAAATGTGCTTGTTATGTATCTTTTCTACATTATACTACTACTACCTATTAAAAATACAAATGTAACAAAACTTAACAAATATTTAAAAATATTGTAAATCATGTTTAGTACAATATATGTACATAAATTTTATAATTGTATCGTATATATATGTATATTGAAAGTTTGTTAAAAATTTCTATTCGAAATTATATTAATAATTTATATTAATTCCAGAATTTATAGATGTACTTAACACATAACATGTTATGTAGATATGTATGTGTACGAAAAAATTCAATTATCCAATTATTCAATAAATAAACTTTTTTTTCGAATGAAAAATAATAGTAATCAATAAAATTTTAATTTTCATTCTGTAACTTTAAAAGACTGTACTGTATTAATTGAAATTCATTTTTTATAGAAATTTTTAATGAAACTTTCTTTTTTGAAAATGAAAACAAATAAAATTGAAATCAAAATCTACATACCTAATAATGCAATACAATAAAATAAAAAAAATGTAATCCATAAAGATAATAAAAACTCTACACCTAACATATAATAAATACGTATATATGTATAATGAATGTAGATCATTTTAAAACGTGCAAGCACACATTTATAAAAGTAGAATAATAAAAATTTAGTCATTTAATAAAATACAATTTAAAAATTAAAAAAAAAAAGTCTTGTTTCTTTTTTCTTTTCTCTTTTTTTTTGAGTTTTTTCTAGTATTGGCTATCATTTTATAAACTGGCTGAGTATATAAAACATCAGAATAAATCAACCACCTAAGTAAAATGTAAAATTCATCAAATCATTTAAAATTTTCAAAAATTAATAAATTAATTGATGTGCTGAATTGCTGAATAAATAAGATTATGTATCAATTATTTTTTTTTTGTACTTTATCTTTCATAAATTTTTTTGATTATCGCGAAAATTTTTTTACAATATTGCAAAAACCTAAAGCAAACTATAACGCGATGATCATTAATGAAATGTACAAAATTTATAATTTTTTTAAATAGCTATTCGGTTATTTTTTCTTTTTACATGCATAATAAATGCATATACCTACATACATCATCTAAAATTTTAATTGCTTATCATATTCACGTAGGTATGAATTTACACACGTGCAAATCATATAAATCACGTAAATTTCAAAATAAATATGTATATCATTATGAATATTTTCATTCTTTTGTTTTTATTCACTTTTTTTTTGTACATGTGTAACTAAAAGAAAGATCAAAATATCATAATTTATGATGTATGACAAAACAAAAAAAAAAAAAAAAAACAATCATATAAAAATGCATTCCATATAAGAGAAACATGATTTACCAGTCTTGATCTAAAAGTTTTTCAGTCTGTCTCATCCATCTTCATGTATAAAATATTTCATTATTTCATTTTTATTTTTTATTTCTTTTTATTTTACAATTTTAAAGAAAAAATGATTACCTGCACTATAAGTAATTTTCTATTCTTTGTTTTTTTTTTTTTTTATATTTTATATGTTTATAACCTTTGAGCTAAATTGAAACTATAAAAGATCCGGAAAAATAATCATACAGAAAATAATAACTAGTTTTGGTTTTTCCTTTGACTATTTGATTTTCTGTGAAATATCTAGATAAATATGCATATGTATGCATACATGCATGCACGCTTATACATTAAGTTCTCAATGTATGTACGTATGTAATGTACTTTGAATAAAAATAAATCCTTTTCATTTTCTTCATTTATTTTTGGCATTAAATATCTATTCCCTTTTCTATTCACGTTTTAAATTTTCTAGTTATGTTTAAAAAATAATAAATACGTATATGCACATAACACACATCTTTTTATCTACATATCTACATACCTCTATACTATACCACCACCTCTATCTATCTTCACGTATCTAATATATTTTTATTGATGATTGGTTGTGGTTGGTTTAAAAGTTCGGACATTTCAGTATTAAAATAAATACCTACATATACGTTTCACATTCACTAGTATGACCATCATATCATAATAATAATCATCATCAAGATTGTCATCATATCATAATGTATAATAATAGATGTAGCGTTTTGTTTAAAATTTCTGATTGAAAAACAGAATAAAATTAAAAATCAAGTAAAAAATAAAATTTATGAGTTTAATACATTACATATGTATTATTTTATCATAACACAAACTAAAAATTTCACTTATGTGTAGTATATAAAGGGTTTACCAATAAGTGGGTCAGAATTTTAAAATGAAACACAAATTATAATAACTACAAATGATATTCACGTGATTTAACATTACGTCCTCTGAAAATAATATCGTTTAAATGTGCTCCTTGGATTCGTCTTTCTGAATACAGTCTTGGGACCCAATTTTTCAATATTTTCTCACATATATCATGTCGTAAATTTTCAATGGTTCCTTGAATGTTTTATCAAAGATCTCGAATCGTTTTTGGCTGATTCTCGTAAACCAAAGATTTCAAATATTTATTTTTTATACATTTTCGAGTTTAGGCCAAAAACATTCTGTTATCATATTTCTGTAGTGTTCGCTATTCACAGTTACGGGATTTTCACTTTAATCTTCAAAACAAAAATAAGACTCAATTACGCCTTGAGCCCAAATACCACACCAAACCATAATTTTCTCAGCATGAAGAGGTGATTCGTGAATCGCTTGAAGATATTCCTCAGCTCAAACGCTACAGTCTTTTTTGTTCATTAAACTCATTGAACGAGAAATGTGCTTCATTCGTAAATTTCTCACAATGCACGAAACGTACGACGAACCGAACATGAATTTTGATGGTAAATTCAAATAATTTTTACACGTTGTTGAATCGTGTTTGAGTTTTCGAGTAGTGTTGCTTCTGTAGCTATTAAATATTCTGACGTTCCTATTGGTAAAACCTATAGCGTTATGAATGAATAGAAATATTAAATAAATACATAGAAGATTTCCTTCTTATGATATGTTTATAGATATGATGACTTATTGCAAAATATTTGAATGAAGGCCTATCATATTCTTCATTTTCACATAAATATTTACGCTTTATTCATCATACACATTATGATATATGTATGAAAATGAATTATGTACGATAATATTGGTCATTAGAAGATACGAGTATGTACATATATGCATGTATATATGTACATAATATGTACATGTACACAATAAAAATATGGTCAAAATCGATATATCTATATTAAAATACCAAAATAAATGCATCTAAATAAATATCCAGATGTATAAATATAATGAATGATAAATATACATAAATATTACGATATTACACATGTACATTATAATATATTATTATATTCATTTTCGTAAATATTTGTACATATATGTATGTACGTAATGTAATAAATAAGAGAAAATAATAATTTTTTTTCCATTATATGGAATCAAAAATAATGCTTGAAGTTTAAGTTCATGTCTTTTACCACGAATGTTGTAATAATATTCTTTGTATTTATTTTTCTTATACACACACTTACATACATATACTTATATAAATATTTAGTTTTTTATGTTATGTAGATATATTCTTTACATTTCTAATATTAGCTATGCATTCTGATATACAATAAATAAAATTTAAGCAATGTATGTATAACAGACGTACGTAAGTACATGTTAGTGGTCGTAAAAATCGTAACAGTTCACATATTAAAATGTAATAAAATAGAAGAATAAATAAATGATGTAAAAATAAACGTACTTACTCGAATATATGTATGTATGTACATATTATAGGAGTACTATCAGAAATTTTAAGTCATTTTCATTTATAAATTTATTTTTTTTTGTATTTTATAGTTGAACTAATAAATTTATGTTTCAATATAAGATTAATATTATCGTGACTTAACTATAATAATTTTGCAATATGGTGTAAAAAGAAATAAAACTTTTATTTAAACTATACTTTTATAGTACAGAAATAAAGAAGAGCAAAATATAATTTATGTTAGTATGCTGATATTGAATGTATTTAGTTGATTTGTTACATTTTCGTTTTGTTTTTAATGTTTTAAATATCGATTTGATCTTCAAAAGTATATCAATTTTTATTTATTTATATTACTTAATGTGCATAGCATACATAGTTTGAAAAACGATATTGGCAATTTGTTTTAATTTCTTTTTCTTTTAAGATATCTAACAGGCAACACAGCAAGCAACCAATTTCAAAATGAAAAGGATTATTTGCTTGTTTTTGTTTTTCGTCTCCTAGAAAACGTAAATATTAGTTGTAAGTAGTTGGTAAACTTGCAGTCAATATTTTAATATATGTTATCTGCTGTTTCATTTAAAAAAAAAATTATTTTACACAAGATAATAAATCTTTCATTTTCACTTTATTTCGTTTACTATTTTTTAATTGAATTAAAATTTATATCAGTAAAAAACAAAAATAAATGAAATTAATTAAGAATCTTGTATTTACATGAAAATTAAAATTAAATTAGAAAATAATAAATAAATCTGTTAAGTTTTCAGTAAAGATGATAGAATAACATATGTATGTACATATCTGTAAATTTCAATTTATAATTTATGTGCTGACAGCTTAAAAATTGCATATTTTCAAATATAACTTTGTGCAAATATTTATCATTTCTAGCTAATCAATTCAGCAATGTAATGTATTAAGCTGAATTGAAGATTTGATCTAAATATGGGGTAAAATAGTTAATAGACGTTTTTAAATCGAAGAAAAATATTTTAAAATTTAAAACACGAAAATATTTGCAATCTATACTGTTTGTAATTTTAATTTCTCTGATTAATTTTACAAAATTATTATTTTATTTACTTTCATTATTTTTTGTAAAACTTTCCATCCACTAAAATAATTCATCTTATTCAAAATTTACTTTCAATTTTTCTATGTACATGCGCCTATTGTTCTTTATTTTTTGCTAGTAATCATGATCATAATTATATGCTCGTAAATTATATGTATATATATGTATCATAAAACCTTAATCTTGAAAAATTTTTTTATATTAAAATTGTCTCATTTATTAAATAAAAGTACATACTCGTTAGTCGTTATATGTTTCCGTACTTTAATATAGTATATTACGAAGATTTTTCTTTCAGATTATTATTATTTTTGACGTGGTGTGCGTGTGCGTATTATAATCTTATGACTAACAATAAGATCAAAAGATAATTTTTATACTTCTTCTTTTTTATTTGTAACATTTCTAAAAGCATTAAAGTTATTATCGGTATGATTAAATCTTCAATTTAATATTTAAAACGACACCAAAAATATTCAAAAAAAAAAAAAAAAAAAAAAAAAAAAAAATATGTTAATAGTAGGTAATTCAGTAATTGAATGCAAAAATTTTCATTAACAAAAAATAACATAGACAGACCCTATTTTTAAGTTTTTTTTTTCTTATAATTAATCTGTTACATATATGTATATTTTTTTTATTTTTTTTTAGAGGAGGTAGATCAAAATCAACATTTTTTCTTCTTTTGTTCCAAATACGCATGAAGTAGATACATATGTACGTGTATTAAAAAAAATTAAAAGGAAAATGATATCATCTTGATTTAAGTCGGATGAAAAAAAAAAAAACTACAAAAGAGTTGATTTTTCTCGTGTTCAACAGATTTATTATGTACAAGGGCATTTCTTCTAAGAAACACACAATAAGGTTGGAAGTAATAATAATAATAATAAAATTCAAGTGTAATAATTGTTACTTTAGGTCATGATTTAAGTACATTTTTTAGATATTTTTTATACGTATAGTATAGTATTTTATCTATAATTTATATGGATTTTAATGTAAAATGAAAGTTTACTATAGACATATTAATGATGTTGACGATTACGATGATGTTCATTATGATGATGACAAAGATGAATTTCAAATTTATTATTATAGTATACCGTCCTATACAGCATATGTTGCAATAATATAAGTTAATAAAATATCGATAAACCTATACGTAAACTACTCGTACGTAATGAGTTAGATATTTTTTTTCTATTTAAATGTAATTGTAAATTAAAATAAATTTAATGTTGGTTTTTTTTTACAACTTAAATAAAATAAAACTGAATAAGGATGATTTCTCCTTCTGACTACATATAATATTCATATAATATACAATAAAAACTACTAATCGTACATAAAGTATATCTAAGTAACTAAGTACTCGTATAAGCAATAAGTAATTACATTACATATTACCACATGCTGATTCAATAATATGTAATTCATATTTTATTAATAAATAATGATCTTCATCATTATAGATATCAATATCAGTATCATTTTACTACCTAATAAAGTGTAGTGAACTTTCGCTTCATTTTATGTGTATATTTTTCGTAATTAATAATAAATGTATATAATGTGTGATAGATAAATAAACGCTACTACTTATCATGAAAATAATATAAATCACACTTTACATTTTATACATACGAGCATTTTTGTAAATGTACATTACAAACATTACAAACTATTTATTTTATTTTGAAATATTTTCAATTTTTTTTTTCTGACAAAACAAAAATAAATAAATAAATAAATCCTACAGATGTTACAGAACATCATTAATGGATCGCGTTGGTATTAAATTGATCATGTTTCTTTTTTTTTTTTCGTTCACTTAGAATTTCTTTTTTGAAAAGCTATATCAAAACAATCAACAAATTTGAATTTTTTTCTCTCAGTTTGTTAGTATTTCTTTTTTTTTACTTTTTTTTGGAAATTTCAACTTTTAACAACTTTCATAATTATATCGACACATACCAATAATATAAAGCGTTATTTTTGTGACATATATTTTATTTTATGTGTACGAATACATTAACAATCAAATATACCATCATTATGCGATATGCGTTGAATAATATATGTATTTTCTAATCAAAAATAATGAATATTATGTATACAGAAACAATATAACGGTTTTTCAAACCTTATAAGTCGTAGGCTGGTTACAAAAAATATATATATTGTATGTATGTATTTTCAAAATATAAATTATAAGAGAAACAGATGAAAAAGATTTTCAAAATACTAAACTAACTCTAACTCCTATATCTCTATATATACTTACATATGTATATGTGAGTATGTAATTGTTTTTATGTGCCTAATTGTTTATAAAGTTGTTGTTATAGCTTGCCTTTTATTGACTATATGTATTCGTTTACACATACTATATTTTGGTATTTGTCTATTTGTAGTTTTTTGCTTGTTATTTTATATTTTTGTCATCAACAATTTATATTATATGGTATGTATGGGAAATCTATCAAAATCAAATAATAGCAGATAAAATAAAATATTGAAAAGAAAAAAAAAAATTATTATATTGACACTACTAAAAGAAGCCTCCACCAACATTGTCATCATCATCATCATCATCATCAACATCAACATCATCTTCAAGATTCTTTTCACTTGAAACAGACAAAGAAGGAAATATTTACTTATTTTTATTTTTTCTTCTATAATATTGCGTGAGAAATTTTATTATTTTCATTTATCTATCACCTATCATTGTACAAAATAAGAAGTATGTGCACCTTCTATACAGGTAGAAATGGTAAAATTACATATTATGAATTGACCTTTTCGTTTGGACTTTTCTAATTACATATAGGTACATACCATATGTACACATTTTTTATTCATTTTTCATTTTTTTCATTTTAACTTTCATCACTGTTAAACCGATGAAAATATCGAGGAGATACCTATATGAATACAAAAATTTTCTTTAATTTTTCTCATCTTTTCTAAATGAAATTTGTTTGTATTATTTTAAATTTTATTACAATTCAGCAGATATACATATACATGTACGTAAGTTCTCATACGTATACATGTGATTAAAATATTTAATAATTTCAATTTAATTTGCACAAATAAAAAAAATTAATTGTGGTATAATACGAGCATAAAATGATAAATATAGTATAGTAGTTATCATAGTAATAGGTAGTAATAATTTTTTAACATGATTATGGTAGCACGGACACAAAACACATTATTAACAACAACATATATTTTATTTCAATGTTTATTACTCACACTTTTAATTTGTTTCGTTCAAATAAATTAACATGCCTGAAATACTATGTGCGTATGCATAAGTAACTGAAAATTCATATTATCAAATATTACAATGTAGACACGAATGAAATGTTTACGCACATTTATTTATGCGATAGATAGTAAATAGTTTTTGGAGTGTCTACATATAAGAAGCACGCTCATCTTCTTTACGTACATAAAATACAAACAAATTGCAATAAAACGCAATTTATTTACAAATTTTATTTCATCTTTTCTAATCTCTTTCTTATCTTATTCATATAAAATTATATTTTCTAATCATTTTCGATTTTTTATTTTGTTTTTATTGATGCATTGAATTTTTCACGAATGTATGTACATATAGTACATATGTAACGTATGAATTTTATCTTATTAAAATTAAACATTCTTTGAAATCTATTCATTTTTTTGTAGTTGTTTTTATAAAGGTGCCATTATGTCTTGCATTTAGGCTTAAATGGTATTCATTAAAGTAATTAAATATTGAAGAAAAAATCTAATATGTACATAGATATGTATGTAGCTACGTGGTAATATTAATATGTATGTATGTATGTATATAGTATAAATAAAAGATATAATGCCTAGATATGTTTGTAGGTTGTATGCAATAATGTAGATAAATACATTTTATGATGACATTAAAATAAACTCGTATAGTCAGTCGTATACGATTATAAATAAATGTTGCATGCATGTAAATTATCATCATGTATGCATATAAAAATATGAACTAGGGTTGGAATGGAATATTCAAACTCGAATCATTATTGCATATTTTGCAAATACATAATGATATTTCCGATTTCAGTGTGTCAGTATTTTTCTATCGATTTATGTATGAAGAAGAAAATTTAAATTCAATTTCAATTAGAATTAATTATATTTCGTAACAATAATATTTCGTGTACCTTATTTGAATTATGTATTTCATTTTTTTAATATTGACGTGTCCATTTTGGCTAGAGATGTCTGAGTATTAAAACACCACGTGTATCATTATGAATAATGAAATTTTATTTTTCGTAGAAAAACATCAATTTTTTCATATTTTTGATTTATGATCATTCAATTTATTTATTTACTTATCATTCAATTAATTTTATTAAAAATTTACAGTGATAAACAGAACAGAATTTAACTGTTAGTAGTTTAGTCGAATGAATTTTTTTTACAAATATTGGAAAATCATGAAAATTTCTATAATTCTTTTCATTGATATTTTCCTATATTTGTGTACTAAAAATGTTAATTACTTATCTGTATCTCAATATTATAAAAGTGCAAAAATTAATTGAATTTACTGATATTGAAATAAAATGTTTACGTACTGATTTGAAACAAAACTGAAAACTCAATAAATATTGATAATATTACAAAATGTTTACTTCATCATTTCCTCTTTTTGAATGAATGAATGAATGAATCATTTCCTCCATTTTGTTATTTTCATTTGACGTACAAAAGCGGTTGTAATGGGAGCTTGGTGGCACAAGTTGTAGACCAACTGGCTATTGATCTCGAAGTGCACGTTCGATTCCTGCCCACTGCAAAAGCAAGAATAATAATTTTCGATTTTTTGTTTCCCATTTCCAATTTATATTATCTACCTCCAATGTTCACCCAAATTTTGAATAAGTACTAGCGTTCTGGAAAAAAGAGCTTAGAAATGCTGATAGGTAGTCTAATTGCTGACAACAAGTAATACAAAGAATTATGAGATTTTAGATCATTCTAATAATAAATCAGTCAAAGTCCTATCATGTAAAAGAGTTTTCTTCTCTACCAGCAACTTAGTTCAGTATTTCGCAATCCACGTTAAATTGTAGGTGCACACATGATGGTAATAAATGTAGAGATAATTTCTGTGAAGGTTCAGACTTGATATGAGTTTAAGCTGAAGCGCATTGAAAAAGGTAAGTGATTGAAAGTTTATATAATTACACAAGAGTTAAGTGACTTATTAATTTTTTGATGTTTCTTAAAAAATTATGTAATAATATTTTATCAATTTCATTTAGTTACATATGTTTTGGTCATCACTGTACTTATACACTATGTAATTAAGGGATTTTATATTATAGTTTTATATGTAGGACTTACATGTATTTTTAATTTAGAAATTGAAAATCGTGTTGTCTCAAAAATTATTATAATATTTAAATATTGTTAATAATTTGATATAAACGCATAAAAATTATTCAGTTATTGTTTAGTCATGTTTTAGTCAGGAACAAGATTGAAGTCCTACCATTTGGACATAAGCCATCTATCTCAAAATGGCAAAAATAACATTTTATTTGCATTTACATATTTTAAATGTATTAATTTGTTATTTTTGTCATAATCCTATATTATTTTTATAATAATTAAATTATTTAATAAGTTATTATTTGAAGTGTTTTTTTGTAGATTTAAAAATAAATATAAAGTTTTTAATATATTTTTAGTCATAAATAAATTAGTGTAGAAAATTAAGATAAAATTCAATCTTTATCATTAATCTATAAATTCAAAAGCATAAATGTAAGCTTAAAATTTCACATATGAATTTAAATGTGCAACAACATGTCATAATATAAATAATCATAGAAAATAATTATAACAATCCATACGTTAATTTGAAATGGCAGAATTATACACATGTATTGAGGAATTTCTCCACTCATTGGAATCACAAGACAACAAATATTTCCTTATAGCAGTTTATTCATCTATTCCAGATTCTGGTAAGTTTTTCTTTCGATTTATTATATAGAAATGTGATTAAAATTTCTTGTTTTTTGTAACTTTTTTTTTATATAGAAAACGATAATGATTCCTATTCTTTAAGTTATCTGGAAATTTAAATAAATATCGTTGTAAAACAGAAGCCAGCAGTGCATTCTGATAACTACATAATATGCGAGTATTTGGGCAACAAGTTTTGAAGATGAAATATCAAAAATGTTCATACTCATTACATTTCGATAGATACATCATCCAATATCGATCGATATAATTTTGTCTGATATATTCCAACCCTACATGTATGCCTATATCCTCTCACAACTCCCATACATGTTAAAATAAAATTACATATATTTGAAAAAGAAAAAAATATTATTGACATGATCTTTAATTGAATTTTGTAAAGAGATCATCTTACTTTTAGTTTATGCATTTTAAAAAAAAATAGCAATAAAATATGAAACTGCCTATAAATGGAATTTATTTTATTTTAGAAAAATGTAAAAAATATAAAAAAAAAAAATAAAATAAAATGAAAGAATGATCGTTGATTTTCTTTTTATTATTTCTCAAAACACAGCAAAAAAAAATTGATTTCTTTCAATATGAATAGGCAGTGACACAATTGATATTTCTTTTTTTTTTTCTGTTTTATGTTTATATATCTTTTTGTATTTTTTCTTTGAACTGAAATTAAAATAAAAACAATTATTTTAACTAGTAGAAAATTGTGTCACAACTATTATTTATTGTTCATCATGTAATGCATGTTATACCCACTGCGTTTATGTCTAGTACCACTAGTATAAACTCGTAGTAAATTGTATGTGACTACATAACGTACATACTCGTATACATACTGTAATAGTGTAGTTAAATTACCATTTATAAATACATACATCATTTTTATACTTACATACATTTGTACATAAGTACATGTGATTATAATAAGCTATATACATATGTGAATAATATATAAAATTTTATATGAGCATAATGCTGTTATTATACGCACATTAAAATTAGGTAAATACAATTAAATGTTTAATAAAATCAATTTTTATTTGTTTTTTTTTTTTCTATTTTCTGATTTTGATTACATATTTATTTCTAACTGTGAATTTATTTTAATGATCGAAAGATATTAGACAAAAACAAAAAATTTATATTATGTAAAAAAAAAACAAATGATGTTATAAACCATAAAAGGAAGGCACATATGCTGAGAAGAAAATAATATAATTTTTTTAAATAATAAAATATTTATCTTCAAATACTTACATATATACAACATAAATTACGTGTATACATAACATATAAGTCTGTAACTATGCAAATACTTAAATATTTTCGAACATATTGTGTGGAATATACATATTTGAATTATTGTGTGTGAATGAAAGTGAAGTTTAAAGACAATTTTGAATAAAATTTTAAAAATACATATAATCATTGTCTATGACAGAGATTGATATCTTTTTTCTTCTCCGTCACCTTTAAATGTTTGTTTGTATAAATGTATGTACATTATATGCAAAATATCTACATATGTTTTTGGAATATTAAAGTAATGTAAGTATGTATATCTTTATGAATTAATGAATTGAAAATTTAAATGAAATTATGGAGAATTTGTAAGTACATATATTTTAAATTAACCGCAGTTTTATTGACATGAGAAGATTTTATGCAAAATATCAATGATTAAATCGTTTAACAGATGCATTAAAATTTGACATTATAATGACAATATTCGATGTATGTATAACTTTTGGAAAAAAAAATAGTGTAATTACACATTATGTGGAAACGATAACAGAGTTATGAGAATTTCAATTTTTCAGAGTAACTGGAATGCTTCAATGTTGTTTTCAATCGGAACCTAGCTTATAGAATGAAATATTAAAAAGAATTATTTGTAGGTGTTTGCAATTATGAACTCATTTTGAATCTATTGACATGTAATTCAGTTCCATATTCATCTCTAAAATATGTATAATTTGAATTAGTTATTTAAGTTCAATTCTAAAAAAATGACGGATACTTTTCAGACTATTCAGATCAGTAATTAAATCTTCCCGAAAAAATTAAAAAATATTTGAGTATTTGACAGATAATCGTGTAGGATAACCTTAATCATGACCCAACATTTACAAAAATGCTACATCACTAAACGATCTACCAATTTGACATATTTCACGTACACTGAAAAAATTATTGTTCATAATATTAATGAATTCCAATCATTAAACTTTTTTCATTAATAAAATGAAAAATTCATCAATATAATGTAATTATTCATTAATTTTCCCAAAACATTAATGAAAAGTTACATAATTTTATGATTTAGTTTTCATTAATTTATTTCCTTACTTTGTGGTTAATATCAAAATTTTTAATGATCAAATTCATTCATTAATGAAAAAACTTCATCAAAAAATCAAAAAAAGTAAAGAAAGAAGAAACAAAAATTCTATAAATTTATTTGAAATTTCATAACATTAACACTATTTTCATTATATTAATGAACATTTGTTTTTATTTAATGAAAAATTAACGGTATAAATGAGCAATGGTCATCATTTTATGAAACGTTAGTTATATCAATGAATATTGATCATGATTTTATGAACAGTTCATTATATCAATGAACAGTGGTTTTTATTTAATGAAAAATTACGGCTACTTCTCTGTTTAGTTATTCTATGATATCAGTCAGAGTCACAAACAAATATTTTTTATTTCATTTTGTAACGTTCTGTTGGTCAGTCACAATCGTGAAGTATTTATTTGTAAAGTGAAAAACGTGAATTTTTGTGTTTATAATTTGTTAATTATTTAAGGCTCTATCGAAGGCTCTACATAAAAGTTGAAGATTTTATTCATCTGGATAAAAAAAATTTTCAATTCAAGTAAGTAATTAACATTAAAGTAAAAATATATTAAATGAATAAGTAATATTTCATTTTTATTTAAAAATTTTTAATTCTAATAATTTCAGTAATTTGTGGAAATATTAATTTTTAAAAAGACATTGGCGGATACAAATAAAGAAAATAAGCCTGAAAACAGGATAACGAAGTCATTTGGTATTTTAAATCTAGGACAAAAAGTATCATATTTTAACTTACTTTAACTTTGTTCTTTGTATGCACAGATCTCGAAATAGATGCAGAACAATGTGTTAGGAGCCTGAAATATGACAATTTATCAGCAGATGAATTTGACAGCGTTTGGCAAGATTGTTGTCAATATAGACTTGATGATATTATGAATAAAATATCATCCGTTAAAGAAATATTATGTAAATGGCCCGAATACAAGAAACCAACTGGGTACCGCTTAGTTTTTATTATATAGTATTTCAAAATACCAACCACAAATATTACATCTCCTAATGTAAATGTGTAATTAAATAAATAATTTTTCTTTTCTTACAGATTGATAAAGATTTCAATGCTTTTGTGGGAGACAAGGACGGGATTCTCCATAACAGCGAAGAAAATTTAAAAAAGATTTACAATTTTTTAAAATCTGATCATATCAAAGATAAATCTATAAAATCTGTTTTAGATTCCATTAAATTTGAAAATGATAATGGTTTAGGTGAAGGAAAAGATATATATTTTATGCTTTTATTCAATCTAACTAATTTATTTGTATTATAGATCACAACAACACCTCTGCACTAAAAATATTATGGTGCCTACACGGCTATCTTTCTCCAACTTCAAAAATGGTGAAAAAGGACAATACTGAAAAAAAAGTACTTTCAAGCATACAATACGGAACTCTCAGGAAGCATTTGTTTTTATTGGTGAAACTTTTCAGCAAATAGAAGACCACATAGACTTCTTAAAATCACGACAAGAAAATATTCAACCGTTTCTTCTCGTTCAAAGTGATCTCAAAGCAGACAGTTTTGAAAAATGTTTTTTGTATTTGGATGGTTCTAAATTAGTATTTACAAATTTTCTTAGAGCTGTTGATATATGTTTTAAAACATTTTATTTATTCAATATAGAATATCCAGCTGCTTGTTTCCAATTTTGGGAATTTATTCAAAGTTTTTTTTATAAAATAAATGATAATTTAAAAAATAAATCAACAAAAATTAGATGAACTTTTGTAAACAATGTAAATTTTTGATAATTTGTTTAAAAGACATGCTATATTTTTTATGATAGATAATAAAAACTGCCAAAAACAAACACCATGCTTTTTAATCAAATTACCCTGTTTTCAAATCATATTTTAATGAAATTATTTCATAGATTAATAAAATACTTAATTTTAATGAATCTATTTAATAAAAGATGAAAATTTTAATTACTTTTGTTCCTTGTATTAATGATTTTTTTTCATTAATTTATAAAATTATTTCGTTAATATATGAAATTTTTTCAATGATTTATGAAATTATTTCATAAATTTATGAAATTATTTCATTAATATATGAAATTTTTTCATTGATATAATGTACAAGTTCATTGATTTTGTAGGATTGATCATTCATAAATTTAAGTATAAATTTCATTAATATAATGAAAAATTCATTAAACAAAAATTGTCTTCATGAATTTATGAATTTTTATACGTTATATTAATGAACGCGATCATTGGACCAAAATTAATGATTTTTTCATCGATATAATGATCAATTTCATTAATATTATGTACTTTTTTGGTTCAGTGTACCGTTCGCGAGAAATCATTTTTATAAACTGAACTTCAGATTGTTCTTGGTCAAATTAAAAACAGTATCTTTGATAGATATATATGTGACAGCAGAAAATGAATCCACAGAATCTGACAAAATTTGCCACTGGCAAACATCTTTCAACAGAATGACAAACATCTTCCCGAAAAAAATTGATAGATATTTGACAAATTAACAGGTCATACAAGAATATCTTACCCTGCGTTTACATTATTTTAGAACCATGAATATAACGTGATAAATCACAGAAGAAACGTATGTATAGAAGAGCGAGAAAAGTGGAAGTCATTACTACTACAACAAGAAACAAGAACATGAAACATGAAAGATCATACAGTAAAAGCTTTGTTCATAGTCCCATCAACAAGAACATGACCATGAAACAAGATAATGTAAATGCCAGTCAATCGCTCTAAATAAACATCACAAACATGAAATCTACATAAATATGTGCATATTTTTTAAATTTATATTTTAAAGTGAACAGAATTTGTTTTGAAATGAAAAAAAATCATCTTTTATTGGAATAAAAATTTGAAATTACAATAAAAATATTGTATTTTCTCTTTATGAAAATGAAAAAAATAATGGAATTGTTGAAATAGAAAATACATTTAGGTATATTCATTTTTGATTGACTATGTTTTTATTTATGTATTTTTTTTTTATTTTAAATAAAATTTTATTCAATTTTCTTTACATTACTTTATCATTTTTTGATGTATGTTAAAATATTATACTATCATCAGTTATTTTTACATGATCATAATTTAAAAGCTTATATTATGTACATACATACATAATGTACATATACGAACATACTTAAAAAAATATTTATGAATGATTATTATTTTCTTTTTATAATAAATATTTCATCCTGTCATTTTTCTTATTATTATTACGATTTAATACAGTGTTTTTTTTTTTCATTTTTTTCATAAGCACAAATCAAATAAAAATGAAATGAAAGTGACATAAAATCATTAAAAAGACAACACTATAAAATTATAAATGTATAACACTCTCTCCTACATTACATATACATATTATTGGATTTGATACATATATAAGTATTTTATATGTTACATACATACATTTATTATTGGCATATCAACACCTTGTTTATTATTGGCATATCCTGTTCGCTTTTTGCTTTGTGATTTTTGTCTTTTAGATTCAATTTTTATTCATTTTTAATATTATTTATGATTTTATGTGTATACATCTTACGAAAAACTAAAGAAGATGATAATACATATAGTTGGAATGAAATTTTATTAATATGGAAAATATGCATAATATTATAATATGTAACACATATACATACAAGTGCATTATTTATATCATTTTAGAAGTACAAAAATAGAAATCAAAATCAAAATGACATAAAACGAAGTAAAAAAAAAATCTAAATAAACTAGGTAGTCAACTACTTGTTTTATTATGACTTCTACTACTAAATACTATACTGCTCTATGTGTGTAACGACTTCTCAACAATCGAGATGAAAACAATCTTTTAAAAAAAAATTGAAAAAACTTCAACTAAACTAGTATTTCATTTTGAAGACTGTGAAAAAAAAAAAATTAAAAATTGGCGAAAACAAAGAAATCAAACTAAAAACTAAATCAAATCAAAAGAAAAAAACTACATATGTATATATGTGTACGTATTTTCCATAAATGTTTATGCCATCAGCATAGATCATCATCATTATTATTGCCATCATTTCTTATTCTATACCGTGGTTCCACCACTATCAATATTATACCATCATTATTATTATTATTATTCCACAATAATATGACTATAATAGTAAAATAATAAAACCTGATGATATAGTATTTCAATTTTTATACAAAATCAATGATCGTCTCTCTCCATATTATTGTAAATATTTTTTCTATTTTACTATATTTGTGTATATTACTTTATTTTTTATTTTTATTAACAATTTTTCGTTTTGTATTATTGTATCTCATTTTAGTTTTTAAGGATTTTCTGCACCATATTATATATATAATAATGTTATACCAGTTGTTATATTTTATATATTTTCTGTACTGTATAGTGTACGATACACATATGAATAAAATCAAAACATAAATCATCTATCTATAATACATGATCCAATAATAATAATAATAATAATAATAATAATAATGTATATGTATATGTTAAGTGAATTCATTTAAAATGAGTTAAAAAAAATAAAAGTAAAATGAAATATGTATCAACATACATATATGTATGTATGTACACATATACAAATCTACTTGTCTTTTATTATTATATTTTATGATATACCTACAAATGCAAAAATTTACTCTATCTAAATAAGCGCATATTTCTTAAATTGATATCGAAATATGTGCATTTTATGTAGATATGTACATGTACATACCAAACACATTAAATATGTACGTTATCATATCACCACAATATACATACAAATATTTAATGTAAATTTTTAAAAAATAAGGACACTAAAAATGAAGCAAAATCAAAATATGCTCTACAATATTTATATGTTACGTATATTCATGCAGATGTATATATGTAAAATGTACATACATATAGCTAAATACACATGTAGTAGATATATTATTTCAATTAAATATTTTCATACATACATACGAGTGCGTGTAGTTTTCATTTATTACTATAAATGTACACATGCAATATATCGTTTTAATATCATAATAAGATTAAAACTAACTTTACTATATTAGAATTGAAGTTAAAATATAAATTTGCAATATAAGCTTAATTGCTCACATTACATTTTATGTACATATGTATATAATGCATTTTTATAATGTACCCACATATGTACATATGTATGTAGTATGTATGTATGTATACAACATTACATCTACGTATAAGAAAAGAAAATCAAATGAAAATAAAGTGTAGAAATGTAGAAAAAATACAAAAAAAAAAAATTAGAATAAATTTATTTGTTATTTAAACTTTAATTTAATTTTAGTTTTATTTATATTTTTTTGTGTGTTTCATTTTTTTTTTATTGTACACATAAAGTGTGTACCACTTAAATTGTATACATTATTATCTCGATAATTCGAACTATCTATAAGTAAATTATTAAACTGGATAATGAAAAGTTAGACAGAAATACACTTGATACATTTGTCCTAGGAACGTCTCATTCCTGATCAAATTGAGAAAAATGCAATGGACTAGAGACGTACAAAGGATGGACAACACAAGAATACCAAAGAAAGTGTTAATAGATGGCAAACGATCGGTAGTCAACCCATGGAAACTATATATGGTTAGATTCATTATATCCGGATAATCATATTTTTCTTCAATGGCAATGGCACTATGGCTCTAGGTGAGTACCAAAGTGATTACTAGGCTTGTTAGTATCACGTGCGCACCTACAGTTTAATGTGGATTGCGAATCACTGAATTGCTGGTAGAGAAGCAAACTCTTTCACATGACAGGGCTAAAACTGATCTATTATTATCCCTTTGCACTCGAGGCCTTTTCGCTTGCGCGAACCAGCAACTTGATTTCGGCCAAATGAGAGAAACATTTTACAAGTATTTTAAAATCATTTATAAACAAAGAAACGTATACAAATAATAAAATCTCATCAATTTATTTATTTTTATATCGAAAACAACAAAATTTGACAAATACATATTACACTCTGTAATTAGTTCTCGTGTCATATTTCGTAAAACAATGTCCAAGATTCATCCTAGTCTACGAAAATACTTCCATGAGAAATATTTTATCACACATCGTAAATAAGCAGATCGAGTTACAAAAGACCGTAGTGCCGGAGCAGCGCCGCTTGAGTGCAAAGGGTTAGAATGATCTAATAATACTTTGTGATTTGTGTTACTTGTTTTCAGAAAGTAGAGTTATCAGAATTTTTAAACTTTTTTACCAGCAAGCTAGTAGGCACTCATTCAAAGCTATATGAACTAAGGGCTAAGGGGTAATGAAAGTTAGAAATAGACAACGAAAAATTGAAAATTATTTTTCTTACTTTTTCCTTGGCAGAAATAGAATTTGCACTTCGAGATTCCTAATCATAAAATTCTATCGACAACTAACTGGAGAACGATATCCAGAGATAGGTTTAAGTGGGGAAAATCTTTTGAAGAGACCTGAATCTAATTTGAAATGTAATGCCATAGGATGGGATGGATGGATGTAATTTATTGGAACAAATGATTCAGATTACATACTATCTTTATTCTCACAGTTGAACTGAGTTTTCTAAAAATGCTAACGCATTGATGTAGGTATCGATGCTTAATTCAGTTTATGAAATCCTAATATACTAAATTACACATACTTTTTAGAATTCAACGATTTATTTCATTGCGATTAGACAATAATTTTGAATTATTCCTTAGGATTTCTTCGTAGCAATGTAATATTGAATTCGAATTAAAAAAAGCAGTGAAATTCGGATTACAAAAGCAATGAAATTCACATTATAGAAATACATTCATAATGTAAACAAATTTTCTATTTTAATTAACATTTGATTTTCGAATTAGAAAGGTAATTACAGCATCATGGATCACCGAGATAATACTGTATATGCAATTTATGGTACATTATGCTTTCTATTTGGTTTTTAATATTAAACATTTTGTAATGGACAAACATTGAATTTAATCTTCAATGTTTAAATAACATAACAAAAATTGAGGTAGAAAATTGAAATTAGTTTTGTTCGCAAACTGATACCTGATACTACGAAAAGGAAAGAAAAAAAAGGAAGAAAATGAAAATAAAAACTGACCAACAATTATTATCAACTAAATTGTATAATGAATCTATGCTTAGACAATAAAATATAAAATAGAAAAATGGAAGTGTATAATGAAATAACAATGTTGTAATAATACATATATATATATTAATAATGTCATTATATTATAAGTCATAATTTATAACTATAAGAAAACAGTAGCAGTACAACAGTCAGTCAGTCAGTATAGTGAGAACAGTCAGACAGTCAATAGTTAGTCAGTGAGTCAAAATTATTACTTATAATAATTATATTAAAATAATATTTGTACAATAAACTGATATAATAAAAATATGTACAAGTAAAACATGGTGTCAGGTGTTATTGTAAAATTATAAAATGCCGAAAGAAGACAGTGAAAAATCGAGAGTGACGCAACAATTTTTTTCAATACAGCCAATGAATTTTAAAAATGCAAATTTGGCGACAGCATGGAAAAATTGGTTGACGCAATTTAAAATTTATTTAAAGGCAACTGATTTAGAATCAGAAGATGATTCTAGAAAAGTGGCACTTCTTTTACATCACATGGGACCAAGTGCATTTGAAATTTTTACTTCTTTTAATAGTGAAGTGGATAATATAAAATATGATGAACTTATTAAAAAGTTCGATAATCATTTTCTTCCTAAAGTAAATACCGCTATAGAAAGACACAAGTTTTTTACAAGAAAACAAAGTCCATCAGTGTTAAATCCCCTTAAAAGATTAACATTAAAAATAAAAAGGTGCTAATTCATAAAATTTTATATAGAATAAAAACACAATTTTTTTACAATTCGTTATAAAATTTATTAAAAAATAATGTCTTAAAAACTAACAATTCAAAAAATCTTAAACTAAATTACAAAATTGATTTTAGGCAAATTATTTCAAATTGTTTAATTTAATTAAATTTAATCGGAAAATTAATTCAAATTATTCAAATTCTAAATTTATTAATTTAAGTTTACAATTTAAAATTTACTAATTCAATTGTTTAAAATTTGAAAATTTACTAATTCAAGTATTCAGTTTAAAAAATTTCCGGAAATTAATTTTGTTCAAAATTTAATTAATAAATTCAAAAAATATGCAATAATTAAAAAATAAAATTTACTAATTTACATAGAATGATAATGACAATTAATAGTTTGTGTCTTAGCTCAAAATGATGATGAAAATATGCAATAATTAAAAAATAAAATTTACTAATTTACATAGAATGATAATGACAATTAATAGTTTGTGTCTTAGCTCAAAATGATGATGAATTATCAAAAATATCGATGTTTTTTAAATTTTGATGTAGATGGCGCTGAAGGATAGTTCCGGTGATGTTAATGATATTTACCGTCGGTAAATCACTGTTCAACTCTCGACGATAAAAATTTCTATGAAGAAACTTCAATTCTGCTGGTTGCAATTACTTGGATTTGAATTGTCTCGGCAATAGAAAAATTTAAATAAATTTTTCTAAGTTCAAACAGCAATGTTGATGAAGAAATCTAAGTATTTTTCTGTTTATTAGAAAATTTTAATGTAAAAATTTTCTAAGTCCAAAGCAGCGTTGATTAGAAATTTTCTTTAAAATTTCTAAGTATTTGTTTATTAGAAAATTTTAATGTAAAAATTTTCTAAGTCCAAAGCAGCGTTGATTAGAAATTTTCTTTAAAATTTCTAAGTATTTTTTCGGCGATTTATTAGAAATTTTTTCCAAAAAAAATTTCTAAGTTTTTTCCTAATTTTTTCCCTAAATTCTGTAAAAAATTGTAAGTTTTTTACAGAAATTCCTAAGTTCCCTATGTACTAGCTCAATACGCTAGATTTTTGAGGACTCAATACGTCCAATGGTTTTTGGTCTATTTGTTTTCTCTGCTTCAATCTCAATACGATATTATACACAGATAATCGCAAAAAGACAAATTCTTCTGCGATCTGCAATCCTTTATATACAAAAATTTCACAGTTCTAGAATTTTCCTTTTCTCCGTTGGTGAAATTATCTTTATATTTGTCTCATCATTTCATCCTTTTTTATAAAACAGTTTTATTTGAATTTGAGTTTGGTAAATCGGTTGATAATTTTGATGATTGTGAATAACTCTACTGGTACTGGTAATTCAGCTTCTATTTGACAATGATCATTTTTAATTGGAACAGTTGGTAATATGTAAGTGACGTTTTGTTTACCATATTGTTGTGTCATGATTGTGTTGTGTTGTCAAAATTATTATGGTAGTTAAGTTTGTGATGTTGTGAATGTTTTTATTTAAATGTTTTTTTTTTTTTTTAATTTGTAATAATTGTTATTTGTGTTATTAATTAATTATGTTTTATATGTATTTTAATTTATGTTGTGCAGTGTGGATATTTTTGTTTGTTTTATGTTTGTAAATAATTTTGTGATTATGGTGTAAATAATATAGTGTTCATGATGTGACTTGTGCAATTAATGTTATGTTTCTTGTTTGTAATTTTGTCCTTTGTTTTATAAGTAAAAAAGTGTGTAATTGTTACATTTTTTATAAAATATTTGTGGTTCACTCTTTTTTTTAATGTTATTTTGTTTGTTCTATTTTTGTTGTAACTATGTTATTATGGTATATTATTATGTATTGTATTCATTATGTGTGATATGTTTTGGTTATGTTGTTTGTTTATATTTTGTGTTGTTCTGTTTGTACGATTTGTTTATGATTTTTGTGTTATTTATTATTAGTTTATTTATTTATTTTCATTATTAATTATTTTTATTTCTAATCTTTTATTTTTTTCTTTTTCTTTTTCAGATGATTAAAAATGTTGAATGACGATTCAACATCCTCCCGGAACGCGCAAAAAAAAAAATAAACTTAATATACTGTATATATTGTGAATAATTTGTTAGTTTTAATTTTATTTATGTAATAAAAGAATATCACCTTTTAATCATTTTAATTTTCTTTATTTTTAATCACGAAATTCATCTTTCGATTTGTTAAAAAATTTAAACCCTTTACTCTGACCATGCCATCCTTTGTTTTCGTAAAGCGTATTGTTATATTTTCTTGTTTTAATCTGAAAGTTCTACTTTTGTGAATCTGTTGCCAAGGAATGGACCAATGGGATATGAAATGCTTTATGTCCTCTGGTGCTTGTAACCAATTTGGTACCTTTGGTTTCATACGTTTTTTAGATGGATTTTTCACTCGTCCTCTTGTTTCAAAGGGTTCATTGCGTTTTACCTTCTCTTTAAATTTTTTCTTATGTCCACCGTTTTGTGGTTGTTTCAATTTCACCTTTGATTTCGCTATTCGTTTCGATGTATTTTCACAACTGTTTTCAAATATCTTATTTTTAAGTTTTTCGTTTTTAATTTCATTTGACCTTTCTTTTTGTTTACAAGATTTTCTTGATCGCATATCTATTGAATGTTCATGAACCCTTGTCATGAACGTCCTACTGAATTGTGTAGCATCACCTATGCTACCCATAACAATCCAGCCTAATTCAGTATTTATTGCAATCGGATGATTCGGTTCAGTTGAGCGTCTAATTCCTTCTCGAATTATAGCTGCGTATACTTCTGCTCCAATTAATAAGTCTATCCTTCCAGGTATTGCAAAACTAGGGTCAGCTAAATTCAAACCTTTCAAATGATTGAAACCTGTCGTTTCAATCCGATGAGTAGGTAAATCGTTAGTGATACTCTTTACCACTAACGCATTTACGCAATATTCAAATTTTCCGTCTACTGATTCTAGAATAAATTCAGTTTGCGACTTAGCCACAGTGGCACTGCTCTGATTGAGTCCACTGATGTGCTGATTCGTTCGTGTAAGTTGAAGTTGCAGGCGTTTTGCTGCAGCAGTAGTTATAAAAGTTGTTTGTGACCCTGAATCTATCAAGGCTCGCAGAATTTCATTATGACCATGTGTACTTCGTATTCTGACCAAAGCTGTAGATAGAAGTACTTGATTCACGTTTGACGAAAAGAAGGATTTCAATTCATTCCTTTCACTAGTGTTGGTAGCAGGCAGAGCTCCGTCTCCTGTATCGTTTTGAGTTGATTGAGCAGAAGTTTTACTTTGTATCTTATTGGACGTATTGAGGCTATTATGTAATAGGGAATGATGCTTCTTTTTGCATGTGCTGCAAGTGTATTTGCTTTTACAATCGTTGTATCTATGACCGGTAGTCAAGCAGTTCATACATAATTTATGTTTTTTAACGAAGTTCAATTTTTCTATCGCTGATAATGTTTTAAATTTTATACAGTTGAAAAGTTTGTGATCAAAATTACACTTTATGCATCGCAAATTTTTATTATCATTTGTGTTGTTTTGACTTAAAAATACATTGCTTTGTTTTTGGGGCTTTATAGCTTCCAATACTCTAAATCTAGCCTCTAGGAATTCTACCAATTCCTTAAAACTACATATTTCGGTTTTCGAACTCTGTTTTACTTCCCAAAGTTCTCTGGTCTCAGGTGGTAATCTTTGTAACGTTAAATAAGTGATAATTGGATCCCAGTTTTCAGTGTTTACACGTAATGTTTCCAGCTCATGTAGAGTTTCTTCAACGTTACTCAAGACTTCTTTCATTGCTTGTGCACTTTCTGTTTTTATAGCTGTGAATTTACATAGTTTCTCTAGTTGGGTATTAATTAGCACTCTGTTGTTATTGAATCGGCTAACTAAAGCGAACCAAGCTTTTTGGTAATTTGCTGCTATGATATCAAATGGTTTAATGATTCGAGCTGCTTCACCAGACGTACATGATTTTAAATAATGAAGTTTTTCAATGTCAGAAATTTCATTGTTGTTATGAATTAAATTCACATATAGATCTCTGAATGACCTCCATGACTTGTAAGTACCATCAAATTTTGGTAATTCAATTGGTGGTAATCTAATTTTTGGATTCTGTGTAGAAACTACGGTGGAGACATGCGTAGAATTGGCAGAATTGTTCAATGAAATTGTAGATAATTCAGCAACCTTATCTTCTAATTCTGATATCAATTCAAAATATTGTTTCTCAAAATCACGAAATTTGTGTTGGTCATTATACGTGGTTGTATTAGCATTATCTTCTGATTGACAGATAATGTAATGATTCTCTTGGAATTTATCGTATAAGCTATTTAAGGTGGAAATCCTTCGCTCATAGACCTTAATTGATTTATTTGCTGCAATATCTTCGTGTGCGTTAATAGTTATATCATTTAATTGTTCGATCAGGCCATCTTGTAATTTAATTATACTTGAAACGTTATCCATTTTATCTTTTTTCTTTTTTGTCGAAGTTTTTGGTTTAACCATTTACAAATATATTTTTTTTTATAGAATTTTATCAAAATAAAAATTGTGTTCTTATTCTATCCGGCTCGAAGGACCAAATGTTAAATCCCCTTAAAAGATTAACATTAAAAATAAAAAGGTGCTAATTCATAAAATTTTATATAGAATAAAAACACAATTTTTTTACAATTCGTTATAAAATTTATTAAAAAATAATGTCTTAAAAACTAACAATTCAAAAAATCTTAAACTAAATTACAAAATTGATTTTAGGCAAATTATTTCAAATTGTTTAATTTAATTAAATTTAATCGGAAAATTAATTCAAATTATTCAAATTCTAAATTTATTAATTTAAGTTTACAATTTAAAATTTACTAATTCAATTGTTTAAAATTTGAAAATTTACTAATTCAAGTATTCAGTTTAAAAAATTTCCGGAAATTAATTTTGTTCAAAATTTAATTAATAAATTCAAAAAATATGCAATAATTAAAAAATAAAATTTACTAATTTACATAGAATGATAATGACAATTAATAGTTTGTGTCTTAGCTCAAAATGATGATGAAAATATGCAATAATTAAAAAATAAAATTTACTAATTTACATAGAATGATAATGACAATTAATAGTTTGTGTCTTAGCTCAAAATGATGATGAATTATCAAAAATATCGATGTTTTTTAAATTTTGATGTAGATGGCGCTGAAGGATAGTTCCGGTGATGTTAATGATATTTACCGTCGGTAAATCACTGTTCAACTCTCGACGATAAAAATTTCTATGAAGAAACTTCAATTCTGCTGGTTGCAATTACTTGGATTTGAATTGTCTCGGCAATAGAAAAATTTAAATAAATTTTTCTAAGTTCAAACAGCAATGTTGATGAAGAAATCTAAGTATTTTTCTGTTTATTAGAAAATTTTAATGTAAAAATTTTCTAAGTCCAAAGCAGCGTTGATTAGAAATTTTCTTTAAAATTTCTAAGTATTTGTTTATTAGAAAATTTTAATGTAAAAATTTTCTAAGTCCAAAGCAGCGTTGATTAGAAATTTTCTTTAAAATTTCTAAGTATTTTTTCGGCGATTTATTAGAAATTTTTTCCAAAAAAAATTTCTAAGTTTTTTCCTAATTTTTTCCCTAAATTCTGTAAAAAATTGTAAGTTTTTTACAGAAATTCCTAAGTTCCCTATGTACTAGCTCAATACGCTAGATTTTTGAGGACTCAATACGTCCAATGGTTTTTGGTCTATTTGTTTTCTCTGCTTCAATCTCAATACGATATTATACACAGATAATCGCAAAAAGACAAATTCTTCTGCGATCTGCAATCCTTTATATACAAAAATTTCACAGTTCTAGAATTTTCCTTTTCTCCGTTGGTGAAATTATCTTTATATTTGTCTCATCATTTCATCCTTTTTTATAAAACAGTTTTATTTGAATTTGAGTTTGGTAAATCGGTTGATAATTTTGATGATTGTGAATAACTCTACTGGTACTGGTAATTCAGCTTCTATTTGACAATGATCATTTTTAATTGGAACAGTTGGTAATATGTAAGTGACGTTTTGTTTACCATATTGTTGTGTCATGATTGTGTTGTGTTGTCAAAATTATTATGGTAGTTAAGTTTGTGATGTTGTGAATGTTTTTATTTAAATGTTTTTTTTTTTTTTTAATTTGTAATAATTGTTATTTGTGTTATTAATTAATTATGTTTTATATGTATTTTAATTTATGTTGTGCAGTGTGGATATTTTTGTTTGTTTTATGTTTGTAAATAATTTTGTGATTATGGTGTAAATAATATAGTGTTCATGATGTGACTTGTGCAATTAATGTTATGTTTCTTGTTTGTAATTTTGTCCTTTGTTTTATAAGTAAAAAAGTGTGTAATTGTTACATTTTTTATAAAATATTTGTGGTTCACTCTTTTTTTTAATGTTATTTTGTTTGTTCTATTTTTGTTGTAACTATGTTATTATGGTATATTATTATGTATTGTATTCATTATGTGTGATATGTTTTGGTTATGTTGTTTGTTTATATTTTGTGTTGTTCTGTTTGTACGATTTGTTTATGATTTTTGTGTTATTTATTATTAGTTTATTTATTTATTTTCATTATTAATTATTTTTATTTCTAATCTTTTATTTTTTTCTTTTTCTTTTTCAGATGATTAAAAATGTTGAATGACGATTCAACAATCAGAAACAATTGAAGAATATAGTACAGCTTTAAAAAATTTGAGTCTAAATTGTAATTTTGGCTCGTTGAGGGAAGAATTAATACGAGATATTTTCATTTGTGGTTTACATATTAATCATAATGAAATTAAAGAAAAACTTCTAAGTGATGGTGATACAAAGCTGGATAAAGCAATAGAAATAGCCAGAATAATGGAAATAACAAAAGAAAGAACAAAAACGTTATCTGCCGAAAAAACAGACAACAGTTTCATAGCAACAATCAAACACAGCTATAATACTTACGATAAAAACAACAAAGGAAGTCAGAAGAAGAAAGCAGCTGATAAAACTAAATGCACTAGATGTGGTCAAATACATAGACATAAATGCCCTGCAATCGGACTGGTATGTAAAAAATGTAATAGACTAAACCATTTTGCAAATATGTGTAAAACAGTGATGAACAAGAAGGCAGCTGTAAAAAATATAGAAGCAGAATATAAAGAAAGAGAAAGCGACGATACTCTTTTTCTAGGTCAAATAAAATGTAATGCAGTCAACTTATCAAACATGTGGTGTGAAACAATAAAAATCAACAACAAAGATGTATTGTGTCAGCTAGACACTGGAGCACAAGCAAATATTATGTCAATGAATACTTTCAACACAATAAAGGTAAATGAAACAATACATTTAAGTAATACCAAATTATCTACATTTATAGGCAAAAATATTAATATAAATGGAGAAGCAACAATGAAATGTGAACATAAAAACAAAATATATAAAATTAAATTTCATTTAGTTAATGTAAAAACTAATACTATATTAGGATTACAAACTTGTGTATTGTTAAATTTGGTTAAAAGAGTAGATGAGATTCAAATAAAGTCTAAAGAAAATAACGATATAGATAACTGTAATAATGAATTGTTAAATAATTATAATGAAGTCTTTCAGGGTATAGGGTGTATCAAAAAACAATGTCGATTAACTTTGAAAGAAAATGTCAGTCCAGTTGTTGATTATCCAAGAAAAATACCATTTAATTTAAAAAATGAACTACAACAAGAATTAAATCGTTTAGAAAAGCTAAACATTATTATTAAAGAAGAAGAACCAACAAAATGGGTAAATTCAATAGTAATTGTAAGAAAACCAAGTGGTCAAATTAGAATTTGTCTTGATCCACGTAATCTTAATAAAGCAATTTGTCGTGCTCATCACCCGTTTATTACCTTAGACGAAGTAAAAGAAAAACTGAGTGGTGCTAAAATATTTTCTAAATTAGATGCAAATTCTGGTTTTTATATGATTCCTTTAGACACGGAATCATCAAAACTATGCACTTTTAATACTCCTTTTGGCAGATATAGATTTTTGAGACTCCCTTTTGGAATTTCGTCAGCTCCTGAAATTTTTCATAGTATGATGATAAAACTGTTTAAAGATATATCTAATTTAATCATTTATATAGACGACTTCTTAATATATTCAAACAATAAAGAGGAGCATGATAATACACTCAGAGCTGTATTAAATAGAGCTACTGAAGTAGGTATAAAATTTAATAGGAACAAATCAAAATTTTGGCAAAATGAAATCCAATATTTGGGACATTTGTTTAATGAATTAGGTGTTAAACCAGATCCATCCAAAATAGAAGCAATTGTCAAACTTCCGCGTCCAGATTCTGTAAAAAGTTTACAACGGTTTCTAGGCATGATAAACTATTTAGGATCGTTTATACAGAATTTATCAGCAAAAACTTCAAATTTACGTCAGTTATTAAAGAAAGGAAATGAATGGCAATGGTCTGTCGAACACGAAAGTGAATTTAAAAATTTGAAAGATTCAATTTCTAAAACACCCATACTCACGTATTATAATTCAAAACTCCCGTTAACATTATCTGTAGATGCTTCAAAAGATGCAATTGGAGCTGTACTTTTGCAAAATAAGCAGCCTATAGCCTATGCGTCAGTAAGTCTAACTGAATCGCAACAAAAGTATGCACAAATTGAAAAAGAGCTTTTCGCTATATTATTCGGGTGCACAAAATATCACCAATACATATTTGGACGTACGGTAGAGATCGAAACAGATCATAAACCTCTTGTTCCCCTTTTTCAAAAACCTCTTCATAAAGTTCCACCTCGTTTACAGCGTATGATGTTACGCCTAATATCATATGATTTAATAGTTAAATACAAACCAGGTAAAGAAATGTTTATCGCTGATACCTTATCAAGGGCAGCACTAAAGTCACAATTCGTAACAGATCTAGAATCAGAATTTCAATTACAATGTAATTTAATAACTTCACAATTATCAGTCACAGAAGACAAACTCAAACTCATACAAGATTACACATTAAAAGATGAAACTCTGAAGAATATAACAAATTATATTTTAAACGGGTGGCCAGAAAAGATTAAATCAGTAGAAATTAACGCCAGACCATATTTCACCTTCAGAGATGAATTGCATATTATAGATAACTTAGTTTTTAAAGGAAAAAATTTGATAATACCACATGTATTACGTAAAGAAATGTTAATAAAAATTCATGAAGGTCATTTAGGACTATCAAGGTGCAAAGCTTTAGCTCGAAACTCAATTTATTGGCCAAATATTAATAGAGATATTGAAAATATGATCTTAAATTGTGAAATATGTATTAGGCATCGTAATGAAAATGTGAAAGAGCCCCTTAAAATACATGAATATGAATTTATCCCTTGGTACAAAGTAGGAATGGATCTGTTTGAATTCAAAAATAATAAATACATATTAGTTGTAGATTATTTCTCTAAATTTATCGAAATTGCTACTTTAAATAAATCCTTTTCTAGTAATATTGTTATTACACATTTGAAATCTATATTTGCGCGTCATGGCATACCGAAAAAATTAATTTCTGACAACGGACCTCCAATGAATTCGAGAGAATTTCAGAGTTTTTGTGAAGAGTGGGGAATAGAACATATAACATCTAGTCCTTATCTTCCGCGCTCTAATGGCCTTGCAGAAAGAATGATAGGAGTAGTTAAAAAACTCCTCATAAAAAGTTTGGAATCAAATAACGATCCATATTTAGCTCTCTTACAATATAGATCAAGTCAAAAAGGTAAAATACCTTCACCAGCTGAACTATTAATGTCAAGAAAACTTCGAACCAAGTTACCACTGTTGGAAAAAGAACTAATTCCAGTAGTAATAAATTATGAAGAACTTAAACAAAATATTGCACAACAAAACAAAAAGTCTAAAACTTATTATGATAAAAATGCCAAAAAATTAAATCCACTTGAAACGGGTGAAAAGATATATTATAAAAAAGATATAAATTCCACGTGGATACCTGGAGTTATTATACAGAAATGTAAAGAACCACGTTCATATATTATAAAAGATGAAAATGGTAATACTTACAGAAGAAACAGACAACATATTTTACAAGTGCCTAACAATGAAAAAGAAGACAACAAAGAAGTTGTACAGTCGAGAATGGAAAAATGGAAAATCAACAATTAGACGAAAATAAAAATAAATCACATAATTTAGAAAAGCATGTTGAATACGGAAATGAACGCATATCTAGCTACGGTAGAAAAATAAAAACACCTGAAAGATTGAATTATAATTAATTTTTATAAAATAAAAATAAAAAATTGAATTATAATTAATGTTATATAATTTGAAAATAAAAGATTGATTTATAATTAAAAAAAAAAAAAAAAAAAAAAAAAAAAAAAAAAAAAAAAAAAAAGAGATGTTGTAATAATACATATATATATATTAATAATGTCATTATATTATAAGTCATAATTTATAACTATAAGAAAACAGTAGCAGTACAACAGTCAGTCAGTCAGTATAGTGAGAACAGTCAGACAGTCAATAGTTAGTCAGTGAGTCAAAATTATTACTTATAATAATTATATTAAAATAATATTTGTACAATAAACTGATATAATAAAAATATGTACAAGTAAAACAAACAATGTAATTAATTTTCTATTTAATTTAATCGAAAATATACACATTACGTATTAATTAATTTTATAATGAATTTTCTATTATTATCAATTCAACTTTTTTTTTTTTTAATTTCTTTTTCAGTTTTTCTTATTTTTTTATTTAAATTTCAATCGTCTGCTGCTCTATTATCAATTACAAATAAATCTAATATGGTTTTATTAATCTTTTATTATATTTACCATAATTGAAAGAAATTTATCTCAAGTTAATCAGATTTGATCTTTTTTATTATTTCTATTTTTATTTTATTTTAATTGAAATAAAATAGGTATAGCTTAAAAAATATAGAATTTTGTAATTTATTAACAGGAAATTATTTGTCAACAATTTTAAAATGAGATAAAAAAAAATGAATAAATAAATTGAATATTCGTGTATGTAAATAAAAAAGCCAATTCAAATAAACTAATCGTATATTTACCGATATCAAAATCATGATTACACAGAAATACAACAAAATACGAATGTAAGTATACATAAATACGAGTACAAGTATGTAAAAATTTATTTCACACTGTAAATATTTTCTTTTTCACACATAATTAATTGTTATGTATTAATTAATTAATATTTTATACGAAGGAAGACAAACATAAGCAAAGAAATATGTGAAAAATTTCAAAAACACGAAAAAAAAATTGTTTTTTTTTTTTCAATTTAAATGAAATAATAAATCTGTATCTGTTACTACTTACATATAAAGAAAAAATTAAATAAATATTATGTATTTTTATGTATACTATACGTACATGTATATATAAAATAAATTTCCAGTTTCAATTTACTTTTTAGAGCTCAAACGTATAAGAAAGTAAATGAATATACATAATGTAAATACACGTATGTATAGGTAATTGAAATAAAGTAAACGATAATTTATTATTATTTTACAGGATATGTGTAATGAATGTTGCATGTATACGTACATACATATAGTTTATGTAATAAAATAACCAGTTACTTTTTAGAATGAACTTTATTATATATGTATGTAGATGCATATAACATATACGCATATGTATACTCAACCATACACACATGTCATGCGAATTACTCTAAAACTGAAACCTTTCTTATTCACTACACTTACTATACATACAAAATGAAAAGAAAAATCAAACTGAAAACTTGACCATCTGAATGAAAATTATATTCAAGATTATAACTTTTGATTATTGAAATTTATTGATATTATAAAATTTTTCTCAAGGTTCTATATTTCGTCCTTTATTTATTATGATGATTATTATTATTGTTATTATTATTATTATTATTATGAGCATATTTTTCCTTTTATTTCGTTCAGTGTTAACATTAAAAATTTGTTACACTCGTATATATACATACGACATATAAGTACTAAATAAGTAAGTAATAAATTTTGATTAAAATTACATCGCTTTGACTTAAACTAAATTAAAAAAACCATATACATACATAATTTTACTAGACTGACTAAACTTTTAATGGATTTTAGAATATTATAGTATCCCACGATATTTGAATTATGTATGTATTTTTCTATTTCACAGCGGAATTATTTAGAGTTATAAATGATCACTTATACTATATATAGTATATGTGTACATTCTTATTATATGATACCTAGTTAGTTAGTTAATTGATTGTAAGATAGGAAATTAAATGCTTCTTATCATCAAAGAAGCATATAAATATCAAGCAAAAAGATAATATTCCAAATACCACCATTGATGTTTCAAGTTTAGGAACTTTTCTGTCTGACATTTAAAATCCTGACTTTAGAAATATCATCTTTCATCTATCAGCTTTAGTTTTTAAGATATGATATGCGTAGTTTTGTAGAAAAATACAAGAAAAATTACCATGAAAGTAAATTTTATTTTCGAAAGTAGCCAAAAATAATCTTTTTAGTGATCTCATTAAATGAGATGCTTATGGTAGGTCTCGTTTCAAACTATAGCAGTAACAACCTGCCATGCCATCATATACACGTCCCATCTGTTCTTATATCGTTCTTGCATGGTACGAATTTCTTGATGAAATCTTTCTCCTTGTTTATCACTAGAGTGACCGAGATTTTCAGGAAAATTGTCCACACCAGAGTTTAAATAATGAAGTTTCATGCTCATGTTGCGTTGAAACCAAGATATTTCAGGTACGATAAAATATGTTGGACTAAGTCTTGATAAGGTGCTTTAGTATTACCAAGAAAGTTTTTCATTACTGACACAAATGATTTCCATGCATTGGACTCGGTTTTATTCATTATTTTAATGTATGTACGTGGTATGTATGTATATAATATAATAAAACTGATATCACAATACTGTGTTAAATTCGTAAATTTGCGTCTATCCTCACGTGAATTACAAAGAATCTGTGTATTAAAAATAAAATTGTATCAAAATATAAAGGAAAAGTGAAAAAAAAAACTTGCGAAAAACTTCAAAAAGTAAAATTTTGAATGTGAAATTTTAATTTCTGGATCAAACTATTGAAGCCACTTATGTGAGAGTAATTTAACTAAAAACAACTGATCATATCACCATACAAATGAAATATTTTTCTCTAATATCTATCCAAAATTGGTTTCCTTAAGAGAACAAGATATAGTGATAGAGAAGCTTTTGTAACTCCTGTAGAGACAGATTTTTTCTGGGAGAAAGTTCTTCTTGAGAGTTATATAGTCAATAGCTAAGATATTTATGTGTAATCATTTTTAAGATGACAATCTATAGATTCTAAGTTTTTTTTTCTATTTTTGGTTAACATAAAATTTTGGTCAAACAGAAAGAGTATATAGATGTATATGTACATAAGTCTTAATATTGAAATGAAGATAATTTTTACATTCAAAATAATAAAATAATTGAATTAAAGAACAAAACCAAAAAACTAGTAAGAGAATTTATTATTATATTTTTGAGTAACAAACTAATCATGAAAAAAAGAAAAATCGATCGATTATTGATCAACATTTATTACTATGTATATATATCATAAGCAGACAGATTCTATTTTTATATTTTAAAATTTTTACATTCATACGTATACAAACAAACGTATATGTACATAAGTATGAATTGAATTCATTCATATATTGGATCGACAATCAATCAATTTAATTTATTTTCTAGTTTTCTTTTTTTATTTCTCCTTCTTTTCCATATATGTATGTAACAATTTCATAATTGATCGATTTTATATACATAATTATGTATTTATTGTACCCAAACATACATACATATATGTTTAGTTTGAGAATATAAGTACTTACATATTTAAATTATATTATAATGATACATTGAGATAAACATGACAATGATGATGATGATGATGATGATGATGATGATGATGATGATGATGATGATGACTATAATCATAAAAATGATCGTTCTTAATGGTTAAGTATCATAATAACTGAAAAGTACTTTGACGAAAAGTAAATAAATACTCGTCGTATTAAGTACGAGCATATAATGTGTACAATATATCAAAGAATGGACATCAAAAAATTTTATAAATTTATAAATTTATAGTACCAAACCAAGTACAAACATATTATTGCAACATTGAATTGAATGGAAATTTATATTTTTTATTCTTATATCATTTTTATTGATCACATTATTTTCAATTTTATTTCTTTTCATTTTTTTTTTTTATTATTATTATTTCAAATGCATTATGCTATACTTATCATTTACGATGTACGAGTAATTTATGTATCTAATTCATTCATTCCTATAGTCATGTCACTATGCTTTAAATTATTATGAATGCTTCTGATATGTATAAACAGAACAACAATGTTATAGAGCCTGAACTGAACGACGATCATCATCTTCATCATCATCATGATCATTTCTATGAATATATTTTTATAATTTCACCTACATTCATCATACTCATATGTAAATAAGTACATATATATGTATATAAATGTGTATATTTATAGATATTATAATAATTATTATGTACACATACATACATATATATATAATACACAATAATTCATATTATACATACATATATCTTTTTGTATACTTGAAATCATCTCTTTTAAATTGCTTATATTTTTTACTTTAAACTTCAAAATATCGAATGGATTTTGTATAAATTCGTATCTTACAATAATACCACATAATATACTCTCGAAATACTTTGATCTCCTTATACATACATACATTATTTTGATTATGTTATTTGATCTAAACAACCGTACATAGATTATTATGAATATAATAAAATGTTGTGTAGTACGGTTAGTAGAAAAAAAAAAAGTATAGTATTTTTATTCATTCATGAATAAAACACATCGTCATCGATAAGTATCTGTAAGATATGTATATGTACATAATATGAGTATGCAAATGTTTTACAAGAAATATCTATTATAAAGATTTTGTAAAGTGATCGTTGTACTTTATTATATGTATGTATGTAAAATTATATGAATAGTTTCAGAATAAGGTAAAAATGGTAATGAATAATCGTGTAATAGTAGCAACATATTTAGTTCAGTTTAATTCAATTCAATTCAATTCAATTTATAATTTAATATTCAAAATCAATAAATGAAAAAATATAGAAAATTTATTTTAATATACATACAATTTTATATAGATATACACAAAAAAAGAGAAGTACATACATACATTTTATTCTGTTAGATGGCAAATATACATACATACATATGTCTACGTATCATAGTACATATACATATTATAAATAAATTAAATTACACATTATGTAGCTTACTTACATAGTATGTAATGTGTATGTATCCGAATTATATGCGTTTTACAACGAATCAGATCAGATCAGATCAATTTATGTAATAATCAAAATTTACATGCATTTTTGAAATTGATTAGAAAGCAAAATATGTAAGATATCAACAAATATTTACATACATACATATGTATGTACATACATAATACATATACGAGTATGTAGGTACAGTATGTAAATTTATATGAACGTTACATTACGTTTTTAAACTTGTACTCTATAGACTAGAGGTACATAATACATCGATTTATTTATATGTATACATATATCGGTATATCTTATTACGCATAATATACATCTTATCGTGTACACATTAACTACCTATATTCTATCTTTCTAATATAGGAGATAGGAGGATTCATTTCAATCATTTACCAGTAGTATATTATATGAAAAGGAGTATGTATAAGTATGTACTGTCAAATAGTCAGATTTTGAAATTATGATCATAACACAATATTTTGACATGTAAATAGCAATTCACAAAATGTAACATTGTTTGCAAGAAAATTTAAAATAAGATAAACACAACGAGTTGTACATTAAAATTACGAGTATGTGTAGATATGTACAGTTGTTCATGAAAGTATTGGGATTTACAGTAAAATATGTTGGTGGCTATAATGGTATGGATGGAGTATGCTAGGGTTGGTATGTAATCTAAATGTGATCGAAGAAAATATGAACCATGGAAAGTGTATAATTTTTTAACACCCCCATACAATATTGGATAATCTCCACATCAATCGTCAATCCTATGTATTCATAATAAAATAAAATATTTTTGGGCATTTTTAGATCTGAAAAATTGGGAGAAAATATTAATAGAAACCATCAAATTTTTAGTAGTCTTACGATTTGAAGCAGTAATAGTAGTTATTAAAAATAAGAGAAATTCAATAAATTATTAGAAGTTTCAATAAAAAAAAAATTGTAAAAATTACAAAATTCTTTCATTTTTAAACGCTCGAATCACAATGATCTCAATACTTTTATGAGATAAATTTACAGTTGGTCGAATGCTTTTTTTTTAAATAATTTGTGTTTTTTATTTTTCTGTGAATTATTTTTTTTTTATAATAGAAGAAGTAGTAAAAAATTAATCGAATTTTAAGTTCGTTCAACAATTTAAAAAGAAAAAAACGAAAAAACGTTAAAATGATTGCAGTTCCATTACTTTAATGAGAAACTGTATTTGTTTCTTCCACCTAAATACTCACATGACTCACATGTACGAGTATAAATAATATTCTTTAAATGAATGCAATTAAATTTTATAAACATAAACATACTTGCCGTAAATGATTACGATGTGACAGTAAAATTAATTGTATAAATCAATTTAGAAAGGAGAAGAATTAATATTGATTTACTTTTAAAATTTGTCAATTTAAATTTGAATTTCCGTTAACATTTTTTATAAAAGTACCTACATCTGATATTTTTATTAGCGTTCTAGTTTGTGAATGTTTTTTTGTTTTCGTTTTTCTATTTTTTATATTTTTTCGTCTGTCTGGAAACTAGAAAATGTCTTATTAAAAAAAATGTTAATAACATAATAAATAATGAATTGATTTCAATATTTACAGATTAAATTTATACGTATGGTGCTGTAAATTAGTAGTGGGATAAATAAAATTTTCAAGATATTCAAGAAAAGCAGCAATATTCATTGAGTATGCTGTTAAATTTTTTAGTTAATAATAATTAAAAACTCATTTGTAATCAAATCACATCAAAGGAAATTATAAATTTAATTTTGTCTCAAAAATATGTTATTAAAAAAATCATGAAACACCTGGTACAATAATGGATAATGGTACAAATTAATAAGGATCAATGGAATATGATATTTGAAGAAAAAGAATAATATTGACATTGCCTAATTATTGGTATTTCATTATTATAGATCTTTTCAAGTCGTTTATACTAGTAGATTGATTCTGTAAGGATTTTAACACAATCTTGTGGAATATTTCCTCATACGTTTGTTGATGGATCACTTAGATCTCTTGTGTTCCGAATTATCATCCTTTTCTAATTTTTTGTTTCTGCCAAAAACTCAAAAACTTGAACATCTCAGAAACTACTCACTTGATTGATTTTTTTTTAAAACAGACCACTGAAAAAAGACATCAAAATTTTTAAAATTTAATTTAAATGACTTAAAGAGGATTAAAATAAACAACAACGAAAAATTCTATTTAAAGAAAACTTTGGTGTCCTAAAGTTTTCTAATAAAATCATTTGAAATTTCCAAATCATTGAGATTGGATTCAATTTTTGAATTTGTTCGTTTACTTCACCTGAATTTGAATGAATTTTTAACACATTTTAGGGAAAAAAACTAACATGAAGAAATAAACACTATTGAATTAAAAAACCGTAAAATATTGAGAAGGTTCCGTTACGAGTGATATTAAATTTTTTTTTCCAATTAACTGTAACTGTTTTTGTGGGGGAGCATCAGCATAGACAGACATGGACAAATTGACAAATTCATGTTTCATGACAATGAAAATAAAAAGGCTTCAGTTTCAGTAGATACTAGATAGCATCCATCTAGAAAGATAGATCACGTGGAAAGAAAAAATGAGAGTACTATTCCGAGATGGAAGAGGAAATCAGCCACACCAAGAAAAAAATATCCTAGGTAGTGTAAGGAAATAATTGAAAATGAACGGCAAGACCTAAGACCTAAGACTGAACTGTTAATGGACATAGGTAAGGGTAAGGGTTGTGTCATGTTTATGTTTTTATTTAATATAAAAGTAAAATACACTCATATTCATACTGTATGCTTATTTTGATTCTATGTTTATATATTTATGTACATATGTAATCATTAGAAAAATTCCTAAAGGACATCATTTAAAAAACAACTGTTAATCATGTACCTAAATAACAATACATTACATATTATCAAATATTACATACATGAAAATGCCGTTCCACTAAACTAAAGTAAAATGTTATCAAAAAAATTTGTTTTCCTATACATGCATTATCATTATGTAAATTAAATTCTATTCTTATCTAAAAATTCTATAACTTATTTTCTTTTATCATTTATTACATAAAATAATTTCATTTAAAAAAAACAAATCTAGAAATTTCTTGACCAACCACTAAAAATCAAGGTTATTTTATGACTTTTTTCATTTTATTTTCATTTAAAAGACAAAAAGGCAATAGAAAACTCATGTTACTTACCCTCCAAAAATGATTGATGGCCTTATCAAAAAATTGTACCCTTTTGCTGTCTTTGAGAAACTTTTATTTCACATAAATCTCGGAAATTACTTAATTAATATAATTCACTTTATATTCCTCTATTTTAGCGCACAAAAATCAATTAAAATTATCGGTTAATTTTATTTAAATCACTTCACCAATTACCTTACCACTTTAATAAATTTAACTACGATCAGCAATCAAAATTAACATCAGATTGTTTCTTTCCAGTGAATCGTGAATCCAGTGTTCTGTTCTGTTGTCTGTTCTGTTTCTGCTGCCTGCTGTTCAATATTTTGTTCTTTTCACTTCATCAATATCAAGTTTATGATGATGTTAAGTATACAAAAAATTCTACTTTTCTCTCTGTTATACCTTTGCTTTTGTATTTCGTTTGTCTCTTTTGTTTTTTAAACGGAAAATTGAATTTAAAAAAAAACCAAAACTAAACAGCTGATTGTAGTAAAATGTGGTTATAGTGGAATAGTAGATTCTGGAATTATTATGTTTGAATTTTTTTTTTAAATTTTTCATGTTATATAATCGACAACATTGCCAGACCTTAAATTGAAATGAAATTAAAATTTTGAAATTTTTTCTACTGGAGCTTTAAAAAAAAATAAATTTAAACAAATTGCAATTCAAGCTATCTTTGGCTGGAGTTCCGAAAAGGTGTTCCCTCTGATCCTCTTGAAATTTTGACCACAGATTCTACTCGACAATATCAGAAAAGTCACTGAATATTTTTTGTCGGAAAGCCCTCTATCGGTCACAATTCGCATTTAAAATTTTTTGTCAAAATTCTTATTTTAGCAATATCTCTGTAACGGTACATGATACAGGTATGTTTTACATCTCAAAAGATGCGTCTTAAGATGTTCTATATTCTGAAAAAAAGAAATTTTCAAAAACTCCTAGTAGAAGGATAATAAAGGACATTTTGTGATTTTTGGCTATTTTCACATTTTTGACAATTTCTCAGAAAGGAGTAAGGATAATCGGTTCAAATTTTTTGCAAATAAAAAGGACATCATGAGCAAGATTTTTCATTCATTACTTTGATCCTAATGAAAAAGGAAAATTTCCTACAGAGAAATAATTTTATTAATGCTGAATTTTGCAATTTTATGTTCGTGTGCACGTGTATGAATGTGAGTATGTGTATTTGTAGAAGTCAAATACATGATATTTTTTATATGTGCGTATATATGCGTGTGTATGTGCATTTGTAGAAGGTAAATCTAACAGTGTGTACATTAAGTATTTTCTATACAGGCATACATATACACTACACGTATATCGGCAAATATGATAGAGTACGCTTGCGGGTTTGTGTGTGTATGCATTTGTAGAAGGCAAATCTGGTAGTGTGTATGTAAATGTATGTGTGTGTGTGCATTTGTAGAAGGAAAATCTGGTAGTGTGTGTGCATTTGTAGAAGGAAAATCTGATAGTGATTTTGACTACCAGATTTTCCTTCTACAAATGCACACACACTACCAGATTTTCCTTCTACAAATGCACACACACACATACATTTACATACACACTACCAGATTTGCCTTCTACAAATGCATACACACACAAACCCGCAAGCGTACTCTATCATATTTGCCGATATACGTGTAGTGTATATGTATGCCTGTATAGAAAATACTTAATGTACACACTGTTAGATTTACCTTCTACAAATGCACATACACACGCATATATACGCACATATAAAAAATATCATGTATTTGACTTCTACAAATACACATACTCACATTCATACACGTGCACACGAACATAAAATTGCAAAATTCAGCATTAATAAAATTATTTCTCTGTAGGAAATTTTCCTTTTTCATTAGGATCAAAGTAATGAATGAAAAATCTTGCTCATGATGTCCTTTTTATTTGCAAAAAATTTGAACCGATTATCCTTACTCCTTTCTGAGAAATTGTCAAAAATGTGAAAATAGCCAAAAATCACAAAATGTCCTTTATTATCCTTTTACTAGGAGTTTTTGAAAATTTCTTTTTTTCAGAATATAGAACATCTTAAGACGCATCTTTTGAGATGTAAAACATACCTGTATCATGTACCGTTACAGAGATATTGCTAAAGTAAGAATTTTGACAAAAAATTTTAAATGCGAATTGTGACCGATAGAGGGCTTTCCGACAAAAAATATTTGAGTTCTGTGCTTTGCGTCATAAGGACTATCTGTGGTCAAAATTTCAAGAGGATCAGAGGGAACACCTTTTCGGAACTCCAGCCCTATCTTTAAATATTTATTGATTATTTTATCATTTGTACCAATATTACTTACCAATATTTTTAAAGCAATTATAATTTAATTTTTCAATTTTAATATGGCAATAAGATTTCAAGAAATTCTCTTCCAATAAGAAGAAATCAAATACACTCCATTTCAAATAAGAACAGTATAGCCAACAGATAAATTAAAAAGAAAAAAAAAAACAATAATGTAAGACTCTATTCACATCGTTTATTTCATTGTTCATTCATAAATATTGACAATTTGTACTTAACCCCAAAACTTTTATATTTAAATTTTCTCATTTGTATCCCTATCCACTTCACTGAATTCATTATCATTATCCATATCCAGTGTGTTTAAAGTTGTTAAATTTAAATAAATTTATGTTGTATTTTAATTTCAAGAAGACTTCAGTTAATCCAATTGCAGTGTATCAAATTCACTCAATTTCAAATTCACTATCTGCATCAGGTTGTACATACATTGGAATGGTAATTAATAAATTGACCATATATATGAAATACTTACCTACATAACTAATGGATTCTTCTCGATTTTATGTAGATTTTTATTTTTAAAATATGATGACACCACCAACTAGACAACAAATTCTTCGATTATATAAACATTTGATTCGTTACGGACATCAATTACAGTACACAGATAAAAATTATTTTATTAATCGGATTCGTAAGGAATTTCGTGATAATCGGTCATTAACAGTCCCGACAGAAATAGAATTCAATTTTAAGGTATGCATTTATATACACACATTTTAATCTAAATCGACTACTAAAACTAAAATCGAACTTTGTTATTTATCTTTTCCTGATATAGAAAGGCGAAACACTTCTACGTAACGGAAAGATTTTATAGATCATTTAGAGAAAAATAATGTCTAATATTTTTAATAAATTTTTTAAATTGTTAAATATTCATACCAGGAATAATTTGAAGACTAACATCAATAGAACTCCATCTGTAATAGTACAATACCGTACGAAATCATATAGTGTAGATTATTCGAATTATCCAAAATTGAATGAATCTGATATTGAAGAAACTTTTGTACGTGGTACTGGTCCCGGTGGGCAATCAGTTAATAAAACATCAAATTGTGTTGTTTTACGACATAAACCAACTAATATCGTTATCAAATGTCACATACATCGTTCATTAACTGAAAATCAACGTGATGCTAGAAAAATTCTTTTAAATAAACTAGATGTACATTTAAACGGTGATAAATCAGTTGAGTCACAGATAAAAGCAATCGAAAAAAAGAAATCTGCTGATAGAAATCGAAAACACAAAAAATTACTAGAAATGAAAAAGAAATGGATGCAAAGAGAACAAATTAAGAATACTGATTAAAATCATTAGTAATAGAATGAAGATAATTTTGAGGATTTATCAAAAAATTTTCAGTAAAATGAAAACAAATTCTGCAATTTTTTAGACTTAATTGAAGAGGAAAACTTTTATTACTAAATCAGTTTCATTAAATATTATAGTACATTAAAAAAGAATTAAAATCATTACAAAATTAAATGTTTTTCTCATTTTGTATTCTACAAAAATGTTTACAATCTTATTATCAATCGGAATTATTTTTACTTTACCTTAAATTACAATACAATTATAGTAAAAGGAATAAAAGATATTTATAGTTGTACATCTTACAATTTACAAAATGATATTTTTCTTCATTTTTATGTTAAAAACAGTTTTTTTTTTCTCATGTTTCTTTTAATTTCTTCATTACAAATTACTCAATAATAATTTCTCTTATAATTTACAGTCTTAATTTTCTTTTTCTTCACATTATTTGTTTATACTAAAGATTTTCATTAATCATTGATTTACTTTATTCATAATTAATCAAATTATTTCACTATTTATAGCTCATCTTTTTCATCAAGATCAACATCAGATAAATCAATATCATCAGTTTCTGGTAATTGACCATCTTTACCATCCCATGGTTCATTGTTATGTATTTTTGGCATTGTTGCACCACGTACTGGTGCTGTTTGTCCACGACCGAATGATATATCACGTAAGAATTCATTGATACCATCTTTTGAGAATGATCCTTTCAATACGGAATATTTCATTTTTTTGAAATTAACAACAGCCATTGCTGGATAACCGAATCCGCCTAATTCAAGTGATTCTTCTAAATTATTTTGTGCGCCACCTTCAGCCCATAACCATCCCCATTGTTTTTGTTTATATTTATCGGCTAATTCCATTAATATGCTCAAATAATCATTTCGACATTTTGCATTACAATCAAGAATATGTGGTAAGATTGAAACTACACACAATGCTTTACCATCACATGTTTCTTTCAATACATGTTCATCAGTAACTTCGTTAACTCCTGGTGCAGGAATATTTTCAACGAATTTATCTGTTGCCCATGTAACAATATCGGATGTTGTACGACCACCATCATATTCGACAACATCACTTCGACTTTTTTTACCAGACGGGAAGAATTTTATTGTTGGATAACCTTTTACACCATATTCTTGTGCTTTTAATGAATGCACTGTTGCATCTAATGCACCGAATTTCACTTTACCTTTCAATTCTGCAGCTGCTTTAGCCCAATGTGGTGCCAAATTTTTACAATGACCACACCATGGTGCGAAGAATTCTACCATCCATGGTTCATCGCTATCCAATACCAATTTATCGAAATTTGAATCTGTCAATTCAATAACATCATCTGATGTTCCTGATGAACCACCATTTCCACCAGAACTACCACCGCCTAATACTGATTTAACTCTCTTTTTGATTTCATCTAATGCTGCATCAGCAATTCCTTGTGCTGTTCTTTGCCCATTATAATCGGTCGGTGATTTTTTATTTAAACCAAAAATTTTTATCGTTGGGAATCCTTTAATTTGATATTGACCAGCTAATGAGTTATGTTCATCTGCATTTACTGCCCCAACCTTAGCTATACCCTTTAATGCTTTTGCTGCTTTTTGATATTCTGGAACAAGTGACTGACAGTGACCACACCATGGTGCAAAAAATTCAACTATCCAAATCGAATCACTTTGAATAACTTGTTTATCAAAATTTGATGATGTTAATTCGATAACGTCACCAGATGATGGATACAATGCTGATGTTCTTTGCAATAAGCAAAGTAATGGTAAAATTAAGTAAAACATCATTATATTTACTAGCTAATTACTAATATGCCGGATGACTAAAAATTATGGACTACAATTTGTTTGGTATTTGTACTGAAAATCAAAAAAAAAAATATATATTTTCAATTTTAATTTATAAATGATATAAAACAAATTTTCAATACTTACTATTTTATATATATTTTTAATATATGTTTAACGTTTTAAATACTAAAAATGATTGTGATCTGTTGAAAAAAAATGCTTATCTTTATCTTGTACTTGTACTTTATGCTAAAATTGCTAAAATTCAATTACAAAAATACACGTCATTTTTTGAATGTCATTTCAATTTATTATCAAATAATTTCATAGAACTACCCACACAATACATCAATGTGGATAGTGAGCGAGTGTTGGCGAGTGTCTATCATAACATAATCATAATAATAAGCATTAAAATATTTTCGTGGACTATTTTGATTGGTTATTTTTATTTCATTGAAAATAAATAAATGTTCGTTCAATTCAAGGTGAGATGGTCGTGGTGAGTACTTTTATTAAGAGTGTGATTCGAAATTATTTTCAAAAAATTGTATTTGTATTTTACATTTTTAAATGCATTTTTTTCAGCTTATCTTAATAAATATTGTTCAATTGAAATGAAAAAAATAACAAGTACAAAATATATAAATAAAATTAGACATTCTTGAATTGAAAATAAATATTTACTTTATGTAATCGGCATAATTACAAAAATATTTGAATTTCACCACATTTTAATTTGGGGAACTACGCAAATTTATTCAATAAATAAAACAAGAAAAATATGTATTTCAACAGTGAAACGATTTCAATTCAACTCAAACCAATTTTTGTTGTTGTATTTGTATATTGTGAAAACATTTTTTAAATTTTATACTGTATGGTTGTTATTAAAATAAAATAAGTCGTATCACAGAGGTCGTATGCGGCAAAATTAGCAGATTGTACCAAAAATGATCAAAAAGTTAGAACAGAACTAACTCTGTTGATTATTATTATTATTATTAGTGCACACTTTTAAATGATTCAAATGATAAAATCAAAGATTTCAAATAATATAATTCGAAATATACACAATCTCCCATGTCACAAGTGTTATTTGTTAATCGAAAATCAGAAAATTAAAACTGGATGAAAAAGGTTTTCCTTATTATCACTATAAAAACAAAAATTACAAATTCTATAGAAATAAAACTTTCATTAATAGTGATAAGCATGACAATAATAAAATTTATACGTTATTTTAATCCTTAATGCAGGCAAATTTGGCGGTTTTTTTTTCTTTGACAAAATTCTTTCATGAATATTAAAGATAGAATAAAAGGCATTTAGAATGGAAGTAGAGTATAATTAAGGATATTTTTTGAATGAAGTGAAGTGTTTTAATAAAAGTAATTTCAATCGAATTAGCTATATATAAAACTAGCTGACCCGGCGAACTTCTTTCCGCCGAAAAAAAGAAATTCCTAAAAGACTTTGTTTTATGACAAAATTAAAAAAAAGTAAACAATAGCTTCTGGTTACAATAGGACCATATTGAAATAAAGTTACAATAAAATAATACGACAGCATATATTCATCATATTAATTTTTTATTATTATTTAATTTATTATTTGTTCTTCTTTTTGTACAATTCTCATGGTAAATAAATACTATTCCTAAAATTATTCTATCTCATACTTATATTTTATTTTAATGCCTTATAATGTACAATATTCTTTGTTTTTCCTTTCGGAGAAAAAACATATTGCGCCGATAGTTTGCCGGCTCTTGAGCATGCAACGTACAGGTACAACTGCCATTGCGAAAAACATTGAAATTCAAGGTTTATTCCACACACTTCTAACGATTGGCAAAATTTAATTTAAACATTACATTAAATCGTTGTCGATTTTTACGAAGGAGGCCATGATTAAAAAAATTTTTAATTTTGACGCCAAACGCCGTGAAATGTCAATTTATAATTTCTTTTATTATTTAATATAATATAATATTTTATTTAATTTTTATTATTTAATTGGTCGATTTTTTTTTTGTTTTTTTTGTATATAAACCTTGCCGTGGCGATAACGAACACAATAAAAAAAGAATTATCCAATTTGGTGCCGGCGTTCGGAAGTTATGCGCGTACATACATTTTGCAGATTCATTTTTATATATATACTAGCTGACCCGGCGAACTTCTTTCCGCCATATTTTCTGAATTCCTAAAAGACTTTGTTTTATGACAAAATTAAAAAAAAGTAAACAATAGCTTCTGGTTACAATAGGACCATATGTGACCATATTGAAATAAAGTTACAATAAAATAATACGACTGCAAATATTCATCATATTAATTTTTTATTATTATTTAATTTATTATTTGTTCTTCTTTTTGTACAATTCTCATGGTAAATAAAGACTATTCCTAAAATTATTCTATCTCATACTTATATTTTATTTTAATGCCTTATAATGTACAATATTCTTTGTTTTTCCTTTCGGAGAAAAAACATGTAGCGCCGATGGTTTGCCGACTCTTGAGCATGCAACGTACAACTGCCATTGCGAAAAACATTGAAATTCAAGGTTTATTCCACACACTTCTAACGATTGGCAAAACTTAATTTAAACATTACATTAAATCGTTGTCGATTTTTACGAAGGAGGCTATGATTAAAAAAATTTTTAATTTTGACGGCAAACGCCGTGAAATGTCAATTTATAATTTCTTTTATTATTTAATATAATATAATATTTTATTTAATTTTTATTATTTAATTGGTCGATTTTTTTTTTGTATATAAACCTTGCCGTGGCGATAACGAACACAATAAAAAAAGAATTATCCAATTTGGTGCCGGCGTTCGGAAGTTATGAGCGTACATACATTTCGCAGATTCATTTTTATATATATAGATATAGATATATCGGTTGTTTGTTAATTTATTGATGTATAAATTTTTATTAAATTATGATCGGTAAATGGTAGGGTAGATATGCCAATTAACGACCACAGCCAGTTACCGGCCAGTGATAGAAAAAAGTGAAAAAATAACGTATATATTTATTAAATAACATGTTTTCTTTTTCTCTCCCATAAACATCAATATGTTTTTTATATCCTGTAAAAATTTAAAATAGTTATATTTACAAGTGTAAAAGATATAAGTCGTTTCATTGTACAAAGAATCGTTGATGTGTTCGTTCGAACGTATATTTTGAGTGATAGTTTTTAAAGTGAAGATAGAATTTTTATTGTACAAGTAAGTATAGAGTTTCACATATTTTCTATATTATTTTTACACAATATACAAATAAAATATTTAGAAAATATAAAAATATTAATAAAAAAAAAAAATAAATAAAATCAATAATAGAAATAACCCTGGCCGGTGTTTGGATTATCGCTGTATCATGTCAGCCGGTTCACGTCCAACAGTAGCCGGCAAATGGTCGGTCATTCCAAACTACGGCCAGCTTTGTTTTATATGTAATTTTATAATGTAAATTCAGATTAATGTAGGTAAGACACATTAAAATAATGTTTACAAATTAATGATTTTGTTAAATTATTCAAAACAAAAAATAATTAGGTAGTAGGTATATTTTCTGAATCATTTAATTTTAGACATTTGCATGATTTCAATAGTTAATTTATTTTTACAGGAAAATGATGAGAAAAAGAGCGGCATATGACGAAACTGCTTTATGTGAAGCACTCAAACGTATAAGGAATGACAAAATTTCAATTCGTCAGGCCAGTAAAACTTATGGTATTCCCAGGACTACTTTGCAGGATAAAGTGTCGGGTAAAATCCCGGAAACAATTTCAAAACCTGGTCCACCAACAATATTAACCACAGCAGAAGAAAAGAAAATTGTTGACTGGTGTATTACCATATCAAAATGTGGTTTTCCAATCAAAAAACTAGAGCTTTTGGACATCGTACAAAAAATTATTATTGATGATGGTCGAGAAACCCCATTTACCAACGCTAAACCAGGAGATAAATGGTTTACCCTTTTTATGAAAAGGCACCCTGAGCTAACACAACGTGTTCCAGAGGTATTGACGAAGAGCAGAGCAAACGTAAGCGAAAGTTACATTCGAAAATGGTTCTGCGATCTCGACAATTACATAAAAAAAGAGCAGCTAGAAAGCATTTTTCAAAATCCAAAAAGGATTTTAAATGCTGATGAAACGGGCTTTTGTTTATGTCCAAAAACTGGCAAAGTGTTAGCTCCGAAAGGTTTTAAAAATTTTTATGACATCAAGAGCAATAACGTCAAAGAAAATATCACCGTTTTGTTCACCTTCACTGCAAATGGTGATGTAGTAACACCATTTGTAATTTTACCATATAAACGTCCTCCAAAAAATATTTTGAATAGTGTTCCTGTTGATTGGCACTATGCATGTTCAGAAAGTGGTTGGATGAATGGTGAAACTTTTTTCGAATTTGTTGTTAACGGTTTGAATAAATGGCTGACCTCTAATAATATTGAAAAGCCTATCATGTTATTTGTAGATGGACACAAATCGCATCTAAATATTAAAATTAGCGAATTCTGCAATAATAATGGTATAATTTTATACGCGCTCCCACCTAATACTACACATATCATGCAACCTGCAGATGTGGGTGTTTTTAGGCCACTGAAAAATGAGTGGACAAAAGTTGTAAGTGATTGGCAAAACTCAACAGGTTGCATTGAAAATGTCACAAAATTAAACTTTTGTCCATTATTATCTGCAGTCCTACAAAAAAAGGACTTTAAAGTCAGCATCTGCAATAGTTTCAGAAAATGTGGTTTATATCCACTAGATCCTGAAGCTGTTGATTTTACCAAATGTTTAAAATCGCACATCCAAAATATAGAGAACGAGTATAAAAATAACCAAATTGCAAACGATGTGGAAACTGCAAAAAAAGTAATTTCACAGATATCTGAGAATTTATAATCTCGAGGTGTGGACCCAAATATTATATTTGAAGAAATCGACAACATTCAAAAATGTCAAGACAATAATAATGTTATCAATGATTCTTCTCTATATAATGCGTTTGCCGATTTACCAGAGGGTGCCTACGAGTTACAATGTGATGGAAGTTTGGTTAGAAATATTCTCGAAAGTGAATATGATATTTTCACACAAAAAACACCAACCAATAGAAATGTATTGACACCAAATTCTTCCATCACAAACTGTGGACTACAAAACTTAAGAACATCTTCTCCGCATCAATCAACTCCAACCACTTCAAGGAGAAATTCTCGTGATTGTTCTCCGAATCTGAGCAAGCATCTTTTGCTGCCAAGAGCAGATCGTTTATTTAAAAAGAAAATTACTAGAAGTAATAATAATCCAGGTTCCAGGTGCTATATCCTCCCCACAATGGAGAGATATACAGAAAAAAAAAGATGAAGAAAAAAGGAAAAAGATTGAAGACGTTCAGAAAAGAAAACTAGAACGTTTAAGAAAAAAACAACGGAAATTAAAGAAAAATGAAAACAGAAAAGAAGGAAAAGAAAATTCTAAAATCAAATGCACTAAGTGTGATGGATATTTGATAAGCGATGTTGAAGAAGAAGGACTGAAAAACATTGGCTGTGATAAATGTTCGAGTTGGTATCACTTAAAGTGTACTTGCTTCAACACTTATGAAGATGCTGTAAATAATGAATTCGTTTGCGAAAAATGCAATATAAAAGAATGAAATTTTTTTTTTTTAATAATTTTTTAAACCTAATTAGAATGTAGATATTTGATAATATGTTTAAGTTTTTGTTTTATTACTTTTTATTTTATATTATTAAAGATTAACTTGGTTTTGTTCCTCCTTTTTATTTTCTAGATAGATAAACATATAGGTATAGGTAGTAGTTATAGTTATTCCAAATATAGAGCTTAGATTATGTACTTATTTGAAACTTGTACAATTTTTTGTTTTATTATATATTATTTTATAATCATGTTAAATATTAAATTGGTTTTGTTTTATTTAAAAATATGAATGTTTGATGAATTCCTTTTATTGTCCTTTACTTCATTATCTGAAATTGATTTTGGACGGTAATTGGTATTGTACTGGCCGAAAACTGGATTTTTTGTGGCCGGTAATTGGCAAAACGTGTTTTTTTACGTAAAACATAAAATTTAATAATTTTATTAAAAAAAATGATTGATGTATCCATTTAAAAGCTTAAAAATGAAACTTTTATTTAAAAAAAAAATTATGTTTTTATGATTATCTGGCAATTGTATAATGAAGTTTGAAGTTAAAACACAAAGTTATTTGGCCGTTAATTGGCAAATCAACCCTAGTATTATTATTATCCTGTTATGTTGCGTTGGAAAAGATAAATATATTACCACATATTACGTACGTGGAGTTGAATTATAGTATATTTATTAAATTTAATAACGTAGTCTGAATTTAGTTAATTTTGAGCTGATATTTTTTTCTTATTAATGAATAACAGTTGATTACGATTCAAGAGAATATATATTTTAAATTGCGAAAATAAAGTGATAAAAACGCAAAATAATTGGTAACAAAAATTACATTCGTATTCGATTATACTGCTAATAAAATACTACGAATCAAATTGTAATTGTAAATAACAAAATGGTTCCAATTAGAAGTGAGATTTTTTCAATTACTGTGTTACTGTACAGTATATGTAGATATGTGATATGATATACACATCGATCGATTCTGTATTTTTTCGCAATTCTATTTTCTCTCTAAATTTCAATCAAATAAAAATATGTAATTTAAAAATATATTATAAAAAAAAACTGCAAGTTGCCTAAAAGCAAAAACTATAGAATAATAATGAACTTGGCACGTCTTATTAATATTCTATAGTTTTTGCTAAAATGAATGTTCATGACACAAAGAAAGTAATAAGTACATATGTGAAAATGAGCGAAATTATCAGTATGAACAGACATAATGAACATCACTGAATCTATTCAAAAAAATAAGCTAATAAGTAAGTCTCATCTCTTTTGCACATTATTTTATTGGAAACGAAATTAAGTTTTTCGAAAATAAAAAGAAAAATTTCTACATTATCATTACATTAGTAGTAATCTCCTTATATTACCAAGAACTAAAATCTCCAAAACTTCCACTAATTAATTTTTGCTTCTTTTTCAATGGTGATTGTAGTTCACTTGTTGTATTTGTTGATTTCGTTATGGCTTTATCTTTACTGGAATCATTTGTTACCGTTAGTTTTGTTGATGATAAAGATTCTTCTCCAGAAATTTTATTTTTAACAGTATTTAAATCTAAATATTTACCAACACCTTCACGATATACTTTTAATGATTGATTTTGTCTTTTTTTCTTTTGAATTTCTTCATATTCACGTACTTTTTTTGCTATTTCTTCAGCTCTTTCAGTAGCTAATTGCTCTTCAGCATCCTGAAATGGATCAACAAATACTTGAGTTTTTAGTATAATTATATCATTTATTGGACAATCTTTATTATCGACTTCGATCTGTTCCATTGCATTCAATGTATCCATACCACCAACTAATTTACCAAAAATTGTATGTTTACCATCAAGATGACGACATGAACGATACGTAATAAAACTGTGTGTAATCGTTAAAAGAAGAAAAATATTTTAATTAAATTCAAAAATTTTTATGTATAATTTACACTTTATAATTTAACTTACAATTGAGAGGAATTTGTGTTTGGTCCAGAATTTGCCATTGATAAAACACCTCTACCAGTATGTGATAAATTTGGACGAAATTCATCTTCAAATTTTTTACCCCATATTGATTTACCACCAGTTCCAGTACTAGTCGGATCACCACCTTGTATCTAGAACAAATAATAATAATAAGTTATTACATCATATTTAAACTTTATCTTAATAATTTTCAAATATTTACCATAAAATTTCTTATAGATCGATGAAATCTTGTTCCATTATAATATCCATTTGTGCAATGTTTTATAAAATTTTCACTTGCTTTCGGTACTGAATCGCAAAATATTTCAAAATTTAATGGTCCAAAATTTGTACATAAACGTATATATCCCTTCTTTTTTACTCTCTCATATTTAACGATATCTTCATCGATAATAGCTGCTTCACTTTTATAAATCGGTACCATTGCTGTTGATGTAAAACTTGCTGCAACAGCACCAGTCGAATAATGTGCAGCATTAAATTTATCAGCAATTTTTTTTTCAATTTCTTCATTTTTTTCTGGTTCATGATAATCTTTTTCTAATTGTTCAAGAGTTTCTTTTGTCTCTAAATTCATTGATTTTAAACGTCCTTTTGGATCTTTTTTTTCAGCAATCTCATCTTCAGTTAGTACACGTAAATTCTTTTGTATATGATAAAATTTTGATATATCAAATTTTTCTAAATTACTTGGATCTTGTATTGTAATCAAATCTTTTCTAGTGAATGGTGTATCATCAACCAAATCTTTCCAATTTTTTGTTTTTATATTTAATTGTTCAATAGCTTCATATGAAAATACATTACCAGTTGTACTTACAGCAACAATATGTGAATTTTTTGTGAATGGTTTAAATAATGCTGGACAATGATATTCATCATCATTATTTTTGTAAAATTTTAATTTTATTAATGATTTTGTATCAAATTGTTTGCCAGTTATTGGATTCAATTTAAATGTTTTTATAAAATCGATAATTGCTTGCAATTCAAATATATTACCATTTAAATCACAGTATGGATTTTCAAATGGTACCATTGTTATTGAACAATGATCATATGGTAATCTTTTGAATTTTATATATTCATTTTCGGATGATTCAAATTTTTTACCACCATATAATTCTGACCATTCTGTGTACGTAAGGTACCTAATAATAAAATAAAAATATTTAGAAATGAATTTTAAAATGTCTACATATTATTTTAATTCAAAATCAAAATCAAAAAAAAAATTTTAAATGAAAATTTCCAATTGAATTTATTTGGGTATTTGGGAATGTTTTAATAAATTGATTTCAAAATACTAAAAATAATTATTGCTAATTACATTTTATCCTTTTGATGTTGTCGTTTACCCATTTTGGAGTATTTTTAGTTTTCTTTATTTTTGTCACAATAATAATCTTTAGAAAAATTATTTATAATTTGTTTAGAAATCAAAATATATTTTTGTTTTGACTCTATTCTCTATTTCTATTATAAATTATACTGTACGTACTTCATTCACTAATTAAGTATTATTCTATTCACTCACTTCTTCACTTCACTTCACTAACACTATCTATACTTGAACTTGTACTTGTATTTGTATTTGACTTTATTGACATTTCGCAGTTCACATTCGCACAGTCAAAAAATCTTAAACGTCAAATGTATACTCAATTCTTAGCTGAAAGCTGATTATGAACTGATTGCGACGTGCGACGGCGATGGCTGGAATTCTATCTCGATTCACAGAAAATTTCTGTAAATTTTAGCCAATCGATTTATCATTACATCGGCTAAATTTAAATTGTCAAAATTTTTTAGTGCCAAAAAATATGCAAAGAGACAGATTTTAACAAATGAATTTCCGCATATTTTGAATTTTGAAATAATTGTCTATTCTATGGCCCGTTTCTGTATCACATCTCGATTAGTTTTCTCGACTGGTAACCTCGATTTGAAGTCATTATGACGTCATTCTCGATCGGGCTGTTTCTGTATCTGTGGTGAATCGAGAATGTAGCGATCGACAAACTTCTTCCCGACAATTTAGGTAGTGAAGTGAGAACTTAAAAAACCGTTGAATTTTAAAAAAATTTTGAATTCAAAAAGTGTAATATACGGCTATACGGTGATAATAACAATTATTACATTATAGCAAAGACCATATAAAGACCATACATTTATATGGTCTTTGTTTGTATTACTATACATTATTATTATTATTTATTATTATTATTATTATATACATATATACATACAATGTATATAGTATATTTTTAAGTGCACACGGATACTTAGTCCATTATGGCACCGCCGATCAGTAATTTCTGTAAGACATATCATCCAGTTTATCATCAGTAATCAGTTACTGGTGTACATTGCTGATGGAAAATTAATGTTCGACTTGGGCAAGAGTAGCGCGCTGACTGGGGTTCGAACCGTGATCTCAAGATCACAAGACCGACACCTATAACCATCGAGCTATTCAAGCCCCTAGATTACTATACATGCAAATAAAAAAATTATAAGATAGATATTTTATTATACTATTTAATATATTCACATGTAATAACAGATGTCGATTAATATAAAAAAAGCAAAATGTTTACAAAAATTTCTAAAATTGTACTAATTATTTTTGTAATTAAATACACTTATAACATAAATTCATAAAATGAAAAATATTGGTTAAATGTTAAATCTAACTATAATATTCATACATATAAACTTTTGTTATGATAAAAATTTCAAATATTTGAAATAAGCGGTTAAATATGTAATTAATATTGAATACACTATAACTTCTCGATTGAGATACAGAAACGCAGCATTGGTTATTCCTTGAAATTCATAATATTTCAATGGCTATTTCCTGTTCTATACAACTTAAATATTGATTTGTTTTCTTAATTGAAATATATTTTTTGAATATTAAAATAATATGTAAATTGATCATCTAAGTTTCGTTGTCAATTAAATGGGTACTTATAAAAATTTCTTTGCAAACAGATAAAATAAAACAAAATTTAATTCTTTTCTTTATTATTTTTTAATTGAAATCATCAAAAAAATAATAAGAATTACAAAAATCATTTATAAATTTATTTAGCTTCTAATGCTTTGATAAATGATTTAGCATTTCTTTCTCCTCTATACTCAGTTGGATTTTTCTTGTCATCGCCAAAAATTTTAATTGTTGGTAAACCTCTTATATCAAATCGTTTAGCTAATGCTTTTTCATTTTGAGCATTCACTGCACCAAGTTTAAATTTACCTTTTGCTTGTGTTGCTGCTTTCATATATTCTGGTTCCATTTTAACACAATGACCACACCATGGAGCATAAAAATCAACCATCCATTTTTCCTTACTATTCATAACATGACTATCAAAATTTCTATCTGTTAATTCAACAACATCACTATTTGGTGGATATGACAACGAATTTTGAATAAAACTGCATATTATCAATGAAAATAAAATAAAAATATTTTTAATCATTTTAAATTATTTGCTTGTGCGTATAATAAAGTAACCACGTTATATATACTACTGCACTGAATATATATCAAGCAAAATATTTTATTGAAAAAAGTTTGTTATTAGTGAACAGAATCAAAGAGAATCAAATTATATATGAGAATGAAAATTTAATGCATCTAGCTTTAAGTGTATATGTATACGTAATAATTACTTGTATTTAGCAAAATAATTTTACAGTTAATTCAATATTATTATAAAGCGTCAAAGCGAAACGATATACATATGATTAAAAAGATCAATCGCCCAATGTTGATAAATATGTAAAATACATAATTTAATTCCATTAAATGCTCTAGTATAGAAAGTTCTAATTATACAGTATAGGCCCAGTGATGGTGAACCTTTATATTTTCGTGCGGGTCAAAATTGTATAGTATTAAATTATTTTTCAAATTTGACATTGAGTTAGACTTAGACAATATAATCATGTTAATACAAACTATAAAAAAAAAAAAAAAAAAAAAAAAAAAAAAAAATTAAGTACATATCATGTAAATAGATTTCAATAATTGTGTATAACCACGTATAACATTAGATTTTACTTGAAAAAAGAAAAAAAATTTACAATTTGTTTTTAGATAATTCTATTATAGAATCGATAGAAGTGCATTCATTATCAATTCTTTTTTTTACATTAAATACATATTTAATCTATTTGGTAAGGAGTTTTTACACTTTAGAATAATATTTTCGATTCTGTGCTCCATATTATTTTGTTTGTATCATTATTTTATTTGTAGTTTTGTTTCTGTAAATCTATTGTTAAATTTGGTTTTTTACAAAAAGCTGTTTTAAAGTATAGCAATTAATGATTTCTAAATTTTCAATGTTGTATCATGTTAGTAAATTCGATTTTATGTGCAGTGCAGATACAAATTAAATTATTGCATACATATATATATTGTTTTGTATAGTATGATTTAACTGCAAACTCTTTACTACTTTCACTCTTTTGTACGCTAATTCAAAAATTTCAAAGTTAAGTTTGATAATATAATAATTAGATTAGTTGTTTCCGGAAATATTTATATCAATGACTCAATTAGTTCCGGAGTTATACCGCTTCTATATTCAATGCAGTGACTTCACATACATAAACATAAAATATACACTGACGGTTCCTAAAAGGAAGCTAAAACAGCAAAAATATCTTTATTTGCGCAAGATTTACTTCAAATCTTTTGTAAAATCTTCTCTAGATTCACGAATCCAGAGAAAATAATTATTGAGAATCTTCTAAAATTAATGTGTTTACTAGAGTCAACTAGAGCACTATACTATTTTCAGAAATCGAAGTCAGTATTGCGCTTATGGAAATAGTTACCCGATGAGGTTCTGATAACTTCACATATAATATTTTGTAGGAAATTCTGAATAATATATCTCTGTCAACCCCGAAGAAGGTACTTTTTAAAATATGTTAACAGGATGTTCCAAATTGTGCATAAATAAATTTATAATTTTGTTCACAAATAATTCTTAAAAGGGAGATTCTGTACAAATTTCACATTCCTGTAAATTTATATTTGATAAAAAAGTAGCATTATTTGAAAATATCATAAAAATGTTCGGTTTTTAAGACAAATTTTAATTTTTGTTTGCTGATTTTTTCATTTCTAATAATGAATCACCCTGTATTTTTTGGGAAAAAGAAATACACCACCCCCTTTGATGTTGCCTATCACACAGCGTGAAGGCAACTGATTTAATCAGTTAACACCATTTTGGTTATATGAAAAATAAAAAACCGAACTATAAAATATGAAGTCGTTGCGCAGCCGATGTCCACTCAAAGTATAAAATGTTGATTGAATCGTGTCAGCGGGAAGATGGGCATAAAAGAAAATGATGATAATTCAGGGTTGCCGTAGCTACTGGGAGTATTGATTAAATTTATAAAAAAAATATGAATTTATGATTAAACCATATTCAATATTTTTAATTTTATTTATAAAATTATGTGTTCAGTATCAATTTGATATTAAATTTTGTATACATACATACATACATTCATTTTCATATTTGCTTATTTGTCCATTTTCTTCTATTTTGTTTCCTTTATGTACTTGTTAATGATTTCGTTACGTTACCGTTACATTCTGAATTTTATTTTTTGTTTTGTCTTTTCTTAGAATAAGAAAGAAAATTATTTACAATGCAAATTGCTATGATATTATTCAAATCAGCTTGTTATTATATGTTATTTTGTAAAGAAATGAACATATTTCATACAATTTCCCAAAATGTCACAAAATTACCTGTTTTTTTGTAAAATCTAAAAAAAAAGTTTTCTGCAAACTGCAGCCCTTCATAATATACAATTTAAAATATTTCCTTCGGATTTAAATTGAGATCTGATCACCCCACACACGAGACAGATTTATACAAACGCAATGTGAAAGAATATAGAAAAGCATGCCTATCTTGCCTGTACTGACTTCGATTTCTGAAAATAGTATAGGATGTTCAGGGAATTGATGAACTGACCAAAAGATTGAAAAGTGATTTGTGAATGATATTTCGCTCATTTCTCAAAAATATCACCTGATTCTGGTCTATATACTATATGATCTAGAGATCAAAAACATTTCATATTCATGGATCATCGTTCTGGTAAAAATATTCATACTCCTTTTTCAAAAACAATTGAAGTTTTAAGTTTTGTAATATTAACGTAGTTTTTTAGAGGAAATAACTATACCTTTTAATTCCGGAAATACTCATGTAAATAGCTCAATTAGTTCCGGAGTTATTAACAAAAAACGTTATAAATTTTATTAAAATAATTTTATTTTTGATTGTGTTTTGTGAAAATTATATAACATTGAGCCATTTGATATGAATCAGTCTGTAACCCGTGAGGGTCATGTCAGGTTCACCATCGCTGGTCTAGGCTTTATTTTTTTTAATTTTTCATTTTTGATTAAAAAAAAAACGTTCTTAAATTTTTTTTTTTTGCTAAAATACCAAGAATTTACATAATGCGAATTAAGAATATGTATGCAACATCTTATTTATTTCTTATACACTGAAATTTGAAACGTTATTCAATGTTATGTCGTTTTTCATTGTATTATACGTACACATATGTATACCTTCTCAGATTTATTTATTCATCATTTTATATTTATATATACCCGCATAATATGTTATATGCTAGAATTGTATATAAGTATATGAACTTTTTATATGTTTGCATACAGGAACATATCTACATATACTAATCACGTATACTTATATTAGAAATTACATTATTTATATCAATCAAATATGGACCACACAATTTATATTTTATAAATTTATAATTTTTCTATATAATCGTATATGTATAAGTATGTCTATTTTGGTATACTCAACACTAAAAAGCAATATATTATATATAATGTCGTTGAGAAAATATTCTATAACGAAGATTTTTTTTCAATCAACTTTATAACATTCTTATTTAAAGAAAATATTTTTAAATCATTAAATAATACATATGTATATTTGTACCTGAAATTCATAATAAATTTTCAATATCCAATTTTCATACATTGTGAGTTTTAAAACGTCAAAAAATGTGTTGTGACACGGTTTCGAATACAGTTTCGATCACTGAAGACGTATGGTATTTTGTTTTCCTTTGTGCATCAAGAAAATTTTCTATATACGCTATAGATTCTTAAAAATGATGCGTTTAAATAATACTTACATTCATAATTATTATTATAAACTAAAATTCTTTCGGGAGTATAGAATTTCAATAAACGATTTCCAGGCATTTCTTCTTCGGCCTATATGCTTCTTAGTTCATTGAATATGAATATCTTGCCGGTTTCTTTAAAAAGATTGCTCTTCTTCATGTTGTGCGCGATGCGATCTTTCTCAGTTTTTAGCACGTTGCGCGGATTCCATTCTAATGTAGCGTAGGGTATATTATTTCATTATAAACTTTTCTAAGTGCAGTATATCCCAGCCATCTCTATATAATATTCAAAATACGTTTTCATATTTTGTACATTTGTCATAATATTCAGTGTTAACGTTTTAAAAAAAAAGAAATTCTGAACTTTGCTTCGAGACGGCAAGACGGTTTTAAAACATTTTGGAATTGATCCATACTTACATAAATTTTATATCCATATATCATATAGATACAAAAGACAAACACATATATAAATAAACTATGTTCTAGATTATGTATGTAAATTATAATATAATATTTATTCATTACAAATAATATATACTCGTTTATAATATAAATACAAACATCAAAATTTAAATCTTTGATATGATGGCAATATAATAATTACATATTTTCTTCTAATTATGTATGTATGTATGTATATGAATATAGTAATGTCTACGAATATAAATAATTATGTATAGGTAAATAGTATATGAAAAAATTTTACTTTATATTTAGTATTATATGAGTACTAGCGTATTATTATAATTATTATTTTCTTTAAAAATGTATATTCTAAATTACATATAATTTAAATTTTTGTAAGGTAAAAAAAAAATATTAAAAACATATAAAAGGACTTACATGTAATAGAAAAAAAACAACAAAAATTTAAATTAAATATTAAATTAATTAATTAATCAAAAATATAATATTTTACATTTTTATATTAAATATTACAAAAAAATTACTGGCAAATCAGAAAACAAAATAACACAAAAATTGAACTAATTTTCAACGATGGCACTAATTACTATTTTTATGATGATTATTATTACCACTTCCTTTAATACCATCGACATTATTATTACTTCCTACTATTATACCACTATCACTACTGCCACCGCTGTCACTACTACTGCTGCTTATAACTGATATCGTAACACATTTTGGTATTCTTTTGTAAATAGCTTCAAGACTTAATTGCGGTTGCTGTTGTTGTTGTTGTTGTTGTTGTTGCTCTTGTTCTTGTTGGTCCTGTCCTGTATTTTTATCATTTTCTACATCAATGATTTCCACATCCGGATTTTTATTCGTTAGCTTCATAATATTTAAAGAAGACAACGTTGATGATGTTATTTGATATTTAACAAGGTCAAAAGGTTGCAGGACTTCCGTTATTGCAGTATTAAAATCTATAAGAATTTCATTATCTTCCATTTCACGTTTATTTAAATTACAATTATTATTATTATTATTATTGTAATTCAAGCAAATATTATTATGAGAAAATGATAAATTTTTCTGGTATTGTTGATGCTTTAGTTGTAGTAGTTGTTGCTTTTGTTGTTGATAATCATTATTATTTCTTATTAAATAATTATTTTTTGCTGCTGCTGCTGCTTTCATATTATTCTGTAGTTTTGTATCAATATTATCAATACAATCTGATTCACGTGTTAATGTTGTACCTAATCTACGTAACATAGCCACAACTTTACCATCAATTAATGGTCTTTGATGATAAGGATGATGATGATGTGAATAATGATATCGATTATTATTATTATTATTAATGACTAGAGATTCATTATTTATATTTGTATTAAAATTTTTTATAATTTTATGATTATTATCATTATTTAATAAATTTTTATTATTTTTATTATTATTGATAATTGTATTATTTATATTACAATTATTATTATCATTTTCATTATTTTTATTATTATAATTATTATGTATATGATGATTATTTATATTATTGATAATATTGAATTCTTTTAATTTACGATTTTCTTCATTTAATAATGATTTTGTATAATTTGAACTCCATTCCAATATTCGACTACATGTTTTACATTTAATTGTAATTTTTTTATTTAGACCACGATAACGTATTGGTAGATGTGTTTTTAATGATCTACCACAGAATGAACATGATCTATATTGTTTATATTTTCTACGTACTTTACGTATTCGTCTCCATTTAATACAATTACGTCTAGGAAAATAAAATCCCATACGTTTTTGTTTTGATATATTATTTAATAAATTTCTTCCATTATTATCTTTTTTCTTGTAATCATTATCATCATCAACTGCATTATCTTTATCATTATCACGTTTATGATCATTATTTTTTTCATAATTATAAAAATTATGATATCCATTACGTATTTTAATTACATTATGATCATTACATTCTTCTTCTGGTATTGAATCGTTACGTATATAATGCGAACGTGATTTACTTGAATGACCATAATTACCAGATTCATTATTACTGCTATTATTTAATGTTTGTAATGAATGCCAATTAATTAACCAATTATTACAGCTGTAACACAGGTACTTATCATCATTGACTGGCTGTAAATATGCAAAAAAAAATAATTAAAATTAGAGTAAACAAAAAATTTTTCATTAAGAAATAAAAATTGGTAGTAAAGCAAAATATTGGACAATAGGACAATGTATAGTTCTAAAGAAAAAACAAAATTGTGCTCTTGAGATCTTTGAGATCTGCATGCATATTGTATGTTGTCGTCGTTGTGTGATATAAAATCAAAGCTATTTGTATAGTTTTCTCATAATTCACTAAAGTATATTACACTCGCTTCGTATATTACTGAGCAGTGGTGCTTTGTTGCTGCAATGTCGTCGATCTATTCAAATGCAAGGAATGAATTTTTTTTTTCAACAAAAGGAAATCAAAAAAATTAAAGCAACAAATTCAATAAAAATCTACAATAACACCTGGCTGGCGAGTTTTTTTTTATTTATTTTATTTTTTGTAACTTTAGCCATTGACTATATAATAATACATAGACTCAGAAACCATACAAAGAGTGGTATGTAAATTCAGAGCCGCAGCTGGCGAATTTATGAACTAAATTTTTTGATTTTGAATTAAAAATTATCAATTTTGCATAAAAATAGGCACGATATTTTGAAAATCCATTTAAAATAATAAATTTTGCATAAAAATAAACGCCACATTTTGAAAATGAATTTATATAAGTATTACATTAGTTTGTAGATAGTGTATATTTGATATTGTTACTATATAGTTATTATTTTGTTTGTTGTAATCTACATATACGTCAAAGATATACGTATATATTATATGCATACATATAGAAAATATTACACGGCGATTCAATCCTGATTGTATTCTGTATAACGTATGACCGTATGACTGATATCTTGATTGTATTGTGTTAACTGATACAACACATGTTAGTTAAATACAATAAATATAATAAATATGGATCGTATCATAAGGCATATAATGAATGATCTTTTTTTAAAAGGGTAGATTTTTTTTCTCTTTATAATTTTCTTATTGTTTACGAATATTACATAATGAATGTATTCCATTTATTTCATTCATTATTTTTGTGCCTTACTTTATTATGATAATATAAATTTAAAAGAAATGTGAATTTCGCTTTTAAATTTGACATCGTCGATTTTTATATGCATTACATGATTGATATCCTCTTATGAATAGTATAGAGAAAATGTATGGATGAAATTTCACTTATGTAATGTAAAAATTTACAGTATACTACAAATTACATAACGAATTTATTCATAGGTAAATATATACTTTATATAAATTAAATGTATATTAATTTCAACATTTAAAAATTTATGAAACTAAAAAAAGGATGATAAAATTTCACTTACATATGTATTCAGTATTTATTAATGAATATATATAATATATAATATCAATAGATAAATACACATATATATATATATATGTGTGTCTATGTATGCAGTATGCAGTATGATAAATTATTTTTTTGAAAAGTCCCTTTTATTATCTATATTTTATTTTACAAAGTAATTAAATACAGTAATTCCTTTCTTTTTCGGTTCTTTTGTTTATAACTAAACAGTTTTTTTATGTCTATATATACTTAAATGTACAATTTTATAACTTCATGTGCCGAAATTTACCATTCAATTTATTGAAATGCAAATCTTTTATTATAATATCGATTTTTTTATTTTTTTTTTGTGAATTGGAAAATTAAATTCAGAACCTTTTTCTGCATTAAATCTAATATTAGACTACATATAATATTTGTAAATTTTCATTCATATAAAGAGATATGTAGATAAAAAAAATAATTTTAATATCCTTGACAGGTAGATTTTAAAAATATTGTATTATTTTTGATATTTTATTCATTGATTTTTGTGTCATTATAATCAAGCTGTTTAATGATTTAACGCATTTCAGACTCATTGTAGAATTCAAATTTAAATTTTAGAAAAAAAAACGGAGTGAATAAATTTAAATTTTTTAATATTTTGAATAGTGATATATTTAAATATCAATTAAATTTTAAAGTAAAATTTTGAAAAAAGACCAATAATTGCCATGTTTGACTTCGTTCATTTATTAAAATCTTTAAGAAATATCCTTTTATTAAATTATTTACAAACCATTGATGGCAAAGTTGATTGGAACTTAATTGAAAAATTGTACATTGAAGATAAAAGTAGAACAACTAGGTTGTGTGTCAAATTAACTTCAAGGCACATTTGGCCAAATAATTTCCAAAAAATGAAAGTCAAAACTGCTGCTCAAGTTTTTAGCTGGTCTGTAGCATCAGCTATTAGGGCAATGCAAGTCGCTACACCGACAGCTAATTTTGTTGAAAAAATCAATCACTTATTTGATGTTTTCAATGTAAGCAAATGTAGTTCCAGCAAAATATATATAAACGACCTCTTTATTCAGACAACAGATTTTCCATAAATTTTTTGCATGATATGAAAATTTATCTTGAAAAAATAAGTTTTTTCAAAAAAAAATAATAAACCCGTTAGAGTATATGCCGTAGATGGTTGTATTCATTTTATTAACGGCATTTTCAAATTATTAGAAATTTTCAAAGGTGTACCAGAAACTAAATTTCTCCTAACTTCAAAACTCCAACAAGATATTGTAGAAAATCAGTTTTCTACCTTACGTTCTATGGGTGGATACAACTGATTCCCTTCTGCTAGAGAATATCACACAAATGTGAAACACATGATAGGAAAAAAACATGTTGGATTAGAATTGGTCCAGACTTCATCCAATTGTCATCCATACCAAATCATTTTTTCATATGTCATAAATCTTACACCAAAGATAAAAGTGTTGCACTCAAATGTCCGTCGGAAGAATTTTTCAAAATTTGTTCGACACAAGTTGAAGTTTTTGAAAAATATTTCAATTCAAATAAGCACAGTAGGAATATTAAAAAAATTCTGAAACAAAAAGCTATTGAATTAACAAATGTTCGGCATCCAACGTGGTTTCGTCAAGATGATGAGTGCAATGACCATAAAATTCAAATTTTAGATTTTTTAATATTAGTTTTAATGAGAAAAACTTGTATTTGGTTGTCACAAGGTATGAAAGAAGCCAAAGAAACTGTTAGCAGAATGGAAGTTTTAAAACAATAACGCATAATTTTAACTTTTTGGTTGTACGTTTTCCGAGCTGAAATCAATAAATCAATAATATATAAAAAATTGGTCCTTTTCAGGACTACCAAAAAAATACGCAAAGATTAAAAGATTTCAGTATTGAAAAACAAAGTTAAAATGTTTTAGGTATACACGAATAAAAAACAGGTTCTTAATTGTTTTCTTCATTTATCTAATTTAAAAGTTAAGTCAACATTTACACATGTAATGTAATTGTAAATATTTACATACGCAAACTAAACCTTTAAGCCTGCATAGGTACTTAGTCTATGCCATTGACTATATAATAATACATGTATAGTCAATGTCTATGCTATATATATAATATTATATATAATATTATATAGTCAATGTCTATGCTTTAGGTGTATAATTCAACACACACAACACATAATATTGATATTATATATTATACACGTTTTAAACTAACATTGATGTACAGCATACGAGGTTGATATACAGTATCATCAGAGGTATCATGGTTACACACATAAGGATACAGTATACAGTATACACTATACAGCAACAGCACAGCAACATTACACTAACAAAAGTACTCTATGCAGTTAACAAGCAGTTTTCTTCTTTTTTTTTTTAGATCAAATGAAAAATATTTAAAATCCCATGAATATGCAATATTTTTAGTTACTTTATTTGCCGCATATGGCTCTGAAATCACCTACCCGATTTAGAAAATAATTCGACATAAAAAATGTATGGGCTTTCTGAGTCTATGTATTATTATATAGTCAATGCTTTAGCGCATATTGAATGCATTTTATAAATTCAATACTCTTTTGTTTTGTTGTATGTTGTACTTTAGTACATACGTATTTGTATACATACGTGAGAATGTAAATATTCTAAACGAAAACTTTTTAATGAAAAAAAAATTATATAAAAAATAAAAAAGAAGGAAAACAATAAGAGAGGAATTTATAAAATCTATACGTTTTCTAACTTCACATAGTTTCAATAGTTTTTAATTTTCTTCAAATGTGAATGAATTTAAGGATTAAAATATCCCAATATACCGTATGTGATGATATACATACATAATATTTTCTAATAAGATTAAAAAAAAATTTTTTTTCATTTTTTTTCCAAGAATCTATTATATCTTAAATATGGGCACATGCTTATCCTGATAATCTTAAAAAAAATTTTTTTCCTCTATCACATATCATCATCGTCATCATCGTCATTATCATTAACATCATTTCAAATTCAAGTTGATTCACTCAACTTTTTATTATTTTATATTGATCGTCGTCGATTATAATAGCATCATTTTTGGATCAGTTTTGTATGTGTACGTTGTACTATGTGTATATCATCAGTGGTATAACAGCGGCAGCAGCATACGTTTTACGAGTGAATAATTAAAAATAAAATAAAATATATTTTAAATAAAATTAAAAAAAAAAAAACTAAAAAAAAATAATTTATTTTTTTTTTCCATTTGTACCACACATCCCATTAAATATTTCTTGTTTTATAGCTGCTGTTTTGCTACACATTTTTGTATTTTGAAAAAAATAAAGAAGCAAAAGAAAACCAAAAACCAAAAAAAAAGGAGGCAGGTGGTTGTCTAAACCTTCATCTGCCGGCTGCACGTTTTCTTTTTCATTTCTCTATACTTTTTGTATTTGCCTAACTATATAGTATATTTTACCACAGTCTGCGCCTGCATAAAATATGTTGTACAAGAGTATTATAGAAGTACCTACATATGACGACGTTTGGTATTTGTACATCTTTTATTTTATTTTGTTTTTAATGTGTTTCTTCCAGTGATGTATGTACACATAAATAATATGTAATGTGTGTTGATGTTTAGGTAGGTAAGGTAACCTAGTTATGATGGGGCTAAATTAGGCTCGCGACAAAGCTCCAAAGGGTATTATAGGTATAATATTATTTATATGATGGTACAAGATGTATGTGTTTTTTTACATATTCAAAAAAAAATATGGATGTATGTACATATTTATTGTATATATGTTTATGTACATATGTACACATATTTTAGATTAAAATCAAACCAAAAAATAAAAAAAATAAAAAAAAAAAAATACAAAAAGGGAGCGCATACGCAAGTTGTTCAAAATTTTATATGTAGATTTTATTGGATATGCATACACATAATATACACTCGTATAATTATATTATTTAGTAACGAATAAATTTAAATTGAAAACGGTGCATATGTGATGATTATTATAGTGGATATAGGTGAATAAACGCAAAAATACTCGCCGTATACGTAGTATGTAGTATAGCTTAGATAGTTGAATGAATTAATGAATGAATATAAAGGAATATCAGTGTGGAATAAAACACGATAATTTATCAAATAACCTATAATATTTTTATATATGTTAAGGAGAAAAATAAAATATAAAATATGTATATGCACGAGTTTGCGTATAAATAAAATAAAAATTTTTGATGCAATTAATTTACATATGGAAAATGATTTATGATGATATAAATTTTGAAATACTTAAATCTAAATATTCTAGTACGGGAAGAAAGTACTATAGATAGATTTTGGAAATAATTTTGTCAAAAAATAATTTGTGGAAATTTTTAACGGTTTTTTTTTTTTTATATTTATGCATGCACCAAAACATTCATTTGTATTTTTGTATACCCAAAAACTAGGAAAGTTAGGGATAAAAAGTAGAAGTTAAAAATTTTAGTAACATATGGTATGGTAAACTCAATTATAATGAGTATTGTATACATTATGTGAAATACAAGTAACTATAGCTATACGTGTTTAGCGTAATTCCTTATTTTTTTTTAAATTAAATTACATAGAGTACCTATGTGTAATTTAATGCAATATTATTGAAAAATATAATAAAAATAAATAATTATAAAAAAATGAATTTCTAGAAAACGTAATTGTTTCACTTTATATATACAGAAAATATGAAACTATTTATTTTTGTCTTTTTGTTACAATTATAATTTGAACTTATATATTAGGATATTAGGTATTAGAATAAAGTCTAGTGTAATAATTGAAATGAATTGTTTTGTTTGTATTTTGTTAAAAAAAATAACAAAATTTAATTTTGAATATCGATAGAAACCTTACAAAATTATTTGGGGTGATATTATTAAAACAAAACTAACTGCTGGAACAGAGTGTGTAGTTGTAGTTACGGCTGAAGCATGTACCATAGCTCGTAGTGACGTAGTATATTCTGAAGTGCTACATGCGATTGTAATAAACAAAATGTACTTCTGACTAATGTATGTAGCTCTAGCTGATTCAAAACTGTCAAATTGAGTGATCAATTAAGTATAGTTTATTTGTTTATTTTAATTTTTAATTAATTAATTTTTTTGCATATATCGAACTCATAATGGCGCCTTATGCGTCAATCACAAAAACTTAAATGTCAATCTGTAGCGTTGTAAATTAAAAATTTGTTAGAGACTAGCAGCAGCTGGACACTCTGTTGTAAAACATTAATTTATATGTTACAAATTTTGCTGCATGCTTCAGCCGTAACTACAGCTACACATTCTGTTCCAGCAGTAGTGTGGCAATACTAAAATTAAAAAGTATTATTTACACTGACGTGAAAAAATTATAAGGCAAGCTTAATTTTTCTTGAATAGCGAACGTAATCAATTTGATCTAAATAAACGATATTGACGATATTCATGGTGATTTACCAAAGACAAAAAGCGAAAAACATAATTGCTCTCATGTAATGGAAACTCATCCTCAAAGCTCTGATCCATACCCATCCCATCCCATCGAATATTTTTGGTCATTTTTCGAAGAAAAAAGAATTTGAAAAAAAAAAATGTCAACATAAGTTAGTTGCTAAACTAAAAGAATGGAGTAAAATCAGAGTAAAATGGAAGATTGTAGAAGTAAGAATGGAAGATTTTATTGAAAAACCTTGTCATAAGTCAGTTGCTAAACTAAAAAATATATTACAAGAAGAATGGAGTAAGATTCTACAGGATTTTGTTAAAAATCTTGTGGAGTCAATGACAAAACAATAAATTAAGGTAAGGAGGTCTATATACACGTAAAGGTTTTCGTTTAATTTAATGAATTCATTTTTTCATATAAATTTTAATGATTATTTATACTGTGTTCCATTATTTATTCATAGTAGTTTTGATATAATTTTCTTTTTGAATTTAAGTATTTTTGAATAACGAAATTAAAAATATTTCTAATTTTCCTTCCGAAAAATTATTCTTGTCCTATAATTTTTTCATGTCTGTATGTACACTCATATAATAAGGTAACGCATATTTATGAATGCAATATTATACGTGTGTTTGTATAAGTGCTACAACTACAATTTACATGTATTCGCTTAGATATAGGAGGAATAATTGTAAACGTTTGAATTTTTTAAAAATTTAATTTACATACAAATTTCAATTTTATACTTCCAAATTCAAATGATTAAAAGCGTTGCTAACGAATTCTTTGTGTATTTTTATCCTTGTTTTTTTTTTCTTTTTGATACAATTGAATATAAATTTTACATCCATATGTAGGTATATGTGAGAAATTTATACTTTCTATTTCAATGTAACATTTTATGAAAATTATTCATACATTTGTGAATATTTTTTTTTAGATAGCAACATTAAAATTTAATTTTGATTCCTTTAAACTCAAACTTATTATGACTATAATTTACATATAATGAACACCGATGTACATACATATGAAATGCGAGTATATGTACATATATTTAAATTTCAGATAGCAATAAGAAGGATCAAATTATCTCATTCGTTTTGTGAATTATTTTTTGCGAAGCTGTAAAGCTAAAATCCTTGGGTTAATACATATAAATACGTATGCTTATTATAGGTACAGAATCTGAGAATCTACGGTTCCTGCATGTTTGAATATGATGTGCAGATATATAACCTTTCGAAATAGGATTATGTGTATATATGTATGTACCCGAAAAGGGGGAGGAATGGGCTGATATAATACATACACTAAAATTGTAAATGTAATAAATTGTAATAAACCTTCATGTTTCTATGTACATTCTGTATATACATATGCGCTCTATTCATGGAACAAATTTTCATATTGAATTCTCAAACTTATAACAACATCGCATAGAGTGTGTACATCTCTCGCTTTATCCTTGTTTTGTTTTCATCTTATTTAAGAAAATATATATACATATGTATTTATTTTATATTAAAAGGCATATACATATATGTATATTTTGTATCTGTACAGTTACATGTAAATATTCTGTATACGTACATGGCGCACGTATACGAGAAGACAATAATTTATACATGAGAAAAATAGACAATATTCTGTACATTATGGTGACTCATTTTAATCGATTTTTCAAAATGTAACAAGGATTTATAAAAAATAAAAAAAATAAAATCTCATTCCGGGCACACAAAAAAAAGGTAAAAAGAAAAAAAAATGCAAAAATTCTTTACGGTGCCAAATATTTTTATGTTCAAAAACCAAAAAAAAATATACTTAAGCGGTAAAATAAAAATAAAAATGAAGCTAAAATATGAAATTAAATTCTCAGGAATTGACCTTAACTTACTTTACAACTACACATTATAAAAAAAAAAAAAAGAAAACAAAAAAATAAATAAATAAAGAATAAAGAATTTTTTTTTATTCACTTTTTACCTGAAATTTAAATTTAGCCTGTATAAGTTCAATGATATTTGGCCCATTTCTTGGTTCATAAATATTGATTGCTTGTTTTGTATGACATCCACATATTAAACATATTTTTTTAATATCCTCTAATGTATTTTCACTCATTTTTTTTGTTCTTTTTTATTTTTATGTTATTATTATTATTTTGAATATTTTATTTATTTTTTGTTATTTAGGTATTTCTGTTTTTATTTTATTTTCTCAAATTATCGTTTCAACTTTCAACTGTATAACTGCACTTATTTTTTTTGCATACGTTTTTCACAAAAAAATTTGAATAAAAATTTAATAATTAATTAACTCACTGATTATATAGCTAGCAATTTTGATTGTTTATTTTATACTAAATTAATACATCACGTTCAAGATGATATATATTTGCTAATGATGATGATGATTATGGTAACTATGGTGTAAGACTCCTCTACGTATTACATATGAGCACCTATACATTCCTTTTCGACGGTCCAACTTTGAATGAAACGAGACCTTTTCGTTCTCGCCTTTATCGTGTTATCATTATCATCTGTATCATGTTTATATTATGTTCATCATGAAAAAATCGAACAAAATTCGAACTGAGCATTTCTAGGGGTTTTGGTTGGGATATTTTTTTATTTTTTTGCTTCTTTCTTTATTTTGTAATCTTTTTTTATTATACAAATTGTTTTTACTACATGAATTTTTTGTTTTCCTTTTTTTTAAATTGAACTGGTTTTATTGTTATTGTTAGTAAAATAAATTTGTAATTTTATACGATGACTGAATGAACTGAATATACGAATACGAACGAGTATATGATGTATGAATTGAAAGGATATAACCACTTTTAAAATACTTATTGTGAATGAAAAAAAAAAGTATAGAAAGGTACTTTACACAGAAAATACGATATACAGATATAGGTACTGATCTAATAGGTACTTACTGTACTGTAGAAGTGTGGACCACTGTAGACGACTCGACTGTAGACAACATACATATTTCGTTTCGTATACATTCAAGAGGGGGATATTTTATACAGTGATTTTATAATGCCATGTATACATAAACGTAAGGATATTCATTCCAAGGTGTGAGAGAACTATGTAGCAGGATAATATAGAAGAGTCAGAGAGACATTGTTATTTGATGTATTCTTTCCTTACATTTTAATGATTTTCTTTTGATTCTGTGCTATGATAAATCGAATTCATTAACATAAAATAACATATACTCGTACATATATAACAAGGATACTATGTATGTATTGTATATGTATTAACAAATCATTACAAAACATTGACCATGTGCTCATGATTGACTCTTATTATTATAAAAAAATAAGTATGTATTAGTGGTATTAGTAAGGTAAAATGTAAATTAAAAAAAATGTAATTACCATTTAATAAGAATTAATTCAAAGTACCTTGCACTGGTAGAAAATTATTTAACGCACAGAACTGAAATATGATTTGAATGTGAGAAATTAGAGATATTTTTTTTTCAAAATATTTCATTACAGGTGAATAATGAATCTACTACTTCCAGTTATATTTTATGGGATATTTAAAATAATCCCTATACGTTTTAAAATAAATCTATATCTAGTAAAGTTGTGTTATATAGTATCACTGAAAATTATAAATTTCTCACATAAATAATACAGTAAGTTGTTTGTAAATATACCCAAATCATACACACGAGTGAATATAAAAGTACATAATAACAACTATCTATGATATAGATAGAAGCATACACTTATAATTTTATAAATTTTCTTTTATATTTTTTTCAATTTTTTGAAAGACCATCTGTCATGCGCTCATGCTTAATGCATGAATGTTACATTACATTACAGTGCGTTTTTATAATAAATATGTACATAAATACATACATGTAAAATTAAATTGTAGATTGTAAGCATTTAGGTAATGTATGTAAAATGTACTTTTTCCCACATATATTTATGTATATGTATATATAATTTACTGAATGAGAACGACTGTGTTGTTTATATAAATGAGCGTACGCATACGCATAAGCTGTAGGAACTTACTATTGAAGGGGAAATGTTTTTATATGATATTGAAAAGCAAAAAAAAAAAAAATTGCTGGCTTTTTTGAATATAAACAGGTAAAATAACTGCTAGATTCATATATGTACATGTGTAACATGTGTACATACGTATATATGTAATTATAAATGGTTATATTTATAGATAGTGCATAAAATAGTAAGAGAATATCAAAACAAAATATAACAGCAGCTGTTAAAGTCATATTTTTACCTACACATATACGTATATGAGAAGTAATAAAACAAAAATTATGTACCTACATTTTTTCGTACATATAACTACATATACATACATATGTAGGCAATGCATATATGTACATGAGTATGAGATTTTATATTTTCAAAAAATACAATATAATATACAAATGGTAAGAATTCATATAGGATTTATTGAAAAATTATAGTAAAGTAGAGTAAACATAAATTTTTCATATGTTATGTGTGGAATTTTCTTTTATGGTTGGATTCAATTTTTAATAATGATTTAATTTTTTATATAAACATAAATTTTTGAAATTAATTATTTTATAAAGAAAAATTCTTATTCAAAAAAATAATTGACACATAAAAATTAATGTTTTTGAAAAAGAATGTTTGTACCTTATTTTAACGGTGCGATTCTGGATAAGAAAGTTTTATAATAAATATTAAAAATGTTTATTTAAATTAATGAACACAAATGTTCTACTGTATTTTCTTCAACAATGTAATAATGAATGTTAAAATTTTACATATAAATTGCCAAAAATTGCGCTATGGAATATGCAAAACAAAGAAGTTACTTTCATATCCGCATATCCGTAATAAATTTAGGAAATACTTTTTTATATTGTCAGGCAGGATGTCTAATTTCAAAAAGTAATCTTTTAGAGGGACTTTCCAGCAATTCACTGTTTTGCTGTTTTGTTACTGTTGTCAGTTGGCTGTTGTCAACTGTTGTGTAGAAAATAGTGGAAATAATGAAAAATCAAAAATGAAATTATGAATAGGAGGTGGAATAGATAATTGAAATAATGTTAAAGCTAAAGTATATATTAAATTTCTATTCCTAAAATAACAAAAAAAATGTTTTTCCCAAATTATTGAAACCAAAAAATCTCAATTAAAAAGTAAATAAGGAAATGAAAATAAAAGAAATTAAATTATGAATATTTTGATAAATAAAAATTTAACGAAGTGTTAAAGTGTATACTTGAACCAAAAACTGAAATTTTTAAATATTGAATAATTTTTAAGTGTAGATGGCGCAAATTTTTTAAAAATTGGTTTTTGGCGGAATTTTACGTTTCACTTGTCATTTTATTTTCATTGAAAGAAGAAAAATATTTTTCACAAAGTGTAGAAATTGCAAAAGAATTTTGATTTGGATTTGTGAAAATTTCTGTATTTTATCAGTAGCAGCGAATGTATTTTGTTATTTTTTTTTGTAATTATATTCTAAATTTTCAAAAATTAGTAAAGTTGTAGCAGTTGTAGTGTTTAATTGTGAGAATACAGTGTAAAAGCATCGTTGTCCATGATGTATTGGCGTCTTCATCAAATGTATTTGTTAGAAGAAATCTATAGTAATTTCACAGTAAAATTACTATTGAAAATCTTTTATGTCTTCGACACACACAGGTTGAAATTAAGCAGATTTCATTTTAATTTCGAGTAGAATTACGAAGGTGACACACAGCGATTTTGACAGTTTGTCGAATTTATTGAATTTATCTAATTTTAATTTAATTTATCTGAACATAGCCTACTTCTTCTATTAAATTTAACTGTCATTTATATTCAATTATTTCTCTGTTCTACGTAAAGAGCGAAACATGAGCAGATTTCGAGCGAAATTATATATTTTTTATGTAATTTCGCTGACTAGATTTCGGCCCACATCCGTCGTTTTTTTCCGGATTTCGAGGCTGAAATTAGCAAAATACTTAATTTCAACCTCTGTGTGTCTACAATATTAGAAAAATGTTTTTGAATATTTTACAATAATTCTTTGCATTTACAAAGTTGTTATATAGTTTAAAATACTTTGTTTCTCAATGTAATCTCTATATACATGCCCTTTTCCATAAATTTTCTTCAATACAAATATAGAATAGTTTCATAATAATAATTGTATCTTATTAAATAATGTATAATTGGTATAATAAAGTATATATATTGTATGATTATATTTATAATTATAAAATATTGAAATCCAGAAATAGGAAATTAAAATTAAATGACAAATTTTTCGGGTTTATGATTGATACTGTTTAATAAAACTCCTATATATTCTACATACAATTTGTTGCATCACATTTCTGAATTATATTTTTTAATTACATATGTATATGTAATTGTTTCAGTTATCGTTTTCGTTATAATTTGATATTATTTATTATTTTCATATTTAATACTTTTATATTCACTTAGTCTTAGTTTGAATTCAGGTATATCCCTAGACATTCCCTAGATTATGAATCAATTAGATTAGGTTTCATCACAGAACACAGATAATATATAAAGTATTTTTAGTTTCATAGGATGATGACGAGTATAGAGGAATAAATACTATATGCATTCAAATATGCTTAACATTTTATATTTGTTGGCATATTTATGTTTTCATATAGTAGGATGAAAATTCTATTTATTTCTTTCGATTATGTTCATTTCTTTTTGGATAATATGTGTAGATGATAATTTTACTAACATTATTGCTTCTATTGTTAAATACCTATACATAAAAACAATTTTTATTTTTAAATTATTAACATCAAAAATCTCATAAAAAATGAAAAATGTAAACAAAAGAAATGAAATTGTGAATATTTGCATATTTATGGAAATCTGCATTATTTGGTATTTGAAAAAATTTCACGAAATGTTTAAAGTTTGTACTTAAACCAAAAACATAAATTATTCACATTATTCAATATTAAATAATTTCTAAGTATAGGTGGCGCGCAATTTTTAAAATTCGTTTTTGACAGATTTTTACTTTCCACTTGTCATTTTCAGTGTAATAAGAAATATTTTAATTGTTATAATGAAATAGAAGCAGGAAGCTGTGCGCCATTTTGACATTTGGTATCGTTCTGTAATTGTGAAAATTTTTTTAAATATACATATTATGTATAACAATGTTGTATGGTTGTATATATATTAAGTGCATACTCAGTCCATTATGGCACCGCCGATCAGTAATTCCGTCAGGTATATCATCCAATTTATCATCAGAAATCAGTTACTGGTGTACATTGCTGATTGGAATTAATGATCGATTTGGCGATCTCAAGATCACCAGATCACAATCATCGAGCTATTCAAGGTCCTGTTTGTACAATTAAATTGTTGAAATTCCGTTATTTAATGTATGTATGTTATGTACATTTTTATTAAATTTTATTTCGAATAATAATAATTAATAATTAAATAATGAATAATAGTGATTAAATTTTTATAAAAGTACAAACTGTAGATAATGTAAATCATAAATTTGTTGTGAAATTATAAGTAGATAGAAAGTTTTGGTATGCATATACTTTTTTATATGAGAGTTGTTGGAGAAGTCTCATAATATGAGATTTCTTCAAATGTATTCCTCCTATGCTAATGCTATACATTTGAAAATTGGAAAATCGACCTTTGAAAACTAAAAATTGTGTCTAGAACAACGAATAAAAACTGATACGTGTTTCTGTTTTTATATGATATTTAGGAAAATATTTACTAAACATATAGTTTAATAATATAGTGCATTATATCATTGATTAGGTTTACTTTATATAATATAGGAATTTTTTTTATATAACGAAAAATTTTACATTTTTAATTTATGTGCATATACACAGATGATGCTACAGATTTGAATAATTTTTGACTGTGTAAATTTTGATTGTTGTAGGATGGAACACGCATTAAACATTTTATTTACATCCTATTCTATGAAAATCTTAATCGTAAATTAATGACAAATTATTATATATGTATATATAAACAACATGAATTTATTTTTATGATGAGCACTAATTGATAGTCCAAGAAAATGATTCACTTTTGAATTGGAATTATATTTTATAACATTTTTTTCATTTAGGTTTTGTTTACTTCAGCTTTGTTTGTACGATTATTTTATTTTCAACAGATAGGCATTGGCAGTTGCCAGCCGTTAAAATTCAATATATCATATTTTGGAGCAGATCAACGCCCACTGAGACTCAGGCAGGTATGTGGAGTTATTGATGATGATAATGATTTTATTGTAACAAAACAAAAACGAAATTTTTAAAACGTTTCGGTTAGTTTTACAGGACGCCACCATTAAATGAAAATACGTATTTTTTTTTTTTTTTTTATTAGTAACGATCTCTAAAATATTTGTAACAATTATTTAATCATGTACTATATAATATTATTAATAAACATTTTTTCTTTCTTTGGAGGAATGGCGAAATACCATTGAGGAAATTAAAGTTTGAAAAAGTATATACGATGATGTGATGATGAAGAAAATTGTGCATTTCTGAATTTAAATGATATTTTCTTTACTTTTTCACTTGTGTTTTGTTTACTTCAATAGTTTAAACAATAGTACAATTACTGTTCTATTAATATAATAATAATTTTTTTGTTTTTCAAGTGAAGCGTTCAATGGAAATATACTTAAATACTTTTCGGTCGGTTTTCCTAGCTCTTATCGGTAACGATCGAAAATATTTAACGTAAGCAATTCGTATATTAGATGGTTGATGGTATTATTTTTTTTTTAAAGTTAGGCAATTTAGATAAGGATTATGTGTCTGGTAAAGGCATGCACTTGAGCTTGGAGATGATTAGGCAGGCAAACGCAATTGGGAGTATGCATATACGGTAACTATACAGTTGTCTTTGTTGGAGATCTAATGCGCCTTTTTAGTGCTATGTTTTTCCATGGTGTGTAATTCTTTTAACAACCTTCAGAATTTAGTTTGTGCATAATGTGTCTGGCAAAGCGAAAACGTTTGAGTATGAGACCCTTCTGGAAGCGATGCCTGATCCGATAGACACTTGAGCTTGAAAGTTGGGTAGCGACACTCCGTTCACCTGATTTTTTTGTGTGTTAAGGGAATCTGGTGGAGGTTGTACCTAGTAGAGCGGCACCATACCTCAGGTTAGAACGACCTCATTGGCGGGCTTAGTGTTATTTGCCTGTTTGAGCGGCCCTACAGCTTGTTCAGATTTTATGCATGACATGAGGAAGAAGTGAGATCTCGCTTTCGGTTGTTTTTTTGCGATATGTCGAGCTCGCTATAGGATTAAGAAGAAAATTTAAATAAAAACACGCAGCGCGACGCGAAAGTCCGTTCCTTTTGAGGTGATTCACCATTTATGCATTGAACGATGTTCACGGTAATGGAGTAGATCTTCAAAAAGACGGTTTAATTTTTGGGAGGCAGGGTATAGAATTAAGACGACGTGATTAGGTATTAGTTTGATTAGGTTAGACGAAATTGTGTATGTGATTGAAGTGATTATTATCTATGCATTGAACGATGTTCATGGTAGTGGAGAAATAGCGGCATAATAAGTGTAAAATAAGTGTAGAAATTCAAACGTTGAATTAAAAGACATCCAGAGTCAGGACGCGAACGTGAATTCCTTCATCCTAAATTGATAAATGTGGTAGTCAGACTATACGGTTTATTTAACCATAAATAATTAAGTTAAATTTTAATAGATGGGACGTCGTCGCTTAAACAAACCCATGAGATAATAAGCACATCAGGTTTAGCTATACATATATAATATGATATTATTATAATGTACATACCGGGTATTAGTTTCTACAGGAAATCATGGAGTTATCTCGGTAAAATAATAAAAATACGGGAAAGTCCAACCATATCGGGTGTGAGTGAATATAGTAAGTGAATTAGTATTAAAAAAAAGAAATTAAAAAAAAGGAAAAAATGTGAGTGAGTAGTTTGGTGCTAAATAAATAAAAAAAATAAAAATAAAAAGTATATATGTATAATAAATAAGTAGCTATATATAATAAAAAGAAAGAGAGTATATATAAGTGAAGAAAGAGTAAATAAATTAATGTAAAATTTATAATAAAAATAATATTAAAAGTTACGTAAATAATACAAAAGTAATAACAATCACTCGTTTTTTATCGGGCGTATAAAATAAAAATTGAGAAACGAACGCATTAATAAATAAGTGTATTATAATAATAATAATAATAATAATAATAATAATAATAATAATAATAATAATAATAATAATAATAATAATAATAATGTAATTAATTAAAATATAAATAAAAGAAAAATAAATAAATAAAAAATTAAAATAAAAATATGAATAAAGTATACATATGTACATTTAATCAAAATGCAATGCCTGAAATAAAAAATAATGTGAAATGTTTTTTAATTAAACATTTTTAAAATAAAAAAAAAATAATTAAAATATCACGTGTTAATATAAATACATAAATATAATATATAATATAATAAGATGTAAACATAAAAATCAGATAATATCAATAATAATAATTAATTAAAATAATAATAAATAAAATCATAATAATACATCAAATTCGAAAACGAAGCGAGATTTTGAAGCGAAGCGAAAAATTTTATTTATGTTTTTCGGTTTATTGTGAATGAAGTTACTATCATATTAACATTGTACATATAGCTCATACGTATACATTATATCACATATACACCTTTATATTCCTCTATTTACCTATAAGTTCATTATTAAAAAAATATTTTCATATAATATTGATCGTAAATTTAGTTTGTTATATGTATAATCAAAGTCATATCCGAAATAAATTCATGAGTTCATTCCATATGGAATTCATTTGAACAAACAAAATTTAACTAGATTTGAGCAAAGTTAAATAATTTATTTTTAAGGACTAAAGTTTAAAAGTGATCGATTTTAAAAATTTTTTCATAAATAATACGAAAATGGTATACAGGTATAGACTGCACTTCTTTTCAATCATTCTTTCAATTATTTGTGTTACTTTTCATGGAATATAATACGTATAATATATATAATATAACGTATAATAACATCTTATATTAAAAAATTCATTTTTCTTTTTTTACTTTTTTTGTTAACTTTTTATTCTTATTTTTATTTATATTTTTTCTTTTAAATATTCAATATTTTTATTTAAATTATAATTTATAACGTCTAATACTTATAATATACTACGGGATAAAATACAATAATAATAGTAAATTTTATAATAATGATAAAACATAACTTATAGCTTATAGTATAACCAACAGAATAAATTAAAATTTAAATTAACATATGAGTATAATAAAGTATAATCTAACAAAAAAACACATAAAATGAAGATAAAAAACATAATTTTAAATAAACTTCAATGAATCTTTAATTCATTTTTTCTATTATATTTTTCTGTAATTTTTTATTTTTTAATTTTATTTTAAAAATTGGAAATTCTTTTTCAGTGAGTATTATCACAAAATATATATCAAAAGTATAGGCAATAATAATTACGTAAGATCATATATGTACATATACACACAGTATGTATAAGTATATATGTATATTCATGAATCGATTGAAATTTTTTAGATTTATTTAAAAGCCTAAAATTTCAATTCAATCTCTTTAAAAATTTTTTTCCACTATTTTATTGTAATAAAATCTTTTTAATGTCATGTATACTGCATTCGAATTATTTTTGGCAAATATATTTTATTTTTTAAAACTGCGCTGATAATACTATGGTAATGATATTTAAAAGTCTAATTCTACAATAAAATTTTCATTTTAATTCTAATCTACAACTAATAATGAGTTAGACAGAGTATAGAGTTTATTAATGTTAAATACTATTCAATTATTATCCTTGCTATCATCATTATTATTACAATTATTCTTATTAATACTGGCTAAGGGTTCTGCAAGTTTTTCTACTTCAATATATTCTTCATCGTCTTCAGCTGTAGTAGTAGAAGTACCAGTAGCAGCAGTAGCAGCAGTAGCAGCAGTAGTACTGCTACTACCATCACCAACGTTATCAATATTATTAGCTGCTTCAATAGTTCCACTAACATTATCAACAGCATTTTCATCATTTTCTTCATTCTCTTCTATGGCTTCTTTTTTAACTTCTGCTTTTAATTCCTCAATCATTGCAGATTCTTGATGAATTGATAATTTATTTTCTATCGAACTCTGCAATGGATGTTGATTTATTCTATTTTGGTGATGGATGACATTATTATTACTGCTAATATTTTCCAACCGTTGTTGTTTTTGTTCTTGTTTATTGTCATTTTTATTAAAAACAATATTTCCAATTGAACTATTGAGATGATGTTGTTGCTGTTGTTGATGAAGATGTTGCTGCTGTTGTTGATGATGAAGAATATGATGATTGTTAATATTATTATTGTTATTATTACTATTACTGTTATTATTATTGTTATTATGATTTTCATGTTCAGCTAAATGATTATCTAATTCGGCTCTAAAAAAGAATTTTTCTGTACATTGATTACAATCGTATGGTCTTGAATTAAGACCATGAAGCTCATTCATATGACTTAATAGTCCTGCCGGTACTGTAAATACTGATGAACAAATATAACATGAATATCCCCGTTCTTCACAGCCAATAAATGTATGTTCAATAAGATGTTCCTGTAATCTTTGTACATTCGGTAATATCATTTTACATAAATTACAACGATTCTCTATATGTATACGATGATGATTATCGTAACGTAAATTATTAAATTTTGTATTCAAATTGTGTTTACGGCAACATTTCTCACAGACTCTTGTTTCAGATGTTGACGGTATCGGTTCTAAGCATAAAGCACATACACTTTCTGGTGCATTCGTTGATTTTGTGTGAAACCTAATTATTTATAAATTAAAATTAAAAAAAAAAAGAAAAACAACAAGCAAACAAACAATTAGTATAAAAATTCATTGATTTTTGAATTTTCAAATTGAACTTACTTTGCATGAAGACCGATTTCAAAATCAGAATTTAATGTTTGACGACAACAAATACATTGAACTGGAATTTGTCCTTCTGATACATTATGTTCCGATAGATGAGACTTAAAAGCAGAAACATCATTTAATATTACCGAGCAATGTGAACATTTACCAGATTGACCAACTTTTGAATGTTGTAACTTGTGCTCAGCTAAAATAGCTGGCGATGGGAATATTTCATCACAAATTAGACATTTATGTTTTCCAGTTGAATTATGACATGTTTTCATGTGATGTTCTAATTCACTTCTTGATTTAAAATTGCCACTACAATAGGCACATTTAAGGCTGACACCAGTCTTTAAATTATGAACAATTTTACGATGTGAATGCACTTCAGTTTCCGTACGAAAATCATTACGTTCACATATTCCACAACTGAAACCATTTGCAGATGAGGATGATGACGATGATGATGTCTGTTGTTGCTGTTGTTGTTGTTGTTGTTGTTGTCTCTCGTTACACTTATTCTCAACTGTCTGCTTGTTATTGGTACGTGAATCATAAGTATTCGCTCCAATGAAGTAATTCGAACCAACTTTATCCTGATGATAATTATTGTACATATCCATAAGAGTTTTACTCGTATCAAAATAACGTTGCCCCAAGCCATACATTAGAGCCGCATGCTTATTAGAATTTGTGTCGATTTGTAAAGGATTATAGAATTTATTTGTTGGCAATTGAAAAAGATTTTTCCCAGCTGAAAATGCGTGATAGTCGAATACATTATTGTTATTATTCGGTGTTTTTCCATAATGCGGATGGAATGATGGGGTCGAATTGGTTGAATTATCCTTTTGCGAGTGATGTGTTTGCATATGACGATCCAAAAGAAATTCAACATGAAATGTTTCTGGACATGCTGGGCATCGAAATTGTCGTGCATGAGCGGCCAAATGAAAATGCATTTCTAATTCAGATGAACAAACAGCACGGCAAAACATACATTGAATCGCACTGGGATTTGAGTGACGTGTTCTTACATGAGCAATGAAATCTTTTTCAGCTCGAAACGATTCCATACATGAGGAACATCGAAAAATTGTTGTTTCCGTTGAATGAATACAAGCGAAATGTACCTGAATTGCTACTTTCGTATCGAAAAGATCTGAACAGATCGAACATTTATAAACGGTCAGTATATGATTTTCGAACAAATGTTTCTGTAGATCATCTGGCTTTGTATAAACCTTATTACAGCTACTTGCACAACTGTATTCGGAACTTGTTAAAAGGAAATGTGAAATAATGTGACGTTCGTATTCTGTTTGATCCCGCAATGTAGTGCCACAATGATGACAGACGAGATTCGTTAATCCCTGCGTGATATGTGTCTTTAAATGTGCTCGAAAACTGTCAAAATCTGGGAGACCAGCATTGCATTGGTTACATAGAAATGCTCCCGGTTTTTCTATCTGAGCTGCTGCTATTGCTGCCACTGCTGATGCTGATGCTACTGATGGTACTGTTGCTGAAGAATCCTGAACTTGTATTGGTGTTTGTGATCGTCTTTTCGGTTGACTTAAATCAGTCGGACTGTTTTGTTCTTCATGTACTTTTTCAGATTCCAATTTTGGGTTAGGCTGTTCAATTTTCGCTTTTGTCTCTTCATATCGATGATTATTTGCGGTCGTCGCTAATCTTGGACTAAATGTTCCAGAAGCTGCAAGTCTATTGAAATGTTCAAAATATGAATTCGGACTTGTTAGACGATCAATATGTGTAGTTCTCATATGTTGAAACATTGTCGGTATACTTGGAAATTTCATTGTACAATATTCACATGATAATTGAAAACCAGGCGCATTAAAATTTTGATTCGAGTGATTCAATAATGATTCTTTAACAGTAACATTTTCATGCATTGACTGAATATGAGTATTTAATTGTTCCAATGATGTAAAATCAGATTTTGTACAATAAATACACGAAATGAATGAATTTCTTCCATGTTTTCGATAATCGATACGATTTGGACTATTATCTGTAGTTGTTGCATATCGTCTTTTGTGTAGACTACCATTACTTGAGCCAGATCCAGTTGAACGAGGACTAAAAATTGTTTAAATATATAATACAAAATTTAATAATAAATATATTCATATACATACGTATGTCTAGATACGACATTTGAATACCAACAAATGAAATTCTATATAAATTATTCATAAAATATTCAAATTTTATATTTTACCTGTAATTTATTGCGGCAGTAGCAGCACCACCACCGCCTCCACTTCCTAATAGTGCGGCTTGTTTCTTGTGATTTTGCATATGAGATGTAAGAGCTGCTGCCGTATTATATCCTCTATTACAGACTGTACATTGAAATGGTTTCTGATTATCATGTGTCTTCATATGAATCTTAAGATGGTCACTATATACATGTATGAAAAGATACAATATATACAAAAATATATTACAAATAAATACATATAAGAACATATGTATAAGTATAAGAGTATACAGAGTATGTAATTGATGATGGCATACCATCACGTTTAAACTTATAATTAATTGTCATTTCAGTTCGATCTTAATTACATTAAATTATGCTATGGTACGAGTGCACTTTATAATGGTGTAGTATCTATAGTATATTTATGTATACAATTAATATTTCATCGTGTACATACATATATAGTAAAAATTACAAAGTATTCACATATAAAGTTATAATCGTTTTAATTTGCTTGTATTGATGTCATGTTTATGTCACTTCCGATTTATTAATTTACCTCAAACGTTCATATAAATACTCTACTTATTTGTAATTTTGCTTACATACATAAGCATAAGTGTTTAATTTAACACTTAAATACAGGGTGTCCGGAGTTCGGGTGCAGGCATTTTGTCAGTCGATAGGTCTTGCTGAGAAACGAAAAAAATCGTATGGCAGAGAGGGGTCTAATATCAACGGGTGATGATCTATGACTATTATTCTAAGTTAACAATTTTTATATATTTTTTTTTTTTTTAAATATACATATATACATAAAATGTATATAGTATATTAAGTGCACGCGGATACTCAGTCCATTATGGCACCGCCGATCAATAATTTCTGTAAGATATATCATCCAGTTTATCATCAGTAATCAGTTACTGGTGTACATTGCTGATGGGAAATTAATGATCGACTTGGGCAAGAGTAGCGCGCTGGCTGGGGTTCGAACCGTGATCTCAAGATCACAAGACCGGCACCCAACCATCGAGCTATTCAAGCCCCCACAATTTTTATATAAAGAAGTAGCAATATCAACTTATAAATTGTCGCATGTAATGTAACGTTTACGATTACGTGTATCACTATTCATCTACGATATATGTACCCGCATATGTGATATGGGTCTTTCTTGGTAGACCCACAGTTACATTTTTTTCCATAACTCAAAAACCACGGCAGATAATTGAATAAAATAAATTGCACATGAAAGGCAATCCATTGGGCAATATTTTAAGTAAAGAAAATTCAAAATTTCGCATTTTTTTCCATGAAAATTTGAATTTGATGTACCATATCTTTGGCATCACTGGACCGATCTGTACAATTCAAATATCAAAGTAAGGACTAATTGATTATCTTTTCAATGAATGCAATATAATTGGAAATAACTAAGGATTTCGTGAGCTATGGCCACAAATAGGAAACAAGTCACTTGACCTCAAAAAACAACTTCTGAACCTCCTAACTCGTCACCCGTTGATATTAGACCCCTCTCTGCCAGACGATTTTTTTCGTTTCTCAGCAAGACCTATCGACTGGCAAAATGCCTGCACCCGAACTCCGGACACCCTGTATAAACATAGATATACTTTTGTAGATATTGTTATGTGATGATGTATTAGTAAAGTAGAAAAATATTACACGTACCTTCTTGAAAATGCCGCTTCACAATGTGGACATTTATAACGACGATCACCTGTATGTAATTTGGTATGACGATCTCTTGAACGTTTATGTTTGAATAAACGTGCACAATATTCACATTTGAAAGGTAAATGTTCAGCATGACTCTGCTTAAAAGAAAATGAAAATAGAAAAAAAAACACAAACGGAAAATTGATTAAACTAAATCAAAATTAAATATTTTATGTGTATGTAGGCGTGTGTATATGTAAACACATTATGTAAATATATAATATATAATATTTATTTGTTATATATACATACATATAAACATTGAATTAATTTTTCGATCTGTTAATAATACTTCTATATAAAAGAGAAAAGTTAAATTTGATATAGTAGAAGAATTTCTAAGCATTAATTCTGATTTAATTCTAAGAAATTATAACAATCTACTCTACAGCGAAAAAGGTTACTCTTCTATTGCACACGTTACACGTATGTACATTAAATCTAAAAAATTATATCCACTTATTGGACATTAATTTTTTTACTCTTTGAGGGAATATATCATATTTTTTCGATTTTTTTTTTCTCGTATTTTCTTGCATATATTTTGTACATTTCTTTAAAAAACAAAAAAACAAACAAACATCAAATTAGTTATAGTGTACCTTTACCATTCAAATATGCATATGAGTGTAATACCAGTAATACTGATCATTATTCAAGAAAGATAGAATCGTTTTTGTTTTTAAATTTTACTAATTGAAGTATTTTTATTTATTTTTTGCAAATATATAAAGATTTTATATATGATTTATATTTTTTAAAATGGTTCAAAACTAGTTCTTGTTAACAAACTATATGGGGTCATTTCATTTGTATGATGATTTGATTTCACTGCTAAAAATCTGCTCTAGAAAATAAGTACATCTACATAACATTATAATATGCATTTTTTTTTATTTTTTTGGTAAACTTGATTATCATGCGCATAGCACAATTTACGTGTCATTGGCATGCATAGGGCGTAAGGTCTCGAAATATAAAATGTACACATAAATGTATAAACATAAAAGCACCTTAATTTTTACCTTGTTCTGCTTTTTTTATGTTTTGTGCTTTTTCATCATTATTATTTTTTTTTTTTTTGTTTTTCTTTCATCAAAAAATTGTTATGAAAATGAAAATGAAATCATTGTATATATTCGTATATCGTGTAGTAGATATAATAAAATAAAAATCTTGTAAAACACACATATAATGTACGAGTATATCTTTAGTATCTATTGTGTATAGTATACGTAATTCATATTAATTCCTAAAAGTGAACTTATTTTTATATTTATCTACATCAAAGAGTCATATAAAGATCCATAAACAAAACAACTATAAATTACAGACTATTATTCTAAGTTAACAATATTTATATAAAGAAGTAGCAGCAATATCAACTTATAAATTGTCGCATGTAATGTACCGGTTACGGTTACGTGTATCATTATTCATCTACGATATATGTACCCGTATATGTATGATATGTGTTGTGTACATTACATGAACACGATTATTATAAGCAAAAGTAAAGAAGTCTATATATGAGACTTAGCGTCAATTTTATGATCATTACAATGCAACCCATCGCCACCCATTATATGAATGTGTACATAAATGTATATAAATGTACTTTCGCATACATAATAAAAAATATACGACATGCTAGATGCTAACATATATCTAGTCGCAAAACTATGGCAGGATTTATAGTTGCACATATGTATACTACAGCTGCAACATATACAATACATTTACATACTTCATAATTTCATACTATATAAACGACACTATTGGCGGTATTTTTCAACGCCTTTTGACCATTCTTCTAGAGCAAAGTTTCTCGTATTCTAGAAAAAAAAACAAAATAGTTAAAAAAACGTTTGCACATATACAAAAATTTTTTTTTTATGTTTGTTTATTTTTGCAAAAAAAAAAGAAATGTATAAATACTTGAATATGTACGTGCATACATTATGTATATTTGTCGAATGTCAAAAGGTGACAAATTTAACTATACAAATCCTATAACTTTTGATGTCGAATTGCGGCTTATTCTGGACGCGTTTTTACTATTCATACAAATATATACAACTATTTATCATGTATGTAAATTGAGTATATTATCGGCGACGGTATGTACACACACATAGTAATCCTATATTGTGTGCTGTATTGCATATTCATTATAAAAATATATATACTGCATATAATAAACGGAATATATTGTAATTTAGTTTACATTGTTGTACAAGGTCCTTTTATAGAAAAATTAAATATTTTTATCTGATTTTTATAAAAACATAATTTTTATAAAGTGTATATATAAGTACATATGTACATATGTATGTACATATATATATATAACTGAAATTTTCATTTTATTTTACTATACATATTGTTATTATTGTTATTGTTATTTTATATTGTTACTATATTTATACAGAGATACCACATTACCACATATAGGGGAAACTTCCGAATTGGGGCCGCCAGATTTTGAAACGAAACCTTCCGATAATGATACTTTGGAATGTCCTCTTTAACGTGATATATGTCTCTATTGGCGCAAATTCATCTAGAGGACGCAAACTACCCTTAAAAATTTTTGGTCCAAAATGGCGGGTTTTACGAAATCCGTTATTTCTCCAGATCAGGATCTTGGATCGGATTAATTAATAAGCTATTTGAAAGAGAACTTCTTACTCTATTTGTCACAGTTTATTTCATTTTGATTGGATTAGCGGTTCTTGAGATATAAGGACTTAAATTCAAAATTTCGTGTTTTTTTAAAATCACTTTTTCAACTTCTTTTGATGACGCTATAACTTCAAAACTTGAAAGTTGACATATATGTTTTATTATATCATTTGAAAGGTTTTTTGGTCCTCTTTTGAATGATACTACATTTATGTATAGAAATTGCATAGATAAAAAAATAAATGCACAAATAAACAAAAAAATGAGAAAAAATACAAATTTTCATACAAAATAATTTTTTAGAAAAAAGTTAGTAATAATTTTTTTCTGAATTTTTTATATAAAATTTTGTAAAAGGTAAATTTATTAATTTATTTTTTACTAAAACTTATATAAATTTTGGTAGAAGGGTAAACAAAAGTTAAATTTAACATTGAAATGAATTTTTTGTATATTTTTGTAAAAGGTGAATAAAATTGAATTTTACTAAATTTTTTACGTACATATTTAGTAAAAGGTAAATAATATATACTACGAAAAATGGTAAGCTTTTGAAATAATTATACTCAAAAATGTATGAAAAATGTGTATTTTTTCGCATTTTTTTGTATATTTTTGCATTTATTTTTTTTATTTATGCAGTTTCTATACATAAATGTGATAGCATTGGAGAGAGGATAAAAAAACCTTTTAAATGATATTATAAAACATATATATCATTTTTCAAGTTTTGAAGTTATAGCGTCATCAAAAGAAGCTGAAAAAGTGATTTTTAAAAAACACGAAATTTTGAATTTAAGTCCTTATATTTCAAGAACCGCTAATCCGATCAAAATGAAATAAACTGTGACAAATAGAGTAAGAAGTTCTCTTTCAAATAGCTTATCAATTAATCCGATCCAAGATCTTGATCTGGAGAAATAACGGATTTCGTAAAACACGTCATTTTGGATTAAAAACTTTTAAGCGTAGGTTGCGTCCTTAAGATGAATTTGCGCCAACAGAGACATATACCACATTAAAGAGGACATTCCAAAGTATCATTATCGGAAGGTCTCGTTTCAAAAGCTGGCGGCCCCAGTTCGGAAGTTTAGCCAAAATCATTTATCCCCAACTACTGCACTTAAATCAAAATGGTTAAAGTTAGTTTAGTTTTGAATCCATATACAAATAATATTTAATTTTTTTATTTGCAACAGACAGATGTGTGAACTTGTTCTTGCACATTTCAATTTATGTGCTATGTGCTACACCCTTCATATTTATTTCTTTCATTTTTCTTTTGGTGTTGATTTTGCTATGCTATCTTCATTGTGATACACAATTAATGTGCTGTCTGTACATAAGTATGTCTATGTATGTACAGTATTTGTTGTATATGTATAGAAAAATTATTCTAGGTTTTGATATGAAAATTTTTGACTTTATGATCATTTAGAATTTATTTTTAAAAAACGGACATTTGGTATACGGGTATTCACTCTATAAGTGCTAAACTAAAAGTAAATGAGTACAAAATACAATTTTCGATTGTCTGACAGAAAAATGGACCTAAAAAATCAATTGTGTCATATTTTACTGTATAACATCGTAAGAAAAGTGTACATTTACTTTTGCACTTTTCTACGAAGAGTGGATTCCCTTAAAATAATATTATAAACATTTAGACTGTCCCATACAATGATATATTTTACATTTCCCCTTTGTATCTTACACTATAGCACAAACAATAAACACACATAAATTAAATATACAATTTACAATACAAGTAATTGGATACTACATACTACCACAGACAAATATATGTTTGTGACCAATATTTGTCTGTGATACTACTATACTGTCTAATGTTAAAAAGTTAAAATATATGAGTAAGAATATGAATGTAAATACCCTGATATAATACAATTCAATACCAAATTTATATTGTTTCCTTTCAATGGGTGCTATACTAATTATACAAACATATTTATTAATGTATAAATATTAATATATATAATGTATCTATTGTACTATTCATTTAAAGTTCAAAGTTTGGAAAAATTTGAATATTATTTGTATGGATTCAAAACCAAACTAACTCTAACCATTTTGATTTGGGTACAGTAGATAGGAACAAATGATTTTTTAATTTATATAGTAGAGCTACACAGATAAAAATATTCATATTGCAAACAATTTGTCTTCATAATTACTAAATTATGTATGCGTACATATGAATACGAGCATACACATACGAGGGTGGATTAAAAAATACTTAGAAAAACGTCATCTATTTTACTAATATTATCTTTTCTTGTCAGTTGTGAAGCACGTTCTTTCAAATAAAAGCTGTCAAATATTTTTGACATTTGATCAAATAGTTTTATAATAAGAGTTATTTTGTAAAATCAGTAAAGTTAGGCAAATTCTTTCATTTAAAAGGCTTAAAACCAAAACAGTGTTAGGCAAACTTATATGTTCAAATGCAACCGCATTTATAATCAATAAATTAAGGCCTGAACGAACAAGCATAAGTGATACTGAAAGCAAAAAGATGTAACAACGCTCGAAATGGTCGGGAGATGTCTATAAAGTCTTTATGAAAAACAACATGTCATATGAACATAACATGTGTACACAACATCATACACACAAAACTCCAAATGAAAATGCTGTTGGCAAGATGGATGCCTCGTTAGTTAACAAATCTTCAAAAAATGAATTCATTGATCATATAAAACTCATCAAAAATTGGGAAAATTGGGCTTTAAGTTTCTTCTCTATCTAACGTATTCACATGATTTTTAAATGTGAAGAAATGGATAAGTGGAAAGAGATTTGTATCAAATGATGAAGTTATAAATGAAACAAACGTTCATTTCGAGGAGTTTAATATAGATCGCATTAAGATTCAGGATAAATTTGTAGGAAGAAGTCTAGAAATTGCTAGAAATCACTTTAGTGAATGCCCAATGCAGGGTTCGATATGAGCTGTAGCGCCATTGAAAAGCAAAAAGTTAGTGAAGTTGGAAAAACACTGTAAAAAGTTTATTGAGCTTAAAGGATACTACTTTTTAAAAAATGATGTTTAGTGATTTTACTTAAAAAATGATGTTTAGTGTTTCATTCTAAAGACTTATCAATTTATCCTCTTACATGCATAACTACAGTAAATATATTGTTAATAGCGCTATACGATAATATAGTTGCAAATGATAATAATTTAATGATGAAATGATGATGATACCTTGTTAGGCAGGTTAAAACTTATAAACACATTGAGTAGGTACCTAAACAAAATGTATTGTAAGTTTAAATATGTACTTGGATGTGTATTATTGGTATTATGTATTATACTTACATTCAATATGCTATTACGTATGCGTATGGATAACTGGATTTTGTCGTGTGCAATTTTGTTTTTCAATTCCTACTAAAAGATAATCATAAATGTGTATGATTTTGATAAATGCATTTTTAGTTATTCAGTTAGTTAGCTATTTCACAATTTTTTTGTTCATTTTTTACCTAATAATATTTTTAATATTTTATTCTTTCTTTCCTATATTTATGCATATTGCATAAGAACTGATGGTATATGTGTAGGTACACACAAAAAATGCATATAAAGACTTACATACATACTTACATACATATATCTAATACCGCATAATTTATGATAAAATGCAGCTAAAAAAGCGTGACAAAAATTTAGATCTCTACCGTTTATTTTGCTTCTATAGTTGCACATACATATACATATATACAAGAATACAAGAGATTCATCCGTTAACATCGCGCACCTTATAATAAAATATTTGAAAATGATATATAAATGTACCTCATATTTTATGATATGAATTTCCGTATTATACATTCTTAAATGCATATGTGTTTATTATTTCTAGGTATAAAATACATAACGTTATTCATTATATATGTATATCTTTTACTATTTTACTCATACAAATAACTCTAATATCATACTTTTATTTATTTTTTTTTTTATTGTGCAAATTTTGTCATTTTTCTCAAATTAAAATTCCATATAACCACAACTGAATAAATCATAATGATAATGCAATGTTATACAATATTACAGATTCGAATGTATGTATGCATACATTTCATCTTTATTTTATAAGAACAATTACACGCACTTATACAATCATTTGAAAATATGAAAATTTATCAAAAATTACATATCTGCATACAGTGGACATAAAAAGTCTTTATACATCACCAAATATAAAATTTGAATATCTGTAAGTCAACATCAACTAGACATATTTTTTCGGTTTTCACACAAATTGAAAGCCTAATATGTTTTTAATATTATTCCGGAATTTGATTTTGATACCTCTGTTCATTCTAAAGTTATATACGGAAAAATAATTAAAACAAATCCCAAAATTACGAGGCAAAAGTGTTTGCACACTTAGTTCCATATAACTTTTTATGCGATTTTTTGGGTAATGGTAATGGTTCAAAAATATTTTTCTTATTTTCTATTTATTTTTTTATTATTTTTTTTATTATTTTTATTATTATTTTCTATTTTCTACCTATTTTCTAGATATTAGTGATAATTAGCATACTCAAGGAAAACATTTGACCTTTCATATGCAAATAAGTTTATGGCTTTAACTTTTCTCGTTCACAAAAATTAAATCTACATACATATATTTTAAAGATGAATCCTAGATGAATTTTGATACCAACTTTTTTCACGACTGATAACGTTAACATAGTGAAGTCAATTATGTATTTTATTTGAAGGATAATAAACTTTTCTACTACATTAATGTAAAACACGTCAAGAGCTTATCAGGGACAGAAAGCATTTAACAAAAAATTGAAGGTGTAAAAAGACTTTTAACGTCCACTGTATATAAATATAAGTACATATTATGTATATAAATTCACGTTCATTATGCGTACATAATATGCCGCGTACATACATACACACACACACGTTGGCATAAAAAAATTTATGAAATGATCTTTTAAAAAATTATATCGTTACATAAATCTTAAATATTTAAAATAACTAACTTATGTACTTATAACTTATACATATATGCATAAATTTTTATGTGTGTATAACTAACGTATACGTATATACGTATAATCAATGTAACATAGCATACGATTATACCTATAACTTTTTGTGATTGTGACTTTTATTATTAAAAGGATCCAAAAATATGTTTCTAATTTGTATTCAATAAACAAAAGATTATGCCTTTTGAATTACATATATACATATCTGCGTGTGTTTGCACAAAATGTAACATGTTTTCTTAATTCTTGAACAATAACATAATAAAATTATATATAAAACTGTATACATATGTACATGTAACTGCTTGTAGCACAGAAAGAAATTATTTCATGTATGCATTTATTTTCTAAAGAAATTGAAAAAAAAAAATTAAATACAAAAAAATGGAAATAAAGAAAATTGAAAATAAAAAAAATAAAAATTGCATTTCTTTTAAATGCATTCAATAAATATTATCACATATTCATAAAATATATGATTTATGTGTGCATTAGATTTAGAGGTACAAGATACAAGATTATACGTACATACGTAAGTAGTAAAGTGTATAATTGATCATGAATGTGGCCTAAATTTTCGTGTATTGTTATAACATTTAGATAAGTTTGCATACATAAATGTTAATTGTATAGAACGAATTTTGAAATTGATACGTGTACTTGATCAGATATTTCATCATCATCTTTGGCTTAACAATCCACGAGGGATCTTAGCCTCCTCCAATTTGCCCATAATCTATGTAGTTGTTTTTGTCTTCTCTTGTCGTTATTCGTTCCGCGTCGTGCCGTGTATTTCTTCCAATCCGGGGCTCCTATTCTGGTCTTCTAACAATGAGTATGGGTATACCCAAGTCGTATATACGGATATGGGTATGGGTATAAGAAGGGTGTTAATCTTAGTAGATTTTTGTGCATTAGTTCACGTAATTATACTACACGTGTTGTTTAGATATTTATAGGATGTAAATATATATATGTAAATGCGGTTATGTGTATCGATGCATTTTGGTTAGTTGATTTTTAATTTTGAACTTAGACCACTTTCGAAATATTAACATCATCAGTATTTGCTATATAAATAATTTTTTTTCTTGTTTATACAAAGTGTACACATTAATAAAATAGTTGACATTAAAAAATAAAATTTTAACCTTCAAAAATACACATCTATAGGATGAAAACATTATAGGACTACAACCTATACATCTCATTTCAAAATGATCAACTAGTAGACAAAAAACAATAATAATAAAACCGCAAAAAAATTTAATGACTTCATGAATCACTATGGCTTTATTTATTTACGAGTAGTTTAGATTTTATTTTTTTTTTGGGAGGGGGTCAAAAATGCATTTAACATTGTCATTTGTTATAATAATTAAAAACTTCACATAAAAATTTATATATTTTTTCTATTATTTAGATTTTTTAATATTTTTGTCATTCAAATTCACATTGATGATGCGATCATTGCGCACATACAAAACAGAATGATTCTCAATGACATATATTCGGCATTATATACATACATATATAATATTGCATTCACTATATAAATATTAAAGCCTAATAATGCGTTTGATGAACCTAACGAGCACTACTTACAAGCTTTATTACATACACTTTTTATTTGTCCATTTCTGCATTAAAAATTGTACAGTACACAAACATATACTTATGTATTTGTATGTAAATAACCAGGTACTTTTCTTTCATCATTCATTTAATTTTAATTTCAATTTTGTTCATTTTTTTCATTTTCATTTTCAACTTAAAAACATTACTTTCATAAAATATGTATATATTCTCCAATTTTTTTTTATCTTCTATACTCGTATTTGTTTTTCGTTTTGTGACAATATTCACCTTGCCAAGGTGCTCTCTGAGATTTATGACTTCAATTATAAAAAATTTGTTATGCACATAAGTATATACGAGCGTATGTAGAAAAAATCACAATAAATAAAAAATCATAAGGTGCAGGTTTTTATAATTTTTTCAAAAAAAAAAAAAAACATTTTTTTTGTTTGCATTAATTCCGTATACATAATACCCTATACTTTTTCTGGTTTATATCGTATAATATAAGATTCACTTTATATAATATAGTTTTAAATTTTACAAGCAAGCACATACACAAATTTTTGCACACACATATAAATTTTATATATACGAGTTTAAATTTTGAGTGTGCGAATGTATGTATGTATACCTGTAGTGAATAATGTGATGAGTGATGACAGTAAAGACAACTTGATGAATGATCTGATAAGAAACACAGAAATGAATTACATATTTTAAAGACTTCAAATGAAGCGAAATTATTTTGTAGTCAGAGTAAAAAAAAACCAAACCAAACCAAATGAAAATAAATAAAAATTGCTGACGTACCTACGGCTACGAGTATTATATACTATACTATACTTGCTGCAAATATAAGCGCGAGTTATATACGTCCATATACGACTAAATAAAAGATGAAAAGAAAAACGGTAGCGCATTTAATATATGTAAAAATTTAGATATATATGCACATCAGTTAGTAAAAAAAAAAATAAAAATATTTTTATGGAATTTTATATATTTCTTGCATAATTAGAATATAAAGTGTATGGTACGACGAAATGAATATGTGTATATGTATATATTATATGATGAACGAAAGGAAAATCTTTATTTTGTATAAGGATAAATTTCTAGGAATAGGAATTTTTTTTTTTTCGAAATTTTTTAATTTAATGATTTTTTCGTTGAAAAATAAAGTTTTGTTTTTCTTCAAATAACCTTTGACCACAAGTACTTTTTATCTAGAATTTGCGAAAAATAATTTTGACTTTTAATTTTCAAAAAATCAAGATATCAAGGTTGCTGCTATATAATTTGTATATGTGCACGGTTGTTAATGTTGTCGCAACACCAACGTAGTATGAGTATCTATATGCATATAGTGCAGCAATCTTAAAATTTTTGGACGTCATCTATGAAAAAAAAAATATTTTTTAAACATTATAAGAGACCGCACCGCCGCGCTCTGATATCAAACGCAATTCAACATAAAAAACGCGCAAATAAATAAATTTACTTCAATTTAGTTAGAAAAAATATTTTAAACTAGTTTTCATATAATTGATTTTCAATAATCGTATAGTAATTGTATATGTATATAGTATCAATTTATTGTGAAAAGTTTTTAGTTGTTTTAGAGTTATATCTATCTGTATACCGCAATAATCGTACTATATATGTATTTAATATATTTATATCCATTTGTATAATCACCTTCCGCTATTATCAATCAAATATGTGTATTATATCTATTGTTTTTTATTTGTTTTTTCATTTTCTTATAATAGCTATATTTTTATTTATATTAGTTTTCCTCTTAAAACAAGGTTCCATAAATTCTTTCACATATTTCCGAGATATTAGACATTTAATTATATTTTTCTGTTATTAATATACACGTTCGTTTCCAACAAAAAAATAAAATCTCATTTCTTAGAAATGAAAATTGACATCAAATTATTTATCATTTAACAAAGTATCAATAAGTACATGTACATTGTACAGGTACCCTATATGCGTAGTAGTGGAAGTAGATACTCTTAAATCGTATATTGTGTGGTATAGGAACAATTATTATCCAAGCACCAAACTATCAGTATTGAGTATAATAAATACTATCGTAAATATTGTGAACGTTTATCGATTACAATCCCATTGCGAATATAAAAATATATAATCGGATTGTATAAAGAGCTTATGGATAATATTGTAATTGTAACAAATAATATACTTATAAGTATGAAGGGGTAGAAAAATGCACAATAAATTATCGACAAATATTTTTAAAATTATTTATATAAACTTAACTACTTTTTATAATATTGCGCGGGCTATTATATATGAGATAAAAGGCTATAATCCGAACTGCGAATTGTGCTTATAATATATACGAATTAAAAATAAAATCAATAATATACTTGTTATAATATACCTACATTTTATTACACGTTATATGAATAAATACGCGGGTAAATATACTCGTATATGAGTATATAAATAATTACGTGTAAGAGTACATTGCATAAATCGAAACGAACAAATAATTGAAATATTTATTTGAAGTTGGCTTCTGGGTGGACATTTTACATTTTGTTATTATGTGTGTGTGTATATAGATAACATTATTATATTGTTTATAAAATATATAAATACACATACAAATACATATACAATACAGTATATATGTACATTATGTGCATATTTACGCGTCTACATTTTATTAATTACCGCACACATATTTAATGCGATACACGATACCACGATACAGAATAGAGTATTTAATGCTTATTATATGCGGATAGTATATAAATTTGAAATAGATCAATAAAAACAGATAAATGGGATTAGCATCAAGTCGTTTTTCCATAGCTATATACATATGTACTTATATTACTGATTATATCGTTTAATCGATAATAAATGACAAAAGAAATTAAATGCACTAGTATACAAACCTGTATGTACCTTATTATTTACGTTCGTAATGTATATCGACTGAAACTCCTGATGCGATTTACGCTTCGATCAAGAATTTCATTTGTTACATACTTATGCCACTTACGCTGAAAGGCGCAATCAAGCAAGTTATAATAATTATATTGCACACAAGTAGCTAAGTATGTAATATCGGTTCAATCTTTTTAAAAAAAAATATCTGAACACAGCTAACATTAAACAATTTCAAAAATTCATGTATGTATACATTTTTGAAAGCAAAAAAATTTGTTTTTTTTTCCTGTACCCTTTTTATACATTTAATAATCCCCTTTTATATAGTACTTTATTTTATGTTTTCTTTCATTTTTCTTTTCACTTATTTCTTTTCATAATTATTATTATAAAACGAATATTTATTTATTTATACGAGTATACTATATGTATGTACCTGATGTTAAAGTGTACTCACCTGTTCATGCTTTTTAAGATAACCAAGACGTGGAAATGATTTATCACAGAATTGACATTGATAGGATCCATCTGAATTAGCTGTATTACTACCACCATTACCACCAGATTTAATACTGTCACCTGTCATCTTTTCTTCAGATTTAATCAGATCTTTGTCTAATTTACGTATTTTTATTGGAATTTTTTTAACATTACTACCATCATCATTATCATCAACATCAGCAGCAACCCTACCATTATTATCATTTGTATTATTATCATCGTTATCATTATTAATATTATTGAAATCATTAACACCATCAGCGCCACCACCATTTCGTAAATTTTTATTTTCTCGATTGAAATGATGATGATTACTACCACTGGTACTACGATAACGTCTACTACTTTCAATTATTCTTTCATTATTTGAATTCATTTCACCTTCATTATCTACACAACCATCACCATTTGAATCTGTATGTTGTGTATTGATTGTACATCCATTTTCTGAAATAATTGTTTCACCATCACTATCACCATCATCATTACCAACACCACGTTGACGACGTCTTCTAAGACGATTACTTATTCCACTATTACCACTTTCGTTAGTCATTAAAATATCTTGATGTGGGTGGTTTTGCTGCTGACGAAGATGAGAATTATGATGTGGCTGATGATGATGGTGATGTATTAAAGAATTTGGAGTTTCTGGTCCTTCTGACATTGAAGGTGAATAACTCGATGAGGTATGAGTTGAATATAAATCTGTAAATGCGAAAAAAACATAAAAAAACAAAAAAAATTTTTTAATTAAAACTTAAAAACATTAAAACTTTTTCAATTAAAACAAGAAATATATATGTAAATACTATTTTTCTTATACAACACAAAGTCCTGAATTCATATATGCTTATACATATATGTATAAATATTTAAAAATTTTCTAATGGGAGAAGGATTTCTTTTTTGTAAAATAAAAACTATATGTAATCATATTTAATAATTTAATTGATTAACACAATAATGTGATAATTAATATGTCGTGAATCGTGATCGTGATATCGCATATGGCGCATATATGTATATACATAAGGAATGTATACATATACAATTATAAACAGGAAGTTCATATTGTTCCGAAAAATCTTAATCAATTTACGCTCTTAATAAAAATACTTTATACATTATTTTATGTTTGAATTAATTAAATTAGATTGGTCATGTTTCACCATGCAGCAATTAATATAGAATTATTTCATGTATACATATATGTACATAAATACAAATATATGTATATACTCATGAACTGTGAATGAACGTATACATATATTGTGTCATTTGCGTTATTCATTAAAACAATCTCCTTTATGAAAAAAAAAATGTAAAATAAATTTCATAAATTTATTAATGACCGCATATATTCATAAAGAAAAAAAATGTAAAAAAATTTTTTTTGTGTTCGTATAAATTTACACTTCATTTCAGATGTGATCATACCGTGTTTATTATTATTGTTATGTAGGCAGAGACTTTATTTTCTAGCTTTTAAATATACATAAAAGCGTTAAGAAAATTTTAAGCAATTAGACTAAAGGGAAACGGTAATTAAGAAAATAATAATTAGAATACATATTATACAAGATTCTCTTTCGTATATTTATTGTCATATTTTATATATATATGTATTATATTAATTTTGTCTAATATCTTATTCTATTCATTCAAATATATAGATAAATATATATACATAGATAGTTTTACTTTATATACATAATATAAATAAATATATGGTATTAAATAAATGTATACTTACATGTTACATATATAGTAACAATTAAAACAGTCAAAGTTAAATGTTAAATCAAAAATTATTATATATATAATAATATATGACCAAGTATGATCCCCCATCATAATTATTATTATCATTTTCATCATTATATATATCATCATATCATCTACACATCATTCATATTGAGATTTCCTGGACTGGACCATCAAATGAACGCCAATTAATAAGACATTAACATGTTTTATGTAAGCAGGAGTAGAATCCCATCCGGTGTTATTATTAAGTATTCAAATTGAAACTTATACCAACATATATGAATTTGTGTATACAAACTTGTACATAAGATATCATTTTGAAGGCTGCATATACAATTAACTTTAATGTATATACTCATATCTCGTATCTATATAATACGTAATCTAATCAATTCTAATATAAAATTTATTCATATTGTTCATATTATGATATAATACTTTGTAAAATTTATATGTTATTCATATTCATAATTTATGATTATTTTTTAGGTCGCTAATATCACACATGATGCATGTATAAACAAGCAAATTAAAATCATTTTCTCTCATATATATATTTTCTCTCTTAAATCATATTTTTAACGTCTTTATCTGGAATATAATTGAATATTGAAAACACCTCAATCCAGGATTCTATATATGCTACATTACATAATTATGTAAATAATCTACATATCTATAGAAGAAATTTTGGTAAGGTAAAAACTTGAAAAATGATTCCTTATAACCACAAAAAGAAAATAATATGTAATAATAATAAAGCACATTAGACAATAGACATAAATCCTTTACATTCATTTATGAGTTTACGAGTATATACATTTACATGTGTATCGTATACATATATATATACATAAATCATGTGAAAAAATGAAGTAAGTATATATATGTATATGAGAACATGTTATCATTTCATTTTCATTTTATTAATACTAATGATCCTTTAAGATATTTGTACATTCTTTTCTTGTATCGCATTTTATAGCTAAAAATTGTGATTGATTATGAAAAATTAGAAATAATTTACACCAGCATATTATATGGAAAATTCACCAAAAATATACACACTTGACTTAAGATCAGCAAAAAATATTTGTGAGATAAAGCGCTATATAAGGGAAAAAAAAATCATATCCTTTTTATATAGGTACCTATCAAAAAGAAAAACGAGCTACTAAAAGGTTAAATTATCCTTGCATTATACACATTTTTTTTTCGTTATTTTTCCTTCACATTTATACTATATACATGCACGAATGTCTATATAAATTTTGTTTGTGTGGGCGATATTATATCACTATTTTTACATAGTTCTACATATATAACTGAGTATATATATAATATATACAATTGAGAAAGAAATGTAAAAAATATGTCAAGAAGACAAATGAATTAAAATGTTTGAAGAGAGAATAAAATGAATAGCCAAAAAATAAAATATTTTTAGTATATTTTCTGTAAATATAATACGCGACTTAAATGTATATAATATATATATGATTAGAAGGATGTGTGAATATACGAGTATAATATATATACGTATCATATGAGATATGAGGTTAAAAGTGATGCAATCAAATTACGTATAAAAATTGAAATAATGGATAAATGAAAATTGATCCTTTTTTACTATTTTATATATAGTAAGTAATATGTGGTAATATATGTATATAGCAAACAGCATCAATGGCTGTAACATATAATGTATATTATGTGTGATAAATTTTTTCATATATTTTTTTATAATGTTTCTTATATTAAAATAACTGTATAAGAAAAAAAAAACAAAAACAACAAAATCAAATAAAATAACCTATCATATAAGGACTCATTTTAAATTAATGATAATGTTCTTGTTAAAAAAAAGAATAATAATAAAATAAAAAATAAGAATCAAAGAGGAGAGAAATGAATTCCTTTACAACCCTCGTTATATTTTATTTATTTTTATACTTTTTTGATTTCAATAAATTAAAGGATGTGATATGAAAGATATGATGTGTGTATAATATATCCTTTTATATAGAAATAAATATCTACACCTATCCACTATACACATTTATTAGTGTTATATACCGCATTTCCTTGAATATATATAAATTTTATCCACATCAATTTTTCCTCTTTTTTTTAACAGAATAATGTGTGGAAGGATTTGCGATAATATTTATTTGCATATTATCCTTAATTTATTACATTCATATTTAGATGATTTAAATTGAAATATATGGATATGTGATTTGCAGAATACATTTACATAGTTACCAATACTTTTACCATATCTATATTTAAGTAAATATTTATATATACCTAATTGAGTGATTGATCAATGATTACATATTTATGTGCATAATTTAGTAATGTAGTATAATGTTGTAGTGATTAGCATTTGAATTATGATATAGTGACATGACATGTCACGAAAAAATGAAAGTATAGAATTAAATTTTTCGATTTTTAGAAAAATAAGATTTCATGGTAAAAATACCCATGTCATTTTAGGATTATATTTTTTAATTAGTTACCTACCCTAGTTACCTACATTTATCTACATATTATTTACCTATATTGTATTTTTTACCAATTTTCCATATTCATTTAAAAATAAATTTTTTGAATATACATATATGTATTACATTACATTTCATTTTACTAATTAATTATTATTATTATTTTTTAATTTTCTTTACAGAGGTAAGTGAATAATTAATATATTATTACGATTTTTGGTGAGTCATTCATTATTTCTATATGAGTTAATATCATAATATCTCAATATTTTGTCGATAATGTTAAGAGCAGGTTATTCTGATTTTACTGATTTTGGGTGATTTTGGTACACGTTTTCTCAGCCATTTTTTATCCAATTTTTATGAAATATGTTTTAAATGAAAGTTCAATGGGTCTAGAGTGAAATAAGCGGAACAAATTTTTCAAAAAGGTTTTAGTTTTTAGTGTACAGGATAATAAGGACGAGGCTTTCTTCAAATTTCAACGTGTTTTGGTACACCTTTTCTCCGTAACTACACCATATATTTTTCTAAAATTTTTGTCATACATCATTCAAAGGGTGTAGAGTGCAATAAGCGGAGCACTTTAGTAATTTTTGTCCTTATTAGTCCTGTAGAACGCTTTGAAGAAAGAAGGATTTTTACAAAAAATGTATAGATTTTAAATTTAATTTTTCATGGGTAGATGATTGCGTATTATACTGAAATTTTCATATAAGTGTAGCTTAATAATTTTTATTTTAAAATAAAATAGACAAAATTTCACAGTACAAAAAATAATTTTATTATATGTCTTTAATCTTTACATAATTTTTTACTAAGATGTACCACATTTCTAAATTTAACTTGTATTTTATTTTTTAGGTTTCAAACCGCTTGCCTGACATACTACTACTGATAATTATTCTTTTTTTCATTATTTTAACTGTTAATCTTTTTATCAATACTGGTTATATTTTATCAACTTTAATTCAATTACATTACAGTCTTCTACATATAAATTGGTACACCTACAACATTACAGTCTTCTACATATAAATTGGTACACCTACAGTTCGGCCATTCTGACATTTTAATCGCCTCGATTAACATCATTATCATTGATTACAAAATTTCACTTTTTTTTTAAAATACATATATATATATATACTATCTCTCTAATTTTATCTTAACAAATGCTCATCATTATGTAAATTTTCGGATAAGAATCTCTTTTACAATGCATTGTTTAACCATATTATTTAAGTACAATAATAAAAACTACACAAAAACTGTACATGCATAAAATTCAATTTTGAAAGAAGTTATATGACTGCACTGTCACGCGCCGCAATACCTTTTAAAGATGCATTTTAAAACGAAAAAACTTGAAAGTGCTGGAACACTTTATTTAAAATTAAATAATCACGACTTTAAGATATTTTACAATTAAAGTTTTATTCCTTTATTTATAATTTTATGCATGTATTCACATAAAACATAAATAATATTTCACATACATACACTTGATTTTTTTTTTTTTTTTAAATCATCTAATAAACAATTATTTCAATTTTATTCAATTAATTTTACATAGTAAATATAGTAGCATGAATTTAACTTTAAACTATTTCTCTTTCCCTTTTTCTTGCAGCAATCTATAATTAAGAATTTTTTTTCTTTTAATCATTATCAAACTGATAACTCATCATCTGTGCCAATATAAAATGGCTTCATGTTTGCTGGTGAACATATCCCGCGGTAAGGTATTCGAGTAAGTTGCATACCATCAAGGTCTTTTACCACGTATCTATCGTGATCCAAGACCTTTTCCACTTCGTACGGACCACGAAATTTCGAAAATAGTTTTTTATTAACGCCCAACAACGCGGCATTGTTCTTTAACATAACGTAGTCGCCAATTTTATATACATGTGGCTTTTTATGAAATCTATCGTAATGCGACTTATTGTAATTTTGAACTTTATTTATATTACTTTCTGCTTGTTCTCTTATACTCAAAAGATCTACTTCATTCATGCCTATTTGACTTTGAATATATTCAGATGCTTTGTCATAAACTTTTCCTTTCTGGTTCACACCAAACAATAATGTACTAGGAGAAAAACCTGTGCTTCGATTCACTGTGTTATTTATAGCGAATTCAACTTTTATCAGTTGCTTATCCCAATTAATTGTCGTGTTTTCATCACATTCTTTAGCTAACATGGCCGTGAGAACACGATTAACCCTTTCAACTTGCCCGTTAGCTTGAGGGGTTGAAGTCGCAATTTTTATATGTTGAATGTTATTGTCCTCAAGAAAGTTTTCAAACTCACGGGAAATGAAACAAGTACCACGATCTGAGATAATTCTGTTCGGTCTGCTATATGAATCAAAATAATTCTGTAAACATTTGATGACTTCTTTTGTATCCGTACTTCTTACAGAATACAATTTCAAAAACTTTGTAAATCCATCAATTACTAAAAATATATATCGGTTTTTTGATTTAGAAGAAGCAAGAGGACCATAATGGTCTATATGCAAGGTGTCAAATGGGATACGACCTTTTGGTATGTTATGCAATTCCCCTTCAGTTTTGCCTGAATTTGGAGCAAAGTACGCACATTTCAGACAACTTTTTATGTAATCTTTGATTTTTTGTTTCATTTTTGGAAACCAATAGGTGCGAATTAAGTCTTCATAACACTTATCGACACCAACGTGGCACATGGCTTCGTGGTGTGTTTGTATTACGCGATTTTCCATTACTTTTGGAACATAAAAACGTATTCCGTCTTTAACCTTCCTATATATTAATCCGTCTACCATTTCATAAAGGGGACTTTCCTGCTTTTCCAAATCTGAGACTATTGAGGCAATAATCGGGTCTTGCTTTTGAAAGGCAGCTAAAAGAAATTCAAAAGGTTGTTCAGCTACATAAAGGACATTGATTGACCTACTTAAAGCGTCAGCGTGTGTCATTTTGCATCCGCTACGGTGTTCAACAGTATAATCATAATTTTGAAGTTCCAGGGCCCATCGAGAGACACGAGGATTTATGAACTTTTTATTAAGAGTTAAAGCAAGAGACTGACAATCAGTTACGATCTTGAATTTGATACCAACCAAATAAACATTAAATCTACGTAAGGCATAAATTATAGATAAAGTCTCAAGTTCGTAACTGTGATACTTTTTCTCTGCTTCAGAAGTTCTTTTAGAAAAATATGCAACAGGATGAAATTTCCCATCCTTTTGTTTTTGCACTAACACTGCCCCGAAACCAATACTACTGGCGTCGCAGTGGAGCTGAGTTTCACTTTGAGGATTGTAAATTGCAAGAACAGGTGATTCCAAAAGTTTACACTTCAATATTTCAAACGCATCTGCCTCCGTTTTCCCCCAAACGAACTCTCTGTCTTTCTTAATAAGGTCATATAAAGGTTTTGCTATTACTGTAAAATCTTTAATAAATTTTCTAAAATAAGAGCATAAACCTAAAAAACTATGCACCGACTTGACACACGTAGGAGTTGGAAAATTCTTCACTGCTTTCAAATTTTCCTCATTTGGTTGAATACTATTCTGATTAATTTTATATCCCAGGTAAACTATTTGTTCTTGTAAAAAGAAACACTTATCGAGTCTTAATTCGAGAGAATTCTGCACTACAATATTCATAACAGCTTTCAAAGTGTCGATATGTTCTTCAATGGTTTCTGTTGCTATCAGAATGTCGTCAATATAACTCAAAACTTTACCAGAAGATATCAGTGGCTTAAAGATCCTTTTCATAAACTTCTCAAAAACTGCCGGGGCATTTTTTAAGCCAAAAGGCATTCTTAAGAACTCATACTGCCCCAGTGGTGTAATAAATGAGGTGTATTTAACAGAATTTTGAGATATTTTAACATGATGGAAACCATTTTTCAAATCTAAAATCGAAAAGTATCTTTTATCTCTTAGCCGATCAAGGTGGTCTTCAATTAATGGGAGTGGAAAATTATCTCTTTCGGTAACCTTATTTAACTCTCTGAAATCTACACATAATCTAAGCTCTTTATTTTTCTTTTTCACAAGGACAATGGGCGAGGCATAAGGTGAGTTACTTTCTCGAATTACGCCGCGATCTAATAAATCTTTCAGGATTTTCTCTAATTCAATCTTATGAAAATAAGGCAATCTTCTCGGTTTGCAGAAGAATGGCTTATCGTTTGTTACTCTAATTTCCATTTCGAAATCAATATCTGAATTTTTTGATTTATTATTTTGTACAAGGGAACAAGCACTGCTCAAAATTTCTTTAATTTCACACTGAATACTATATGGAATATTTTCATTTATATTAAAATTTATCACGTTTTTAAAATTTTCGTTATCCGATACGTCAATACTCAATATTTCATTAAAATCATTATATTTGCCTTCAATTTCTTTATGTAACATACCTGAGTTTTCAGTATTTTGTTGTTCATGATTATTTTCACTATACTTTATTTCTTCATTGCTTTCAATAATTCTTAATTCTAGATTGCTGGACTGCATAAAGTTTCGACCTAAAATTACAGGATACGTCATTGAATTTTTCTTAACAACATGTAATTGTAAATTTAAAATGGAATTATTAAAACTAATTTTCACATCTATCAAACCTAACACATGTAAAGCGCTGCCATTGATGCCACAAAACTTATAGTCATTTGGATCCACAGTAGTTACAACACAAGGTGGTAAATATTGCTCTTGAACCAGGCTGATCGGACTTCCTGAATCTAACAAGGTGAGTAATTCACTTTTAAAAGTTGCTCGATCTTGACCAAATGCAATTTTCGTCATCTGCTCAAATTTATTTGTTGCTGTCGATAATTCTTTTTCTACTGCATTAAGACTCTTTTCAGTACAATCCTGAATTTTATGACCTCCCTTGCCGCAACGATAACAGGATCCTTTTTCACGCTTAGGATGAGGACATTTTGAGAACACATGGCCGACTTCATTGCAGTTGAAACATCTCATAACATTTTTGCTTTTCTTTTCACTGCTACTATAGTTATCATTACTGGTGCTTTTTTTTCCATTAGAAAAAGTGTGTTTCTTCTTATCATGTACATGCGATGGAAGGGTTGCTTTAAATTTTTCATATATTTCAAATGATTTCTTCAGTTCCTTAATTGTTTTTGAATTATAAAGCATCATCTTATTAGTGGGTGCATCATTAATTCCGTTTATGATATATTGTATGAGGTCAGACTCACTAATATTAGCAGCTAATGAAATTTCTTGCATTGCAAATAAGTATTGTTGCAATGTTTCGTCAGATTTTTTCTTTCTGCTTCGTAATTCACTATGAACTTCTGCGTTCGAAATTTCTTTTTTAAATTCATTTACTAATGTACTCTTAAGATCTGACCAGGATTTTACTGATATTGAACGCAAAAATAATTTTGCTGTACCTTTAAGAAGTTGTCTACCATAAACGAAACGAGCATTATCATTCCAACCAAGAAGCTCAGCAGCTTCTTCGAATTGCTTAATCCACTTTTCAACATTATACTTATCATCACCACTAAAAGAATGTAGTGAATCTTGCACATCTTTAAGAGTGAAGTAAGTAGTAGTAGTATTAGGAATATTGTCATTTGCAGTCAACTCCGTCAGCATTCTTTTAAGTTCAATGATTTCTTTCTTCTTTCTAACCTTCTCTCTTAGCGCTTCTAATTCACGATCTAGATTTTCATCTAAATTATCGGAATTATGATCCTGTTGACCAGATGGTGATGATTCGGTTTCAGTTGTGCTTAATTCAATCATAACAGGAAAATATTTGTCGATGTCTTCAGCTTGCATATTTTGAGCAGCATCTTCCAATCGCAATAATAAATTTGCTTTATTACCAGAAGTTTGAAGACCAATTTCTCGTAATTTATCTCTCAGCATGACGACAGTAGCATTGTCTAAGAACGATGTAACACGTGCATCCATGTTTGCATACAAATTATCGTAAAATCTTAAAAGAAATAACAAAAATTCTACGAAAAAACACTAAAAATCTGGGTAATTTATTAGTTTTATTTAAAATTTTTACAAAATATCAAATGATTAAAAAAATAAAACGAGATTAATCTCACACATGTGACTCAATGAACAGAGAACAATTTGGACAACGTGATCGGTCAGGCTTTTGAAGGTGATTTTCTAATTTTCAAATAACTCATAAATTTTCGATTTGATTTTTTTTCCATCAAATAATTTTCAAATATCACTAATTATTGTTTTTCCCAATAAAATTTTTCAATAAAACTTAATTTTTTTTTTTTTTTTCATAATTTTACTTTTATCATAAAATGGCCACGTGATCATAAGTTGAATAGTGAAAATCGTATGAAGTAAATTTTTCACACATAAGTTTTAAACATAAATTTCACCATAAATTTATTAAAATTAAGTTATTCACTATTTTCACGCGGGTTTTATTCCACTTCTGAAAAACTGTAGCTTAATAATTTTTATTTTAAAATAAAATAGACAAAATTTCACAGTACAAAAAATAATTTTATTATATGTCTTTAATCTTTACATAATTTTTTACTAAGATGTACCACATTTCTAAATTTAACTTGTATTTTATTTTTTAGGTTTCAAACCGCTTGCCTGACATACTACTACTGATAATTATTCTTTTTTTCATTATTTTAACTGTTAATCTTTTTATCAATACTGGTTATATTTTATCAACTTTAATTCAATTACATTACAGTCTTCTACATATAAATTGGTACACCTACAACATTACAGTCTTCTACATATAAATTGGTACACCTACATAAGGTAATTCGAATGTTCTTTTTTCGATTTCGAAATAGAAAAATAAGAATTTTTACATTATTTTAGAATTATTAGTAATATAAAATTCCTATTTTTCACAAAAATTTTGTCACAGATAATAAAAATGTTTTGCATAACTCTTGGCTCTAAATATATCAATTTTTCACCGATACGTTTATTCATTTTATATGAATAAAAATATTATATATGTGTGAGTGGTACATATTCAATAAACAACAAAAAAAATGTTTCCAATTGCTATCATACGATCGCCGAAAATAGAAGAAAAAAAAATAAATAAAAAAACAAACAAAAAAAAAATATGGCATAGCCAACATAGCAAAGCATTGCAAAGAAGCTACCTGCTATTATGATGTACAAGTACAATATTGTATATTGTATATAATGTGTATAATAAGCACTAAGAATAAAATAGCTGGAGTAAGGAGTAACCATAGACTAATATATAGACTGGAAATGCTTATGGCAGAAATCGTGTTCATAACTATTAAGTAAACATCAAAATAGCTTTTGAGAGATTTTGAAAAAGCTATAAAATCAGAATAAGGAAAATAAATGAGAGAACTTTTGTAATCTTTTGAAATCTTGTATATCTTGAAGAAAAAACAAATTTAAAAATCAAAAATCTATGTAGCTATATTCTTATCGGAAATGATAAAAAATATCAAATAACAGGCAAATGTACAAAATCGTATATTTTAAGTCTACTGTCACATTATTCTGATTCTGAATCTGAAACGTAAAATTTCAGATTCAGAATTCACTTTTTGTTCATTCTGATTCTGAATCTGAAAACTCCTTTTCAATATTTTTCTTTAAATTTGTTATTGTTATAAAACACTTTACTTATCGAGTGAACATTAAACCATCGAACAATAACTACTATGAGTGGCGAGTACGTTGGTAAGACGCACTTTTCAATGGAGGGTGAAATAAAGTTAATCTTCTGTCTTCTGTCTTCTGTCTTCTATCTTACGATCTTCAAGTTGTATATAAACAAGTAATTTTATGTCAATTTATTGAGTGGTTTAGCTATGAATTCAGATTCAGATTTCAGGTACATGTGACATGTTACATTTACTGTCAGCATGTTTCATTTTCTATTCTGAAAATAATCAGATTACAAAACGGAAGTACGAACCGGAATTTTTTTAGAAGATGAATTTTTCAGAGCCATGTAACAAGTCACATTTACTACAATGCATTTGAAAGTGATTCTGAATTTTTCAGATTCAGAATCAGACTCATGTGACAGTAGGCTAAAGGAAATTTAAATTTTCAACAAATTTATGTTATGACTGGCAATGAATATAATAATATATATTATCACATACAAATATCCTTATCTGTGATATTATATATACAATTAAAACTGGTTTTGAAAGTATCTAACACATATGTGCATGCATACTATCAAAGAATATATATCTACTAGTTACGTTAGTTATATATTCTTTGATACTATGCAATCTGTATTGTTGGCTACATGAATATAAATATTCTATATTCATGATTCAAGTAAGACCATGTATGACGGTATAACATAAGTATAACATAACCGTATAACACAGTACTACTGCCAGCCATTGCAATGAGTATGTATTGTGTATTGTTTTTTAAATAAATATCCATGTATTTTCATTGCCAGCTATTGAAATCACAGTATATCTATATTCATACAGTAATGACACTGAGCACGCGTTAGCAAAAATTTTTCATGACCTTTGTCACGTTATTCATTCGGCCTTAACAGTTTTGCTAAAAGTCGATAGCAATTAAGAGCCTTTGTATACGAAAAAGAGACAAAAAAAATGGAACTGCAACACCAACTGTTTTAAAAAATATAACATTATTACAGTGTATACCTACTCATTAAAAAAAGTACAAATTTTGTTATTTAAAATTTTTTATCTAAAATAAACAAAATTAATTGTAAATGCATTACACTTAAAATTTTGTGTTTGATATCAAATGTTTTTACATTTTTGTTAAATTTCTTAATTATAAATTAAATTCTTACTCTAATATATAGCTTAACAAAATAAACTTTTTCTTGTCTTCAAAATTCTCAGAAATTATATGAATCACCTTATATCTTGATATAATGACGCGTCAGGTAGTCAAAAAAAAAGTTCCAGATCGCCTTTAAAAATGCATTGTGAAAAAATCGTATACATGTACAATATGATTGTATTGCTCACATGTATATATTGTTTTGTATCTTTTCTTCATTACGGCGGTTTATAAGGAAATATGGATTTGACATAAGTACATTAATTCTGTACTGTTTTTGTAAATTGAATTTTGATTTTTTTTATTATTTTAAAATAAGTAATTATGTGTGTTAGTAAATTTAAAAAAAAAAGAGTGTCACATCTTATTGCTTTGTTGATCAGTGATAAATATTCTATATTGATTCCAGTACTACTGCCAGCTATTGCAATGAACATGTATTGTGTATTGTTTTTTAAATAAATATGCATGTATTTTCATTGCCAGCTATTGAAATCTACAATATATGTAATATATATGGAAATTCGTGAGCGAAAAATTATCTCTCCTCTCAGTAAAAGCTCCTGCCAGCCATTCTTCAAGTTTCTGCCAGCTATGATCGATTTCAAAAGTGTATTAAAAATTTATACGGTGATTTCCTATCTATATTAGTCTATGGAGTAACCTAATGATATTTATATTGTATGAATGTATGTATATGTTATATGTACTTATATTCATATAGTATATTCATTACATGATATACGCAATTATATACACAAATGTTTATATCCTGTATTTCAAATATCATTTAGAAATTATCAATACAGGTTTGTAACTCGGTAATATGTATGGTAATATAATTTTGCTTGAAGGATAATAATATGTATTCCAAAAAAAAAAAAACAATCTGTACAATACAATCCCTTATCGTTGCGACTTGCGAATAAAATAGCTGAGCTGGAGTACTAATGAACATTGTATATTGCATGAACATATGACGTGGAATGACTGTATGTATACATATGTATATGTATAGGTATAGTCTTTTAACTTGTGTAATATTATTTTTTTTATATAGGAATATATCAATTTTTCACCGATACGTTTATTCATTTTATATGAATAAAAATATTATATATGTGTGAGTGGTACATATTCAATAAACAACAAAAATAATGCTTCCAATCGTTATAATACGATCACCGAAAACAGAAGAAAAAAAAATAAATAAAAAAACAAACAATAAAATGACGTGGTATAGCAAAGTATTGCAAAGCAAATACTTGCTATTATGATGTACGTACAATACTGTATAATAAGCACTAAGAATATATTATATCAGATAAGACTTTCAATGATTATATGTACACTATGTTGTTTTGTTATGACGTGTACTTTTTTTATGAAATTTTTTTTTGCTTTTTCTGCCTTCGGTCCTCATATAATATTAAGAATTGATTTTGTTTTTTTTTCTATTAGTTGCGCATTTCATATACCCACAAAATTTACAAAACAAAATAAAAGAAGGTTAGTGTAAAATAAATTAAAAAAAAAAAATAATAACAGAAAGTAAACTAACACAACGATAAAAATATTTTTTGAATGTATTTGTTAGCTATTTTCGTCGTGTGAGTTTTCAATTTTAATTTTTGATTTCAGGAGGGCATCCTCTTAAAGAAATCTTTTTGATATATATAAAAAGACAGACACTATAACATATTATTTTGACATTTAAATATCAATATTTTAACTTTTCGAAACTTGTGATTGTGTTGTGACTTTGTACATATATACAATATCTAGACATTAAAAAATTCACCCAAAACTTTACACTTTACACAACTATATACGCACTCACACATATAGATAAAAAATAAAAAGTACATAAAAACCAGAAATTTATAAGGGTGGTCCTAAATAATAACAACAAACTATTTATGCAAACATATCCCGCAATTATGTTGATAGGTATACAATTTTAAAAAAAATGCTATTAAAAAAATTTTTTTTGAAAGAAAACAATTTATAAATTTTAAAATTGTGTACATGATTTTAAAAAATGTACATGATTATTATATTAAGATCAAAAATTACTAAATCTAAAAATAACAAAAAATATATATTATGAACAAAATTGTATAACATGAAGAGTAAAAAGATAAACGCGCACTCTATTAGAAATTTGAAAAAAGTTAAAAATCTAAAAAAATATGATCATTTAGAAAACAGCAATTAATATATAGATTCATTTTGAACGATAAAAAAGTTTATGAAATAATTTCATTAACATCTATGACTGAGGGAATTGTATATAAAATGAAGAGAACTACATATATAACGAACTAAATACGACAAAGTTTTATAATTAATTCAAATTGTGTCATATGCATGCGATTATTAAAAATACATATAAGTACATTAGTACTCCATTACATAAAAAAAAATTGACCTAATTATATGATCAATCAATCAATCATGATCAATATGTAGTAAAATTATAGAACAATGATTTAAAATTATTTTTTCTTAAATTTTTGTTATTATATTTATTATGAATATTTTTTTAACTAATCAATACTAATTTTTATTATATTTATTTTATATCATATTTTTACAATATAATACATAATACGTATTTTACAAATTTTTATATAGATGTGTATATGTAATACAAAAAAAATGTTAAAAAAATCTCTTTTTCTATCCTTATTCATTCTTATATGTTTTGATACATCCATATATGACATATTTACACTTGTACAAACTAGACACGAGAAACCGTATTATATAAAGTTTACATTTATCTTATTAAATATATACATATAATTTGATAGATATATATTGATACAAAAATTCTTGTAATTGACTAAAAAATTGTTAAGTATGGATAGGCCACAAAATATTTGGGTATTGTATATATATAGGAATAAAAACAAATTTTTAACATTACCTCCTCCGATTTCCTTAGTTTGTTGTATTTTTTCAATCAAAGTTTCTAATCTTGAACTAGGACCACGATAAAGCATTTTTAATGCCATAATAAACAAAAAATTATTCTTTTGTTCTCCGTTTTTTTTCCCTTATTTTTTGTTTTCAATTGTTTTTAAATGTCAATTTTAACACAAGTTTTGTGCAATTTACTGATGCAATATTAAATTATTCAATAAAACTTAATTAAAACACGAAACATTTTTAATTTTTTTGAACAATTACATCTAAGGAGCGGTTCATAGTTTTTCTTTACACTTAACATCACAAATAATACAATTAAATTTCAAATTATTATATTTATCAAACTTTCTTAAAGTCATAAATCATTTAAATTTTTTTATTTCCATATTTTTCGAAATAACAATTTTTAAAAATTAAATCCAAATTTTCAAAATTTTTCAACATACGATAATAATTTTCCTTTTAAAACTTAATAAATTTTTTTTTATTTAAATAACATATTTCTTTTTTTTTCAAAATTTCTCAAAACAAAGTAAATAACAATTATTTTTAAACTGTATATAATTATATTATTAACTGATGAGGATTATGTCTTTAATGTTATGTGGTAGATATACATAGTATTGACGTCTCAAATAGTCAAGCACCAAAGAATGACTGACGATTGACTATAAAATTTGAATGGTGGCAAACGGGACTGCGCGATTTCTCTACCATTGGGACTATATTCTGGATTGGGTCTGTCTTTGTATATATACATATGTGATATGTACATGGATACCAGATATACAGCAGTATAGTATAATATAAAATTTTAACTGGGGCGCAAAATTATACTTTTTAAAACGTATACTTATATCTACATATACGAACGAAATGAAAAGAAATGAACGAATCGTACAATAGAGATATTCATGTTATCCAAAGCGCCCACACAAAAAAAAAAGTAGCGGGGGAATCTGAGGCGCTTATATATATAAAAGAGCTTTTATACCTATATTATATATACCTATTCATATACTAAAATACCTATACAAATATTTGATAAATGTGATGTATAAAAATAACAAAGATGTGTTTTTATATTATTTTTCTTATATACGTATACCATTTCTTACTTAACGGCTTTTAATGGTTTACGAGTATATTGGTATAAAAAAAAATGGAACGGAAAAATAATTTTAATTCTCTAAATCTTGCACCATTTGGAATAACAAAAAATAATAAAATAAATTACACGCGCCAAAGGAGCAAAACCAAACAAAAAAAAAAGGGTAAAATTGAAAAAGAGGATGAGATTGCGTGACGACTGAGAAATCAGTATTGTATTTATATATAAGTATAGATATGCATGTGTGCATGAACATAAATGAATACATATATATCTATATTTGAAAAGTCAAACGGATGTCGATAATGGAATGAATGTTTTCTTGAAAAATGTTATCGATACACAATAGAACAGTATATGTGTAACATTCATATACTGATGTACATACATCATCTCAACAATAAAATTTATTGAATGAACATAAAAACGCCCCCAAACTAATAAAGTGACACTGTATATGGAGACGGAGTCAAGTAAGAAAAAAATCATAAAAATATACTGAAAAAATGTCAGGTATTATACATACCTGTATTTTCTGTATCTACTATACCGAAGCAATTTTCTCAATAATTATCATCATTTATGTATAGAATATACTGTAACAAAGACAAAATTTGTGCTTGATTTCTTATATTTCATATCCAACAATTCGACAAACATAAATAAATAAAATTTCAGTATATTTCAGTGTTGGATGCATTGATAATACATACCTATATCTCAAGTGGATTATAAATTTCTTGTATAGATAAAGATAACTATACATTTATAATGCTAATATATGGTCAAATGACACATAGGAAAATTGAGAAAGAGGGAAAACACAAAGAATATGAAGAGAAAAAAAAGAGAGTTATGAGAAAATTGAAGTGTCACACACAGGTCACAAAATTGACATTATACTGATAAAGTCAAATAAATGGAAAATATTTTTAACGCGATAATACAGATTCCCGCGAAAATCAATTTAAAATATGAATTGGGTTGGATTAGATAGAGTGAATTTCAATGGTTAATATAACGCCATTGGAATTCAAATTCACAATTATTTCTATAGTATAAATAATTTATTAACTAATCTTTCAATATACTGAATCTTGAATATGTTTCATATATTGAATCTGAGAAAAAAAAAACAGATTTTCTTCTTTTTTTATTGTATTTGTATAAAACACATATCATCATTTCGTTTCATTTAGAACATAAACATTTTGGCCTAATTTATATTTCTTCTATTTTCTTTCTTTTCTCCAAAAATCCATAAAATGTAAAATTGTAAAATGCCAAAGTTCATTTATAAAAATTTTAAAATCTGTCACATTTCTAATTGATTTTATGTAATGCGTATATATAGTATATATACGTATAATACTGTATTTTACCGACTATAAATATCTGCAATATACAATTGCCTTTCTTTTTAATTTCAAATAAAATTTTCCTCCATATATACGAGTATATACATAAATATACATATATGTATATGCATATATATATATACAAATATGCATATATGAATATATTATTTTTCTGGTGGTTTTTATATTTTCACTTAACTATAAATATGTATACCACATAGCTATATATATACATATATTACATATGTACCATCTGAGCATCTATATGTATATACACTTGAATATGTATGGTCATATATATTTACTTATATATAATTGAATCATTCATGTATAGATAATATATACAATATAACCATTCTATATACATACATACATATATAGTAACGGGCATTTATTTAGCGCAATATAAATCTCAGTGACATTTTAAATGTCATCATCAGGACAAAACAAAAAATAAAGAAAAATACACTTTTCGTTGATTGCAAATTTATATAGATTTTATATGTATAAGCTAGTTATATGTATAATACGAGTATATATATATGTATATGAAATGATAAATTTGTCCTTAATTATACTATACTTTGTATGCAATTATAAAAGGATATTCTTTCATTCGCAATATTTTGTATCGCTATACAATGTATGTATTGTGATTTTTTATCATTTTCGGATGTTTCATCGTTTCATGTACGCATATCTATTATTGCACCACACACCACACACATAATATTTATACGCTGTATAGTATATGTATGACAAATTAAACAATGATGTGCAGAAAACAAGTAAAACGCATTAACTAACTCGTAACTCTTTTAAATGGTATAACTTTTGTTAAATCATTCATGTGTCAAATAAAAGTATAGGAACTTTTTGCAAAATTTGTTTTTTAAATTTTTGTTTCTATAAAATTTCGCATTACGTTTTCGTTGTTTTTGTTGTTGTTATTTTTATTTGCAGTTAATTTCATTCTGGAAGAGTAAACATTGTAAAAATTTTGTTTTGTGAAAATTAGAGTCATCTGAAAGGATACATTATAAAGTACAAAATAGAATAAATCATTCGCCCATATAGTATCTCTATTTTATACTATATGGGTAATATTTGTCTGGATATAGTGCTAATACTTCTGGGTAAGTTTGATTCTTGGCCTTCTGTATTCGTTTTCTCTATAACTATAAGACTATGTGTGTTTCTTCTGTGGACAACTCTTTCCCAGTTTTGGAGTGAATAGTGAATATAAAATATTGCGCATAATTTAACTTTTTTTCGCTATATTTTTCTTTATACGAATCATTGAATAATTCAAAACAAGAAAAAATACACAAAAAATATAATAAAGAATTTTTCTTCATATAAAAGAATATTTCTATAAAGATTATAACTTCATGTTCATCATCATTATCATTAGTTCGATCTGTTTAAATTTTTATATCACCTGAAAAATCATAAGATAAAATGATATTGAAAAGGATTGACATTCTTCACATAAATATAAATATAAAAAATTTAAATAAAAACATTAAATTTTATTTAAAACAAACTTTTTATCTATAGGTATATCACATTTTCAAATATCAAATCATATAGAATCTGTATACCTTCTTATACAATATAAAGTCAATTTATATTATATTTTTCAGTGATTTTTTTTTCTTTAATGTCGCAAATAACTATTTATAAATACATAAATAATTAATGAAATATAAAATTTTCATTTTCAATTTTAAAATATTTTATCACATTTTCTATAATAAATATGTACATAAATACTCTTGTACATTTTCATTCAATAATCTCCATTTATAAAGCTATAGAGCTATATATGAAATGATGCCACACCCATTACAAAATAATAGCAGTAGTAAATATATTGTATTGTATGTATATAGCATAGGTAACACTAAATTTTCATTGGTTAACTAAATTGACGCATGCTTTTAATGGCGTACATAGTAAATAAAATTTATGATAATGTATACATACTGTATGCATAATGTATAGATACATATGTATGTTTATTTTTATCTTTCAGTAAAAGTATATAAAATGAATGTAGCGGGGTAGCGGTTAATGTGTTCGTTAACCAATTTATAGATATTGTAAGTTATGTAGTGTTATATTTTACCAAATAATGAAAATTCATTCAAAAAAAAAAATTTTATGAAATATTCTATGAACAAACGAAATATGTAACTGATGTTCAGTGTGAACATGGTGTAGTCTCTGTAGTATAAGATTAGGTATAATTTGTTCGTTGTTGAAGCAAAGGTATATCACAGATAGCAAAGACTATATATAGAACTATATAGTTCTATAATCTTTGCAGATATAGGTAGGTACTATTGTATTTGTATGTTGAAATTTTATAAGAAGTTTCTTGCTTATTTTTGGCATCGAAATCTTTTGTTTATTTTTTATTCTATTATATAATAAGTTTTTATATTTGTTTCTTTATTTTCATACATTTTGTGACAAATATTAGATATTAGCATTTGCATCGGATGAAAATATTATTTATTTATCATAATACCGTATGTGTGCGTAAATTGTAAATATACATTTTTGGTACACACATTGTATACAGGGTGTCCCAAGTTCGGGCATTTTGCCAGTCGATAGATCTTGTTGAGAAACGAAAAAAATCGTGTAGCAGGGTGGGTCTAATACCAACGGGTGAGGTAGTCGCTTCCAATTATATTGCATTCATTGAAAAGATAATCATTTAGTCCTTACTTTGATATACTTGAATTGTATACAGATCGGCCCAGTGATGCCAAAGATATGGTACATCAAATTCAAATTTTCATGGAAAAAATAAAAAACTTTGAGTTCAAGGTCAAATATCTTAAAATCTTGCAATTTTCATTTGCAATTCATCTTATTCAATTATCTGTTGTGGTTTTTTAGTTATGGACAAAAATGTAACTGTGGGTTCTACCAAGAAAGTTAATATGGGCCATCCTTAATATGGGTCACTTATGGGTCATTTACGCATTATACGTATTTTATATCATCATAGTATTTTTCTCAAAAATACTAAATCTTTATTTTCATATTACTATATGAGTATGTAAAGAGTATGCATATATTCATAGGTATATACATATGCAAAGACCAATATAATTTAGTTATATTGGTCTTTGGTACAAGTCTTCTCCTTTTTCGGCCTCACAATCCTTGTAGAATCCTAGGTTTTTTTTCATATATACACATCTCCCATTCCACCTATATAACTTTTCATCTCCCATTATTCATTCGTTATCCCAAGTTTACTTGTGCATATGTATTTTTTTTAACAAACGTCAAAATTATTCACCTTTTTTTTGGTTTGCTATATAACTACTCTGGTTTTTAAGAAGTAATCCATATTCAATGCAGGTATATACTGTGTGTACTATATGTACTATTTATGTTCAATGTACTATACGTATTTAGTAAAAGGTAAATAATACTACGAAAAATAGTAAGCTTTGAAATAATTACTCAAAAATGTATGAAAATACAAGAAAAATGTGTGCTTTTTCGCATTTATTTTATTTATTTATGCAGTTTCTATACATAAATGTGGTATCATTTTTTTTCATTGGAAAGAGAACAAAAAAATCTTTCAAATGATGTAATAAAACATATGTATATGTCATCCTTCAAGTTTGGAAGTTATAGCGTCATCAAAAGAAGTTGAAAAAGTGATTTTTAAAAAACACGAAATTTTAAATTTGAGTCCTTATATCTCAAGAACCGCTAATCCGATCAAAGTAAAATAAACTGTGATGAATAGAACAGGAAGTTTTCTTTCTAATGGTATATTAACTAATTCGAGAAGATCCTGATTTGGAGAAATAATGGTTTTCGTAAAACACGCCATTTTGACCAACAATTTTTAAGGGTAGTTTGTGTCCTTAAGATGAATTTGTGCCAATAGAGACATATACCACGTTAAAGAGGACATTCCAAAGTATCATTATCGGAAGGTCTCGTTTCAAAATCTCGTGGCACCAATTCAGAAGTTTAGCCCTCGTATATATATATAATACATATATGAAAATAAAAATAAAATGTTCACACAAATATAGGTATTTATTTATATATGTCTTTCTATCCATTCTATGATACGAGTACATATTTGTAGATCTGATATATGTATATGTACGTATGTATCTATATAACATCATCTCAATTTAATAACACATATTAATTTCATTCTGTTAAACAGCGAAATAAAAATATAAAAACAAATAATGATCAAAAGCACAAATTTAAATTAAATTTCAATTTGTTATTCATATCACGATACATATAATAATAATATACATTACCTATACATTGCATATACATATATACATATATATACATATAATGGACACAACATTTATTATACATATACACATACATATATGATGATGTTGACGATATGATTATGATCATATTCACATTTTTTATTTTTTTTTATTAACCTTCTTTGCTTTTGTTTTAATTTTATTATATTTACTTTTTTATTACCAAATATATGTATGTACATAATGTATGTATGTATATGAGTATAACTATGCATTAAATCTCTTATACATCTTTTATATCACCTTATCCATTGCGAAAAATTCAACAATATTTTTGGGGTACCAAATGTCGGTATAATGAAATCATGAAATCATAAACTACATTTTTTATATCATATGAAAAAGAAAGAATAAAAAAATGATAAATAAAAATAAAGAATAAGATAATAACACGATCAACATTTTTCTAAGGAAAACAGAAGTTCATTTATTTACTATATAATAATATATGTATATATATGTACGTAGATATATATGTACTCATATATTAAATACAACATTTATACTTCAAAGATAATTTATTTCGAAATAAATTTCAGATTATATACTATACATATATCCACATCTACAAATATAATTGCATAGATATTTTCGTTTCGTATATATAGGTATTGTGTGTTTGTTTTTATATGCATGTATGTATGTAAATTTGTTTATTTTATAAGTAAATTTATATATAATGTAATATTAAAAAGAATAAAACGAATGCGGAACCTTTGTCGCAAAATGTAAATACACGAAACCTATAAAAAATACATAATATATTTAGATAATATAAAAATGTGAATACAAATTTCTTTCATATATATATAGGTACGTGAGAATATTAATGATAAATTATATATTATATATGTATTTGTAATTTGTATGTACTCGTACATATACATACACACCTATATATATTATTCAAACATCTTACATATAGTAACTATATATTCTATTTTCTTAAATTTGTATAATGCTCGTACGTACATATAATAGAAAAATTTTGTGCATTCATCAAAATTCAACATCTTCCATCACACACTAAAAAATAAATAAAAATTATTTCCTAGAGTTACCTCCCACAAAGGTCATTCAAAAGACATATAATAAACACATAAAATAATTTATGTAGACCGCTACTCTTTCGTAATACGTAATATACCTAAATATGTATAAAAAAAATAAAACTAGTTTTTTATGTATATCTATGTACATATATCTACTTTTTTTAGTTTTTCTTATAATGTGTATTGTGTACAGTTTGTATCATTTTTCGTTTGCAATTTTCTTATTCTTATTATTTTTTTTTTCGTGTTAGAAAGATATACATATAAATGTATAAGTTATGTATACGTTACATGTTACATGTGTTTTTATCTTGTATATTTATCTTTATTAAGTATGACCGTACCTACATAAATGTACCCATATGTATGTATACAATTTTAGCCACTTTTTTATATATAAACTAGCTACAGTTTTAAAGAATTTTCAACATCATCATCACATCATGTACCTTTCCGTATATACGTATTTACATGCATCACCATATTTTTAGGTCTATTTCCTTATTAAATACATATTTGTATGTATGTATATATAAAAATTCGCAAATGTTCGCATATACATATATGTATTGATGCGCGATAACAAGAAAAACAAGATTATATTATATGTACATTATATATGGTATATATGTATATATGTATGATGAATTTTATATCTTATATTATTTTATTTTTCGTGTCCAAAATTTCAGTAAGAAAAAAAATGTATTTTTCTTAATTTTTTTTTTTAAACTGTTTTCTCTCTATAAAGAAAGAACAATACAAAAATTAAAAAAAGGTCGGTCATTTAAATCTTGGACTTTTTAGACGATTTTATTATTATTAACATTGTGTCTTCCATTGTGTTCACTTTTCTATATAAAAAACCAAGAAATGAAATGAAATAAAAAAATAGCAATAAATACATGAGGTTGAACCTGTATAATGTATAATTTAATGTTATTTTATAGCGAGGAGGTTTATGTATACGCACGCAGCATCCTATATTTACCATTTCATACATTACTTTTATTGTTGTATACATATAAATTACATTATTTTGGAGGTATTTAGATACAAACTTAATTGTTAAAAATTGTTTTATTATTTCTTGGACCAATTGTTAACTGACTCAAAATTACCTTGTTATACAATATTAAAAAAAAAACAAATGAAAACATAATGTAGAGATATACATATACCTAATTATATTTACTCAATCACAATGCTCTTATGCTATATGTATATATAGAATAGGATATAATATTCTTGAAAACCCCTAAGATTTTACAGTTGAATAGGTACTATAAGAAATTTAAAGATAAAATAGATGTACATATTCGTATATGTATATATATAATATTTGACCTATAACAGTCAAAGATTTTGGACACAGTTATAATTTGTTGAATTCAAACTTGATTTTGACCATTATGTACTTACATACGAATTCATTTGTATATGACAAAATAATTCGTGAAATTTCAGATAAAATACAGTTTTATAATTTTTGGACCAACAATTTTTTTTTTTTCATTTTCACACACAAACAATTCATTACATCGCAATTTATTTATTTTTTTATATCCATACAATCGTATAGTACATCTGAGTATTTTTTTTTTTTTAACTCACATTTTTGTAAAACGAAAAATTATCTAGAAGTACCAAAAGCATCAATAGAGAAAACTTTTCAACTATTGTTATGTGCAATGCATTTCAACCTTTTACTTGTAAAACGAAAATTTATTATTTTTTACAAAATTGTTGTAATGGGCGCGTCTAAAAAGTTTTAATTTTATATTTATTCTTTGCAAAAAATATATTTATCTTCTTTGAAAAGCATTTGTTTTTTTTTTTAATTTTTGAAAAGTATTTTTTGATTTTTACAACCAAAAGAAAATAGTTTAAGTCTATGCATAGGTAATATAAGTCTACATAGTATATAGTATACAGTCTATAGTCTAGAGCTTAGTTTTGATAAAGTGTTGAAAGTTAAAGCAGACAAATGAAGGTGTATTTTTTGGTATGTTCGTAAAGTTATATTTATATCTATTATAATTCGTTCTGTTATGTCTCTAGACAAAAGTCCATATATAGGAGTATGTATACATTGTATTTATGTCGTAAATAATGTGAAAAAATTTTCTTTGTCAGTTTATGATAAAATAAAAAGGAAAATTTGAAAAGAAAATTTTCTTTTTATAAATTTTCATTATGAATATCTATATAATATGTTGCTATACGAACACTAACATACATTTTATACACAATACGTCACGTTTAGATTGTCTGTATAGGTGCAAAGTATAATAAATGTTTGGACATGTGATATATATTTTTTCTACTTTTGCTTTATAAAGTATGAAAAGAAAAAAAAAAAAAACAAACGTCACATACACATGCAGAAACTAAATTATTATATACACGTGCTATATATCAATAATAATAATATGCATCCCAAATGGTTGACAAAATACTTTATATTCCTTTGATTATTAAACAACAGAAATATTTATGAAAAATATAAAGAAGGTATATATAAATATAGATATAAATACAACAAGGTATACCTATATTCATGTAAGTACATGCGGAAAAATGGTTTTTCTTTCATGAATTTTTTCTTCCTGTTTATGATTTATATAAAAAATATTTTAGGTATGAAGACACCAAAAAGCATACATGTAGGTTTATATAAAAAAATATATGTACATTACATACATATATACGTTTATAATATCTCTAGAGTTTAGAGTCCTTCTTCCATATATCCTATACTAATAATACTGTACAATATACTGTATATGTATGTACTTGAAAATTTATGAACTTGACGTAAAACATATATTTGTTTTTCTTTTTTTACATTTTATTTTTATTTTTCACAAAAATTAAAAATCAACGTACATTTACATCATATATGGATAGTATGAGCAGCCGTATACCGCACCTTGAATATATAGATATACTAGCACCAACCTAGGGAATTGAAGTAAGAAATTTTCTTTTTAGTTATAAAAGGTGTATTTTTATATTTTATGTATATTATGTACTTTTATTTATATGTAAGCTTTATATAAATAAATCATTTGTAGATATATAGAGATGTCTTCGCATTTATGCTTTTATAAATTTAAATAATGAAATACCGACCCGTATTCATGCAGATTGTATGTTTGTATATAGACTTATATCTTATATATAGAAAGAGAATTAAATGTGTATATGTGAATAACAAAACGAAAAGTAAATAAAAGTAAACAGGATATATACAAACTATAAATATGTACATATAGCTATACATGGTCGGTTACATATACATATTAGTAATGTATATGATGACATAGACTTTTATCAATTTCAAAGAAAAAAATATTATAGGACGGTCTCTAATGAATTCCTTGTATATTTACACTGTAATAAAAAGAAAAAAAAAAACACTCTTTTCTCCAGATCAGAGATTTGTGTAATGCATTAAAGTGATATACAAATATCATATATGGTGCTATAGTTATGAATTATAAAAACGAAAGGCTATGATATATACACATATATAAATAAATATAAATTTATAGAAAACACTTTCATGCTTTTAGATGTTTGCAATTTGTATAATAGATATATTATATTGATCGGATATACTTTTTATTGTACATCTATAGATATCTTATGGTATACATATATGTATATACCCGCACATTGTATTATTCGTAAGTGTCCTTGATTTTATATATCATTTTTTTATATACGATTATGCGATACACATGAACTCATGTAATAGACATGAAATATAATAATTGAAATAAAATGTAAGGCGTGAGAGCTCATTATTACTCTAAAGATAAAAATAGGAAATATATTTAGGCTATTAAATATGTAAACAAAACACAAAAGAAGTGGAGAAAAATAAAATTTAGAAATAGATTTATGAGAAATTTTCATGTTAATTTTCAGTTTATAGATTTGTAGGTTAGTTTTTTGGTTGTGTTGTTACTTTTTTTGTCTTATTTCAAACTATTATCTATTATTTTACAAGACAATGAATGTACAAGTTAAAATGACAAGAGGCCATTTTAAAATAAACGTCCTGGTAAGCTGCAGCAGTGTGCATTGTTCCATCACGATAATGCATCAGCACATTTTTCAAGACAATCTCAATGCTTGTTGTAAGGGAATTTATATAATGGTAAATCTTATCTAACCCCCATAACAATACTGATTTGGTTCCTTCTAATTGTTTCTTATTTCCAGAATTAAAAGAAAATATCAAGAGTATCATATTGGAAATCCATAAAAGTCGCCAAAGTTCTGAGGAGGTTTAATTCAATGAATGCCAAAGGGGTTAGAGAGTTGACAACATTGGTTACACTCCGACTATTTTCCGATATACTCTCCCGTATAGATTTTAAGTACTATGCAAATTTCCTGTTACTTAGATGTTGACATTATCATACACACTAAAATTACAATATAACCAAAATCTCATTACAACATTTTCATTCATTTTTTTACTTATACTAATTTTGAAATCAATGAGAAAATATAAAGAAATAAAATATAGCCACAATGAGAGTAATTAGAGTACGACCAATTTATAAAATTAAGATATTGGATATGGGTACTTAAAATCTAGTATTACTATTCTTCTAATCTTCGCTTTTATTTTAATTTCGTGTACATAAATACGTATATATAAATCCGAAGACAGGAAAACGATTCATTTTCTTTTTAAAAAAAAAAATATAAATAAATAAAAAAAAAACATTTCAATTTTGAAAATTACGTGCGTATTATGGTCAGAAGATGAATGAAAGGTGCGATGTGTTCAATTTACTTCACTCTGGAATAAAATCTATACATGATTAAGATGTCTTTCGATTGTATAATACGGATAAATGCGTATACATATTATACATAAACAAGCATTGTCCAAGATTTAAAATTAATTTAACGGTCGCTTGATTTTTATAAAAAATATAATCGATATTTTGGTTCTTTTATTAATGCACCTTAAACACTTTTAACAAATCAAATCTAATCAGATAAAGAAAAAAAATTCGTTGATTCAAAATAAAGACGTAAACGTGAAAATATTCGTAAATATAGGTACATATATGATAAAAGAGTTAACCGGAAGAATCTAATTTACGTATAAAAGAATGTATACAAAACAGATACTTTTATATACAATATTATAATATACATTTATTCATGGTTATACAGTTAATTGTATCTATATATCTGTAAATTTCATTTGTAAATGTTTGAATGAAAAATATTTTAATGAGTTGACATGATCTCCTTAATCCGATGTAGGTACCTTCTAACATCTATATGTACACATTTAGATAAAGATTTCATATTGTAACTTCCTGTTACTTTTTTTAGGATAATCACTTGTATTTGAAATTAAAAATAAAATTTAGTGAAAGTCATTCATTGTAATCTACCTCGCCATCTATACTTAATATATGCTCCTCTTTATATTTTTTTCTAATGTGTTTTACATATATAGGGCATAAACTCATACATATATAAGTACCTAAATGCACATATTATTCTAAAAATATATAGATGGGTCAGAATTTTAAATTGTATATCTTATACATTTTGTAATCGCTTATAAAATTTTTCACTTGTATAGCTAAATTGAATGACTATATGAAGGATCTACATATATATATTTAAATATAATAGAAATGGGTCTGACAATTGATAAATCCTTGATAGAATGAAAGGTCATATAAACATAGTGACGTATTAAAAATAAAATAAAAATCATGCCTAAAATCTTAATTTTATATCTATACCTATATGTGCTTACATATATGTACTATATATATACCTATAGTATATGTAAGAATATCTGTGCATGAAATACACTTACATACAATTCTGTCATCGTCATTCATCCCCAATATCCAGTATTGTAAACCATATACATACACCCTCTATTACACATTTATCCTTTTTTTTGTACAATGTATACATAATGAATAATAAACTCTATATTGTCTCAATGGTAAACCATTAAGAGATGGACGAATAAATATTTAAAAATAAGTATACTGCAAATGTGGAAATATATACGGAAATAGATATATTAGGATACAAAATTATAGGCATTCACATAATTGACATTCTTAAAAAGTACTATACATTCTTGATATTTTGATTTTTCACCCTTTATTTGGTAAAAAGTTTGAGGTTATGAAATCTCCATATAGCATATACTAAAAAATATAACAACTGAAATATATATATGTATATAAATGGGAGAGTACAAAATAATATGTTCATATATAGGGTGTGGGTGGGGTCGATGAAATCTGTATATTATAGTGGAAGGTAAAATTTTGATTTGTCTCTAGAGATTGATAGAAAAAACTGAAAATTTAAAGGTTTAGATATACAAATTCAAATTGCGGATATAATATGTATTACATATATGTATGTGTAAGTGGGTCTAGGTGTAAATGTGAAATGTATCCGAAAAATCTAACATCACTTCTATTTAACAGATAATTTTCAATACTGAATTATTTATGAATTTTGATTAACGAAATAAATGAAAATTTCAAAAACTTCATTCGTCCATATTATTTAAAATACAAAATAAATTTCTTATAATAATGTGTATATACATATATGTATAAATGTATTGGTACATTTATGTATTTTTGGTGTATACATTTAATATATTCAATTATTCATATGGACAATCACTTTTTGCGATATGGGTCCATTCCAAAGTTGAAAAATATATGTCACCACTCTAGAAAATTTTTGTGAATAATGTGAATAACTGAAATTTGTATCTATAACTTTTACACATATGATTACGCAAAATATACATATGTATGCATAAATGTATATACAGATAAATATTTAAATTTGTAAAAATTAACTTTACACTATACATCAATGTGTCCATATACTTATATAGATATTTAGTATTTCAAAATTCACACACTTACAAATAAATCTAAGTGATAAACCGTATCCATATATACGAGTATAACACAAGACTAATATTTGAAAAACACGAATTGAAATAAAATGTCACTCAGAAAAATTATCTAAAGCATGAGAAATTAATGAGAGATTTTATAAATTATAAAAGCAAACAAAAAATAAATGCTTTATCACGTCAAAATACTAATTATAATAAAGTTAAAATTTTGTAGATTTTATTTTTACCATTTTTAGATAAATTCTATTCCTGCAGAAGATTTATTTCGTATACACATACGTGTATTTATTCTATAAAAAACTTTTTTAGGTGTAATGGACTGGAATAAAATCTAAAATAAACTCACCAAAATAAAGGCTGAATACGTTAATTATGATACAACATATTCTAGAAGATTTTCTATTACCGAATTCTAGATAGATTTTAGTCACGGCAAATAACGGAAATTTTTATATTTTGAGATTACGATTTTTTTGTTGTTCTGCCTGTTTACTATAAGAATAATATTTGCCACTCTATATACATGCTGTATTTGTTATACACGCACTACAGCAAGTATGGTAACATTTCATACATTTCATGCAAAAAAAAAAAAAAAATAGGTAATGAACTTTTTATTGCTGCCACTGAAACAGTGATCCAACAAATAACGACCCCTTAAATGCTCTGAAATCTTAAAGGAATGATTTCCGGTCGGTCATTAAATTTCGAAAGTGTGTAATTCAAATAACTACGATTATATACGATTGTTTTGTGATTTGCGGTTATACTTTGTTTTGTAATTCAACAGAAGTGGTTATATTATTTCTGTCGTAATTATTTTGTACATAATTTTGTACTTTATGCAATGTTCAGAAGAAGATTTATATCTCCTCTTTCGAGTTTTATTTTTGTTCACTCATTGTGGGGAATAAATCAATGAAATATATAAGTATACTTATATATATTTTATATATAATATGCGATTTATAGTAATCTGATTGTAATCTCTAATATATGGTATACATATAATATTTTTATTTAAAAAATTAAAAATAGGGAAAGACAAATATAAAAAAAATGAAGGAGTGAGGGAGAAAATAAATTCCTTATAAGGTGATAATATGAGGAAAATTATTAATATTATTAACAAAAGATGTACGCAAAGCTAAAATATACTCTAGAACATTAAAACTATAAGAACTATACCTATTTAAATAAAATCTGATTAATCTCAATACAAGGGATATTTGATATGAGTGCCTACATATACATCCTCATATAATGTGAATTAATTATTGGTGTTCTTGTACAATTCTTGAGGAGATCAAGATAAGAAATTTATAATACAACAAATAGGTATACCTGGTCATACACACATACAGACTCGTATATATAGGTAAATATTAATATAAATTTTCGCGTTCATTATTTTAACTTTAAAATGCATTTTGCCTGTGGAAGATTTGTGAAGATATAATTAGCAGATTTTAGAGATATTTGCCTTTTAAAATATCTAACTGCTGAGCGGCTTCCACATATATAAATCTACATATATAATATTCATATATATTTATAACTTTTAAATAAAATAATATTTTTAGTAGATAAATTCCTATTATAAAAAGCTACATATGTATACAACAAAAGTCATATTTGTATGTACGCAATACAAAATTGATTCACGAATACTATTAATTTGAAATAATATCAACTATAACTATCTCTATATGATATGATATAATATGTACATATGTATACGTATATACCATGTACATTGATGTAAAATCATTATAATGATGCTATATATATGTATATTCAGAACTTCCAAGGAATTACCTACGCAGAACAAGAATAACATCTTAATTATGAAGTCTTGCCCATATGTACAATTTATATAATCGTAAAATTATTACGATTTACTTTTCTAATGAAAAAATTGTAATTCTTTTTTTTTCTTAATTTTTACCGTAGATATGTTAGAATTTCTATCATCACCCATTTTCATGATAAAGGATACATTATATAAGTACAGCGATAATTCCAACTATAAGTTTGACCTGTATGCCTGTATATACACATTAAATTTTTATGTAGTTTTATTTACATATTAATACTCAAAAAAAAGAAAAAAAAAGTTAAATAAAATATAAATGAAAATAAAAATATTCGGCAAAAGCTTTGAAAACAAACACAATATTTCTCGGATATATGTATAGTGTGTAAAATCTTAATACAATACCGCATATGTACAGTGTAGTATGGTGTATAGTTATAATAAGCGATCATAAAAGTCATATAAAAATTTTTTTATTAGATACCAGGTGACATTATGACAAGATAACTATATTACCTAGTATATTGTATAGGTTTGTGTTAATATGTATATAAAAAGACACTGTATATATGTATGTATACTCTATGTGCGTAAATATCTGTACGTAATATAAAAGCCTTGGAATTATGCATACAATATGTTTACTTTATTTTTATGTTTTTTGATGTTAATTTTTTTTCTTTCGTTGAAATAATTCGCAATTTAATAGTTAGAGGTATATAATATATATAATATAGAGTATGTTAGGCACGTACCATATAAACAAACGGGTACATTAATACATATATTGTATAAAAAAAAGTACCAACGTATACTAGTCTCATCATAATAGCATCATAATTTTCAACTATGAAAGTGAGGTCAAGCTATGTGTATATTTATGCTCCCGATGGTGGTCTTTTATATATAGTAGATGTTACATATATTCATACATATGGAGAAATAAGAGTATTCATCCTATAAAAGCGCTACATACGAGTATTATAATATGTCCAAACCCAAAGTATACGATTGTGTCAACTGGATTTTTAAGTAGTGAAACAACATTGTAAAGTGTTGAATTGATATGCTACCACAACGCAACTTGTACATTATTTATCATGAAAAACTCTTCAAAAGTGTTCGTGATAATACACAATTTTTTGTTTAATCGTATAATACTTACTTATTTTATGTACAGATAAATATATACAATAAAATATCCTCCAAAAGGCTAAAATATGTTTAATGTACTATGTGTACGGTGTAAAAGCAACCAAAAAGTAGTAATACTATACATATTAATATACTACTTCTATGTACAATTATGATGGTAATCATGAGATAAGAAAAATATAAATTTTATTAGCTATATTTATTTTTGGCTACCGACCATACTTCACTTTACTCTATTAGCACACACACATGTTTGTACATAACTTTTTGTATATGACAATACACACGTTAAAATCAAAATTTTAGTCTATTCACGTCGGATCTTTTCGCAATTGCACTTTGATGATTACAAAAAAAAGTACATATAGGAAAATGAAAACTTGATTCATCTTTATTTGAAGCAGACTTTTCCATAGTGTATAATAATATGGTTATATCCTCTTATCTAAATATGCACAGATCACAGACCAATTTAATATTACTTAATTTTATTCTAGTTTCAAGTCAGGTTTCTAAGCTATACACATGCATAGAGACATATACTCGTATATGTATGTAAGTATTTGTCTTATTTTTCGTCTTAATTTTTTCTTTTCTGTTGATACTATACGATAACCTACATAAGAGGTCAATTTAATTTCCATTGGAATGTGCAAAACAAACAAATAAATAAAACATTCAATTGAATATCCAACACCTACAAAAATGAATGACTTTTCAACATTTTTATGTTAGCTACCATTAAAAATTTTTCATTTACAATGATCCATGATACGAGTATAATAAATGCTGTTGCTCACTTTTTTAAAAAAATATTTTTTTTGTCATCAGATAAAACACACACGCGATCTAATACATTTACGCACTGAATTAATGTGCAAATAGATCATTAATCTTCATCAGGATAAAGGATATCATCACCAACATCATGATCCCATCATCATCATCATCATCATGACGCCAATATAATGCACCAAAATTCATTCAAAAATTTGTCAACGTCACTCTTGGGAGCAAAAATTAATATTCTTGTTTTCCTTTCTTTCGGGTGTTCTTCTATAGGTTTATAGGCGATGCAATAGCTTCTTTTCTTTTCTTTTTTTTCCTTCAAAATATCTATTTTATTGTGTAAATGCAGAAAATTATTTTATAGACCTACAGGAATCTAAATTACAACATATTACGGACAGGTATATAAATAAGGAACTCTTATATTGATGATGAAATCAGAGCAGATGCAGTTATATAAATTGTACTAATGTATATAAAGATATGAATTGATTATCTATTACCACTATTACTGACTGATTGACTAAAATATTTACACATATACATATACATCCAAAAAAGTAAAATAATACCTTCCTTATGTTACATATTTTATACGATTACGATTACGTTAGAAATTTGAAATTTTTGAAATTGACTTCAATCGTTCCACGATTGTGGTTTTTTGGATTCATTTTTTTTTCTTTATTTTAAAGAAAAACTAAAAGATGCCATATCTGAAACGATAAAATTATGATTCAGCTGCTTTATAAATGCAATAATGGATTATAATATGATGTTTATTCGCTAAATATATACGAGTATACGCTGCGGATGAATGTAATTTATAGTATAAAAACGTAATATACTTGTCGTATATTAACAAACAGTAGTGATTATGGAACGTGCTTGATTGTGTTCACACTCAATGCTTATTATGTCATGGATCAATGAAATGATAAAACCATAAAATACGATGTTTAACAAAAATGTATAAGCAATTTAAATAACAAATGAAATTGAAAAAAAGTAAAATAAAAAACTTTATTAAAAAAAATGTAGTATAAAACAGTTCGGTTCAGTTATTACAATCGATCATCATCATCATCGTACACAAAAATACTCTTATTACATATTAAATAAATTTACATTTACATGGGGTTAAATTTTATTTTAAAGGATTTAAATCCGTGAAAATACCATGGACAAGTATATACATACGTAACGTACTGTATATTAAAGAAACTTTATCGGAATTTTTCACTTTCGATCTGTAACAAATCAATTTTTTTAAATCGATTCAACATTATGATGACTTTTTTTTTTATTTTGATTATGTAGACAGGTGCATTTTTTTTCTGTTTACTCAACAACTCTACGTACATATAAAGATTAATACGTGTGTGTCGTATATTAAAAATGCAATACATGTATATAGAAGAAACATTTACATTTTTTTTTTCTACTAATACATATACTTACATATATCTACTCGATGCAGACGAAGATATCATAGAATTATATATGTGCATATGTATATTTGAAAATAAGAAGAAGAAAAAATGATAAATAAAATTTTCAGGATCATATATAGATCCGTTATAAATATGATACATATACATACTTGTGTATACATAAATGAAAATGCATAAAAAAAGGAAAGAAATTGATATGTATTCACATATGCGTAACACTTAATGATATCATAGTCACAATAATGATCCCAGGAAACTCACTTAAAAATACTATATAAATGTAAGATATTTTGTATCCGCGAAAATATGGATAGATTTACATAACAAAAGTGCACAATATACATTCGAGAATATAATATAATGTATACGATATACCTTGCTATAGGTAGTATAAAAATAAAAAAAAAATTCTTTTAGAAGAAAATATTCGTAAACATATTACATATTATTTTTAAAAAAAATGGCACATGAAAGTATATTTTTATGACCTTCACATCACCTGAACTCCCATCATCATATCCTAAAAAATAAAAAAAAAATTAATGAATAAAAATAAGGAGAAGAAAAAATTATATTATAAACTGAACTGAACTGAACATGACTGAACTTAACTGAAAAATTTTCATTTAATAAATAAATGATGATAATCCCAAGAAATTCATTTCGAAAGCACATCGAAATAAGGTTTGAAAATATAAATACATACATATATATTATATAATATGTGAGTCACTATACTTTTTTTAACATTTTTTTTTTCATGATTCCTCTTGGTATACTCCAAAAAAGACTCGCAATGGTGTACTATAAGTGCAAAAGAATACATACATACAAAAAAAAATTGACAAAATAACAAAAGTCAAAAACTGTTCCTGTACACCTATAGGTTCATAAAATACACTCATTTGTATGTATATATGTATGTAAGTATTTATAGTCAGTTACAGAGTTTATGCATATAATATGGAATTATATGTAGGTATAGGTAACGTATACTATATAACGTATTGGTATCATCATCGGTGATACAAAATATGTATGTACATTTTCTTTTAAATCCCAAAGCCTTCTTAGATTATGTACATACATCCAACGTATTATAGTTATACATTTTTTTTTTCCTGTTTATATGTGTGCGGATATGTTGTATGTGATGTTACAATAAAAAAAATATAATTTTGGAATAATACATGCATACTGGTATCTACCCTGCTAGACAAAACTCATTGATGGCGGAAATGATATGCTATCGGGGTAAAGAGGTTTTATATACACTAATACTGCTTTAATTTGTCTGCAAATGTAGTAGTAAAAAACTCAAAGAAAATTTCCTATTTTTTATTTCGATGAGCGTTACGATGAGCTTCTCGATGAATATCCTAATGAACTTTTTGATGATTACATGCATCAATGCCGATATTTTCTAGTTGAGTGTTGTGATGAATTAATCGATGAGAGTTTCGATGATTCTCTTGATGAAGTTCGCGATAAATGACGTCTTGGAATTTTTTAATGTAACACCGTTACTTTAACAGTTTTACTATTCGTGACTTAATGTTTTTATGTTTAGCACTCATTTTTATTGGAGAATTTGTAAAGTAAAGTTCAGAATAATTTAAAAAAGTGTTTGAAAAATTTAGTGAAATAAATTAAATTCAATAAAACATTACTCCTTTTTTGTAGCTAAATTTATGATTTTTAATTTTATAGTATGTATATTATTATTTATTTTCATAGCTAAATACATTTCTACTGATACCTACCCTACCCTACTAAATACATTTCTAATGATTGCCCTAATGAACTAAACCAAAACTCATCAATAATATTCAATACGATCATTGATACATTCATCAATTAAATCATCAATACATTTCTGATGATTGCCCTGATGAACTAAACCAAAACTCATCAATATGATCACTGGTACATTCATCAGTATGTACCTGATGATTGCACTGATGAATTACACGAAAACTCATCGATATGATCATCAGTATATTCATCGAAAACTCATTGAAAACTCATCGATATTCTCACTATTTACTTGTTTCACATACACTATCTGTGTGAAGGTATATAAGTGAGTTTTTTCCCAAGCCTAGAACAAATTTCATGATGATTTTCATCGAAGGGCTCATCATAAACTCATCGATTACTTCATCGAATTGTGTCTAGCAGGGTACATATTATATGCGAGTTTTATATTGTGTGTATATAACACCTGATAGAACATCCACACGACCGATACGCATACTAACATACATATTATATGTATATGTTCGTATAACCATGAATTGCAAAAGGATCTAAGAAAATCCTTAGCGAGTACTCATAAGTAAACAATATGTACATATGTACGTACAATGTACGCACATTTCAGATATTTCATATATGTACTATATGTATATGTATATAGATAGATATATATTAAGGCACATCTGTAGGTTGTACATACTTCATTTTTATGCCTTTTTCTCCTAATAGAATTTTCTTTACACATATACATATATTTACGTATATATGTATATACATTTTTCACTTCTTTTTCATCAACTCCTTAGCTTAAATATAAATACATATACATATATACATATCTACATATGTGTATTTATAAAATAAATTTATTTTATATAAAAGATTAAAGTCATGTGTGTATTGAAAGAAAAAAAGGATATATAAAATTATAACAAGGTCGACAGTATAAAATATAATGTATGTATAATATAATATAGTACTTGAACATTTTTTATATATAAGTATTATATACATACACATATTATACTTCACATACACATATTTGTATTTGTATTAACATATAGATAGAAATATGTTTTTAAAGAAAATAGTAATTTCCAATTGGATATATCCTTTTGGGGCATTTTGAAGTATTATAGTACACATAGGAACAATTCAATATATCCCATGGGATCGAACCGAATATGTATTTTTTCCATATATCTTATAAATATTCACATTTGTACATACATATGAACATGGTACCATTTATGACATAAAAAACGAACCACATATATCTATAATCATATACCCTCTCACATACATATATACATATGTAAACATTTACATGATTTTCCTATATATTCACACATTATAATAAAAAAAGAAATCTAATACTTTGGCCTTCACACATATTTTCTTAAGTCATTTAATTTTTTTTTAAATATAATATCTACATGTGTATATAAAATCATAAATTTGAAAATATATGTAAGTGTATATAACAATAATCAACCAACAGGGACTGAACCAAAAGAAATTATAAGAAAATTTTATATACATATACATAGTATATAGGCATTAGATTCATAAATATTATGTATACTCATATTTTACGCGAAATATTTCACAATATTCACTCGTATTCATATGATTAAAACTTTTAAGTTTTAAGACTTTATATATTATATTATATCACACAATGTTTTACACTTTACTTGAATAATTTATATACAAATTGTAAATGTATTTTGTTCATATATTTATCGTACAAACATACATATATGTATGTAATGTACGAATGTTGATTGTTTATATTATTTTTTTTATTTTATAAATTTATTTTCTGTTAAGTATGTGCTGAAAGTTAGTATCCTCTTGATGATATTTTTTTTAATGTTCTTTTTTTTTCTTTTATTTTTTCTATATTCTTTATAGAGCCTCATATCATCAACATTATTATCACATACGAGTACATATGTAAAAAATTCTTTCACTTAAATTTGTATATACGACTATAAGAATGTATAGTATACATATATATGTATGATGTACGTAAATCTAAAAAAAAAATTAATATACTACTCTCTAACCAACCAACTACATTGCACATATGAGTCTGTACATATGTACATACACTGCGGAACAACTGATTAGGTACAATGTAGAATTTTCATAAAGCAGGTAAATGCAGGTAGCTGCAAACTGAAACATGTGTTAAATTATTGATGCATGGGATTTCCAATAATTACGGAAAATTTTTAGAGGTTTTATGAATTCTTAGAAAATTGACAGGACTTGTTGTGAAATTTGCGGTATAAAAGCGGAGCAAATGATTAGGTACAATCCAAAAATCATCGAATTAGAAGAATTTTCAAGGGGTTTCAATGTAAATAAAAAAGTTGTTTTAATGTTTTAGATTTTTAAATTTATTTTTTTAATATTATACAAAAAAAATTAATAATGCGTATGCTTGCCGTTATTACGAACAAGCTCAAATAACCTATTGGGAATAGAATCATATAAACCATGAATAATATTCAGAGGAATTTGAATCCAGGTTTCTACTACAACTCTTTCCAATTCTATAGCGTCTTCGTATTGTTTTCCATTCGAATAAATACGCCTACTTAGCCATCCCCATAAATTTTCAATAATATTCAGGTCCGGTGACAACGATGGCCAGTCCAGTACATTGAGGTTTTCGGCCAAAAACCATTCTCTAACCTCCCGGGCGGTGTGTATGGCAGCATTATCTTGTTGAAAAATCCAATGCGTTCCTCCCAACACTTCGTCAATATCAGCTGCAGCTCTCTGCAATAATTCTATATACTTTCTTGCGTTCTGCGTTCCCCTTAAAATCCTTATTTCTATCTGTCCCTGGTAAGTTATGGCACCCCAGACCATCAGACACCTTCTCGACTATGACGGCGTGCCAGGTAATGCTGTTCTTTCCTTAAATCGTGGAAATAATAAGAAAAACCATCTGGCCCGTCTAAACAAAATCTTTTCTCGTCCGAGAAGACAACAGACCGCCACTCATCTCCCCACGTAATGTGTTGCCTAGCGAAAAGTAGACGATTTTCTTGATGGCACGCCTTTAGAGCTGGTTTTTTTCTCAATTTCCGCCTTTTTAAAGTGGGACAGGTCTTTAAAATTCTGCGTATGGTCCATAAACTAGCTGACGTTCCAACTTGGTTGCCAATTTGACGTGCAGTCAGTGCTGAATTCGAAGCAGTCCTTAGAATTATTCGTCGTTCTCTCTCTGTTGTCGCAGTTTTGACTCCACCTTTGCGGCTTTTCCCATAGTTTTCTGGGTCTCGAAGATAATTATAAATTACATTTTTGCAGCGACCTAATACTTCTGCAATTTTAATTCCATTATAGCCCTGTGCCTTGAGAACTCTGATTTGCGCTATTTCTTCTGAAGATAAATCCTTTTTTCTACCCATCGTCAAATAAATTTGAATAGAAAAACTACTAAATTCTTACAAAATACTTTTTTAAAAAAAATCTTTGCTAAAACTCTAACACACTTCTTAACAGCAATTCAAAAACTGATATTGTACCTAATCAGTTGCTCCGCTTTTATACCGCAAATTTCACAACAAGTCCTGTCAATTTTCTAAGAATTCATAAAACCTCTAAAAATTTTCCGTAATTATTGGAAATCCCATGCATCAAAAATTTAACACATGTTTCAGTTTGCAGCTACCTGCATTTACCTGCTTTATGAAAATTCTACATTGTACCTAATCAGTTGCTCCGCAATGTATGTTTGTGTGTATAAAATTCATTTTTTATTTTTCCATGAACATCAAAAACAAAACCAACAAAAAAGAAATTGTTTTTCTCTTGTTGTTGATGTTAACTTTTAAACAAACTTTAAAAATGTGCTCATTTAAAGTTAGAAAGATATGTATGTATGTGTATATGTAACACTAGTAGCAGTGTTTAGTATTATTTTTGTTTTCATTTAAAAAAGGAAAACGAAAATGTGAAAAACTTTTTAAATGGAAAAGTACACAATAATGAAAAAAGTAGTAAAAGGAAACTGCACAAAGGAATTAAAAGAAGTAAAATGAATGGGTGTCAAGACAATATAAATGTACGTACATATACAAACTGATAATCGTATACTATACTCTTACTTATATGAAAATGTTTGTAAATCGAATTCACGTGCCTATAAATTTTATAAGTATGTATGCACACATTATTTTATTGGTACACTTTTTGTTGTTAATGAAAAAAGAATAAGTAATTAAACATGAATATAATACCACTACACCTATTTGGTTTTGAAAAAATTCTATAGAGGAAAAGTAGATAAAGAGTACAATTTTAAGAATCTGTACTTAATTATCCTTAATGTGTACACATAAAATAAAGAAGGGACTTTAAAATTGAAAAATAATTATGAAAATGTATAAGAGTTGAACAATATTACCATTGAGCGCATTTATTAACAAATCACCGAGAATGAGATGGGAAGGACATTTAATCAGAATGAATCATGAAAAGCACCCGCGCTGAGTAAAATCTATAACGGACATTCAAAATGAAGAATGAAGAAATGCCGACAGATCAAGGATGAAATAGCTGCACTCGATGGATGAAGAAATGAAAAAATTACGATACAAATAAAATTCAAAAGCAGCAAATAGAAGAGACATAATTCTGGAAGCCAAAGCAACATTATGATCTGTGTAACTATATAGATAATGATCATGATCATATCACGAACGTTTATTAAATTTTGTTCAGATAGGTATTCAAATCAAAAATCTTTTATATAGATGAAAACTGAAGTACAAGTATTTACATATAATATCTACATAGATTAAAAGAATCTCAACAATAATTATTATATGTACACACAGAGCCGTTGAAAACTGGGGTGGATTCACGTAAGGTGATTGCTGATATTCACCATGAATTTCCGTTCACGTATGGTGACAATCACCAAAAACTATCACTAAATGTTATCACTTTGAGGTGATAGCATTTGAGGTGTCACTTTTTTAATTTTTACTATTATTCTTCTTCTACCTAACCAAAAAATACTCATAATCACTTACAATCAATTGGTGTTTGCTGTTGACGGTATATCATTTATTTAATAATTTTGTAATTTAAAATATATTGTGTTATTTTTACAATGAAATTCTCCATGAATAATTGCAACTTACTGAACATCCGGTAATTCCAAGAGATTATTGCTATCTCTCATTTTTCTACTAATATCTTTATTTGAGATTCATTTTCAGAATCTGAAATAAAAAATGCTATAGAAGAAAACGTTATTGAATTCTCTTTATTAATTATTTTTATTCACAATTTAAATTTTTATTTGTTTTTATTAATTGACGTTTGACAACGGGTTGGGCTCGAAATCCCCGACGACAAAACCCCCTCGACATAATCCCCGACGACAAAATCCCCCACGACAAAATCCCCGACGACTAAATCGCCGACGAAAAATTCTAATTTTGTTTTTTTTTTTTTATTATCATATACTAAATTGTAAAGATGTAGAGAAAATTAGCGCGGGCCCCTGCGCAAGGATAATATACAAAATCGTAACATAAACTAAAATTTAAAAACATGCAGAGAAAATTAGCACGGGCCCTGCGCAAGTGTAATACTAAAAATCGAAAATAAGTAGTACATAAACCTAAAATGCAATCATTATAAAAAAGTACATACAAATGTTTTTTCAATATCTTTTTTTTTTTTAGGGGATTTTGTCGTCAGGAATTTTGTCGTCGGCGACTTGGTCGTCGGAAATCATGTCGTTAGGGATTTTGTCGTCGGGGATTTTGTCGTCAGGGATTTCGTGTCATTCCCTTGACAACTATAAATATACTCTGGAATTCGTCGCATTTCAAATCCCATCACCTTTTTGGTGATCACCTGACACGAACAATTACTTTTCGGTGATTACTTTTTAACTGTCACCAATCACCTATCACCAATCACCTACGTGAACGCACTCCTGATTTTTAAGAAAATTTCACTTTTATACTTCTATATAAAAATTCTCAAGAGCATAAAAACAAAAGAATTTCGAATAAAAATTTCATAACTATATAAGAGTACTATTGTTGTTTAGGTGCAAAAAACATTAAAATATACATATCTTCACCATTTATGTACATACATACCTTGATATAGGATAACTGTATAATTAGTCACTTTTGACTATTCACAAATTGTTTTGTTGTTAATTTTCAACTTTTCATTAAAATGTGCATAATTATTCATATACCAATGTATGTATATTTTATTTAAAAATTTTAATTTAAAATAAAAGAAAATTTGTGAATTGTTTTGCTTTGTTATTGGTGTTGGTATTGGAATTGTATTGTTATTTGTTATATGTTAACATATCCGTGTGTAATTAGCTCTGAACATTTTTTTTTGAAAGCCGCAAAGAGAATATTTATTAAGAAAAACCACAAACAGTAAAATTACTACATTTTCCGACCTTATATAATACAGTAGTAGTAATAACATAATTGTCATAGAATACCATAGTACGTACATCTGTACAAATGTACAAATATCTTTTTTATAAGCAAAAAGGCATATAATGTAGTAATATTTATGTACATAGTTAAAGTGAAAATGAATGAGAAAATGTTTGTATTATATATGTATTTTTGTTTAGAAAAGAGGGTGCAATATACGATTGTCCTTCTATTTAGAAAAAATATGTACATAAAGTTGAATAGATTTGAATTATACAGTACATACTCGTAACGAAACTAAATAAAATTAAAACAAAATCCGATGGGTGAAATAGTACCAATTTCTATATAAACAACATTTATTTTTTTTATTATAGAATTCATTTAATATCTAAATCAAATGTATGTAATATATTTTATATGGGATCTATATGAATTAAATATACAAAAACACAAGTAAAAATGTTTTAAGATTTTTAGGAACTAAAAGTGAAAATCGAATATTGTATATATATATATGTATAGATACAACTGCGAATTGTGAGAAAAAAGTTAAAAAAAAAAAAAAACAGTTAGTGAAAAAGTTTCCTATCACTTTATAGTGTAGAGTGTAGAGTTTATTTTTTTTTTTGGTGTTTATTTTTTCAAGTTTTTATGACCATATAAATGTTTTTACTTTGTAAACATATATACTATACATATATACTACATGATACTACCATACTACTATGTGAATGTATACAAGGAGTAATATGACTTTTATCATCCATTCCGCACTATATATAGAGAAAATACTAAATACGTACATACATGTATCAATACATTATTTATATGTTTAAAAATAAGATGTTATCAATTGTGTAGTATCTTCGGTTGTATACAATATATACTATCATACTATCATATTTTCCCTATTTATATGTACATATACATTTGTAACTCGCATATTTACACAGAATATAGATATATGTACATGTGTACGCTTATATAAAAATAAAACTGTAGATTCGAGTACTGTATTGGGTTTTTAAAGGGCAGTTAGGAAGTATTGAAATTACTCCCATGATCCAGGTGTAGAGCACCCAAGAGTGTCGTGGCCAGTTGAATAAAACACCCCAAACAGCAATTGTATTACAATTGTATACATATAAATATAAATACAATTCACATGTATACATTTATATATAAATAAAATATCATTTCATATAGTCATATACAATGGATAAAATTATATAAAAAAAGCAAGCATACAGACAAATAATATACAAACATTTAACTGATGTGAATGAAAAAATGAAATAAACATTTTATTCGGATAACAACTGACTTTAAAAAAAAAATTGTAAAAGGATATGTATGAAAAATATATACAACCATATAACATATAATACACTATCAAACATAAAATATTTATATATATAGGTACCTATGTAGGTATGTATATGTAACTTTTACGTACATTTTATATGAAAACGACTATACTTATGTATATACTATATACATATGCATATACGTAAATTTTATAAACACATTTTAAAATATAAAGGAAAAAGAATTTCATTTTTTTTTATATTTTCGTATATTTTTATTATTATTTTTGTTTTCATTTCAATTTGATGATAATGGTTCTCTAGAAAATTATAAAAGGTAGAAAATCATGAAGTTAAATTCGACTTGATGGTATATTAGAAAAGAGAAAAAGGAAATTGAAGTACAACGAAAACGAAATAATGTGTAAAACAAGAAATTGTGCGATATGTGATGTCGAGTTACTAAAATGAAGAAAAAACATAATAAGTACATATTTGTGTTCGTGAATGTCATCTAAGTCTAAGCTATATGAGTAATATAATAGGAGGTAGGAGTTTTCGATTGGCGACTTTTTTAGGTGTAAAATAATAATTGTTCTTCTTCTTCTATACATTCCTACATTCCAGCCATAGAGACATTGAAATGTTAAAATATTTATTCGAGTGTTTTTTAATTGTTTATTTTTATTTATAAATATATTTTTATAGAAGAAAATTTGTATAAATGTGAGTATGTATGTGTGTCAGTATGTACATGCTACTATTTCGTCTAATTTCACTTTTGATCAAAATATGAACACGTGCCATTGAAAAAAAGGAAATTGTCTGGAGATACATATTCATATACGTACATATGTATGTAAGTATGTATATATTTCTTAACTATTGTACATCAGAAATTAAAGAAATTTTATAAAAAAAGATAAGAGTTTTAAAAAACAATTTTTTTGAAAAATGAAAAAAGAACAGAACAAAAAAAATTGTACATTTTGAAATGAAAAAATATCTAGGGGCAAATAAAAGTGAAATTGAAATGAATTTAGCGCAGGTATTATACTTAGGTACCAGAGTATAAAAATATTGTTTTGTTATGTTATGTTTTGCTACAGATATAAGTAGTTTACCAGATTTAGATGTTATTTGAACTATATAACTATGTATGTAGGAGTAGGGAATGTATCTAACTGTATGTGTACATATCTATTCTATAAGTATATATTTTTATGTAAGTATAATATGTAGAAAAAACAATTTACCAAAAAAAGGACCAAATGAAACAAGAGCGAATTTAAATTTTCTTTATTTTTTATGTTAACTTCAATTCTTTAAATTAAAAAAAAAAGAAAAGTTAACAATAAAATGAAATAAAAATGACATTAAAATATAAATGGAATTTTTATCCTCTAGAAATGACCTTAGATGCTTAGATGTTATACCGTATTACATTTAGAATGATTCGTTTTCATTATATATATAGTATGTGTGTGGGTAGGTACCTAGAACCACTAGAACATAACAAATTTGTATAAATGTTACACATATACATACCAATAAATACCAGATGAATAAATGTTTCAAATACAAGATAAATGTGTGTAAAAAATAATTCAACTAGAGCATAATGCTTACTTGGTTTCATTTTTTTTTTTAATTTTTGTTCAAAACTAATATTATGATGTACATACATGCACTATGTATGATAGTAGCAGTAGGAGTATCCTTGTTAACAGTTAATTCAATGTATAAATTAAAAAATTATTCGAACAATTGATTTAAAAAAAAAATGAATTCTAAACTGAGAAAAAAGTGACAAGGAAACGGATTCATGAATTTCATCTTATATTCATGTGTATACACATTATATGCAAAAAGCTATCAGTTTACATCGATCAAATTTTTTTTTTTTTTTTATTAAAATTTTTCTTCTTTTTGAGTATAATAACGAGAATGATGAAAGCAAATAAACAAATGAAATGGTAGCCACCAACAAAATAATGATGATGATGATGTATTGAAACACGTTTTGATTTAAATTCTTTGAATTAAAGAAATGTGTGTATGATACAAATCGTTCTATGTGTTTTTTAAAGAAAAAAAAAAAAAGAAAAAATTAAAAGAAGCTAAAAATTCTAGAATAAAAGTTCTGTATTATGTATAGTTGTTAAAGTAGATTAATTCAGATAATGTATAGAGGCATTATAGCATATTAATACTATGAAAAAAAATATTCACCAATTCAAAATATAGTATATGTATACGTACTCGTGCAGTTAAACTGCTGTAAAGTGATAAAACATAAATAAATATAATTTCTTCAAGACATTCTCTAATACTAATAAATAATACGTATAATGAACGACATAAAAAAATAAATAAATAAAATAAAATCAAAAGGAATGTGATGACATTCGATCTTTTATTGAGATAAGGTGAACCTTTTTTTTATATTATATGTACATAAATTTTATTTTTATTTGATGTAAAAAATACAGATTACAGAGGGTAACACACATGATATAAAAGAAAAGAACTCCTACGGGATTTTAATTGTTTAATTGTGCAATATTATAAGTATTATGCACATACACATACTCGTATGTATACGTATGTATTATACCATCAGCACCATCAGTTAGAAAAATGAAAATTAACAGAATGAAAACTAAAATCTTAAGACATATTACACGATATAGATCGTTACCCATAATAATGAGAAACAAAAGCATCATTTTTTTAAAAGATTATTTTTCATTTTATGTTTTTTTTTTATTTTTATTTTTCATAATTGATATCATATACGGATAATGAAAGATATGTATGTATAAATAATATTTAGCTTCAATTACTGTACATGTATTATACACATATAAGTTCATACATATGTGGAACAGTACAACTAAAAGGATATCGCCTTATAAAAATTTTCTGTTGTGTCTCTTTTGTAAATAATAAAAACCAAAAATTTCAACAAAAAAAAACATTAAAGAAAAGATTAATACCATATAGGAATGAATGTAATGTATGTGCCAGCGCCAAAACGGGGCAAAACAACTTCCTTTTAAAATTGCTCAATTGTTTATTAATAAAAATAAACAACAAACCGCCTTATTTTCAGACCGTATAGTAATACCAACATGTTGTATATTGAATTTAATTTCAGGGCTATATCAGATCAGTATGTAAAAGGAAAATGAATAAAATTCATATTTATAGTGTACATGTGTATAATAGAGGTACCCAAAGTAAATGGTTTATTTGAAAAGAACATGTAGAGAAAATACATGTATATACATATGTAATAAGAGTAAAACACCAGCACCACATCATAATTAAATTATTTAAAATTCTTAGAAAATTGATCATGATTTTTTCTTATGCTTTAAAGATATCATTTTTTAAAGAAGAAAATTTGAAAATTCGTATATCCTGTGTAAGAAACGAAATGAAAAGAAAATAAATTCATAACCTCGTATGTAAATAATTTTAGAATGAACAAACGAATATTTGTTTCTTAAATTTTAATATTTAATTATTTTATAAGTACAATAAAAAAAAAAAAAAATAAAATAAAACAATTCTATTGTATATGTATGTAAATAGAAAAAGGATATATTTCGAGAATTTTAAATAACAATTCAAACAGGATATACATAATAACATTTGTTCAAGGAAAATATTTATCCACCGGATTCTTATAAATCACTAATTAAAAGACATTTTATACATTTTCTACGGATGTGTATATACGTAATATATACATGTGTATTTGTTTCTAGTAATGTCTTTTAGGTGTATGCGTTATTAAGTAATTATTTACATTAAGTAAAATCCTTTTATATTTTTCGTATCCGTATGTAGATTGTATAAATGTACATACGAGTATAAACATTGTGTATGAACAAATTTAAATATTTTTGTTTTTATTAAGCTTCTTTTATTTTTATTCTTAAATAATATCTTAAATATATCCTTTTCAGGATGGATACATAAAAGGATAATGTAAGTAACCACCAGAAAGCCAGAGCTATATAATTATAAATTATACACTTATATTTGCTACTGATTATATGTGATATATGTGATGCACTTAATTCCTTTTCGTCGTATATGAGTATGTGGGTGTATGTATCTTACATTTGTATTACTTTTTTGTTTTGTTTTGTTGTGCATATGTGACATAAGCGAATATTATATGCTGTATATTTACACTTTGAAATGAAAATGCATACATTTATTTTGAAAACCTTAAAATAAAGACTACTTTTGGGCTAAATATTCTAATTATCTTAGTGTTTGTGTGTTTGTTTTCGTGTCGCCAGTGTCGCTCTGTCGTTATTGTCATTATTTTTTTTTATTAATGTAACTAAAAAACAAAAGAAACAATAGAAGATAGAAGCATATAAGTCTAAAATGGTACAGATTACAGGTAAAATAGAAAAAATACTTAAAATAATAAAATGACAAAATGTAAATTCAACTATATATACGTTATATAAAGTACAAAATTGAGTTTCACATTTATCTATTTCCATGTTCTCATATATAATTCACTTTGAATAGTGGACGTCATTTTATAATTTATCATCCGACATTAAAATTTCACTTTTATAATGACAAAATAAAATAATAAAATTAAAAAAATGAAAAATAAAAGAATATAATAAAGGAAAATGAATCTGATATTTTAATATTCATGTGATAATGTCATTTAAGAGAATTAATTTTTATTTTAAATCCTTACAAAAGGCTATTCTATGCTTGCTGTATAGTACCAATAGTACCAAATATATGTATATATATACATATGTGATTTTATAAAAAATTTTTCCTTCTAATGGTAACAGTAACACTCAGATTGTACATACTTTAAAATTAGATTATAAAGTTTAGATGAACTTATTTACATATGTGCATACGCTCAGTATACGAGTGATGTGTCGCACATATGTAATGCCATTGACTATATAATAATACATAATGTAATAATAATACATATTATAATACATTATGTATTATTATATAGTCAATGGCAATGCTTAAATTAGTTATTATGATGGATAGAATATAAGAAAAAAATCGCAAAATACTTAAGTACACGGATTAAAGAACACAATAATTTTTTACTCTTTTCTGATGAAGGTGTTGTAGGTGTAGTGTAGTTATAGTATTAATTGTTAAATGTTGGAAAAGTTATATCGCGTTTTATCATTTTGTTTAAAAATGGATTATAATGATTAAATAATTTTTTTCCTCTAATGTTGACATTTAAATATACTTTTCATTTTGAAAATTAGACGTCAGATATTATAAAATAATAAATTTAACAATTTTTTTTGTTATATGCCTATCATCACAGACAAATATAAATTGTCTGTGCTATCATATAGTAACTTTTTCGTATCATAGAAATATAACGTTAAAATGATTAAGAGCAGGTTATTCTGATTTTACTGATTTTGGGTGATTTGGGTACACGTTTTCTCAGCCATTTTTTATCCAATTTTTATGATATATGTTTTAAATGAAAGCTCAATGGGTCTAGAGTAAACTAAGTGGAACAAATTTTTCAAAAAGGTTTTAGTTTTTCCTGTACAGGATAATAAGGACGAGGCTTTCTTCAAATTTCAACGTGCTATGGTACACTTTTTCTCCGTAACTACACCATGTATTTTTCTAAAATTTTTGTCATACATCATTCAAAGGGTGTAGAGTGAACTAAGTGGAGCACTTTAGTAATTTTTGTCCTTATTAGTCCTGTAGAACGCTTTGAAGAGAGAAGGATTTTTACCAAAAATGTATAGATTTTAAATGTAATTTTTCATGGGTAGATGATTGCGTGTTATACTGAAATTTTCATATAAGGTAATTCGAATGTTCTTTTTTCGATTTCGAAATAGAAAAATAAAAGTTTTTACATTATTTCAGAATAATTAGTAATATAAAATTCCTATTTTTCACAAAAATTTTGTCACAGATAATAAAAATGTTTTGCATAACTCTTGGCTCTAAATATATCAATTTTTCACCGATACGTTTATTCATTTTATACGAATAAAAATATTATATATGTGTGAGTGGTATATATTCAATAAACAACAAAAAAAATGTTTCCAATTGCTATCATACGATCGCCGAAAACAGAAGAAAAAAAAATAAATAAAAAAACAAACAAAAAAAAAAATATGGCATAGCCAACATAGCAAAGCATTGCAAAGAAGCTACCTGCTATTATGATGTACAATATTGTATATTGTATATAATGTGTATAATAAGCACTAAGAATAAAATAGCTGGAGTAAGGAGTAACCTAATGATATTTATATTGTATGAATGTATGTATATGTTATATGTACTTATATTCATATAGTATATTCATTACATGATATACGCAATTATATACACAAATGTTTATATCTTGTATTTCAAATATCATTTAGAAATTATCAATACAGGTTTGTAACTCGGTAATATGTATGGTAATATAATTTTGCTTGAAGGATAATAATAATATGTATTCCAAAAAAAAAAAAAACAATCTGTACAATACAATCCTTTATCGTTGCGACTTGCGAATAAAATAGCTGAGCTGGAGTACTAATGAACATTGTATATTGCATGAACATATGACGTGGAATGACTGTATGTATACATATGTATATGTATAGGTATAGTCTTTTAACTTGTGTAATATTATTTTTTTTATATAGGAATATATCAATTTTTCACCGATACGTTTATTCATTTTATATGAATAAAAATATTATATATGTGTGAGTGGTACATATTCAATAAACAACAAAAATAATGCTTCCAATCGTTATAATACGATCACCGAAAACAGAAGAAAAAAAAATAAATAAAAAAACAAACAATAAAATGACGTGGTATAGCAAAGTATTGCAAAGCAAATACTTGCTATTATGATGTACGTACAATACTGTATAATAAGCACTAAGAATATATTATATCAGATAAGACTTTCAATGATTATATGTACACTATGTTGTTTTGTTATGACGTGTACTTTTTTTTATGAAATTTTTTTTTGCTTTTTCTGCCTTCGGTCCTCATATAATATTAAGAATTGATTTTGTTTTTTTTTTCTATTAGTTGCGCATTTCATATACCCACAAAATTTACAAAACAAAATAAAAGAAGGTTAGTGTAAAATAAATGAAAAAAAAAAATAATAACAGAAAGTAAACTAACACAACGATAAAAATATTTTTTGAATGTATTTGTTAGCTATTTTCGTCGTGTGAGTTTTCAATTTTAATTTTTGATTTCAGGAGGGCATCCTCTTAATAGAAGTATAGAAATAGTAGAAATAGACAGTAACGATATGACGAATAGTTTTATAATATTATATATTATTACCAGTGCTTCCTTTCTTAATTTTAATTATGTAAATTAATTTATATAATTAATAAATAATAATAATAATATATATTATTAAAATTCATGTAAATATATCTACTATTCATAAATTCATAAATTATAATTATAACGTACAAAATTTAAATTTAAAATTTGAATTTTTAAATATAAAATACTATAATTCTTAAATTTATTTGATTTTATTTTGATATTAAATTAAAATTTAATGAAATCCCCAAGAGATATGCAATATAAAAAATAAGTTCCACAATTTTTGTACCAACAGCACAAATAGAACCAAATTAAAAACTGAATTTTGTAACTGTCCGATCCGATATTACGATATTATGTATTTATATTTTTAGAAATTTTTTAGAGCAATAACGCGATGTCCTTACGAAATAGATACCAAGAATACGTTATGAGTAGTAGTAGTATTCATAATTAAAAACATCTGAGAATACTGCTAATTCTCGAAAATTTTTAAAGGTCTAAAAGGTTGGAACTTCTTTCTTTTATTTTTAACTCTTTAAATTAATTACAAAAATTAATTTAAATAATTTTTTAAAATTATGTTATTGGTGTTTTACTTTTGAATTTTGAATGAAACTCTTAATCACTTACTGAGTAGGTACTCAAAATCTCGAATTATAATTCATGAGATCATTTTCTCAATTAAAAATTAATTACATGAAAGCATGAAAGTGTGCGTTATTTTAATTTATCTATTTTGAAAGAAATCCCAAAATGACATTCAAAGAAATTGTTATATTTCAATATTTGTGCTAGTATATGTATTGAATATTTTTTTGTGTTTATTTTTGATTCCGTTTTTATCTTCTTCACAATTATTTATTAAAAATGTTCGTGTAACCGCAATAGCATAAATTTTTAAAATATGTACATATACTAGAGAAATTTTAAAAGTATTTTTTTCTTCTACTTCAACCACAAAAATCTATGGTATATGGTTTACATACAGATTTTAACTTTTTACATAATAAATAAATAAAATCTCGTAATTAGTTAAATTAAAATTTTATTGAAAAAAATTTCTTTTATACGATTATGCGAGTACATATTATTGTATTTTACTTTTATAAATAAATAAATAAGTATAAAGTTATGCAAAAAGGTTAAAAATCTTACCTGAATAAAAACTGTCACTACTGTTATCGTCCTCATTCATTGTAATATCATCATCTACAACTGGATATATATCAATGGAATGATGTTGTTCTTTTTCTGTCACTCCATCATCAATTTCCATATCTTCTACTTCGTTTTCAATTCTTTTTACTAATTCATCAGATTTAGTAGCATTTCCATCATAATCATCTTCATCATCATGATTATCATTGTAAAATTGTGATTTTTCGTTATTTTCTCCAACATTTTTCTCTAAATTTTGTAAATTAGTAACTTTTTGTTTTATTTCAGTTTTCATAGTCGCTATAATTGTATCAGTTGTTTTATCAATTTCATCTGAAAATATGTATATATGTATGTATGTTTAAGTTTGAGATTAATATATATATGTATTTCTTAAAAAAGAGATTGAAATTAATATATTTAATTTACTGTAAATTTTTTTTTTCAACCTTTTTAATTTTTTTAATTTTGTAACACATTTCTAATTATATTAAATTGTTATTTTATCCTTTTTATCTCTACAACATACTCATATATCCTTCATTAATTTTTATTTCTCATTACATTTTCAAAAGAACATATAAACAAATTATTCTGTGTTAAGTATAGACAAAAAAAGAAAAAATAATTTGAAATTCATTTAAATTTCAAAATAAAATAAAATTATTTTTTATATTTACTATATAAAATATAATATGGAAAAAATTACGAATATTACAAATTTTGAGAGTAACATATATTTATATACATAATTACATACACGATGGTGAGTTATGTAAATATCTGCATCATTAAATTAAATGAAACCACCTAACGAAAAAACAAAAATAAAATAAACAGTAAAAATAAAATACTATACTAAAACAAAAAAGCAACAAAACAGAGAAAATACATATAAACATAAAGGAACATTATGAAATTTGTCTGCGTCCTTCACTCAAAATAAAATCCCATATTGATGTTGCACAAGAGTTACCTCCCATGGGAATGAACCCGTTCTGTGTATATTCACACATATGTAAATGTATGTATATTTTATAAATGTATATATATGTACTATATATGAATGTACATATCCAACATAACTGTAGATTATATAGATAATATATTTTCAGCTTAAATTCTATTGGGAATTAAATTTATGTATGTACATATATAATTTTTTTTTGTATACAACAAACACATGTGAGTGCCTATATAGATACATGTACATAGATGCAGGCACGTAGGTATGTATATTTATTTATATATAATAATATACGAAAAAGGACGAAAATGATATCACAGAGGATAAAAAATATAAATTCACATAACTACGAGCGTATATACATTCATAAGTCTGAAATTAATCTTTACGCATATACACATATGAATTTAAATATAAATATATGTTTGTATGTTTGTTATATATGTTATATTATATACATTATATGATACTTTCCTTTTATAATCCTTGAAAATATTCATACACATATTTAATATGTATATATATGTGTGCATATATATACAGATTGTATTCAATGTATGGAGATATCTCTCTAGACACGAATATACTCTTTTTTATTCATCTATATACATATATACAAATATACAAATATACTCAAAATACAAATATTTTATCATACCTTACATAAATATCAGTAGGATTCAGGACACAGAACACAGGATAATATCATTCATATCAGAATATCAGAATGTCAGAATAAAGAATTTACAAAGTTTCTTTTTGCTCATATCAACACATACGTATACTATATATACATAGATACACGTACACAAAACACAGCGCACACATAATATTAATACATACATATATTACATTTGTATACATAGATAGGTACAACATCCCAATGTCATATCCTTTTTCATTTCTCTGTGAAATTATTCCCATGACAAATAAATTGATGGTGCAAGCGTATTTCAGTGTGTTTAGTGTTTCCTCTTAAATTTTTGGTTTTTGTTATTTTTTTTCTCCATTTTTGGTGCTCACTTTTCGACTCCTTATTAAATAAATTTTATTCAATATACACATATACATATATAAAATATATCCTTTTTGTATAAGTTACGGAGAAAATTTTTTGGTTTAAGATTTTGTGTTATGTGTATATGTGCCGTTGTTTGTATATATATAGAAAGAGTCAACTGGGAATCAAACATTTTATCCACTTTGTTTGTCCTTCTTATGTGAGTACTAAACAAAATTTTTATCATTTTTATACACAAAACTTTCAATATATTTATATTCTTATTTCCATATATGTACATTTATACATATCTGTACGTATATATACTCGTTCTACATATCACACAAAATATTCTGATTACGAGATATTGCACTACTGGGTTTATATTTTCTGACATTTGTGTGAATAAAACCAATAAGGAAAAGACATAAAATTTACTCTTTACTGACAGAGAAAATATATACTTGTGAATGTGACTTTATACTCATATATGAATGCAAAAACAATAACATAACACCTACACATACAATAATTCGAGTATATGTGAGTAAATAGAGTATGCAATTCAGTTCAATTGTATTTAAATAATGTATATAATTTGAACTCAAGAGTAAAATTCATTTAGTATTAAATATAGAGTCTGAAAGTACATATTTCCGTATTTTGTTGTATAATTATAATTGAATTTTATCCGGAAATGAATAACACGTGGTTATACATTTGTGTACATTATGTATGTTATATGTTATGTACATTATTTGTAAATATACTAAGTAAAATAATATAATAAAAAATATAATTATTAAACTAAAACTATTACTAAATTTGATCCAAAAATTTTGATAATATGTAAATGTATTGATAAATAAATTAATTATTTGAATAAAACTCTAGTGGTACTTAAAATCTAATTTTATTCATATCATTATTTATAATGTAATGTATTGTAAATTTATAATACTTTCATAAATCCATTAAAATATTAAGTTACGTGTTACATTTATTTATATAACACTGAGCCGAAAAAATATTAGGCTTCTGTTCCTATCGTTTTCTTATGGATAGTCTTCAGATATGAATAGTTTTCTATAGCTATCCGGCTACCCGGTAATAAATTTGTTTCGTTTCTCCTCTTGAATTTATTTTAAATTAAATTTCTTATATACAGAATGTTTCAGTTAGTAGTACAGACTATATGCCGATGAGTTGTCCATTATGTGATTGTGACAAAAAAATTATATTAACTAAAATTTCTATCGACCCTATTTTCTACGCTAGAGGGCGTTGAAAATTTTGAGTTTTTGCAGGACCTTCTAACACAAAATCGTGTATAACTTTTTGTACACCTTAGTTTGGAAAATTTACCCCCTTTCTTTTGATATAATACAACAAGTAATTTGGAATTCGGATGTAGATAAAAAGAAATCCTAAAGTCAAAATTTATGACGAATTTTTTAAAAAATTTTGAGTATAAATTGGGTTCCTGAAAAAAATTTGCACTACAAAAAATATTTTTATTTTTGGAACCGAAGTACAAAAATGTTCTCTTTTAAACAAAGAAACCCAGAGAATGATATCTTTATCCGTTATCGAATTATTAAGATTCAAAGTAGTACAGAAATGGTAAAAAATGTGCCTACCTTGAACTTGTAAAATTTGTTTATTGCGGAATATTATTTTTCTTTCGAATTTTGACATTTCTTTTTAGTATGGTGTACAAAGAGTTATATACACATGTACACGATTTTATGTTAGAAGGTCCTGCAAAAAACTTAAAATTTTCAACGCCCTCTAGCGTAGACAATAGGGTCGACAGAAATTTTCGTTAATATAATTTTTTTGTCACCACATAATGGGCAACCCATTGGCATATAGCCTGATACTACTAACTGAAACACCCTGTATATGTATGTATTGCATTCCTCTTTTTCATTAAAAACACACTGACGTTCTGAACTGATGTATTTTTATAGTTTTATACTGTTTTTAGTGTCGTATTATATTAAAACTGTCGACTTACTTTTTCGAACAATTTCGCCTATCTTTCGAACTGCAAGTATTTAATTGTAGTAAAAAATAATTAAATTTCTAATATTATATCAGAGTACATTTGTTTTTATCACAAAAACTTTTATAGAAAAAAAAATAAAAAACAGTAGCTTCCCAAATACTTTTTTGAGTCAGTGTAAATATTTTATCTGATTACATTTTCTATTTCATATGGATCATTCTTTTTTAGTTCTCTATCTCTTACAGGTATATGTATTAAATTCATAAACAAAATTAAAATTATACACGATTTCTCAATATTATATTATATAAATTAAATTGTATTTTATCTTCAAAAAGAAAATTTTAAAACAAATAATAAAATAAAATTTTATATTTGATAATCATCATATCCATATACATACATAATATTATATAACCTTATAAGCACGAGTATGTTTCTTTTCCACATACGTTAACATGTACATAATGAAATGATTTTATTAAAAAATTCGCATTTTAAATAAATGAAATGTTATCCATTCGTATATTTCAAATAAAGTACATTTTCTTCATATACATGTATCATGTATGTGTGTGTCTAACTTCAAACGTATATTATATGTATATATGCATAAATGTACATGATATTATTCAGCTCACATAAAATCGTATTAGAACAAAATAATGAAAAATTCACAAATATACACATATAATACATATGTATGTACGAATACTCTTACACCACACAGCAAATCGTTCTTCAGCAACTAAATAAAACTTATTAGTTTTCTACATAAAATTTTCTGCTACAATAATACACTCTGTATCTGGATCCTATTTATCTATCTAGTTTATCTATTTTATGTGTACATTATATGTATACTGATGGTATCTGGTATCTATCTTTACATACATACTCGTACATATATATTTATATCTATTTGTTTCTGTTACATTTTTCATTACATTTATGTACATTACACATCATATTCCTCATATATACATTCACGTATACATTTTATAGTACACTTAAAATGGCCTTTAGTCCCAGGTGGAACTGATTCTGATTAGTTCGATCTCAAGAGACCCATATATACCTCCACATAATTTTTCCATTCATATCTTTCTTTCACATATACATATTTAGCTATCCACCTACCTACACCTATCTTTTATACCGTGTTCCATTTCACATTTCACTTTTACCGATTTATTTTATTTTCAGCCATCATCCATCACCCACCCAATAGTCAAGTAAGCAAAGAAAATCTCCATTGGGATTCCCTTTTTCAAAATACATATCTACACTCTGTATCTATATATCAATGTATACAAGTACATATACGAGTATAGTACCTATATATGTATATTCGTAATTTGTACAAATAAATATATGCATTTTCATATACAGTAAACACATAAGGATCAAATTTATTTAGATGTGTTAGTATAATCGAATTTCATTTCAGATATATACATGAATGTATTTGGGTATTTGTTCATAATATGAAAAATACGTATAGATGTTGTATACAAAAATTACATGTACTGACGCTTTGTATAAATACGTAAGCTTTATGAAATACTTATGCTGGTTGATGTATAACTAAATAAAATATTTTTGTATATACTACGTGAATAACACATATATATGTACGTACATTTATACTTTACAAATGATATACACACATACGTACGTACTCGTATAAAGGGACATACATAACATAACAGAGAAATTGTTGAGTGAGTGTCGAACAAATACATTATCTACACTTTATAAACACCCAACTATATACATATTCATATTCATATATACATATTCATATATCATATGTATATGTATAATATGCATATAGGTACATGCAGACATACGTAAGTAATTTCTATATTCACAGTTTTGTTATAAAATGTGCATAGGTGAGTTTATATTCATATGCACATAGGTACATATATCATTATAACCAACACAAATTCGATATAAAACTTTTTCAAATTTTGGAATATAAATGATGATGATAGATAGAAACAAAACAAAAAAAAATACTACATTTTCTTTACACGTGTTTATTGACGATGAAATGTTTATAAAATGAATTCATATTTTATCGAAACTCTATATAATCATGTATATATACAATTGTATGTAATTTGTAAATATGTATGTGTGAGTCAAAGTGTAAAATTATTTAGAAAGGAAGAATTGCGATAAACCAAACCAAAATTATACATTATAAAAATTAAGGATACACATAAATAAATGTATGTTTTATTTGATCTCTATTATCATCTGATACCTACTTATACATATACTATATACTATATGTACGTACATATATGTATGTATATATCATATGTAAACTTATCTAAGCACCATATTACACTTTATATATTGTTTAAATAATTTCATTTTTATTTATCATTTCTAACATTTAATTTGGGAATGGGATTAAAACAAAATTCATAGTAATGTAATGTAGTGTAGTCTAGCTCATCAACGTCATTCATTTACTTATTTTCAGTTTCAATTTCATTATTATAGTGTGTTGATAAGTATCAATATGTGTAGATGTATTGCATGATTACATGCAAGTATACATAAATATGCATACATATGTTGTACATGTCTATATGTACAGTATATATGATTGAAAGATATTATGCAAGCAATATAATCTCTGATGAATGATTGACGTACATATATAAATGTACATGTACGTATACGCATATAACGTATAAATGGTATATAAAAGTATAATCTAAAAAGTATATAAAAGTTAAAATGAAGGCATGAAGGGTATCATTCTTTATGTATGAGTATGTTCGAGTATGTTCTAGTAGGATCATCATTCCGTTGTGATATGGCACTTATGGGAATTCTATTTACCATATTTTAGGCCCAAAGCGTTCACTATGCTATATACATATACGATTAGAATCTAATTCTACGAGTATATACGAATTATATATTTATATACAAAATATTTTATAATTTTGCATCATATACATATATTATATGTGTAGTCTTCACAATATGTATATGGCTAATTCTAAAATTGGCGACATACAGTTTAAAGATAAAGAACGAGTAATAACTCAATAGCATCCCTTCAATTATTCAAACATTTTTTTGACGATTTCAAAGTAGAAGTCCTTGTGAATAATTATGCAAAGTCTTTGGTCAAAAGTCCTTTAATCAAAAAAGATATAAAAAAAATAAACTCCGTTGGCGACATACTCAAAGAAATTAGACCAAATTGACATCTTGATAAAAATTCTAAATTTCTTCGAAGTTACAAGCCGTAAATTCAAATGATTTTTATTAAATAGTTCCATAAGTAATAAATTGACATTTCATTCACTAGTTTAGAAAAATTGTAATTTTATAGATTTTAAACTGAATTTACAAAACTGTTGGCGACATACATAACATCCTTCAAAATCAATATGGATTTTTATTACGAAATTTCGACTTTTCAAGAAATTTTTAGGAAAACTTTCAAAAAAAGAACACCAAAAAATAAAACGATTAATATTACCTTATAATTGAAAAAAAAAATATTTTGAAATATCTGCTTTATTCTTAGATTCGGAAAAAAATGAAATCTAAAAAATGGCATATAGGTTGACCTTTTATTAGAATTAACCTAATAAATATGTATGTATATGAGTTCTACCACGTTCTACTAAGGTACACATTATAATTATACTTTTATTTGATTCCTTGATCAATTCAATATTTTCTGTTATTTCTGCTATTATTTTGCTTATTTCAAATATTTTATTCGCGCTATAATCCATGTTACATATACATAAGTATGTACGTAGGTATAGTTTCAAATGAAATATGTATTCAATTTATATCGAAAATTTCCCATTTACATTTATATGTATATACGCTTGTGTATATACATTTATTACATTCTTATACCATTGATAACCATATAGTTATCATCATCATCATCATCATCATCATTATCATCAACATCAGCACAGCAACATCATCATTAGAAAAAGAGCATCCAGTATAGAGATATGTATTTATTTATCTAAAAATACACTGCCTCTATATAAAGCCTCAAAAAAACACTTTCATTGCCACCATTCATTTAAATCTCTTGTGAATTCGGTATATGCAATTTGAATTAGAATTTTTGGAATTCACGTGTTTTGGATGTTAGTTCAAAATAATTTTGTGTCTATTTTTTATCTTTCTCTCTGTATATGTATAGGTACCTCTATATTTGTTTTTCACTTTTCAAATTTTACTTTTATATTACACTGTGAATATGATGATTATTTCTACTTACACTACATGTGGTCGTTGTGGATACAGGATACCTACCACATATACGATCAAAATTATTTAAAATACTCGTATGCATATGGAACGCGTTATGTATTACGGTATTACATACTACAATATGATTAATATAATCGTGAATTCGCGTACATAAATTCCCTTTAGGCTAAATGAAAAATATGTAGAATATGTTTGGTATCGCATACATACATATATGTACATACATGTGTATATACAATCATACAATACACAAAAATATTGTGAACAAAAATAACTAACACACATACCTAAACATACAAATGTAAAAGAAAACAAATAAAAATCATTATTGTATAATAAAGGGTAAAGGTGATCAGTGAATAATATGAAATACGTATATGTATGTATGAAGGTAGTGGTAGATAGGTAAAACAAAGAAAAATAATAAGAAGAAACTTAAGTATCAAATGTAGGTAATGTAAGAGAATGAATTTATAGTAAAATTTATTTACTATACATCAAGGAATATCATACATAAAATGTACAATCATGAATACCTAGACCAACTATAAAATAAGGAAGAAAAACGTTGAAAAATTCGTTATGGATATAGATGGTTGTATAAAAAATATAAATTGTATGTTTGTATATGAATCTATATTTTCGAATGATATGAAGAACAGACATAATATATCCTGGATATGGACAAATACAATCAAGAATGTATGATATATACATCAAATAGTATATGTATACGTATGTACAAGAAGTTACATAAAAACAACAAAACTATATATTAACTGTGATGAAACTGCTATCAGAATGTCCTTGTGTCATTTAACATAAAGTTTTAATGAAAATATAATATATACTAACACACACCTATATGATAATCTGTCTATAGCTTTTTCATATAGTTTGTATACATGTATATTTGTAATGAAAATTGAACTATATACTTATATACCGAACCGAGTATGTATGTATATCGAATCGAAATATTGTGCTAGAGCCCATGGGAAAACTAAAAAAATTTTCCTTTTCTCAATATAGTTATAGTATAGCGTTATAGTTATGTTGTGATGTTATATTTTTTTTTTGTTTTTTTTTTTGTTTTATTTTTACTTATCTCTCACTTTTACTTTATACATAGTTCAATTTTGATCACCTTCTTTTTTGGTAATTGTATTACTTATCCTTCCAGAAACAATTTCTATAAACTGAATTTGATATTTTTGACGTTTATATAATGTAGGTGTATGTACATTGTGTGCGTATATAAAGGAAAAAATTATATTGAAGTTTATAAACATCCACAAAAATTTATCACTAGGTAAATATGATAGTATTATAGATTCGAGTATTATTACAGTATTTTATCTGTTTGTATAATGGTTTTGCTTTGTACATACAATGCATATATTTTTTAATTTTATGAGATTTTTATATTAAAATCAAGTGTTATCAAAATATTTTGATACAAATTTTTGCTTATAATACATATATATATTAATATTATATCATCTAAAATCCTTTTTTATATATATACATTTTGGTGGAGGTGGGCATATGTACTTATTTACATACACATTTTGAATATTAGGTGAAACAAATTCGAAATTTATGCGCGGATAAACAAAATTAAATTTTTGAGATTAATGGTTTTGAAATGACTGAAAGTCAGAAATTTTTAACCAAAATGTGAAATTGAATATTTTTAGAGAAATTTTGTGTAGGAATTCTATAAAAATGTTGGAATAGCAAAGTCTATATATTACATATTACCAAATATAACTTAATTTAGAACATTTCAGGGGCCATATGCAAAAAATGTAGCAAATGATTATTTGCTTTATTTTTTGTAGACTTTGCCATAGTAAGTGCTGAATATCGGTATGCAAAAAACTCAAAAAACGTATAGCAAATGTTATTTTGCTTGTCTACCTTTTTCGGAGCTTATAGACTTTGCTATTAGTGCTGAATATTGGTATGCATAAACTAGCAAATGCTATAAATTTTTTGTAGTCTGCTATTTAGTTGTCTATAAGACCATTTGCTATAAGTTTTTAACCTGCATAAACAAGAAACAAGTGAAAAAGGTATTTTATTTTAGGTAAACATTTAAGATGTTGTTTTTGTTTTCTAACTAAAAACACAAGATATGTGCTTGTAAACAAGAAGGGAAATTCCAATACTTCCTTTATTATGGAATATTCCGCTTAAAGTAATCGGTGACGGCAGTGGCAGTGGCATGGCAGTAAAATGTTTAATCCATACTTATGTTATGGATGTTGATTACATAAGTTAGAGCTAATCCAAACCTCCAAACCGAGCAACATTTTTACTGCTTAGACTTCATAATTGCAATTTTCATTTTAAAAATTTACATTTGAATGGGTATACGTATTATATATATATATATATATACATTTGTATATTTTATAACATTCTTTATATGTACACAGTAAATAATTCAAAATGAAGATAAAAGCATCAGTACTTCACAGAAAAAAGAGAAAAAAAATGTCATTTATTGCACATAAAATTTAAAAATCTTTTTTGTTTTTAACTAAAAAAAATGATACTTAATAAACATGTTCAAAATGCGCTGCCGCCGCTGACTAATGTAACTGGACTATTATAGCGAACACCCAATGTAAGCTTTGCTTGCTTTACTTGCTTTGACAACTAAGTAGAAATAATGTGTTTAAAAGTGATTACCCCCAATGAGCAAAGCAAGCGAAGCAAGCAAAGCAAACAAAGTCGAAAGTTGGTCTACTTTCCACTTTTTAATAACTTTGAACGCTTTGACAATTAATACATGATATAATTGATTATTGGTGTTGGTGTGATGTATTGCATTCCATAATAAATAATCAATGTATATACGTGTATATTACATATGTATATGTATATTATATTAGATTATATGTACATATATGTACATATTATAATAATAATTAAATAATTTTATTAGAGAAAATTATTGAAATGTATTGGTTTTGTAGCTTGTATTTTTTATTGAAAATTATATTGTATATATAATATGATATATAATATTATAAATATAATATTATTTTATATAGTTGTTATTCATGTTGTTATTCACAAAGCAAAGCAAGGAAACCCTACATTGGAACAAGCAATGACTTTGCTTGCTTTGACAACCAAAGTAAGTAAAGCAAGTAAAGCAAGATATCCATCGATATCCTGCACCATTCCAAAAAATAAATATAACGATTTTTGTGAAAAAATCAAAATTCTGCAACTTGGCACATACGACACATTAAAGAGGACATCCTGAAGAATATGTCACCGGAGTCCCGTTACGATATACCGAGCTACCTATTCGGAAGTACAGCCAATGTTTTATGCATACCAATTTAATCATTTGCTACAAGATTTTGATTTGCTATATAGCAAAGTCTACATTCAAATTTGCTAGTTTTTATGCATATGGGCCAGTATGAAGTAGTTTACTACTGCAGGCTATAGGGTACAAAGTACACAGAATATAATAAGGGTCAAGTAATTAAACTTAGCTAAAATTAAGTTCCAAGAACTAAAATTTTCGTTTAATGAAAAATGTGTTTTAAGACAAATTTCAGAATTTTGAAGTAATTATACAGAGACAATACGACAATACGTCTTTCTTGTATTTCTATGTGAATATCATTGTTTTCTTTGTTATCCTGTTGTTTTTTTTTTGCGTTTATCTGTCGATATGCATAATCAAAATGTATTTAAATTTTATTCTTTTTGATAATTTGATATTATCGTGCTGTTTCATTAAATTCGACCTTTTAAACATAAATGTGAAAGAAATAAAATCCAATAAGTTATAAAAAGTTTAATTTTCACTTCCATCCATACTCATTATTTTTTGTAAAATTCTCTAGAGTAATTCCAAAGGGATAACAGAAAGTTGAAGAGTCGTGAATCGTGATATTATATGATAATGGAAAAGAAAACATAAATATTTTCAAATTATATGAAAACTTAAACATTTACATATACATGTACACTTAAGAGAAAAATACTTATATTACACATACGTGTATATTTCTCTGCTCATTCTCTGCATACTTTACTTTATATTATACACACATGCGATCAATAATCTCATCTCAAGTATAAATGCGTGTAAAATTAAATCTTCAACTTCTCTTTACACATTGTTGAAAAACGCTAAAAAAATATAAACCCAGCCCATATTTGCACAAATACTCGTATACTATACTTTACTCATGCATATATACTCAACTCACATATATTTTTATCTATATATATATATATATATATATGTATATGTATATATATATATATATATATGTACCATTGTTATACATATTTTATTGGTTTTCCTTCCTCATACCAAAAATGTTCTTTTCAGCCGAAAAAAAAAGAAAATATGTAATTCCCAATTTCTATCTTGTCATTATATACAGACACACGTACACAGAGTGTACATTATATGTATAGATGTGTATACTTTCGGCATAGAGGAAAACTCGTTATTCCCGGGTCGGTATTCCCTAGAGAACGCCTTCTGAACTCATCATCTCCTTAGTTACGATGTCCCTTGGGACATTTTTAAAGTTGAAATTTTTCTCGTTTCAATATTTTATGTGTGCTCTATATATATGTACATATTATATGTATGTAATACATATAGGCTTGTGTATGCATGTTTATGTGAATAGGATAAGTTTTTGGGGGCTCACTGTCACTATATACATTTTGTGGATAAAATAGATTTTTCGTTTTTCTCTTTTGAATTTAGAAAGAAATAAAAGGAAGAAGAATATAAAACGTCAAGAATTTAATCAAGTTTTATAGTTGTTTTTAAAAAAAAAAATTTAAATTGCTATAAATGGAATAAAATAGTCACAAATCTGCAAACGACAAGCTAATTTCAAAAACTAAAATAGAAGAAAAGAGTAAATAAGAATTTTTAAATTAATAATAAGTATCTTTATTTTTTTTTATTTTTTTGAAAATTTTTTTAAGTGTGCATATTACGATGAAAGCATGTATAGGATATATACAAAATTATTTTAATGACTTTCTCTGTTGGGATTTCAGTTTAATTTAATTTCGATATAAAATGTAGTACACATATCTACTTAGATCTACGAATTTATACGAAACCTCAAAACAAAAACTCATTCATTTCTGCACATGTAGGTATACATGAAAATATAAGTCGCACTAAATAATAAGATTATCGGAAATATTAGATTCCCCGTAATATGCTTGTATCGTTATCAGATTACATTTCGAATGAATTAAGCCATAAAATTGGAAAAACCTAAAGTGGTTAAATTTTATAGATACCTATACTTGTACCTTTTACCTAATAATGCATAATCAACGGCATAATGTAGACCTTGTACGCAGATCCAGGAAAAACGAATATTATAAACACATTTTGCAGTTCTATATACTGTTCTCGTTAACAAAGTATCCATCTATAATATACCTATTTCTTTTCCGATTCACTAAATATGTACGTATATACAATCCAAACAAACTGACCTATAATATTTATATGGGTATATACAAGTATATAAACCTTATCCATAATGCAGAGTGCAGGCATTGATGTCATTACCATATATAACTCTATACGACAAAAATTACTATATAGGTCCATTGACATAAAAAACGTTTGCACTTTGTAAACTTTCATATTCGTTCCTGGTACATATACTATAGATCTATAATGCATGAATATTTCTATCCAAATGAAAAAGGTGTAAATTTATGATATAATTTCAAGATTATAGTAATTACAAATTTAAATAAATTATGCCGTTATTTTAAGTGAAAAATTGTTCTCAATTTATAATTTTTCGGTATACTGTATTTCTACATGTAAAGAATAGGCGATCATTGTGTAGACGAAAAAATTTATTTTTGTGAATTTTCAGGTATGTTTTCGCTGTACAAGTATTTATTACTGTTCTACAAAATTAGAAACATATACAAAGATTGGATACGAAAATACAAAAAAAATCTAAAGTGAATTTGTAATTCTCATTTATTAAACACCCAAAGGAATAACGTATCTATACATATACTACTTTTATCCGAGTAGAATTGTATTTTTTATAATGTTTTTGTTTTGTCTGATGTATAGATAATTTATTTCTCAAATTTTATTTAATTTTTCGTTTTTTGTTAACCTTTCTTCAAGTCTACAGATTTGTAATATTGTTTTTTTTTTTTTTAATTTTTAATTTGATTACAAATATTTATATTTATACAGACACAATTTTTATCGGTATTTTTATAATTAATATTAAATAACGAAACAAAATATGAATAGCAAAAAATACACAAATATATATATGCACATACGAGTATAATGGAAAGTATAACAGTAGAAAGTAAAATATACAAAGAAAAAGATGAAAAGTAAAGAAAATAGGTATATCCCTTAAGTGGGAATTTCGTGAATTAGAAAAATCTGCACAGCAATACGCATATTACAATGAAATCTGAATTTGAAAAACAAAAAAGATGGAAAAGTAAAAAATGATTTAACTGATAGATATAATATGTACAGAAGATGGAAATGATGAGCTTAAAAGAAAGTGAAATTTTATTAAAGTTTCTTTTTTTTTCATTTGGAAGGATATTTTTAGTAGTATTTGATCATGCTTAATTTTTTATAATAAAGTTATAATGATAATCTTCACGTCAAAATAAGTATAGAATAATATAGTTAGAATTTTTGTAATATAAAAAAATTATCACTTCTTTACCGTATTTATTTCAGTACATATGCATACATAACGTATTATAAATGTATACTTTTTATATAAATTATTATTATAGATTTGTCACACGTCATAAATTTTTGACAGGTGTACAAGTACAGAAATAACATCATAATTCGAATGAAGATAGTCATTTTTCCACATCCATCTTCCTTCATTTTTTTTTTCATAGTATTTTTTATTATTGTATGTTATATTCTATATTATATACAAAATACAAAGTATATAATATTTAATACTATATGTATACAATTTACTGTCATATTTCTACATCAATACAACGAATTTATATGTAAGTATGTATATGTATACATTTATGTATACAATCCCTTTTGGTCAATTTGATTATTCAACATTACTATATCGTATCCTGTACTTTTACTGACATACATATACGAGTACATATATTATGTATGTGTGTATATAAAACACATGGTAAGTCTATAATGAATATTATAAATTCGACCTTCATTTCAAGTATTCTAGACATTACTATGAAATCCCAGACGAAATCTAAACTTCTGACAAGTGACCTCAAACTCTTTTACTCATATTTAGACATATGTAAATATATATATACATTCCCACCTCTCCCAAGAATTTACATTTGGTTACATATACATAAAGTATAGAATTATAATTACATACACAATTATAGATATATAAAAGGAAGGATAAAATTTCAAACGCATATAATATATAAACGACAATATCTAAAAAGTTTTCATTTACTACACATAGTTTTCATTCACAATAAACTCATACCTCCAAAAACATACATAAATTTTTATATATTATATTTACATACAACACTATTTCTCATCATTTTCTACCACCTCATCCTTCAAAACAAAACAAAAAAAAAATATATTTATATATCTACTTATTACTTTCTAACTTATGTACTTATATACTTATGTTTTCTTATACTCAATTCTCTACCATCATTATATCTATCTATTCCCTAAAACCAAATGTTTTTCAGTTTTAATATTATTTCGACTTCAAACTACACATATCTGAATATATATGTATGTACATAACCGATGATACCTACAAATTTATATGAAGATTTACAGTGTAATATATATACATATGTAAACATATATATACGTACTTATATATCCTATATGAAATAACTTTATATGCGAATGGAAAAAAAAAACAGCTGAATAGGGACATCAATACATATATGTATATATATATGTATATCTAAATGTAAATGTAAATGTGTATATCACTAAAACATTAACTATACATACTCCTAAAATAATCATCATAATAAGAAAAATAAGTACGGTGTATGTGCGCTACATATTATACATTCTCAAGGAAACAGAAAAATAAAATAAAATAATAAAATATAAAACAAAATAAAATGTTATATCCTGAAACAAATATGTATATACTATATATAATGCATGCAATATTCGTATATATTATATGTATTTGTGAAAACAAAAATTTTATACAAAATATAAATATGTACTTGTATATTATTTTATTGTAAATATTGTACAAATGTCATATACATACACATACATATGTACATACTTGTATTTATAAATAAGTATACATAGTATCCGTATAAATATCGTACTACTCCGTACAGTGTAATTTTCACCCGCCACTGTTGCTCCCATGATAGATCATAAATATAAATTTATATGAGAGCCCCAAAACTACATACACATAGTAGACCCCATATAGTTTACTACATATACCATATAGTTTTTTGTTAGTTTTGTTCGGTATCCACCATAGTATACATACATATATATAAACAAATGTAAATATTTATATATATGTATATGTATGTATATTTATGGATATGCATACACAGTATATGTACACATCTACTTTTATTATACAAAATGTATTTATATTATAAATTCTGACAATGATGATATTTTGTATTGGGATTTCCCATGGGAAATCGTTTATATAAAAGGCAACAGAAAATATACACCCAAGTGCCATCATAACATCAGAAAAGAAAAAATGAAGAAATAACAAAAACAGTACACAAGGTACACACACATACGAGTATAATATATAGCAACGAAAAAGTTAAAAAAAATAAATAAATAAATAAAACGAAAGTAAAAAAGACAAACTGAACAAATACGAAGATAATGAAATTAAACAAATATACATATACATAAGCTAAATATATGTATATATAGTTCGGTCATATATAATACACCCACTCATAAATAAATGAAGTTATCTATCTATATAGAGGTAGATAATAAAATACCTAACAAGTACATATATCCTTTCAATTTAACGGATAACTGTTTGTTATTATTTTCTTAGCTTTTTTACTGGAAAATACTACATATCAGTATTTTCGATATAGAAATTTGGGATATTAAAAAAGGATACGTACGAGTAAATATATAAATTTCGAATATTTCAATATATATACTTACATACATACATGAAATTTTTAGACTCATCCATACTACTTATATTATGGAACAGATCTCTTACATTTTACGATACCATTGCTCTTACATATTAGTATAGATTTACTTTAAAATCCTTACGCATACATTATGTAGATTTGTATTATTAAATCATTATTACATATGCCTGTATACTAATGTGACAAATAATAACATTTTTATACCTAAGTGAATACATGAATTACATTGTATAATGCATACCATACAATTTATATAAATTTTATACGTATACCAATAGGTATACCCATACCCTATACTATTTCTATGATCATAAAGTTTAAATGAAAAATACACGTAATTTGTACTTGTATAAATGTACATACATATGCATAAATGTAGTATAAATTAATAAATTGTACTTCTATTTGTAGTTGTAATTTACCTTTTGAATTTTGATCTATAGCAACATTATCATTATCATCTTCACCATAATTACAATTATTGTGATTATGATTATTATCATTATCAGCATTAATATCTTCATCTTTGTTACTTTTACTTTTTATACTACTACCACTACTACTACTACTACTACTAATACCTAAGGCATTAGTTGTATTCTCTTTTGTATTTGTTAAATTATTATTTTGTTTTCTTTGTTCATGTTCTATTACTACTAGCTGATTTTGCTGTTGAGATTGTTGTTCTTGCTGTACATCTTCATCAATGTCATCTGAAAGAGAGAAAAAAAGGAAATAAATACATAAATATGTTAATGGATGATTAATAAAAATATATTAAAAGTAAACATTTTTTTATGTAAGAAGAAAATAAAAAACAAATAATAAATAAAAATAGGATACAACAAATTCATAATTATTTTATCACAAAAATAAACATATAAAAATTTGAGAAATTATACAATTGTATATATTATTACAGACAAGGATAACATTATCTTATCCTTATCTGTGATATTATTTAGGAAAATATATGATATTGATATCTCGTATGACCAAAATAATGAACTGTTATCTCTCTATACATAGAAAATTATGTTGTAGTACAGAGTACACATCAATACAAGCAGATTGAGATGAATAAAACACGTAGACCGTAGAGGAATGCAAAAGAAAATATGCCCAAAAATGTGTTGTATTGTTGGTCTTTGCGGTTGTATGAAGATTTCCCAAAAACCAGAACCACTAGAACATTTGGCAGGACAAGAAAAAGATGGAAAATGATATTGATAACGATCAGGTGGAAGACATGAAAAAGGACAACGATGCACAAGGTCAATTGGAAAAGGCGTGTAAAAGAATCTAGAATTTTACAAGTACCGTGAAGCTGTAAAAGAATCTAGGATTTTACAAGGACCGTGAAGCTGTAAAAGAAGAAGAATATAATTATTATGTGTATAGGACATATAGACAAGTACAGGCACCTTAATTGATTTAAAAATACTTTTTTCAAATTCCGAAAAATTTTGTTCTTTTGAATCATATGAACTTAAAATTAATAAATCTGAAGAATATACATATATGTATATCATTTAAATTGTGTTTTTAATAATTAATTGAATTTAAATCGAAACAACTGATCCTAGTAATTAAATATATTCGAGAATTAAATATCGTAAATCCCTTTTTTATGTTTATGAATGTGTTTTTATTATACGAATAAATAATTTCTTTTATAATACTCGTAAGTACATACATACATATGTAAATACAATTAGTCGTGAATTTAGACGAGTATATCATAAAGAATATATTTTTCAAAATACAAAATTCAATTTATACAACATATATTAATTTGAACATTATTATGTAATATATGATTTATTATACATAAAATATCATAAATTGATAATAGCCCAGGACACTAATTATGATAATCTTATATAACATACTATTTATAACCTTTTTTGCCATCTACAAAAATACATACAGATCTACAAACTATATCTAAACTATAATCTGTAGAGATTAATTTTATTTATAATTATGTATATTACCAAATACATATGTGTATAGACTTTGTTTAAATTATGTAATATATAATGTAAACATATTTTATTATAACATCATAAAGGACATTTTCTATAATAGATTCAAAGACAATACCACAAAATTTAAAATATTTATTACTGTTATTCAGCTTTCGTACAGTTATGAGTATACTTAGATAAATGTATAAAAATAAATATACATACGTATATAGGAAAATATTGAGGATATTAATGAGGGTATTCACATCACGTAGTAAGCGACTCATGAAACGATTAAATCCAGGAAAATACAAGTATTTACACGTTTTACTCCGTTTATGAGCCGTTTGCTACGTTAAGTGAATACCCTCATTGATTTAGTTCTGTCTTAATAAACATACATATGTTTATTGTTTGTGATACAGGGGGACCTATTCCCGAAACCATTTGAAAAAATACGTATATACGTATAACTTCACGAGTACTTTAATTTTGAATGGTTTATGGATTTTAAGTATTCTTGAAAACATTTGAATATTTTTCACCTTTTGAAGGAATATACGAATGTGATGAAATTTACAATTGTCAAAATATTGTTATTTTAGTCTACTTTAAATAGACATTTTCGTATAGAAATATAATCACTCAAATCTATTCGAAAGGTTTTAATTCGAATTTTTTGGTATTCTAGTGTCGAGCATATGCCGTATGACCACTCGAAGTATAGTGAATTTACTTATACATAAGAATTCGAATGTTTTTGAGAATAGGATCCTATAGCTTTTCATTTTCATGTAGAAAATTCTGATTCTTATTTTAATTAATTCTTATTCGTAACTCGTATATTCGTATATTATTTTATTATTTCCAAATGGAATGCGTATAAATGTATTCATAAATGCGTTTATAATTCAAACTAAAAATAATAATATTAAAATTCATTGTAAATTGCAATTAAATTAAATATTTTATTATATTACATACGAGTACACATATGTACACATGTATATACCCACATATTAATATCAGAATGGTTTTTCTTTTAATTTTATAATAAAAAAAAAAACAAACAAACAAAAAATTCAACTATAATATACTTCTATATGTATGCTGTACACAGTATATATACATATATACAATTTAAAGAAGGAATAAGGATATTCTGTTTATATCACATATTCTATATACATATACGAGTATATGTATATGTGAATGTAATACATACATAATATATTTATACGTACGGGTATCTCTTACGAAACTTTAAATGAATAAAAATCGCGACTAAAAATTTACTTAATGTGTAAAATAGTATGACCGGTCAATGTAAATATAAGCATATAATATATATATATATATACATACATACAAATATAGGTATATCTATGTACATCCATACAAATTTGTATACAACTACATAAATTCAATCCCGGAAGAGACATTCATATCAAGTTGTTGTCGTTATTATATTACATTGCAGATTCGACATATTATTTAAAGGTAAATTCAGGACATATAATATGTTATCTGTATGCATAGGTACATTGTATATATACGTATATACAAAAATATATAGAGGTTCTTTTACTTTACAGGTACAAAGCTTTTTTTTTTCTTGTTATTCATAAATATATTGTTATATCCTTTATATGGTTATATGTATATGACAAAAGATAAAATCTAAATAGAGAAATTTAGATGGTGGTGGGTGTGGTCGTGATGTGAGTATATACTATACTCGTACATGCATATAAATTTTATATAGACATATATATACTTATGTTTTATATATCCATATAGCATACGAAATAAATAAATAAATAATGTTTTTTCTTAATTCTTTTTATTCTCAACGATTGTATTTAAAATTTTCTTTCATACAAAGAAGATACCTATATACACATCAATATTCTTATATGTAAGTATGTACTCGCATTTATATAATGTAGGGTATGTATATAATATGATGATAAACACATATCAGATCCAACTAGAATTTTGTTGCTGTTGTTGATTTTTTTTATTTTTTGTATTGTACAAGCGCCCATATGTATGGATGCGATTTTCATTTTTGTATAAAGCCCCCCAGAGTGCATTTCACACTCCGTCAGAGCTTCATTCATATACCCATTTTCTATAGGTATATGTATGTATGTATTTGTTTCGTACATATGAACATGAACATCACATCCTCATCATCATCATCAAATTCTTTTATTCTTTGTTATGTTATGTAGTATATATATAAATATGTATGTATGTATCTACATAAGTAAACCTTCGTTTTCAACATACATAATCTACAATTTGTTGTATCTATACATACTTACATATATAATATATAATATTGCTTTCATATATGATATACAAAAAGATATGTTTATATTTATATGTTTATGTTTATATTTTAAGTTTATATGTTTATATATATTTTAATATCCTTTTTGCACATTATGTACATTATGTAGAAAAATATATAAGGATAAGATAAAATTTTCAACAACAACAAAAAATCAAGCATTACTCATATAGCATCATATATGTACATATGTGCACCTACATAAACATTATGTACATATCATATACACGCTAATAGTATAAAAAAAATTTTTTTATACAATTTTGAAATTTTATAAACGGTTTTTAAGTTAGATGATCATGATGATGATGATGATGATGGAGATATGAATGGCATGGCATGGTTATATAGAAATTCTTTAAAGTGTGCACCTAGGTACATTCTAGAGATATGACTGAGTATACAATGTGTACTATAAAAATGTAATTTATATGTATGCAATGTATGTGTAATTGTATGTATACGTAGTACATAAACTAAAATATTATATTCATAGGATATATGGTGTAATAAATGTGCGGTTAAAGTATATCTACGTATATGAAATGTCATCATAAATATGTGATATACCAATACATTATTATGCCCTGTTGTCCAAAAAAAAAAACACAGACTAAACAAACATTCATACATACATACATATGTGTTTATATATGTATATATCTTTATATACGAATACGAATATAAATACCTACTCGTATAAGACATTTTTTGAACTAAAGGATTTATGTTATATGTTATACACAGTTAACTAAACTTACTTTTTTGATTCTTTTTTTATTTTATTTTTTTAATTTTCATTTCTCTTCAAATTTTTATTTCCACGTGAGAAAAATAAATTTTAAAAAATATAACGTAAAATATAAAAAAAATTACAAATCAAGTAATATAAATTAACATGTATAATTTACACTTCATACAAATATTTTAACAGGTTTAACATAGCAATTTTGTTTTTGCCATTTTTATTACACAAAGTATTCTGCATTATTATTTGTATGTATCGTTATAAATTCGTTGACATTAACAAATTTTGAATTTTATTTTAATTTTCTAAGGGAATTTACAAAAACCAAAGAATTTTTTTTAAATTCAATTGTAATTTATTTAATTATATACATACAAATATAATGTACATATAAATTATATTTTAATTACAAGCGTTTTTTTCTTTTTACTTGGTTTATTGGGGAAACTTCCGAATCGCTAGCTCGTGATATCGAAACAGAACATTTTCAGAACGGTACTTTTGAATGCCCTCTTTTATGTGTCATCATATGTCCTTGTTTGCGGAAATTTGATATTTGGGAGAAAAGTATCGTTAAAAAATTTTCAAAAAATTTACAGTGTTTCACAAAAACCGTTATATTTATTTGTTGGAATAATAGGAAGAGAAATTTCTCCTCTTTCTAACGAAATATATTTTGTCCCGAAATAATAAGTGGTTCTTGAGACATAAGGACTCAAAGTAAAAATTTAATGTTTTAAAAAAACGATTTTCAAACTTCTTTTGATATTGATATATCTCCAAAAGTTGAAGGACGACATGTAAATTATAATGTCAAATGAAAGATAATTTTGTCTTCTTTAAAATGATGCCCCTTACACCCTCATATGTCTCCCCTCTAAGAAGCTATGGACAAATGTATGCAACAAAATGCATGTTTTTTATACATAACCTATTTATTTTTTGCTATAATAATGAAAAAAAAGACAGTACTAATAGTACATCAAAATAGTAAAAATGATTAAAAACCTTTTGATCACCTTTTGTATTTTGTATATTTTTGTTTGTTTGTGTTTGTATTTGTGTTTGTGTGCATCTGCATGTGTGTGTGTGTGTGCATGTGCATTAGTAGAAGGCAAATCTGAGATTGTAGAAATTTTATTTGTAGAATTATGTAGAATTTTATTATGTAGAAAATATGAAATTCTAAAAACAAGAGATATGGTTCGAACTTTAAAAATATTATGTATACATATGTATTTGTATCATATTACGTATAATGGAGGTGATCGGTAAATGATGAATATAAATATAGACAAATTCTTTCAAAGTAGAGACTTCCTTGTAGTGCCAACATGCAAAGATATCATACTTCCATTATGCCTATTTAATATAATATAATTCAATACACTATATATACAGATATGTACATAAACGTATACGTAACTTGCTTTGAATGAGTATATATACTAACTCACTAGGAAAAGAGTTTAGAAAATACTGATTTCGAGTCTAGTTGCCGACAAGTAACTTAGTTATTATCAGGAACATGTTCCAAAACCTTATTATAATCATTGGTCATTGTAATGATATATACTTATAGTGAGGTTATGCTGTGGTTATGCTAGTTGACTATTGAAGTTATATTTACTATAGCTAGTTTTTGAGCGCATATAGTTACAATCGTACACCGTAGTTAAAATGTATAGCAACTGTCAAAATTTAATATATAATAAAAAATAATAATTCAATCATTGTCGTTGAAGATAATAAAGAGTCAGCTAACTAACTATCAATAATCTTACTCTTGAGCACGGTTAATTTTTTAACCACCATAGTTAAAAATAAACCATACTATTATAATTTCTGAATCTATTGCAATTTAACCACGGTATTTCTGAACGACAAAAAGTTACTACAATTACTAATAAAATATAGTTAACTTTTGTAAGGTTTTGGAACATTCTTCAGGTCAGGATATTCTAATAAGTCAATCCAATAAGTCCTGTCAAGTAAATAATTGAGTTTCTTTTTTTATCTATACCAACAAACCCTTATGGTTCGCAAACCCAAATAGACTGTAGATACATACCGATGCATATATACATATACAATAACCAACGATGTAGTGACGTCTAAGAATCACATCAGTCTTCAGTAAAGGTTTTGGCTCTATTCGGGCTGTAGTTAAATATGTAAATCATTGATGATAATGAAAATGCATACAAACAATATTTCTATTGTACCAAATAATTTTACAAATTTTTTAAATTTTTCATTTAATAATGAATAAGATTATCTTACATATGATAAATAATTATATTTCGAATTATAATACTTTCTAAATACTATTTATAGAACAATGTATATGACCATTCATTTTAATATGCATATATATACGTATAATACATACATATATGTACCTACATACACTAATTCATAGAATAAGTATCATAAAAATTTTCTCCTTGTTTATTTAAAATTTTAGATTAAAGAATTGAAGAATTTAAAAAAATAATAAGAAAATATAATATAATATAAAAAATACTGAATAAAATAAAATGAAATATTGCTGATTTTTTTCTTTCTTTTCCGCATTTTTTTTTTCTATTTCTTTTTCTTGTTTATAAAAAAAAAATGATTGTAATAAAATAAACGAACAAAATCATATCGCAAAATAGAAACACACAGAATATACAAAAACAAAAACAAAAAAAAATAAATAAAATCCAAAAAAACACAAAATTTATTTATTTATTTATTTATCGGTCTCAAAGCATATTTTTCATAAATATATTGACGTTGCCAGTAATTCCCTATATGTTTATTTCTGTATATGTACATATACGTATTATGTATATTATACAATGTTTTATATGTACATACAGTTATAAACGCAGATACATTTATATAGTATAGTACCTATCTTTTATATACATATTTTATACTTTTGCTGAGAAAAATCCTTTGGGACATATGATTCCCATGTGGAATTGAAACGATGGTTTTTCTATATACATTGTTAATATACATATACAAATATATATGTACATTTATGTATATAAAATGTTTTTGTTTCTACATACATATATACATTTTTTACATTATATGTATATAGGTGTATTCGAACATTTTATATATTATATAAATATAAAAACATATTCCAACAAATTTTCTATTTTAATACACAATGGAATAAGTTTGGAGGTTTTTGTTTTTTTTTTATCTTATAATATATTGATAGATATACATATATGTATTACAAATGTGAGTATATAAATATTTGGATATACATAGGTATGTATTTCATGTGTGTGTATATCACAAATAGTAATGTATAATTTCAGGAGTATGTGTATTTATGTGTATATATAAAAAGTTATCTTATCATCTCCCCAAAATATTGGATTGTGTAGCTATATGTAATGTACTTTTCTTTGCATTTAAAAACTTTTTAACTTTACAAAACATTCACATATACATATACCAATTATTATCTTTCTACATATAAATAATAAGTAATTTTTTTATAAAGAAATAAAAATATAGAATATGAAATTGAAATGTTTGAGAAATAAAAAGGTAGAAAATCTTTCAAAAGAATATAAATGTATATGTAAATAACACCAATAACACACAAAGAATTACTTTCATTTTTTTAACATTAACATTCGTTTTTATAAGAATAAAATATATATACATACTACTGTAACTACTTCAATCTTCAATCTCTATACGAATGCAATAAAAAAGTTATAACCATCCATAAATCACAAGTAATCAAATCCTCTAAAATGTATAAGCAAGTGATAATAAACAAATTGAAAATAGAAATTTTCAAAAATTTTTAAAATTACATACATATAATGAAAAGCTAATAAGTATAATAACTGATGTATTGTATATGTGATTATAAAAGGATATTTATCATGAAGTACATGAGTACAAAAGTATACATAATTTTATAAACGAATATGTACATTGTACATATGTATAATGTACCTATACATTATATGGAGCAATACATGATGAATTTCTTTTAAAAACAATTTTCTCTTATACGGAATACGAAGATGTATTATGTTTATGTATATACTATATGGTATCAGTTACACATACACTTTATATATACTGTCTACTTATTTATTTATAGATACTAACATTTAACAAACTGTAAGTACTTACTTTTCGATATAACAGCACGTGGTTTTGCTTGTTTACGACGTGACATTATTAAAAAATCGTCCTTATTCTTCTTCTCTTTATTGTACATATATGTATGTATATAATAATATTAAAAAATTTAAATATATGTATTATGTATTATTCACAAAACTTTAAATCATTTCATCATTATCTTATACACATTTTATAAATAATCCTATACACATCTTAATATATATGTATGTACTTTCAATTACATTTTTTCTTCTTCATTTAACTTTTGCTGTTTATTTATTAACACAAATTTTTTACTACACACACACCACAATAATATTATTATTAAACAAAATAATAAAAACAATAAATTTTATATTTCACTCAATAGAAATAATTTTTAGGAAAATAAATAATTATCCATTGTGTGTAGATTCTGTGCACTATATACCTACCTAATTTATGTTAAATTTTAATTACGATATTATACAATACATATGTAATTATATTCATTAATTTAATATGCACTGCACCTAATATATACGTAAATGTAACACACACAAAATAAATTTTATGCACGTGTTATTCAATTTTCATTATTTTGTATATACATAAATACTTATTTCTACGTATATCCTTACACTAAACTGCATTTATATACACATCATATAAATATACCATAGACTACTTAACATACATAGTTTGTTTTTCTTATTTCCTTTTGTTTTTATTTATTTTATATTTTTTATATAATATTTCGAATTTCGGTCAATTATTCAGAAGTTGTTTATCCTTCGACTAACCACGATATAATGCACATATTCATATTTTGTGTAAAGATGAAAAATACGAAAATTCTCAAAAATGTATGTGTATGAATATGTGGTCTTATTTGTATTTTTCATGGAATATATATATATATCGCATGTGTGTGTACTAATAAGAGCAGCAATAAACAATACACATATGACGAAGAGACAGAATCATAATATGTATATGTTTCTCTTACGTATGCATACACATAAATATAAAAATAAAAACTTATGTCCATATCCATATCATCCATATTCACATCATAATCATAAGAATAAGAAATTATAGAAAGGAAGAGAAAAATTCTAGATTCACAAAGATTCAATGATTATTATAGTTGATTCAAATCAAAATAGAGAAAAAGAGAAAATTTTAAATTTTATATCTCTTCATTCTGATCCACAACCACATCCATCCAGTCCAGTTCATATACTTATATATACCTACTTACATTGATATGTGAATATCCTTTTATGTGTTTCTGTTTATATATGAATTTTTTTTTTTTTTTGTTATGAGAATGATTTGTTGATTATCTGAACATTTAGCATAAATGTAAACTACTCGTATATGTCTATCAATTTCATTTTGATTACAACAATTTAAAGTAAATCTCTTATAAATAATTATTTCGAACAATATTATCCTTCTTATTATATGAAAATTGCACAAACGATTCCTTAATTTAATTGCACATAAAAATTTAATTAAACTTAAGAATTTTCTAAATACCTATAAGGATATTTTTAGGACATGTAAAGTAGATGCACAATGTACTCGTATGTATAATAATTCAATTAGATTTTGTAGAGTTCGCAGGTTCGCACTAAAAGTCCTCAACAATATAAAAATATCTGTTATTGATAAAAATGCGGTAAATAATAAGCGGCTAAAACATCTCTTTTCATCTCTTACTTATTTCAAAATTACTCTCTCTTTTTAATAATGTCACGTGTAGGTGTAATTTGTAAAGTGAAAATGAAATGAAAATCCTGTAACTGTGAATGTGTTAGTATAACCATTTATAACACAAATAAAACTCTTAAAATTCCTTCACTAGTTTACTCTTATTATATTTTCCTAATTTTAGAACCACTTGAAACATTTAAAAATTCCTTCAATTCTAATTCAGCTGTATTATTATATTATTATATTATTATCCTTTATTTTGTTTTTATAAGGGGTGGTGTCTACCTTTCCAAACTATGTACATATTTATTTATTTTTTCCTTTGAATATCAGAATTTTACCGTCACAATTGGATACTTCTTATACACTATCAATAATTTTTTATTCAGTCAATCAGTTTGTTATGTTATGTGTGTAGTTATAGGTGGTTATAGTTAGCTATATTTGAAATTATTCTCAAGATAATAACTTCCCTTTTTCTTCGAGAAACTTTCAATGTGTAAATGCAAAAATGAAAATTCAACAACTGAGGAGTCAGCATGTATCCTACAAGGGAAATCTACATAAAATAGAATCTCACGCATTTAATAAATTCTTATCCATCACATAAGTTTTACAATTATTTATTTTTTTTACTTCGCATTCTATTTTTTTTTCTGTTTTTTTTTTCAATTCAATATTGAATCCTGCTGTTTTATACACTGTTGGGGGGATGATAAAAATATTATAACATATATACAGTATATGTACGCATTTGTATATCTATGAGAAGAAAAATAAAATATTTTTCATCAATGCGAAATCTTATATAAACCATCACATTACATATCACAACATCCTTACTGTTTTTATGGTTTTCTATTATTTTTTATTCTTTTTCTAAATTTTCTTTTAATTACATACATTGACTAATAAAATAACTGCAGTCTATATAAATATTTATATGGGAATTTTTTATGTATTATGAATGAAATTAAAAAATTTGGCGGATAATTTGAAGTTAGACAAAATGAAAGATTCAAACAATTCATTGTGGTAAACAAAAACATTATACATGCAGTGTACGTGTTTATTTTATTTATGAACGTTTTTTGATAAAATGAAAGAAATGAATTCAAAGTTGATTCGTTTTAAAAATTTCAAAATATATTTTAAATATTTGTTGTTTTTTTTAACTATAAATAACAATTTTTTAAATTTTTTTTTTTGGATTTAGAATTTTAATTTTTTTTTTAGATTTTTGAAATCTTTTTATTTTCTCGTAATTTTAAGCAAATCCAACAAAAATAATAAAATATTACCATATATACATGAATGTATGTAGAATAAATGTAACATGAAATATTCATACATACATCATATTCAAATAATATGTAATGTATGTATGTATTATATAACTACGATTTTTTTATGTATTATGAATTTGCTTTTCAATAAAAAATATTCTCTTATATTCTATACGTTATCATTAACTTTAGGTACACAATAATTATCGCAATAGATTTATGATTTTGGCTTTTAACTTCTTTTTTTTTTGTTTTACATTTTTCTGTTTTGATCTTTTATAAATACGTATTTTATTTATTAATAATTAATTTGAAATAGAATTAGAAAAATATTTTACGATTATGTCTAATAAATTTTTAACTTTGTCGTTCATTTTATTTCATATTTATTTATTTATTTATATAATATTTTGTCCATTTTTAAAATTTTTTTTTGACTATTGTTAATTTTTTGATTTAATTTTACATTTTTACCATTAGAAAAATTACAAATTTTTCAAAATTTACGGAAATCATATACAAGATGTGACCGGTTATTTAATTACGGAAATGAAATTGTTACAATTATAGAAAAACTATGCATGTCCTAAAGAATTAATATGACTGACATAATGTTAGTTTAAAAGTCTGCTCTTTCGATTAATGCCACCATCTTATGTCTACAGATATACATAATGATCTTTCTTTTTATTTTGATGGAAAAATTATACGTTTTAATAGAATAAAAAATGCACCCACGCGCATTGCATTTTCTGTCAGGGCATTTCTAGATCACAATGTTAGATCAATAGTCTACAGTCCCACGTACTAATCGAGCGTATGCATAGTTTTTCTGTAGCAGTCTCACTTTCGTTATAAATAGGAGTACCTTTGTATGTATGTATATATGCACACCTTTATGAATGTGCCACAATATTTTTAAATGTTTTCTCATTTTTTTTACATTTATTTTCATATCGAATTTTATTGAAAATATCTACTACAATAATATCAATTCATACGTACGTATGTATACATAAAGAATAGAATGAATAGAATCGTAGAATAATAAAGCTGACGCAAAACAACACATCAAAAAACTAACAAATATTTTGTGTACAACGTTTGAGATTACTTCAATCTTGATAGGTTTAAAGTATCCTCTACAAATTTCAAAATTCCATGATCAAGTGATAAAAAAATGCTTGGATTGCGTTAGTTTTATTATTCTAAGATACAATTTAATTTTTATATTTTTACGTTCTTATACAGCTATTATAAAATTTATTTTATATTTCTACTTGTATTTGTTTTCTCTTGATAATCAACATTTAATTTGCTTCAAAAAAATAAATAAATAAATAATTAAAATCTTCAATAAAATCTTTAAAACTTAATTTTCAAATAAAATCTTTGTCACATTACTTTTATCACTTTCTTTTAGTTAAAGTTTACTCACACATTTAACTAAATAATAAATATTTGTCGGTTCATTTTCATTTTACCTAAAAATTAAAACAATTTTTAACAAACAAACAAGAAAAAGAAAAAAAAAAACAAATCATTTTTCTTTAATAAAAATAATACAATAAATAAACAATAACGATTGCAATAAAATATCAGTAATTCCATGGTGGCACTGGTGTTTTCATTCGGTAAATATCAACATTTTCAATATTTGAACCAGCTTCCTTATTAATAACTCTAAGTGATGTTAACGTTGACAAACGTAAATCGATATCAGAGCATATACGACGACAACGGTATGCAGATAAATTCTGAAAAAAATTTAAAAAATATGATGTTAAATTAATTCGATATTTTTTTTGTCTCAAAATCAATTTCTTTACTTTTGTTTTTAAATAAATTTTACTAACCTGTAAAACCTTACAATTTAATACAATATAATCTAAACTGTAATCAGTCAATTGTGTACATCCGCTAATATTTAAAGATTTTAAACGTTTTAAATATTTTGTAATACTTTCGACTGCTTTATCATTGATATTATGACATTCAGATATATCGATATCTTCAATTGATGGGCAATTTTTAACTAATGCATCAATACCAATATATGATATTTGTTGGCAATTTGATAAACATAATTTACGTAATTCTAATAAACTTATACCATATTTTAATGATATATCAGATATTTTATTACAACTACGTAAATTTAATGTTTGTAAACCTTTTAAATGATTTTTTATTGTTAAACCATCCGGTATTATTTTGTCATCATTATTTACACAATGATTCATTTCGAATATAGCTAGTATGGCTTTTTTACGTTGTGCATCCTGATAAATATCCTCTTCAGCTTTACTACGTAACGATATACGTATATTATTTGAACTATCATTACTACCACATGTTATATCATATGATGATGAACATTCTGAACAATAATTATTATCATCTTTATTATTTATATCTTTGTTATTACAACTCAAATTATCATTTGCTGATAATTCCTTTTTAATATCGATACCAGTTATAGCAGCATCTGTGATCTGTAAAAAAAGAAAAAATTAAAAGAAGTACATACAAAAAGAAAATATATTAAATTAAAAATGAAATTAAATTATGAATGATCCAAAATATACATATATATAAATTAAAATTAATCATTCTATAGCGTGTAATAAGTATCTAATCTAAAATTCTATGTAAAATATTTATTATTTCAAAAATTATGTAACATCATAAAGGGTGATCAAATGAGAGAAAAATATATCAATTATTATCAATGATTTCATGTAAATGATCGCTCCTCTGGATTTTTTTTTTAAATTCGATTCTGGAATACCTACCAATTTTTGATAATGTTTTTATTTTTATCTACTCTTTTTTCACAAATAATGCGGATATGTAATTGGTTGCTTTTAAGGATATTGAATGTTTATGGTTTATTAGAGTAAACCAATTATCAACACAACTCTAAAGAATAATATCCGGTGTATTTGTATGATCTTGGAAGCTAATTCACTAAATCGAGGAAGATTTTTCCATGATTTTTTAAACAAATTTGCTTTACAGTTGCAAAATTTTTACAAAATAAGTGATCATTTAGTTAAAATTCTTTTCAATGTCATATGCCAAACAATAAAATACAACCAGAATCTAAAATAAACATGAATTTTTTAATTTTTAGAAAAAAAATATAGCACTAATTTGATCACCCTATTTTTATACTCATATACATAAATGCATTGCATGTATAATTTATATAAAATTACCAAACTGCATCCTTCCAAATTTAATACACGTAACCATATTAAATTTTTTACAATTGATTGGACGGCTGTATCAGTAACACCATTAACACAACAACCGATATCGAATACAATTAAATTTGGTAAATTTTCTGAGCATCGTATTATGCATAATTCACAAAAATCAATCGATGATAGATATAATTCAATTAAAGTATAATTTTTTTGTTCAGCAATACCATTTATAATACCATCACTTGTTATTGAATCACAATGTGATATATCTAATACACGTAAATATTTTAATTTTTTTAATTTTATAATACTATAATCAGTTAATTTAATACATTTTTTTAATTTTAATGTATCCAATAATGATAAATTATCAGTTATTATATCCATACATTGATCAGTTATATGAAGTGAATATGATACATCTAAATATTTTAAATTTGTCTGTTTTGAAAATAAATTTTGAAAACCGACATAATTTAATTGACGGCAATAACTTAAATTCAATTTTAATAAATTTAATTCATTTAATTCACTTAAAGATATTAATGCCTGACCATTAATGAATGTTGAACTTAAATCGATTTCTTTTAATGTTTTAACATGATTTTTGATAACAAATAATAAATATTTAAATGTTAATATTGATTCACTTGGTGTTGGTAAAAGTGGTGATGGTGATTGTACGAATGGCTGTCCATCAGATGATTGAGAACCAGCTGCTACTGCTGCTGCAGCTGTAGCTGAAGATGACGAAGACGACGATGACGATAATGGTGGTGGTGGTGTTGATGATGATGATGTTGATGATGTTGATGATGATGCAGACATTGATGCTGCTGATACAGCTGCTACTGCTGCTGCTGCCGCTGCTGATGCCATCGAATTATAATGAATAATTGGATAAAAACGTCTTTGTATCATATTATGATATGCAATATGACAACCAGACATATCTAGTATTTCTAAATTTTTTATTAATGATGTTATACGTATTAATATCATATCAGATAGATATTGGTTATTTTTTAATGATAATTCACGAATATTTTCAAAAATTTTTATTAAATTTATTTTATTTTGTTCAGGTACTGTATCAAAAAATTGCCCAGCCATAAATAATGATGAACATTTTATAATTTTTAATATTTTTAAGTTTTTTAATTTCGTTATAATTAATATAAATTCTTTTACACTAATATCGATCGTATCTAATATTAATTCTTCAATATTATAACCGTTATATAAAAAAAATTTATCAATTATATCAAATTCAATTTGTGATAATTGTAAATTGATAAATTTACGAAAATTATATAAAAAAACTTTAATTGGTTCTTGATTATCAGATAATGTTATATTTTTAAAATTTAATAGAATTTTTGATTGAAACTCTTTATGCTGTGTTGCCTCTAACCAACGATGGCATGTTAATGATACTGATTGAATATCCGTAAAATTTAAATAACGAAATATTTTTATAATAATCTAAAATAGAAAAGTAAAGAAAATATATATAAGTATAGCATTAAATTTAACAAAATTGCCTAGAACATAAAATTAAAATTAAATAAATCGAAAAACATTATTAAAAATGAAAGTATGGGTATAGAGGTACAGAATGAGAATCATTATGTATTACCACGTATTACAAAATAAAAAATATAAAAAATTTAGAAATATGTATAAACAATTTGAAAGAAAATTATGAAAGAATGTTGTTTTCATATTTGGACTGAAAGCGGAACACAATATCTTCCTTGAAAAACTAGTTTCATAGATTTATGGTGATTAAGTTAAAATCAAAACTACATTATCCATTGTGTAGACAACAAAATATGTATAAATTTTAGAATATTTGTTAGTTTACAGACGATTGAATAAAAATATCCTGAAGAACAACAATGTACAGAGTTTGTATTGGAAACTAATTAGAGGAAAAATGGTACAAGTCAATATATAATTCATTATTTAATAACGTATTACGTATGTATTTTGTGAAATAATTTTTAATAATTTGAAATAGTAAATAAATTGAATCACTTTTTCTTTTAATTTAAATAATTTATTACTTTGAAATTATAATTTAAATTTCTTACAATAATTAACTCTGGAATTGATTAATTCAGATTATTTCAATGTTATGTAGGCATTCTATATAAATTAATTGTACAATCTAAAGAAGGTTATTATAATAATAATTAATTTCTATCTAATCGTTTTACTTTCAAATTTTCAAAATAAACGGTTTAATGTCTTGCTATTTCACGGAAAACATATAATACTATAAATATGTGTACATATATGTACATACAGTGTATGACTGTTTGTGTTTAATATATTTATTCACTTATAAATTGCGATTTATTTAATAAACAGGGTACATCACAACATATATATATATGTATATATACGAGTACAATAAATTATACCACGTTATACTAAGATAAGAATATAATATAATTACTTTACATATGTATGTATATATATATATATCTAATGTACTCGTATACGTACATTATATGTATATAGATGAAAATATACTCATACTTGTATGTACATATGTAAGTATGTTAAAAAGGTATAAGATATGTCAGTCAATTATAACTTTTTGTTTAATTATCGTTGACTCAATTTTCAAAATTGACAACAAAAAAAACGAAATTTTTAATTTTAAATTCAAATGAATATTAATTATGTACATAAGGTACAAGCATATTATGTAGGTACATAATGCATACATAAGAAATTCTCTATACATTATATAAATATTTATATGAATTGTTTTTTGTCCAAATAATTGGACCTACGAACAACGTATAAATAATATCTGTTCGTTATTTTTCATGTCATATTTTTTATGGAAAAAGTATACAAAATACAATATGTACATTATATGAATTCATGCATTCCATAAGATGATCTATTACTCTATAATTATTATATTATTCATTATTGTCACGTGCCTTTAATTTCATTTTAATTTTTTTTTTTTTGTTATTTTGTGATTAAAATTTATTTTTTTCCTTTTCTATTATACATATGTAATGTATCTAGGTAACTATTTTGTTTATTACCTCATGAATTTTCATTATTAACAATCATTCGAAATAAATATTAATAATAATTATTATTTCAACTCATATTTAACATACATAAATATGTACAAAGCCGTGAAAATATTATGGGACAAACATAATTTTTTAAAATAAAGTATTCTAAACGTGCATATATGTATAAACATAATATATTATGAAAAAAATAATTAAAATTTTTTTAACAAAATATTTTATTGAATTCATATAATACCTAATAGTAGAAAGTGCTAATTGAGTCTGTTTCTGAGTGATTGGAAACGGACTGCCACTGCAATCAACCAACCATAATAGTATAGTAGAATACAAGAAAAATTAGAAATATTTTTAACTTCATTATTCAAAAATAAATTCAAAAAGGAAAATAAGGTAATATCAAAATTACTGTGAATCATGGGACATACTACAAAAAAATTATTAAAATTTTATATGAAAAAATTAATGAATATTTTACCTCTATATGCCTTCTTTAATTTCTTGACATAAAATCTTGTAGAATCTTACTCTATTTACTTATAATAATTTTTTTTTTGATTTAATAACTGATTTAATGATGAATTTTTTTTTTTTTTTTTTTTAAATGACAGATATTCGATTTAATTTAATTCGAGGCTCTGTGCAGGTGTTTCTCGTCACATAAGCGCATTTATGTTTTCTCTTTTTGTCTAAATCGCTAATAATCGTATATTTTTATCTGTATGATATACGTTTTCTATTCATGAAAAATTACTCTTGTCCATAATTTTTTCACACCTTTGTATGTATACATTATTTACTTATCTGTGGTATAACGTATAACTCTATGTACCTTGGTATAACCACGTATAACTAATGTAACTATTTTGTATTTATTCAATGATTTAATTTAAATTTATAAAATGTACTTAAATCTTAGAATAGTGTATTGTATATACATATATAGTTCTATTATAAATATAGTTTAGTTATACATAACATATATGTATAATTTACATTGACTATATGGAGGAAAATATAAAATAAAGAGGAAGCAAAACAACAAATTAGTATACGAGTATGTATAGATGAATCGGTCTGTATATAATATGTATGTAGGTATGTATTACTGGTATTACCAACGTGGTACACATTACATACAAGGAAAAAGCAATTTTATTTTCCTCATATGTAAAAAAAATTAAATAAATAAATTGATAATCATTTTATATGATACAGATTTAGATATAGAAATAGCAAGTCATATCACACCGTCAGATATATCCAGTTCCAGATACGTATTATAATAGATAGAAAAATTATTTTAATATGCAAATTAAAATATGTATATAATATACTCACAAATGTGTATACATATGGACCTACAGTTTATAATAGGTTTATACATAGATACTACTACTTACTTCCATTGGTAGATCTGCATAGCTTGGAGCAAATTCATCAAAATCGCTATTATTACAACAATTATTACTGATATTACCACTATTGTTGGAATTATTTGTTATTGTTTCAGCTGATGTTAATTCATTATTTTCCATATTTTTATTTATTTTTTTCTTGGTTCGTTCGTTTGTTGTTTTTATTTTTGTATGTATATTTTTTTTAGATATTTATTTTTGGAATTATATTTTTATTAGTTAAGTACCCGACTACGGATGTATATAATGTATGTTTCTGTACTGCGTTTATACCTTCTATTTTTTCTGCTTTTTAAATTTTTCTTTCAATTCAAATTTAAAAATATAACATTTATGCACATACATTTATATGAAAAGTTTTGGATAAAAACAAACTTTTTAATAGAAAAAAAATTACATATTTTTATATTTTTTTTTTCATATAAATGGATGGAATAATTTTATCCATGTATAATTTTTGAGAAATATAGCTATTCTGTTTTGTAAAATTTTATATTAATTCCGTTTTTATTTTTTTTTTACATAATAAAAGAAAAATATATACAGGTATAATTTATATTTATAATTAATTTGTTCTTAATCCTTTTTATTAGAAACTGATTTTTTATAATTTTTTTTTCACTATATTTTTATTTTATATTTTTTATTTATATGTAAAAATTTGTAATTTAATTACACAATGTTTAGTACTTTAACTTTTTATATGTATTTTTTATTTATATGTAAAAATTTGTAATTTAATTACACAATGTTTAGTACTTTAACTTTTTATATGTACTCGTACATGTAGTTGAAGTCGTCTACCGTCTTTCTAATTCTATAATTAATTATTGAAAAACTGAATCTTTGAATAAAATAATCAGATGCAGATGCGATTAGGTTTACAAATATGTATTTATCAATTTTTATAGCACTGGCTGGCTGTGTTTTGTCTTTTATGTAATTTGCATCTAATGTAAAATAATTATGAAAATTTATGTAGATCTAGATTTACATTGTCACTTGATACTGGCGAACCCCGAACACTGTATTTGTATACAATATACATACTGTATGTTATTATATCTAAATCCATCTAAATCTGTATGTATATGGACTTTATACATGTACTATTATTAACATAAATTGTATTTTTTAAAGTTTAATAATTTCTTTGCTATATGTGTTATACGAACGATTTACTGAATAAGTGAATCTGAATAGTGAATTGAATACTGATATCTGTCTGTCTCTGTATACCAAATATATTTTGCAAAATAGTAAAATAATAATAATTTCATTTTTCTAATTCTTTCTTTGTTTTTATTTTTACTTTTTTCCCTTTTCCTTCTCCTTATCGTATATCGTCGTTCTTGTTGTCATTCTGGCATCTGGTATTCGTTTGACGTTTAATTTTTTACACCTCGTAACAGAAAACAATGAACAGAAATAAAATAAATCAATATGTGTTGTGTTGATTGAGTACACATAATTTTGAATTTCTATATTTTTATGAGAGTGAATTGGTGAAAATTGAAAATGACTGTATTTTTCGTTAGTTTCTTAATTTTTATAATATTCATGGGTCCGTTGCCGTTCCCGTACTTACAGCCATATGTAATTTTCTGTAAGTAAGTTGATTTTATTAGAGTGAGGTGATTAATTTTTAAAACTACGAAAACACACTGGCTGTAATTTTCTGAAAATCAAGAAGAAGACTTGAATTTAACACTTTTAGGGGCAGTTAATCGGAATTTAAAATAAACTAAAAATTCGAAAATTTATTGTTTGATTAATAAAATGTAAATCTAATCTTCTTCTTTTTTAAGATCATTATAGTTGACATTAAGATTGATTAAGATTTGACAGCAACTTAAGCAATCTTTAGGTGATTTAACGAAATTTCGAAAGATTGGTAAAGACCATTATAGTCTGAGCTATGACATTACCGACATTCGTTAAAAATTCGTTTAACATAAGCTCGACATAAGCAGTACGATCGATAGCGTACATGACATCAGTAACATAAGCCATAACCTCATTTTGTGAAATTCGTATTGCTTATTGTTTAGTATGTTATCTATGTTATTATAAGCTCTGTTTCAATTCTACAGAATTTTACAGAACTTTAAGAATTTTACAGAAAGTTAAGAAAATTACAGCTGTGGTGTTCCAATGCAATTTGTTCTGTAAAATTCTTACATTTCCCCTCTTTAAGAAAATTACAGAATTTTACAGCCAGATTTGTCTTACTTATTATGTCTTCTTCTTTTTTTTTTGTTTAAATTTTTGAATTTACATCTTCTTCGTTTTTATTTGAATTTAAATTGTAGAGAGTTTATTTCAGTTTTTTTTTACTATCAAATAACAAGGAATAATAATAGTAATAAAATAATTTATAATAATTTATAATAATTTATTTAATGTAAATGTGTCAATTATAGTTTATCTTATCTCATAGATCATAAAGTAAAGTTAAAGGGTTAAAGCGTTTGTAGCACAACTGCTGTCTTCTGTCATATCGATTATAGTTGGGTCTGGTCTGCCCCATTGGGTCTGCCCTACTCATCTTGATTTGACATTGACTTAACATATGTCATCAGAAGCGAAGCGAATGTATATGTACTATATCTGTATTTATTCAACTGCATGTATATAATTTATCGATAATCGTCAATATTTCCTTTTTTAACTTTATTTTCCTATTTATAAATAATTTTAATGAGTTCTTGATTATTTTAGATTTATTTGATTTATTATCAGTTTTCATAATAATAATAATTACGTAAAATTACATTTTAAACTAATCAACTTAATATTATAAACCTTATACAAAGTGCGTACAAAACAAATAATTATTCATTTCCCGCGCTTTTGTCATTTACATGCATTTACATTTTTACATTTACATTAAAAATTAAAACGTGAGTGTTTTTTGCGGCTTGGAATTGAAGTAAATATAATACTAAATTTTATTAAATAATTATAAATTTGTTTTTCTTCGGAATTTTTAATTTTTTCGAAAAATTTCAATTAATTTAATAAAAGTATAGAAAGAAAATGTCGAGTCCAGGACAAATTGAAATTCCAGCTACTCCTAATCGTAGTCAACAAAGTGAAAGAAACGGAGATGAAGAAGCCAGCAGAAATATTATAAGTCAAGGACAAGGAACACCAGCAAGAAATGTTCAAACATCATCACAAGAAACTGGTACTCCATTACGCATGGGTGGAAGACGAACTGAAAATATGGAAGCAATTAATGATGATATCATTAATGCACCGTTTTCATCACCAGGAAATCAAACAATATCTTCGACAAGTCCAGGTCATAGAGGATCAACATTTAGTAGAATCAATTTGAGCTCTCCGCTGAACTATGGAACACCCAGCTCAAGATCGATCAATACACCAAGATCTGGTGTTAGAGGAACGCCAGTTAGACCCAGAACAGATATTCGTGTGGATAAAAGAGTTCGACAAGTTGCTCTTGAATCTGATCCACTTGCACCTATTGCTGAAACTGATCCAGTATCAGATACATTATCTGGACCACAATTAGTTATATGGGGAACGAATGTTGTTGTTAATCAATGTAAAGCAAAATTTCGTAATTTTTTGATAAGATACATTGATCCGAATGCAGAACAAGATGAAATTTCAGAAGATACTGACATTAATCAACCGCTTTATATGCAAAAATTAGAAGAGATTTATACTTCAGAGGAGCCATACTTAAACGTTAATTGTGCTCATATAAAAAAATTTGATGAAGCTTTATATCGCCAATTAATTTGTTATCCTCAAGAAGTTATACCAACATTTGATATGGTAGCTAATGAAATGTTCTTTGAAAAATATCCAAACATTATTCTAGAACATCAGATTCAAGTTAGACCATTTAATGCTGAGAGAACACGTAATATGCGTGCATTAAATCCAGAAGATATTGATCAATTAATCAGTATTAGCGGTATGGTTATAAGGACATCAAACATAATTCCAGAAATGTGTGAAGCATTTTTTAAATGTACAATATGTTCATTCGTAACAACAGTTGAAATTGATCGTGGACGAATTGGTGAACCGACATTGTGCACAAATTGTAATACAAATTTCTGTTTCCAATTGGTACATAATCGATCACAATTTACTGACAAACAATTAATTAAATTACAAGAATCACCTGATGACATGGCAGCTGGTCAAACACCACATAATGTTTTATTGTTTGCACATAATGATCTTGTCGATAAAGTTCAGCCAGGTGATCGTATTACAATTACTGGAATCTACAGAGCAATTCCAATACAAGAAAATCCAAGAGCTCGTAATGTTAGAAGTGTTTATAAAACGCATATTGACGTTGTACATTTTCGTAAAGTTGATAATAAAAGATTGTATGAGGAGGAAGAAGGAAAAGATCGTGTTTTTCCACCAGAACGTGTCGAACTATTACGAAAATTATCTCAAAAACCAGACGTATATAAGTTGTTGGCTAATGCTTTGGCACCATCTATTTATGAAAATGTTGATATCAAAAAGGGGATACTACTACAGTTATTTGGTGGTACAAAAAAAAAGCATATGATATCAGGCAGACAAAATTTTAGATCTGAAATTCATATACTACTTTGCGGTGATCCTGGTACATCTAAATCACAATTACTGCAATATGTGTATAGTTTGGTACCGCGCAGTCAATATACATCTGGGAAAGGATCATCTGCTGTTGGTCTGACAGCATATGTTACAAAAGATCCAGAAACAAGACAACTAGTACTACAAACAGGAGCATTAGTTTTAGCTGATAATGGAGTTTGTTGTATTGATGAATTCGACAAAATGAATGATGCAACACGTAGTGTTCTGCATGAAGTTATGGAACAACAAACCCTCAGTATAGCTAAAGCTGGCATTATTTGTCAACTGAATGCTCGCACATCGATATTAGCTGCAGCCAATCCATCTGAATCGCAATGGAATAAAAATAAAAATATCATTGATAATGTCAATCTACCACATACATTATTATCAAGATTCGATCTAATATTTTTAGTGTTAGATCCGCAAGATGAATTATTTGATCGACGTTTAGCTGCTCATCTTGTTTCAATGTATTACTTATCAAGAGAAGAACAAGAAGATAATTTATTTGATATGGGTGTATTACGTGATTACGTTGCATATGCAAAAGAACATATTCATCCTGTATTATCCGAGGAATCACAACAACGTTTAATTCAAGCATATATTGATATGAGAAGAGTTGGTGCAGGACATGGTCAAATTTCAGCATATCCACGTCAATTAGAAAGTTTGATACGTTTATCAGAAGCACATGCAAAAGTACGTTTCAGTAATATTGTCGAAATACAAGACGTTGAAGAAGCTTGGAGATTACATCGCGAGGCACTTAAACAATCAGCAACAGATCCATTATCTGGTAAAATTGATGTTGGTATACTTACAACTGGTCTATCTTCAGTTGCGCGTAAAAAACGTGCTGAATTGGTTGCAGCTATTAAAGAGCATATTAAAAAGAAGGAAAATATTGTTACAGTTTCATATCATAAATTATTTGCAGAAATTAAAGAAAATTCACAACTTTTGATCACACGAGAACAATTTGAAGATGCTCTTCAACAAATTCAGGATGAAGGAACTATTGTTGTAATGGGAAGAAATATGATTAGAATTTGTTCATAATTTAAATTTAATTTCGGTAGCTTTTATACGTACAAATATGTTCTACAACTTCTACTCTTTTTAATCAGAATAGTATTTAAATTTTATAATTTTTTACTTTTATTTCTTAAACTAAAATAAATTCACTGGAAATTGAAAAGAATTCTTATTAAATTTTTGTGTGACTCTGAATTTTTATCTGATTCTCTATAAGAATCTACATCTAAATTTTCGTCTGAATCATTTGGATCGTAAAAACATGTGAAGTTTGAAATTTTGAGGTTGAAATTGAAAATCGAATTTATTTAAGGATCTCGGATATTTTTTGTGGTTTAGATAAATCATTTCGTGGATTGTCTGATCAAAATATTTATATTGATTTTCTTTCTGTTTTATTTCTGAGTTTCTGTTGCATTAAAACAAAAAATGAGAACAAATGTATGGAATGGCGTAAGAAAATTGTTAAAAAAAAGTAAATAAAAACTAAACAAAAAGTCCGGAAGGAGGAGAAAGAATAGCAAAAATAATTACATAGTAATTATCTATTTGTTTGTTGATAAAAATAAAGTAAAATAGACTTCTAATTGTTATCTTCCTTATAAGAAGACTTATCAATAATAAATTTCTATATTTTTAAAGAGCAAGAATACAAATTTTTTGTTTCTTAGTGAGGAAAACAATTTTCATATATCATATAATACCTATACATATAAATATTTGTATTGTAGAGGATATTGTATGTGTAGAGGAGTCTTCTGAGCTTTTTCTTGTTTATAAAATCGTAAAACAATATTAACTAATTTTTAAGGAAGATAAAAAATCTATAATTCCTTAGCTATCTATATAGTATAGTTCATTTTCACTTTTAAATTTATGTCAAGGTCAAGGAAAATGAGAACTATGTTTCTAGGTATATATGCTATAAAATTTTTGTATATTTTTATAGATTTTGTATTTATATTTATGTAACATCTAGTATAACATCATATGGATATAGTATAGTAAATAATAATTTTAAAATAATTTATTACAAAGATGAGATGACAGAGCGTGGGAAAAATGGAAAAATCTTGTATTTCTTATCTTTATTTATGACAAACAACATACATTTTATGTGATTATAAATGTACATTTATGTCGTTCAATAATATAATAAAATTAAATTAACTGGAGCCAAACATTTTATAATTTAAAATATTTTTATTTTTCATTTTTATTCACATAAAACTAGATGATGTATGTACGTAATACATGATTTAATGTAAACATTTGGACTAAGTATAAACACCTTTCTGTTTGGTTATGATGTAAATCCAATTATATTTTTTTGTATTAAAAATAATATTAAATTTATTTGAATTTTGCATCTTCAGATTTACAACCCATGACAAACTTTCATAACTCGCCTCCAATCTGTCCCTCCCATCTTGGATTACTCTTCTCTTACTTACTCTTTACATAATTTTTTATTCTCATTTTGCTGAGGTGTTCGTCGACCGTTTCCGCTACTATCTTTTAAGTATTTATTGAAATTATAGTGTTATGCATGTATGGAGATAGAATAAAGCTATGCATGTGCATCATATGTGTAACTATTATTCTATGGTAAGGTAATGGTAATATGCAAGGTTAATAGAGAGATAAGGTTAGACATTCCCGTATATGAAAATAATTTTTGGTTATTTTTGATCAGCTGTTTCATACTTGTGACGTAGCATTGATCACAATTTTATTGTTTACATTGATTGTGTTTTTAGAGTTTGTGATTAGTTGAATCGAGTTAGTTTGAATAATTAAAATTTTTGATAATAATAATAATAATAAAAAGTGACAAAATGGTGAAATGTGTTGTGAAAAGTTGTAGAAATTATAATAACAAAAAAAATAAAGATTTTCCTTTAAGATACTTTAGTTTTCCTAAAGAACAAGGATTGTTAAAAAAGTGGATTAGTGTTTGTGGTTTAGAACCTAACAGGGATACAAAATGTTGCCGAATATGTTCTTGTCATTTTAAAGATGAAGACTATTTATTAAGAGACATATTATTAAATATTTCTCTAGAAAAAAGAAAATTAAAGAATGGTGCAATTCCTTCTTTAAATTTACCGACTTCTTTGACTGTGTCCCAAAGAACAAAAAGAATAGAAAAAAGATGTATGAAACAACTAGTTAAAGAAATGATATCTACTTCAGAAAAGTAAGTTCAGGATATATTTTTTATGTTTACTATTATTTAATATATTTTATAATTGCAATTTTTATCAAAATTTGTTAATGTAGTACTACAGATGAAAATATTTATAATAGTTCACCACAAACACCAGAAAATTCGGAAATATCTACTAATAGTATAGAAAAGTAAGATTTTATTATATTGCAAAGTAGAATTGTGCTTACTTTTAATACATACGTGTATATATTTTAGGTGCAATGATGAAGCGGTAAAAATAAGTAGTCATCGTGAAGCTTTTATTGATAATGAAAAGTAATATTAATCATTTGTAAATTTTTATAATTTAATCTACATATTTATTTTCAAAAAGTAATAATTTTAGTGTATGTGCTAGTCAAACCCAAAATGCCTTTGTAAGAGATACAGGAACGCAAACAATGTTAGTATTTAGTACTAATTAACTAAAAATGTACTGAAGTATGTCTAAAATTATATTCTATTTCAGGATGGATATAAACAACGCTCAACAGTTAAGGATATTAGAATTGGAAAGGGAAATACGTGGTTTAAAAGCGGAATTAAAAAAAAAGAAAAAGGATTCAACGATTTGTAAAAATCTAAAAAAATTTTTTACTGAAGGCCAAATAGATAAATTAAGTAAAGATAGCAAAAGGGTGGTTTGGAAACCAAAAGATATTTCGAATGCAATTTCTTTACATTCAGCTGGACCTCGTTTATATCGATATCTATATAAAAAGGGTTATCCACTACCAGCTACTTCTACGCTAAGAAAATGGTCTTCAAAGCAACAACTTAGTCCTGGAATTTTAACGAGCGTATTAGAGGTAATGAAGAATATTGATTATAATGAGCGAGAAAGACTCTGTGTCATTTCTTTTGATGAAATGAAAGTGAAATCTTGCTATGAATATGATAAGGTAAATGATTTGTTAATGAAACCTTCAAAATATGTTCAAGTAGCAATGATTAGAGGCTTATTTAGAGGTTGGAAACAACCTGTATATTATAATTTTGATTCTCCGATGGATGTAAATACACTGAAGGATATAATAATACAGCTTGCAAAAATTAACTTCACTGTAGTTGCCATAACTTCTGATCTTGGTTCAACAAATTCATGTCTTAGAAAGAACTTAGATGTTACAGATCAGCACCCATTTTTCGACCATCCAATAGATAAGTCAAAAACAATATTTGTATTTTCCGACGTACCCCACTTAGTGAAACTCATCAGGAACCATTTTTTAGACAGTGGATTTATTCTAAATGGCAAATTAATAAATGCAGAGCCAATTGGTAAAATTGTACAGTTGGAAAAATCAGATCTGAAGATTAATCATAAGGTTACACTAACGCATTTAGAAGTTACACGTGCTGCTAGACAAAAAGTTAAATATGCAGTACAACTTTTTTCACACTCCATGTACTCTTGTATTAAATGGTGTGTGAGTACAGGGAATTGTGAATGTCCAAACGCGTTAGAATGTGCTGACTTTATTAAGAGTGTTAACGATTGGTTTGACCTTTTTAACAGCAAATGTTTATCTTCAGATATGATACATTCAAAACAAGCCTATGGTCTTTCACATGAAAAACAGAAAGATATATTAAAAGACATGACAGCTAAAATAGAAAACCTGAGAGTTCACGGTAAGAGAAACTTATTGCCTTTCCAAAAGGGGATTTTAACAAACAATCTTGCGTTAGAAAACATGTATGTGTATTTGAAAACCAAATATAACATATCATATTTATTAACCAACCGACTAAACCAAGATTGTTTAGAAAACTTTTTTGGAATTATACGATCAAAAGGGGGTCTTCACGATCATCCGACCCCCATTGAATTCAAATATCGTTTAAGATCTTTTGTTTTGGGTAAGCAAGTTTGATTTTACATATATATGTTTCGGTGAAGGAAAAAATATTTTTAATTTATTGTCTATTTTCTTGTGTTGTCATTTCCTAGTTCCACAAAATCCTAAATATAATATCTTGTTAGTAAAGTAGTTCATTTTAAGAAATAATTTTTATTTTGTAGGAAGAGCTGACAGTAGCTTACAGGTAAGTTTGAATTCAAATACAAATACAACACAAGATAATAATGAAATAGATGGCGAAAATGAAAATGATGAAATTTTAACATCAAATATATTTTTAAAAACTGATGTTGAATCAGAAGAAAATATTATATTTGATACTGATTGTTTTATTGAAGAACTACCAGAATATGAAAGTATTGATGATGATTTTGTAGACGATTCTTTGCAATATTTAGCAGGCTACATTGCGAAAAAATTGAAGTTGAATAAGGATTACGTGTACCTAATCGATATGCCTTGCTCAACATATACGTGGGTAGATGCAATTAATAAAGGAGGATTGAAAAAGCCTACAGAAGAATTTGTTCACAAAATCAAAGAACTAAATAATATTTTTAATGTTATAAATAGAGATAAGATACTCATTAAAAATAATTATATACAATACCACTTAAATTTAAGCGACAATATAGATTTAAGTAATGATATTAAAATACTATTTTTTAGGACTAGAATGTATTTTAGAATAAGATCTTTGAATAAGAACACGAATTTTTTTAAAAAAAATGAATTGAAAAGAAAAAAAACATACACATAATAAAAATAAAATTTATTTCTAAACCTAATCAATCATTGTTTTCATTATTCGTTTTCAGTTTTTACAATGTTTTGTTTATGCTATAAATAATGCATAAAGTAATAATTATTATTAGGTATTTATTTGAATTTTTATCTCTTGAGAAGTATTACTTCAATCATATTTAAAAATTATTATTTATTTTTCAACTTTTCATTCATAAATTAAACAATGAAATACTGTCTACAACATGAAAAACATATATAATATTTCACCAAGGTTAATAGAAAGATTTCGTATATTTCGTCTTTTATTTGTGTTAAAACTTATACCTGGAATTAATAATACCTTATTTTTGCTCTTAGAAGTATTATTATGATATTTCAAGATTATTAAGTATTTAATTTTTAACTTCTCATTCAATGTTTGAATAATAAACTTCTCCATATAACTTGAACAAAGTATATGAATGATTAGAAATGATCAATGTGACGTCACTATCACATTTATAGGTTATTCATATGGGAATGTCTAACCTTATCTCTCTATTAACCTTGGGTAATATGTACATATTAAAAAAAGCAAAAAATTACTCAATTAATTCATCATTATAAATTGAGTTGAGGATAGAATATAAATGTAGAATTGTAGACTATACAGTGTACATGCACAAAATTAGAGCAAAATTTGATATTTCAAAATTAATTTTAATGAATTCTTTGAATCTATATGTACGACTGAACATGACTGAACGACATTACATTTTACATACCTACGTGATTACATATGCAAAGTGCACATATGTATGTATATATAATAAAAAAAAGTTCTTATGAATAAAATAGAATATAAATAAATGTAATATACCTATTTTTACTTTTTACTTTCTATAAATAAAACTGATCGATAAAAATCGAAATAAATAACAGCTGAGCAGATATACGTTTATGTATACGTGTATATCTGTACATATTCATACATATTTTGTTTAAAAAAAGTAATAAAATTTAAAATTAATTTGCATTATTTATCTCAAAAGTAAATTTTTATTTTATTTTTTGTTTTAATTTAATTTCTTTTTCGTTTCGTATTCAGTTCTTCAGATATATTATTATAGTCATGTGCTATACTCGTGGACTCTTGATATTTTATTAGTTATTATTACGTATATTTATTTTTATTTTAATTATTAATTTTATTTTTTAAGTATACATATGTACATAGGTAACTAATAAATCATCGAATTCAAATTTGTTTTATTTTTTTTTTAAAATTTTCATTTTATTTATTTTTGTATTTTATGAAAGTGTTTCTTCAATAATTTTTAAATCAACAGAAAATTTTCAATTATTAATTGCGCGACTATAGCGTAAAAATTTTATGAGAAAAAATATACATAATTATATATGTACGAATGCACGATACCATGTAAGAAGTATACATATTCGTATGTCGTATATCGTATAGTTATGTAAAATAAAATTTTTTAAGAAAAAGTGATTTCAAATAACAATAATAAGTTATATTTTTTTAAATTTTTGTGAAAAAAAAAATTATCAAATAATAACGAACACAAAATAATGGCATCATCATCATTGTCATCATATACGACGGAACTGACAAATATTCTTGATTTACCTCCAGAAGTAAGAAATAATTCTGTGGTCATAAGCGATAACCGCTTAAGTCTGAAATTGTGGTTTTGAGTAAACACGGTTTAAAAATTCGAACATATTTTTTACACAAATTTGATGGTCAAAAAACAATAATTTCGTGTTGAATGGAATACTATTATGAAAAAATTTTTCTTAAATTGATAACTAAATAATTAAAAATTGAAATTATTTAAAATTGAATATGTTCTAGAACAAAAATATTGGAGAATTTGAAATTTAGGCTATTTATGCAAATTTGTAATTTTACATTTTTGTTACTTACATATGTCAAGTTAGGCTTTTATTGCAAAAATATATTTTTATTTTCCTAGATTTATATTGATTTAAGTCATTATTGTAAAGTTCGGTGATAAACTTTTACGTTCCAAAAACGCTTAACTCGAGATAGGCTGTTATGATAAACCTTACAATTTTGAGAAGCTGTTTCCAAATATATTGTGCAATAATAACTTAAGTTTAGATAAGCCTGTATTTTTAAACATAAAATATCTCTCCAATATTATTATGTTGATTTAGGCGGTTATTGCATATGTAAGTCACGAACTATTCGACATAAGCGATAATGTTTTTAAGCAATAACTTTGGCTACAAAAATGATAGGAAAACCAAATTTTGTGTGCACATAGAGCTTGATGCGGAGAATGCAGTAGAACTCATAACTCATTTTTGCCTTATGTCGACTTAAGCGGTTATCGCTTTTGACCACAGAATTATTATAAAAATAATTTATAAGAAAATTTTTATCTTATTTTTCTTTTTTATTTTTATCATTTCACAGATAATTACACAAATATTTCAATATTTAAATGTTAGCGATTTAAAATGTGTATCATTAGTATGCAAATTATTTTATGAAATAAGTCATAGTACAAGAAAATTTTTATCAAAAATTATATTAACATTTATAAATATAGATTGTATAAAATTATTTATAAAAAATAAATTTCATTCAAATAATCATCCATATATAAATATACATTTATATAAAATTGATTTAAATGATATAAATGAATATTTAATTAAAGAATATGGTATTTATATTGAACATTTAACATTAAATCATATCGATATAAATGATTATAAAAAATTTTTATTAATTATAAAATCAATGAAAAATTTAAAATCATTAAACTTATATCAGTGTAAAATAAAATATAATTTTAACAATAATAATAATAATAATAATAATGATAATAATGATCATGATAAAGAATTAAATTTAAATAATCATCAATCATCATCATCATCATCATCATCATCATCAATAATCATAACAAATATAAAATCATTAACAATCGGTTCTGAATGTTCAGAAAATGATATAAGATTTTTTTCAAAATATTTTCATAATATTACAGAATCAATAAAAATTATATCATTATTAAGCGGTCAACAATTTCCATTAAATATAAATTCATTAATTTATAATAATAATAATAATAATACCATAAATAATAATCAATTAAATGAAATTCATTTACAATCAAATTATCAATTATTTGATATTAATAAAATAATACCATCAATTTATTTATTAAATAATTTAAAAACATTAGCATTACGTAATTTTATTTTAATGAATTTTGAACAATTTTTAAATGAATTACCAATTAATTTATATGAAAATTTAATGTGTATAGATTTATCTGATTGTCATAATATAACTGATAATGCATTAATACAAATATCAATAAAATGTATAAATTTAAAGGCATTAGCATTAAATAATTTACATTATTTAAATGATGAAAGTTTTATAAAATTATCAAATTTAAAAAATTTACAAATATTTCATGCATTATGTTGTTGTTCATTAACTGATATCGGTATTATTGATGGTATTGCAAAACAAAAAAATTCAAATATGGAAATATTAAATTTATCAAAATTAAAAGAAATCACCGATATCGCTATAAATAAATGTATTATGAATTTTTCAAATTTAAAACAATTAAATGTGAATAATTGTCGTAAAGCAATTACAAATTCAACATTAAAATTAATATTGAAAAATTTAAAAATGTTACAATTATTGGATATTGGATTTTGTGATGTAAGTAAAAATTATTGGTTTGTAAAATATGAAAATTCATAAATTTTCTTATTTACTACAATTTTTTTTATTTATTTATTTTATTTTTTTTCTCAAAAGGTAAGTGATGATGGTTTTATTGATTATCAATTTCCAGATGATGATAATAATGATGATGCTGATAAAAAATCAAAATATTCTACAAACTCACAACAATTACAACAACATAATCGACAACGACGTTTTTCTTCTAACCGAATAACATTAAAAAATAATAATGATGATGATGATGATAATAATAATAATAATGTACGAATTATTTATTTATTAAAAAATCTAAAAGGTTTACAAATATTAAATTTACAAGCATGTAATATAACAAATTTATTAATTATGAATCAAATAAAATTTGTTGAATTAAAAGAATTAAATTTGAATGAATGTCATCGATTATTTGAAAGTGGTCTAAAATCGATTGCTATTAATTGCCCATCAATTGAAAATTTATCAATAATTGGTTGTAAAAAAATAAATGAAGAGCAATTTTCACAAATAATATTAGATAATTTTAAAAGATTAAAAAAAATTTATACATGTAAATGTAATTCACCAAAAAATTTATTAGATACAAAATATCCAGATATTTTAAAATATTTATTAATTACAGAATTTTATTGTGAATCATGTAGATTCTGTTATTTAGATACAACATAAAATTATTATAAAACGATATTGTAGTTACATAATACTCGTAGCTCGTAGGTCGTAGTAGTGAAGAGGCTTAATAAGTAATAACTAATAATTACTTAATTCATAAGCCTCAGCAGTAATATGAATTTGAGTATACAATTTTGAAAATAGAAATAGAAACAATACACTCTTATTGTATGTATCGTTATAATTACAATTTTATATACATAATATTTTTTAAAGTTGTTGTGTACTAATTAAAAATATAATTACTTACTACAAATATATACATGTATATATATCTGTTATTTTTGAATAATATACATAATTTTTAACTTTGAACATTTTTGTATTTGTTATTTTTTTGAAAATTACTTTTCAAGACTCATTTTAACTGCATACGTTACAATCCATATACGTAAGTACGTATATTCATATAAATGCTTCAATTTGAAAAAATATATATTCTTGATATTTTCGATCTTGAAAACAGAATTTTTATTAATAAACCTTCTTATAGATATAATAACCTTGAATTTACTTTTATTTTTTTATTAAAATGTTTTTTTCTTACAAACTATATGAATCAAAATGAAGATGATCGAAGCTTTGTTTAGAGATGCTAATATTTAGTCTTTTTCCCATTACATATTACATTACCTATTACACCTTGAAGAACACTAAATGTCGTTATCTTTAAAGGCAAGATATTTTTGGGCCATTTCTATTTCATTTCTATTGGAGTTGGAATTGAAACTATACTTTGTAAATCTCTTTTTACTTCTTCTTCTTCTCAATCTCTGTATTCTGTATGTAACATATATGCAGGATTCTGATTCTAAGAAGTATTATTATGTATTATGATATTATGTAATATGGTAGGTATGGTAGTATTAGTATATACTAAAATATGGATCTGCGAAAAATTTAGTTTAAAAAATATAGCGTAATAACCTTTTTAAATAGGGTTGAATAGCTCGATGGTTGTTGTGTTGGGCTGCTATGCTTGAGGACCCGAGTTCAAACCCTAGCCAGCGCACTATTCTCGCCCAAGTCAATCATTAATTATTCAATCAGCAATGTATGCACCAGTAACTGATTACTGATGAGATGATAAACTGGATTAGATTGATATATTTGTATCTAATAATATTGATTGAGAATATTGATCGGTGATGCCAGGTGAGGTGGTGCCATAATGGACTGAGTATCCGCGTGGCGCGTGCACTTAATATACATTATAATGTACACATTATATATATACATATATGTACATGTATAAAATATATATATATATATAAAAATTTTAAAAAAAACTTAAAGGGATATAACGAAAATTGTCCATTTTCCTAGGTGATGTTAATCAGTGTGACAGATGAAGACAGATGTCTGCCAAACGTACGATTGTAGTTTTTTTTTCATCTGGCAACTTTCATAACTCAATCTGTCAATCCAACTGAATAAATCGACAGAATGGCAAGCCAGATGATTTGAGTCGTCATCATCATTCATTCATACCTTGATATTTATTTGTAGTTTCTAAATAAATATAAACTAATTTGCATATTTTTATAAAACTATTTGTTTTTTGTATTTAAAACTATGTATATATTTATTCTTAAAAACGTTTGATGATTCTGATTCCCGTTATGGTTATATTAATTACCATATCACCATATCAGTGTGAGTGAACACAACAAATTAAATCCTTAAATCTATGAACAAAAAGTGATTTATTATTCTATTTATTATACATATATTATATTATTAATTGTATAATACGAATAGAATGGCACCACAAAATAAAAATACGACGAAACGGAATAGGAAACAATTGACAAGATGGAATAGTGAAGACACAATTAATTTAATTGGTGCTATGGAAGAACATCCGCATTTATGGAATAAAAATTTTAAAGAATACAAAGATAAGAATAAGAGAAGAAATTCATTGAAGGAAATTTCAGAATTTATTGAAAAAACACCGGAAGATATTTGGATAAAGTGGCAAAATTTAAGAGTAACCTTTAACAGCGTCTTACGACAAATGCAACAAAAGACAAACGAACCAGGTACAAACGAAAATTTGAATCCAAAATGGGAATATTTTAATCGTATGTTGTTTCTTGAGAAAAGAAAATGTCCAACAAAACCATCAAATAGCAATGTGGTATGTTCATTTTACAAAAAAAAAAAAAAAATTATGATACACAGTATAATTCTTTTCTTCAAACTGTTTTGCATGTTTCAAATTAAAATGTATCATTATTGTATTTTAGCATTATTTTTTACTATTTCAGAAAATTGAATTGGTACATGAACATGATCAAGAACAAGATAAAGATCCACTAATTTCAATAACTGAAGAAGATTTTACAATGCCAATAAACCAAAGCAAAATGAAAAAGAAACGGAAGATTTACAGAAATAAGGCAATTATAAAAAATGCCATGAAAATTTTAAGTAAACCGCTAGATTCTTCACAAATTTTTGGTGATTTTGTAGCTCAAAGATTAAGAAAATTACCAAAAAATAGAAGAAATAAATTAGAATTAATGATTCAAAAAGCAATCCTTTCAGTTCAATTGGAATCAGATGATAATGATGAATGAAAAAGAAAAATTTTCAAATCTGCAAGTCCAGTTTCTCCTCAACTCATGACTCGATATTAATAATTAATAAGGAAAATAAAGATACAGTGAAGACACAATAATTAATACTTTAATTATAAGTTATAAGATAATTATAGAACGATTTATACTTTAAAGAAAAATAATTTCGTATACAATTAAAATTTTAACGTTACTTAAATAATTATTAATTCAAATTTTAAACAGTACCAACTTCAACTTTCAATAAAATAAATCTGAAAAAGTGTGATAAAATCATTTGTCAAAACTTTAGCCAATAGCCACAGCCACCAACAGCCAATCAGTTTCACCGACAGTACAATTTATTGCAATTCACAATTTACTACAATTCACATTTGAATTTAATAAAAATAATTAAATGTCATGTCATTTTGTATAGCGTACAAGTATTCATTTTCGTTTGTACTGTGTACTCGTATCCGTATGACATTTTACATTGGTGCTTTTTTGCTTATAGCTTATAGCTTATAGTATAGATTGAAATTTTTTTGATTTCTTTTCGGTGAGGGGTGCATACATTAATGACAGGTTCGAGTTAAAGGCATTTTATTTAAATTAAAAAAAACTTAAAAATGGCAAAAAAGAAAAGTGAAGAATATAGTAATGATTGCGGTGATGATTCCGATTATGGTGAAGAGCCAAATTTTGATGATCCTGAAGGATTTGTAGATGATATAACCGATGAGGGTAAGCATTGAAAATATATGTACATATATAGGCTAAAATATACATATACGTACGGTGCCCACTTGCGACCGACGTGCGTATTGTATAGTTTTCAAATGCCTCTTCATGCATGCCAGCATGGCTGCTAAACCTAACCTTTTTCATATTTTAACACAAATTTTCATTTTCATTCTTAATATAAAATTTAAATAATAATAACTAATGAGTCATATTTTGAATAATTTTGAAAGAAAAAAAATATAAACTTGATATATCCTAATGATAAAATCATTTTAGATCTTCTTGCTGATTTATTAAGGCAGAAACCATGTGAAACTGATGGTGTTGAAAATGTTGTCATCGTTGACAACATTCCAATTGTTGGTCCAAGCCGACAAGAAAAATTAAAAACTGTTATTGAGAAATTATTCTCGACGTTTGGCGAAATAGTGAATGTTTATTATCCATTAGATGAAGAGAATAACACGAAAGGATATGCATTTTTAGAATATAAAAATGCTCAAAATGCCGAAGAAGCTGTAAAAGGTTTAAATAATCATCGATTGGATAAATCTCATACGTTTGCAGTGAATTTATTTACTGATTTTCAAAAGTGAGTGATCTTATCGAAATGAAGAAAATAATTTTATTTTTATCTGTGATACAATTCTTTTCAGGTATGAGAATATCCCTGAAAAATGGGAACCACCCACCCCCCAACCATATAAAATACAAAATGATTTGTATAACTTCTTACTTGAACCAGATGCATACGATCAATATTGTGTTGCTGCCGAAACATTACAAAATTCAGTTCAAGTACAATTCTGGCAGAATACATTACCTGAACCAACAGAACTTGAGACTAGAGAACGTTTCACTGAAACGTTTGTTAAATGGTCACCACTTGGTACATATATTGTAACATTTCATAAGCCTGGTGTAGCAATATGGGGTGGTAGTACATATTCGAAAATCAATAAATTTCCTCATGCCGGTACACAATTTGTTGATTTTTCACCATGTGAAAATTATTTAGTTACATACGGTCCAACACAAAATGGACAAAAAATCATAATATGGGATATACGTACCGGACAAGAGAAACGTTCATTCGGTTCAGATGGTATATCAAGTATGTCAATATTTCGATGGTCGCATGATGATAAATATGTTGCAAGAATGGTTGAAAATGCTATTCAAGTGTATGAAACACCTAGCTTCTTTATGTTAGAAATGAAATCAATTAAAATACCAGGTATAAGAAGCTTTAGTTGGTCACCGACTGATAATATAATAGCTTATTGGGTCGCTGAACAAACTGATGTTCCTGCTAAAGTAACATTAATGGAAATTCCAAAAAAACGTGAAATACGAACTAAAAATCTATTTAACGTTGCTGATTGTAAAATACATTGGCAAAAATCTGGAGATTATTTATGTGTTAAAGTCGATAGATTTTCAAAATCTAAGAAAGATAAAAAAGATGCTGATGTCAAATTTTTGGGAATGTTCTATAACTTTGAAATATTCCATATGCGTGAAAAAGATATACCAGTTGATTCGGTAGAAATAAAAGATCTAATATTAGCATTTTCATGGGAACCAGTTGGCTCGAAATTTGCAATTATTCATGGTGAACCACATAATGCAAATGTCGGTTTCTATGAAGTGAATAAAGGTCAAAAACCGGCATTAATTAAAAAATTGGAAAAGAAAACATGTACACATCTATTTTGGTCACCAAGAGGTCAATTTATTGTGTTGGCAAATTTGACAATGGGTACATTCGAATTTGTCGATACGAATAATGATTTCTGTGTAATGAGTTCGAATGATCATTTCCGTGCTTCCGAAGTTGAATGGGATCCGACTGGTCGTTATGTCGTAACCGGTGTCTCATCATGGAAAGTTAAAGAGGATACCGGCTATTATATGTGGTCATTTCAAGGTAGAATATTAAAACGTACAATGCTAAAAAGTTTTGTACAATTCTTATGGAGACCACGTCCATCATCATTATTATCTGAAGAGAAACAGAAAGAGATTAAAAAGAATTTGAAGAAATATTATGTACAATTCGAAAGTAAAGATCGCTTACGTATGACAAGAGCATCTAAAGAACTATTAGAGAAGAGAGCTCAATTACGTGAACAATTCATGGAACATCGTAATAAAAGAATTCTTGAATGGGAAGCACAAAAGAATAGAAGATTACAGCTTAGAAATCGTAAGTTGATAATCATGATGATATTTTCACAATTGAATTGGATCTTATAATAAATTTCATATTTAATTTGTAATTTTTTCAGATATTGATACTGATACTTTAGATACTGAAGATAACGAAGAAGAAATTGTTGAATTTTTAATTAAAGAAGAAATAACTGTTCTCGAGTAGTCGCTTAAAGTATTTGATGTTTTTTTAAAAAAAAAAAAAAAAAAATTTTTTTTCTCCTTAATTGATCGAATTATTAAACGTTTAGTTAAGGAGTTTTATATTTAAAAACAAAAATAAAAGTAAAGCAAAAAAAATAATTACTACATTACGATAAAGTAAATTAAAAGTTAAAAACAAAAAACAATTTTCTATTAATTTCTATTAGCAAGAAATAATTAAATTGTAGTAAATCTTCATTCAGTAAATTTATATTCTTTGTATTTAAGCTGGTCTTGTGGTATTTATATTTTTCGAAAATACAATTTTAAAGTATTCCGTTTCAGTACATTTTCTTTTTATTTATTTTTTATTTTAGTTTTTATATTTCTATTTGTACATTTATTTTTTTACGTTTTAATCAGTTTGAATATATATATAAAATAAAAAAACAGTTTTCAAGTAATTTTCTCTGAAAGTATAAATCTAAATTATTTCAAGAGAATATTTCAATTTTATACATATTTACATAATATTTTCAGCGTGCGTGCATATTATTTTTCTGTTAAAAACTTATTTATTATAACACTATTTACTATTGTATACATTGGCTAGAAATTAAAATAAAAAAATATATAAAAGTGTGCAAGGAAAAAACGTTTTTATTATAAAACAAAGAAAAGAAAAATCTGATCAAGATAAGAACAAATAAAAAAGCAATCTAATAAAGCAGGAAAATAATCAAAAATAAAAAAAAATCTTATATATTAATTATTTATTATATTGAGAGATAATAACAAGAACAGCAGATAGAAAACTAGAATCATCTCGTCTCAAAAAAAAAAAAAAAAATCTAAAGAACAAATAAAAATCTTGTAAAAATTACAAGATAATTAAATTTTATAATAATCCACGAATAATAAGTAAAAAATTGATGTCATAATAATAATCGTTTCTTCGACATTTCTACATAAATGTAAATTAAAATCAAAAGAGAACATTGTTTAATTTGAGAAACGAGCAAACAGACAAACAACTACATAAAATATAAAATATAGTGAAATAAAAAGGAATTACATATTATATAAGCGAAATTAAAAAAAAAAACTATAAAAAACATCAGGAAACTATTGCTATCTACCATCGTCCATCGACAACTCTACGTAAAAGATAAATTTAAAGAAATTTTGGAAGTGTTTCCTTTTTTATACATAACATACATAACGTATATACATATATTAAATAAAATAAAATTATATAAAAAATAAATAAATAAAATATAAAAGAAATTATAAATAAATACATTAAAATTTAATTAAATATTAATGATAAATAGTATGGCATCAATAATTTTAGTAAATTTTATAGTACATAATAAATTGAATTTTATTTCCAATGCAAATAATAATAATTATAATAGTATGTGGATAATAATGAATTCAATTATTAATAATTATATTAAAATTATAATTATTAAATATATTAGTAAGAATTTACTAAATAGAAATTATGAATTTTCAATATGTATGTAATGTATGTTATAAGTATATTTGTTTGTATCGTATGTACATATGTATTTCTGTTTTATTTAGTTGCGAAAAAGCAAAAGAAAACATTGGTATCTATTTTGGGTGGATTTTAGTCTCGATCTCTTTTAACTAATTGTTTTTAGTTTTTCATAAGATAGAGTAATTAACTCTATGCTAAACCCAACCTCCAATCTGGAGGATGATTTTCTCTCGCTGGTCCTGACTCTAGTTTCCACTGAGTTTTAACATTGTATTAGAATCCAATCCTTACAGCCCTAAACCTAAATGAAATTTAATCTCTGTCTCCTAACTGTTATTTTTTCACAAAATAGAGTAATTAACCTTAAACATGATTACACTAAAAACCTAAAATCTGAATGATCAGTTTCTCTTTCGTTTATTCTGACCTTAGTTCCCATTCCCACCAAGATTTGGAATTCAGGAAATGGAATCAATTCTTCCTTATGGGAAGTTGTTTATAGTAACAGGTGCTCTATTACGTGAAAGTGAAATTAGGAATTGTGCAGGAAATGCTAGGGGTGTAAGTAGGATACCGAATTCGGTGGTGCATTTCACTATCTCATTGGGAATTGGGACCTCTCCATTTCATTTATATTTATGAAATACAAAAATTGGAGTTTTTTTAGTGGTAAAATTTTAGAAAAAATGATATGATGTCAGAGATTAGAGACGAATCCTATGGTCTTATTGTCTTTACTACTTAAATTTTTTAACATTTTGAAAAAATGAAAGAATACGTGGTAGATCTAAACCTCAGAAAACAGAAAACGTAGGAAAATTCTTTAATCTAATATTTTTTGTATCATAATTTTATAACGTTAAATTTTTAAATTCAAAATTTATATTTCACTTCCAACATAGGAACCCGTTGTGATGTGAAGTTCGAAACTTTTTCATACTTTCTTGTCATCATTCTGCGTCATGTCGTTTTGTGTTATTTTAATTTTGTCAAAGGTGTTTGTCAATTTGTTTTTGTACGATTGTGAATTACAATTATGATGGAGTAATGCAATATTGACAATATTGACAATTACAAATGCAAATGAAGTTATTTACCTCCTATCATCATATCATCATATGTTATTATTGTTTTGTTGGGTCCATGGGTCTTGACTTCTTGAGTGTGTGCAAAGAGTATATAAAAGACATTTATATACTTTTTGTGTACGTAATTTGAAATTGTATTGAAATTGATTTGCCGACAATTAAGAATTGTTTTATATCAATTAAGATTTTCAATTCTTGAAGAAAATATTTTATTTAGAAAAATAAATAAAATAAAGAAACAATAAAAAAAACAATGGTTAAAGTTGGCTTACAAATAAATGCAAATCTTGAAAATATCGAAGAACTAAAAACAAATTCCCCAGATTATTCATTTTTTGTTAAAATAAAATGTACAAATTGTGGTGAAACAACAGATAAATGGCATGATATAACTGAATCAGAAAGAGTACAAGAAAATTCAAGATGTCCAAATGGTTATAATTTCTATATAAAATGTAAAATGTGTAATCGTGAAAATACCATTGATATTGTTGAAGGCAGTAATGGTAAGACAGAAATTACAAAGAAAAAAAAGGTTATGAAATATTTCTAAAAAATTGTTTCCATTCATTCCATTTTTAAGCTATATATACAATCGAAGATTCTGGTAAATTTAAAACGATAGTCTGTTTTGATTGCCGTGGAGCTGAACCATATGAATTCTCTCCACGTACTGGATGGATTGCAAAATCAGTTGATGATGGACAATTATTCGATAATATTGATTTATCAGAAGATGATTGGGTTGAATATGATCAAAAAAATAAAAATTCAGTTGGAGTATATGAATTTAAATCACAATTTATAAAATTGAAAAAGTAAAATTATGAAGTTTTTCATATAAGAAAAAAAAAAAAAAATTGAAGAAAATCATTTTTTGTACTGAACTGAATTATATTTGAAAAAAAAAAAATGTAAAATAAATTACTGAACTGATTACACACAGTTGTTTTTATTTAAATTATCTCTAAAAAATTAAGAAAAATCTATAGTGGTAGCTATGAGCCAGTAATCTATCGATTTTCTTCTATGCATATATGTGAATAATAAAACAAATATTGAATTCCATTTATGTGATAATATAAGTATGTATGTTGTGAATAATTAGATTACAAATTAATGATTGAATGAATTTGCGTTATATTTTTTCTCCTTATCTCTATAATCCACGAAAATTCTAGTTAAATTTCAAGAACATTAAATCGAAATACAAATTTCAATTAATAAAAGTCATATAAATATTTAAAGTAATTACTTTATTACACATTAATTAGTCTTTATTTCGTATAAACAACTAAAACTAATTTATATTTTAATTTATTATATACATTTTCTTTTTGCACAACTTAATTACATTTATCGGCAACCATTGGGAAACGTACAATTCTTAATTGATTACCATAATCACATATAACAGAACTACCAGCTAAAAGCATTAATTTTGGACATAATTGTGAATTAGCACAATCCAATTTAACTTCTCTAGCTGGTTCTCCAGTTCTAACATCCCATACCACTAAGGAACCTGGCAAGAAAAAAAAAACAAGTAATAACATTACTTAAAATATAATTTAAATTTGCTCTTATTCATTTTTATTCTTTTTTAGATTTAAAATCTTCTTACCCATTTTACTCGTTACGAGTAATGATGGCGTTAACATTAATAAACTTGAATATGAATTTGTTATATTGATTGTAGATAAAAGATTTCCTTGAAATCTTTCCCAAACGCATACTCTTTCATCAGTACCTAATGATATAACATAGCTAGGTGCACAGGCTAATGCTGTTATTGAACCATCATGTGCTTGTATGTTATACATGCAAGCACCAGTATTTAAATCCCATACACATAATAGACCATCTTGTGATCCAGAACCACCAGTACCTGGTTGCCAATTATCAACAAATAAACATGTTATCGGACCACAATGTCCACGTAAACTATAATCAAATGTTGAATCATCTAATTTGAACACCTAATTAATAAATATATATAATTAAAATATATATAAATCAATGTGAAATATTTTGAAATAAATTTAATAATATTTAACAACAAACCCTTAATGTATGATCTAGACTTCCGGTGAAAACTGTACTTTCAACAATTTCCATACATACGATTGGCTGTTGATGTGCATTTCGTACTTCTTCTAATGTACAAATTATTTCCTCTTTTGTTGTTTTATTACGATGATCATTCGCAATTCCACCACCACCACCATTACCTGTTGCTGAATTTATGCTACCAGTTGACCCAGTTCGAACATGTGCTATACAAATGTAAAAATCAAAATTATTTTGAATAATTTATATTACAATTTTTTTTTTTTTTTAAATTACTTCTTCTATATGCTGATGTAAATCCCCAATCAATTTGTCTACCCCTATAATATGTTTCTAATTTATAAAATTCTACCCTCCCACATAATCTGGCTACAATAACTCTATCTCCATTTAAATGAATGTGAGTTATACCTTGAGCAGGTTTCAATTCTGCTTGAGATGTACACTAAAAATTTTTATGAAATTGTAATTTTATAAAATTTTCAATTAAACAACGAAAAACAGAAAAAAAAAATAATAAAATAAAATAAAATTTTTTGCACAATTTACCTTTAATACTCCTGTTGGAGTCTCCCAAAATTCCATTTGACCATTTGCACAACCCACCGCAATAAGATTATCCAAATAATCAAGGCACCATATCGGTGATATGTTATCATTTTTACTACTTAATATAAGTATATTGTTAATTGATGATGAAGATGATGATGATGTTGACATATCATAATTATTATCATTACAACCAAAATTATTGTGATTACTAAATTGTAATTGTTTATGTTCATCATATTGACTTTGTCGTCTATGTTGTAGCTGCCATTGATATTGTTGTTGATGTTGCTGTTGTTGCTGCTGTGGTTGCACTAATTCATAACAATCCATTATATTATTTGATGATGAATTTATATTTGAAGAATGACGATCAATTTTTGTTATAAGTTCACCATTTTTTGAATCCCATACTTTTATTTGACCTTTTAAACATGAACTAACCACATATATACCATCAGATACTAAACATTCAATTTTATGTTTATGTCCTTTAATTTGTGTCGGTATACCCTCTAATATTTCTTCAGTATTCGATGATATTTCATTATCATTCCAACTAGAACGCCATTCAGCATAATTTCTAGTGCATATACAACGATAGAATACAATCATTGTATACGTTAATACGAATATACTGATCGAACATAATATAATCGCTAAACATATTTCCATTGGACTTTTTGGATATAATGGTGTACCACCAGATGATAATATCGGTGATTTATGATTAATATTATCATTAAAATCTAACGGATCTAATGCAGCTGCTAATGCCTTCCATTCAAAATTATTTTTAACATATTTCTCATTTGGATTACGTAATAATAATGCTAATTCTGGTTTTATTGCAAATGATAATTTTATAGCCGGTAATATAATTACATATTTACCACTTAACGATATATTATATTGTTTTAATATTGATGACCAATGAAAATTTGATAAAAAATAATTTATTTCAAAATTTGGATGTTTCAATTTATCATATAAATCCGTTTCATCATTAATTATTGTTGTTAAATTTTTTAAATTATTATTATTCATTATCATATTATCATTATGATTAACATCATTATTATTTTCATGATTATTATGATCATTATGAATGTGTTTCTTTTCATTATTATCATCATTATTTTTAGTATTATAATTTTTATTTTCTAAATTTATTTTTTCAAAATTATCATTGTTCATATTTTTATAATAATCATTATCTTCATAATCGTTATGATGTTTATCATTTATTAATTTCATTTTATGATCATTGTTAATTAAATTATTATCATATTCACTATGATGTTTATCTTTTATTGTTACACCATTACCAGATGTATTATTTAAATCGATTACAAAGAAATTTTCTAAAAATCCAGAATTATAAACGATCGATGATATCCATACAATCATCCATAACATGAATGCTCGCTGAAAGAATCTTGTACGTGCCCAAAAATTAACTAATCTTAAACGTTTCGGTATCTTTTTATCATTTAATAAATTTGATTTTGTTGTCGTTGATGTACCAGATTGATTATGATGTAAATGATGAAGTGGTGTCATTGCATTATAATCTAAAAATGGTAATTTTGGATGAGATTGTGATCTATAAAAACCACCAGGATTTATTCCAGTGCTATTATTGCTGCTATTACCGCTACCACTAACACCAATTATTCCACTATTTCCAAATTGATTAATTGTTGATGATGATGATTTACGATTTAATTTATATTGTTGCCTTTTTGTGAGATCATTTGTTACATAACACATTATTTTTGGTAAATTTTTAGCTTCAACTGTATATTCGATACGTTTTATATCCATTGCTAGTATCGTTGAAAATAATAACATTTGTAGAAAAAAATCTGATATTAAACCGACAATAGCGAAAACACAAAATTCTTGTATAACAGGTACAAATGTTGCTAGACCAACAGTTAATATTGTTATTTCGGTTAATAATGTTTTTGATATATGCCAACCTTCTTTACTTAAACCTTGTGCAACACGTATTTTAACATCAAATGTATCATCGGTACTAACAATACTTTTTGTGATTACTAAACAATTCTCGAGACCGACTAATATAACTAAATACGGGAATATACCTTTCGATTGTAAACTAATTGTTAAACCGAAAAAGAAACATAAACCTAATGACATCATAAGACTACCAAGTACAGTTATAACAGCACATAAAGCTAATATAAATCTTGATTTAACAATATCAATTTTACGTACAGAAAAATATACATAAATAAATAATATTATAAATGCTGTACATATTGGTAGAAATTCGATTAATTTAAATTCACCCGGATAATATATATACATTATTGATGCTGGTTTTGGTTTATTATTGTTATTCATTTTATTATTTATATTATTATTATCATGTTTATTATTATTTTTAATAATAACATTATCTGATGATTTTATATTATTATCAATTCGTTGCTGATATAATGGATATAGTGATGTTAATTTCTGTTTTAATGAATCAATATATTCTGGATCATATTTAATTAACATAATTGTTATTGCATATTGTATTATTCTTGATCTTGAACGTAATGGATAACGTTTAATTCCAGTATCTTGCATTGGTAAACCAAATAACATTTCAGTTATTGATACTTTTGATTTTTGTAAATTCTAAACACAAAATATAAATTAAAAGAATCAGTACAGAAACAGATTAGTATATAAAAAATTTAAATTAAAAATTTAAATAATTTTAAAGAAATATTATTTCTTATTAAGTAATTTGCTTTTATTTTTGTATTTTGGTTTAATTGAAACTTACATGATATTGAAAAATTGTATTCAAAATATTTGAATCTTTTGTAAAATTATGAATATCTTGGCCCCATAAATTAGCTGGTGATAATATTAAACAATTATATTCTGGAAAAATTTGTTCATGTTTTGGTCTTTTTACATTTTCTACATGTAAACAAATATGATCTACATTTATTTTCCTTTTTTTTTTTTTTGAAAAATATAAAAAAATAATAAAAATTAAATCAAATATTTATGTATTTTATATAAATACGTATGTATATGCAAATTGGTGAATAATAAGTAAGTTTTAAATATGTATGCACTTACTTTTCTGGACTCTCATGATTTCTAACAATTTCAAGTAATTTAAATATTTCATATAATGGTGAACGAAATGCATCCATTAAATATAAATCATTTGTCCATGGTATAACACTTGAACGTATTATTATTTGTTGTATATAAACAAATGGACTATTTTGTGTCCATGGAAATGGTGTATCAAATGTCATATTATTTATATTAAATATATTTTTGACTATTGAAAAATTTTTTATATCATTTTTATTAATAACATTGTCATTATTTTCATTATTATCGTTATTATTATTAGTATCCTTTATGATTTTATCATTATAATTATTGGGATTATTGTTACTGTTACTGTTATGATCATTTATTATATCATATTGATGATTATTTTTTATTTCATCATAAGGTAGAATTATTTTTGTTGGTATTGTTCCTGGTAATGGTATATTCAATAATGGATAACTAAAATTAAAAATATCAAATTTAATTCAAGTTAATGTTAAATTTAAATGATTGTGTAAATTATTCGATTTCGATTCTGTTCAATATAGGAAGTACAATCATATTACAATTTTCATTTTATCATTACTTTTAGACTTACCATGAGAATACAATTACAATGATTGCAATACTAGATGCACATGTTGGATAACTTGACAAAAATAATCCATGTTTATAATACCATTGGGATACAATACCTGGTAAACCTAATTTTTTATCATTTTTCTTATTAAATTTTATATTTTTTCCCGGAAAATTTGACATTTTTTCTTTTTTCCCCCTTGTTTTTTAGTGTTTTTAAATTTTCTTTTGTCTTCTTATTAAAATCTTGAATTATATTTGCAGAAAAATATAAATATAAATTTGTACAGTATATATCGTGTAGATTTTCTATAAATATATATTATATTTTTTTATTTTATTATAATCGCACTGTAATAAATAATTTAAAAATTTCATATACATACATCACAATAGTTTAGTTTAAAATCTCTCTATTCAGTCATTATTTTTTTTAATTTATTTATTTGTTAATAAATTTGTTTTGTTATTTAATTTGATAAACATGGAGTATGTTATGTACAATTTTTCCCTTTTGTATACAATTACAAAGAATATGAGTGTAAATGAAATAATTTTTTTTTTATTTTATTTTGTATTTTATTATGCACAGTCTAATAATAATTTATGAATTAAAGGACACTTTATATATTTTTTGATTTATTGAATTGATTGCAATTCTTAAAATGTTTTTCGCATTTGAATGAATTAATGTACCATCTAATCGTAATAAACGCATTTTGTGTTATTTTTATTATTTATTGGATTTTATATTGTTCTACTTTTTCTTTTTATTATACTCTGTTATTTATTTTATTTTATTTTTTTTTTAATTTTTTGTATTATATTGCAATTTTTATAAATTTGATTAAATTATAAATGATGTACATAAAAGGTTATTTTTTTCTTATAAATTTTCTTTTTTAATTTTATTTAATTTTTTCTCTAAAAAAATGTAAACAGTTAATAGAAGGGAATTATTTATCAATTTACTGTTTATTTATTTGGTTGTTTATTGTTACTTGAAAATAAAAAACACAATTTAATTTATTCATGATTTCTTATTAAAATTCATGTTATGATAAAAAAAATCTCATTTAAAACATAACATAACCTTAGAATAATCAGATTTTAAATGATTATAAATATGTAGATGTAGAATCAGAATGCATGTGTATGTAGGTAGATGTTCAGCTAGAGCTGCTAGATGATGATGATAATCAATCTGTTCAGCAATTACACAAATAATTATAAATGAATGTAATACAATTTTTATAAAATATGATATTTAATTTTAATTATGATTCATTTAAATATATATTTTACAATTATTACAATATCAATAAATATTAATTATAATAAATATAAAGAATTACTATATGCAAAATTATCGTATAAAAATTTAAAAATTCAAAAACCACTTTTAGGTAAAAATATACGAATACGAAATCAACATTTTATCAAATGCACGAATATAATTTATATTCACACTTCACACTACATACACTGACACTGACACACACTCATTCACTCATTGCGCGATAATTATTTATTTTTGCAGAAAAATGTAAATCCATACGTATTTACATTATGTATATAGGTATATATATAATTATATTTATATTTATATACGGCATTTATATATTAGAAAATTATATTTTATGTCAAAAAGCTATCATATCACATCACACATTTATGTCTTCTTCTTATTTTTATTTCCCAATATGAAAACAAATTTCTCAATAAGAAATAGATATACTGGGTGAATTGATAACAAAATTTTTCATTCGATACTCGATTGAACCACATTGTTCGATTAGACCACAAGTAAATTCATATTTTTAAATTAGCTGAATTGTAACGAACTTTTTTTCATTATTCAAATATGTACAGTGATGAACAAAACATTTACAATAAAATAGAATTATTAAACTGTAGGTAGATATAAATAGTTGAATACATTTTGTTTACAAACATTGAAAAATCATAATAAATTTTTAATATGTATTTGTGATTAATACTTTTTAATATTATGCGCAGAATTTTAATTATTAATATGAATAATTTAGAGTAAAATTAAGCAAATAGTATATCAAAATATACATATTTTTTCATATAAGAGTTTTTCAATGCGGTAGACAGACGGAACCAAATCAATAAGACTACCGGTTTTTATTCCGATGAATGATCATTCAAAATCCCTTTGATACACGACATTGTTTATTGTTTTAATGATCATTCTGGCTGTCATTTATTTCTAATTTTTATTGTCAATTTTAAATTATTTTAATCTGTATATTGTAGTTTTTGTTGTAATTTTTTTTTCACCATTGAAATTTTTCACTTCACCATCTTTATTCGTCGCTAAATAGAAGCTCCTGGAATTTCATTAGAATTCAATTAAATGAGAAGTTATTATAGAATGAAGATGTAATCATTTTGATTATTTTAACTTAATTTAGGGTGACGGACGGCAAATGAATGATCATTTGCAACGAATTAACCATTTTAGATGTATTGTTTTTTTAATTAATCATTATATAGGAATTCATTTTTCGTAATGAAAGTGCAATTTTAGTAATGAAGTGTGAAACACTTAAATTTTTCATTTGAAATTTTTTGTCAGATAATCGAAAATTGTATTATATAGTATTTTTGTACTTTTGCTACGAAAAATGAATGCCCCGCCCCATATGTCTCTCACAGGATTTTGAATTTCCTAATTTTCACACATTTTTGTACATTTTTGTACAGGCTTTTGTAGTGTTTCACTACAGAAAGCCTGCAAAAAATAAAAAACGAATGATTGTTTTGACTAGGAGGTATATACTTTATTTTAATCAGCTATATAAACTCTAATTCGCGTTATATTCAATAGCTCGTCCAGTCTCCACTCGCTTCAACAACATGGCGCATCTTTCACCACAACTTTCCACTAATTTCTTGGCGTACTCCTCGCTAAGGTTCTTCCAAATTCTTTTTAGTACTCGAATTAAATGATTTGTGTTTTTTATTTTTAACCCTCGCAATTTCTGCTTCATGTAAGCCCACACATTTTCAATAGGTTACAATCTGGGGATTGTGAAGGCCAATCCATAATATTTATCCCATTTTGAGATTTCCACTGGGTGCAAAGTTGACTCCGATATTTGGGGTCATTGTCTTCTTGAAGAATCCAATCTCGATTTCCGTGTCCAAACCAGTTATTTGTTGACCGTAACAACTCATTTATATATATTTTGGTCATTCGTTTCGCATCTAGTATCCCCGTGAAGCATATCAAATAACCGAATCCCTTTTGACAAAAGGCCCCATAAACGCGTACCTTTGCAGGGTGTTTTACTGTACGTTCTATGTACCGTTCACCTTTTTTCGTCCAAGCACGTCTCAAAAGATTTGAAATGAGAAAAGAAGCCTCACCCGTGAAGACTACATACGTTACTCCAATCTCTTTCGGGCTCATACTAACCTTTTCTCCATATGGGAACTTGTCAATAAAGATTTTTGCATCGTTAACAAATTTTTTATTTGAAATTCTTTGAGACATCGCTGAATAGTTGAAGTGGAGATGTTTATACCCTTTTTCGATAATTTTTCATGTGCCTATCGAATCGATATTGAAGGATTTTCTAAAAATATCTTCTCTATTGTCTTATTGTTGCGCTTTGTTGTCGATCGAGGCCTGTCCTTTTTATGCACGTCATCTACAAAACCAGTTTCCAGGTAACGTTAATTCCATATTCTAATGAAGAATCTTGATTTTTTCAGATACTTAGCAGCTGCTTCTGCTACGGTCATTTTTGGTCCTTTAGGATGGCTAACTAAAAATGCTGCTTCAAACCGCACCTTGTAATATGAACTCATTTCACTTTTAATATTGTAAAAACTAATTAATGCCACTTACAGCAAAAAAATTATACTGCGAATTAGAGATTCGATGGCTCCTTATATAGGCAAAAATTTTTACCTGTAACTAAAAGGTTGTAGATAAAATCGAAGGCTTTCTGTAGTGAAACACACTGTATATTTGAATGTAGATATGTGTAAGTAAACAATATATATCGTTCCGTTTCATCACATATGTAAGAGCTCAAACATATGTATATTTTATAATTATTTTTAAAATTTTAAGTAATTCAACATAACATATGATGTTATTTTAATTTGAAATTAAAATATTTCCAAATTATATTTACTTTATTTTAAATTTAATTCATTCATTAATTCGCAATTAGTTTTAAAATTAGAACAAAATAGATACATATGTAGCTATTCGGGCATAAATTTATACATAATGTAATATATGTAAATACAAAAGAATCACAAATATATTTGATTATTTTGTGTTTCTATTGTACAAATTCATTCAAAAATAAATAAATAAATAAATTCCAAAAATAATTATATTCTGTTTTTAAAATTTCTTGTTCTAAAATTATATATGGTTTCTAATCTATATATATAAATACCAAATCACAATATCGATGATGTTGTTAATGAAATTAATACGAATTTATTAAATTAACTATTTATTTATACATGAATATCATATTTTTTTTTAAAATTATTTATAGATTTTATTATCTCTGACATCATTCAAAATATTTTATACATTTCATATAATTCAGTAACATATGTACATGTAATATACGAATTATATATGTGCACTAATATTTGTATCGCATTTGTCGCTAATTTTTTAATGTAATGTATATAACATATAATAACACTTAAGATAACATATGTCATTATTAATTGTAATTTTATAGGCAATTAATTTGAGACTAAATGCAGGATGATATTTTCTTCATTGCATATTTAATTACTTAGAATTTACACTTAGTATACTGGAAATTGATGAAAATTTAAAATATTTTTATTTAAAAAAATTTTTTTTCTCTTGGAATTATTCAAACTTTTTTAATTATAAATTAAAAAAATTTTTTGACTGCAAAATGTACATACAGTATGTGTGTACAATGAAAATCTAAAATAGTATCTATGGCAAAAAAATGGAATCAAATTCATTCAAATACTGCGAAATGGTGAAACTACTTTAATATGAAAAGTATAAAAGTTCAAAAGATCACGCGTGTTTTGAAGACAAAATCAAAACAAAAAATGATAAATAAAAAAATAAAATAAAAGATTCCTTTATAGAAATTTTCTCTATTTCTTCTCTATATTTTTTGCATATATTTAACATACATTTTAATTCTATGAAATACCTTATTATGATATAGTAATAAATAAAAAAATTTATATTCTCAATCGAATAAATCATTATTTTTCACTAAAGTTTCGTCAATTTCGTTTTTACTTGTAGCCTTGCAGCTTGTATAGTTTTTATATATTTGTTGGAGAATATGCGAATATTTATTTGTGTAATATTAAAACGTAATTAAATTATTGAATATGCAACTATGCACAAGTATAGTATAATATGCAATAAGGGTATTCATTTAATGCAGTAAAACGTGTAAATACTTGTACATTCATTTAATGCATTAAGTGAATACCCTTAATATTTTTGTTTTAAAACAAATTAATTTTTTGAAAATTTCTTTAATATTTTTATTGTACTTGAACTTTTTATCAAATTAGATTGTAATTCCAATATACATATGTACATAATGTAATGTGCATCATAATAAATATAAATATTGAACTAAAAATAAAGGAGTATTCATTAACATAAACTACACCTATAACAAATGTATGTACGTATTATGTAACATTGAAAATTATATCAAAAATATTGAATTATTACACATATATTCGTATGTACATAAATAATAAACTACTATTAAATTCGTTATTCATTATGCCATTGGCCTTTACATAAAATGTTTAAATAAAATAAGTATCATCTACACAAGGAAAACAGTATAAAATATAGAAAATAATTAGAAATTACATTCATTTAGTCATACTTACATTGCATACATATTAAACATGTGTAAATCTTAAATTTTTTTTATTCACAATAATTAAAAAAAAACACCACATAATCCTTTGTGTTACCACATGATACATAAAATATATAATCGTATGTATTAATTTTTAAGTAGCATGTATGTTAAGGTTTATTATACTTTCAAATTTTTTTTTTTCATTTCAATTGAAATTGAAATTGCAAAAAATGAAACTGATCTACATTTTAAAAATATTTTATTGATATGCGTATAATAGCTAATTATACTTTAAATTTTTATAGTAAAACGGCAAATTTCAGTGAAAAAAAAAATATTCTATAATATAATATATAAATATACAACATATATATATGTACATTCAATTCAAGACCTTTAAAATAAAAATTGGTTCAATTAATGAATAATTTTTCCCTCACAATAAATATTTGCCCATATAAATGTGTTAAGGATACAGTACAATAAATAAAAATTATAATTAAAAATTTCATATATATGTATAATGTACGAGTATATATGTACTTATGCATGAAAAGAACATATATAATTTTAATATATTGACAATAATCAATTTATTCATTTTAATTTATAAATAAATTATTACAATACAATTGCGTTTCTGTTTAATTATAAATTTTAATTAATGAAATGAAATGAAAAAAAAAAATCGTATTTATAAAAGGAGAATTTTTCGAAGAAAATTTTCAGTCTAAAAAATATTACGGTTCAGTTAGAAAAGTCTTTTTTTTTTGTGGTTTTGAGTGAAATGAAATCAATTTATCGAATATATATAATAATTTTTTTAAATTTAATTGTAAATAATATTGTGATTTTATCTACACCCATAACTAAAAATGGATTAAAAAATATGAAATTTAATTCAAATTCAAGTTTATATTTAAATACGATAATTTCATGTGATTTTGATAAATCAATAAAAATTGATTCTGGACAATACTATGATACGGATGGATTATATTTTGTATCAATAATTGATAAATTAAATGAAAATCATATATGTTCGGGAGCAATTATTAATAATAAATGGATAATAACAACAGCAAATTGCATTAATGGATATTCAAAAAATGATATAATTATTCAAACAAGAGATAAAAATATCTATGAAATTAATAAATATTATATACATGATGGATATACAAATACGGATATTTATAAAAATAATATTGCAATGATACAAACACAAAATGATATTGAATACAATGAAAAAGTTAAAAATATACAAATAAATTATGAATATCCATCATCATCATCATCAGATAAAAATTATGTAACATTAAAAGGATGGACAAAATTAGGATTAGCTACATTTGATATAATCATTTCATATGATCAATGTAAAATAAATGATAAAATTAAAAATGATAATTTTAATTTTAATATTATATGTGGTAATAAAATAAAATGTGAACTAAATGATAAGGGATCATTATTGATACGGGACAATAAACTATTGGGATTGCTTGTTCATAAAACTAAAGATTATCAAGCATATGAAATAATATCAAATTATCAGCAATTCATTTTTAAATTAATTTATCATTTAAATCCAATAGAAAGATTTGAATATGAAACTGAAAATAATAATTATATGAATTCGATTGTTTCAATTCAAAATAAATTTGGAATACATCTTTGTACAGGAGCGATAATTGATAAAAAAATTATAATAACAACTGCATATTGTGTTCAACAATTTCTTATACCTGAAGGCTATAAAAATATAAAAATTTTAACAGGAACAAAAAGTCTAAATGGACAAGATGGCAAATATTATAATGTAAGCCAATTATTCGTTCATGAAAATTATACATTATCAAAAAATTATGAAATTGGTTTAATATTTTTGAATGAATCGATTATATTTAATAATCAAACTGAACGAATTGGAATTATAAATGCAGAACCTCCAGCAGATATGATTTTGAATATAACAACATGGGAAACGAACAGAAAGAACATTAATAATCTTCTTATTTATAATGTTAAACATGTACCAAAAAAAGAATGTTCAAAATATACAAAATTACTGAACAATTTCAGGATATGTGCGAAACAAATTACAAATCACAATGATCATGAAAAAATTGGTTCATTACTAATCTACAATAATCAATTATTAGGGTTAGAAGTGACAAATGAAAAAATTGGTATTTATAGTAAGATAGGAGAATTTATTGATTTCATAACAGAAAAATCAAAATTATTAGACGATGTTGCAATAACATTTTCTACCAGTTCAACAAATCAAATACCATCATCAAATTTATCAATGGCATTAACAACGACATTATTATGGAATAATAAGACACTGAAAAATAACGACACACAAACTCATTACAGTACAACAGTTCATATTGCGTCAACATTTACTAAAACCAATAGCAGTTTTGAATCAAAAAATTCAAAACCTTTTAATACTACGTATTTGAAGATCGATGGAAAGAAATTTGATAATCCGAATTATATAAATGAATCAGTCGAATTTAATGCTTCCATGACCAACTATACAACAGCAAAAACATACCTAGTTACTAATTTCAGCATTATAACAGAAATAACTGAAACGGAACCACTTAATAAGTCTGTGAAATACAAAATGTGGCCAACATTTGAAAGTTCAGGAATGACAACAAAGTGGATATATAATACACTGAAGAATGTAACAAAATTCAAATACGCTCCAACAACTCTGAATACAAGAAATACGGCAAATAAATCTGACACAACCAATTCTGTCGATAAATTTAGCAACATAACTACAACTATCACAACAATAAAAACTTCTGCAACTCCAATTAAAATCGAGAAGATGACGACTGTTCCAATGACGAGATTCAACTTTGAACATCCTGCACTCGATTATAAAACGGATGCGGAAATTATAAACCTTCCATCAAAACCTGTTGAGACAATTACCAACAAAACTACAACTATCACAACAATAAACACTTCTTCAATTCCAATCGAAAATGATAAGATAACGACTGTTCGAGTAACGGATTTCAACTACACTCTACCAGCATTCGATCATAAAACGGAATCCGATATTATAACTAGCCCAAGGAGTCCTGTCGAGACGATTACCAACAAAACTACAACTATCACAACAATAAAAACTTCTGCAACTCCAATTAAAAGCGAGAAGATGACGACTGTTCCAATGACGAGATTCAACTTTGAACATCCTGCACTCGATTATAAAACGGATGCGGAAATTATAAACCTTCCACTAAAACCTGTTGAGACAATTACCAACAAAACTACAACTATCACAACAATAAACACTTCTTCAATTCCAATCGAAAATGATAAGATAACGACTGTTCGAGTAACGGGTTTCAACTACACTCTACCGGCATTCGATCATAAAACGGAATCCGATATTATAACTAGCCCAAGGAGTCCTGTCGAGACGATTACCAACAAAACTACAACTATCACAACAATAAAAACTTCTGCAACTCCAATTAAAAGCGAGAAGATGACGACTGTTCCAATGACGAGTTTTAACTTTAAACATCCTGCACTCGATTATAAAACGGATGCGGAAATTATAAACCTTCCACTAAAACCTGTTGAGACAATTACCAACAAAACTACAACTATCACAACAATAAACACTTCTTCAATTCCAATCGAAAATGATAAGATAACGACTGTTCGAGTAACGGGTTTCAACTACACTCTACCGGCATTCGATCATAAAACGGAATCCGATATTATAACTAGCCCAAGGAGTCCTGTCGAGACGATTACCAACAAAACTACAACTATCACAACAATAAAAACTTCTGCAACTCCAATTAAAATCGAGAAGATGACGACTGTTCCAATGACGAGATTCAACTTTGAACATCCTGCACTCGATTATAAAACGGATGCGGAAATTATAAACCTTCCACTAAAACCTGTTGAGACAATTACCAACAAAACTACAACTATCACAACAATAAACACTTCTTCAATTCCAATCGAAAATGATAAGATAACGACTGTTCGAGTAACGGGTTTCAACTACACTCTACCGGCTTTCGATCATAAAACGGAATCTGATATTATAACTAGCCCAAGGAGTCCTGTCGAGACGATTACCAACAAAACTACAACTATCACAACAATAAAAACTTCTGCAACTCCAATTAAAATCGAGAAGATGACGACTGTTCCAATGACGAGATTCAACTTTGAACATCCTGCACTCGATTATAAAACGGATGCGGAAATTATAAACCTTCCACTAAAACCTGTTGAGACAATTACCAACAAAACTACAACTATCACAACAATAAACACTTCTTCAATTCCAATCGAAAATGATAAGATAACGACTGTTCGAGTAACGGGTTTCAACTACACTCTACCGGCATTCGATCATAAAACGGAATCCGATATTATAACTAGCCCAAGGAGTCCTGTCGAGACAATTACCAACAAAACTACAACTATCACAACAATAAAAACTTCTGCAACTCCAATTAAAAGCGAGAAGATGACGACTGTTCCAATGACGAGATTCAACTTTGAACATCCTGCACTCGATTATAAAACGGATGCGGAAATTATAAACCTTCCATCAAAACCTGTTGAGACAATTACCAACAAAACTACAACTATCACAACAATAAACACTTCTTCAATTCCAATCGAAAATGATAAGATAACGACTGTTCGAGTAACGGGTTTCAACTACACTCTACCGGCATTCGATCATAAAACGGAATCCGATATTATAACTAGCCCAAGGAGTCCTGTCGAGACGATTACCAACAAAACTACAACTATCACAACAATAAAAACTTCTGCAACTCCAATTAAAAGCGAGAAGATGACGACTGTTCCAATGACGAGTTTTAACTTTAAACATCCTGCACTCGATTATAAAACGGATGCGGAAATTATAAACCTTCCACTAAAACCTGTTGAGACAATTACCAACAAAACTACAACTATCACAACAATAAACACTTCTTCAATTCCAATCGAAAATGATAAGATAACGACTGTTCGAGTAACGGGTTTCAACTACACTCTACCGGCATTCGATCATAAAACGGAATCCGATATTATAACTAGCCCAAGGAGTCCTGTCGAGACGATTACCAACAAAACTACAACTATCACAACAATAAAAACTTCAGCAACTCCAATTAAAAGCGAGAAGATGACGACTGTTCCAATGACGAGTTTTAACTTTAAACATCCTGCACTCGATTATAAAACGGATGCGGAAATTATAAACCTTCCATCAAAACCTGTTGAGACAATTACCAACAAAACTACAACTATCACAACAATAAACACTTCTTCAATTCCAATCGAAAATGATAAGATAACGACTGTTCGAGTAACGGGTTTCAACTACACTCTACCGGCATTCGATCATAAAACGGAATCCGATATTATAACTAGCCCAAGGAGTCCTGTCGAGACGATTACCAACAAAACTACAACTATCACAACAATAAAAACTTCTGCAACTCCAATTAAAAGCGAGAAGATGACGACTGTTCCAATGACGAGTTTTAACTTTAAACATCCTGCACTCGATTATAAAACGGATGCGGAAATTATAAACCTTCCACTAAAACCTGTTGAGACAATTACCAACAAAACTACAACTATCACAACAATAAACACTTCTTCAATTCCAATCGAAAATGATAAGATAACGACTGTTCGAGTAACGGGTTTCAACTACACTCTACCGGCATTCGATCATAAAACGGAATCCGATATTATAACTAGCCCAAGGAGTCCTGTCGAGACGATTACCAACAAAACTACAACTATCACAACAATAAAAACTTCTGCAACTCCAATTAAAAGCGAGAAGATGACGACTGTTCCAATAACGAGTTTTAACTTTAAACAACCTGTATTCGATTATAAAACGGATGCGGAAATTATAAACCTTCCATCAAAACCTGTTGAGACAATTACCAACAAAACTACAACTATCACAACAATAAACACTTCTTCAATTCCAATCGAAAATGATAAGATAACGACTGTTCGAGTAACGGGTTTCAACTACACTCTACCGGCTTTCGATCATAAAACGGAATCCGATATTATAACTAGCCCAAGGAGTCCTGTCGAGACGATTACCAACAAAACTACAACTATCACAACAATAAAAACTTCTGCAACTCCAATTAAAATCGAGAAGATGACGACTGTTCCAATGACGAGATTCAACTTTGAACATCCTGCACTCGATTATAAAACGGATGCGGAAATTATAAACCTTCCACTAAAACCTGTTGAGACAATTACCAACAAAACTACAACTATCACAACAATAAACACTTCTTCAATTCCAATCGAAAATGATAAGATAACGACTGTTCGAGTAACGGGTTTCAACTACACTCTACCGGCATTCGATCATAAAACGGAATCCGATATTATAACTAGCCCAAGGAGTCCTGTCGAGACGATTACCAACAAAACTACAACTATCACAACAATAAAAGCTTCTGCAACTCCAATTAAAAGCGAGAAGATGACGACTGTTCCAATGACGAGATTCAACTTTGAACATCCTGCACTCGATTATAAAACGGATGCGGAAATTATAAACCTTCCATCAAAACCTGTTGAGACAATTACCAACAAAACTACAACTATCACAACAATAAACACTTCTTCAATTCCAATCGAAAATGATAAGATAACGACTGTTCGAGTAACGGGTTTCAACTACACTCTACCGGCATTCGATCATAAAACGGAATCCGATATTATAACTAGCCCAAGGAGTCCTGTCGAGACAATTACCAACAAAACTACAACTATCACAACAATAAAAACTTCTGCAACTCCAATTAAAAGCGAGAAGATGACGACTGTTCCAATGACGAGATTCAACTTTGAACATCCTGCACTCGATTATAAAACGGATGCGGAAATTATAAACCTTCCATCAAAACCTGTTGAGACAATTACCAACAAAACTACAACTATCACAACAATAAACACTTCTTCAATTCCAATCGAAAATGATAAGATAACGACTGTTCGAGTAACGGGTTTCAACTACACTCTACCGGCATTCGATCATAAAACGGAATCCGATATTATAACTAGCCCAAGGAGTCCTGTCGAGACGATTACCAACAAAACTACAACTATCACAACAATAAAAACTTCTGCAACTCCAATTAAAAGCGAGAAGATGACGACTGTTCCAATGACGAGTTTTAACTTTAAACATCCTGCACTCGATTATAAAACGGATGCGGAAATTATAAACCTTCCACTAAAACCTGTTGAGACAATTACCAACAAAACTACAACTATCACAACAATAAACACTTCTTCAATTCCAATCGAAAATGATAAGATAACGACTGTTCGAGTAACGGGTTTCAACTACACTCTACCGGCATTCGATCATAAAACGGAATCCGATATTATAACTAGCCCAAGGAGTCCTGTCGAGACGATTACCAACAAAACTACAACTATCACAACAATAAAAACTTCTGCAACTCCAATTAAAAGCGAGAAGATGACGACTGTTCCAATGACGAGTTTTAACTTTAAACATCCTGCACTCGATTATAAAACGGATGCGGAAATTATAAACCTTCCACTAAAACCTGTTGAGACAATTACCAACAAAACTACAACTATCACAACAATAAACACTTCTTCAATTCCAATCGAAAATGATAAGATAACGACTGTTCGAGTAACGGGTTTCAACTACACTCTACCGGCATTCGATCATAAAACGGAATCCGATATTATAACTAGCCCAAGGAGTCCTGTCGAGACGATTACCAACAAAACTACAACTATCACAACAATAAAAACTTCTGCAACTCCAATTAAAAGCGAGAAGATGACGACTGTTCCAATGACGAGTTTTAACTTTAAACATCCTGCACTCGATTATAAAACGGATGCGGAAATTATAAACCTTCCACTAAAACCTGTTGAGACAATTACCAACAAAACTACAACTATCACAACAATAAACACTTCTTCAATTCCAATCGAAAATGATAAGATAACGACTGTTCGAGTAACGGGTTTCAACTACACTCTACCGGCATTCGATCATAAAACGGAATCCGATATTATAACTAGCCCAAGGAGTCCTGTCGAGACGATTACCAACAAAACTACTACTATCACAACAATAAAAACTTCTGCAACTCCAATTAAAAGCGAGAAGATGACGACTGTTCCAATAACGAGTTTTAACTTTAAACATCCTGCACTCGATTATAAAACGGATGCGGAAATTATAAACCTTCCACTAAAACCTGTTGAGACAATTACCAACAAAACTACAACTATCACAACAATAAACACTTCTTCAATTCCAATCGAAAATGATAAGATAACGACTGTTCGAGTAACGGGTTTCAACTACACTCTACCGGCATTCGAGCATAAAACGGAATCCGATATTATAACTAGCCCAAGGAGTCCTGTCGAGACGATTACCAACAAAACTACAACTATCACAACAATAAAAACTTCTGCAACTCCAATTAAAAGCGAGAAGATGACGACTGTTCCAATAACGAGTTTTAACTTTAAACAACCTGTATTCGATTATAAAACGGATGCGGAAATTATAAACCTTCCATCAAAACCTGTTGAGACAATTACCAACAAAACTACAACTATCACAACAATAAACACTTCTTCAATTCCAATCGAAAATGATAAGATAACGACTGTTCGAGTAACGGGTTTCAACTACACTCTACCGGCTTTCGATCATAAAACGGAATCCGATATTATAACTAGCCCAAGGAGTCCTGTCGAGACGATTACCAACAAAACTACAACTATCACAACAATAAAAACTTCTGCAACTCCAATTAAAATCGAGAAGATGACGACTGTTCCAATGACGAGATTCAACTTTGAACATCCTGCACTCGATTATAAAACGGATGCGGAAATTATAAACCTTCCACTAAAACCTGTTGAGACAATTACCAACAAAACTACAACTATCACAACAATAAACACTTCTTCAATTCCAATCGAAAATGATAAGATAACGACTGTTCGAGTAACGGGTTTCAACTACACTCTACCGGCATTCGATCATAAAACGGAATCCGATATTATAACTAGCCCAAGGAGTCCTGTCGAGACGATTACCAACAAAACTACAACTATCACAACAATAAAAGCTTCTGCAACTCCAATTAAAAGCGAGAAGATGACGACTGTTCCAATGACGAGATTCAACTTTGAACATCCTGCACTCGATTATAAAACGGATGCGGAAATTATAAACCTTCCATCAAAACCTGTTGAGACAATTACCAACAAAACTACAACTATCACAACAATAAACACTTCTTCAATTCCAATCGAAAATGATAAGATAACGACTGTTCGAGTAACGGGTTTCAACTACACTCTACCGGCATTCGATCATAAAACGGAATCCGATATTATAACTAGCCCAAGGAGTCCTGTCGAGACGATTACCAACAAAACTACAACTATCACAACAATAAAAACTTCTGCAACTCCAATTAAAAGCGAGAAGATGACGACTGTTCCAATGACGAGATTCAACTTTGAACATCCTGCATTCGATTATAAAACGGATGCGGAAATTATAAACCTTCCACTAAAACCTGTTGAGACAATTACCAACAAAACTACAACTATCACAACAATAAACACTTCTTCAATTCCAATCGAAAATGATAAGATAACGACTGTTCGAGTAACGGGTTTCAACTACACTCTACCGGCATTCGATCATGAAACGGAATCCGGTATTATAACTAGCCCAAGGAGTCCTGTCGAGACGATTACCAACAAAACTACAACTATCACAACAATAAAAACTTCTGCAACTCCAATTAAAAGCGAGAAGATGACGACTGTTCCAATGACGAGTTTTAACATTAAACAACCTGTATTCGATTATAAAACGGATGCGGAAATTATAAACCTTCCATCAAAACCTTATGAGACGATTACCAATAAAACTACAACAAGTACAACGACTAAAGCTTTAACCGATTTTGAGCCAATGCCAATGGGCTTTGCTGATCAAATTTTGTTCTCACCTTTGACAATTTTAACTGCCGGAATGGAAAAACAGAATTCCTCGCTTATAGGGAATTATTTTGCCGTTAACTCGTCTAATGACTTCAGCAGTGCAACAGGCAAATTTGCTAATACAATGCATAATTCTTCGGTTTCGTATAATCCGATGTCTTGGACTTTGTCAAACATGACAATGCTTAATTCAATTTCTGCAAATAGTACACAACAAATGTATTATTCACCAATCATGATATTAACAAAACAGGGAAGTACCAGATCTCGTTCAATTCCATCTTCTTTCAATATTAAAAGTCACACAACCAGTTCAAATTATACGAAGTTGTCTAATTATACTGAAATGATAACAAATACGGCAGAAGTTACTCTTGTCGACCCTGCAATAAAATCTCGCAATATTACAATTTGGACATTTACAAATATAACAGTTTCCGATTACGCACCATTGAACAACACAAAATCTTCTTCACCTATTATGTTGTTAACTAAACCAAGAGCAGAAAAAATGCAATCATCTTTCTTTTCCTCTAATTTAACATCTAAAGCTTCCAATTCTAATCCAAAAGCATCAGCATATAATGGCTCAACTTCTACATGGATTTTGAATTCTACTACACCTTTTAATTTTACTGAATCAACAACGAATATGACAAAAGTTACATTATTTAGGACCACATCAGTGCCTCAAAATTTTACAACAACTTGGACAATAAGAAACGTGACTAAATACGATCCGATTCCTTATAAACAACAAATATTTTCTTCACCCAATTCAACGGTAACAACTAGAATTGAAAATGTACATTTAAAACCGATTCAACATAACTTCTCATTAAATACAACAAACTCTAGATTAAGATCTCGTTAATAATTAGAATTAGTAGATAATCTTAACTTTTAGAGTATAAATTTAGCTCTATAGATCTTTGTCTATAAAAAAATATAATTTTTGATATTTTTTGATATATTTTAATATAAAATATTTGTATGTGATCATATTAGATCGTATTAGGTATTAGATAATAAAATATGGTATTTCAATTTAAAATTTTTTATCAACAGTTATGTATGTATATATACACATCCAAATTAATATTATGCGTTTATTTATTTTAACGAATGTACATTATGTACACATTTTATCTGTTTTCATGTCTCAAATCTTATAACTTACCAGAAATAATAAAAAAAGGATGATGTTATCAATAAATAATAATAATAATCTAATTTTAATCTGTCATTAATTTTTATTATTGACAAATTTTAGGAATAATTTTATCGGAATATATTGTAATTTTGGACTTTTGAACTTTTATACAAAATTATGCAATTATAAATCGAATCATTGAGCGCACAGCATGATCAAATCAAAATTATAAAATATCGATATAATTTTTTTGTTTATTTCAAATATTGATGAATGATATTTTTTAAATTATATTAAAAAACGATTTCACATAACTGATCTTCTCCAGCTTTTTTTTTTTAAATTCGATTTTGGAACTCAATTTTTAACAATTTTTTTATTTCAAATAAATCTTTTTCTATTTCAACAAGAATAATTGGTTAGTTTTAAGGTAATTGTGTGTTTGGTTTGTGATTTATTGGAGTATAACCCCAAGCAGAAAGCTCATTGGAGTTGTTTGTGTATGACATGTGCTTAGTGGCCATTTCACAAAATGAAGATGATTTTTCCACAAAATAATTCCTATGAAGTCCATAATCTTTAAAATTTCTACTCAAAAATTGATCATTTGATTTAAGTTCTTTCCATGTGATGATTTTCCCAAACAAATACTAAACACAAATTTTAATCTAAAAACAAAAACATGGCTGCCATGAAATTTTAAGAAATATCCAACAGTATCAATTTGATCACCCGATACTAAATAAAATGGAAGAATAATAAAAATTATAATTTATGTGCATTTGAAATAATAAATTATTCATTTTATATTTATTATCATTTTTATTCTTTCTTGTGATTATAAAGAATTTTATATTATAATTTTTGAAAATTAAACTTGTACATTTTTTGTTTTACTCTCTCTTTTAGTAATTTACAATAATTATGTGGTAAGGACAAATTTATAATAATAATATATTCATGCATTTTCTTGTTTGTATTGTTTTTATAAGTATGCAGATATTTTCTATTTTTTTAGAGTATTATTTTAAAAAATAATCAAAAATTTGTCTATATATAATAGAATACTATTATTATTGTTTATATTATATAATATATAACATTACCATATACATTTTAATTTGTTTTTGTTTTTCTTTCTGAGAATCGAGAGCGTATATTTTTTTGTTAAACAGACTACATTATTAAATTATTTAACAGGTTACTGATTTTTACAATACGAAAAACAAAAAAAAAAAATTAATTTCGTAACTTAACATTACATAGATATTACAATGTAATATGTATCATTATATTATTTTTCTATTTATATGTATGTATATTATGTGTGTGTATTTGTATATAATTAATAATTATGTCATGCAAATATTGCAAAGTAAATTTGTTTTGTAAATTTTCTTAATTTTAATTCATTCTTTTATTCTTTTACATATTTTTTCTTTTTGTTTTATTTATAATAAGTATTGCAGAAATTATAAAGATCAAAAATCAATTTCTAAATACTAAATTTATTCATTTTTACTATATACGAGATCTAATATTATAATTGTATTATAATATGTACTACTATGTATGAAGAAGTTTTTTTTCCTAATCTAAAATTCTTAGTTATCTACAATTTTAATCCGTTTTTCTTCATATTATTCGCTATTTTAATTAAAAACTTATATAATTTTTTAATTTTATTTTCTTCTGTTCTTCTAATACATACATACATTTATGTATTTCGTATATATATATATATATATATATATATATATATATATATAATAGTAATAATAATAACTTTAATCTAAAGATCTTCGCCTCTGTTTTAAATAGCCTGCTTTATCCCATATTTCATTTGAAATACGTGCTAATAATGGAAGTTCACGCATCGATACAACATTTGCTGATGATCGTATTGGTTCGATTTTAGTTAATTTCTTAATTGATGATGTTTTTACTGTTGGTTTTTTATGTGGTGTAGATGGAAGGCTAGTTAATGCATTACTATTATTATTATTATTCGATGTCGATGATGATGATAATGATGTTAAATTATCAAATTTTATTGGTTTAACAGTACTTGATGATATGGCATCCGATGGAGATTTCGATTTTAAATTTGTTGTCGTCGTATCCATAAATTGATGTGAATGATTATGATGATGAGGATGATGCATTTGTTGAATTCGACTACTCATTGCTTCGCATTCTTTAATCATCATTAAATGATCGAGTTTATCGACAGTTGCATTCAATTCATTCTCCCAAACGTCATGTTCCTGTTGTTGACCATCACCACCTTCGACTGGACGTACAGCTAATGTTTTAACTTTTTGTCTTAACTCTTCTAAATCTTGATCATTATTTGTATAATCATCGCCATCATCTTCGAGTTCACTTTCAATATCTTTTTCGCTGACAACCGATGAACCCGGTGTCATTAATGACATTTCACTACTTAATGAAGGTAAATCACATTTTTCTAATTCGAAATTTATATCTGGAAGTTGTATTGTTAATTGTTCTGCCCCAACTCCAGGTTCTCTAGGTCCAGGTGGTGCTGCTGTCGCCAAATCACCACGTTGCTTATGAATATCTTCACTAATACGTTCTAAATTCCGTAATGCTGTTGAGTATTTTGATTTTGCTGCCTGAATCATTGACTGCAATTCCATTACACGATCCTTTTGCGTTTGTAATTGATCCTGACAAATTTGTTTCTCTTCAAAATATGGTCGTGATCTTTGTATACTACGACGAAATTTCTCCTCCAATTGTTGGACCTAAAATACGAACGCATATAGTAAAAATATCACAATTTAATAATAATTTCATAATGAATGATTACAAAAAAAACAAAAAAAAAAAGAAGAAGAAAATATTGATCTTTACTAACTTTTCTTTCGGCTGAATTAAAAATTTGCGCTTTCCTTTGATGTTCGGCATGACATTCGGCTTTTTTACTTTCGGCATCCATCACTTTTAATGTTGCACAATTTAATGATTCCTGCCATGCATTATCAAATTCCCATTCATCTGAATTACTCATAAATCCTTGTTCAGCTAGGGCGACAGTTTCTTTAGCGGCAGCATGAATTTCTACAAATTAAAAAACAAACCCAACATATAAATTTGTAATTAAAAAATTAATTTAATTTTTTTTTTATTTTATATAGTAATTCGATTATGATGTAAATACCATTTGCTCGTTGAAATTTAACAGCTGCTTTCTGACATTCAATTTGAGCTTCCCGTGCTTTTTCCAATGCATCATAATATGGTCGAGCCTTTTCTATGCAATTTCCTAATTTTTTTGTAAGTACCTTAAGACGTCTTGTTGATTCATTCATTAAAATACGAAATGTTGAATTTGCCTCCTATGAATTATGAAGAAATTTTAATTTAGAAAAATGAATTATAACTAATTCATTAGAAAGTTTAAGTTATCTTTGATAAACATTTTATAGCAGCTGCGGATATCTGGTTTTTTTAATTTTAAATTTTTTACTTTATCGGTTATTTTTTAGATAAATAAATTTTATAATTTTTAACTTACTTCAAGTTCAATTTCAAGTTTATTAATTTCATCAGTAGCTGCATTGAGATTCTCAAGCTCAACCTGTAAAGAAAAAAAAAAGAAAAACAGAATATAAGAAAATGAAAATTTCGAGTTTAAAAATTTGAAGAAAAATAATAAAATAGCGTAAAGGAAATAATAATTTTCCATAAACGATTACTTCAGAATTCCTCTTTTTACGTTTTTTTTAATGAGAATTTTCCATGTTTTTTTTGAATTTGTATACATACAGGGTGTCCTGCCTCGGGTGGTCAACCGGCACACAGCAGATATGTCTCGTCGAGACAAACAAAAAATCGTTGTACAGTAGGGGTGGTGATCTTAACCGTTTAGCCGCTAGAGGGCGATGAAGATTTTCCACACTTCCTATATAAAACACCCTATTACAAATCCGATGTACTAGTTAGAAGAAAGTAGAAGAAGAAAAGTCTAAGAGAAATCTGTAGAAAACTAACCCCCCCCCCCCTCTCTAATGATACCTCACATGTTACTCTGCGTCTTTTATTTCAAGAGTTATTGTGTTTCAAAGTCAGAATTTAGTAGATTTTTGCCATTTTTTTCAAAGAAAATACAGGCTGTGGAAGTACAGAGCCCTCTAGATTAATTTTTAATTAAATATGCAGATAGCCTAGAATGTCCGCTTCATTTTAGTACTGCACAAAAAGATCTATCTCTTACCGATTCAATATCAGTGCATCATAAACAATGTGTGAAAATCCATTTTTTTTTTTAAAAAAATACGGTTCTTTGATAAGAGTTTTACATGATTTTACATGATTTTACACAATTCAAACACTAAAAAGATAGAACATGGAAAAAACTGTGAGAAATAGACCTTCACTGTAAAAGGCAAAAATGAAGCGGGTATCTTGGGCTTTCTGCTTATGTAATTAGAAATTAACTCTAATTCCACAGCTTGTATTTTCTATGAAAAAAATGGCAAAAATCTACTAAATTCTGACTTTGAAACACAATAACTCTTGAAATAAAAGACGCAGAGTGACATGTGAGGTATTATTATAGAGAGGAGGGAGTTTTCTACAGATTTTTCTTAGACTACTTTCTTCTAGCTAGTACATCGGAGTTGTTATAGGGTGTTTCGTAGAGAAAGTGCGAAAAATCTTCATCGCCCTCTAGCGGCTAAACGGTTGAGATTACCACCCCTTCTGTATAACGATCTTTTGTTTGCCTCGGAGAGACATATCTGCTGTGCGCCGGTTGACCACCCGAGGCGGCACACTCTGTATATATATGCACAGATTTTTGTGTTATCTGGAAAAATTAATATTCATAATACATATAGCAAATTTTAATTACATTTAATAACCGCTAATTGCATATAAAATTTATTACCCTGTCTATACTAGTATACCAGTACATTTCCCCATACATACAAATAATATGCTTCGTATTCATTTTACCTTGCAAATTTATTTGTTAGATTATTTCTGTTTCAATTATTCCATATTTGAATGGAATTTCAATAAAATTATTATTTCTGTTTATTTTTTGATGTAACACATATAATATGTTGAGGTTGAGACATACAGTAAACCTCAAAAGTCTGTGTACACCTACAAATTTTTGTAAAATACTCTTTCTTTCTAATAAACTCTTGAAAAGTAAAGACGTGTTTTACATTAACGTAGTAGAAAAGTTCATTATTCTTCAAATAAAATGCATAATTGATTTCACTCTGCTAACGCTATCAGTTGTAAAAAAATGTTGATCTTTCATATTTTACAATATTTATGTAAATTTAATTTTCGTGAATGGGGAAGTAAAGACATAAATTAAATTGTGTATGAAAGGCTAAAAGTGTCTTCCTTAAGTGTGCTAATTATCATCAAAATTCAAAATAAATGGTTTTTTTTTTAAGAAAAAGAGTTTTACAACATTTCCCAGAAAAACTGTATATAAAAAATTATTATAGGATTATGTGGGTGTACAGACACCTAATTTTGGAATTTTTTGTTTTAATTATTCTTCTATATCTTGAGAATGAACAGAGGTATGAAAATGAAATTTCGGAATAATATTAAAAACATATCAGGATTTTATTTGTGAAAAAAATAAGAAGATGTGTTCACTTGATTTTGACTTACAGGTAATAAAAATTTAAATTTTGAGATGTACAAAGACTTTTGAATTGCCACTGTAAATACATAATCCATTTACAAATATCTATACGCCACAAATAGAAGTTATGAATATAATGTATACTCACTACATATATTTATAAATATAGAAAAAAAAAACGAATAAACGAAGAGAATGTAAGCAAATTAATATGAGCAATCATAAAATAACAAAAAAAAAAAATAAATAAATTAGACAAAATATTTGGCCAAAAATAAAATTTTTGAACACTACAATAATTCGACTATATGTAGTACATATATATGTATATATGTATATATAGAAAATCCAAATAAATATTTAATCAATATTATGTACGTGTATCGCATATGTATTCATCATGTATGGATGTGTTTAAAAAAATATAAAATAAAAAGAAAACAGCCAAAATCAAAGAAATTTCAATCCAAATCACGTCCTTTTAAATTGTATAGGTATATTGAATATGTACGCTATATAAATATGTTCATATGTAGATATATATACATACGTAAAAAAAATATTTTACGTAAAAGTGGATTCTCAAAAATTTTTTTTATCTAATTTATTTACATTAAATATAGATGATAAACGTAAACATTTCAAATATGTACGAATGTACGTGTGTATGTTTTCATTTTTTTTTCATTTGAAAATGAACAAAATATATTATATTGTTTATGTTTTTTATTTTATTTATTATTTTTGTAAAATTAAAAAAAAAAATTTGCTTCATATATAATAAGCCTACCTCGCATTACATTAAGATATTAATGCAGTAAAACATTACCTCGCAGTAAAACAAATTTGTACATTATCTTTTAGGTATTATTATTATTATCTAATGTAAATGTGTACAAAAATCATACATATATTTCCACATATGCATGTACAATATATTGCTTTCATTTCTCGTAAATATTATTATTCATCTTATTTATCTTCATATTATCTTGAAGTATTACTATTTTTTTTTTTTCGTAAATTATAGGAAAAAGGCCTTGAGAGATCATATCAAAAGTTCAAAAACATACAGACACACATAATCAAAGCCAAAGAAAATATAAGAAAATTATTTAAATATATAAAATATGTATAGGTAAAATATGTATATATTAAACAGATAATTTATAATTAGCTAAAAAGTAAATTTATGTACATACGTATATACATGTATTTTTTTTTCTTATACAAGTAGTGTACTAATATACATGTTACTACTGAATTACATTTTACATGACTTGATAAAGACCAAAAAATGAAATTCATTTGTCTATACTTATCTTGTACATATGGGGTGGGTAATGTTAAATTTATGAAAACAGAAAAAAAAAGTTAATTTAATTGTTTCGAATTTTTCGCTTTCTTCCAATTAAATTTATACATTATGTACATACAGTCACACAACTGTAAGGTATACACTCCCGGACACTTGAATAGGTTCATTCGTTTTTTTGGTATAATTCTAAAATGAGAAATGTATTTTTTTTAACCCTTACCGTTTTTATTTTCTTTTGTAGCAAGCAGATGTTTAATGCAGAAAAACCCAAGAATTTGAAATGTATCTAAAATTTTTTTGGGTTTTTCTAAAAATCTGAAATAAATATGAGGACATTTGGATAGGTTCACTATTCATTCTTTGAATACAGAACTGAAGACCTCAATTAAAGATATTGGTTTTTGATTGTTTATAGTATAAAATTATTTTAAAAAGTAAAAGTAGTAGTTCAAATTTTTTTGAAATGGGCAGAGGAAAATGTTTAAATGAAGAAGAGATGGTGAAAATCAAATTATTAAAGGAAGAAGGCTATTCACATCGGGCTATAGCACGAAGAATAAAAAGAAGCGTAAATGTGGTAAACAATTTTGTACGAGATCCCGAAAATTACGGGAAAAATCGAAAAGGAAGAATGGCAAGAGCAACAACTGAACGAGAACATAGAGCTATATTGCGTGAAGCGTCGAATTCAACGCTAACAGCGGCCCAAATTGCCAATAAAGTTGGAATTACAGCCAGTGTACGGACTGTACGGCGCATAATAAAACATTATCCTAATATTAAAAGAAAAAAATTACAAAAAAAACCAGCATTGACAAAGAAACACAAACAACAAAGACTAGATTTTTGTCGGAAAGTATTGTCGTGGTCGGAAGAATGGAAAAAGGTGGTTTTTACAGATGAAAAGAAGTTTAATCTGGACGGCCCAGACGGTTTCCAATATTATTTCTATGATCTACAGAAGGAAAAGAAGTTTTTATCCCGCCATCACAGTAGATCTGGAAGTGTTATGGTCTGGGGAGCTGTTTCATACTATGGGGCCTTAAGCCTTTATTCGAGTATCTGGTAAGCAAAAAGATGTAGACTATAAAAATTTGCTGTTCAGAGCAAAAAATGACATTGATGAAATCTTTGGCCCGATGTCATGGATATTACAACAGGATAGTGCTCCTATACACACTGCATCTGAGGTAGTATCCTGGATTGGTGAACAAGGCATCGAATTATTACCGTGGTCTGCATGCTCCACAGACTTGAATATCATAGAAACTGTATGGGGCTGGTTAACACGCAAAGTCTATGAAGGAGGAAAACAGTACGGCACAGAAGACGAATTAATGGAAGCCATCAGAAGAAGTTGGAATGATATTAATTTAACTTATTTGACAAGTTTGTATGTGTCTTTGCCAAATAGAATATTCGAAGTTATTTCAAAGCATGGTGGTTCAATACATTATTAAATATTTATAAAAACTTTCTAAAATAAAACAAAAAATGTTTTGGAAACAAAACAAAAGTATTCAAAATAAAAGTATTCAATGTTAAAAAAATAAACTCTATAGTATTTTTATTTATATGAACCTATCCAAGTGTCCTCATATTTATCGCAGATTTTTAGAAAAACCCAAAAAAATTTTAGATACATTTCAAATTCTTGGGCTTTTCTGCATTAAACATCTGCTTGTAACAAAAGAAAATAAAAACAGTAAGGGTTAAAAAAATACCTTTTTCATTTTCATTTCATTATACCAAAAAAACGAATGAACCTATTCAAGTGTCCGGGAGTGTATACTTAATTGTACATATATATATACAGTGTCGGACAAAACTATAGCAACTTTTTTTCAAATTTCAATTTTTTGTGTTTGGATGGCAATATGTAACAGAAAATTGAAATAACTTCAAAAAAATTTATATACCCAAGTAGATTAACATGATTTTTATTAAATCACAAAATTTTACAGTTGTGTAATGGCTGTACAAATTTCTATAACAATTCAATTGAAGTTAGTGTTTTACAACCTAATGACAAAACTATAGCAACTTTTAAAAAATTTCTATTTCCTATCTTATAATTTAATTTTCACATATAAAGGTGATCCAAAGCTTAATATTTTGTTGGATATCCTTTATTTTTGATGACTTCATAGCATCTACGTGGCATGGATTTAATTAAGTTCTTGAGTATACCAGGCGATATTCTATTCCATTCGCGTTCTATTGCAGTGAAAAGTGCATCTTTTGTGTAGTTTTCTGTTCTTATTTGTCGATCTACGAGTTCCCATAAATTTTCTATGGGATTTAGATCTGGTGATTGGGCGGGCCACTCTAAAACACGAACTCCATTGGTTTGTAACCAATCAGCTACAAGCCTGGACTTGTGTTTGGGATCATTGTCTTGCTGAAATTGCCATAATAATGGCATGTTTTCCTCAGCGTATGGATGCATTTTATTTTCAAGAATATTTTTATATGAAACTGCCGTCCTTGTGTCCGTTATGATAGTCATAATAATATAGTCCAATTAATATGGCTTCGTGCAAATGCTAACCGAACACGTCTATTCTTTTATAGAGAAAGATATAGAGAAAGAGGTACCGTAAACACATTAATTAAACACATTTATTACGATATAGAGAAAGAGGTACCGTAAACACATTACGTGTTCGGTTAACATTTGCACGAAGCCATATTAATTGGACTGTGCAGAAATGGAAAACGATTTTATTCTCTGACGAGTCTAAATTTAATTTAAAAGGATCGGGTGGAATGAGCCATGTTTGCAGACCAAAGGGAAAAAGATTTCATCCAAAATACACTAAAAAAATAATCAAGCACGGCGGAGGCAATGTTATGGTGTGGGGCTGTTTTTCGGGTTATGAAATGGGTCCAATACATCGCATAACGGACACAATGACGGCAGTTTCATATAAAAATATTCTTGAAAATAAAATGCATCCATACGCTGAGGAAAACATGCCATTATTATGGCAATTTCAGCAAGACAATGATCCCAAACACAAGTCCAGGCTTGTAGCTGATTGGTTACAAACCAATGGAGTTCGTGTTTTAGAGTGGCCCGCCCAATCACCAGATCTAAATCCCATAGAAAATTTATGGGAACTCGTAGATCGACAAATAAGAACAGAAAACTACACAAAAGATGCACTTTTCACTGCAATAGAACGCGAATGGAATAGAATATCGCCTGGTATACTCAAGAACTTAATTAAATCCATGCCACGTAGATGCTATGAAGTCATCAAAAATAAAGGATATCCAACAAAATATTAAGCTTTGGATCACCTTTATATGTGAAAATTAAATTATAAGATAGGAAATAGAAATTTTTTAAAAGTTGCTATAGTTTTGTCATTAGGTTGTAAAACACTAACTTCAATTGAATTGTTATAGAAATTTGTACAGCCATTACACAACTGTAAAATTTTGTGATTTAATAAAAATCATGTTAATCTACTTGGGTATATAAATTTTTTTGAAGTTATTTCAATTTTCTGTTACATATTGCCATCCAAACACAAAAAATTGAAATTTGAAAAAAAGTTGCTATAGTTTTGTCCGACACTGTATATTACATATGTATAATATATAAGGTACATTTAGTCTTTAAATTAAAAATAATTGAAATATATATTATTTGATTAAATTTAAAATTATACACCTATAATTATACGTACGTACGTATACACATGTGCATGAGTAATTAAAATATGTACATATATAATTTTTTGAGAAAAAAAATTTTTTTTTTTTGAATGTTTTAGGTCATACTCTAAATAATATAATCGTAAATGTATGATTGTAGACGTAGATATGTATACGTATATTTTGAACAAAAATATTTTAATTGAAAAATTCAATTAAAATCTGATAAAATTTTATTTTCAAAAATTATTATCATAATTTCTTTGTATGTCTGCCTCTAGACCTTTATTGTAAAAGACAAAAATGAAGCGAATGGATTGGGCTTTCTGCTTATACAATTAGAAATCAATTTAAAGGGCGCTGTACTTCCACAGAATGGCAAAAAATCACTATAATTCTGACTTTGAAACAGAATAACTCTAACTCTTGAAAGAAAAGACGTAGGGGAGCATGTAAGGTATCATTAGAGAGAGAGAGGGGGAGGGAATTTTCTACAGATTTCTCTTAGACTATTTTCTTCTGGCTAGTACACCGGTTGTTTGTTATAAGGTGTTTCGTAGAGTTAAGTGCGAAAAATATTCCCCACCCTCGTAACGGCTAAACGGTTGAGATTACTTTCCCCCTGTAAAATGATTTTTTGTTTGTATCGATGAGATACGATGGGATGGCGGGACAAACCTTTATACCTACAACAATGTGTATACATGTCAAAATATGTACATGTAAAGATTCTTATTTCTGTTCTATTTGCACATACATACATATGTACCTATATATTAATCGTTGTTTATAGAAATCGAATAAATTTAAAGTAAGCCTTCTATATATTTTGTTTAAAATTCACCAATTAATTTTATGAAAGATTTATTTTTGATGACTGTTATCACAAACAATTAACATATACGTAGTACATATGTTGATTGTTTGTGTTGCGACCAATGAATTACGAGTATGTACACAAAATTCATATATTCAAATCATGTTTATAAAATAAAATTCATAATATCAATAGTATACATTATACATACATACATATACATGATATTTACACATTTATTTACTCGTTTATATGTATAAATTAGATTCATAAATTATGTAACATAAATATTTTCAGGTATAGTTATATTAGTTATCAATTTGTTATTCTGAAATGGTATACTATATGTACAAAGTCGGCCCATATCATATCCTGTCTGCACCATCATTATCTATAGGTAAAATATTAAACTGTATATAATTTAAAATGTCATGTGATTCATAATAAAGAAAAAAAAAAACAAATTCTTGGTCGTTTTCAAAATGAACATACTCGTGCGTGAGTACTATATTTCACACTATACTATATGTGATGATGTATTTATGTATATATGCATGCAAGCATGCATACATACATAATTGTATTATTCATTATTTTCTCATATAAAATGCACTTTATATTCAAAAATATTCATATGTATGTATATCTATCACAAATTCACCATATCATGTGAATAATACATTTACTTTACTATATTATGTATGTAGGTATGTAATTTTTTTTCTATTTAGATTATATTGATCGTATATATGCATTTAATGTCTATTCCATTATTCCTAGAAACAAAAATCTCATGAATGAGTCAATATTCTTTGTTATGTCATAGATTTTTCTTTGGAAAATTTATTTGCAAATAAAATAAAGCTTAAATAAGTAAAATATACATATTAGCAACTAATATACATTTATCCATCACCTATCATATTATACTATGTTATTTAATATGCTGATTAATCATTATCAATATTTTTTGTTCCTTTTCACATTTGTTTCTAATTTTTTTAAAAAATTTCTAAACATTTACATGTAAATTTTAGATGTAATAAGAACAACAAGGTCGTATTGTATTGATTTTTATACTATATATCATAATATTTTTATACTATTACATTTTACAAGTATAGCTAGAGATAGTTATAGAATAGATATTGTCGTGTTTATATTTGACAAAAAGTAAAAATAAAACTAAAAAAAAAAAAAAATTCGAAATTATTATTGAAATTAGTATCATAAATAATTCTTTCCTTTTCAAGGATATTTACATAAATGTGAGTAATCTTAATGTGTTATTTTTTTGAAAGTGGTGTAAGTCCATTTTTGAAAAATAAAAATTTTTTTTTTTTTGTTAACGGTTCACAAAAAGAAATCCTTCAAAACTTTCGTCATTTTGTCAATAAAAATTTGAATGAAATTCCATTACCATTCGAAAACAAACTCTTAAATATTTTCATGTAAAATTAAATTGATTTGTACCACTTTCAAAAAGAAAAGAGTTCATTTATTACATAATATATACATACATATCCAATACATTTATACGAGTATACATTTTGATAAAAACTAAATGACACGAAACAAATAATTACTAAATACATAAATTAAATAAAAATAACAAAAAAATTAAAAAAAGACATATCATAAATATTGATTAATTGTTATTCTCTTTAAATTATTGTGTACTTACATACAATGTACACAAAATATACAATCAAAATTGATTACCTTTAATAGGTATTATTTTTGTATTTCATAGTCATTCGATGGAATTTACTAAGTCCAAAATGTTACTATTTAATAGTTACTATATAAGATTCTTTTTTTGTCTTAATTGAAACATTGCTTAATTCAGACAAACCAGAATGTTTGAAAAAAAGAACAATTTATTTTTCTCATACTGTATCATTGATTTGATAGGCTTGATTTACCTTCACAATGGAATTTAGACCAACTTTTCGAATTTTGTAATTTCTTTACGGACAAATTGGATTAACATATAGGATCTTTTTCGCATATACACATATTTTTTTTCTTTTCTGCACATATTCGATGAAAATGGACTTATTTACTTCTCATACAGAACAATGACGATTGATACGTTTATTGATAATCAAAATAAAATTTGATATTTTAATTCAATAAAAATACGATTAATTAATAAAAATTTAGATATTTATTTTAATTTGGATAATTTCATTTTAATATCAAATAATTATTGCCTCCGGTATAATAACATACTTACATATATACATATGTATGTTTTTCATAAATGTAAATACACAGCAATATAAGAAAGTTATTCTACTTAATTTCGATTTGACAAGATTGGGTCAGTTGTTAAATTTAATTGAATAAAACACAAATGTTTACATTATGTACATATTATATGTGGTATGTGGGTCTAGGTGTTGACCAAATACAATATTTTTATCTTTCTTTAAAAATAAAATACTCGTATTATAATTATGTGTTGAGTGTTGCACTTTGAAAATCTTAAACAAACCAACCTCTGTACGTAGAAATTCGTTTGAAAGATTGCAGATGCTGATTATTATTTATGTCACTTTCGATTAAACATTATACGGTAAGAGTAAATAATATAATTGTGGAGGAATAAATAATTTGAATTATGAGAATTTTAATTTTTATTATATTATACTACATTCTACCAATTCTACCTATGTATGTATACATACATATTTACTTTTTACTTATCGAAGATTACATTTAATATTCGCATCTCTTGTTTATTATAAGAAAATTACTCATAGATATTTCAATAAATTATAACTGAATACCTATATTATATATTTTTATCTATTTTTACTATTCCACTATATCTGCCTTTTAAATAAATACAAAAATTTCATATCAAGAAATTACATCATTAATCCATTCTTAATTAATATTTTCCATTCCATTCTAAAAATTTTAATACCTTTTATACAATGAAATATGCCACCGTCACCGTGTCTGTATGAAATATGAAAAATTACTTTATTTTCTGTATTATAAATTAATACAATAACCATTAAAATGTAGGATGAAGTTGCTGTGTATACACACACCCTGTTGTAATATTAAAAGCAGTATAATAATGTCGAGCTTTTGTTGTAAAAACAAAAATATTAGTATTTCAATTAAATATTAAATGCAATTATTTACACAAACATATATGTAAGCACATTATGATAGTCTGGTGGTGTGTATTAATAAAATAAAAAAAACCACAAAATTTTCATTTCCATTCATGAAACATTCAAGCAACATTAATATGTGTATAATGCAACTATACACATTGTAATACAAACAATAGAAGTATATGGTGTACTATAAGCGAATAAAACGAACATTTATATGTACAAGAATGTCATCATCAACAATTTAATTTTTAACGTATCATCATAAATATGTACATAATGTAGTAAGAAAAAAAAACATAAACATATTATTCACATACATTTCATTTGTACATACATATACTCATATACAACTATAATATGTATATATGTAGTTTATATATGGCAAGTATGGAGATATGTATATTTTATTATCATTAAATGCATGACATCTAGTATACGTATAATGTGTAAATATAAAGCGCCTGGTGTCACCTGGTACCTATCACAGCACTACCTGATATTACCACAGCTTTTATATATTTTTTTAACGAATATTTTATATGTACATATATATACGTATATAAATACGTATATACAAGTAAATAATATATATATGTAATTTAATTCATTTTTTACCTACACACAATTCATTTTTTTTTTTTGCTTTTTAGAGATTTCATTTCAATTAATTCAAAATATAGTACAACAACAAAGCATACATATAGTATTTACTACAAACTTGTATATAACTTGTACATAACTTAACATTTCATATTTTAATTTTATATAAAATCATACTATTCATTTACACTAAATAAATATGCAACATTTAGTGTAAAAATTTATGTAGTATGTATGTATAAATACATACTCGTATCCTCGTACGTGCTCGTACATACATTATATAGTCAGGTGCAAAATAATAGTAGTGTTGAAATTTTTATGTAGAACTTTTAAAATTTCGTTGCACTGTTATAATAATGGAAACAAAATGAATGTAATGTAGTATATTGCCAGCAATACTATCAACTGTGTTTTCAAGAAGCAACATAACATTTATAGTTTAGTTTTGTTTTTCTCATGAGAAAAAAACATATCAGTAAATTGGTGTGAGCTCAAAATTAAATGTGATCAAGTAAATAAAGTTGCGATTGTAATCAGTCTAAGTCCTATCATGCAAAAAAGAGCCTTCTTTTCTATCAGCAACTAGACTGTAAGTGCACACATGATGATAGTCTAGGAATTACTTCGATGAAAGCCCTGACCCACCTAGGTCTGTACTCTGTAGTGCTATTGAACAAAAAGAAGTAAAAGTTGTGTGTAATATTTATTAAAAAATTTAAAAAAAAATTTGCATTAAGGAGACAACAAAACTTACAAATTTCTACAATTTTCCTTTAGGTTGTTCTACAAAAATTATTGCAAATGCCCAAAAACAGAGACTATCATTAGAAATCAGAGATAGAAATTAAAAAACAACAGTAAGAGATAAAACTATCATTATTTCTGCAAAATAGAACTTGTCTTGAAGTCTTTTAATAAAATAATAATATAAACTTTAATGTGTGGACTAATCCACTATAAAACGACCACTGATAAAAGCAAATTTAAAGACAATACGTACAAAAAAAGTGCCATTGTTAAATAGAAGGCATTATTTAAAAAAAATGCTTATCAAAATTCTCGAAATAACCTTTAGAATGAAGAGACAGAAAATGTTCAATTCAATTCTTATCTGGTGATAAGTATGTCAGACCTCCAAAAAACAAGCCTTTGTCATCATAGATAGACAAAAAAAAACAATTAAACAAAAAATTTCCAACACTGCTATTAATTTGTACATAGCTGTATGTGTACTTCAAAAATATGTATACATTTTCATCTGTTGTTTAATTTAACTATATGTATATGCATACTATAGTAGATAAAAAATTTCACGTATATTAATAGATTTTATTTTATACAGGTTGGTATATGTATACCTGTATGTCTGTCTGTATGTTACAATTTACTCGATTATAAATTCACTCATATGCATAGATACATAATATATACATATATATATATATATGTATGTATGTACAACGTGCATTTTTATGTGCGAAAGCGTTGCCGGTTAGGAAACAATTTTTTTTTGCTCTTTTTATACATTATTTTATAAATGGACGAACAAAGTTTCAAAAAAAACATCCAACTATATATATATGTATGTAGTTTCTTTTTAAGCAAATTTTTTTTTTCTTTTGTTTTTATGGTTTTTCCTATTTTGTTTACACAATACTGCAATTATTATTAATACAAAATGAATGACAGTAATTATGTGATGTGTAAAAAAAATCAAATTTAACTTAAAGAAGAACAAAAAAAAAAAATACTGTCTAAAATGTACATACATACATTAAGTATGCATTAGATATAAAGTAGTATGTGTAACTAATGTGAAAGATAACAAAAATATAATGATGGTAATATATTAACAAAAACAAGCAAAAAGAAAAATAATGTTAAATAGCATCAGATGCAAAACTTGAAAAAAAAATATATTATGAAAATATCACATTGTAGATTATCTGAGGAAGAGATACATACATTACATATGTACATATAAAATTAGAAAATTGACAGACATACACTCTGTAAAAGTATTATGAATGCACTTACACATAAATTTACAAGATATGCGCGGTTCAATTCACGCGATCAAATCTGTTTATGGACAAATACGATTTACAACAAGAAGTGAATGAATAAAAAAAAAATGAAATGAAATTTTTTCTCAGATTTATTTTTCTTTTTATGTTTTAACTTTTTATATGATTTATTTACATTTATACCTACTTTTTGTATATACAAATACAATATTTTTATATTATGTTATGTGTATCTAACATACATACATACATATTTATGCATATATGTATGTATTTATGCGCGCATTTATGTAAAAAATTTCAATTTCACTTTTTACTATTCACACTACATATTTATAGTATGCGAATGCGATACGAATATATTTATATATAATGTATACTTTCATATTCAATACCTACAAAATATGTTTATGCATATTGTATTGAATTTAAAAATAAAATTAAACAAAAAACAATCATATTAAAAAAAATTAAAAAAAAAATAAGAACTCGTGAATATGGGTTATAGGTTACGCGTATTTTATTACACACTACAAACACACATAAAATAAAAATAACCGAAAAAATAAACAAAAAAAAATTGGTCAGACAAAAAAGAAAAAAAATCATAAATAATTCATTAATTTATATCGTATTGTCGGTATCAGTCACTATATTATTTATTGTATCATACATCATACCAATCATATCATTTCTACATACCATACATAATAGTACATATATGATGAATTCTAATTATTTATCCATCCATCCAAAAATAGACAGGCACATGTATCTACAATTTGTTGTTGGCGTATAAGTACGCGTGAATATATACGTATATATACGCGTCTTTCTTTTGTTTTAATTTTTTCTAATACAAAATATAAAATTTAAAAATTATAATTCTATGTTATACGTTATACGTATGTATGTATTTTTATTTTTATTTGGGGTATTCATCAACATTTGCATTTCATAATTTTTGTATTCAATAAATATGAATACTAACAATCAATTTTAGTTTTTTTTTTTTTTTATAGATAATCAGATGTGAATTATTTTGGTGTATTTAAAACAACAAAAAATTTATTTGAGAATTTTATCTAACTAAAAGACTTTTAAAAACAAAAAAAAACAACACATTCGAGTATTAAACCAAAATTAGACTGAGCTTCAAAACTCATCAATGCATAGTACCTCCTCCACAAAAGCCTTTTAATTTCGTCTCACGTTTTACCAAAATTGGTCCCTAGATTCGATTTCCTTATTTACCACTACTACCTTAGGGGTTGCATACCAGAGCAACTCTGATGATGCTATTTCTTGGTTTTCTGAGTGTGTGTCTGAGCCATTTCCAACTGGTTTTTCTTCAGATATATTTCCGTAGCTGATTGTTAATAAATGTGATGGGTCAATAAATATTACAGATTTTTATTAGATACTTGTGGTACTTGTTTACAAATGTTTGCATAATTCAGATTCTTAGTTGCATACATTGGATTATGCATCAATACTGCATTAATGAGTTTTAAAATTTAACCAACCATTCATACTACGTATTTGCCTCACTACGTCGTATTTCACTTTATTATGAAAATATGTATGTATGTAGTTTATTACGAAATATGAAATTTCTTACATATTTTTAGCCAATGAATACCCTACCCCTATTATTATTTTATTTTTTGATAAATACGCATATGTACCTACATATTATATGGTTTAGTTTTTTTTATATACACACATACATATGTATACATACTCGTACCTAATTGGAGAGTATAATAATCAGTTTTCAGAAAACATTTCCACAAGGCTCTCAAATAATAATATGTATATGAATATTATTGGTATTTAATATTGTTTTTTATTTATCGTTTTTCATTATTCTAATTATTTTTTTATTATTTCCTAATTAAAAATGTTTTATTGTGTATTTATTTTATTTTATGTTCCTCATATATGATTAGCCCTCAATAAAGAAACATAATTCGTATGTATAGATAAATCATTTATTAATCGTTCGTTAATTAAAGATTTTGAAGGTTTTAAATTTGATTTTTTTTTTATTTTTATTTTTTTTTACATATTATCTTGTACCACATATGGGTAACATTCATATTGTATTATACATAATTACATATGGACAGATAAATAGATAGATGTAATATTGTAGTTGTAATAAATTTTTACATATAATAATTATGTAGGTATTATAATATTAAATATAAATACATAATAGCCAGATCAATCAATGTAGGTATTAAGAAATGATTTAAAAAAAAAAATTTTTTTTCTATGTATTGATTTTCTCTCGTTTTAAGTTGATTTTTTTTTAATATTGATCAATAATCACATTTTTATTTCTTTTATGACAATCATTAATTAATGATAATAATGAAATCTCTGTGAGAAGAGCCTACATACATATCCATACATACTATATGAATAGATTATGTACGAGTACTGTGTAATATATAATGTACATATATAAGTACATATCTCCATTTTGAATGGATTATGTACATATGCACTTGTAAATGTAAAAAAAAATGAATACAATAAGCCAATAAGCTTATAATAATAATTATTTAATATAAAAAAATTGACTTAAAAATTCATAAATACATATATAAAATTGTTTCGAACTTAATAATTATTTACGAGGTTATGTAAATGAATGGTTGTTAATAAATGATAATAATCTTTAAATTCAAATTAATTATTAATTTGAAAAATTTTAATTATTAATTTAAAAAAAATTTTTCATCCTCGCAACAAATCCTGTAAAAAAATCATAGGTACATGTACATACTTATGTTATTTGTGTATAGTCTGCATAACAACAGTAACTTGTATTATGTTCTATATACTATACGTTTTTTAGGTTCTTATATCATTTACATAAAATTCATTTATTTCATATTTCATATAATGTATTATTATGCACATTATTTGTGAATGCAAATTGCGTCAACATTTTTATTATGGGAATTCTTAAAAAAAAATTGCATAAGAAATTAAATTTTTATTTTATTGAAAAATTTAATTAAAAATATGTCTGTTTATATATGCATATGTATAAATGTATATAAAATGAAATGAAATGAAAAAATTATATAGCTATTACATTACGTAAATAACGATAAAATTAATTAAATCAAACTCTAAAACATAGAATGTGTATATAGCATTTATTGTATGATTTTATTATATACCTACAGAAAAAAAAACAACAGACAAAACAATGCATGCAAATGCAGTACGTAATGAATAATTATCGTATGCAATATATGTTTACTCAGAACGTAACTGATAGATAATATAAAATGAAAATTTTTATAAATTTTTATAAATTTTTTTTTGTTCAATTATGAATTCTCGTATTAAATAATAAAAATATTTTTTGTATATGAAGACACATGCTAAATTTTGAACATTTTTTTATTCCTAAATTAAGATAATACATGCATACATAAATCATCTACAAATTGTGCATGTTCATTTATGTATGTGCAAAAAAAAATAATTCATGATTGATAATTAAGAATTCAAATTGAAAAAAATATAATAATGAAATTTTAATGCTCAGAAATGTACATATTTGTACTATATTTAACTAACGTCTTGTTTTGTTTAATTTTTTTTTTATTGTATTTTTATAGATAATGTAGACACATATACGAGGGTCGTTTGATAAGTAAGGTAAGTCATATAGAAATGGCAACACAGGCGCGAAGTAAACTATTTTGACGTTTAATAGAATCGATTTTAGGCGTGCAGCTCAAATTTCAATCCACTACAACATTTAGTTTATGATTGGCAAGTGATTGATCAAGATAGTTCTAGTGAAAAACAAAAAATGGAAAAAGAGGAAATTCGTGCAGTTATAAAGTTTTATGTTTTGAAAGGTAAAAATGCTACGCAGATTAAAACAAAATTAGATGGCGTGCTTGGTGATTCATCTCCTTCTTTAAAAACAGTAAGCACTTGGGTAAATAATTTTAAATGTGGTCGTACAAGTTGTCAAGATGAACCTCGTAGTGGACGCCCAGTTGAGGTCACTACCGATGAAAACATTGAGAAAATCCACAAAATTGTTCTTGGTGATCGCAGACTGAAAATTAGGGATATTGCCGAGATTGTGAACATCTCACCTGAACGCGTGTACAATATATTACCTCAACATTTAGAGATGAAAAAATTATGTTCGAGATGGGTGCCGCGTTTGCTGGAAAAGTTATGACCACCGTTTTTTGGGATGCGCACGGAATAGTTCTTATAGATTATTTAGAAAAAGGAAAAACGATAACCGGAGAATATTATGCCAATTTATTGCAACGTTTCGATGATGAGGTGAAAAAAAAGCGACCACATTTAACTAAAAAGAAAATTCTGTTTCATCACGATAATGCTCCTGCGCACACATCAGCAGTTTCTATGGCTAAACTACACGAATTAAAGTATGAATTGCTTCCACACCCACCATATTCTCCTGATTTGGCTCCGAGTGATTTCTTCTTGTTTCCAAATTTGAAGAAATGGCTGGCAGGAAAAAAATTTACAGGTGATAATGAAGTAATTGGTGCTGTAAACGGCTATTTTGAGGAGTTAGAGCAATCGTTTTATAAGGAAGGGTTAATGGCATTATAGAACACCGTTATATGAAGTGTATCGAGCTAAATGGTGACTACGTTGAAAAATAAATACGATTTATCCTGGTAAAATTGTGTTTTCTTTCCGACTTACCTTACTTATCAAACGACCCTCGTACGTTACATGATAAACGAATAAGTCAATTTATAATCATTCTTTTGCTTTACTAAATTAAAAATTTTTTATTAAAATTATTTTATAAATCATATGGAACACAATGTACATACATATATATTTCGTGTATATTGATATAATATACAATAATATATTGCATACATATATTTTGCATGTGTATAAGCTCTATATAAACCATTCATTTCAATTCCAAGTTTATCCAATGTGAATATACATTATACAATATATGTATATCTATGTAATGCCTTTGAGTATAAAATTTAAATTCAAACAGGTTTTTCGATAAATAAGTAAATAAACAAACAAATGAACAAAAGATGAATTCATATGATACTTTAACTGTATTAAATTATAGGTATATGAACGTATTACATACAGGTACACATATCTAATTATACATTTATATATTCATGTACATATAGCTATGTATATCTAAAATACATTTATTATTGTGTTTGTGTATTATGTGTACCTGCATGTACCATGCGACCATGCATTCATTTCAATTTGTATTCGAATAGAATTTTTGTTTGAATTCAAAGAAATGCAAAGAAATTTTCACTGGTAAATATGTATACAACAATACAATAATATAATAAAATCACCTATATATCTGGTATTGGTATGTACATGCATGTAAACACAATAATTATTATGTGCATACCATATACCATATGCATTTTATTTTTTATATAAATGTAGATATATACATACATACTTATGTACTTCTTATTATGTACCTACATTACTATTGGATGGTAAATAAACGAACGCATACAAAATGTAAACGTGAACGCAACAGAATAACTCAACCAGATCAGATCATCATGAAAGGACCGAAAAGTGCAATGACTTTGGAATATTATTATATGGTTGGTCATCATCATCATCATCATCATCATCATCATCACTATGCACAACAATCACTATATAAATATGTAGGTACCAAAATATGGTTGGTACTTCTTAAATTTCACAATAAATATATGAAAATACATATGAACCTACATAGCATACATACATAAAAATACTCATTCATTTATATGTGCATAACGATGATTTTTAAAATAATTCTAATCTGGTTTTTGTTCAGTTTTCAAGTTGTATATTTTTCATGAATTATAAAGTTTCTGATCTATAACTATATTATACATGAAACTACACAATTAGATGTAATACGTTAGGTTTCATTGTGTAGAGTTGAACTCCCATTCCAACTCATTTATGTTACACGTATAGATTATGGTATAGATTCAGATGTTGCTATTATTTGCCCCTACCGAATGCTTACGTATACAAAAGCGTTAAAATTCATAAAATGTTCATTCTTCATGCAATTTTCTTTTTCCTTTTTTTCTTTTTTGTGGTCTGATCCCTATAGAATTGTGCATGAATTTATACGAAACATTGTAATATGAATTTTGTTATTTTTTATTTTGTATTATGTAGGAACCTTTATTGATTTAAATTAGACTTTTCATTTGTATGTATTGTTCTATGGTCTCGCGTGACTTTTATATATAACAACTAAAAAGAATCCAAAGTATACATATTCATGTACTTAAATATATAGATACATATAGTTATATGACGTACCTTTATATACAAAAATTTTTTTGTAACCAGTTTCATTATGTTATGTACACACATCAGGCAGGTTATACGTTGAAAGAATTAAATATCACATCCATGTCCATGAACGTTAACAATGTAATGTAATAAGGTAATAATTCGAAAAGACCGAAACAAATAGACGAAAAACTTTAAATCGTATTCAAAATTCATTTTGTAAAAGCGTAAAAGTCAAATTTTTATTTTTAAGCAAAAAATATATACACGAGTTGTTTAAAAAATATAAATACATACATAGATACATATAAATAAGTATCTAATTTTCAATTTTTTTTTCAATTTTTCTATTACTTGTAACATTCATCCAGTCCCTTTTAAAAGTTCAAATTTTTTATCAAGCTATGATATTTTCGTTTTAGATTAATTTTCTTTCTTTCAAATTTTTTCTATTATGATTTTCATCTATTCATTTCAAATGAAAGTGCATACACAATAACTTAAATGAAGGTATACATATGTGTAGGTACATAATATGTTTAAATACAATGTTGTGCAAAATAATGAATATCACAATTTTTTGAAAATTTTGTATTTATTTGTAAGCAATAAATAATATTTTTCGTTTTAACATCAAATAGGAAATTATAAATTACAATTTACATTGACACAAACTTAACCCAATATATTTCAGGCTATACGTACAAATAGAAAGCTTACCGATAAACTATTCAAAATTTGTATTAAAATTAGCAATTTCGGTTTTACACAAATTTAAAAAATTTTGATAATTTTTGCCATATTTAGAATTTATATGTGTTTTAATTCAATATCTATACTTTTAATAAAAATTGTCCCTTTGCTTATCATCGCATCATTTCGCGTCCAGTCTCACATAATTGCACATAGTTTATCCAAACAGTTCATATATTTTTTTTATTAGTTATCAGAAAGTTAGCGAAACATTAAGCTAAAAGAATCTGCTAACACGAGTCCTGAATACACATTAGCAAATTTTCTATTCCTTGATTTATCAAGAAATTGAATATTTTCTCCAAATTCGAATGGTTGTTATTGTTTTATGCACAACACTGTATTTTGTAAATTTTCTGACTATTAATACCTATTTCTTTTAAATTTTCATTACAATTTATTGTCTTTCATTTATTTTATATTGATATTATGGTTTTAAAAAGTGTCTACGTATAGTATATATGTACGTGTATAATAATATTTTTTTCTATTCCATTCATGTACATTCATATTTGATGCATTACATGCGAATATACATATATAGCTACGTATATATAGTAGAAGAAAAGCATGTAAAAGTATTTAGAAAAAGCTAATAGACAAAACAACGTAAAATGAAAAATGATTCGTTAATAGCATCATTTATAATAAAAATTTTTTCGCGTGATTCTTTTTTTCATTTTACTTAACTAAAGATGTATTGTATTATATTAAAGTCATTGACCTCAAACATTATTTTCTTTTTCTAAATTATGAAAATTTTTTTTTTGCCATTCTTCTTTTTTTTTTGTTTTTGAAGAAATTTTTTCAAATAAACTAAATTTCGAGAAAATGTTACTCAATTTTTTTTTTTTTTTTAATAATAAGTAACTTTAGTTCAAAGATTATAATCTACATATTTTTGTAATTAATATTTTTACAGAAGAGATTTCATATTATCTGATACATACTCCACTCCACTTCTCTTTTTACTTTTATTTAAATTACTTTTTATGTCTTTTGCAATTTCAAACAAACCAAGAAAAAAACAGAAACGGAAAAATGGACAAATAATATTTCAAAATATCGGAAATTCTTATATATGTATGCTGTATGCAACGTAAAATATTTATATATACATGTACCTACAATGGGTAATACATGTTAAAAAAGATTTAACTAAAAGATAACTTTAAAAGTAAATTTATGTAATTTATAGATTACACAAAACAATACAACTTGATTACATATTTTCCTTGGTATATTTTTACTAAATAAATATTTTACTTTTATAATAGTTACGGCAATATTTTTGTGCAAAGACTCTTTTAAATAGAAATAAATGAAGATACTCGTACATATATTGCAATTATAGTTTACGTTATGTATGTACGTACATTGTTAACATTACAGTCAGTTAATATTTTCTATATACTTAATAGATAACAGACATTTTATAATTGGAACACACTCAACACTGATACTATACTACCTTTCATGATAGGATTTTAAAAAATAGCATTTAAATAATGTAAATTAAAAGAATCTTCAAGTATTTTGTACATTTTATGATAATTTTCAACAGGAAGAAGTAGAACCGTTAGCATAAATACATCTATGCTTACCATATAGCAGTGAATTCTAATTCTAATTAATGTATAATTGTATAAGTACCTTTTAATGGAGATGGTTTTCCTGGAAAATAAATATAATATATTTTATAAATGAATATATACAGTAAAAATCAAAGATACATAATGTAGGAAATTTGAGAGATGGAAATTATTAAATAAATGTACCTAACTATAAATTATATTAAAATCTACTACTAGTATAAAATAAACAATAAATACTGGTACAATTGCACAATATAAACTTTGAAATAATTTTAATTTCATTTAAATTTTAAAGTTGATTCAGAAAACAATTATGGTATAATAAATAAGCTAAGAGAACGAAGAGTTTAATTATTATATATGCTGATAATCTACACATACATAAATGTGTATAATATATAAGCACAAATTTGTCCTTTAATTAACTATACACATTACCATCTACTAATAATTGTGTACGAGTAATCACGTCGATCGTGGAGTTCGATTCGATAATATCGAGCTCGTAAAACTTCACCTCGATACGATTTTTTATGTGTATCGTAGAACTCGATAATATCGAAACGAACTTGCTACCAACTTAATAAAAAAAAAATTAAAGATTACTCGACATTTTTTGAAGTTTATTCATTTTAAGGATTTTGAAAAAATAAATTTTGCTGTTTGAAAAAATAAAATTAATTTTTTTTTAAAATAAAAAATGATTTCGACCTTCGTTATTTTGGACAGATGAAAGTGAAGAAGAACTAGAAGAAAATCGAAATGTGATTAGAATTCAAAGAAGGAAAATTAGAAGCGAATTCAATTTATTCCAACTACCAGATATTTCGTAACTTTTTAGTCTTTTATGTGATATGTCCTATTATAGTCCTACACAACATATGTATGTAAAGTACATGTAAATTATATCTAGGAAAAATCATGATTAAACTGATTATACCTTTTTGCATTCCTCAGTACTTTTTTGTGGAGGTCCTAAAGAATTTAATGTTTCTTTTAATTGCTCCCACAATTCATTTTTATTAATTTTTATCAGTCCAGTTGAGAAATTTCTAGCGAAGTCTTGATTTTGATCCATGAACTCCACTAATTTTGCAAATTGGTCTGAATTTGTAATATCTGGCAGTTTTCCTACACATACAATTTGTTTGTGAGAGAATTTTATATATAAAACAATTTAAAATTATAGTCAACTTACATTTACCCCTTGAAAAATAAATTTCTTCGATTAATTAACACGAACAAAATTAGAAGAAAGAAAACAAAATTTTAAATGACTCAAGCACGATAACAATTATACTGTCGAGAAAAAATTCGATATGATCGTTTGACGTTTAGATAATATCGAATTCCACGATAACCTATTTGTTCGATAGATCGAGGTAAAGAATTCGATATCGAACTACATGATCGACAATGCTCGATATATCGAAATAAAGAGTTCGAAATCGAACTCCACGATCGACGTGAATATTCAAGCTATAAAATCTTATAATGTGCACAAATCCTTCCTTATGTACAATATAATGTTCTGATCCATGATTTCTCTCTTCTTTATAAATACATTTATATCAAGCTATGTAATAATAAAAGATAAAATTGATAAATAAAAAGTTTATTTTTCATACGATACATTTTAATATAGATTATAATATTAAATATTAGAAAAGTTTGCATTAAATTATACATAAATTTATCATCAGTAAAATATTGTATCGATATTATGACAGGTATAAAATGCGTTCATATCATCTATCTTCTACATACGTATACATAAATCTGCATTTTCTATACAAATTACATTTTAAGTATTTTTTATTGTTCCCATAAAATTTGCTCTACGCTCTACCTTTGTATTTCTTTAATAATAATATAAATGCACGAGTAAATACTAAATAGCATAAATGTAACTATATAATATATAAATACACACATTATACAGTTACCGAGATTTAATTAGATTCACCATGTATTTTTTGAGTGAAAATAAAACTGATTATCTAGGGCTAGACTAGAATCTCATTTAAATAAATCAAAATTGATAATAATTGACAAACTGCTGCTGACAGATAATATTTGTAATTAAATGGACTAATAAGATTCTAATAAAACGATAACTAAACATAACTATAAAGTATACATTTTAATTAACAGGTCTGTAAGAAATATTTGTAAGATATTTCGGCAACAGAAAATTTCAAATAAAAACCACTTGGTAACCTACAGAACAAGATCCTGTAGACACTACTGATAATGAAAAGAAAGTGGATTTGGATTTCGGACATTCGTAACGAAAACAAGAGACAGCAATGACCAGCACTTGAAATGGAATCCACAAACAAAAAATAAATGTGAAGATACCAAAGAAACACCTGAAGACCAGTGATGAAGGAGATTGAAAGAAACGGAAAGACCTACGCTCACAACTGCACAAGTCAAATACGTGATACAGTGCAGAGTTTGATAGAGAGGCCACGTGGAAACTCTATGCTCCCTAAAAAAAAAAAAATAATAATAATATGGTATTCTTTGCATAGGATCCAATTGAATTTCAATGGCTGTATGTGTCTATCTAAGTATATGTTATTATTGTAGTTTATAATATATTAAAAAAATATATATACATACACATCTAGGTAGTATGTAGTATATACATATGTGTGTATTTTCTTTTCTTTAAGTATATACAACGATTAAAGATTTAAGTACAACTTTTTTATTTGATTTCGTTTTTTTTTTTGCATCGTTTTATTATTTGTTCATGTGTTCATTATTCTATTTTTATTCTTTACATACATTACAAGTTTACATACATTATACTCGTACACATGTGTATAAGATGAGTGAAAAACAAAAAGGAAAAAGAATAAAATAGTGTTAAAATGACAAAATAATAACAACACAAACAGACAAATAAAAATAACTAGAACTACTGTGTATGTATATAGAATAAGATTAACCTAATTCTATTTATTTTATATTGTCTTTTCATTTTATTTTCTCATTTTGAATTTACTTTGTTTTTTGCATTTTTTGTATTTCAACTTTTATAAAAATGGTGTGTATGCACACATGTACACATGTACGAGTATGTATTTATAAACTGATAACAGATGCATTTCACATTTCACGCAAAATAAATCGATTGAAAATCGAATGAACATTTTTATTATATAAATGAAAGTCAATCTATAAAGAAAAAAATATATTTGTATTTTCTTTATCAGTTCGTTTAGATTCTTTTTTTTCTATTTTTTTTTTTTTTTTGCACAATTATATATTTGTTTCTTTGTAGATGTGGATTTGCATAATATACTCCCATGTATGCACATATTGAATATTTTGCATTTAAACAAATGTGTGTTATTTTTTTTCGAATATAGGTATAAATTGCAATAGATAACTACATACATATGTACACAAACATTCAGTGTAATATAATCGTATTCAAATAGAAAATAAAAAATGTCTTTGACAAAGTATGTAGTGTGCATAATATACCATTATCTGATGGTGTTCTGTTAAATTTAGCAGTATTGCAGATATTTATAACTCTCTAAAAATAAAAAAAAAATTGAATATATGTGTATTTAGATAGAGAAAAAATAAAATGTTTCTCTACTCAAATTCAGAACAGTAGAGTGGTGTTAACTAACCAACTAGAACAGACACAAACACGATTATTTTTTTTTTATACTTTATAAATTTGAACAAAATTTGCCTTTTGTTGCATTCAACTTTTTCACATTTAACATTCTGTCAAATAAATATCGGGAATTTGTAATTTAAGGAAGCTGATCTAAGAATGTTTAAGCTGAATTTATCTACTACTTAGTAGCACTGTAATCGATTACTGTATCAAATATGTGATAATGATTTTGTTAGTTGTTTGCAACTATGGTTTCAGATCGTTTATAAATGAATGCAAGGTCCGAAATAATTCGTGCAAGTATGTGTTCAAAAACTTTTTTGCGGTACTACATCTAGCCGTGCAGTGATGCATCTCACGCTCACGCCCAAAATATCAATCATCATGCTGCCGCTACAGTCCTTTAAGAATCCTCACCTTCTGCAGAATTTGCTACCATTCATTTCTGTCAGTCACCATTTGTCTCCAATCGCGAATTTTAATTTTTCTTATATCGGTCATGACGTTGTCCTACTATCTCTTTCTTGGTCTAACAATTGGTTTACTTGGTCAAATTTACTTTCCCAAACTTTTTTAGCAGTCCTTTCGTGACTCATTTTGACTAGATGGTCCAGCTATCTTAATCTATTTGCTTTAATATGTTAAGTTATGCTGGGTTCATTGTCTGGTTGCATACTCTCATCCTTCCACCTGATTCTTCAAACCTCATTATCTTTTACAGAACCAAATATTTTGCTTAAACAAATTTTTTTTTCAAATCCTTTTATAGTAATTCATGATTGGGGTTTTGTAAATATGTATGACTTTTACACCACAAGTCTTTTCTAATATTTTTGGTGATATTCAGCAAACGAAATTAATTTCAACAATTTATAATAATTCTTAAAAATTTACAAATTCCCGATACTTTTTTGACAAAATAGTCAATTTACTGTATACATAAACATACATATATGTACATATATCTTTGCTTGTTGTATGTGAGTAAAATACATAGAATTATACATACTAAGTATTCTTGTACAGAATCGTATATATGACAATGAACGGATATGGTTTGTGAGCAAATTTGTTCAGAAAAACTTTACAAGATTTTTTTTTTTTTTTGCTTTTTAAAAAGAAAATATTTGAAAAGACAGAACAAAAAAAAACTATGTTCAGTGAAGTAATCAAAAGATACGTATGTACATACTTGAAATTATTATATTTTACAGATTTTTTGAGTATTTTTTATTTTTTGTTTTTTGTTTCTGTTTTGTTTCATAATTTTCATGTTTATTGGTTTTTCAGACTCTTAAACTTTTCTGACCTATTTTCTTGTGTTAAGTTGAGCCGAACGCAATATACAAATATTACAAACTGACATACGAATATACTATATTTACCCATTTATTTTATTTGAAAGAATTTTATTGAAATTGATTTTTCCTTTATATTTTTTTTTTTTTAGAAATTATTCAAGAATATTTGGAATTTATGTCAATTAATGTCAGTTAATGTTCTATTCAATTTTTTTGTGTTTTTATTTGATAAATGTAACTGTGAATTTATCAGAAAAGAATTATATTTTCAAACTGTAAATTGAGGATAAATTGTTAAAGAAAATCTTAAGTGTTAATCGAGTTACAAACAGAATATGTATTTAACTTCTGATCCTTTATATTTACATTTTATAAGCGCACATAATTATGTACGAGATTTATCTTAAGACAATTTCTTTTCAAATTGAAATAATTCATAATTGCTAAATGATGATATACATATGTACGCATGGTTGGCTTGAGTTTTGAACTCTGTTGAACTTTAAAAACTTTTTATATAAAAAAATAGGCAATGTTATCATTTAAATTTGTTTCATTTTAAGAAAAATTACGAAAATATAATAAAATATTGACTTCAATCAACGGAGTTGAATTGATATCTCTCTAACATTTTTATTTTATTAAGAAGAGAAGTAAATAAGTATTTTTAAATGTCATATAATGAATGATAAGCTCTATTAATAATAATCACATCACATTAACAAGAATGAAGCTACATAAATATAAGAAGTGATTATAGGAGTTTATTATAGAAGCAGTCTATTATCAGGCAATAGCAGCAGCAGCAACAATAGCATCAGTGCAGCATTAACAAAAATAAATTTATTAATAAAAATAACAATAATAAGATAATAATAAAAATGAATGAATTATTTTTGATACATATGCACATATGTATGCGTGAATACTACTTAATGTACAAACTGTGATATGTAATTTTATAATAAATGAACCATTTTTGTGTAATCTGTGACATATAGATTATTAGTAAAATACATACAACTTTTCATCATTCTCTTATCACATCACAGAAAATTATGTACTACATTAATACTCTGAAACCGAGATAATATTGCAGAATACATCACATTATCTAAATACGAGCATATATGCATATGTATATACAATTGTATGATTGATGCAATTTACATAAATGTACTCACAGAAAATATATATCGACTGGATATACATATGTAAAAAAATGTTTAATACTATTATTATTTTGATAAAAATCCTCTTCAACATACGTAAATACGTTTACATTATAACAGTTCACTAATTTATTTATTTATTTATTTATTTATTAGAGGGATGAGGACAGTAAACTGCCTCACCCCCGCCCTCACCATGACCCGCCAGGGCCTTTTGGCGATCTTTGTTACAATTACCAATTAATCCTAATTAAATTGAATTCACAAACTTAATACTAAATTTTACTGAGATACTATAAATGAATGAGCATGGCCACACTGTCCTCTTTACCATTTCTGTGATATAAAGGCGACAGCGGCACCACCGGCTCACATTTCCAGTATCCAGTATATTTATATTTAATTTTAATTTAATTTATTACGTATATTTACATATGTGTTAGTGACAAAACTTAACTCTAGTGTTAGTTTACTATATCTAGACCTCTTAGAAGAAGAGGTCCTAAGGATTACAACTATATTAACACTATTTTACAAAACGAGTATATCTTGTATGGAGCTAGGCCGCATCTACACTCCATCCACTTATATTGTGGGGAGGAGTGGCGACGGAACCCTTGTTCCATACAGAGTTAACTTATAGTTAAAATTTATTCTCTTTTAACAGTTTATATATACAAAAATACACGAAATTTCAGAAATTAAAAATTTTGTACATAAAAAAAAAAAAATTTTTTTTTCAAATTAAATTTTTTAAATTAAAAGATTTTTTTTTTAATTTTTTTTTAAAACTCTTATTTATTTACTTGGGACGGTTATGTATGGGTATAGTATATTATAACTTGATCGTCAGTCTGTATTGAGTCAAAAGAGTAAATAGAGTGGAGTCTGCATCCTGTGAAGGATCCAACAACTCCCCTCTACTAACATCTTGTCGTCCTAGTCTAGTCAGACTGTCATTAAAACCAGTACAGTTTTTGAGTAGGTACGTAGCGTTAGTATGCATTGAATTTCTACAACAAGGGCAGGTTGATCTGTCCCCTCTGTTTGACGAGAAGGGATGGGTCAACCTCGTATGTCCAGTGCGTAATCTTAATAGTGCAATCTGCCTGGCCCTACCCAACACAGGGTTGAATTTTGGAGCCCTGAGATCGGGGTTAATCTCGAGATACTGCAGCGTGGTGTCCGAACCAATGTCTTCAAACCTAGCCAATCTTCTCTTATTCAATTGGTTCAGACAGATCCCATAAATAGCACTTGGGTTTGGCGGGACGAGAATGTCGGATCTCATTACCAAGCCAATGGCTGCTTTGGCTGCCTGGTCCGCCATCTCGTTACCCACTATGCCCACATGCCCCGGGATCCAAATCACACGTGAATCGTATCTAGTGATATATTCCCAAATCCTGAAAACCAAGTGGTCCTGGTTTACTGGATTTTTCAGCGCCTGGACTACTGACAGGGAGTCCGTGAAGACTACCGAAGCTCTGTTATTTTCCGCCATCATGGCTGCAGCGATCCACACTGCAGTCAATTCAGCATCAAATACCTGAGCTTCAGCTGGTAGTCTCCTCTGACACACCGTCTTCCATCCAGATTGTCTTCGCTTACTAACTACTGCAAGCCCAACGCCAGAAGCTGACTTGCTGGCATCGGTATACAGTAGCAGCCTGCCACAGAACTCCTCACATACCTGTGCATGCAGAGCCCGGAAGACCGCCGGACTGGTGTCTTCCTTCCTGTAAAAACCAATTTCGTCACGTATGTAATGTTTAAAGTCGAGGATAGGATAAGGAGTTAAGGTTGGTGGTATTGGGGAGGGTTTCTGAGGAAATGAGCCATCCAGACGAGGGATAGTCATCACAGATCTTCGCAATGACGAATATCTGTTCCGACCCCCCCCCCTCAAGAAAGCTCCAGACTCTGCCAAATAGGGGAGACCTTGGGTCTCCTACCTGTTTGGCCGCAAACCTTGACCTTAATTTCAGAATTCGGTCCTCCAGAGACCAGGATCCACATTCTACTTGTAGAATGGGGATAGGTGTGGAGCGATAAGCCCCTGAAGCCACCCGGAGGACGTTATTCATCGCAGTCTGTATCTCTTTTTTATGAGTTAGTGAACAGTCACCAATCAGGGTCAGACCATACCCTGTAATGCCATTAATAAGTACATTTGCAATGTGAATGAGTGTAGATGGAGGTGCACCCATTCTTCCTGCTGCAAGCATCTTTAAGAGGTTTTGAACCTTATGAAGTTTATTCACCACTACTTTCACCTGATCTTTCCATGTGGCACGCCTATTGAAGCAGACACCGAGAATCTTCATGCTGTTAGCAGACGAGATTACGCGTGTAGCGATTGTAATGTTATTACAAGTGCAGTTTCTTTTCCTGCAAATATGAAGGAATTCAACTTTTTCAAGTGGAATATTTCCTCCATTTTCTTGAGCCCACTTCAGGGAATATTCTGATGCTCCTCTGAGTTCATTAGTTGTTTCCGGAGTGCATAGGGAATCACTAAGCAAGATGTTGTCTGCATAAGCCAGTACTTTAATATTAGGAAATCTTGTTAGTTCCACTAGCAAAGAATCCAAATAAACAACTAGTAGCGTAGTTGACAAGGGTGAACCTTGTGGGGTGCCGTTATCCAGTTTATAACGGTTAGAAAAATAACCATTTGTCCGAACTCGGATTTGTCTGTGAGACATGAAACTGTAAATTGCCTTTGTGAAGTTTGGGTCAACGCCCCAAGAGGTCAGTTTTTGACATACGAAACAGGCTGGTATTCTGTCATATGCCTTATTAAGGTCTAGTGATACAACACTAGAATGACCTCTCACTGCCAAGGAAGAAGCCAGCCCTTCTTCTAGGTCGTGTAGGAGGGTAATAGTACCTCTCCTCGGGCGAAAACCGTGTTGACCATCCATCGTAAGGTCCTCAGTCACTAACTGAAGTCTTTTTCCCATTATCTTTTCCAATGTTTTGGATAAACATGGGAGAAGGGAAATAGGACGAAAATCCAGTGCGCGCTTCGCAGTTGAAATTTTCTTCGGGATCGGTATCAGCGTGGCTAATTTCCAGTCGTGTGGGAAAGTTCCAAACACCAGAATGTTCGAGAACAATTCTGCTATTCTGATCTTGATTACATTCGGTAGATTCCTCAGCATGCGGTAGCCTATTCGATCAGCCCCAGGAGTGGAACCACTGAAAGATTTCAGTGTTATCTCCAGTTCCCCGAGAGTGATCGGACAAGACAGGTGGTATCTCACATGATGTGAGGTATCAACCGAATAAGCAGATTTCTGGTCGATAACCGATTCCGATAAGCAAAGGTCGCTCGAGACTGAAGACCAAGAGGATGCAAACTCTTCAGCGATATCAAGTGAGTCGGTGACAGCTCCATCTACTGTCATGAGAGATAGTACAGCTGACGGTGGTTTGCCATATAGGCGCTTCACCTTCATCCATGCATCTCTCAGCGAGTCGGATGGAGCAATCGAATTAGCGAATGCCTGCCAAGAGGCCTTTTTCGCTCTCTTCACCTCCCGCTTCACTTGCGCAGTTAATCTTTTAAATATCGTAGAGTTTGTTATGGTTGGACATCTTTGGAATTTCTTCCAAGCTGAATTTTTCTGACGAATCATGTCTTTAATTTGGCTGTTGAGCCAGCAAGGCTGAGAACAAATCTTTGATCGTACAGATGGTATAGACAAGGCTGCTGCCGATTTGATAATTTTTTTAATACTGGCTGCTTCTTTGTTAATATTGCAGCTTTGAGGGAATTTACGGTTGAGCCTGAGTGCTATTTGGGAAAAGAGTTCCCAGTCAGCTAACTCTTCGGCAAAACGCGTGGAAGTTTTCTGTACTGCTAGCCTGTTAACGCTATTTATGATGATGGGGAAGTGATCACTTCCTTCTGGATTATCATGGATTGTCCATGAGAAGTTGCTAGCTATATGGCATGATGCCAGAGTGAGATCGATAGCGGAGCTAGTAAGATGTGTCGGTGACACGAAGGTGTGAGCTCCGTCATTTAATAGCATGTGATCAGATTCAAGTAGCCAATCCGCAACAACAGTGCCTCTAGGGTCAGATCTGTGATCCCCCCAGAAGTGGTGATGGGCGTTGAAGTCGCCGCCAATTATTGAAGTTGGTGGGAGTTGGTTAACAAAATTTTCTAAGGTGGAGGTGTCTATGACATCGGTTCCTGAGATATATACTGATGAAAAAGCCATTGGGGGTGATGTGTGTACGGTGACAGACACATTCAGGAAGTGTGAAGTTATATCAAGAAGTGAATGGCTTAAACTAGACCGTACCAAAATACCAACTCCGCGTGAACGTGACGAGGGGTCACTATCAGAGAAATGACAAGTGTATCCTCGAAAGTTCACAGGTCCGTTATTCATGAAAAATAAAGTTTCCTGTAATAGGATAATGTGTGGTTTATACCTATTTATTAGAATTTCCAGATTGTGCTGGTTAGCACGAAAGCCTCTCATGTTCCACTGTAAGCAGGTGAGCTCACGAGATGTTGCGTGCGAGCTCTGACTGAAATTTGTCATAGCTAATTTTTGATAAAATCAAAAAAGCTGACTAAGGGCAGGCTGCCAAGCAGTTGGCTGCTTGGAGGCTTTTACAAGCACTCCGAAACATCCATTTGCTTAGAGTCCGGGCCTTCAACCGGCTCATTTGTGGGGACTTGTTGTTTAAAAACAGGGGGGAAAGGGATTTGAACTTGATGATTTTGTTGTAATAGGGTAGTGAAAGGTAAATTGGAACCAAGATAGTTATTACCTTGTGTTATAATAAATTTTTCTAGAGTAATTCTGGAGTCATCTGTCATTTTGACGATGTCCTCCTTAGAAATAAAGTATTGTGTATCAGTTGTAATAAATTGTGGTGAGACATTTAAGTCTAATGATTGTTGCTGGTGTTGTGGGATTGTTTTTGGTGTAATTATGTTACTTTTAGTAACCACAGTTGGGGGGGGAGTGTTTGTTTCTGTGCTCTTAGGCACAGGGGATTTATTCGCATTTTGTTTTTCTGTCTGATTTTGCGTTTTTTGTTGCACTTTTGCACGGTTGTTTCTGTTCGTCTCGGTATCTTTAGTTGACGTCTTAGTATTGTTAGTGGAGTTCAATGTAGTACTTGGGTTGTTGGAGTCTATAGGGTTGGTCTTTTCAGTCTGAATGTTTGGTTTACTTACACTAGCTGTTTGCGCATATGTAACCGTCCCAAATCTAGCTGCTAAATTGGTTGATGATGAAGTTTGATGCACATTGAAGTTGGTTCTATTTCTTTCAAAATATTTCTTTTTAGCATGAAATTTTGTGCATCTTTCTTTGCTCATGATTTCCAGCACCTCCTTTTCTTGGAGGAAACTGGGGCAGTTTGTGTCTGATGCACTATGTCCGGTAATCTTACAGTTTATACAATATGATGTGGAGCATTCAGCCTCGTGGCTCGCCTTCTCCACTCCACATGCAGCACATCTTTGTTGTCCACCACATCTGTTTTTAGTGTGACCCAACAACTGGCAATTGTGACAGCGCATGGGGGTCATTTTGTATTCCCTAACTGGAATACGCATGACTCCACACGCCTTCACATGTTGCGGAGTTTTGTAGGAATCAAACGTTAAAATAATGGTTCCTGATGGAGTTGGTTCAACTTCTGCTGATCTCTTCCTAAACACGTGCCTGACTGCGATTACACCTTGATCTGGAAAATTTTCCAGAATCTCGGCCTCAGTCACGTATTTCAGTTGTGGGCACCAAATTACTCCCTTAGAAGTATTCAGGCCCATTACATATTCAGCTTTTATTGGGATTACGTTGTTCTTACCTAGAACTAAATTTTTTGACTGTATAAACTTCTCCGCACAAGCTTTATTTTTAATGAGGAGCTGGATTCTTCCATCGTTCCTCCAGTCTACCTCGAGAATCTTCGTTGAAATTCCTTGTAGTGCCTTTAGCACCATGAAGGCATTAAATGTTTCTAGTTTTTTAAAGAATTTGACAGTTTCAGTGGATCTTTCAAGATCTGGCACAAGACTTTGGACCAAAATATATTTGGTCTCATCGTCTATAGCCTTTTTCGCTACCAACTCAGGGTAGTCAGAGCTATTGAATGAGTAGGATGCCGATTGCTGATCAATGGATTGGATTGTGATTTTTGGGCGTTTCCTACTGGCCTGTTTCTTTTCGGCCAGAAGGGCAAAAGAATTAGTGCTGCCCCCAGGGGGCTGCCCCATCTTTTTCTTTTTCCTCTAGGGAGTATGAATTTATCACCACTTATTAAAGATTAAATTAATTGTTTTTTTTTTTTTTTTTTTATTTAATCTTTTAATTTTTTAAATTTAGTTTTTTTTTTTTTTTACTTTTTAATTTTTTATTTTTTGATTTTTTGATTTTTTGATTTTTTGATTTTTTGATTTTATGATTTTTAATTTTTTGATTTTTTGATTTTTGATATTTTGATTTTTTGATTTTTTTGTTTTTTTGATTTTTGATTTTTTGATTTTTGATTTTTTGATTTTTCGATTTTTCGATTTTTTGATTTATGATTTTTTGATTTTTTGATTTTTTGATGTTTACACCTTTTGGTAACCCTGTACTTTGGACTTTACACTTTGAACACCCTGTATTGAAATGTTCATAAAGTGTAATTGGTCACCCTATATTGAACCCCCTGTATAAAATGTTTACAGAGTGCTGTGTAGCTCCCCCACATATAGTAGTGCGAGCTAACGCACGTCTAATGTTATATCTTGATAATGGATACTATATATTATCACTTAACTTATATTGTACTAATATAATTTAGATTATGCACCAATATTTTGCACCTTATCCTTCCTTCTTTTTTTTTTTTTTTTTGCTAATTGTTTATTTAATTAAAAATAAACATTAACAGTTAACTAAAATTAATTTAATTAAAGCTCCCACACCTAGTAAGGTGGGAACCAACGCACGGACAATGTTATCTTTGTACTAACTAATGGTGTCTCTATCACCTTTTGTTAATAATAAAATTATTAATACACCTTAAAACCACTTAATATTCACACTCTTTTATCAAATAAATAACTTATTAATTGTTTATAATTGAGTATATTTATACTAATAATATTATACTGAAATTAAAATTAATTTCTTAATTTAATTTAATAGAACTCCCGTTCAAAGAAAAACACTTGTTAACACCTCGGCTGATCAGAGCGAACTGTCACTAATTTATATCGTATATCGAATGATTAAATTTGTGCTATCATATTTTTTAAATACCATAGCAGATAGCAGACATCATTTTTCAAATTCACTGTAAAGTCGACATTTGTAATTAATAATGTTTGGCAAATCAATAAGTTGACCCAAGAATTTTAACCAAATGACCATTTATCACATAGAAATTTTGAAACACTCTCATTATATTATGAAGAAGCCAGCATTTTGTGTGAATCAGCCAACAAAATTATGCGGAATAACTCCATTGCGATTATGGAGAGCCGATCAATTAACATAAGCAAAATAATTTTTAAATAAAAATGAATGTATTCATTTCAAATCTCGTAATTTGAAACTTTATATGTAGTAGCATTAATCAATTTCGTAAATAAATTTTGTGTAAACCAAGATTTGATAGATTGTCATTTTTAACAGCTGAAATTTGAAAATTGAATTTGTGATCATATTTTGAGAAAATTGTTGAATTTATGTGACAAAATAAAAATTTATGTTACAATACGATTAGTGCTTTACTAGTGCATTCACGTCATTTTGACTTACGAAATCGTAAAATTATGCGTTGCGTAGGTTTACGATTTGAAATGAATATACCCTCAATATAATTTATTGATAGTGTTAATAAGTAAATATGTGTGTAATATATTCAAATATCTTATCTTACCGTTCTGTTATTGTTTTTATATATAGGTCTAATTTGATCACCCTACGCCTACACTACAATATATATGATATACGAATTATTACCAACATTAAAATGTAAAATTTTAGATAATATTCATTTATTCTCTAACGTATATACTTGTACCACTTGTATTCTGGTATGCATATTGATTCGTCGTATACAGTACATAATGTTAGTTATAGAATTAAATTAATGTCTATATTTTTTTTGGATTAATGACCGGATTTTCAATTAAAGATAATGATAATGTTTATATACCCGTACCCGTCCGTAACATAATTTATAATGTAGATTACGTATGTATGGGATGGGTGTGTTATAATAAAATTGTTCGATAAAAGAAAATTATATTCAAATTTATCTGAATGATTTAAAAAAAAAAAAAATATTGCTAACAAAAGATATGAATAGAAGATATAGGATAAAAGATTTTCTTTCTACTTCTTATTTGTTAAATAATAAAAGTATCTATATGTATACGACTATATAGCTATGTTTACATACTCGTAAGTATGTACATTGATGAGTAAAATGTTATAAAGTTTTGCATTTTATCATTTTCAATTCTTCAAATTTAATTCAAAATAAATTGTATAAGCTTTTTAAATATTCAAATCAGGATTCATTTTCTTAGAATGAAATGATTTTTGTGAGAAAATTGAATGTCATACAAATACATGAAAAATTGTATATTATACGCACGTTATACACGTTATATTTATACATATGTACATCCACTGGAAAAATATAAAATATTTTTATGATATTTAAATTCAATACGCAATCACAATTCACAATTCAATGTAAGAATTAAATAAAAAAAAAATTAAATAATAAAATTCAACTGCATGTGTAATGGCTGATTTTATATAATGTACCTAATTTACGAGTATTTTTTTGTCATAATATATAACGATCATTCTCAAGTATTTATTTATACGTCTTTATATGTGAATGAGTGAATAAATCTAAAACTTATATTTAAATTCATTCATTTAAACTATTTATGATTTGACCATATAAATATTGTATTGTGAAAAAATTTATTTTAATTAAAAAAAAATTAATTTCTTTTAAGTTTTTCATAGCAGATCTTGTAATTAAAACGTCTTTTTATTGTAACTTTTGTAAACTTTTTAATTTATTACGATCGTTATTTTATATGTACACAAATATAATATATATATATATATATATGTACGTATGTAGATTTTTGCCATTTTATAATCAGTCTTTTTAATGTTAGTATTCCATCATTATTATTTTTATAAATACATATTTAGATGTACATATATTTATACATGAGTCTTTGTTTTCTTATTCTCATAATTGATTTTAATTTATTTACTTTATTATTATTACATTCTCATAATTCATAATTTCTTTTTTTCTTCGTTCTTCTATAAAGTTTTTGTATATCCTTTCTAATAAAGTTTTTTTCTATAGAGTTGTTCTATGTATGTGTATGTACATATAATATAATGTTTATTTAAAGTTTTTCTCGTTTACTTGCTTTTTTTTTTTTTTTCAGATACAGAATAAAATATTCGTAATGTAAGTAAAACGTAAAACATTATAATGAAACTGAAACTATGTATATAGAACGAAATGAAAATACTAACATCATAAAAAAATTCATAAAATAATGTATGTATGTATGTATTTTCTTCTAGTTTTATAACTTTTCTTCTATAGTTTTTGTTTACTTTTCTTTGTTAATTTCTTTATTTTATGTTTTAAATATACGTACCAGTGCATTAAAATTGCAACGATAATAAAAAAGGAAAAAAAAAATTCATTTTATTATTACTATTATTTTGTTAGTTCTAATAATATGTATATTATATATGCAAAAACAAATATATGTACATGTATAATAGCTGTAAGGAACTACTGCATATTAATTTAATATGGTAATATTCTTTTTCATTCTTTTTTCTTATCTAAAATAAGGCAAAATTTATGCACATACAATCCATACATAAGTATCTATCTTTAAATATGTAATTTTCAGTCATATATATATATACACACATGTATACATACTCATTTGAATACATATTCTCAATGCAATATGATCTATGATGCTCACATAAACTTTAGAAATCAAAAACATATATACATTCATATGTGTAGTGTACGTCAAAAGTCTGTGTACACCTCCAAATTTTTGTAAATTACTCTCTCTTCCTAATAAAATCTTGACAAGTAAAGACGTGTTTTACATTAATGTAGTAGAAATGTTTATTATTCTTCAAATAAAATACATGCTTGTTGTTATTAATAACGTTATTAGCCGTGAAGAAAAGTTAGTATCAAAAATCATCGAAGATTTATCTTTAATATATCAATTGAATTTTTGTGAACGGGAAACGACAGAGTCATAAATTAAATTGCATATGAAAGTTTGAAGTGTCTTCTTTAAGTATACCAAATTATCGTCAAAATTCAAAATAAATGTTTTTTTTTTTTTAAAGAAAAGAAGTTTTACAACATTACCCAGAAAAACTCTATAAAAAATTATTTGGGATTAGGTACATATATAGATGTACAAACAATTTTGACTCGTAATTTTGGGACTTGTTTTACATAATTATTTTTCTATAACTCGAGAAAGAACAGAGGTATGAAAAAGAAATTCCGGAATAATATTCAGAACATATCTGGGTCTCATTTGTGCAAATAATTGGAAAATGTGTTCATTTGGAGGTGTACTAAGACCGAAAGACTTTTGATGTCCACTGTATAAGAATATACGATAATAAAGTTTTCATACTAAAATTATGTACATATAACCTGTGATGTAACTAAACATTTCTAATTTTTTTACACTCAAATAATTTTATTCTATTACATTTTCCTCTTCGACTTTTTTCTTTTTTTCTAAAATGAATATATGTTATCATATTTTGATAAATGTAACATACATACACATATATGTGTACGTATAATATGCGATATGCAGGCATATGTATAGGTATACCTAAACAAATGTTACATTATAATTTCATTACGTACTCATATATGAGGCTTGCACAATTTCTATACATATACCATGTACATATTCGTAATTTTACGAGTATATCTTTGCATAAATTTTAATTATTTTTAATTCGATTCGACAGATATTGAAATTTGATGTAAGTTAAATTTCATATTTTGAAAAAAAAAAAAAAATTTATGAAAGATAAATTTTAAAAAATTATTTCAATGATAAATGGAAATACTGACATGATACAGACGATTGGATTTACAAATTTGAGGTGAAGCAATGAGTAATGGATCGGATACTTCTTGAGGTAAGAAATCGAGGAGATATGTAAAAACAAACCTTAAATTTAAACTCTGAAGAACAAAGAAACAGATGGAGACCAAAGAATAGTTGGAAACTCCGACTAGAAGATAACTAGATTCAAAGAAAACACGAACGGAAATCATTTACAGTCTGTTCAAAAAGACACGACAGTCGGGTAAAACACAATAAATGCCAAGATACTAAAAATGTTAAATGAGTCATGTTTAGCTTGCCTTTGTCTATTTCGCTGACCAATATTTTTTTCATTTGCGTTCAAACTGTTAAAGTAGCTAGATATTTACAAAATGAGTTCTGTTTATAAAAAATGGTTTGAAGTGATATTTCTAGTGGCTCATCCAAAAGGGTCAGAGATGAGCATAAATGCAGCCGCAAAATATGTACACTAAAACGACAGTGTCTTTTGTGAAAAGGTGGATAGACAGGTATCAGATAACTGGAAATGTAGACGATCTACCTGAGAGGGGCAAAACACAAAAGACAACAAAATCGGAAGATAAACTGATTATTAAAGTTTTTATGGATAACCCAGCGAGTACTTTACGTCAAGCAAAACAAAAACTTTCTGAAAAGAGTATTAAAATTTCGTTAGGCACGATAAGGCAGAGATTAGCCAAAAGTGGCGTGAAACAAAAAAGTGTTATTACCAAGCCGCTGTTAAACAAGAGACAGATTGAAAATCGTTTAAAACGGGCTAAAGAGAATGTTGACCGTGATTGGCAAAACGTAATATTTACAAATGAATCAACTTTTGTTGCAACGAGTTACAGAAGGAAAGTTTGGTCACTTGGTCAAAGTTTGGTTCACTTGGAACGTTAAAGAGACCTGTGGAACGGCTTTTCCAATGAGTATGCCAAAAAATTGAGCGAAAGTTGTACCAGAAGGTGTCACCTTATAATTCAAAATAGTGGAGATTGGACTGTATATACTAGTACTAACGCGAAATAGGTTTAAGGTTATTCTTTCAATAAATGTTATTATGTAAGCTCAAAAAATTTTTGTTATATTTGTATAAAAGTTCGTCTCTTTTTGAACAGACTGTAGTACACAGCCATATTTCAGATATCATAATATAATTGCTTAATTACTACTTGCAAGAATATTTAAGCATAAAGATTGTCGAATATTTTTTTTCTTCAAATTATGTATCTATTTACTAGTTACACTCAAATAATTTTTTTAAAGAAAAAATGTCTACATACAATAATTTAATTACTACATGAAGTTCAATTAAAAATATCAAAGGTTAATAGTAGCATAGCATCTAGCAGCAAGAAAAAAATTATTTTCAAATTAATTTCTATTCAAATTCAAACATCCTCATGTGCATGTAAACTAATAATTTTAATTTTGTCTTTTATCAAAATTACTAGACATGCATGCACATCATGTACATACGAATATGTACATATATGCACTTTCGAAAATGAGATGTAATGCGATTGAAATCACTTTCAAAAATTCTCATCTCGTATTACATGTCAAGTATAGCTACATACATAATGAGCATATAATGTATCTATGTACTTATGTACTACTTTTATTCGATAAAACATGATTTATGAATGTAATAATGTACTTTTTTTGTTAAGTATGATGATAGTTTCTTTTTTTTTTATTATTATTAGAAAATTAAAAAATTAACTTTCAAAAATTAATTACTAATATCTAATACATTTTTAATTTTTTGTACTGTTTGACACACTGTATTAGTGCACGTATGTATAGGGTTTGCCAACAGGAACGTCAGAACTATCAATGGCCACAAAGAGAAAACTGATCGAAAAGTCGAAATCAAAACTTTGATTGCTGTGCGCATAGAAATTATTCGAATTTTTTTTTGTTTCGTGCATTGCGAGAAATTCATGGATCAATAGAATGGGTTTGTGAATAAACAACATTGTAGATTGTAGGATTTGGACTGAGGAAGATTCTTATGCGATTTACGAATTGCTTTTTCATGTTCAGAAAATTATCGTTTGGTGTGGTATTTGGGCTCAAAGTGTGATTGTGATCGGATCTTATTTTTTTAAAAATGAAAATAAAAATCGCGTAATGATGAGTGGTGATAAAAAATTAAAAATTTAGCAAACGATAAGTGTGAAAAAGTAGTGGAAAATTGGGTTTCAAAACCGCATTAAGCCAGACAGAAGCCGAGGAGGACATATAAATGATATTATTTTCACAACGTAATGTAATCGATTGTTTTTCAAAATAATAAAGAAATCACGTGAATATCATTAAAGCACTTGTAGTTATCATTGTATTTCATTTTAAAGTTTTGAAGCGCTTATTGATAAACCCTTTACTTGTATATATATATATATATAATGCACATTGTACATGACCATTTACAAACTATTAGTAGTAAAGTGACAGTTTTTGTGACGTAGTAAATGCAAGACATTTAGATGCCTTATTTTTTATTTACTTTTCATTTTCTCCTCCTTTTTTATGCTAATTTGTTTATTCATTGTCAGTACATTATTTATTTGTATTTATTTAAATTTTTTTTTAGATATTTTCATAGACAAAGATCGTTTTTATCTTCCATTGAAAATAACTTATAAATATCGCATTGAATTTGACTGTACTGAATGTATTGTATTGACTGATGAGTGAATTATACAATTATACTGTAACTAAATGATGATGATTCGCTTATTTTGTTCTCCGGTTATACTTGTTTTTAAGACAAAAAGAATTTTATTTTTCTCTTCTCTTTACATCGTCATCAACATAATGATCTTAATCATCATCTTTATATTACAGGTAAAAATCAGTTTTGTTATTCATCATTTAATAAAAATTAAAAACAAAACTTGAAAAATCTTATATCATTTTAAAATTTTAGATCGTGAGTCGTGACAAAAAATTTTATTGATTACATATTTCCTGTTTTCATTTCTAGAGAAAAAATAAAATATTTCATAATTTAAAGATAATTCTCAGTAGAAAAATAAATCATAATAGTAAATAATTACTTATCGTGAAACCAGAAAAAATAATTAAAAAAAAGAATTCCCGATGAAAAGAATATTGGCGTCAATAAAATGCATTTTACGTATTATAAAAATCAATATATGTACTTATGTATTATATGTACATATCCTTCTTGGAAGAACTGAAAGAACAAAATTTTTTATTATCTACATACGAGATACGAGTAAATAGATTTGCATAATCACCTGATTTTCGTTTTATGTACTATGTACTATTTACCTTCGGTATATGCTGCACTACTCACAGCATATTATATTTTCAACATAATATTATATTTTTCAGCACGTGTTATTATTTTCTATAATGAAGGATAATATTCATTCAGTGCCGGTTATCAATCAAAAAATCAATACATAGAAAAGTTAAAGGTCATATGGTGTGTACGTACATACATGATTAGCAGAAATAAAAAAGTAGAAATCCAACAAAAAATAAATGTCATGAAATTACATAACAAAAGTTTAGATACACAGCATAATATGTAACAAAAAAATTGTATACCTACATACTACTTAAGTACGAGGTGCGAGTATGCCAATACTATTTCATTTTCCTTACTCATCCTTTTTGGATTTTTTTTGTTCATACCAATCCTTTTTTTCGCTTCAAATTTCCTTTTCTAAATGTTTGCTTTCATTTTATTTATTTATCATGTTATGATAAGGTTATAAATCACTATCCTTACATGTCACTATAATAATGTACGTACAGTACAGAGTATATACTAGCTTTAATATGTACATATGTATATGTATCTATATTTATATAAATTATGATATTTGTGGTCACCTTTCAAAAGGGATAGGTTAAAAAGGAAGTATAAAAAAACAACATAAAGAAAATGTCAAGGATTTTAAATTGAATTGAAAAATAACAAAAAGAAAACAAAATAAAGAACAGTGTAAAATGGTTATAAGTTTGTAACTAAGTAAATCGTGTAAATATGTAATGTATTATATAAATAGAATACACAGAGGCATGAACATTCTGTGGAATCAATTGTTTTGTCCTTAATTCATAATCGAATAGGTATATGTAGCATAATATAAATGGTGGTTGGTTATTTATATAGTTGACTAGATACTGATATATAAAATACAACATAGACAGTTTGTGGTCTAGATCAAATTTCAATTTGAAGTTATGCACCTAAATTCTACAAGAAATGTTTTTTTTCTGTTTGCCTTTTTATCGTTTTACGAGTATGTACGTATATAGAATTATGCTCAAAATTTTATTAGGTTATAAAATTATGAAAATTATTTGAATTTAATTTCAAAGAAAAAATTAAATTTGAATAAATGGAGCCATTATCTGTGAAAATGGTGTGAGTCCAATTTATATTATACGGAATTATTTTAAGACTTTGTATAATTGAATGATAAATAATGTAATTTCACTAACTATTTATGAGTCAATTTATATTGAAAAAATAATGAAGATTTTGAAAGATTTTTGTTTTTTTTTTTTGGGAACTGTTTATAGATAAAAAGCTCATATAGCAGATTGCATTCGTTGTTAAAAATAGAAAAAATAGAATACCGTCTCAACACTTCAGCGGTCGCAATGGTAAAAATGCATGAACTCATATAAGAAATGATTGATCAATCATCATATTCATCAAATTTGGCCCCTGGTGACTTTTTCATATTTCCTAGACGCTAGACACAAAATTTGACTTGGAAGACAGAAGTTTGTCAAATGAAGAGGTCATCGTATTCGTAGAAGCATATTTTTTGTAGAGCAAGATAAAAACTAATAATAGTTAAGGAGGTTTAGTTAGTATCGTTGAAAAAAGTGTATAGACTTAAAAGTAGACAATGTTGAAAAATAAAACATAATTTAAGCGAAAAAATATTTGTTTCTGTGTTAGGCCAGATAATTTTCAATATATGCAAACGTACCATATTTCTGCATACATAAAATAATTAAATTTTCAATATTATGTAAAAAAGATTTCATTTTGCAAACAATCGGAAATTAATTAAAAAATAACATAACGTAACGTAGTTAACACTCTCTGAATACATACAAGTGTACATAAATATACATATATTTATATATAGAAAACAAACGCAGACAAAAGGAAATCTTACATCATGTATATATAATATGTATATAAATACTAATTATACATATAATATTCCTGTACATAAAATATATGTACATATATGTACATTTATATTTTTATACTCAAATTATATCTACGCGTATATATGCCCTATATACCTGTGTATATATGCATATAGATTAAAGATTAAATCATAAATTCAAAGGATGAATCCAAATAAAAAAATAACACAAAAATCAAAAAATATGTAAAGGTCTCTTACGTTCCAATAATGTAGATAATTGTAGATTAATCCACTTTGTTATTATATGAGTAGGTAGGTATGTAGATGCACATCATTACAAGTGATTGCAGAATAATACATGATTTTAGACATATACATATATATACATTATATAAAATAAATAATGAATTTATGTTAAATTTACTACATAATATTTTATGAAAACATCACTTACTATACCTATAGTATATATGTAAGTATATAATATGGTAAATGGTACCTATTGTATAATTAAAAAATATGTATATGTATATGTGCAAATAATTACCATCCATGTATAGAATTTAGTAATTTAGTTAATACAATGTACATAAACGTACATATACATATGTACATGTGAATAATTACAATTTGTGTTTGAGGTAAATTATACACAATGTATTCTATATACATACTTTTTATACGTACAAATAATCTGTGATCAAATGCTGTCTTTATATATTTAGCTATATAGCCGATTATTAATTTTTTTATATTTTCTTAAACAAAATGTATATACATATCCATACACACCAACGTATACGTGCATGTATATATATGTATATAATTAGTAGTAATTATATGTAGTAATTATTAAGTAAAGAGAATAATAATTATTATTATGCATACTACATTTTAACATATTCCACAAAAAAAAAAAAAAAAAAAAGAAATTGTATAATTCAAATTAAAAGAAGATTTCGATATTTCCGTTAAATTTACATAAGTATCCGTATATATACATAATGCGTAATGTATATGCATAAATAATTGTGACCAATTTTTTGTAATAAAACGAAATTACTATGGAAGATGAAAATTATCCTTAATAAATTAATTTTTCTGTTTTAAATTCAATGAGCTAGCAAATTATTAACAATAGTATTATACGCTATACTCAGCCCGTAAATGATAAATTTTTTTATATCTATAATTATCTATAGATATTTTTTTATATTTTTTTTAAAACTAGAATTTTTTAACTGTAGTGGGCAATCATTTACTAGTTGGCTAACTTTATTAATCTTTATTTTGTTATGTACTCGTGATGTGTATAATGTATATAACATTATTCATCATAAACTTTAACTTTAGTTTGTTTCTTTGCTTAGAACCAAATTCTTAATTACTTGTTGTAGTATATCAAAAGAAAGGTAATTTTGTCTCCTATCATTAACTAGAAAGCTAAATTTTGATACGAAGAGTGTACAAAAAGTTACACATTATTTTGTGTTTGAAGATCTTGCAAAAAAAAAACTCAAAATTTTAACGCTCTCTAGTGTTAAGAATAAGGTGGATAGAAGTTTTCGTTAGTAAAATTTTTTTCATGGAATAGTCTAAGGAATATCATGGTATAACTATAGTGGCATGTAGAAAAAAAAACACCCTGTATATCATCTTCTTTAAAACATTTCTCTCTGCATATAGATATAATAGTACATAAATCATATTTTCTATATTTAAAATTCGTATAAAAATTAAAAATTTTCTATGAAATCTATACAGATGCATAGACGATCAATATTTATGTACTTACTCGTATATATGTACTCAAATGTTCTATTATAAATTTTATCTAGGTAGAAAAATATTTTTTTAGAAAATTTTCAAATTTTCTATATCACATCACCACTGATTATATAATCGATTTCATATAAATGTGAAAATTTTAAATCAATTTCATTTAAAAATAACTTTTTGTAGTATTTGTGGAACGTACATATCTCTATATAATATATCATCATATATGTACACAAAAATTTAGAATTATACGATTATATACACTAATCCATGTTTCAACATTTCAAAAATAAGTATATATACTCTCGTAGCTACAGCGCTACAGGTATATAAGTATACCTACATATTTTGATTAAATATTCTTTGTTCGTACTATGGCCTCTATTGTGAATATCGTCAAATAAACGAACAATCGTACAATCGAAGTTTTGGTATTGCGAATATCGATTGCGAATGATATGTTCGATTGTGATCGTATCACTCGTTCGATTGTCTTTTAACAAACGAATATCATTTTTTTTGTTTATTTTATGATGATATTTCATTGTTTTACGTGGTTCTTTGTTTTTTTTTTTAAAATGTAATTACTAAAAATTATATTTTAATACATATTCTTATTTTATTATTATTATTGTTATTATTATTATTTTATTAGAAATTTAAGTAATAAAAATCAGGTTGAAAAACTGATAGAAATTATGAAACAAAATCCTCAAATTGCACAGGTACTTTATAGAAAAAGCCGAATTTTAAATAATTGGGGAAAGTATGCTGAAATTTTAAACAGTCTTAGTTCTCCATTAAAATCATCTGAAAAATGGTTGAAGGTACAAAAGTGTTTAACAAATATTTTATAGCATTTATCATCCATCTAACAATTATTCTATTTCAGTATGGACTGATTTAAAATTTAATATTAAAAAAAAATTGATCCACAACAAAAAAGAACAAACAGCAACTGGTGGTGGACCAAATACCCAATATCAATTTTCTCAAAACAAAATTTAAATCACATAAGCAATGAAAAACTACCATTATTCACAATAATGTTAAAAATATTCACAATAGTGTTAAAAAGATTCACAATAGATTATAATTTTAATAATGCATATGGCATTACTAATTGATTCATTCGATTGTGTTACACAATACCGAATTATTTTACAATCGAACAGCTTTTCATCATTCGATCAAAAACACAATCGATATTCGCAATAGGGGCCTATATCTTTTGATATTTAATTACACAATGTATAGGGAGGATTTACATCATTCTACCATTTTACCGGAAATAAATTGGTAGATTACATCATTTAAACCTTTCTAATTAATCGATTTAGATTTACGTTATATGTATATAAAAGAGATAAAAGATTAGGGTAGCTGTGTAGCATAAGTATAATTATAGCATCACGCTATTCTATAAATAGATACCGGTCATTTATTCTACATTGCATATTGTATATGAATATGTATTTAAATAATGTGTACTATCATGTAAATCTGTACAGAATTTCTATACCCACATATATTTATGCATACAATACAAACGATTATCTTTAATTAAGCAAAAATTTAATTACTCAGAAGACATCTCTATATCGATTTTATGAACGTCATATTTTGGTTTGTATGTACAACAATTACATACGTACGGGAATGAGTACTTATAGTTACAAAAATTAGTATATCAATGTAGATATACATACATATACACATATATAGAATAAAAAAATAAAAAATTGGTATTGTTACTTAAGATTTTTTTAGTCATAGTAAAATTATTGAAAATAATAAAAAAAAATTAATAAATTTTTAAATTTTAAATAGCGTAGTTCAAACCAACATATTTCTTCTTTTCTTCTATCTTTTTATGATATACCACTTATACATAATATTGAAAAACACAATTTCCATTTAAAATTTAAATTTATTTTTACCAAAGACTGTCACTATTTGTCCTTTTATTTTCCATTTAATTGATTCTACACGTTTAAATTCTATTATAATAAATCATTTATTATATCAGTAATGAATTATTTTATATTTGTTCATTATTGCTGTCATCATAATTTGTAATCGTCAATGATATAAATTCAATATTCTGTAGGGGTATTTATCAACTTTTGTATCTATAGCATTTCGTATTTTTAGTAATCAATAATTATGTAAATGCACCTAATTTTATTATTTGTTAATTGTAAGTAAATAAATTCAATGTACCTAATAGCTAATAGACAATTAGGTGACAATTATTATATATCTGATGAAAGAGAAAATGTCTAAATGAATGTCCAAAAAATAAACACATTCAAATAAGAAATCAAAAATATGCTAAATTTCAAAATTTATCCATGCGTTATAAATGTATGTATAATTTTCAGGTTTAGTATTTTATACACTAAATTATGTATCGATACTGCATTGATGAGTTTTGAAACTCAGCCATACATAATTCACAGGTGCACATTAGTTTATTACGAAGTTTACCATGCGATGCACAAAAGACAATGAATACCCCTTATGTAAAATATTTGTTACACATACGTAGGTATATTTACTTACGTTTTTCTTACGATACGTAATTTCCAGCTGATTAAACCAAAAATTTTTAACAAAATTTAGTTATAATAGAGCATAATATAATATAATATTGCTTATCTGTCCGTACGAATATAATGTACATATGTATTTTGATATTTGTCATGTCGTCAATATAATACATGCACGTAAATAATTGTAATATACCTATATAATGATAAATATTGTAGGTTCATGACTTTTATTCGTTTTGCATTAAATATTACACGTGATTCATACATACATATATTACATATTATTGATTCGATTAGTAAGTAAAGTAATGCTAAACGTTTTTTATCAGTAATGTACGTATATCATGCCTATAATGATATACACAAGCACATTACCGATTAAGAGGCTCATGTTTCATTTCATTTATTATACGACACATTGTTTTTCATGCCTTATGAATAACCGATATTGTATTCAGATTAGAAATTCAATTATTACATTATTATATACATACCTAAATACGTAGTACGTGAATTCAGTGAAATAAACAAAACTAAAATATTTAGCTAACATTAAAATTAATGTTTATTTATTTATTTTTTCAAAAAAGCTGACTTTACTCTATTTTATTTATCGGTTACAACAAAAAAAAAATCGCATAATGAATAAATTTGAAAATTACTCTATTTAGGTAACTATTTCAGTGGAAATTTAATACATATTAGCATATAATACTCATAATATTCAGTCAATCGTATAATATAAGCAATATTTCTATTGTACTGTAAAAGTCATAAACATTCTAAAGCGCAAATAAGTGTCGTTTTTTTTTTAATTACTTACTACTTTTCATATATACAGTAGTTATACACGTACTCTATTACTAGACATTAGCTTTTTTTTCTCTGGTTTTGTTTCGTAAATACGGGTAAAAATATCAGAATAGAGAACAATAATATCTGTAACAAAATTCCATATTCTAATATTCTACAATCTACATTAGTACGTATCTAAAGTAACAATATGTATAATAAAACATCAGTACAGTATGAAAAATCAAGAATACAAATGAAAATAAACTTCAATAACTTCATCATTGTGAAATCATGACTATGTATATGTATGTACATATATGTTTTAAGTATTTTAGCATATAATGATACTTCCTATAGAGTTCTTTTTTTATACTGTATCACATATTCTAGAATATTAGGTACATGAATATTTAAAATATTTCTAGACATTTTCAAAGATGATGATGATGTAATGTAATAAATTCCACTTGACATTTTTATTTCCATTCTTCATAATACATATAGTAGCTCTAGATATGTACATATATTCAAAATACGATAGAGAAGAAGAACTTCAAAGTAAAATAGCAACGTTTCATATTTTTGTTCTAGAAACAAAGAATCTCAAATGGGAAATACGATTCCTTATCAACTAAAAAAAAAATGAAAATGAAAATTTAAATTTTTTCTCTGTACTTTTTTTTTTAATGAATAAATCATTCAGCAGTTTTTTATCTATCGTCTCTGTTTTAATGTAAAATTGAGTATGGAATCAAATTTATACAGTACTCACAAGAATGTATCTACATAACTATATAAATAATAAAGTCTATATGTACAGAACATAAAAATTTTGAATGACTTTCAAATTAATTAAATGTTATAAGAGACGATTTGAATACAGATACAAATTAACAATTTATTATAATATCTTCTTTATATTATACGAGTACATACGTATACGCTAATCATATAGACGTTCGCCTTTATGTAAAAAATTTGTTTTTATATTATTATGTCTGGTATAAAATCATTAAATACATGTGTGCAATATTATTATTATACATAGCCAGCAAAAAAATAAAAAATTGAAAACAAAATATTTAAAGAATTTAAATTCAATCTCATTTCAGATTTCTGCTAACTAAGTAGAATATAAGAATAATGCTGAAAGTGTTCTAATATGTATTAGGAATTTCTACGAGTAAAAAATACGTATAGATACTATACTATACAGTAGAGTAGAATATAATATACAGAATAGAATAATTTATGTAGTTGTGGCTGTTTTTATATTGCCGGTAGCTATACATACAAACATAAATATACTCGTATTAGGTATCTTTTGTGATATTTGATGAATACAAATTACATAAAAAAATACGTATAATTTTTATATTGCAGTAGAATTAATTTGATTATTTACAATTGTATCTTTTTTCTCTCTTTTGTCTTGATATCAATTATACTCTTTCTTGATGCTTGATAAGAATTAATTTGAATACAAATATAAATGTACATAAATATCTTATATGAGTTTGTTTATGTTAAAAATCTTCTACTAACAAACATTCATATACTCGTATGTGTTCATTTTTTTTTTCATGATTTTCAATAGAATAAAAACTTGAGATATAATTTAAGATAATTACTAAATTACATTTTTACATATAGAATTTATTTTGATGCAATATTATCTATACATAAATACACGTACATGTGTAGATGGAGTAGACATTACATATAGTATAGTAAAATAACTACGCAGATCATTTAATGAATTTAATGGACATTCTACAATAAGATGTAGCCGAACAAATTAATTGAAATTCCCATTACTTAGTTAGAAGTAATTGAAAATATGATTGCCGGTTTTAATAAATTTCAATTTAAAGATTATATGTCATCCGTTTTTGATAATAATATGAGAAATGAAAATATGTAGTACCTACTACAATGAATTTCTAGCTAAATTTTAAATAATTTTAAAGAAAAGTTGAGTTCTATTCATAACATGTAATAGCTTTTGAAAAGCTACTAATGTATTATTAGTAAAAATCAAAATCAAAAGATCCGATAGCAACAATATTTTTTGATTTTTTTTTTTTTACATTTAGAAACAATTAAAGTGTTTATCTTTTAAAAATTTCCCATCAATCTATCGATCAATTGATTTTCAGTATCGTTTTTTTTTAATTTTTATTTTTTTTTATTTATTTTTAAAGTCAAATTAAATTGACTTATGTACATATGTATGCACATATGTATATTCATATATTTATGTACAATAATACGAGTATACAGTATATTCAATTTCAAAGCTATACAACTAAATGCAATGATGAAAATTTAAATAGAGACCTTCGGTATTTGATATCATCATTACAATACAGCGTACATAATTTATAAATGCAATGCAATACGATACGATACGATACACAGGCAAAAATTATTCTTTACTACGTAGAAGGAGGCATCTCTCTATAGGTTGCTTCGTTCATTGAAGCGGAAATAATTGTATTTCAGAATTAACTGATTTTAAATTTTAAATATATTACATATTATATGTATATATGTACACTTATATGTACGCATTATACTTATATTTTATGCAATTAATTAGGTATAAATTATATACATATCATGTGAATAAACAAATTTTTCAAATATTTTATAGATTACTTTCAAGTGCTTGTTAATTCACAAACTATCAAATTTCAAAATTATGACGATCTTGAAACAGATTTCACAGATCTACATGAATGTGTATATACATATTATGATGTGTGACAATGTGACACTGTAAAAAGATAAAAGATGTTGTTATTGCTGTTGGGTTTTGGGTATATAATAGTAGAGTAGCTACATATACAAAAACAAATCATTTTAAAATTAACATATGAAGGAATTTCGTTATACAGTGGCAGTAGGTTTGTAGTTTTAGCTTGCTTGTAGGTAATCTATGATATGATATTTACATAATTTTTTTCATTTTATGTTATGTATGTATGACCTTTAAACTAGATCTGTTAAATAGAAACTATAGTTAACATAATTATTAGTTATCCATTATATGTACATACATATATAGTTTTTATTTACATTTATGTTATTGGTTGACATAATGTAGGTATATGTAGCATTATTAGTTAAGTGGTTACATAATGAAAAAATATTTGTATAAAAAAATGGTTGTATAAATCATAATTTAAGGAAGCATATATTTATGGTACATTATCAGTATGATAATTTAGAAGGTAGATATACTTGACTTAAATCAACATATAAAGTTTTTATTTTTAGATATTCTGAAATAAAAATATAAGTAATTTTTCCAATATCAAATAATACACATAGATAAATAATAATATAATAATATATTATATAGGGTAAATATTTATTATTATTATTATTTTTTTTTTTCGAAATTATATAATATTATTATTTACATACATACCTGTATTCTTGGATCTAAATCATTATCTGAATCCATTTTTATTCATTCAAAATTTGTTTCTAATTTTATAAACAATACAAAGAATAATTTTGATGACAAATTGTGTGTAGTAGGTACGTCTTATCTAATTTATATCGAAGTAAAAGGAAAATTTTTATTTACAATTTTCTTTTTTTTTATTTGACTTTTGTTTTTCTTTCGTTATATATACCATATATTTACATACATTATTATATTTTATTGTGTATACAACATAATACAAATAACTTGAGAAATTTGTTTTTCTATTTTGAAGAATATTATTCATCATCACTATTCTTCATCATGTACACCACATGCATATGTAAAGTACGTACATACATATTATTATATTGTATGTAAATATAAATGTAATTACAAATTATAACAAAACAACAACAACAAAAAATATGAAAATTAAAAACCAAAACAATAGAAAAAAATTCTTTGCTTCATTAGCGCATTTTTCCCGAATATTCAAATGAACCGCACAGTTTTTTATTTTATTTATTTTGTTTTTATTTAAAATAAAATTAAAAAGACAAGAACAATTTTTACAATATTTTATAAAGAATTTTTTATTTAAAAACTAAATTTTTAATTATTTTTTAAAGAGATTTATTTTTGCTTTTCTCTTTACTTGATCATAAAAATTATAAATAAAATTCACTATTTATCGTGGTATTTTCTTTTTAGCTTTTTTCTTTTTCTGCATAATCAAAAATAATATATTCCTTTTGTGGAATATTCACTTAAAAATTTTAGTTTTATTTATTTAAAAAAAAAAACATTTTAAGATTTTAATTTTTATAACACATTAAAAAAATTCACAGAAATTTTGACATTTCAAAATGATACAAATGATTGAAAATTGAATATACATAAAATTGTATAGAATAAGAATAGAGCGACGTACGGAGCGAGTAATTAAATTATACAAATAAATTTTGGAAAATTTATTTAACACCAAACCAAAACACATCGACGTCGCTCATTTCTATACACTATACTCTTGGAGTCTTGGAGTCTTGGGTTTTGCTCTTGCGTCTTGGGTCTTGGCTCGACAAATGACAAATTTCATTTAAAAAGTTTTTAAAACAAAAACCAAAAACAAAACAAGCCAGCCAGCAAGCAGCAACAGCAAGAAACAACAACAACAACCAAATCAAATCAACCAAACGCGACGAAATGAAAATGAATAAGCGATGACAACACAAAACAAAACAAAGATAATTCAAAAATGACAAAGAATTCCATGAATTCATTTCATTTCATACAATCATGAATCATCATTCATCCATATTCATCAATCATCATATGAATAGAGTTGATCGATCAAAAGAATAATTGAGGAGCATCGTTTCAAAATGCAAGTTCTCCATAATGTTTTATTTTCCAAAAAACAAACTTTATTAATTCCTTTTTTTTTTTTTTTTGGAAATTGATTAATACAAAAAATCTTTGAAATAATCATTGTTATGGAGAAAAATAATCAATAAATAACGAAATTAATTTTTACATTTTGAACCAAGAGCCGTTTTTATAATGTAAATATCATAGAGAATATTGCATATTGAAACGAAGCCGTATTAAAATATAAAAGCCTGCTTCTTTATCAACTGAAGTACGCATCAAAAAGAAAATTTTCGTTTAATGGAGTATTTGCATTTTGAAACGATGCTCCTCAATTATTGTTGATAATACAAAGTTCGATTTTAATCAGTTCAAACTTATTCGATTTTTTCAAGTTTTTCAAAAATCGATACTCACTCACATGATCGAACATGTTAATTTTTGTATGATGATGTCATCGCGTATTTCTTATTTTTCATCAATAAATTTCCGTGTTCTACTTTCATTATACTTGTATAACTTAAAAAAAGATTTTATGATATCAAAATGAAAGAAAAATCATGATATTACGAGTATGACGTTATGAGGTTATGTTAAAACTTGAAATTCACGAATCATATCCCTGACTCTTATTTTTTTTTTTTCACCAACTACATTCCAAAAATCCAACCAAATCCAATAACTTGAAAAAAAGAAACGAATAAAAAGTAAAGAATTTATATCAAAAATAAAACGTCAAAAAATTTGTGCATTTGTTTTTGTTGTCATCTTCACCTCATCATCCACATCATCCATCTCACATAAAAATGCAAATTTACATATTTTTCAATTTTCACGCACATCGTGGTGTTTACGTTAAGCTAGACAAATAGGACAAATAGTTTCACCCGTTTCACCCTTGAATTTATTACAGCTGTTCAGAAGTTTCTAAATTTAAAATCAAGAATTCGATTTCATTTTGGTCAACTACACAAATACTAGCAATTAGCATTAGCAATAAGTGAAAAGTTTATTTTTAGCAAAACTCATTTAATAAGAAAGAAACGGAATTGAAAATCATGATAGTTTCACGAATTAGATCAATGTATTCAATTAAAAGTCTTATATCGAATTTATTATTATCAGAATCAGAGCATCGAATATTATATATGACGAAACGACTGAAAACTCATTACCGTAGTGGTGCATTAAAACCAATGCCACAAACGATGCCATTTGGTATTGTTGGTGTCGTATGTGCTGTTATACCAGGATTATTTATTGGAGCTGCTATTAGTAAAAGTGTTGCAAATTTCCTAGAAGAGAATGATTTATTTGTACCATCAGATGATGATGATGATGAAGATTAAATAAATTAATGGTAATATTTTGGGTACACAGCCTTCATTTTATGTACATATATCTAAATAAATTTTTTCTATTTGTCTTTTTTTTAGAATTTTTAGATTTAATTTACAAAGCATTTCTTTTTATTGGATTGTTATTGAAAAAAAAAGCCTAAAAGAAAATTAATGAGCTAATTTATTGGATAGTTCATGACGAAAATGATATTTTAATTGTTTGTATTATATGACACAGAGTGCAACTATGTAATATATATAAGTATATGTATAAAAGAAATCCTTTATTGCTACTTGTTTTTAATTGTAAGCGTTTTTTATTTAATTTGACAATAAAATTGTTAAAATAAAATAATTATAAACAAATATAACAGCTAAGTTTTCTATTTTTAGGAAAAAAATTAGCAGTTAGTAAGGTTTTTTTGAAAAAATTAAAAAATATTTTAAAGGATTTTATATATAAAAGAGCTACAGAATTTGGAATTCACAAATCTCAATTACCGAGTTTTATAATATCGATTAGTTAGTGAATTTAGTCTTTATTTCTACTATTATTAAAAACTTATAAAGGCTATTGCTATATTGCCCCTTTATCCACATATACATGAAAACTCCTATTTCTTCATTTAAGAATAATTTTGTAATTTTGAATAATTTTATATTTTCAAACAAGATTTCAACCAAACACGATTAAAATTGAAAACAAAGTATTAAAATTAAGAAGGAAATCAATTATTTTGCTACAAACTTTCAATTTCAGTGTGAACTTTTTTGTGTTATATGGTTATATATATGTATGTAGTTCATTGCATTACTGTAACGTTAGCGTTTTCTTATGTTTCATGGCACTGATCAACAACTAACAAGATGTGACACTCTTTTTGTTTTTAAATTTACCAACACACATAAATATTTAAAAATAATAAAAAAAATCAAAATTCAATTTACAAAAACAGTACAGAATTAATGTACTTATTTCAAATCCATATTTCCTTATAAACCGCCGTAATGAAGAAAAGATACAAAACAATATATAAATGTGAGCAATACAATCATATTGTACATGTATACGATTTTTTCACCATGCATTTTTAAAGGCGATCTGGAACTTTTTCACTGTGTTAGTAGTTAGTACTGGCATGTACTGGTTAGGTAGACAATGTAAATCAAAGGGAAAATTGAAACTGATACGCAGATGTTTACATTTTTTCATAATGTATTTTTAAAGGCGATCTGGAACTTTTTTTTTGACTACCTGATGCGTCATTATATCAAGATATAAGGTGATTCATATAATTTCTGAGAATTTTGAAGACAAGAAAAAGTTTATTTTGTTAAGCTATATATTAGAGTAAGAATTTAATTTATAATTAAGAAATTTAACAAAAATGTAAAAACATTTGATAGCAAACACAAAATTTTAAGTGTAATGCATTTACAATTAATTTTGTTTATTTTAGATAAAAAATTTTTGATAACAAAATTTGTACTTTTTTTAATGGGTATACCCTGTAATAATGTTACATTTTTTAAAACGGTTGGTGTTTCAATTCCATTTTTTTGTCCCTTTTTGGTACAAAGGCTGTTAATTACTATCGACTTTTAGCAAAACCGTTAAGGCCGAATGAATAACGGGACAAAGATCATGAGAAATTTTTGCTAACACGTGCTCAGTGTCACATATCTTATTATAGTGGTTGTTCAATGTGTTGTTCAACCATGAAGGTTTCACTGAAAGAGAAAATAAGTTTTTTTTTGTATATAAAAATAAAAATACAAGCTCATATATTATATACATATGTAATATGGTGTGTGAGTAGATTATTTTTACTTTACACTAGAGACTAAGCTGTAGACAGATATTACTAGCGTAACCCGTAAGGACGTAGCGTACTAGTACAATGCATATTCAAAAATTATTTTTAAATTTTATATTTTTTTTTATTTTTTCCGGCACAATAAAACAACATTGTATAATAAATTAATCATAATAAACACATAAATATACTAGAATTCAGGTTATGTACTCGCCGTCACCATCAAAACTAGAAAGTTAATTAACTCTCACCGCACCGTCACCGTCATAAAAACGGTGACGGCGTATCATATTTATTAACATTAATTTTGTATATTTGAAAAATGACGGTGATGGTGACAGTGAAGCATATTCAGATCTTTACTCTTTTCTTTTTCAATTTCCTAAACGTCGCGTAGCGGGCGTCGGTTATATAAATGGAGCAACTGGAGCAACACCAAAGTAAAAAGATATTACAAGTATTCCCACTCTCAATAAAACCGTTATGTAGGTAAACAAAGGCGATACTAACACTGTCTCAAAAAATTAAAAGCTTTTAAAGTTTTGTTAAAAGTAGACAGAAAATGTTGGTTTGATTTTGAAATAAACGAGAGATAGAGAAAAAAAATGACACATCCTTTTGAATACATCTCGTCTTTTTTTAGGTAGAAACATAATATACAGGGTGTATTCGAAATATTCGCATAATATTTAGATTCCAAATCCTTAATTTGTTCTGCTTTGTATATTAATAATAATATTAAACAAATATGTAAAAAAACAAAAATTTTAATCAACTTATTTATTAAGAATATTTTTATTTCGAAACTTAAATTTAGACTAAAATTACATAAAAAGTTATTAAATTGGTTCTTTTTGATGAATTATTTTTATTTATTTTATTCGTTGTCCATATATACAAATTTTAATATAATCAAAAAAAATGATTTGTCAAGTTATTATTTTGTTATTTTCATTATCAATTTGTTGTTACATTTTTCACTAAATTAATTTTAATAGAATTCTTTTGAAAAAATACATATGTACATAAGGAAATATCTTTAAAAAAAAATAAATATAAAAAATTAAAATAATAATAATTTATTGCCCGTTGTTAATTTTGATTTCTTACATTATAATTGACCTTATTGTTTTTCTATTAAAAAAGTTTTACAATAACAATCCAAATCCAACAAACAGTTTTTCTGCGGGCGAACCAGAAAAATTATTTGTTAGATATATTTCATACATGAAATTACAAATAAAAATCTTATAATTTTTATGCACTAACTATTTATATACAAAAATTTATTTACAAATGGGAAATACAAAGAATTTTATTTCTCTTGTCAAAATTTTTTACATCTCTATTAAATGTTTTTAAAATATAATACAATCTAACTCGTATAAATAAACATATTACATAATTTCTGTCTAAATCATTACAACATACATAATCAAATTCATCCTGAATTTCTTCGAATAATTTTTTTTCAATATCGGCGTCAAGTACAAAATTATTAAAACTGTTAGTAAACTTATAATCTAATTTTCTTAAATTTTCCATGAAACTATTACTAGGTATAACTAAATTACAATCCTTATATTCTTTAAAATAAATAAAAGTATGTTCAGGAAGAGGATCGGATTCAGCGTCGTCTAACAAGCAGTTATGGTTAATTTTTAATTTTTTATATAACCAACCACCAAAATAATAAAAAGCGTTTTGCTCTCCGAAACTGATGTGCTTATAATCTTGTGTTAATTTTACGTATGGAACAGACTTTTTGAGAGGTAAATTACTATCTAAACCTAATGAGTTAGTAGGAGTTGGTAATACAAATTCGGGATATGGTTCACAATTTCCATCATTAACCAGTTCCATATACTTCACGGAAAATGACTTTCTAAAGGCACATGCAAAATGATAGGGAGATAAGGTTCTAGAATTACCACCTTTTTTTCTTAAGGTTCCAAATGCATGTTCAAGGCCATCTTGATTTAAATGTCTAGTACAAATATATTTGACACCTTCAGATTCTAAATCTTTGAACAAACTTGTAAGACTACTGATATTCAAAGTCCAACCTAACAGGCATTTAATATTTTTCGTGACATTTTTTCCTAAATTATCTATGACCATTATACTTTTTACGAATTTATTCATTTCCTCTAACTGAGAAAGCTGAGAAACATTTGCATTAAAAGGTCTTCTATATTCTTTAACATCAGAATTGGTGCTTGAATTAAAAATATCGAACAAGGTGTCAAATTTTTCTAAAAATTCAGCAGTGTAGACTGCGGTTGAAGAAGCTTCATTTCCACTAACGGAAGCATACAAAGCGCTAGCCACTGTTGCACTTATGACTTGAGTCGCATATTTAACTCTCATCTTTTGAAACGTATTAGGGTAAATGTGATCGTCAGTTAGTTTTGGAGCTAATCGAAATTGTCTTAACTTGTCTTCTTGATAAAAATGTACAATATCGTTCCAAGAAGCAGTTTTATTTTCTTCAAACTTAATATTGTATTTTATTGTATTGTTTCTAACAGACTTAATTAAATGTGGTGGGTCGAAAAAGAAATGGATTTTAATATTGTCTACTAAGAAGTATGGCCTACTTTCACTTATTCCTAAAAGTTTTGGTAAATTGTAGAAATTTCCCCCTTGATCACATACAACAGCTTTGGGTTCCATGCCTACACTTATCAATTCCCTGACACATTTTAATATATATTTTTGTACTTTCTTCGACTGGCATGCGGAAGAAATGAAAGTATAACCTAATAAGTGCTTATACTTATAAGTTATACCCTGAACCATTATGACAAAAGCATACCTAGCAGCTTTATTTGCACGTTCTTCTCCATCATCTTCAAAACCTATTATTTGACCCCTAGATCTATCATAAAATAAATGGGATTTCAAGGAAATTTCATCAAAACATAAAATGCATTTTTTTGCAAAGGAAGGCAAACTTTCTAACTTAAGTTTTAAAGATTTGAAATGAACAGAATGGAACCCTGGCCCAAAAGGCCAGGATTCAATATAACGCATTAATGACGTTCTGGAAGGCATGTTAATAGTTTTAGACAAATAATTAAAAACTGAAGGGGAAAAGAAAAATAAACTTAAAGAAAACTGCTTATGTTCTTCTGAAAAACGCCATCCTTTCTTCTTCCTGTCACTATTCACTACATGGCATTCTACTATATTTGCTAAATCATTCGGCAAAAACTTATAAGCTAAATCTATAAAATGCGCTTTACTTTTTACCTTATTTTTAAGCTCCTGTAGTTCTTTTTCCTTTTGTATTTCTTTTTTTTTCATATTGGCAATCTCCTGCAAAAGATCTTCAACAGACAGAGTTGTTTGTGTTTCTTGATTCCTTGAATGCCTAGAACTGACAGCTTCTTCTTGAAATATTTGTTCCTCTTCATTATTATTTGTGATGCTAGAAGCAGGCACGATGATGATGTCTTCTAATATCTCAATCTTCGGACGTTTATTTTCTTGATGAACTGATGGAAAACTTCCCTTTCTCAACTTCCTACCGCTTACGCCGATCATTTCTTTTTGGAAATGCTCCTCACATATTCTGCTGTCCCTTGGTAAATTTTCAAGTAAATCCAGTCGTCCAGTATTTTCTAGCCATAATCGCCTTCTGTAGACAATTTTTTTATATTACAAATGAAACAATTATTAGTAGTTAATTTAAATTAACTAAACTAAATTAATTGAATTAGTATAGTGAAACTACGTACCTTGATTCATTCTTTGGAAATAAAAACCAATTTCTGTCTGGAATCATTCCTTTTGTCCATCCACAAACAATACACTTCAAATTATGGTGATTTCTCGAACTCATTTTTTTAAGTTATTTTTGAATTGCACTTAAAAAAACACTGAATTTCACTAATGTAACACAATTTTTATTTTTAAATAAAGTAATTGATTAAACACGTATGCTTCCTTCGTCCACAAAATATGGTTTGAAAAATTGAATTACAGTTTAAAAATAACCGCATTAAATTGAAAATCTGTCATATGTTGAAAGAAAGAGAAGGTAGTGAGTTGGTTAAAATGAGATAATCAACTCTAATACCTGAAACGCATTAACATGCAGTGCAGCGAATGTGAATTATTTATTATTATAATTACATACATATATTCACGATTTCTTTATAAAGCTAGGTGAAAATGTAACACGACTACAACTTTAGAAATTTACGAGTACATTATAATCAAGTCAAATAAATTTAAAAATTACAAATTTTATTTTTAATCAAAATAAGAAAAGTTACAATTTGATGACATACCCTGTAAAAATTATTTGAATAAAGCAAGAATGAGAATGTAGTTGTAAGTTTTAATATGATTATTATTTAACAAGAATGACAGTGATACCAGTCAATACCAGTCTTACTTTCATAATTGTCATATCGTTATTCTTTGTTGTGTACAGAAGAATAATATTGTACACGAATCTTAAAAATTATGAAATTTGAATATTAAAAAGAAAACCTAATAAGGTGTAAGCATTTTTTAATTTCATTTGTTATTAGTACCATTAAGTACGAAAAACTTCTTAGTTTATAAAACTCAGTACAATATTTAAAAATATGAAATAGATGAACATATAAAATTTTTGTAAAACTATGGTAATACTGGGAGAAATTTAATCTATGTTCATCAGTGCTACCATTCTTCTTAACTTTACATTAAACATAAAATCAATTATTATATACATACTTATATAAATATAATAATAAAACACGAAATAAAATCATTAAATTGTTTAAGTAGAAATATATATCATTCTCCAGTACAAATTCCGAATTAGATTAAATAAATCAAGCATTATTAGAATCAAGAGGTAAAAAAGAAATATTTCATGAAAATAAAAATTATTAGTCAGACAACTGTAAAAATTATATACATTCGAATACACTATGGTAGCCCTTATCCGTAATCAGAAACATCAGAAATGCGTTTTTGTATATTAAACTTGTTTTTCATATTATTTTTCTGCGTTATTATATCTGATATCTGATCCTGATGCATGGGTGTATATGTTAGAGGTATATATATATTATATATAATATATAATTTCAACCAATTACCAATACTTTTAAATTGCTCGAGCCCGACTATATTTTTCAGCATATAGAAATAAATAAAGGATCTACGTGTGCAAGAACAATGTTCTGTGTGTATACATGAAATTTCTTACGTATAAACAGTTGATTTTCAAATCAAAAATCATGAATAAAAAAATTAATAATATCATATTATACGAAATGAATCATGAAGAAAATGCATGAAATATATCATATATGTCATTTTTTCATTAAAAATTAGTTAAAAATGTATAAAAAAATATACTAATTTCTGCCCAACTATTTTAAAAATGTTTATGTGAAGATCAAGTCGCATAGTCGGGCGTGTATATGATGCGTGAATGTATATGTTATAACATGTTTATTATATGTTGTATGTTTCAGCATGGAAAATAAACCCAGTTAACCAAGAATATATCATTGATATATGAAAGATATATCTAACTGATATAAAAGATATATCCTTTAGATGCACCTTTGTCATATGAATGATATATGTTTTTACAAGGCAGAATATCGCTTTTTTCGACAAAATTCAATAAAATTTGTCAAAGCACGATTGTACTTATCAAAAACGTATCATTATGATATATCAATAATATATACTTTTAGATATCTTTTAGATATTTTTTTAGACATACTTTTATGAAAAAAGAGCAAAAATGTAAAAGAAATAGAAAATGATCAATACATTTATTATTATTTATGAATATGCATACTCACTAACTTTTATAAAATTTCCATTTCGTGGTCTAAATAACATTTTTCAAAGCTACGTAATGAAAATTTATAATTAGGTGAGTAATAATAATTAACAACCAATATCCGTATTATCTGCTTTCTATTTATATATTTGTAAAAATTATATTTATTATATTATATTACCGATTGAATATAATTTATGTCGGGCTTAGACTATAGAGACAGTTATACAGACGAATTCTGAAAACACGATCAAGCGACAAGTGTATATCTATTATGACATATGAATGATGTATCAGAAATACATCTAAAAGATGTATGTCAACAAATTTACTCGGGAATCACGACTACGTGACGAAGCAATGTATCAGAAAATAGACACATAAGATATATATCCACTAGAATACATAAATGATATGTCTAAAATATATCTAATGGATATCTAGTAGATGTTTATATAGGAAAAATCTGATCGTGAGACCCGAGAAGATAACGAAGTCATATATCTAAGATTAGATAGGTGGAATATATATCCTCGTTGGTTAACTGGGATGGATCTACGTGTCAAGAACAATATATGAAAAATATACTGATTTCTGCCAGACTATTTTAAAAATATTTATGTGTATATAAAATCATATTGTCGGGCTATTTGAAAAGCATGAATTGATGAATGTGTATATGATGAGTGAATGTATGTGCTAGAGATCACTTTCAGCATAGAAAACGAAAGCTCTACGGTGTAACGAACTATGTTTCTGTGTGTAAAAAAATTATATAGGAATATATGAAAAAATATATCGATTTCTGCCCGACTATTTCAAAATTGTTTATGTGTAGGTCAAAAAATATTGTTGGGCTATTTGAAAAGCATTAAAACTTGAAAGCACCTTGTGTACAGATATGATATGCGTGAATTTTGCTGCTGTATAGTTGGGCTATTTAAAATGCATTATAAATTTTTCGTATATGTACATGAAGATTTTCGAACGTGCAATTGTGTTGTTTGAATGATGTATAATTTGTCTCACTTATAACCTGAGGAAATTTCATTTAAAATTTTTTTTAATGTAGTCAGTTCTTCTAACTAATGGGAATTTTTTTGTCAGGGTGTGTGTGAGTTTCTTTTCCCCGAGGGAGGGTGAAAAGTAAATATAACGGACCATTTGAGAGTGGACCTTCTTCTTATATTCTTTATTCATTGAGCAACACTGTAGTTTTGTACAATGAATAAAGAATATAAGAAGAAGGTCCACTCTCAAATGGTCCGTTATATTTACTTTTCACCCTCCCTCGGGGAAAAGAAACTCACACACACCCTGACAAAAAAATTCCCATTAGTTAGAAGAACTGACTACATTAAAAAAAATTTTAAATGAAATTTCCTCAGGTTATAAGTGAGACAAATTATACATCATTCAAACAACACAATTGCACGTTCGAAAATCTTCATGTACATATACGAAAAATTTATAATGCATTTTAAATAGCCCAACTATACAGCAGCAAAATTCACGCATATCATATCTGTACACAAGGTGCTTTCAAGTTTTAATGCTTTTCAAATAGCCCAACAATATTTTTTGACCTACACATAAACAATTTTGAAATAGTCGGGCAGAAATCGATATATTTTTTCATATATTCCTATATAATTTTTTTACACACAGAAACATAGTTCGTTACACCGTAGAGCTTTCGTTTTCTATGCTGAAAGTGATCTCTAGCACATACATTCACTCATCATATACACATTCATCAATTCATGCTTTTCAAATAGCCCGACAATATGATTTTATATACACATAAATATTTTTAAAATAGTCTGGCAGAAATCAGTATATTTTTCATATATTGTTCTTGACACGTAGATCCATCCCAGTTAACCAACGAGGATATATATTCCACCTATCTAATCTTAGATATATGACTTCGTTATCTTCTCGGGTCTCACGATCAGATTTTTCCTATATAAACATCTACTAGATATCCATTAGATATATTTTAGACATATCATTTATGTATTCTAGTGGATATATATCTTATGTGTCTATTTTCTGATACATTGCTTCGTCACGTAGTCGTGATTCCCGAGTAAATTTGTTGACATACATCTTTTAGATGTATTTCTGATACATCATTCATATGTCATAATAGATATACACTTGTCGCTTGATCGTGTTTTCAGAATTCGTCTGTATAACTGTCTCTATAGTCTAAGCCCGACATAAATTATATTCAATCGGTAATATAATATAATAAATATAATTTTTACAAATATATAAATAGAAAGCAGATAATACGGATATTGGTTGTTAATTATTATTACTCACCTAATTATAAATTTTCATTACGTAGCTTTGAAAAATGTTATTTAGACCACGAAATGGAAATTTTATAAAAGTTAGTGAGTATGCATATTCATAAATAATAATAAATGTATTGATCATTTTCTATTTCTTTTACATTTTTGCTCTTTTTTCATAAAAGTATGTCTAAAAAAATATCTAAAAGATATCTAAAAGTATATATTATTGATATATCATAATGATACGTTTTTGATAAGTACAATCGTGCTTTGACAAATTTTATTGAATTTTGTCGAAAAAAGCGATATTCTGCCTTGTAAAAACATATATCATTCATATGACAAAGGTGCATCTAAAGGATATATCTTTTATATCAGTTAGATATATCTTTCATATATCAATGATATATTCTTGGTTAACTGGGTTTATTTTCCATGCTGAAACATACAACATATAATAAACATGTTATAACATATACATTCACGCATCATATACACGCCCGACTATGCGACTTGATCTTCACATAAACATTTTTAAAATAGTTGGGCAGAAATTAGTATATTTTTTTATACATTTTTAACTAATTTTTAATGAAAAAATGACATATATGATATATTTCATGCATTTTCTTCATGATTCATTTCGTATAATATGATATTATTAATTTTTTTATTCATGATTTTTGATTTGAAAATCAACTGTTTATACGTAAGAAATTTCATGTATACACACAGAACATTGTTCTTGCACACGTAGATCCTTTATTTATTTCTATATGCTGAAAAATATAGTCGGGCTCGAGCAATTTAAAAGTATTGGTAATTGGTTGAAATTATATATTATATATAATATATATATACCTCTAACATATACACCCATGCATCAGGATCAGATATCAGATATAATAACGCAGAAAAATAATATGAAAAACAAGTTTAATATACAAAAACGCATTTCTGATGTTTCTGATTACGGATAAGGGCTACCATAGTGTATTCGAATGTATATAATTTTTACAGTTGTCTGACTAATAATTTTTATTTTCATGAAATATTTCTTTTTTACCTCTTGATTCTAATAATGCTTGATTTATTTAATCTAATTCGGAATTTGTACTGGAGAATGATATATATTTCTACTTAAACAATTTAATGATTTTATTTCGTGTTTTATTATTATATTTATATAAGTATGTATATAATAATTGATTTTATGTTTAATGTAAAGTTAAGAAGAATGGTAGCACTGATGAACATAGATTAAATTTCTCCCAGTATTACCATAGTTTTACAAAAATTTTATATGTTCATCTATTTCATATTTTTAAATATTGTACTGAGTTTTATAAACTAAGAAGTTTTTCGTACTTAATGGTACTAATAACAAATGAAATTAAAAAATGCTTACACCTTATTAGGTTTTCTTTTTAATATTCAAATTTCATAATTTTTAAGATTCGTGTACAATATTATTCTTCTGTACACAACAAAGAATAACGATATGACAATTATGAAAGTAAGACTGGTATTGACTGGTATCACTGTCATTCTTGTTAAATAATAATCATATTAAAACTTACAACTACATTCTCATTCTTGCTTTATTCAAATAATTTTTACAGGGTATGTCATCAAATTGTAACTTTTCTTATTTTGATTAAAAATAAAATTTGTAATTTTTAAATTTATTTGACTTGATTATAATGTACTCGTAAATTTCTAAAGTTGTAGTCGTGTTACATTTTCACCTAGCTTTATAAAGAAATCGTGAATATATGTATGTAATTATAATAATAAATAATTCACATTCGCTGCACTGCATGTTAATGCGTTTCAGGTATTAGAGTTGATTATCTCATTTTAACCAACTCACTACCTTCTCTTTCTTTCAACATATGACAGATTTTCAATTTAATGCGGTTATTTTTAAACTGTAATTCAATTTTTCAAACCATATTTTGTGGACGAAGGAAGCATACGTGTTTAATCAATTACTTTATTTAAAAATAAAAATTGTGTTACATTAGTGAAATTCAGTGTTTTTTTAAGTGCAATTCAAAAATAACTTAAAAAAATGAGTTCGAGAAATCACCATAATTTGAAGTGTATTGTTTGTGGATGGACAAAAGGAATGATTCCAGACAGAAATTGGTTTTTATTTCCAAAGAATGAATCAAGGTACGTAGTTTCACTATACTAATTCAATTAATTTAGTTTAGTTAATTTAAATTAACTACTAATAATTGTTTCATTTGTAATATAAAAAAATTGTCTACAGAAGGCGATTATGGCTAGAAAATACTGGACGACTGGATTTACTTGAAAATTTACCAAGGGACAGCAGAATATGTGAGGAGCATTTCCAAAAAGAAATGATCGGCGTAAGCGGTAGGAAGTTGAGAAAGGGAAGTTTTCCATCAGTTCATCAAGAAAATAAACGTCCGAAGATTGAGATATTAGAAGACATCATCATCGTGCCTGCTTCTAGCATCACAAATAATAATGAAGAGGAACAAATATTTCAAGAAGAAGCTGTCAGTTCTAGGCATTCAAGGAATCAAGAAACACAAACAACTCTGTCTGTTGAAGATCTTTTGCAGGAGATTGCCAATATGAAAAAAAAAGAAATACAAAAGGAAAAAGAACTACAGGAGCTTAAAAATAAGGTAAAAAGTAAAGCGCATTTTATAGATTTAGCTTATAAGTTTTTGCCGAATGATTTAGCAAATATAGTAGAATGCCATGTAGTGAATAGTGACAGGAAGAAGAAAGGATGGCGTTTTTCAGAAGAACATAAGCAGTTTTCTTTAAGTTTATTTTTCTTTTCCCCTTCAGTTTTTAATTATTTGTCTAAAACTATTAACATGCCTTCCAGAACGTCATTAATGCGTTATATTGAATCCTGGCCTTTTGGGCCAGGGTTCCATTCTGTTCATTTCAAATCTTTAAAACTTAAGTTAGAAAGTTTGCCTTCCTTTGCAAAAAAATGCATTTTATGTTTTGATGAAATTTCCTTGAAATCCCATTTATTTTATGATAGATCTAGGGGTCAAATAATAGGTTTTGAAGATGATGGAGAAGAACGTGCAAATAAAGCTGCTAGGTATGCTTTTGTCATAATGGTTCAGGGTATAACTTATAAGTATAAGCACTTATTAGGTTATACTTTCATTTCTTCCGCATGCCAGTCGAAGAAAGTACAAAAATATATATTAAAATGTGTCAGGGAATTGATAAGTGTAGGCATGGAACCCAAAGCTGTTGTATGTGATCAAGGGGGAAATTTCTACAATTTACCAAAACTTTTAGGAATAAGTGAAAGTAGGCCATACTTCTTAGTAGACAATATTAAAATCCATTTCTTTTTCGACCCACCACATTTAATTAAGTCTGTTAGAAACAATACAATAAAATACAATATTAAGTTTGAAGAAAATAAAACTGCTTCTTGGAACGATATTGTACATTTTTATCAAGAAGACAAGTTAAGACAATTTCGATTAGCTCCAAAACTAACTGACGATCACATTTACCCTAATACGTTTCAAAAGATGAGAGTTAAATATGCGACTCAAGTCATAAGTGCAACAGTGGCTAGCGCTTTGTATGCTTCCGTTAGTGGAAATGAAGCTTCTTCAACCGCAGTCTACACTGCTGAATTTTTAGAAAAATTTGACACCTTGTTCGATATTTTTAATTCAAGCACCAATTCTGATGTTAAAGAATATAGAAGACCTTTTAATGCAAATGTTTCTCAGCTTTCTCAGTTAGAGGAAATGAATAAATTCGTAAAAAGTATAATGGTCATAGATAATTTAGGAAAAAATGTCACGAAAAATATTAAATGCCTGTTAGGTTGGACTTTGAATATCAGTAGTCTTACAAGTTTGTTCAAAGATTTAGAATCTGAAGGTGTCAAATATATTTGTACTAGACATTTAAATCAAGATGGCCTTGAACATGCATTTGGAACCTTAAGAAAAAAAGGTGGTAATTCTAGAACCTTATCTCCCTATCATTTTGCATGTGCCTTTAGAAAGTCATTTTCCGTGAAGTATATGGAACTGGTTAATGATGGAAATTGTGAACCATATCCCGAATTTGTATTACCAACTCCTACTAACTCATTAGGTTTAGATAGTAATTTACCTCTCAAAAAGTCTGTTCCATACGTAAAATTAACACAAGATTATAAGCACATCAGTTTCGGAGAGCAAAACGCTTTTTATTATTTTGGTGGTTGGTTATATAAAAAATTAAAAATTAACCATAACTGCTTGTTAGACGACGCTGAATCCGATCCTCTTCCTGAACATACTTTTATTTATTTTAAAGAATATAAGGATTGTAATTTAGTTATACCTAGTAATAGTTTCATGGAAAATTTAAGAAAATTAGATTATAAGTTTACTAACAGTTTTAATAATTTTGTACTTGACGCCGATATTGAAAAAAAATTATTCGAAGAAATTCAGGATGAATTTGATTATGTATGTTGTAATGATTTAGACAGAAATTATGTAATATGTTTATTTATACGAGTTAGATTGTATTATATTTTAAAAACATTTAATAGAGATGTAAAAAATTTTGACAAGAGAAATAAAATTCTTTGTATTTCCCATTTGTAAATAAATTTTTGTATATAAATAGTTAGTGCATAAAAATTATAAGATTTTTATTTGTAATTTCATGTATGAAATATATCTAACAAATAATTTTTCTGGTTCGCCCGCAGAAAAACTGTTTGTTGGATTTGGATTGTTATTGTAAAACTTTTTTAATAGAAAAACAATAAGGTCAATTATAATGTAAGAAATCAAAATTAACAACGGGCAATAAATTATTATTATTTTAATTTTTTATATTTATTTTTTTTTAAAGATATTTCCTTATGTACATATGTATTTTTTCAAAAGAATTCTATTAAAATTAATTTAGTGAAAAATGTAACAACAAATTGATAATGAAAATAACAAAATAATAACTTGACAAATCATTTTTTTTGATTATATTAAAATTTGTATATATGGACAACGAATAAAATAAATAAAAATAATTCATCAAAAAGAACCAATTTAATAACTTTTTATGTAATTTTAGTCTAAATTTAAGTTTCGAAATAAAAATATTCTTAATAAATAAGTTGATTAAAATTTTTGTTTTTTTACATATTTGTTTAATATTATTATTAATATACAAAGCAGAACAAATTAAGGATTTGGAATCTAAATATTATGCGAATATTTCGAATACACCCTGTATATTATGTTTCTACCTAAAAAAAGACGAGATGTATTCAAAAGGATGTGTCATTTTTTTTCTCTATCTCTCGTTTATTTCAAAATCAAACCAACATTTTCTGTCTACTTTTAACAAAACTTTAAAAGCTTTTAATTTTTTGAGACAGTGTTAGTATCGCCTTTGTTTACCTACATAACGGTTTTATTGAGAGTGGGAATACTTGTAATATCTTTTTACTTTGGTTTTGTAATCGAAATTGTACTCGCTGAGAGATTTTTTGTTTCTCACATTTTTTACCGAGAGAGAATGATTTTTTGTTTTGCGTAGATGAAAACCCAAGATTTACTAATCTAATCAATTGCTATTGCTAGTGCAACTACTATTAGAGGAGAGAATTTCTATAATTTTGATTTCATCGAATAGATTTACTAAAAGAAAATAAACATTTTACTTGTATGTATGTACATATTTTCTATTTTATTTCCTTCCATGAAAAATACAACTAAATCAAATTATTTAGAATGATATTACGTTACTAAAAATCATATTTTTCATACAAATTAAAAAAATCATATAAATAGATAATTACAAAATATAGTAATGTATAAAATAAAAATCAAAGGATCGTGATATTATTTTTTCAAACTTTTTTCTATTTTATATTTTAATTTAACATGGAATACATGCATACAATTTTATAGTGTTATAATATAATAACATACGTTTTATAATATCTTTTTTTTTTATTATTTCGTCATGTAGTTCGATTTCTTTTTATCTCAATAATAAAATACATATTTTTTTTTTATTTACATACATTCAAACATCTCAAATTCACATACATACATATATATAACTTTTGAAAAATTTTAATCTCAATATAATGTGATATAATTCAATTTTTTTCCCAAAAATCCTAAAACAAAAGTTCCAAGTAAATGATAAAGTATAAAAATACATTTTCTGTATATTTTCAAACATAATAAAAAAAAAGACAAATTGAAAAAATTGCCCACATTTTTTTTTCTTTTCAAATATCGAATTCATAATGCTAGTATTGACTAGTCATTTCAGTTGAAAACTTTGAAAAATACTTTACATGATAAAAGATACCTTTCCATTTTTAATTTATTCAAAAAGTAAACAGACTAGAAATATCTAAATTTTAATTTAATTTTAATAAAAAAATTCAATTATCTATAGAAATATACATAAAAATATCTATTCTATAAAATGATGGTGGATTAAATCCAAATTTCAAAGAAATTAAAAAAAAAAAATTTCATAATTTTTCAAAATAATTTTCCTAAATAAATAAAATTTTCTAGTTTTTTCAAATTACATTATCATTTCAAAACATCACACAATAAATTTATGTACAGTATCTACATCTATGGATGTATGAATTTTTTTTTTAAATATGTTATTATTATGAACAATGAATAATAGATAATAAGAAATTTTGTAAAAAATTTTTCTAAACGAGTGATGAAAATGAAATCAAGATAAAAATTCGTCCTAAAAGTAATTGAGGTAGTTAAAGTTGTTTATTTATTTATTTATTATTTTTTTAATTTTGAGTTAGTTTATATTCATTTTTCATGTGCATTACACAACATATATAATGTAAAATTGATTTTATATCAAACACAACTAAAATAGTTAAAGAGATGAGTACACTTTCCTAATTATAGTTATTCAAAAAAAAAAAAAAAATAAGAATATCTATAATTAAAATTAATTTTTAAAAAATAATTCTTTACATAAAAAAAAAAATTTAAAATAAAATTAAAAAAAAATCAAATATTTTTAATAATTTAAAATCTTACGAACTTCTTTGAATTTTAAAGTTTATTTTTTTTTAATGTTTAGAGAGAGAAGTGTGGGCATGTAACGAATTATAAAGAATAAAATAAATTTTAGTTACCGTTCATAATGTAATAAATTTGTTTACATTTAAATAAAAATTGATTAAAAATTAAAATAAATTATGAACCAAATTTAAAACATTTTTTTTTGTCAAAATTAAAAAAAAATCTTTAAAAATTTTAAAAATAGTTCTGTTCATATAAAAATAAATCAATAGTATTTTCATCATTAACATCATCAGCATAATCATTACCAGCAATTAAAGATTCATTTTAAATTTTCGATTTAAATTATCAATTTTAGTGCTTTTCTTTGAAAATTAAATTGATCACAATTCACATTGATTTTTTCTTTAATATATACGAAACAAATAATAAGGATATATACAATTACATATATGTATGTATTCATATACTCATTTAATTATAAATTATATTTTTGCATTATGTATTATATAGTATATATTCTATAAAATTTTAAAAACGTAACTTATCTTAAACTATGAAGCTGTAGTTATGTACCAAATTTTGTAATACTACCCTTCAAGTTGAATTCTAAAATTCAATTGTCATTTGATGCTTATGAAATCTACCTTTATTTTTTTTATATATGGTACATTTTTATTAAGATGTTGTTGTTTGACAGATTTTTAAAAATTCCATGTAGCACTTGTAAATGTTTACAACACTTACTTTTCTGAACAATTTTTGATTAATTACATGGGGTTGGTAATATCGCAATTAAGTTTCATAATCTGAGCATTATAAGTGGTTTTAAAAATTCAAATAAAATTCGAAAACCAGTTCTGAAATGGATCGATGCGGTATCGAAAATACGATATAAAGATAATGGAGATACTCTATTAGATAGAAGGGTCTACATTATCTTTGTACTAGTATTCAATCATTCAGTGTGCTAAATTCTGAAGCTGAATTATATACTGACTACTGATATAGTATCGATGCATTTTAAAACTGACTAACTTTATTTATTTGAACACATTCTATTATTCTATACGTATCATTTATACGCATAATATGCAACCAGCAAATAAATTATCTATTTTAATACACATGCGCTCATAAGCAATTGTATTACATATTTGCTACATAATCGTCCAGCTTAACTTTAAAATCATATAATGTATTTATGATTAAACATACTGTATAAAGATATATATTCTATAATTCTATTAATTAAAATAGAAATTATCAAACAAAAAAAAATTATCATATAATTTCTAGATATTTTAGTAAAATCTATATAATGAAGTAACTAACAATAATTATGTATGTATTTTATTTGTGATTAAATAATGTATAAGGATATCTACTGTTTTAATTTTAAATATATTCTCGATCTAAAAAAAAAAAAAAACATTTTTATTGATTTGTATCCTATCTATACAGACGTTAGTTTCAGTTAATTTTATTTTCTTTTTCTTCTAATTTTAATATTTTATTTTTCGTATTTTTTTCTGTAATTTTATCTTTGTCATAGTTTGTTTATATTTTTGTTTTTTCATAAAAAATATTTTTAGGAAAATTCAAATTTTTTTTCAGTCGTTAAAATCGTTTTCCTTTTCTCGTTTTAAATATAAATTGTATAATAATATGTATATTGTGTATGTGTATATTTTATATACAATGTGTACTGCTTTTATTTTATAATTTTTTTTTTCTGTTTTATTTTTTGAAACACTGCATCATATATCATATATCTGCTTTGTATGTTTTTTCTGAAAAATGGCTAAATCCCAAAATGCATCGATGCAGTATTGATATATAATTCAGCTTTAAAATTTATTATGCTGAATTTTGTATCGATAGTGCATCGATACATTTTAATTAAAGAACTCAGCCATAAGACACTATCTACAAACTAATGTAATACTTATATTATATAAATTCATTTTCAAAATGTGGCGTTTATTTTTATGCAAAATTTATTATTTAAAATGGATTTTCAAAATATCGTGCCTATTTTTATGCAAAATTGATAATTTTTAATTAAAAATCAAAAAATTTAGTTCATAAATTCGCCAGCTGCGGCTCTGAATTTACATACCACTCTTTGTATGGTTTCTGAGTCTATGTATTATTATATAGTCAATGCCATAAGCAAGAATCTACATTTATACTATAATTTATTTCATATATTTTTTTAATTCTTCAAATTGTTCATTAGTTCTTCATTATTAATTTTTTGTGATTATTATCAATTATTTTATTATCGTTTTCCTCTATTTTACGTCATTATGTTCATAAAGTCTTTTTCGTTTTATTATTATCCTAAAGTTTTTACATATAACATGTATTCGAAACGAATTATTAATCGACGTCATTATATAATGTAGTAGTTGGTAGTAGTAAACTAATTCTTGTATTCTATTAGATTATTATTTTTTTACATTGTATAGTGTGTATCAATGTGCATAGAGAAAGAAATAAAAAAACCAAAAAAAGAAAACATTTCTTTCAATTTCATAATGTACATGTACATTTGTCTGCTTACCATTTACCATTCATTTTTTAAATTTACGTTTACATTATAATACTCGGTTTATGTAATTGAGGTAATATACTGATATCACTGTTATCAAAATTAATAATTGCACTCTAGAATTTTATTAAAAATTTTTATTTTTTATCTTCATATTTTTTCTTATTTCTCATAATTTGTATAAGTTCAATTTTTATATTCATCTTATTATCTTATCTTATATATAGCGGCTTATTTTTTTTTTATAATGTTCCATAAAATAATTTAAGAACTTTTCGTTCTTTATTTTCCTTTCAGTTATTGGTAAGTGTGCAAGATGTCAATAATTGTCTATTCTTACCATGTTAGCATGAATACCATACGACTCTCTCAGTCTCAGGTAAGTTAGTGGTACATATTTAGTTGCTATTCGTTTATATGAGTGTAAAATATATTTTTTGTTATTTTTTTCTTCTTTCGTCATTCGAAATTATAGATCAGGAAGAGGTATAAAAATATTATTATGATACGAATACGAATATTACTTATCTTAGACAATTATTTATGTACATTTTTATGTAAATCATTAAACATGATATAAAAACATATCATAAACATTACATTAATTTGTAATTTCATAATACTATAATGTAATGTTTATGTGTTTCACAACATCACACATAAAATCTACAGTGTATATTTAGAAATAAAAATTTCACACTTTGTAGTGATAACTTATGCGCCCATGTATATAGTATAATAAGAATGATATTATAGTCTTTATTTACTTTCATATGTTAGGTCCTTTAATTTGATTGAATTTCGATTTTATATTTTATTCATTTGTTCAAATTTTTTACAGTTTATTTTTTGTATAAAAAAGTAAGCAGACAATTATCATGAAAAAACCAGAATAATATGTGTAGTGTAGCTTTTTATTTTTCATTCATGCTTCATCTATAAATCCATACTTCATACTATACTACTCACATTGCGAAAAGCGAACTTTTTTTCAGCTGCAAAATATTTACATCGCTTCAAAGTAGCGATTATGCAGCGAAGCTGTTCAGTAAGAGAAATTATTACAGCGATGGAAAATTTTACATCGCTGCGTGGAACTGAACGCACCCATTATTTGGTAATACAAAATACACTACATATTATATTCCGGTTCTACATATAAAGCTATAACCTAAATAGACGTGACGAAACGAAACGAAACGATACATACGATAGTACTGTGATATGTAAAACTATCCTAAATGGACGTGTTCTTATGTTCGTTCAATTTCGATAAGTTTAAATGTCAAATAGACGAAACGAGACGAAACGGATAGTGCCGTAGCGGTCGTACATTTTATCGTCTCTACTCGTTTCACGGTTTCACAAACATTTATACTTGTTTCTACTCAATACTCATACACAATATTACTCGTTTCGAATCGTTTCTATTTATACTATTTTCAGAAATCGAAGTCAGTACAGGCAAGATAGGCATGCTTTTCTATATTCTTTCACATTGAGTTTGTATAAATCTGTCTCGTGTGTGGGGTGATCAGATCTCAATTTAAATCCGAGGGAAATATTTTAAATTGTATATTATGAAGGGCTGCAGTTTGCAAAAAACTTTTTTTTTAGATTTTACAAAAAAACAGGTAATTTTGTGACATTTTGGGAAATTTTATGAAATATGTTCATTTCTTTACAAAATAACATATAATAACAAGCTGATTTGAATAATATGATAGCAATTTGCATTGTAAATAATTTTCTTTCTTATTCTAAGAAAAGACAAAACAAAAAATAAAATTCAGAATGTAACGGTAACGTAACGAAATCATTAACAAGTACATAAAGGGAACAAAATAGAAGAAAATGGACAAATAAACAAATATGAAAATGAATGTATGTACGTATGTATACAAAATTTAATATCAAATTGATACTGAACACATAATTTTATAAATAAAATTAAAAATACTGAATATGGTTTAATTATAAATTCATATTTTTTTTATAAATTTAAGCAATACTCCCAGTAGCTACGGCAACCCTGAATTATCATCATTTCCTTTTATGCCCATCTTCCCGCTGACACGATTCAATCAACATTTTATACTTTGAGTGGACATCGGCTGCGCAACGACTTCATATTTTATAGTTCGGTTTTTTATTTTTCATATAACCAAAATGGTGTTAACTGATTAAATCAGTTGCCTTCACGCTGTGTGATAGGCAACATCAAACGAAAGGGTGTATTTCTTTTTCCCAAAAAAAACAGGGTGATTCATTATTAGAAATGAAAAAATCAGCAAACAAAAATTAAAATTTGTCTTAAAAACCGAACATTTTTATGATATTTTCAAATTATGCTACTTTTTTATCAAATATAAATTTACAGGAATGTGAAATTTGTACACAATCTCCCTTTTAAGAATTATTTGTGAACAAAATTATAAATTTATTTATGCACAATTTGGAACATCCTGTTAACATATTTTAAAAAGTACCTTCTTCAGGGTTGACAGAGATATATTATTCAGAATTTCCTACAAAATATTATATGTGAAGTTATCAGAACCTCATCGGGTAACTATTTCCATAAGCACAATACTGACTTCGATTTCTGAAAATAGTATAGGGCAAATTGTCAAACTGACGAAACGAGTATTTACGTTCGTTTAATTTCTTTCGTCCCGTCACGTCTATTTAGGGTCTTGTTTAAGACATAGAATAGACAGTTATTTTTGAGAGTGAAAATACGAAATTACGAAAAATACGAAAATTCATAAATCAAGAAAACATCATTTTTTTTTTATTTTTCTTCAACTTAATACCTTGATGTCCGTTGAAAATATATAATATTATTTTAACCTAACAAATTACATTATTAATGTGCTTAAAACCTACAGATAAAAATTCATTAAAAAAACTATACATATTCGAATATGTAATGGATTCATACACCTCTTAGTTTATTGTAAAAAAAACTAAAAAAAAAAATAGTAAATTACATATTTAAGGAAAAAAGAATAAAAATTATAAACATCTTAAAATGACATAAAAAGTAGAAATAAACAATTTTCTTTTTCAAATTTGTAATCTTTATAAAATAAAATCATTAAATTAAAAATTACATTATGAGTATTCATTTTTCGTTGCAAAAGTGCAATAATAAACTTGCAATATAATAAATTTTAAATATACTTGAATTTTTCACGTTCAAAGCTCAATTTTATTCACACTTCAGTGCTAAAAATCTTTAAAAAAATGCTTACTTTTGCACTTTTGCTACGAAAAATGAATGCCCATATTGTGTTTTGTTATTTCTGTCGTCCTATTGTATAGATATATAATTATATAAATAACTAAAAAAAGTTCTAACATATAATATCTACTAATAATTACAATATAAAATGTTACATAATTAGCGATTATCAAAAACAAAAAATAATAATAAAAAGGAAGAAAAAAAATCCCTAATTATATTTATATTTTCATATAAATAAAGGGTATGCTGTTACTACAATTTTTTTAGATGTATGAATAGTGTATGTTTACGTATATACAGCTTATATATGGCCTAGACCAAACATGTATTAACGACAACGAATTCGTACTCAATTTTCTATTATGCTAACAAACACAACAGCAGTTTTGGTATTCAGCAGTATGTACATAATTTTTTTTATAATTTTTGTTGCTATTGATGGTAAAAATAGATCACAAATTTTGAAATGGATTATTTCCAAAATTACAAGATTTACGTCGTCAAATTGTGATCAAATCAAAAAGCTTAATGTAAGATTAACATTGCAAACTTCTTGACTGAAAGAGGGTGAGTTTCAAAACGTATAAATACCGTCTCGATGCATAATCAACAGTTTCAAAACGATAACACTTAAATCGATGACAATGTCTACAGTTTCAAAACTCATTGTGAATGCATCTGATACGCATCTGTCAAGCAATCTACGCATCCAGACTTTTTATGATGCAAAATAGATTTGAATAGATTTTTTTCTCAGTAGCATTTCAATGATTTATTTTTATATGAATTTTGTCATATAGAACTAAAGGTCAGTCTGTTTTATACAAAAATTTTGTACTTTTATGATGATAAATTGAATTTTTAATTTGTAGTGTTTTAGTATTAATGACAAATTCCAAAAAAATGGAGAGTAGGTATTATATTATACGAGTACTTACACTGAAGGTGTTTTTGCTCATTCGAAAATGGCTATAAAATATGTCATCCTGATATTGTTTAATTTTATTAAAAAATTGTTTCACCTTTTTTGATTTAGTGTAGAGAATGAATTAATTGAATTTTAAAATTATGTACTGCAGAAGGTGAACCATTTTTCTTGTTGTCAAAACAAAGCAACAAATTCGTTTCAAAACGTCAAAGTTGTAGAACTGCAATATCGATGCGAAACATTAATGCTGTTTTAAAAATTTGCATCACGACTGTTTTGATGCCGTATCACAACACATTTTTGAGGCGTTTTGAAACTCACCCAGACTGAAATTTACTACAAGCTTGTATAAATAAAATGTTGACGTTCTTAAGTTGATTAAAATGAAGAAGGCTGAATTAGTAAATGCATCGATGCGGTATCGATATAAAATTCAGCTTGTAAATGTAGTTTAGTACTCTGAATTGTGTATTGATACCGTATGAAAACGAAAGCTTATCGAAGGCTTGCAATTTCGAAAATGCAGCTATAATCCAATTATAATTCGAACAATATTTCATTGTATTTGTATATATATATAATTATATAAGTTTATAATATTGAATAAAGGATTTTCTATATTCCAACAAAAATTCTCTCCGTTAGTGGAGCAGAGATATTGTACTTCAGTCAATGTGCTCTAATATGAAAATAAAAATAAAGCAAAATCCGATTTCAATATAATGATGAACATTCGCCGTGAATACACGTTTGTTCTGGAATTAATAAAGTTATATGTTTCTATTAAGGAGATAATCTCATTAAAGATATACTTTTCTACAAAAATCTTCAAATCACTGACAAAATTAAAAATTTTCTTTAATTTGTATATTAATGTATATGTATTTACAAAGTATAATATATGTATGTATAATTCATTTTTAAATTCATTATTACATTGTTGTTTATTTTTATTGTAAATATGTGATAATAGTATATTTGCTGTGTTTCTTTCACATGAGCAAAGTACTTGAAAAGCAATTTGGTTTAATACTTCACTAAATTTTTATGTGTGAACTGCCCAAACAATTTTTCAGAAGTAGTTCACTCACTTTGTAAGTAGTTACGTTATTTCTATCTACCAGTGCTGCGTTTCTGTATCTCAGTCGAGAAGTTCTCGATTGAAAGTGACGTCACAGCTTCCCTCTCGAGAGGGAATATCGGGAATGAAACAATATGACATTTAATTGTTAGTGTATTCAATATTAATTTCATAGTTAAACGTTTATTTCAAATATTTGAAATTTCTATCATACAAAAGTTTATATGTATGAATATTGCAGTTCGATTTAATGAATATTTTTTATTTTATGAATTTATGTTATATATATGTGTATTTAAATGCAAAAATAATTAGTACAATTTTAAATTTAAGATAATTTTATAAAAAAAAAAAAAACAAAGGATAAATTGTTGCAGTTAAATTTTAGAAATTTTTGTAAACATTTTGCTTTTTTATATAAATCGACATGTGTTATTACATGTGAAAAAATTAAATAAGTCAATAAAGAGAGCTAGTATAAAATATCTATCTATCTTGTAATTTTTTTATTTGCATGTAGATATAGTAATACAAACCTGTATGATTGGTATTAATTATAATAAACAAGAATTCGAATTTCCCTTCTTGTTTATAAACTATAAATACCATTTGTGTCTTTTAATATAATTCTTTTGTTTTTATTTAGAAGCATAAAAAAACAAAATCTTGAAAATTGCAAAAATTTATAAATTTTATGTGCAATATATTATATTATTTAATTATAATATATTATTAGTTTTACTTGACCTTTCCCTACAATAAAAATAAAAAATATATTATATGCACTTATATGTTATATTAATTATTATTCTTAATATTTTTACACCGCCTTTATTATTTTTTCTTTTATTGATAAGGATAGGTATAATATTATATATACAAATTATTTTTTCTTAAATTTATAATTATAACAAATATATATTATTATTTTCACTATTAATGTAATAATTGTAATTATTATTACCGTATTACAATTTTAAAATTCAAAAATATTTTAAATTCAACGGCTTTTTTAGTTCTCACTACCTAAATTTTCGGTGAGAAGTTTCTCAATCGCTACATTCTCGATTCTCGATTCACCACAAATACAGAAACAGGCCGATCGAGAATGACGTCATAATGACGTCAAATCGAGTTTACCAGTCGAGAAAACCAATCGAGAAGTGATACAGAAACGAAGCACAGATGTCTTTTTAGTTTTACCATGTTTTACATTATCCAACAAATGGAAATTGACTGTTTAGGTTAGATTTCTTGGTATAAACAAATATCATATGGAGTGTTTTATATAAATTTTTCAAATTTAAAGTAAAATAATTTTAAGCTTTTTTTTTGAGCTTCACTTGTCGAATTTATTTATGTTTTCTTTGAATAGTTTGAGTCATTGCTAAAATAATTGCTCAGAAGTACTTCGCACACGTGAAAGAAACACAGCTATTATATAACATCGCTTTATTTTAACATTAATCTCAACGTATTTACAAAAATTTATTTCAAAATTTTTGACTGAAGTTTCAAAATTTATCAATACAATATCGATACATTTATTCAACGTATTTAAAAACCCTGAAGTTGAATTATACGTATTGATATCGTATTGATGAGTTTTGAAACTCAGACTTTAATATCATTTCTTTAAAAAGGCAAAATTATTTTGTGATTTTTTTTTAATTATTTTTTTTTTATAATTATAATTTTTATGCAAAAAAAAACAAAAACCTCTTAATTCAATTTTTTATAAAATATATATATATATATATATATATATATATTATATGTAACTTATGTATGTATAATAACACTCAAATATCCGCAGCCATTCACTTTATTGTTGATGCCTCCTTCTTATTTATCGTAATAAAAAAAAAACAAGTACGTAGTAGATCGATTTAAGTAAAGTGAGCAAATTTATGTACACATGATGTATGTATTTTTTGAAGTGGATGAAAATTCAAAAAATTTCAATTTCCATAAATTTAACTGATTTTATATTGATTGTTGTTTTTGCTCTCTTTCTCTCTTTCCTTCTCTTTTTAACATCATTTTTTAATATAATGGATTTATGTAGTTATTTGAAAAAAATATGTATAAAATTTTAGGTTTTTGAAATAAATTTTTAATTTATTGTTTAGTTGTTTTATGGTTTCGATTTGATGAATTTCTGTATTTTCCGTTATTATTCACGATATGGAGTATTCAATACAGAATTTGGAGTTTCTAGTAATTTTAGTTTGTCATCATAATCTAAAAAAAAGAAATAATAGAAGAAAAATAATTTTTTTTTTGTTAGTTTTAAAATAAAAATTATTTATTTCATTAATTATGAAAAAAATTTTGAATATATTTTTCTTTATTTTATTGCAATTCGAATTGAAATTTATGAAAGATCTCTAAATGAATATCATATTAATCATTTTTAAATTTTTATTATTTTACTATTTTAAAATAAAAATTTGTTCATAATTAAACTAACAATAGAATCAAACTCTACCTTACTCGTGTTTTATTCATTTATTTTTTTTCTTAACCATAGATGAGATTGAAGATTTTTTATTGTATTCTACTTTCGAAATAATTTCACAAAATAGTATGTACATATATGTATATAGTGACAGCCCAAGTGAGACAGTGATTTTTTTCGGTCAGTTAGTAGTACACAACATACAAACTTCCTCTCTCCTCTCATTTATTATTCTCCCATTTTTTTTATTTGAATTTTTTTTTCAAATTATAAAATAGGAAGAAATCATTAAAAAAATGTATGGTTCATATATTACATATAATCAATAATTATACTGTAATTATATGCAATAAACACATTATGAATCACCATCATAATCAATCAGTCACAAGAAATCAGAAACCAAATGAAGAAGAAATGAAGACAAATTCTCTAGCTTTTTTTAGTTGATTTAATCGAAAAGAATAGCTTTATTATATATACATACATACATCACGATTACAATTTCGACGAATTATCAAATTTCAGATATAATATCTCAGATATATTGTTAATTGATTTAAATTAGAACGTGATTGTGACTGATCGATAAAAATTAATATCAAAATGAAATATAAATAAGATAGTAGTGTAGAAAAGACGTAGTATGTAATATTGTAGTAACGGTAGTTCAGTATCGTGATGATGATGATGACGATGATGATTGTGATATTGGTAGTAGTGGTAGTGAACGATGATGTTGGTACAGTAGTTGGTGATGGTAAGATTGTGATGGTTCTGCATTCATTCACTTTCTTCTATCGTCTACCCGAGAATTGTCCTTCCCTAGAGATACCATTACATTAATGATATGATATCTTTTCTTATACTGAATTACAATTTGAATTTTATTCAAAAAAATTTATTTCATTTTACTTAATCTAATAAAATAAATAATTTAATTATTTAAATCTGCTTTTTTATTTCGATTCTAATAATACGTATAAGATTCTTCATATAAAATCCTACAAGTTTAATTATGCATCAATTTCAATTCGATGCAATTTGAAAAATCAACCACCATTGTGGCTTAAATGAATTTTCTTTTAATTACAATTTACATACACTAGTAGTAAAATATTATTTATGTAAAAAAAAATGATCGAATTATGTATAAAAAATTATATCTAACATTAATTTTCACTATAAAATAAAATATTTAAAATCGAATTTATTTACTTTCATTATCAGTAGTAGTTTTTGGTAATGTATCTGAATCAATGTCTAAAATATCGGCTAAATCAGCATAATATGGCTGATATGACATCAGTTCTGAACCTATAAATGAAAAATATAATATATATATATTTTTTCTCATTTTCATATTGTAAATTAATTAAAAATTTTCTGTTAAATATATGTGTTCAGTTTTGTTTTGTTTTAATAACCTTTTTTATCACCATCAGCTGGATAGTCATTCGATATCGTTAATCCGTATGGAGCCAAAACATCTGAATCACTGAATAACTGAATTGTTAAATAAAATAAAAAAAAAAAAAAAAAAAAAGGAAAGAAAATGATTAGTAAAATAAAAATTTATGAATCTAAAGTAGTAAATTTTTCAATATTTTATATATGTATATACATATTTTTTTAGAAAAATAAATTAAAAATAAATTAAACAGTGAAATAAATTGAAAAAAAAATATATATATCCTCGTAAAAATACAATAATTTTCTTGATTTGTTGAAATGAAACTTCTTCTAAGCGATAGATGTTTATAATAAATTTTTTTCAAAAACAAAAATTAATCCTAATTATTTAAAGAAGTAATACGATAAGAAAAAAATTAACAAATTATGTGTTACAACATTTTATCAAATTCGTTGATACACTAATGCCCGATTTCTTCACTTTCAACTATAGCTATAACCTAAATAGACGTGACGAAACGAAACGAAACGATACATACGATAGTACTGTGGTATGTAAAACTATCCTAAATGGACGTGTTCTTATGTTCGTTCAATTTCGATAAGTTTAAATGTCAAATAGACGAAACGAGACGAAACGGATAGTGCCGTAGCGGTCGTACATTTTATCGTTTCTACTCGTTTCATACACATTTCTATTCGTTTCTACTCAATACTCATACACAATTTTATTCGTTTCGAATCGTTTCTATTTGGGGCAAATTGTCAAACTGACGAAACGAGTATTTACGTTCGTTTAATTTCTTTCGTCCCGTCACGTCTATTTAGGGTCTTGCTTATGTTCTTGCTAACGTTAGCGGAAAGATAGCAATGAGATTTCTATTTCTTTATCTATGATTAGTAGTTACTTTTACTTAGCTGCCAGCTAACTTTAGTTGGTAGATGAAGTTCTGATTATTTATTTAGGTGTAACCTAATTTGATATTACCGCCCGCTAGCTGTCTAACTGGAAAACATTCAAATAAAATAACTAGACTTAATATCAAATTTTACATTGAAAATTTCGAGTCTCGATTCAAAACTTTCGATTTTAAGTTAAAACATAAGGCAGTTAGCTTTGTAGTCAGTTAGCAAGAAGTTTGTATGAAGAAAACCAAACTCGTTGCTAACTGTTAACTAAACTTAGGTGTCACCTTAGGTGGCTGGCAGAGAGTATGAAGAAATCGGTCATTCATAACACTCATAAATTTTAAATAAGAAATTTTTTATATAACAAACGAATAAAAGAGAGAAACGTAAGTGCATAAGAAATAATTGAAATCTATTATGATCGTGTTTTAACTTGACATTCTGCTAACTTTCATATAAAATTTTTATATTTTTATTCAAATTTTGTATAAAAATTATCAAAATCTATTAATACGATCAGAATCTGATATCTATCTACATCTCTAAATTATTTTAAAAAATCTATCTCTCAATTATCTCTTTAATACAAGAAATTTCTTATCTAAAATATGATTGAGTTCATGAATGTATCGAGTCAAGTTTCATTATTGATACATAATTCAGTCATTCAGCCTCAAAATACTTTAAAATATAATAAACTGAATTGTGTATTGATACCGTATTGATACATTTTAGAACTCAGCCCATATTACATACTATTTAAATGTATGAACACAAATTTAGTATTTGGCAATAATAGGTGCTTTCGATTCGGCAATTTCAAGTACTTGCGACTAGAAAAGGTAAATGTCTGTGCTAAACCATCTACTCACAACTACTCATGAACATATTTTCAAGTAGCTGCTAGTAGATGCAGATATTTACGAATAATTTTTGTGTCGTTCGTTTTAACAATTTATCCTAGACACATTTTAGTACTCGCAAGTACTTGAAATTGCCAAATCGAAAGCACCTAATGTTTCAATTTTAAATTCTGATTTATGATGTACAAATCATAAAAATGTCATTTTGCACATTACTCATTTCAATTTTTTGTTTGCTTTTAAATAAATATATTTTAATTTATCATTAATTATTTTTGTTTAAAATAAAATTAAATAAAATAAATCGCTTAGTAAAAGGTATTATATCAACATTACATTTTTACATAAATTAATTATTTATAAAATACATTTAAATGTTAAAACATGGAGTGTTTTTAAATTTTGATTTATTACATCTTTTATTTTCTTTAATAAAAAAAAAATAATAGTTTATTTAAATTCTAAATATTTGAAATATTTTATTTTTTCTTTTTAAAATCGACAAAATTAATATGTACATTTATAGGTAATTTTTAAATAAACATGTCACAATAATGATTCTAACCTTTAATAAATAATCACCATCAGATGACAGTACAAAACGGTTAGTCGGTGTTGTATTCTTCATTTTTTTTTTAATATTTATTTTTTTAAAAATATAATTTGATTTATGTTGTTTTTGTTTTTTTTTTTTTAATTTTTAATTTTATTTATAAGTATTTATTATATTTATAAATAATATTAATAATTTCAAATTTCAAATAAAATTATAAAAAAAAATAGAAAGAAAAAATTAAAGTATTAAAAATTTATTGAAACAAAGTGCAAATAAAAGTAAAAAATAAAAAATTAAAATAAATAAATAAATAAATTTTTGAAATCAAAATTAATAAAATTTAAAAATACATAAATATCATTTGATGAAATAATTATGAATAAAAAATATCAATCAAAATCAGTAATGATAATGAATTTGAATTGCATTTTGAATTATGTAAAAATTATTTTTTTTTTGTCGGAGTTATCGTTATCGTCAGCATTTTTGTTGTTTGAATTGGTGTAGTTGTAGTAGCAGAAATAGTATTCATTGTTGTTGCATGGTGTAGAGATCAGATTTATCAATCGGTAGAATCAAGCAGTTATATAATACAATCAGTTGTAGTATGTTTTAAAGGTGATAGTAGATTATTTTATTTTACATATGTAGATGTTTTGTTGATATAATTAATTAATTTTTTGTTTTTCGATGTATATAAAGACGGCATTGTTATGAAGTATGTAATCCATCCACCATCATTTCGTTTAGCATTCAACAGAACAGCATTAAATTAACAAATAAAAATTTGTTTTTATATTTTTGTAGAATTATATTTTGCGTTTTATTTATTTATTTTTTTTTTTTTTGTAGATTTTTAATTGTTGTTTATTAAATTCAATAAATTCGATATGGAATATTTTAAAATATATATAAATATATTTTTGTTTAATTTTTAATTTTTAAAATATTTAATTTCACAATTAAATATACATAATTGTGGATACATAATAGTATATATAATTTGTTATATATATAATGTTATGATAAATACATTTATGTATGTATGTTTGTGTATGAGATATATATGTATATATAAGAAAAAAGAGAATAAAAAAAAATACAGAAATATAAATTTTCATTTAATTTAATTTTAAAATTTGTTTATTTTTTATAGAATTTTTTTGATTATCTTGATTTGATTTTTTGGATATCATTTACATTAAATATGGAGAATTTTATTTAAAAAGAAGAAAATTTGTAAAAAATAAAAATCAATTACTTCATACATTTTTTTTTTTCAATTTAAAATTCATAATCAGAAAAATCAGAAAAATTTATTTAATGATATGTACTATTATGAAAGCGGACATTTTGTTTTGTTTCTTTTCTTACTTTTTTTTTCGAATTATTATCCATTCTTAATTGTAATTTACTTGCAAATAAATACATGGACATTTTTGAGACAATTATTGATAATTTGAGATTTCATTGTATGTGCATGAGCTAAATTTCAAAATGTATCAATGCATAATTCAGTTGTAGCCTATAAGTTTCCTTTTGCGCTGAATTATGCATTCAAACTTCATGAATACATTTTCAAATTCAATACTAATTACGTAAAAATGAATTGAAGGCAAAAAAAGATTTTTTAACAATTTTCACTTTACATAATTAAAATTTAAAAAATCATTTTTTTGAAATTACATTTAAATCAATTATAGTACACACATACACATTATTGTATTTACACTTACACATATACATATGTGTTGAATTTTTCTACATTTGTATTTTTTCAAAATTAACGGTGCGATTCTGCATAAGAGATCTCTTATTTCTCTTATTCCTCTTATCTTTTTTAGTGCAAATTACATTACAAATACATACTTTTAGGAGTTAAATTAAATTAGATAAGAGATGTGATCAGCTGATCTCTTAACTTCAGTGGTGAATTTTTTTATGAATTTTGACAATCTACTTTTGAACGTTTATAACCGAAAAATTCTGTTTTAACGGACAAAAATCTCTAAACTTTAGAGGTCATCGATGAGGACCTCTTATATCTCTTATTTATTTTATTTATATTGTTGATATTCAAATATTGTATTCGTGTCGTGCATATTGTAAGTAATTTGATAATAATAATAATAGAATTGTATTATTAATAATAATTATTATAATTATAAATAATAATAATAATATAAATAATAATAATAATAATAATAATAATAATAATAAAAATAATAATAAAATAATAATAATAATCATAATAATAATAGTAATAAAATAATAATAAAAATTTTAATAATTACTAATAAAAATTGTAATAATTACTAATAAAAATTGTAATAATTACTAATACAAAGATGATAATACAGTGTAACTACATTATCTTTGTATATAACAAGTAGTAATTGAATAATAATTATTATAATAATTATGAATAATAATAATAATAATAATAATAATAATAATAAACATTGTAATAATTACTAATAAAAAAGATGATAATACAGTGTATATACATTATCTTTGTATATGACAAGTAGTAAATTGAATAAGGTGGGTTTAAAATCTATGGTGAATCTTATGTCATTTTATGAGGTGAATCTCTTATCCAGAATACCGATTCCTCTTAAAAAATATATTTCACCAAAACTTTAGAGAAATAAGAGGAATAAGAGATCTCTTATGCAGAATCGCACCGTAAATTTCATTTGTTTTTGTTTCATTTGTACTTCCTTCATTTTGTTTGTGATTAATTTATGTATGTCGATTATGTACATATTTATAAAATATTTACATTATATGGAATAACATTTTATTGCTAAAATTTAACATGAAATAAATTCAATTTTAATCAAAAACAGATTAATCACAAAATTGTATTAAAATTTTATTATTTTTAGAAACATTGTTTGTTTTTTTTGTTTTTTGAATGAAATTTCTTACCATTTAAATATCGACCATCATCATAAATCGTGAATGAGTATTATTATTTATTTATCGCACACAATAGTGCTGTTCACGATGTGTCGTAAAAGCCTCGTAAACGTCATAATCATTGTAAATCTTAAACCATCGTAATTGATGGTAAACATTTCATATGGGAAAACGAGTTACGACATAGTAAATGTTTACGATAAATTCAGCCATGTTTATATGAATATGAATTACACACAAATAATAAAAATAACGGTGCGATTCTGGATAAGATATCTCTTATTTCTCTTATTCCTCTTATCGTTTTTAGTGCAAATTACATACTTTTAGGAGTTAAATTAATTTAGATAAGAGATGTGATAAGCTGGGGTGGGTTCACGTAAGGTGATTGGTGATAGGTGATAGGTGATAGTTAAAAAGTGATCACTGAAAAGTAATTGTTCGTGTAAGGTGATCACCAAAAAAATGATGGAATTTGAAACGCGGCGAATTCCACAGTATATTTATAGTTGTCAAACGTCAATCAAAACAAATAAAAATTTAAATTGTGAATAAGAATACAAGAAAATTCAATAACGTTTTCGTCTATAGCATTTTTTATTTCAGATTCTAAAAATGAATCTCAAATAAAAATAATTAGGAGAAAAATGCGAGATAGCAATAATCCCTTAGAATTACTGGATGTTCAGTAAATTGCAATTATTCATGGAGAATTTCATTGTAAAAATAACACAATATACATATTTTAAATTACAAAATTATTTAAATAGATTATATACCATCAACAGCAAACACCAATTGATTGTATGTGATTATGAGTATTTTTTGGTTAGGTAGAAGAATAATAGTAAACATTAGAAAAGTGACACCTCAAATGCTATCACCTCAAAGTGATAACATTTAGTGATCATTTTTGGTGATTGTCACCATACATGAACCGAAATTTGTGGTGAATATCACCAATCACCCACCTTACGCGAACCTACCCCTGATCTCTTAACTTCAGTGGTGAATTTTTAATGAATTTTGACATTCTACTTTTGAACGTTTATAACCGAAAAATTCTGTTTTAACGGACAAAAATCTCTAAACTTAAGAGGTCATCGATGAGGTCCTCTTATACCTCTTTTTTATTTCATTTATATTGTTGATATTCAAAGTATTGTATTCGTGTCGTGCATATTGTAAGTAAAGTGATAATAATAATAATAATAATAAAAATTGTAATAATTACTATAACAAAGATGATAATACAGTGGAACTATATTATCTTTGTATATAACAAGTAGTAAATTGAATAAGATGGGATTAAAACTTATGGTAAATCTTATGTCATTTTATGTGGTGAATCTCTTATCCAGAATACCGATTCCCCTTAAAAAATATATTTCACCAAAACTTTAGAGAAATAAGAGGAATAAGAGATCTCTTAGACAGAATCGCATCGTAAATTTATGTATTCATCAATCGACCAATTAAAAAATATTAAATCGTTTTCGTTATAAACAAAAATAATTTTTTATAAAAATTTTTTGATTATTTTGTTGGCCTTATTATGTATGTGTATTATAATTTCTTCATTATTATTATTTTTTTTATAATGATGAACAAGAAAACATAAACATTATTATGATTATTACAACAATTTTGTTATGTTTTTATGTTTTTCTTTTTAAGATTTAACTAGATATTCTGAAAAATAATCATTTTAATATCTTCCTTCAAAAAATTCAAAAAAAACAAAAATTCAAAAATTTAAAGAAAACATAAAATGAACAAAATCAATTGAAAAAAAGTGTAATTTTCTTAATAAAAGGAAACAAAAAATATATTTACATTTATTTGAGTTTATAGAAAAATGATGATAATAATAAAAATTAGAATTGATTTTGATGAATTTGCAAATACAAAACAAAAAAGAAAAAATAATAATATTCGATTATACCTCTGATAGACGGCAATACATCAATGATGATCATTTTTTCTGCAAAAAAAAAAAATGCAGTATCAATTTTAATCTAATTGTACATTTTATGTACAGTGAGTCGAAAAAAAAAATGAAATGATCATTGGCCTTTTCTCTTTAAATATTTAATCTTCAAGAAATTTATCAATAGTATTGTCTTTATTTTACATTCAAAATATTATTTACAGTTACACTGTTAAATACAGTGAATTACAAAATTAAATGATCTCTGATCTTTCCTTGTACACTTCAAATTTTCATTCATGTGAATGATCCCTTATTCAATTAATCTCCAGATAATACAAATTTTATCGAATAATCATTTCTATCGATGTCAATGTTTATTTGTGTAAAATTTTTAATTTTTTTGTTTTTATATTTTTATTGTCTATCATAACTGTCAGTTTTTTTTCTTCTTTCATCATAGGAAATTTCGTCTGAATAAAATGACGATCAAAAAGTCATATTCAACACACAAGTTCCTAGAAATTCTTTCGGATTTACTTGAATGACATCAGAATGATTAAATCAATAATTTTGTCAACTATTATTTAAACTTAATTTAAAATGAAAGATGGTAAATGAATGATCCATTGAAAAATTATCGTCTATCGAAGGCCTATATTCAATCAAAATAAATTCTAATTTTTTAATTTTCAAAATGAAAATGTTATTTGGCAAATATCAAAGTAATAATTATTATTTTGATTAGCTCTTTTTTCCCATATTCTCTTTAAATAGATGAATAAGAATAAAAAAAAAACAATAAAATAAAATAAAATAAATTTTGAACTTTAAATAGTTCATTCGTTATGATTTTTAATTTATTTCATTAACATTATTTCTTTTTAAAATTTTCATATTCATATTAATTTCATTTTAAATTATTTTATATGTACGACATGTACGAGTATGTATTTCGAAATTTTTTTTGTAGCAAAATGAACATTTTTATTCTTTTTTTTTTTTGTAACAAAAAAAAATTTTTTTTTTTATATATTGTTTGTAAAAATTTATTATAAAATTTTTCATAAAATGAATGAACATTTAAAAAACGTTAAAAACAATAATATACATATGTACTTATTTACTTATACAGTATATAATGGTATATATTATATTTTTAACTTAAATTCAAAATTATAATTTTATTCTATCATTTTTTAATTATACTTTTGATGATTATGTAATGTAAAATTTAAAAAAATAAGTAATTCATATATCAACACATTTCATTCTCTAAAACTAAATCACGTAATTAATTATTATTAAAATTAAATTTTTTTTTTCGCTTTGAAAAAATTAAAAATTACATAGAAAATTTGTGAAAATTTTGAAATAATACAATCGTCGTCAGTCTCATTAGAAAAATTTTACATTACAAAATCATATGTATGTATTGTTTACATTTTAAATGAAAATTTCATAATGTAAAGGCTTTGATTTCATTCATATCAATATTATATACTCAGAATGTCAGAATAATTTACAAATAGAAGTTTTTCAGAGAGTAAAAAAAATTTGAAGTTCGTTTGTTACAAATCATTTAATAGAAATCTTGAATGACAATTTAAGTATTCAGATAAAAATTATTGGTCAACAGCTGCTAGTGTCTAGGAGCAGATATAATATATGAGGAAACTTTGTATTTCTAGTAGAGACAGATAGACACAATTATTCTTAGCTAAGGCAATTGAGGCTCAATATATGCATATAGCTTCTGCTCTAGTATCTGAGAAGAAATTGAAATAAATTGATGCTGTTTTTAGTGACGCATTCTACTCGGCGTAAGTAAATAATTTACAATGCAAATAAATCCCAATTCAGACTAAATAATTTCAAAAAATTTGTAGTATATAATAGCGTACATTTATGAACGAAATCTATATAATTTATTCCTTGAAAAATTAATTTTAAAAAAAAAATATTGAATGCTGTTTCTTCTCTTCTTAAAAAAAAAAAAATATGACGCACACAGAATATGCATTTACTAATCTTTCAGTTTTGAATTAATAAAAAAAAATCACTTTAAACGCCGACTTTTTTCAATTGGCATTTGTAAACTTAATACGCCAGAAAATATGCACATATTTGTAATAATAGAAGCACCCAATAATTTTGTGCCATAGTTATCACCGGCATTTGTTAAACCACTACGAATTGCTTATACACAAATTTTTTCATATCGATATGAAATAACTTAAATCGATTCGATAATCGATTCTCGCAAGAAAATTGCGAAAAATTCAGAAGATAAAATGAACGAAACAGAAAGGAAAAAAAGAAGACATATATTTAATATATAGTTTTGAACGTATTCATGACACCAATGTTAGTTAAAGCGCAATAACATTCTGATGGAGTATAAACATTAGTATTTGAACGATACTATAATCAAAATTTGAATATTTGTTTGAGTTTTAAAATTCATCGATAAGGCAATAATACACAATTCAGCTTCATGAATTCAGTCTTTTTGTTAATTAGGAATGAATTCTTCTTACGTTTCGATTGTATTCTCACGATTTATGCACTTTAATTGATTCGGTTAAACGTGAAACTATATGAAAATAAATACGATTAACATTGACAATAACTATAAACTGGATACATTTATGATTAGAATTAAATTTAAAGCCTTTACATTATTGATAATGATTTTGATTTTTGTTTCAAAAAATTTTCCTTTATTTTATTTTTAATTTATTTTTTTTTACAACAACACTATTTCATAGCAAATATTTTCCAACAAACAATAAAGAATTTTATAAGATTAGAAAAAGAAATTGAAATATATGTATGTAATGAATAAATTTAAACTAAAAGTTGATAAAAGAAATAAAAGCAAAAAAAAAAAAAAAATTTATGATTTTTGTTGCTATTCTACAAAATATTAACAAGAATAAAGAAAAATGAAAAAAAGAATTCTACTGAAATTAGTAAAAAAAAATAACAAATTCATATTTGAAATTTACATAATTATATTATAATGTGTACCTAATATATATACACATATTAGAAATTTAAAAAATAAGATGAAAATTTCAAATAAAAAAAAAACTTTTTTCTTCTGCTTTTTTTTCCGATTTTCAAAAATCTCAATATAAATTTACATCATATCCACTATTATCAAAAAGATTAAGTAATAAATCCAATGGATTCTGGTTTTGTTCACTTACACCCAATAATGTATTTGCATCAAGCGAATAACCATCACCACGTAATAAGTCTCTTAAATTATCCAAATCTTCTTGTACGTTATCCAAATGTGTTGTGAACTCCTCTCTGTTATCATTACATAAAATGGATGGGTGGTAGTTGTATTGGTGGTAGTGGTAGTAGTAGTAGTAGTAGTAGTAGTGATGATTTAATTGTTAAGGGATTGATGATATTATTTTGGTGGGGAAGTATTTTTTACACAATTATAAAAAAAATAATTTATATTTGATATGTGCACACACCAATTCATAATCAGGATAAGGAGACAATAATAAATAGATAAAATGAAAAAGAAGAAAAGAAAAAAAAATTTCATGTTTAGTAATAATAATGAATTTTCGTAACTAAGATTACTCTCAGTTACTAACGCAGTACTCAACCGCATAATATCATCAGTTGCATATTTTGGATTATTGTACTTAGCCAATGTCAAATTTTTTCCATTTGAATTATTTTTAACAGCGATACCAGATGATATTGATGCTGCTGCTGAAGATGATGATGGTATTGGTGCTGTTGCTGCAATCAATGATAATCCATTCACATCATTATTCGAATCATTATTAATATGACTTTGATCCTTTGTAAGTGGTATTGATTGTGATTTTATACCACTGGTATTACCATTTATTACTTTTACATCAATATTTGATTCATTATTGGTGCCATAATTGGCGGCGGCGGCGGCTACTGCTTTTGCAGCTACAGCTGCTTTCAAATCAATATTCTGATTGTATGATCCTGATGCTAAATTAATATCACCAATCATTGTGGAATCCTATATTTTGAAATTTTCACACAAATAATTTTCACATAAACTTACATGTATCTTTCTATGAATTTATATAATATATAAATATGTATATGTAAATGTAATATTTTTTTTCTATAATACTATTATAATTACCTCAAATAAATCTGATGGTATATCGGATGTTATGATTTCCTCAGACGGATTGAAAATCTCATTTTGGTTCACTTGATCATTTTCCTCTTCAATTTGCTGCTGCTGTTGTTGCTGATTCTGGCAAATTCCTGATATTCCGGCAGTTGCTTCTTGCATTTCAGCAGCACTTAGCGGAGATATTAATGCCGGATCTAATGATTGTTCATCTGAGCAATTCAAAAACATTAACGGATCTATTGGATCTTTTTCGGTTTTTATCCTTATAGGTGGAATTATTTCATTTCCTCCGCTGCTGACAGTAGCCAAAAGACTGTTTTGTTGTTGTTGTTGTTGTTGTTGTCGTCGTTGTTGTCGTGCACTGGTCAATGTACTGGGTATTTCTCTTTTTATTTTTGATACACAAGATTGTAATAGTCTCTGTTTCTTTTCCTTTTGTCGCTTTAATCGTAATTTTTGTTCTCTACGTGCACGAGCTATTTCCTTTTTAACCAATGGTGTATTCAAAACATTCTCTTCCATATAATTATTATCGATATTATTACCATCATCTGGTACTTCTCTGATATTAAATACAATCTCATCGGCTGTATTATTTTGATAATTATTAAATGAATTTGATAAATCATCGCTTAAATTTGAGTCATAATTATAAAATAATGATGACATACTTTGACTTTGTTTCGTTTGATCACAGTTTGAAGAAGACGATCCTTCTGGACTTACGTCATCTGCCATATCTGAACTCAATGGATTTGACATATCATTATGTGGTGATAAAATGCTTGGACTCGATGATATTCTAAAATTATCAAGAAAAATATGAAGATAAAAGAAATTTAATTTTTGTATTATTTCAAAAATAATAATTAATAATTTAATCCTAAAAATAAACGAAAACTTACAGTAAATCTGAATCATCAGCTACTTCGTCTAATAGTTCTTCTGTTAGTTCATGTATAACTGGGCCCCCACTTTCATTTTCATTCTTTTTTCTCATTTTCGATGATTGTGGTACATCATTTATCATCAATTGGAAATGTCTTTTAACACCAGTCATATTACCTCTAGATGGTTGAACGATCGTGACAAGGAATTGAATTAGCTAGAGCAAAAGAATTAATTATTTAGTATTAAAAAATTATTAATCCGAACATACACATTAGCATATTATATACATATACAGATAGATTTACCTTATTAACAATTTGCTGTTGTTTCATATGCTTTTGTCGTAATGTTGCAATTTCTCTCCATAATGCTTCATTCTCTTGTTTCATAACTGAAAATCTTGAATCTAATGAATCCTGTCTACCACGCATTGCTTTAACTTCGCTTAAAACTTTATTAACAGCTTCTGGTTTTATTAGTCCTTTATCATCGATTTGTGTTTTTGTTGTTGCTATTTTACGTTTAATATGTTCAAGTAAATATGGATGGCCACGTTTGAAACACGGATGTGAAAATTCCATTTCGTCACGATCAAATTTCAATCCACCATTATCGATTGATGTGATTTTATGAAATCCATCTGAAAATTGAATTAATAAATAAAGAAAATTTATAAAAAATTTATGTTTTCTTACACATTTGAATTAATAATAAAAGTAAATTAAGAAATCAAAAGTTATAAAAATTATGATGCACAGAATGTTTAACTTACACATATTTAATTGACGTATAAAACTAGCCATATTATTGTGTTTGTAATTCAATGGTAATAATTCTCTAGCAAATTGAGCCTGATTCTGAATTATGAAACTTCGACCATCCTGGAATTAAAAATTAAAAAAAAAATAAAATAAAAATGAAAGATAAGAATTTTGACCATTAAAATTATTTCTTCTTAAATTTTTTTTTTTAAATTGAATTACTCTTTCTTTATATTTATATTTATAACAAAATAATTTGAAATTAAAATAAAATACACTTTGTAATTTTTTCAATAAAAAAGTGCGCTGATTATCTAAATACTAAATCTAATCCAAACATATGTACTAATCATTCTTAGCAAAACACACAAAAATTTTGTAGTGGATTAATAGATCTAATTGAATTTCAGTGGCTGTATTTCGAAATACATACTCGTTAGTGAAATATGTACTTTCCTGATGGACAATCTCAAAATTCAAATGAAAAGAAAAATTTTTCCGAGTTCTTCTCACAGAGAACATTGGCCGCTAGATGAATAACATACAAAAAATAATGTCTACATAATGAACAGAGAGATACATGTTTACATATATTGTGATTTATTTTTATCTCGTATATTCATTTTATACGATAATCCATACTCTTCTCTTACCATACAAAAATTATGTACAAATTATAATCCTTGAATTTCATGAATTCCAAAAATTCATTTCAAATTTTAATTCAATCAAATTTATTATCAAAACATAATGAATTAATTTAATCCAAATAAATTTGAATTTTTATATTATCAACTTTTAAAAATTTTTGTATATTACACACAGTGAACATCAAAAGCCTTTGTACATCTCCAAATTTAAACTTTGGATACTTCTAAGTGGAAATCAAATGCATACATCTTCCCATTTTTTTGCACAAATGAAATCCTAATAATATTTTTAATATTATTCCGGATTTTCATTTTCATACTCATTCATTCTCAAGTTATAGAAAAATAAATATGTAAAACACAACACATTAAAATAGGTGAATGTGTAGGTATCCGAAAATGTTAAAGAATTCAAATATTTAGGAGTGATGATAAATGATGAAAATGATACAGGCAGCTAACAGATGCTATTATGCTTATATGAAACTTATGAAATCAAAACTCTTAAAGAATAATACAAAACTCAGAATATATAAAACGATAATACGAACTGTACTTATATAGAGTGAGGTGAAAACGGTTGATAATAGAATTTGTGTTTTTGAAAGAATTATATTAAGAAGAATATACGATGTGAAAAAAAAAACAGGTGACACATATTTGAGAAGGTCAGATAAGGAGCTGGAAGAATTAATAAGAGAACAGACTGTGATCAGATTTGTAAAGACATAAAGAATACTGTGATTAGGACATCTTGAGAGAATGAATGAAGAAAGACCACAAAAACTGATATATAAAACAATACCAATAGAAACGCGTCCAAAAGGCAAAGCAAAGTGCAGATGTATAGACCAAGTGCAAGAACACTTTCAGCAAATAGGATTAAAAGAATGGAGAGAGAAAGCGAGAGATAGTGAGAAATGGAGGAACATCGTGTTGGAGACCATGGCTCACAAAAGGCTTTAGAGTCAAGAAGAAGACGAAGACGAAGAAGAAGACGAAGAAAAAGCAAAATTATGCAAAACAAGTTAATTATGAGTTAAAAATGTTTGTACACCCATATAATCCTATATAATTTTTTACACGATTTTTCTGGCTAATGTTACAAAAACCTATTTCTTGTGAAGATCATTTTTTTTTTTGATTTTAATGATAATTAGCATATTTAAAGAAGACACTTTGGCCTTTTATATGCAATTTAATTTATGATTCATACATAAAATGTACATACATACATACATCATATGTATATATTAAAGATGAATATTAGATGATTTTTGATACCAACTTTTCACCATGACTAATAACGTTAAAAAGCATATATTTTATTTGAAGAATAATAAACTTTTTTATTAATTTAATGTAAAACACGTTTTTATTTGTTAAAAGTTTATTAGAAAGAGATAGCATTTTATAAAAATTTGGAGCTGAACAAAGATTTTTAACGTCCACTGTACATGTATAAATGTGCTCATGTAATATATAAAAATGAATAAAAATGAAAGTCTAAACAAAGAAAGTAAGCCAATAACCTCAACAAGCATCTAATGAATCCTTAGTACGTATGTACAATGTTGTTTGTATGTATGTACATTTATGTGTGATTTTTCTATGGGTTTATGTATAAAAAAAATCCACCGAGCACAGATGCATATTTTTTTAAGTACCTATAATTATTTAATGTTTAACTTTTTGGAAAACCTTATATTATATAGCTAGATAGTATTAGAAAAATTATGTACATCGATAATGTGTGTAAATTCTGTAAAGTAGAATAGAAATAAATTGAAATCAAAGAAAATTATTTAACACATCACATAGTGTACAAAGTGCAAAATAAATGTATGTATCTATAGGGTAAACTAAAAAAATGTAATGTCATAAAGTGAATTGGCTGCCATTTTTGCTAGCAGTGAAAAAAAAAATTGGATTCTGTTTTTACAGAAAGTATATATTTGAAGGTGTAGAATTACCCGTCACAATATGGAAATCAGAGTGCAATGACATTCGATATCACTTGTAAATATTATGGTACATTATCATATTACTTTTGCCCCACCCTGTAATAGTAGAAGATTTTTTTTCTTTATATGCTGTAATTTATATAAGTTTTCCATTATGTATGTATTTCATTTTATTTTAATTTTTTTATTTATTTAGTTGGGTTTTTTTTTTAATATTTGTTTATTTATTTATTTTACATTTTATTTTAAAATAAAATTCTTACGTAATGAAATAAAAACATTTTGCATATAAACTTACATATCGTATGTACATATATGTGCATACATGTACTACAACCACACATTTCTTTTCCATACGTAACAGAAAAAATAATACGTATAGAAATAAAAGAATACAAGAAAAAAATAGCAAAAAGCACATGGAAAATAAAATTGAAATTAAAATACGATCCTATATTCTAAATATCAAAATAATTTTTATTTTTGTTTTTTTCCCTAGTTTATGTAACGGCAGTATATGGTTTAAAACATTCGAAGAAAATTAAAAAAAAAAAGAAAAAAAACGAAACAAAAGCATTTGGTATTATTCTTACGAAATATTTTGAATAAATTTGATTTGAAATTTAATTAACATTTTCTTTTCCTATAATTTTTTTGTTTGTTCGTTTAAAGTGCTATGTACGTATGTAATTACATATGAAACGACGCGTAACACGTATGTAATATACGGTGTAGAGATTAGTATAACTTCTTTTTGTTTTGAGTTTTTCTTTTATGGGTAACTAAAATTTAAATCATTTATGTAAATAATGCACTATTGTTCTTGATCGTTTTACATATGTATGTATGTGCACATTTATAAGAGTACCTACAATCAAGAAAATTTCTTATCTAATCAAGAGGGATAAAAAATAAATGTTAAATATATAAGAAGAGTATGTCAAGTAATAAAATACAGGAGGCCAAGGCTCAATTTTAGTTGTAGCGTCACAATTCGAATAAATGAGGGAAAGAGAATGTATAATGATAAAATAACATGAAACGTAAGCACACACATTGTCGTATATTCATGTATGTATTATTTTTGATACATTACATAGTATTTATATAATTTATGATTTTAAAATAAATTCAATCAAACATATACATAGTATATGTAGGTAATATACATAATTGTACATTTCAATTACAATATCATTTATATGGTATTAGATTTTTTTTTTTTGTTAAAATTTTCAAAAGCACAATTAAAATTTAACTATAAACTATTTTTGAATAAATAGAAATCCATAATTTGCTTACTTTGATCTTTTCACATAAAGAAAATACATGTTCTAAAAATTTTATACATATCTACATTACGAAAATTTATCAATATTTAAGTGAAATTTTTGAACAGTAACACGTGACAATCGTAAACGTGTAATACATAATGTGACATCTTATGTGTGTACTGTAAGTGGAACAAGTAAAAATGTAATTTATAAGGACCAAGTGGAGGAACCATAAATTATATTCGAGCTCTATACAAGGGCGCATTAGGATAAGTAGACATAAATCATAAATGGGGGGAGAACATATCATGAGGAGACCAAACGATGTTGTGATGAATCGATGGCTATGGTAAGTTTCAAAATGTAAGTCAGGGTGTAGAAGACTGAGTGAGAACATATGACAATCTGCGTGAATAGCATATTAAAGCAAAAAACAGAGGTGTTTGAAAGAGAACATGAAGGAGGCCAACGCTCGTCTTGCGTCTGGACCGTGGCTCCATTGAGTGAATGATTGTAAATGATCAATTTTCTATTTTAAACCCCATGTCCTGCACCGCCACTGTCCGTCCGCCAAGGTTTGACCCCCAAAGTGTGGTCAAGGGACATGCCCCTACCACCCCCCATCATTAGTTTCACCACCCTAGTGTGTGCACCATAAAGTAAACATTTACCCAATAATCGTCAGCGTGATTTTTTTTTTGTTTTTCAATTTAAAAGTAATTGAAACCATTTTCTTTTCCATCAGAATGGAAAATTTATCCAGTTGTGATTTGTTATTTTAATATTGACATATTTATAAATTATGGTTCAAAAACTTTAGCAATTCGATAATAATTTATTAGATAATGTCATCTACATTTTACAATTTAAATTTGCAGTAGGAATATATGTATGTGTATAATTTTTGATTTACTTTTTATAAAAAGTTTACATACTAGAGTATCACTGTTATTCAATATGCACAATAAAAATATAATATATAATGTATGTATACTTTATTTAAATCTGTGAATAAATGTACAAATACACATCTTAAATAAAATAAAATAAAATAAATAAATATTTAAATTTATAAAATATATACGCACTACAATTTATAATTCAAATACATGTATAATATCTAGCTACATATCTATCTATGCATTTGTAAAAATGTATGTTTTTTATATTATCATATAAAATTAAAATTTATAAGCATTACATACAGTGATGAACAAAACATAAGTACTAAATGAATGAAAATTTTCAAAAAAAAAAAAAAAAAAAAAAAAAAAAAAAAACATTTAGAAAAGCAAAACAATAAAAAAAATTAATAAAGCATTCAATTCTGGTGTAATGATGAAAAATTACAAGTTTCAATCATTCATCTAAATGAAGATTCCAAAATGGATGAAGCAAATTTGCAAATTGAAGAAAACATTTTATCACATAAATATTTATTCAATTTTCCAATTTTATTCGAAATCCAGTTATTAATTAGTTACTTGAATATTTTTAATTTCAGTATCAGAATCAATTCATTTCTCATATTTTTCTTTAATATGCATTAAAGATCTATATGTATTTAAAAATTATTATCATTACATAGTTGAGTTAGTGTACAGTGTAGTCAAATTTCTATTAAAAATGAAAATGTTTTTTTTTTTTTAAAAATATTTTTAGCATAAATTTTATATATTTTTATTAAGATAAATAATAAAAATCTTGAGCATAATTTTACATAAAAAGGATTGATGAATAAACTTACAAATTTTCATGATTTTTCAATGTATAAATTTTATTTTGACTGCAAATATTTCGTACACTACTGTATGTATTCATATTCACTACGAATATAATACATATTAAAAAAGTAAAATTAAACTATCACGACTAAAATACGATTAGGTACATATATTATATCGTTCGTTGAATTGATGTAAATATAAAATTTATTTTATATTTTATATGGGATTTTTATACGAAAAATATAAATAAATAAATAAATAAATACGTACACATTGTATACGAGTAGGTATATTCATGAAGAATTCAATTAATGATAATGATAATAATATTAATAATATATAACAAAAAAAAATGTTACATACATAAATATGTATATACATACGTATATATGTATGTACATATAAGTATATTACATATTATAAAACATATGAGTATGTTTTTATGTACTCATTAAATGTATAAAAAAATTATAATGCCAAAGACCTTTTTCAATGATGAAAACTAAAATGAAAATAACAAACAAACAACACCAATACAGCAACAGCAACGACGACGACGATGAAAAAACAAGTAAAATACTTTTGAAAAACACACACAACATAATACTTTGTACACATACATGATGTATGTGTACATATACATTTTTTTTGCGCGTTATATACTTAGTTTGTAGAGTGTATTAGTATGTTTAAGTATGTAATAAAAAAAAATTAATAATGTAATAATGTTAAAATAAGGTATGTAGATAAGCAGCCATAACTAAATAAATATCTACTATATAATGTACATAATGTAGGTATCTACATCTATCCATGTAATAAGACCACCTCACACTATAAAGTTAAACTTTTTTTTGTTAATTATCTTACGTAATAGTTTTTTTTCTTTAGTAATAAACAAATTATTTACAAAAAAAAAAAAAAAATCAATACTGTATGTAAAATTTAAACGCCATACATGTTTGTATTATTTATTGGGTAATACATGTGTATGAAATATGCATTCATATGTAGATATTATGATACATATGATTTTTATAATTTATATACATACATACAGTAACCCAAAAAATTGTTTACGAATTAGAAGAACTAAATCAGAACAAATAAGCATTATATCATGTCTCGGAATCATGTAGACATTATTTAATTATAACTTACATTATGTTTTTCTTTGACTTCTTATAGATACATATGTAACATCATTTTAATCATTACCACTAGTCATCATTTTGGACAGCCACCAATGATATCCTGAACATCAATTTTGAGTTTATATTTTATACAATTTTTGGGTCACTGTATGTTCGTATACATAAACATACATCGCATTATATGCACGTTTATGCAATATTTGTGTAGCAGACATGCTTTTCAATAGAAAGTTCACCTTATTTTTTGTTTCATATACCTATCTGTTTTTCAGTTATGATTATGAACCTTTTGGAGTTCATTTTTACAATTTTTCCCAAATATAATTTACCAGATATTGACTTATTTATGCGTATAATAAACAATTTAATAAATAAATAAAAAACTTAAATATGTATCTAGCATAGAGCTACATATAATGGGTGATTTTTTAAGCGTTTGGTTTTTAATTTTCAAAAAAAATACAGGAAAATTGGAAAAAAAAGTATAAACTTTTTATTGGGGATTAAAAATCAATCCTTGCTATTTACTTTTTAAAGATTATTTCATATAAATGTTTGCCAAGACTATGTTTTAGATGATCCATAAAAGAAGTTCAATTTTGAGTTACTTTTTCGAGCATATCGGTTGGTATCCCACCAATAACATGTGTGATGTTGTCTTCTATATGTAATAACGTGAAATTGGTGCGAAATTTGGTCACTATGGCTTGAATAGCCTGCTCAGTAGGGCGATTATGACGACCATAAAATAGTCGAAGTGCGCGAAATATGTACATTTTTACATTGCACTGATTTTGATAATAAAATTCAATGATTTGTCAGTGTTGTTCGTTTGTAAGTCTTTTCATGATGAAATGGAAATGCAAACTGAACAACTTTGACTTTGACGCATGGCACGAATCACACGTGATTTGTCAAAAACAGAGTGATGAAAAACCAAACAGCAAAAAAATCATCCTATAATATTTACATATGTACCACTACCTCTTATGTGTGTATATTTTTCCAATATTTTTGTATTTAACGAAGAAACAAATTTTCTTAAATTTGTATGCAATTTTTAGGAATGACGTATTATTTTAATATTTTGCTTTAATATCTTTTATCCAAAAAATTTGAATTATAACACCAATAATCATAATAGTGCAATAAGCAATAGCTGATAATATCGACTGACTAATTAAATACCTCCATCCTCCATCCTTCATTCTCCATTCTCCATTACATATAGGCAATTAAAGAAAACATAAATTGAATAGATACCATCTTCCTTTGTATATGCATTAATTTTTACGTGTTAATCAAGGTAAGTTGTTTTTTTGTGGTTCTGTGGCTATGATTATGAGCACATAATTACCATATAATACACTCGTAATACACTGATTTTAGCTAAAAAACCAAATATCAAAAAACAAGGCACCTGATTTCCTAGCAAGACATATATGATTTCACCTTATAATTTTTTCTAACAACAGAACAGACACACAATGTGAGAAAAGACTTGACTAGATGACTATAAACACTTCCTTAAATCTAGGACTTTCTTATCTTCTTCAATGGCATTAAAGAACAATGGTTAATGATCTTTACAGGAAAAACCGTCCCTGTTTCTTCACTTTCTGAACCGATTTCTAGACTTTATTCTACAGTTTAACGTGGATTGCGAACCACTAAGTTGCTGGTAGATAAGCAAGCTGTTTTTTAGGGCTTATACTGATCTTAATTACTTAGAATGATGTAATGCTTTAATAATATTTTGTGTTGTCATAATAATATTATACTTGTTGACTGCAAATAAAAAACGATCTGTTAATGTGCTATTATCTGTTTTTTTTTTAAGTTATAGTAATAGAACGCAGCCATTGCTACCTGTCTACTTATCTACATACTCGTTTATTGATGTGAGATTAGTTTTCAATAATCGACTGTCAATATTCGAAAAAGAAAAAAAAATCATTTAATATCTATCTTATTTTTTTTATAAAATTACTCGCAATTTAATTAATTTAACAAATACATATTTTTTAAATTTCTTGGTATGTAGGTATAATATATGCATACCACATCTGTATTTATCTTAATTGTAGAAGAAAAATATACGATTATTCTCTGGGGAAAAAAAGTGGAAACATTTACATACATGTGAACATGAATAAAAAGAATAAAAATAAGCAATTAAATGAATTAAATTTAATCACTAATTATTGATATTATTAGCCTTCAGGTAAGGATATATACTGTACTACATTGATACACTTGTGAACATGTGTATTATTTAAACAAGAATATAAATGAATTTTAGAATTTTATAATTTTGTACTTTTTATGTGTGTTTGCTGATTCTATATATTGAATTATTGAAGTATATGAAACTTTTAATTAATACTGTTGGAACTCTAATCAATATACACCATATAAAATATATAATTTGTATACATTCTAGATGTATTATTAGTGAACTTCAAATAAAAATAAAAAAAAAAAAAATAATTAAAATTTATTGAAATAATCATGAACTACACCATTGTTCATTTTCAATAATAATAATATATAGATAGTTGGAATTGTTTTTACTTATTTGTTTTGTGTATATTTTTGAAATAAAGTTTTTTTTTTATATTTTTACGCTATAGCATATATTATACGTATGTCGTATGGTATGAATGTAGCAATATCTATACATATATACTCTTAAATTTATAAGATTCCAAGATATATCATATAAATAGTAAACTGCAAATTATAATAAATTGGATACTAAAAGTGGTATTTAATAAGAGAATCATTAATGACAATGATCGACGAGTAAATTTTTATATAAGTACACATACAGCCATCAAAATTCAATTAGATCCACTTAATAGAATTTTGCCGAAAAATAGTTGACTGTCTTTAAATTTTCCACCCTTAAAAGTATTGTGTTTGTAATTTACAATTACTATATGAGCAAATATCTGGAAGGTTTTCTAGCAAGCCTATGAAAAAAAATCATCTGAGAATGACATACGGAACTGTAAACGAGAATAGGGACTGAAGGAGAAGAACAACCACGCGAGCTGCATCAGATTTTGTCACGAATTGAATATCATAAAATACATTAAAATCGAGTGAGGTATTTTTAAAACGTATGTCAATGAACAGAATCATCAAAAGAAAATATTCAAAGATCAGCTTGGGAGAATTCAGAAGTAAAGATAGACAAAAAATAAATTGTTTCTTGGACAACATCAGTCATAATATTAGGCAGCTCAGAATTGGAAACTTGAGAATGAAGGCATTGGATGGAGACAAATGAAGACTGATTATGGAGTCAACTAAGGACGATACACAGCTGCAGTATTTGGCTGTTAATGATAAATTTATAGCTATTACATATTACAAACAAATTACTGGAAATCACTTTTTTAAATTAAATTGATATAATAGGATAATGTAGCACTAACATTAATCTTTCTTAAAAAAGGAAAAATTCAAAGTGGATCTAAATGAATTTCGATGACTACGTATTGCTATGTAGTACGTGTAGTATACTTATGGCAACAATACAATAAGCAATTAATTGCATTATTATTATTTTTTTATTACACATATAATCGTTATGTCATTATTTTTTTTTACTAAAAGCTTATACTATCTGTACTTTTGATTATGTAAGCTTTTAATCAGTTTTTTTTTCATTCTCCAATTATTATTTAATTTTAATTGTTGTCAGTACCATTTTGCTTTTTTAATGTTTTTCTTTTTTTTTTAATTTTACTGCAAAAAAAAACAGATTAACAATTGAATTCAATTATGTAATCTGATATGCACGTAATCAAAAATATTCGTTATATTTTGCGTTAGTTAATACAATAAATACACATGCGTATAGTACATTTATTATACGCTTACGTGCTGTTTCTAAAATACTGACACTTTTATATATGTATCTGGGAATAGAAAAATTCACTAAGACGCGAGTATATTTGTTCAATATAATTTCGACTTGTAAAATTACATATTATTAAATTACACAACAATCAAAAAAGTAATGATGTGTTTACTTTTCTAGTATGTAGTTTGAATTTTTAATTGCATACCTGTTTATATATAAAAGATCAGACACTTAAGATGGACAGGATACTTTAAGATTACAGGAAGCCTACAAAATTAATTTTACATCAAGATTCTACAGTAAAATGATAAATGATTCATCCTGAGAAAAAATTTCTGAAAGTTGTCAAAGAAGATCTCGAAATTCTGGATGTAAGGAATTGAACAACATTTGCGTCAACAACAGAAATCGTCCAGAATGGCACGAGATATTGAAGAAAGCCGGGGCGAATGAAAAGCTACAGATGTCAAGATGATGATGAATTTTAAAATTTGTCTACATTACACTACAATGTGTATAGTAAAAGATTTCAATAAAAATTTCAATTATTTTCAAGGATTTTTTAAATTTTCAAAAATAAATTCCTCCAAGATTAATCCTCATATTGGAGCAACGTTAAAGCAAAGACGATATAAATCACAAAATTTAAGATCTTTGATTAAAGTTCAAAAAAAATTAATGAATGAAAACAAGTGTTTTTAAAAATTAAAATTTTTATATGTGTTGCACATGCTTGTATGTATTATCCAAAAATAAATGTACATATTACATTATAATTGTGTACCTACATCTACATATATAGTATATAATGTTCGTATGTATAAACGTAAACATACATATTCGTATACAAATACTCCACCTCTTTTTTTTTTCTCAAGCAAATTTAATCTTTTTTACAGCAGATTAAACTTTTAATAATCAACAGAAAATAAAAATTTGAAAAAAAAAAAATAAAATTCAAGGGCTTTATTTTTTTGAAAAAAACTAAAAAAAAAATAAAAATTTTCTATTTCAAAAAAAATAAATAAACAACATAGTACGTATACATGTTAAACATTTTAAAATATCACGTAATACAACATATGTACGTAATATATGTATATGTTTATTTATTCATTTATTTCATTTTATTTGTACTTTATTATCTTGAATGCGAGGGACATAGACCTACATTCTACATATTATTAATTTTGAAAATTTTACACCATGTTAATATGGAATATATTAACTACATGCATGCATAGGTATACATATAGGCAAACACATATACTATACTCGTGTGATATATCATATAGTTATATAAGTAAGTAACTATGTATTTGCAATAGAACTATAAGATAAGATATTGTAAATTGTACGAGTGTCTATTCTATAGCCTAAAAGATTCAATATAAATCATACATAATTCGAAGACAACAACAGTGATAACATAACAACAATAATAATTGTAACAAAAGAAAAATTTATAATAATATATTTTCAATGTATTGTACAGATATCAAATATAAAAATAATCAGTAAAATGACATATACATATGTATATAATCATTTAAAAATACCCACATAGAAATGTAGTAATAGTATATACATAATACAGTTGACTCTCGATAATTTGAAACTCGTTAATTTGAATCTCTTGATAATTTGAAGTTTTTCCCGGTCCCTTGAAAAAGTACTCAATAAATTGAAAAAAATTAATATGATTTGATTCCCTCGGTAATTTGAATTTGTAGGAATAGAATTTAGCTCGATATTTTATAATTTGAAGTTGGGCTTCTCTACTCTTTATAATTTGAGTTTGCAGTCTTATAAGTCTCATTTCAAACGCCTTATTTTAATGTTTGACATGTGTTATTAATTTTTAAGCCAAAATGAGTCCGAGAAAGAACAAGTGTCTTTCCATAAGTGAAGAAAAGCGTGTGATTCGTGGAAGTAGAAAAATACACGCTCACTCAAAAGAAAATTACATACTTTTTTTTTTCAAAATAAACATTTATTATTTGTGTAATAAAAATTACGAATTTTAATCAAACTCTTGTTTACTTGAATTTTTTTTTTCCATTTCCCTCTTGGTTATTTGAACTTTTATTATTTTGAACTCTAGATACATAATTTGAACTTTTTCTGTGGTCCCTCGGATTTTAAATTATCGAGAATCGACTGTACGTACATTTTTGATGGAAAATTTATAAAGTGTTCGTATTCAATGGTATGTACATATTTAATTATGGAATTTGAAAGCAAAAAGTAAATAAAATTATTTTGAAATTTTAAATTTATTCAAAACACCACATATGTATGTATGTGTATACCACGACATAAATTCTCACATATAAATATGTATGTTTATACTCAATACTCGTATATTTATGTATACATTTTTATACCGAAAATTGTGTAAAGATCCATTTCATTTTGAATATCAGGTATTATTTTTGAAAAATAAAAAAGTCGAAATTTACATTTTGTAAGGTCCTTCATTCGTCTTCATTCGAAATAACTTTTGAAAATTAAATTATTTTTATGGATCAATCAGAAAAATAAATTGTCCAGATCATCTTCAGTAATCTAATACTATTGACACAATGTAGAGATAAACAATGGTTATCTCAGTTTTCTGGTTTATCTTTGCAATAACCGACTTTCAGAACTCGGTTAAGTTAACCGAGTTTCTAGAACTCAGTTATCTTGTTGACCAAGTTCGAACTCAGTTATCTTTGACGTTTGTGTTATTTTTTTTTATATTATATTTAAACAAACTGTCAAACCAAATTTCAGCTAACATGCTGACTAGATGAAAAAGAATTAGTGTTTGAATTTATCTCGACAGGTTTCGTATGAATACATAAACTAGTTCACCTCAATTTAAATGTGTCACCCATACCAGGTTATCGATAAACCATTTGAGATAACCATGGTTCATCTCTGCAGTGTGTCAATAGTATATAAGTATGTACATATATGTACATACATGGTTATAGTTTCATGAAATTTGAATACGATCTTCACATTTTTAGTATGTACATAATAATGCTCGTATAAATATAAGTCGAATAGGAAGATTAAAGTCCATCAAAGATTGTAATGCCATGAATGAAAATAAGACGAATTCGTAAACGTAAAATGAAGAACAAAATTTTATATTTCATACCCGTAAACACGCTGAAATTTTAGAAATTTGGTTATAATTTCATCGAAATTGATTAAAACTTAAAACCGATCATTCTATGTGATTGGGTGTGTTTCTTTACTAAGTGTGGTTCGCAGTTATAATAAAACTGTTAGGTGCAACTTGCGAATACATCATAACATTAAGTCTGAAAATCAAATCACTTCAATTATGCATTATAAATACTTACGTTCATATTCATATCATCAAAAATTTTACATTTTCAAATACGGTATCATCATTTTTGTATATTTATTCTGTATGGTATAATTTTTATTTCAAAAATTATACGTAGGTATACAAATAAATGATATAAATTCAATCCATATATTAAATACATACATATATTAGGTACTCATAAATAAATATAATTTTCTAAGACATATATGAATCTTGTTGCCGTGTTATAATGATAATAAATAAATTATTGTTTACAAATCTATTTAGGTACCAATTAAATTTTATTTGAAAACAGATTAGATTAGATAATAAAAGGAGCAATCATATCAAATGATGAAAATGATATACATGTAATCGCATGTATTTATGTATTATATGCTGTGTGTTATTTTATTTTTTATTTAAAAAGTAAAAGTTTTCTTTAAAAGTAAAAGTAGCCGAAAAAATAAACAAAAACCAATATAAAATTTAATCACAAGAATAGAAAGGCTAGTATACTTACGTATATCATCAGGTCAGAAGAATTTATTTCATCAAACCATTTTGCAGAAGCAAATGTGAGGAAAGGTCTATATTGGACCAAAAGATTTTAAACTTACTAGATAGATACCTTCGAAAGGAAGATACTAAAGGTTAGAGCTATAATCGACCTTGCTAACATAGGAAACATGGCAAAAAGTAACGAATGTTAAAACGTCACATTTGGTTAACTATACCAATAGCATAGATATTATATTAAACAATAAGCAATACGAATTTCACAAAATGAGGTTATGGCTTATGTTACTTATGTCATGTACGTTCTCGATCGTACTGCTTACTATGTCGAGCTTATGTTAAACGATTTTTTAACGATTGTCGGCAATGTCAATTATAGTTTAGTTCATTGATTTGGCTGTGTTCGTATAGCCGACATATGCATAGTATAGTCTATGTCAGCTATGTCGATTATAGTTCTGTCTTAATATATATCATCGGTACAGTTAATGAGGATGTGTTTTGGAGAAATAGATACAATCTGGAATTGTATCAAATATATGACAAACCACTGCTCTCCATAATTTATTCAATTACTAAATAGATTACGCTGAGCAGGATATGTAGTATGCATGCCAGAAATACGTATTCCAAATAGTGTTTGACGACAGGTGGAATGGAAGGCAACATATTGCAGGGTAGACCTAGAAAGCGATGGTCAAAAGCTGTTAGTGAAGAGGCGAGTTCTTTACTTGATATAAAAAACTGAAGAACAGCATCGAGAAGTCAAGAATCTTAGAAGGAAAGTCTACAGAAAATCAAAGCTCAATTAGGGCTGCAGCGCCATATAAATGAATGAATTAGTAGTAATGCTTCGGATTATGATATATGTACGTACTGTCGAAAAATAAATTAAAACCAAAACTGATAAATACGAAATATTCTGTCCAAAATTTAATTTTGTTCATAAATATGTATGTAGATTATGTGCCCTATGTATTTATATCTAGATTATATATGTACATATATAGGTGGTCTCATAAAATGACATATTGTACATACGCCGTAAATAAATTTAACATATAGTCCAAGGTCTTATCAACTTACTGATCTAATTAGAAATTACCCTATAATTGGGTACAATAATTTTTTTTCATTATTTTTTTCTAAAAAAAAATAAAATTTTAAATAAAAATATAAAACACAGCTTTTATATTTGTTTTGTTCTATAATTTAATTGAAAATTAGCACTACAAGTATATCAGTAAAATACTGTAAGGGGTATGTATTACATCAATTAATTTGCAATTCTATACTCTATTGACTAATTGTAATGCATAGACACTATTATTACTAAGCAACAAACATTTACACTATAAAAATGAAAATAAATAAAAAATAAAATTATACAATTGAAAATGAAATGCATATATGTATATGTATATACATTACTAGTATCACCTATTCACCTAGTACCCAACATTTCTTAATCATTTTTACACTGTTCTATATACTGACCTACACCAATAAATAAATACAATATTATATTATAATTTATGTACATTATGTATGCACGTATGTAATGCATACATAAATATAAATAAAAATCTTTTCAATAAAATTTTTCTTTTTTAAATGTTTATTTTCTAAGAATATAGATGCTCATATCTCATATACATATAATGTGCACTTAAATAGAAAAAATGACCTGCATCACCTTTCAAACAAAACATACATATTCATATATCGTCGTCTTATGTATGTAGGTATGTACAATAATATGTATATTGTTCGTCCGTATTTGTTCGGGTGATTTGTTTACGAAAGTTTCTTCTTATTATAATTTATTTTTATTTTGAAGTGAAGAAATGGCATGTATTTTGTTCCTTTAAATAATTCTTTTCTTTTTTAGAAAAAGTTTCTTGTAATTTTTTTTTTTTCGTTTTATATATATATATGTTTTTATATATGTATTCTATAAATAATTAGTACATTTTGATTAGAAATAAAATATTAAAAATAAATAAAAACTAAATGCAAACAGTTTTCAAATACACTCTAAAATTGTACGTATATAATGTAGATGTATGTATGTACTTTACATATACCTATGTATATATTGTAATATGTATTATATATGTTACATATACATATTAAAGACATACTCGTATATACATATATGTACCTACATGCATGTACATTCAATTGTATTGTACTGCTGAATTTAACTATGTACACTGAATGAAAATAAAGTTAATTATATAAAAAAATTCAATTAAAATCATGCCAAATGATGATTTAATTAGTGTGAAAATAAAATATCGAATAAAAATTTTGTATAAAAAAAAATAATGAAAATGAATGCTTAACAAAACAAATGAAATACATATTTACGAGTATACATTACACGATATGTAGAATAAATAATAGAAGCAATCATTTTGTGTTTCGATATAATTTGTGCACTTTGTGCAGACAGAAATATAGATGTAAATTACAGATTTGTGCAAATTACAGTAGTTCACAAAACATAAACATATGTAATGTACATATTATTGTCACTGAGAATTTCATCTGACGTAAGATTTATATTAAAATGCATATACATGCGTTGTGTTGTTCAAATATGTTACTAATGAACAACAGGCTCAATGAACGCAACAGATGTAATGCAAAATGTTAACCAACTTTCAACTTTTCATAAATATGTACATATGTACGTTAAAGCATGAAATTATAATTAAAAAATATAATTAATTAATGATTTTAACGTCATCATTTGAAATTGAAATTAAATTAAGAAGTTTGTTTGAAAGTGGATAGAAATTTGTAAGTACATAATTGGCAATGCTGAGTGTTTTTTTTTATTTATTAAATTTTTTTAAACTTTTATGATTGCGTGTAGAGGAAATAGTGGTAATAAAAATTTAATTTTTTATCTAAAATCGCAAATTTTATGGTTAGAACCACAACGTTGTTTTTTTTTTTTATAAATTATAAAAATGAACATGTAAATATTTTATTAGTATGTTAGTATATAGCTTTTGAGTGATTAATTTGTTTTTATGGACTCGAATTTGAAATGCAGTTTTATAGAGTAACAGTTACATAAGTAATACCGTAATACCTATACTATCTACTATGTATATGTATAATCGAATAAGTTTGTAGATTCTTTTACCATACATATGTATGTATGACTCGTTTTCGAGAATAATGGACTTGATTACTTTTCAAATTTTTATATAATTTAAAAATATTTATGTATATGTACATATTTATCTGTATTTGATTGGGGGCTTGAATAGCTCGATGGTTAGGTGTCGGTCTTGTGATCTTGAGATCACGGTTCGAACCCCAGTCAGCGCGCTACTCTTGCCCAAGTCGATCATTAATTTTCCATCAGCAATGTACACCAGTAACTGATTACTGATGATAAACTGGATGATATATCTGACAAAAATTACTGATCGGCGGTGCCATAATGGACTAAGTATCCGTGTGCACTTAAAAATATACTATATACATTGTATGTATATATGTATATAATAATAATAATAATAATAAAATCTGTATTTGACTTTATTAAAAATGTAAAACAGTAAAATTTAGAAATATAATTGCGTCATTATACGAAAAACAAATGAAAAGAAATTCGAATTATTAATTTCAATTAATTTTTTATTTTCTTAATTTTTTTTTTTTGAATTTTTCATTTCCGTATAACTTTTAATCAATATACAATACAATCATAAACAAAATGACGGTATGTCTTATGTGCATACATATACATAATTTATGATTTTTAAAATTTAAAAAAAAAATTAAAAAAAGAAAACTAAAAATTTTAAATTAATTATGGTTATGGATATATCTGTATGCGTGCAACATGTTATAAATTATTTATTTTTATTAAATTACAGCTGTATCCACATGATTGAATATGTTATTTCTCTGTAATTTTTATTACTTATAGGTACCACATTATATGTAGTTATGTATTATAGGTATACATATGTATTTTTTATAATAATTTGTGCTAATGGAGCGGTTGGGTCGTCTCGTCATCATTATCGTCGATTGATTGCTTTGGTTCGGTTCGGTGTCAATACCGAAGTTGAAGTATTTAAAAGTAAAAATGAAACAAAATTAAATTACATATACAAATTCACATATATGTATGTACTTATGTCCGTCATATTACAACATTTTAATATTTACAACAAAATAAAAGAAAAAATACAGAAAAAGAAAATTGAATTTGAAAAAATTTATACATACATACATATATTTTAAAATTGTATGCTTGCTTGTATTTCTATTTATCACCATTATTATTTAAATAGCTTGTTTTGAATTAAATTAGATATTATATTATAAGTAATATACGAAAGAATTTTTATAAGCATGAATGTTTTTTTTTTTCTTTCGAAACGATTATATTTTTGTATATAAATACTAGATTGATTCATAGTCTACCTACTTGCAAGTAAAATGAATATAATATACACATATAATGTAACAATAAATTAATATAAAAATTTGTACATTGTACGAGTACATACATATATATAATGTAAGTGAGTAGGTCTATTATACATATACAGACAAATATCAGTGCTTACATATACAACATACATATATTGTATGAGTATATAATATAATGAAAATTTTCATTCCAAATATCTGTATAATCTACTATACTATGCATCTAATGCAATAATGGATGAAAATAATAGGAACACAGTGATTTAAAAAATGCACTGAACAACTAAAAAAATGTAAAATATTTAAAGTTTTTAGTACTATATATATATCGGTACCTACCATACGAAATCTACATATAAAATTCGAATAAGTATCAATAGTTTCAAAATACAGTTGCTCTCTTAAATATTCAGACGACTAAATAATTTCAATTTTTTTGTAATTTAGGTATACATAGAAATTGTATATTGATTGAATCATCAAATAATAATAAAATATAATCAATATATAATATAATTATAAATTGTAAATTAATGTTTATCATTGGGGTGCATTTAAATTAAACACGTCCGAATTACGACCTACCTCAATGAGCAATATATTAATTCATTTGACTTTTTTTTTATTATAGTATCATTTGTAACAAGTTTGGTTTTTCTCTTAATTTTGATTTTTATTTAAAAATCAAAAACCAAAAATTTGAATTTTCATTATTTATTAGTATGAATTTCATTTATATTTTATTCATGCATTACATACATATACATTTATGTTATTATAATTATATTAATCATATTATTTTTTGAATTACTGCTGTTTATTTTATTTTAATTTATTTAATTCAATGTAAAATTATTTTTCATTTAAAGTTTTCTCATTATTCCTACTATCATTGTTATATTTATAAGTATTATTACTATATGTATTTTTATTAAATTTCAATCTCGTGATAATGATGATGATATTTTTTATTATTGTAAAATCAACAACAAAACAAAAACATTGACAATATCAACATCATCATCGTCACCACCACCATAAAATCAATTTAAATGGAACTGGTTTTCTTTTTTTTAATAGGCTATACATATCTGGTGATACGACTAAAATACAACAGATAGGAAGAAAAAAATGAAAAATATTTCATATATCTACATATAAAAAAAATATATTATTTATTTTATTTTATTTATTTATTTTATTTTTTTGAATACCAAAATCAAATTAAATATGTACAATAATGTACATACAAATGGGCACATATGTATATAGTATCATATAACTTTTCAATTTATGTAAATAAATTTGCTATTACATTATTTTTATTTATTATAAATAAATATCATGATAAAATACATATACCAGTACTACTACATTGTAAAATTTAGAGAAAAAAAACACATTTTTAACATGAAAATTTTATTACATATAAACATTTATTGACATTTAACAATATACGAATATACATACATATATACATACAATGTGTATATTTGTTTCATATTATATTTTCATTATATTCAGTTTTTAATTTGTCGATTGGTTAAGAAGAAGAAAAATTCAACCATTTTATTTTTTCCTCACCATTTTCAATATTTTCCCATTTCCATTTTATTTGATTTACATAAGTATGTAATTTTTTCTTTATCATATAGTATACTCATATTAATTTTTTAAAATTATAATATAATTTATTTTAAAAAGTAAAATCAAACTGAACAATCTACGAAAATATTGACTTATGTATGTATGTACATTACAAAATAAAATATAACTGTGAAAAACAAATCTGAAAAGCATACGAATATATATACATACATGTATAGAATGCATAAGAAAATAGAAAATATTTTGTTATCAATAATAGACAATGTTTGTGTTAATTCTCTTATCCCATAATAAATAGAATATTATATGAACGATTTATAAAAGATATGAAAAACGCTAGACGTAAGCTATGAGACAATAAACAGAATAGAAATCTGTGACAACTTAGAACTCCCAATCCCAATAATTAGGAATAAGACAAGGGTGAAAGGAGAAGAAGTACATAGCTTCCTCCCAAAATTGACAATTATTGTTATTGTTTGGCAATATGTACACTGAATAGAAAAAACTTAAACCAAATGATAAATTATTGGGAATAAATTTTAAAAATTGGCCTTTTAATTTTTACTAATTAGATAATTTTTTAATTGAATTAAATTCAAATTTAAAAACAAAAGTACATCCCCATATCAATTTGATCACCCTATAATAGTAATATTAATAATTTTAGAAAATGAAATTAGTAATTGCTTATCAGTTAATTATCCAAATATTGTTTGAAAACTGAAATGTAAAAATACAATAATGATTAAAATTGAATGTTAAGGCACCTATACAATATTAACAGTATTAGTTCTGCACAAGGCTAAAAAACTTGATAAATTATGAAGTCTTATGATATATGTTACTGCTTTATTCAAAACTTCTCTTCAGTCTTTCTCTACTGTAACTGCGGTACGGTTCATCCCTTTCATCCCATTAATAGTCAGCCATTCTATGATTTTAATATCCTGGTGATATTCCTCTCGATGTTCTTCACTAACTGCACCAAGTTTTTCAGGAAAGAAATTGATATGCGAATGTAGAAAATATGCAATTTTATATTCATTTTGCAACACATTTTTTTGAAATTACCAAGCATGATTCTCACTTTTTTCCAATAAAAAATCACGTGTAACTTCTTATACACCCTCCATAGCAAAATTTCATGTTCTAGCAAATGATAGAGAACAAAATTACATTTCTTTTGATGTGCTATAACAAGTAATTTGCAATTCCGTTATAAACAAAAAGAGATCCTGAATTCAAAATTTATGGTAAATTTTTTGAAAATTTTTGAGAAAAAATTAGATTCCTGGAAGAAAAATGCACTATGTTAATTTTTTTTTTATTTTTGACCCTAAAAGGAAAAAGTTTTCTCTTCCAAACAAAAAAAATCCGAGTTCGAATAGATGACTCGTTACCGAGTTATTTAGAAGCAATTATCCGCAGAAGAGTTAAAAATGTGCATATCATTTTCTCAGAAAATGGACGTGATGGAATGTTTTTAATATTTTTCTCGTAGATTGGGTCCTAATACTATTTAAACTATTTAATTAAATTCTTTGGAAAATTTCGCAGTAAGTAATAATATTTTTAAAAAAGTTTGATTTTTAAAAGAGTATAACTGTTTGCAAATGAAAATGAAATGTCATTTTTAAATCGATTTAATTTGAATCGCTTAATTACAAAGTGTATAAACACATTGGGATGGGTTCAGAATAAAACCAGTCATAAATCGATTTATCTTTTATGTCGATTTAAGTGAGGGCATATACATGGTAAATAATACACTGCATATATACGCATTTCGTACATAATGTACATTTACATATATATTTTATATGTGTATACATAGATGAAGATATGTACATAATACATAGAGTTGAATGTTTCTGTATTTTATTTATTTTTGCACAATGCAAAATATCACTTTCACTTATAGAATAGCTTGCAATTAATTAAAAAAATTGCTCTCTGCATACAATGAATATTTTTTTATATATTTCAAGCTTGAGCTTTTAAATTCAAAAATAGCACATACGTGATACGTATATATAGCACGTACGTTATATAACCCAATATTATCTATATATGTACATACAATTAATACAATGCAATAGGTACAATAGGACATGTACAACAATGCATATAGACATAACACATATGCTTATTATAACAAATGTTGTTGTTTACATATGGTTGGTTTGGTTGTTATAATAAAAATGAATACATGTATGATTGAGCACTTGTAATTTATATTGTGCGCAAAAAAAATTTTCAAAACGTTTTCAAACGTATCTTATTTCTTTTTTTCTTTTTTTAAGAATAAAAACAAATACATATGTATGTGTATTATATACGGGTGAGGTACAATTATGTAATTGTGTAATGTTTGGCAAAAAAAAAAAAAAAAAAAAAAAAAAAAAAAAACAAAAAAAAATAACCGGCATCCGGTGTATATATGTATATACATATAATAATATTTATTTGTATCTATCTATACGTTCAGTGCATATATGCATATTAGCAATTATGTACACGTAATGAAATCAATTTAAAATAAATTATGAAATTCTAAATATCAGCTATAATCAAAAATTAATTTTATCATGTACCTATGTATATGTACACAAAATATTCGGCAATTATTATGTATATAATTAACAACCCATTATAACCCACTTCCTACAAAATATACATATAGGTATATATGATTACAAATATCTACATGTACACATAACACATATAATATGTACAATTCATATATGTATATACCTACCTAGTTATAATGTAGTATCGTATATTATATTTATATGTATAAATAAATAAAGTAAAATTGTAGCTTGTAGTGCTACGAATAGAAAGAGAAAGCATTTTAAGTAAATAAAAAAAAAAAATAAATAATTAAAAAAAATATTATAGACATGTGAAATACTAAATGACTAAATTGTTCAAAAATAGATTTTTTTTTAGATTAAAATTTTGCGGAAAAATTAAAAAAAATTATAGTAGTAATAAGGAAACATAAGGAAATATAAAAATGAATATACCTAACAGTATAATTGTGAATTTTTTTTCGTTCACAATCTCTGAAATCTTATCAATCTATCATCATTATCGTTTTAATTTGTCATTAAAATTTATTTACATTAGTTGAGGTTGAGAAGAAAATTACAAAAAAAAAAAAGAAAAAGAAAATGAACAAAATAATAAGTACATAACATTACATATAAATATAAGTTTTTATTAACAATTAAAAATAATTTTAAAAATTAATCTATTTTCAATCAAGATTGTAAATAAAAATTTTCAATTATTAGGTATTATTTTTTTTTTTTTTTTTTGATAGACATTTAGGAGGTGTATTAATTATTATTATATTACATACACGTTACATTATACATAATTAAAAATGCAAAATAAAAATAAATTAATTAAAAAAAAATCATAAATACCTACAACAGATAAAAATAAAATGAAATATGGAATGATGCTTGATTTTTTCTGTAAATATTTTTGTTTATTTTCAAATTTAAACGAGAAAGGTAGATACAAAAAGAAAGAAAAAAACAAATATCAAGAATTTTAAGTAATTTTGTAAATAAACAAAAAGTTCTGAAATCAGAAAGAGCAAAAAATTCATAATAAATAATATAAAATTCGATCATTTGATTTTTAAATAAATTAAGAACGAAAAATATAATGAAATGAAATAAAACTGAAAAGAAAGAGGAAAAAAACATCAACAAGAAAATGTTTTTTTTTTGTCGTTTTTTTGAGTAAAATTTTTTGACTCATCTGAGTGTACATTTATTTATTATACATATACAATACATAGTTGTAATATGTACATACTGTAAATACTGAGTATATTTAGAGAAAATATTAAACAAACACATATGTTTTATAACTTAAAAAAAAAAAAAAAAAAAACAGGAAAAAGCTTCAATTTCAATATGTAGGTATGTGCTCATCTCATATGTACACGTCGTAACATACTACATACACGTTACTCAATTATTTTAAGGTGACCACTTTTAATAATTTTTTTTTCTTCATCATTCATATGATATGAAAGTATGCATATTATGTAGATATTATGTATGTAGATACTTTATGTACATATTATGCTCCTATCATATGTGAATTTAAGGACAAAAAAAATCATCTGTTTTATATTATATTATACATAAATAGATACGTACTTTATATACAACTTAAATTTATTGAATATTTTTTTATGCATTACTGACATTACGAAGGTATTTAAAAATTTTAAAAAAATTTTATTTTTGTTCATAAAATTGATTGTAAATTGAAATTTTCATTAAAAAAAATCATCAAAAACAAAGATTTGTTAGTCACATTCGAATCATTCGATAAGCATTGAACCGAACAATATATGTATACTATGTATGACATTAATGAGAACTTACACAAATGAGTCGTTTTCATCGGAAAGTGTTATAAAGTCTATTTTGTATCAATGGTAAAAATTTCGTAGCAGATTCCATTTAGTCATTATTAACTAATTTTTTATTAAAAATAAACTTATTACCATTTTTAAAGGAAATGGATTCAAATTCATAGATTGGTATAATATTAGATAATTTGGAATGCATATAATATGTATATATGTACATGCATACATACACGTATGTATCGTACTCGTACACCTATATAATAAAAACATTTTAATAAACAAAATAACACAAGTAGGTTTTTTTTAATAATTTCTTCAACTGAAACTGAAATTATGATTGTTGACGACAATCCAACCGCCGCCCCCATTCAATATTTTTGTTTTTTTATAATTACCCAAAATAGATACAAAATGAATGTATCATTCATATTGCCTCAGAATATTATAGGTACATATAAATTTATGTACATAGTTTTTTTACGGTAGCGATTAAAAGCAACATATATATATAAGAGATATATGTAGGTATATGTCGTGTATGTAACGTACGTATACATATATGAATGAAGCATACATATATGAATAAGTGAAAAATAATAAAAACAAAAACAAACAAAATTATATCTTACTCATTCATATTTTTAATTTCGGTTCTGTACTTATTTACATAGGGTGAGTTTCAAAACGTATAAATACCGTCTCGATGCATAATCAACAGTTTCAAAACGATAACACTTAAATCGATGACAATGTCTACAGTTTCAAAACTCATTGTGAATGCATCTGATACGCATCTGTCAAGCAATCTACGCATCCAGAATTTTTATGATGCAAAATAGATTTGAATAGATTTTTTTCTCAGTAGCATTTCAATGATTTATTTTTATATGAATTTTGTCATATAGAACTAAAGGTCAGTCTGTTTTAAACAAAAATTTTGTACTTTTATGATGATAAATTGAATTTTTAATTTGTAGTGTTTTAGTATTAATGACAAATTCCAAAAAAATGGAGAGTAGGTATTATATTATACGAGTACTTACACTGAAGGTGTTTTTGCTCATCGAAAATGGCTATAAAATATGTCATCCTGATATTGTTTAATTTTATTAAAAAATTGTTTCACCTTTTTTGATTTAGTATAGAGAATGAATTAATTGAATTTTAAAATTATGTACTGCAGAAGGTGAACCATTTTTCTTGTTGTCAAAACAAAGCAACAAATTCGTTTCAAAACGTCAAAGTTGTAGAACTGCAATATCGATGCGAAACATTAATGCTGTTTTAAAAATTTGCATCACGACTGTTTTGATGCCGTATCACAACACATTTTTGAGGCGTTTTGAAACTCACCCATAGTTACATCGCACTCGAACGTAGATATTGAGTTATTGTTATTTACTTACGATTTTATATGTAATCCAATTTATTTAGTCGATACTGTGACTGTGAGTGTCTGTGATATCTGTGAGTGATGACACCCGCTTTGGATTTATATTTATTCAATACAAAAAATGCAATTCAATGCAGAACACATTGTTAAGTACATACATATTTCGCAATTTAAAAAAAAAGTTACTTATGTTCATTATTTTCTTCATAGTATTGGTATATTATTATAATATTTTTGAAATAATGTATGTTTACGTATCTTACAATCTATGGAAGAAAATATTACATACTCTAGATTAGTTAGGTATACAATATGCAAATTGCAAACAAAAAAAAAAAAATTCTTGCAAATTACATATTTATTTTCTTTAGAAAAAAGTGCTCTAAAATTATTGTAATATGTATTTACTAAACTCCAAAAAAATATATATACATACATATGTAATATTCCAGATAACAATCATATGATGTACATACACACATATATGATTCATATGTATACATTATACATATTGATATTATATCCATACATGTATTAATTATTAATACTATAATATTTACATTTTTGTTATTGTATTATATTTACATTTCATACATGTGTCTATAAAACAAATCATTTTTTCAACTACACCACTCCACTTCACTACTTCACTCGATCATTTTTAATGAATTTTAATATGTCTGTTTTACCAAGTTTTACCTATTCAATAGTGTGAAAATGTGAATCGGAATTATTTGGTTGTTGTCAAATTGTCATACACATTTGTATGTAATCTCTTCATACATGCCGTCATAAACATGACCAACCATATGGATGGATATGTACGTGATATTGATGATATTTTTTTGTTGAGCTTTGAATAATTTAAAGTAACAATAAGTTTAATTAATTATCTATATGTATATAATGCACTGTGTATATATGTACCTATGTGTTATTATTGGCCCATTACAAATACATACTACAAAGCGAGCATATTACAAAATTATAAATTATAAGCATAAACAAATTAAAAACAAATTGTAAGGATAAGGACTACGTCAACCATACAATTATATATTTAACATCTAATGAGTAATAAATATTTTCACTTTTTAAATGCAGCTGATTACAATAAATGATAGTGTCTCAACCTCAAGTCTCATGGAATTAGGTAAGATACTCTGTTAAAATCAAATTCTTCCTTTTATTCACAAATAAATTTAAAAGAATTGCTAATCTTTGGTCAGACATTTTTTGTTGTTTAATCGATAAAATGTCATAAATTACAAATACTGCCTGGAATACAATGATGATCATTTTGTCTGTTTCAAATTTTCCTTTAATAGACTAAAAGACCGAAAAATAAAATTTATTTTATTAAAAAAATTATTTTATTTATTCAAAAAAAAAAAAAAATTCATTAAATAGGTATTCATAAATCAAAAAAGGAAATTGAATATCATCACATCATCATCATCGTCTTATTATTTTTGAATTCGCTTTTTGAGCTTTATTTACGTGTAAAATAATACGTGCGAGAATACATATATATGTACATATCATACATATATACATGTACATACATATATAATGTGTCCATATAAAGTGGAAAATTTCTTAATAAACATCGAATAATAAAATATGTACATATAATATATATACATATATGAACATCATGTAGGTACATACATAAAATACATTATAATGTAAAGTAGCACACACCACAACACGGCACATAAATTCTTCGTCATTCTTTTTTTTTGAACACCCATTATTATCATTATTACGAACATGAAGTTGAATTTCATCAGCAATAGCCAGCCAGCCAAAGTAAATGTAGACGTAGAATAAAGAGATTACAATTACAATTATTGTCAATGAAATTATACCAATTTTTTGTACAAAATCAATTGCAGAATGCAGATGCAGCCATTCAAAACAAAATAACAAATTCAATCAACCGTTCAAATTTACCAATACTAAATATTATTATTATGTTATGTACTATTGGTACTATCTTATTATGAATGTACATATGTACATACATGAGTACTGTTTTATTTGGCTATGCTATCATCATTAAATTACATATTACATTCCATAATTCATACTATCTCCACTATTCAATTACAACAATAATCATCATCATAGGTGCCATTGCATTGGTATCGTTTATCATTTATTTTATAAATAAACAAACGTCAAAGGTTGCCATATTTCGGATTACTAATCAGAAGAAATAAAAATAAAAATAAGAAAAAAAAACAAACCAACAAAAAATAATATAAATTTCATATCATATTTTCCTCTGCAATTACCTATTCTACTTTCTATTCATTAATTTTACGTCGTATTTTTTTTTGTCGCTATAAATGAACAATTGAAATGACATCCACCATTTAAAAAACAAATGTTATACATATATGTACATGTATGCATGCATATGCATTGTATTATGTATGATAATCCCTTAAAATTTTTTTAAGTTTCAATAAAAAATAAAATTTCAACATTTTTCTCCGTAATTTTGTAATACACACACATACCTTATTCCAATAAATTAAATGATTTGTTTCTGGATCCTCTACTAGTCGCCATAATTTCGCAAGAAATGCTGGCACACCGGCCCCTGTTTCACTAAATGTATGCATTGTCGGTACTTAATTTTCTTAATTTTTATATTATATTTCTTTTCACCAAATTCGTAAATTTAATTATTCAAAAATTAAAATTATTTTCTCGTACAAAATAGAGAATGATTTTCTCTATCAACACAAGAAAATAAAACCACACTTATTTTCCTCTATTTCTTTTCTCAGTATTTTTATTACTATTCGTATTCCACAATCTCCGACCAATAACTAAAATTCCCAAAATAATTTGTAATTTTTGTTAATTTTCTTATTTTCAAATCAATTAAATAAATTATTTATTTTCACTGAAATCAATTTCACTTTATATTTATTTTACTTTTAATATGTTTAATGTTTCAACTAACTTCAAAAATACTTTTTATTTTCTCAACACTGAAAAATATAAAATAATTGCGAACTTCTTCAAAATCACTTGGTAAGTAAATGAATAGAAAGAAATTTAGCTAGCAGCAGGCAAAAAAAAAAACAAAACAATCATTCACAAGGCAAATATCAAAGTCAAAACTCGATTTTTTTAACAACTTTCCTGACTCGACTGTACTGTATGTTATGTGTATGTAGTGTGTGTATATGGATCAAAATCATGCCTACCAAATACAAAAATTTAAAAATCACAAATTAGACAGCAGGAAAAATCGATTTTTCTTCTTGGAATAGTTTGACTTGACTTTGGTCTTTAGTGGCTTTGGGTGGGCTTTGGTTATTGAATTTCATAACATCATGAAACAATGGAAATGGAAATATGTCGTGTCGCTTTATGTTTTGTTTACTATTTTTGGAATGTTAGAGTTAACATATCGCAATAAATAATAAGGGGAAAATTATTAGTGAATTGTAGTGAGAAATATTTTTGAAAATTTGGGGTGTTTCCTAACATTACAAAATTTTAACCAAAAAATTTACTCAACAAAAAAATCCAAACCAATAAAAAGCAAGTAGAGTTACAGTTAAGTTCCTAAAGCGGTCAACGGTCAAATATGACCATTCCATTGATTCATTTTCATTTTACAAAATTAAAAAATTGAAAATTTTCTTTTCAAAAATTTTATTTACATACATATTGTCTAAGAACTAAAAATGCAAAAAAACATATTTTTCTATTTTTTCTTTTTTGTAAATCTAGGACCGCCAAATTTTTTACCCTTATTAAATTTATTTTTACCAGCTTTATTATCTAATTTCACTGCACTAGCTTTCTTTTTCTTTTCTATCATTGACATTTTCTTATGTCGATTAGCTTCGGATCTAAAATTTAAGAAATAAAATTTTAAGTCTTAGTTTATTTAAAAAAATATATTTTTCCTATATAATGTACCTTAATCTTTTAGCGTTATTACGGCTAACATCAGTTAAATCTGTTGAGAATTTTGATTTTTTCTTCCTTCCATTATTCATACTGCTACGATTTTGTGAATAATCTGCAACTGCATTCAATTTTCCTGGTCTTTTTTTGATTTTTGCTAATTTTGCCTGAACCAAAGAAACTTTTTCTAATTCCTTCAAGGCTCGTTCTTTAGCTAATTGTTCTGGAGATTTTGGTTTCTCATTTTTTTTCTTTTTCTTTTTAGATTTTTCATTTTCATCCATATCACCACCATCATTCTCATCATTACCATCATTTCCTACAGAATTATGTTTCCGTTTTTTACCATTCATATTACCATTCGGTATTTTATCCTTTAAATTAACATCAAGCCTTTCTTTTTCTTCCAGTCGTTGTTTTTTAGTTTGGAACCATTCTCGTTTATCCTCTTTAATTCCTTTTAATTTTTTTTCTGTTTTCGAAAGCTGTTGTTCGGCTTTAGCCATTTGTCTTTCAGCGTATTCTTCGTCCAAAATTTTTTCTGAAAGGTAAAATTTACAAATATGTACATAATTCTATCTATATTCGAATTTATGTAAACTCTGTACTTACGAATTTCTGGCTCTAATAAATTCAATTTTTTCCTATACTTTTCGATTATCTCTGGAGGTATAATTCGATTTTTTACTGTATTTTGAGCATTTTTAACAATGTCCTTAACAATTTTACGCTCTTTTTCACCAGCTAACGACACTGAAATACCAGCTCGACCAGCACGGGCTGTACGACCAACACGATGTATGTAATGTTCTGTGGTGATTGGCATAACAAAATTTATAACCGTCTTAACACCGATAATATCAAGACCACGAGCAGCAACATCTGTTGCTATCAATACATCGATTTCGTCTTCTTTGAATTTCTTCAGTGATTCTAGACGTTGCTGTTGCGTTAAATTACCATGTAATTCACCAGCTTTAATACCCAGTAGACCAAGAAGAATATGAAGTCTATGCGCTTGTTTTTTTGTTTGTACAAAAACCATGCAATGATCATGGAATGTCCGACATATTAAAGCAGCCAATATTGGTTCTCGATCAGCCTCCTTATCTTCTCGGATTCTAATAAATTCTTGTCGAAGATTGAATGCAACGGTCTGATTATTGTTCACAAAGACTTTCACTGGTTTTACTAATGATACAGCCGCCAAATCTTTGACTTGCTCGCTCATCGTTGCTGAAAATAACATAGTTTGACGTGTTTTTGAACAACTATTTATAATTTCCTTCATCTGTTCGGCAAAATATTCGTCCAACATTCTATCAGCTTCATCTAAAATTAAAACCTGAAAAATTTGTCAACTTTAATAGTAAAAATAAATTTTCGCATACTTCAATTTCATAAATTCAATTATTTTCAGAATATTAAAAAACCGAATTTTTCCTCATTTGGTATAGGAGCGCAAGGATTTTCTTCATCATTATAAAAATATGCTTTAACTTTGAAAAATATTAAATTTCAAAATACAAATGCGCTTTACTTACCTCAATGGAATCAAGACTAAAACTTGGTGTATTTTTTATATGATCGATTAGACGACCTGGTGTAGCAATTACAATATCAGGATTCTGTCTTAATATATTTTCTTGTATTTTCAAATCTAAACCACCGATTGCAAGACCAACTTCAATACTGGTAAACTGGCATAGCTGTTTGGTGACTTGATACACTTGTGCACCTAATTCACGGGTAGGCACTAGAACAAGTACTCGTGTTATAGTTTTATTATTCATTGGCCTGTAAAGTAAACGTTCTACAGTTGGGAGCATATAAGCTGCTGTTTTTCCAGTTCCTGTGGCAGCACAACCACAAATATCTCGACCCAAAAGTGCTACTGGTATTGTTGCAGCCTGTATCGGAGTTGGATAAATGTAACCTAAAACGCCAATCGCTCTCATTAGTGGACGTGATAAATTCATTTGATAAAATGATGTTATTTGTTCATTATTATCGGCTTCTTCGAAAAATTCTTTATCATTTTCTGCTTCTTCCTTGTCATTATCATCATCATTTTTTTTTGTTTTATTCTTTTTCTGTTTCTTTGTTAACTTTTTTTCACGTAATCGTAAACCATCATGTTTAAGTTCATCTTCTGATAAATCAATCTATAAAACAGAATTTTGTAGCAACGAATTTCCACTTTGTCCAAAATATAATCTAAAAATACATATATGTATTTATATATATAAGGTACATACTTCATTATCGTCTGTATCTTCATCTGCACTAATATCTTGCTGTCGATCTTTTATTGTTGCTGCAATTTTATCATCAGTCTTGGTTCGAGCCTTTCTCTTCACAAACTTCATTAAATCATCCCATGTATCATGATTGTATTCTTTCATAGATGATACAAATTCGAATCCTCTATCAAATTCTGTTGGCTTTTGTCTACGTAATTTTGTTGGTTGATACTTAAGAGAAGAAAAATAAAATAAAAATAAATTTAATTTTGATAGTTCTGACTTCCTTTTAGGTTATGTCCACTCCATCCATAGCATCACAAAAAATGTTTATAGTTTACCTCAACTTCGGCATCAGAATCCTCAGAAAAATCTTCAACTTCAACATCATCCTCAATCGTGGTAATTAGGTCCGTCGATTTTATATTTGGACTCATATTATTTTTCTAAAAAAATCCCAGTAAATCCTCTTAAATTAACTTCTGGTTTGTAATTTTCTTCAATTAATCCTTGTTTCTTGTTTAATGTTCTTTCTTTTTTGTACTGTACTATGTGTAATGCGGTGTTGAAAGTTGAAATGTTGTTGTATTTTGTAAAGGAATTTAAAGTTAAACAAGTCATCATAAATAAAAATCAAAATCAGCTGGTAAACACGTGTTATTCCACTTTTCGTTTATCAACGGTTTCTTTTGCACTTGAAACTTGAAGATTTTTTTGTGGATTTTATTATAATTTAATTGTGGAGTGAGTGTTAAGTAAAAAGTTATAAGAGAAATGCAGAAAATGTCAAAATCAAAACAGTCATTTTATATTCGTATATTCGTATCGTTTTGTGTTCGCTTTGTAATCGTAAATAAATCGTAATTCGTAAAAAAATGGCGAATACGGGTGTATTACCTTTTGTAAGAGGTATTGATTTCACCAAAAATGACTTCAGTGTAAGTAGTTTTGAAAGTAATTTTTATTGATTAATCGTAGTGAAAAACTAATGTGATATTTTGTGTACATGAAATGTTGAAATTTAATGAATTTATTAAAAAATTTCATTTTGAAGTTTTTAAGGTCGTTTTGTTATTTTCTTTTTGTTTGACATTCTTGTTGATGACAAGGACGTTCAAATTAAATGAAGAAGATAGCAAAGCCAACCTGCCGTAATTTTATGAATGAAATGTTTTTGTTTACAATCAGAACAGGGTGATCGTTGATCGAACTTGGAAAATTACATAATTTGAATGCTGTTTTTTATTCGATTTATCCTCAAAATAAAAAAAAAATTTTTTTAATTCGATTTTTTTCATTTTGTTTTTCGATTTTTATAGAATGATAAATTTCCGAATGCAATGCGTCTTATGACACGCGTCCAATGGCTAAAATTGGATAAAACACATCTAAAAGAAATTCCCGAAGAAATGGGAAATTTACACAAATTGGAACATCTATCAATGAAAAATAATGATCTTGAAAAATTATTCGGTGAATTGACTGAACTGAATTGTCTGCGAACATTAAATTTGCGACATAATCAAATCAAAAGTTCTGGTATACCACCGGAGCTATTTCGTCTAGAAGAATTAACAACACTAGATCTATCACATAATAAACTGAAAGAAGTACCAGAAGGTTTAGAGAAAGCAAAAAATTTACTTGTTCTAAATTTGAGTTATAATCAAATTGAATCGATACCGACAGCATTATTCATTCATTTAACTGATCTTCTATTTCTTGATCTGTCGCATAATAAATTGGAAACCCTTCCTCCACAAACCAGACGTCTAGTTAATTTACAGACTCTTATTTTAGCGGATAATCCGTTGGAATTATTTCAATTAAGGCAGCTGCCATCTTTACAAAATTTAGAATGCTTGAATATGAGGAACACTCAAAGAACATTACAAAATTTTCCAACATCATTGGATAGTTTATCCAATTTGTGCGAATTAGATTTGTCACAGAACGCATTGCCGAAAGTTCCCGACTGTCTGTATAATATGCAAACGTTGAAACGTTTAAATTTGAGCGATAATGAAATAACAGAACTTTCGTCTGGAGTTGAATTTTGGCAAAAAATGGAAACTTTAAATTTATCAAGAAATAAATTGATTTCTCTACCCACATCAATTTGTAAATTAATTAACTTACGACGTCTATATTTGAATGATAATCAATTAGATTTTGAAGGAATACCATCTGGTATCGGAAAATTATGCAGTTTAGAAGTATTCTCTGCATCTAATAATCATCTAGAAATGATACCAGAAGGATTATGTCGTTGTGGAGCTCTGAAAAAATTAAATTTAAGTTCTAATCGTCTTATAACTCTACCAGAGGCAATCCACCTTCTATCTGATTTGGATCAATTAGATTTACGTAATAATCCCGATCTGATAATGCCACCAAAGCCAACCGAAGCACAAAAAGGTTCAGGTGTTGAGTTCTATAATATTGATTTTTCGCTTCAAACACAATTGCGTTTAGCTGGAGCAAATGTGCCATCATCGATTCCAACTCCAAGCACCAGTAAGGATCCAATTGCAAGAAAAATTCGTCTGAGACGTGGCCCAAGAACAGATTCTGATCAGGATTCAGCGAAAATTTTGAAAGGAATGAAAGATGTTGCAAAAGATCGTGATTCCAGCAATACATGGGATGACGGAGAAAAGCCAGAAAGTTTGAAACCTAAACGCTGGGATGAATCACTTGAAAAACCTCCGTTGGATTATTCAAAATTCTTCGAAAAAGATGACGGACAAATTCCTGGACTAACAATATGGGAAATTGAAAATTTCTTACCGAATAAAATTGATGAAGTTACCCATGGTAAATTTTACGAAGGCGACTGTTATATTGTTCTTAAGACGAGTTTAGATGACTTAGGGCAATTAACGTGGGAAATATACTTTTGGATCGGTAGTCATGCTACTGTCGATAAAAGAGCTTGTGCTGCAATACATGCGGTCAATTTGAGAAATTATTTGGGAGCTAGGTGTAGGACAATTCGAGAAGAGCAGGGTAAATTGAAAATTATTGAATTTTTTATTTTCCAAACCTAAAATTTTCAGTTTAAATTGATTAGGAGATGAATCAGAAGAATTTCTTGTGCTGTTTGATACGGAACTAACGTACATTGAAGGTGGTCGAACTGCTACAGGTTTTTATACAATTGAAGATGTAGTCTACACAACTCGCTTATATCGAGTACATGCAGCAGGTTCATCAATTCATCTTGAACCAGTTGCTGTAGATTTTGAATCTCTTGATCCGCGTTATGTTTTCGTTTTGGACACTGGTCTAAAAATATTCATGTGGTATGGAAGATGTTCAAAAAATACACTGAAATCAAAAGCAAGATTAATGGCAGAAAAAATAAATAAAAACGAAAGAAAGAACAAAGCTGAAATCATTATGGAAATGCAAGGTTGTAATACCGAATAATTTCGGAACGAAACTTTTAATTGAATTACTTGCTTTTTTATTTAACACAGGGGAAGAAAGTACTGAATTTTGGGATATTCTAGGCGTTGATCCTGAACTATCATCAAAAGCAAAAATTCCACAGCATGTATCAGATGATTTTATTCCCGTTACACCACGTCTGTATCAAGTGCAATTAGGAATGGGCTATTTAGAGCTACCACAAATTGAAATTCCTGAACAGAAACTGGTACATACGCTTTTGAATAGTAAAAATGTCTACATTTTAGACTGTTATTCAGATTTGTTTGTGTGGTTTGGAAAAAAATCTACGAGATTAGTTCGAGCCGCAGCTATTAAATTATCAAGAGAACTATTTAACATGATTAGCCGTCCGGATTATGCATTGGTGACTAGAGTTCAAGAGGGTACAGAAACGCAAATATTCAAATGTAAATTTGTTGGTTGGGATGAAGTAATGGCTGTCGATTTCACACGTACGGCAGCATCAGTTTCAAAGACAGGAGCAGATTTAACGAAATGGGCTAGACAACAGGAAACAAGAGCTGATTTAGCTGCACTTTTCATGCCCAGACAACAGCCAATGACTTTAGCGGAAGCTGAACAATTAGAAGAAGAATGGAATTATGATTTGGAAGCGATGGAAGCATTCGTTTTGGAGAATAAAAAATTCGTACGATTGCCTGAAGAAGAACTTGGACATTTCTATACGGCAGAATGTTATGTGTTCTTATGTCGTTATTGTATACCGGTAGAAGAAGAAGATGAAAATGCTGACGATGATTCACATTTACCACCCGAAGAAGAAATCCAATGTGTAGTGTACTTTTGGCAAGGAAGAGATGCTGGCAATATGGGATGGCTTACATTTACATTCACATTGCAGAAAAAATTTAAAGCAATGTTCGGTGAGGAACTGGAAGTTATTAGAATACACCAACAGCAAGAGAACTTGAAATTTATGGCTCATTTCAAAAGGAAATTTATAATTCATTCGGGTAAAAGAAAAGAAAAAATAAAAACGAATGATGGTAAGGCTCCAGTTGAATTTTTCCATTTACGGTCAAACAGCGGAGCACTATGTACTAGACTTATACAGATAAAACCAGATGCTTCACAATTAAATTCGGCTTTTTGGTAAATAATTTTAACTATTAATCTTTTAAAAAAAAGCTTTACGTAATAATTTTTTTCTTTCAATCAGCTATATTCTTTATGTACCGTTTGAAACGGACGATGATTCACAATCTGGAATTGTGTATGTTTGGATCGGTTCTAAATCAGCTCCAGAAGAAACAAAATTAATTCAAGAAATTGCTGAAAAAATGTTCAACAATCCATGGGTTAGTCTGCAGGTAATTTGTTACATTTTCCTGAGATAATGTAATTGAAAAGTTTTGTCTTTTCGACTGTATCAATATTTTTTTTTTTCGGAAGATATTGAATGAGGGCGAAGAACCAGAAAATTTCTTTTGGGTTGCATTGGGTGGTCGTAAACCTTACGATAAAGATGCTGATTTTATGAATTACACTAGACTGTTTCGTTGTTCAAATGAGAAAGGTTACTTTACTGTAGCCGAAAAGTGTTTAGATTTTTGTCAGGATGACTTAGCCGATGATGATATAATGATTTTGGATAATGGTGAACAGATTTTCCTTTGGTTAGGCTCTAAATGTAGTGAAGTTGAAATAAAATTAGCCTACAAATCAGCACAGGTACAGAAAAATATATGAAAATATTCACAAAATACTTTTGTATTCGATTTCTAGTTTTTGATATTTATGATTTTGAATTTGGTTTGACAATTTTAGGTCTACATCCAACATATGAGAATTAAACAACCAGAAAGAACAAGAAAATTATTTTTAACGTTGAAAAATAAGGAATCAAGACGATTCACAAAATGTTTCCATGGATGGAGTGCACATAAAAAGCCACCAGAATAAAATTAAAATTAACAGCTCAAATTATTTTTTCACTAACCAAAAATTTTCTATTGTGTTTTATCTAATCAACAAATTTAAATTTCAACAAAGATGTTGGGAAATGAAATTGAACAAGCAGTTATTAAGAATAAGAACTAATTTTATTAATATTAATTTTATATATATATAGCTGAATAAATTATTTAAAATTTTAAATTATAATTTATCGTTAAACATTTTTTATAGTAGAAAATATAATTGTGAGAATTTTTTTCATTAATTAATTTCTAATTAGACAGCCAGCTCTTGATTTAGAAACATAGGAGATTATTAGATTGGAACACCATTAATTTGAATTTCTGAATTTATAGTGTTAACGGTTAACGTCGTTATCCCAAAACCACAACTCGAACTCGAAACACTACTGTATTTCTAAAAAAAAAAATGTCACCAGTTTTTAGAATATTTTAGGCAGTGTGACAGTACGGCTGCGGCAGTACGGTACGGCTACGGAGTACGTCTATCATATTTTGAAAATTTCAATCAAAAAGTAAAAAGATTAAAGCGGTGTTTACAATGTTCTCGTTTCGTTTCGTTTCGTTTCGTTTCATCAAGCTGAAACGGAAAGAAGTGTAGGTGTAGGTAACGATAACGATTACAATTATTCTTTTCGTCTTTTTGATATTCGAAATTTTATGCAGGATTTTTATGAAAAATCAAAAAGTGAAAAATTAAAATTATTAAAAATGTTACAATTATATAAATTTATATATTGTATGAAAAATAAAAACAAAGTAGTAGATGGTGGGTACCCAACTCAAGTAAATTATAGGTTGTCATTTCAAGAGTACGTAAACGTCATTTTTTCTTGTCATTCTTTACTTTTAGTTTACCTTTTTTTACTTTCACCCAAGGCTAATAGAAAATATATAAGGTTAGCTGTAGCGATATAAATAACCTACAAACTAAGTTGTGACGCCACAATTCTTCTTGGATAAGACCGTATTATGTTAGCCGAAATTTTGATGTTAAAAAGATGAATTAAAAGTTAAAAAAATACTAAAGATTACTGAACAAAACAAATTAAGTTATATTTAATAGTTGATAAAATATAGATTTTGTGCTATAAATTTAAAATACATTCGTGTTTTAAAAAACAACAATAACAATTTAACATTTCTTATAATATGATGCCAGAATCGGTTGAAAATCTGATTGTAAAAAAAGCAAAAATTTTCCCTATATACGGCTACAGCTAACCTTATATATTCTATTAGCTTTGCTTTCACCATTTATGTATATATATGCTACGCTGTATAAGAAGGTAGAGTTCTCATGAGATGCATGCACCACGATGCAAAATTCTGATTGGTGGGTGGAATACATATACTATTTTCTTCACATGCTATCTCATTTACACGATTGAGATGCAAATTTGTAATAAGGGAATTTTCCTGAAAAGTATTTATTTTTTTTTGAAAATTGATTGATCTAAGTGACAATTGCGACAGTTTTTTTTTTTTAATTTGGAGTGAATATGCGTCCGAACGATAGTTTTGCTGAAGATGCAAAATATATAACGAATATTACCGAAAATGTGACGAGATTCAGCCGAAATCAATTTTGCATCGTGATGCATGAGCATGTATCTCATGAGAACGCACCCTTAACTTTACAAAAATTCTATCATATGTAAAACAGAAACAGGATGAATTAGAAAGAGATGAACTATATTTAACACATATTTGTAAGAATGAGTAAAAAACTAGTATTGTTTAAAGAATAGAATGATACATTTTGTAAGAGAAAGTGAAACGATACGAATACGACAATACTACCTACATACATATAAATGCGAACAAACAAATTCAACAGTCGTGCGTTCGATGAGCGACGACAGTATGTACAGTGTAACAGCCATCGCACAATTCCAGCGACAACTACAGCGTATCTCCGAAAGTTCGCACAATTCGGGCGCAACTGCAGCGTAAAATATATATGAATTTTACATTTCTTCTTCTTGCGAATAGATTACAATTATTGCAAAATCCAGGTCGGGATGGCTCGTTGTCGCTGAAAAATAGAATAGAATCTGTTTGGGCGACAGCGACAGCGAAAAGTTTAGCGTAATAAGTCCCATTTAATTATTGTATACGCTTTAGTTGTCGCTGGATTTGTGCGATAGCAGTAACCGTAGGGCGCATTTACATTGTCCTCTCTTGCTTTCTTATCTTGTTTCAGAACTGAACGATAGCATTTACATTATATCCATTCTTGCTTCCTTGTTCATATTTCATGTCGTATATTTTTATATGCGATGCCTATTAGTAGCATTGCCATATACTTATATTATGATTTTCATTCTTGCTTTCATGTTTGACATTTGTCATTAAAATTAAGCTACAAATTCGATTGTGATAAAAAAAATAACTAAAATACATATATAAATATAATTTTTTATTTTAATTGATTATTAATTGATTATTAATTATTTAAATTGATTATTATTGAGTATTATTAATAACCTATAGCAGTATTGTATTTTTGCTGATGGTGAAACATTCTACTAATTTTGATAATTAATATACTGGCAACACTAAATTCATGAAAGCAAGAAAGCAAATCCCCTCTAAGCTGGTTTGCTTTCTTGTTTTCTCTTGTCTCGCTCTTCTATACCTCTCTTCTAAGTTAATGACGTCACATTCTTGACATTCAAGTTAATGTAAATGCGGGCTAACAGTACATGTTCTTGTGTCTTGTTTCAGTCATTTTTACAAAAAAAAATGTGTAGTTGTTGTTTGTGTTGTGCTGAGTACTACCAAAGTGTATATATACCTAACAAGTGGAAAATCTCAATATAAAATATTTTTTAATTTTCAATGACCTCGAAATTTTTTACACAAATACACTGACAGCTACGAAAAAATAGACAGAAAATCAAATCAAGACTACAGAAGTAGTTGAAAAAAGAAAGAAATAATTAAGAAGCCACCCCTTTTTATAAAATTGAGTATGTAAAAAACAGCACAATCAAAAATTCACTCTAAAAAACAACTCAAACAACAACAACAACATCAAGCACGTGTACATTACAAGCACGTGTATTTACCGTCAAATTATCACGGAGGCTATTATCATACGTATGTTAGAAGAACAACGAATAAAAAAGTTGAAGCGAAATAGACTTCGTATTAATTTAATTTAATTTATTAAGAAGAGAGGTCAGTAAACTGCCTCCCTTCTGCCCACACCACGGCCTACCAGGGCCTTTTGGCGGTCAAAGTAACTTATATTAATATAATACAAAAAACTTAGAGACTAACTTAAATGTAACAGTTTAAAGAGAACTTATATTAAAACTTAGCCTAGTCATCTTATGTGCTAAACTATACATATTTACAAAATTATTTTTATTTTTTATTAATTTTTAATTTTTTATATCCTCAATCTGAGGTCTGACAATAGATTGAATAGGGGAGAACAATGATCCTGTGAAGGATCGAGAAGTTTTACCCTATCAATCGATGTCATCCCCATGGCTGCCAGTCTTGTTCTTATAGTCGGACAGTCGAGTAGCAGTCTGGTCGCTGTCCTGTGAGCGTCATGAATACCAAATGGGCAGGATAACGCACTCGTGCGACTCAGAGGGAGGGGGTTTGTTATCCTCGTATGCCCAGTGCGCAATCGAAGGAGAGATATCTGCCGAGCCCTGCCAAGCAAAGAACTGAATTTTGGAGCAACGAGACCAGGATTTAACTCCCAGTACTCGCGAGTGGTGTCTGAGTCCAAGTCGAGGAAAGCAGCCAACCTTCTCTCTCTCAACTTATTTAGACCCATCCTATAAATAGCATGTGGGCTAGGGGGCACGAAAATATATATGGTGACGGAATTGAGCCAATGGCTGCTTTGGCGGTCCGATCAGCCTGTTCATTACCCTCTATCCCTACATGTCCAGGGATCCAGCACACTCGCATGTCATTCCGGGTGACAAGCATTCGGATAGACTGCACTATGAAGTCATCATTTTGGGCGTTCTGGAGCGCTCTAATTGTGGAAAGAGAGTCAGTGAAAATCACTCGACGCCTGGAGTTTTTGGCTTTCATGGAGGCAGCAATCCACACTGCCACCAATTCAGCATCGAACACCTCGGCTGCTGCCGGTAATTTCCTCTGGGCTCTCACCCTCCAAACGGACGCTCTATCCTTAGATACAACCGCCACACCGACTCCAGCCGTGGATTTGCTGGCGTCAGTGTAGTAATGTATCCTGTCTCGATACTCACCACAGACCTCTGCAAGCAGAGCGCGGTAGATATCAGGACTGGTGACATCCTTACGGTATTCACTAAGTCTGTCCAGTATGTAAAGTCTGACATTAAAAGGAGTATAAGATGAGGGGATTAGTGAAGGTTGATTAGGGAATGATCCCTCTAAGCGAGGAATCATCTTAATCGATCTTCTAATGGTAGAGGTAACTTTGTAAGGGTTGTGGTTAAGGAAATCCCAGACGAGTCCAAACAGCGGTGATCTAGGATCACAGATCTGCCTGGACGCCAACCTGAGTCTTAGCTTCAAAATTCTATCCTGGATACTCCAACTACCACATTCTGCTAAGAGAATGGGAATTTGAGTAGAAGGGAAAGCCCCAGACGCTACCCTGAGGATAGAATTAATTGCCTTTTGAATTCTGTCTTTGGAAGTTGGTGAACAGTCACCATACAGGGTGAGACCGTACCCTGATATGCCATTAATTAGGACATTGGCAATATGAGTGAGTGCCGATGGAGGGGTACCCATTCTGCCTGCAGCAAGGGATTTAATGAGGTTGTGAACTTTCTGAAGTTTAGCCACTACTTTGTTCACGTGTGTGTTCCAGAGAGCCCGCTTCTCAAAGTGGACTCCCAGAATCTTTAGACTTTGCGAAGGAAGCACTACTCGTGTGTCAATACACAAACTGCTCACAGAGCAGTTACGTTTACGACACACGTGCATGAACTCCACTTTTTCAAGTGGAATTCTGCCACCGTTTTCAGAAGCCCATTTAAGGGAAGTTTCTGAAGCTCCTCGAAGTTCAGACATTGTCTCTGGAGTACAACTGGTGGTGCTGAGTAAGACATTATCAGCATAAACCAACACTTTAATGTTGGTGAATCTTGACAGTTTCACCATTAACGAATCCAAATAGACAATGAGCAGTGTTGTGGATAATGGTGACCCTTGCGGGATCCCATTGTCCAGAGTGAAGCGATTAGAAAAATAGCCGTTGGCGCAGACCTTAATCTGTCTGTTTGACATAAAGCTCAAGATGGTTTTGACAAAGCCTGGGTCGACTCCCCAGGAGATTAATTTATTGCATACTGTATACGCTGGAATTTTATCGTATGCTTTTTCAAGGTCGAGTGAAACAACACTCGAATGACCCCCCTCAAGCAAGGAAGAAGCCAGTCTATCTTCCAAGTCGTGGAGGAGAGTGATAGTCCCTCTTCGCGGGCGAAATCCATGTTGTCCAGGGTGAAGAAGGTCCTCAGTAACCACTTGCAGTCTTTTGCCCATAATCTTTTCCAATGTTTTAGATAAACAAGAGAGAAGGGATATGGGTCGAAAGTCAAGTGCACGTTTAGCAGTTGAAAACTGCTTGGGAATCGGTATGAGTGTGGCCGATTTCCAGTCGTGTGGGAAAGTTCCAGCTTTCAGAATTTTGGAATAGAGATTAGCTATTCTCGTCTTTATCTCGATCGGGAGATTACTTATCATGCAGTAACTGATTTGGTCTCCACCCGGAGTTGAACCTTTGAAAGACTTAAGGGTACTTTCAAATTCAACGAGTGTGATCTCCTCAGCAAGATGGTGTCTCACATGATAAGAATCATCGATCGAAAACTCAGACTTCTGATTCAATACCGATTCAACCATGTTCAGATCGCATGATACTGAGGACCATGAGGATGCAAATTCGTCTGCGATCTCAAGTGGATCTGAAATAGATCCGTCAACTGTCAAGAGAGATAGCACTGCTGAAAGGGGTCTGCCGTAAAGGCGTCTCACCTTCCTCCATGCATCTCCCAGCGAGTCAGACGGGTCTATGGACTGAGCGAATGCCTGCCAAGAGGCCTTTTTCGCCCGTCTACAAGACCTTCTCACTTGAGCAGCCAGATTCTTGAAGGAAATAGAATTTTCTGGCGTGGGGTTGCGTTGGAAAATCTTCCAAGCTCTGTTTTTTACCCTAATGAGGTTTTTTATATCAACAGAGAGCCAGGTTGGCTCGAGAGAGGATTTGGCCTGAGCTGTCGGCATAGAAAGAGAGGCAGCAGATTTGATTATTTTTCTGATTGATGCTGATTCTTTATTAATGTTGCTGCTGGGTGGAAAAACTCGATTAAATCTCAGCACAGATTGGGAGAAAAGAGCCCAATCTGCTTTTGCTTCGACAAGTCGAGATGAGTTACGTCTAATAGTAACTCTATTTGTACCTTGAATTACTATGGGGATGTGATCGCTTCCCTCTGGGTTGTCATGGAGGATCCAAGACAAATTGCTAGCGAGATTGCTAGTAGCAAGAGTGAGGTCAATTGCGGAGCTAGTATTATGTGTCGATGACACGAAGGTATGGGCTCCATCATTGAGCAAAGTCAGATTAGATTCTGAGATCCAATCCACAATCAACGAGCCTCTGGGGTCCACACGGTGATCACCCCAGAAGTGGTGGTGGGCGTTAAAATCACCGCCAATGATAGAAGAAACAGGGAGTTGATGTAGAAAATTTGATAGTGAGGGGGTGTCGAGAATGTCAGTTCTTGACAGATATATAGAGGAAAAAGCCACTGGAGGAGACGTGTGTACGATGACGGACACGTTTAGGAAATTTGACGTGATGTCAAGAAGGGAGTGGCTAAGGCTAGATCGTACTAGTATTGCAACTCCCCGTGAACTATTAAAGGAAGCACTGTCAGAGAAGTGACAGGTGTATCCTTTAAAATTCGAAGGTGTACTGGGAGGGAAAATTAAAGTTTCCTGTAAAAGGATAATATGTAGTTTATAACGAGTGATGAGCAATTCAAGACTGTGTTGATTTGCTCGAAAACCTCTCATGTTCCATTGCAAACAGGTGAGCTCTCGAGATGAGATTTGAAAGCTCGACATGAAGCAGAGAAAATTTGAAAATAGATAACTAAATTCAAGATGTCAATAGGACACAGGTTTGGAGAGGATCTGGAAAAAACAATGGGACACTTAGAGTGTCGGTTCAGTTTCCATTATCTCTTCGTCTGAAGAAACGATTGTTGGGGAAAATGGGAGCAAAATAGTTTTGTTAGTTTTACAAAAGTCGTCAAAGGTTAGACCCGTGCTAAGGTAATTATTACCTTGCTCGGTCCTAAACTTTTCTAATAATAGTCTGGACGAGACGTCCAAGGATTGAAGTTTTTCAACTTCAAATTCTATTACTGGAGATTCCGTTATGTCGATGTTATATTGTGGTTGTTGTTGTTGTAGTTTTGATTGTTGTTGTGGTTGTTGTAGTGGTTGTTGTTGTTGTGGTGATTGTTGTTGTTGTGGTTGTTGTAGTGGTTGTTGTTGTTGTGGTGATTGTTGTTGTATGAGCTGTTGTTGTTGTCGTTGTTGACGTAATTGTTTTTTGCTGTTGCTAGGTTGGTCCTGAGCAACTGTCTTATTTGGAAAATCTGTAATTTTTTCTGTTTGGGTGTTTGGGGGAGTTTGTTGGGTGATTTTGTTAGTTGGTGTGGGCGGTTTTTTGGTACTACGGGGGCATGCAGGGGTTGTTATGGGAGTTGGGGAGATGGATATGGGAGAGGTATGGTTGTTGTTGTTGTTGTTATCAGTAATCGTCTGTTTTTCTGCGCTGGCAGCCATAGCAGAGAAAGTTTCTGTACCTACACGTTTGCTTACATTAGAGCTTATGTTATTAGATAATCTATTAGAAATAGAGGACGCTTCAGGGTTGCGTTCGAAGTACCTCTTACGTGCCTGGTATTTCGTGCAGCGTTCCCTCTGCATTATGTATAGGATGTCCTTCTCCCGGATGAAGCTGGGACAGTCCTTATCAGCAGCGCTGTGGTCCAGTGCACAGTTGATGCAAGATGTAACGTTGCAAACTCCCTCATGAGGAGCTTTACCGCAACCTGCGCATAATGGTAGATCAGGAGTTGGGCATCTATTCATTGTGTGTCCCATACGCTGACAGTTTCTGCACCTCATCGGGGTCATTTTATATTCCCTTATTGTGAGGCGGAAAACACCACATATTTTCACATGAGAGGGCATGCGATGTCGGTCGAAAGTAAGGATCACCGTGCCTGTTGGCTCGTTTGTCCCATGTCTTTTTATTTGCCTAGCGGCAACTACACCTTGGCAAGCGAGGTCTTCTATAATGTCGTTCTCGGATACATATTTGAGAAAGCTGGAGTTTATGACGCCTTTGGATGTATTTAAAGCCGTCATGTATTCCACTTTTATAGGAATTTTTGTGTTTGTTAATATATGTAGATTCTGTGTTTTTATGAAGCGATCTGCGATCACTCCATTCTTGACCAATAGTTGGATGCGCCCGTCATTGCGAAATTCTACATCTTGAATTTCCTTTGAAATGTTAGTTAAGGCTTTTAACACAAGAAAGATGTTGAATTCTTCCATCTTACAGAAAATTATTCTCCCATCTGCAGTTGAGGGTCCAACCTGTTGCATTGAGCTGACGAGGATATACTTGGACTCATCAGTTGGTGAGGATTTTTCAAAAAGTGCTGGGAAGTCGGAGGTACTCGCCAGCGGCATGAAATCTTTTCTACCTTTCGGTACTTTTCTCTTCTTCGGTGATTGGGAACGGTTTTCCTCCCTTAAGGGAGAAAACCTATTTGAATCCCCGCCGGAGGATAGATTCATTTTTTTTTTTTATAAAGTCCTGTGGACTTGTATTTGTGAGTTGGCTTGCTCAGAAGTTAATTTTTGTTATTTAATCTGAGCTTTAACTATATACAATATCAAAAACTGTCACTAATTTAATTAATTATTAAATTGTCACTAATTAATTAATTGATCACTTATTTAATTTAATTAATTGAATAAAATGATTTTAAATTTTCACTATTTATTAATTAATTTTAATTTTTAATTTGATTTTTAAATTTTAATTTTTAATTTTTTTTTTTTTTTTAATTGAGCAAAAGAAAAACGACTGACTTCTTTGGTTGCTAGTCTGCTGTAATGATAGACTTCGTATGTGAATCAAATAAGAATATTTTCAACTACCACTAGTGCATATCACGGAGGCTATTAAAAACTAATGTAAAAAAAAAATGTAAGCAGAGAGAATTTTGCATTATTGTGATGTCGGTGATATAGAAAATGAGAAGTTTGATAGTATGTGTACTTTTTATCTTATTTTTTCATGTACACATTTTTACATTATAAATATAGTGATTTGGGAATTGACAGGTAAAGTGCTTTTCAGACTTTAAGAAAATTGTTGTTGCTGTGAGCAAGATTCACCAACATTAAAGTGTTGGTTTATGCTGATAATGTCTTACTCAGCACCACCAGTTGTACTCCAGAAACAATGTCTGAACTTCGAGGAGCTTCAGAAACTTCCCTTAAATGGGCTTCTGAAAACGGTGGCAGAATTCCACTTGAAAAAGTGGAGTTCATGCACGTGTGTCGTAAACGTAACTGCTTTGTGAGCAGTTTGTGTATTGACACACGAGTAGTGCTTCCTTCGCAAAGTCTAAAGATTCTGGGAGTCCACTTTGAGAAGCGGGCTCTCTGGAACACACACGTGAACAAAGTAGTGGCTAAACTTCAGAAAGTTCACAACCTCATTAAATCCCTTGCTGCAGGCAGAATGGGTACCCCTCCATCGGCACTCACTCATATTGCCAATGTCCTAATTAATGGCATATCAGGGTATGGTCTCACCCTGTATGGTGACTGTTCACCAACTTCCAAAGACAGAATTCAAAAGGCAATTAATTCTATCCTCAGGGTAGCGTCTGGGGCTTTCCCTTCTACTCCAATTCCCATTCTCTTAGCAGAATGTGGTAGTTGGAGTATCCAGGATAGAATTTTGAAGCTAAGACTCAGGTTGGCGTCCAGGCAGATCTGTGATCCTAGATCACCGCTGTTTGGACTCGTCTGGGATTTCCTTAACCACAACCCTTACAAAGTTACCTCTACCATTAGAAGATCGATTAAGATGATTCCTCGCTTAGAGGGATCATTCCCTAATCAACCTTCACTAATCCCCTCATCTTATACTCCTTTTAATGTCAGACTTTACATACTGGACAGACTTAGTGAATACCGTAAGGATGTCACCAGTCCTGATATCTACCGCGCTCTGCTTGCAGAGGTCTGTGGTGAGTATCGAGACAGGGTACATTACTACACTGACGCCAGCAAATCCACGGCTGGAGTCGGTGTGGCGGTTGTATCTAAGGATAGAGCGTCCGTTTGGAGGGTGAGAGCCCAGAGGAAATTACCGGCAGCAGCCGAGGTGTTCGATGCTGAATTGGTGGCAGTGTGGATTGCTGCCTCCATGAAAGCCAAAAACTCCAGGCGTCGAGTGATTTTCACTGACTCTCTTTCCACAATTAGAGCGCTCCAGAACGCCCAAAATGATGACTTCATAGTGCAGTCTATCCGAATGCTTGTCACCCGGAATGACATGCGAGTGTGCTGGATCCCTGGACATGTAGGGATAGAGGGTAATGAACAGGCTGATCGGACCGCCAAAGCAGCCATTGGCTCAATTCCGTCACCATATATATTTTCGTGCCCCCTAGCCCACATGCTATTTATAGGATGGGTCTAAATAAGTTGAGAGAGAGAAGGTTGGCTGCTTTCCTCGACTTGGACTCAGACACCACTCGCGAGTACTGGGAGTTAAATCCTGGTCTCGTTGCTCCAAAATTCAGTTCTTTGCTTGGCAGGGCTCGGCAGATATCTCTCCTTCGATTGCGCACTGGGCATACGAGGATAACAAACCCCCTCCCTCTGAGTCGCACGAGTGCGTTATCCTGCCCATTTGGTATTCATGACGCTCACAGGACAGCGACCAGACTGCTACTCGACTGTCCGACTATAAGAACAAGACTGGCAGCCATGGGGATGACATCGATTGATAGGGTAAAACTTCTCGATCCTTCACAGGATCATTGTTCTCCCCTATTCAATCTATTGTCAGACCTCAGATTGAGGATATAAAAAATTAAAAATTAATAAAAAATAAAAATAATTTTGTAAATATATCATTTTATATACATTTTCTAATTTAAACTACAATTATCATTATATTAAAATCTAAATAAAATTAAAATTATAATTAAAAACTTTTTCATATGGATAATTCTTACTTTAGTAATTAAGATTGATGTGTAAGATAGATAAGTCCCCCTCAGAGGCACTATTGTGGGTGAGTGGTACCATTCCCCTTCTCCCCTTCGTGAGCACTGGACAAGGAAAAATGTGGCCACACACTCACAGTAGTTTAGCACATAAGATCACTAGGCTAAGTTTTAATATAAGTTCACTTTAAACTGTTACATTTAAGTTAGTCTCTAAGTTTTTTGTATTATATTAATATAAGTTACTTTGACCGCCAAAAGGCCCCGGTGGGCCGTGGTGTGGGCAGAAGGGAGGCAGTTTACTGACCTCTCTTCTTAATAAATCAAATCAAATCAATCAATCAATTGCTGACAATATTTGATAAACATGTATATTTGAACTACTTTTTTCTCGGATCTCCCATTCTATTTATCAAAATAGCTGAGATTTGTTACTTGGTTTACCTATATTTACTTTGGTACTACTACTACTTCTATTTTTGTTTCTGCTTTTAAAGCTTTATATAAAATACTCTCAATTGATAAATTTTTTATTGAGCATTAAGCCATTTTGAGTGAGATATGTATGTCATGTTATGTATTGTTATGTATGTGGCTGTGGATGCGGATTATTTTATTATAAAATGAACATTCAAGTATGTATAAAAACAAGACTCAACACCATTGTATAAAGGTACACAAAATGTTATATATATTATTCTATGTCAACACTGCACACAGCCACACTAACTAAAGCGGTGTTACAATGCTTTCGTTTCGCTTCGCTAACTGTCAAATTTAATTATACGTAAAACAAATGGGAGTGATTACTGATTACAATGTGCTGAATCGAGACGAAACGAAACGGAAAGTTCAATTGAATTTTAATATTTTCCAAATCGAAATAACATAACCTATAATTTACTTGAGTTGGGTACCCACCATCTTCTACTTTGTTTTTATTTTTCATACAAGACGAAAAGAATACATTGTAATTGTAATTGTTACATACACTTCTTTCGTTTCAGCTTGACGAAACGAAATGAAACGAAAACATTGTAAACACCGCTTAACACTAGTTCTAGTTCTGTTTTCTGGTTGAAGTTGATTAATGAAAATATGAAAAGATGAATGAAAATATGAAAAGATGAATGAAAAATGAAAAGTGAAGAGTGAACAGAAGGTACAAGTATGTAGAAAGTACAAGAATGCAGAAACAAAATAAAAGAAGAGAAAATAGAACAGAACACAGTCACAGAACCTACTAACGAGAAGATGTGACACTCTTTTTTTTTTTAAATTTACCAACACACATAAATATTTAAAAATAATAAAAAAAATCAAAATTCAATTTACAAAAACAGTACAGAATTAATGTACTTATTTCAAAACCATATTTCCTTATAAACCGCCGTAATGAAGAAAATACACAAAACAATATATTAAATGCGAGCAATACAATAGCTGTTTTTCTTTGGTCACACTCACAATTATCTGATATTTCTCAGTTCGACATCTCATTAAGATCATTTATTTTCTTCTTGTTACTAACTGAGCAAACAAACTGAAAGAAACGGACTGATACTTTTATTCTCAGTTGATTTTCATTTTGAAAAGAAATAATTAAAAAAAAATTTATTTTTACAAATTAATTTTTACAAATTATTTATTGCAAATAAACTATATCCAAAAATTTACGAAGTATGAACACGAAGATTGTCAAAATTGTGTCTTTTTTTGATTCTCAGTTCCTCACATCAATTCAGCAAAAATATTTTTCTTCAGATAGATTACTTAAATCTCACTTCGTTGCTGCTGCCACCTATAACAGAATAGAAAAAACACCGACCAAAGAAACGCATTGCTCACTTGAGAACTGAGAATTATCAAATAATTGTAACCAAAGAAAAACAGCTAATCATATTGTATATGTATACGATTTTTTCACAATACATTTTTAAAGGCGATCTGGAACTTTTTCACTGTGCTAGTACTGGTTAGTTAGACAATGTAATTCATAGGGAAAATTGAAACTGATACGCAGATGCATACATTTTTTAAATAATGTTACATTTTTTCAAACGGTTGGTGTTTCAGCTCCATTTTTTTTTGTCTCTTTTTCGTACAAAAGCTCTTAATTACTATCGACTTTTAGCAAAACCGCTGAGACCGAATGAATAACGGAATAAAGGTCATGAGAAATTTTTGCCAACACGTGCTCAGTGTCACTACTGTATGAATATAGATATACGGAGACGGACGGATATACTGTGTACAGAACAGACAACAGAGTACAGAACAGAACAGAACAGAGTATTCTCTATCTGAATCTGCCTGCTTCTCAGCGTTACCAATTTAGCTACGCGGTAGCTAGATTTAGCTACCAAAGGACAGTTACAGCTACGAAAATTTTTGTTTAGCTACCGGTAGCAATTTAGCTACCAATACAAATTTTCAGCTACCAAGTGGTAGCTAGAAATGTATTTGGCTAGTAAAAATAATTTAAAACAATATAAGCATTTTTTAAAACCATTTTAAAATTCAAATATCAAAATTTTCAAAAAATTTTGGAAAACGTAGTAGAAAGTTTTTAGCAGTATAGTATAGTAAATTTATTCAGATATAAAACTCTTGTTGTGAAGCTAAGTAAGTATAGTAATTAAATTATGTGTTGAAAAAAAAAGAAAAAGAAAATGATTTTGAGTTTGAGCTGAAGGAAATTAAGATAACCTAAATGAGTTAATATCTCTTCCTCATTCTAATTTTGACATAGAAAGAATATTTAGTACAATGAATATTGCGAAGAACAAAATAAGGAATAAAATGAAACTTAAAACATTGGACTCGATTTTATCAATTAAACTTGGTTTGCAAAGACATAATAAATGTTGTAAAGAATACGACTTAACAGAAAATGTTATTCGCAAAATAGGAAATATAGGAAAAATAGGAAATATAAATGAAATATTGTCAATAATTAATAGAAAAGACTGAAATATATCTATATTTTTAAAGTTTTCAATTGATATTCAGTTCCTTTACTTTATTCATTTGATTTTTTTTTATTTTTTTTTTATAAAATGTTAAAATGTTTTTTGTTCTGATCTTTTTTTTAATAAAATGTTGAAATGTTATTTACTTTTTTTGTAACCGTACAAAATAATTAATAAATATGTGACTTTGACTTCCATATTATCATACTTTCAAACACTAAAAATTTAGCTACGATTTAGCTACCAAATTTTTCTAAATTTAGCTACAAACTATCCAGTCTAGCTACTAATTTAGCTACGGGCCCGGCTTGATAATTGGCAACACTGCTGCTTCTGCAGTCTGCACTTTGCAATTGCAGTTGCAGATTGCAGTTTGCTGTTTGCTTATTTGGTTTGCATTTTGAAATTTTGATTTGATATTTGATTTTATCCGTGCGTTTATATGCAAACCAAGGAATAAATATAAGATTTTTGAATAAAAGGAAAAAAGACAAGTAGGCAAGTAGTTCAAGTTTAGCTAAAATTTGAATATACACGCATACCTACCTACAGCCAGCCAGAGCCAACAGCCAACGCGACGCAAAGCAAGCTGTTAAGAATAAGCAGAATTTAATAAAAGCAAAAAATGAGGATTGAAAAAAATCAAGAACAAAAGAAAAACAGAAACAGAACAACAGACGAGTACGACGTACGAGTACGAGAGTAGTTAGTTGCTCTTGCCTTATGTGATGTGGAATAGGGATGAAAAAGAAGCAGAGAACTATAAAAATATAAAAAGGAAAAAATAATTAAAAATTTATATTTTCATTTAATTTTTATATTTTATCACAATTTAATAATCATATAAATGTAAATGTTTGATTTGGTAGTAAAGTAAAGTTTAATAAAAGAGTAAAAAAAGTGAAAATAAAAATTCTTGAAACTTAATAAAATGAAAATGAAAATTTCTACAAAAAGAAAAAAATAAAGAATAGAAAAGAAAAAATAATTTCTTGTATTTATCATTATCATCATCTATCTATACAATAAGAAAAGAAGAATTTTTATTATTTCAAGAAAAGAAAGAAAACAAAGCAAAAATATAGATATGTAGATGTACAGATAAGAAAAAGTGAAATTAAGTACATTATGTAGTGTATTTGTGTATTTTTAAATTCTAAAATTTTATCTTAAATACTTTGGTGTTTGGTTTTTTGTAGCACAATATACTTAAAATTCTAAGTAATTTTATTTCAAAAGACAAATAATATACGATGAAAATATATTTTGTAAAATCTAAAAAGAAAATACATATGTAGTTACATACATTTGTTTTGTGCACTAGCGCTCTTAGAGATAGAAACAAATTAAGAAAACGAAATCTGTGAATAATAGATAAATATAATTTTGTTTTTTTGTTAAAATTAAAATTTTTATTTAAATATTAAAATGAAAAAAAAAGTGGAATAAGGAAAGTATACAAACAGCAGCAGAAACATCTTCAACACATCATCATCAACATTGATAGAGTTGGTAAGAATAGAAAACGAGCAATTACGAGTATCTACAACGTACGTACTACCGTACTACTAAAATTAAATAATAAGAACTACAATCAAATGAAAAGAAAAATTCCATTTCATTGAATCGTTATCAATCAATACAGTACAGAATCCTACAATCATTTCATCATCAAATAAACCAGAAAAGAACACTCTGGAAAAAGGATATTTTTTTCTTATCAATTCATACAAAAGAAAAGGGAAAAAAATTAATCAATGTGATGAGCAGCAACAAAAATTAAAAAAGAAAAACAAAAATTAAAATAAAATTTAAAATAGGTATCTATATAGTCGCAATTTATTATAGAATTCAAGAAAATAAACGTAAATTTCTACCTACATTAAGAAAAAATTACTTTTTTAGATAACGGTTTTATCGATTAACCAAGCAAGAATACAGTAAAACACCAAAACTGCAAAAATTAAAAATTTTCAATTTTGTAACAATGCCTAAATGCTAACGTAATTGAGTCTTGATCTTGAGTTTGAGTGAATTGCACATGACACTCTTGACAGTCAAGTGAAATGTGAAGGTGAACATAACATGATGAAGATGAATTTAGTTTTTTTGAGTAGTTTATCAGCCTATGCCTAATCGTCCTCGTCCTTAAGGCAGCAAATAATAGTAAAAGTGAAAAAGTGTTAAATAATAAAAATACAAAAATAGTGTAAAAAAAATTAGTGATTCAGATAGTTGTCATAATTTATCACATTAAAATTAAAAATATAATTTTAAAAAAAAGATGCATATGCATACATAGTGGAGCCGAATAAGTAAAGTTTTGTCTTGTCTTGTTTTGTTTGATCACGTTACTTTGTTCATTTTCGTTTCCGTTCCGTGTGCACATAATTGGATTGGAGTTAGACTTAGAATTAATATTGAATTCAGTCTTAGTGTAAAGTGTGTGCAAAACAATTTTTTTTTTTAAAAAAAAAGTGATCAACATTTACATTATATCTATGTAATTATTTTATAATTTTAAAATAGAAAAATAAAAGATAAAAAAAGGAAAAATCTAAAAAAAGCAAGAAGTAAGAAGAGAAGAAGAAATTAACCATCAGCTGATGTCTTTATGCTTTAAAAATGGTGAAATTAGTTGTATTACGATACAGAATTAGGATATTCGTGATAACAAATCATGACAGACGGACATGAAAGGTAAAAAAAAAAAAATACATTATGTCAATAAAAAATTTATTACTATTTTTTTATTAAAATTAATTTGGTGTTGGAGTTGGAAATTAATTTTTAGGCCCTTTTTTAATAAAATTTATTGACTACATACCTAAGTAATTACCCACTACAATTATAATACCACTTATAGAGAGCACCTATAGACCCTATGAGCCTAGCCTATGACCTATACTGCTTAAGTGCTTACATACAAAATAATCAAACAAATTAAAACTAACCAATTTATTATAGTTATAGTAAATATAGTAATAAAACAATGTGTTGAGTTGTATGTGAAAAAAAATCTTAATTCATATATAAAAGATACACTCGTATACTCGTAACTTCCGTCGTATCGTAACGTAACATAAGTAACTCGTAAGATATTCAAAGGACGTGAAGTATAATGTATGTATTAAGGTATGAGAGAATATCTGCATGTTATACGTACATAATAAAATTCTGTAATTAGTAATATGTTAACATAACTTGAAAGATAAAACGAAAACACAATGAAATTTAATGCCACAATATAATGTTATATTGTGGCACTAAGAAAAGATGAGACAGGTGCTCATATTTAAAAAGGGTTCTTTAGTTTCCGTTTTTTTAAAATAAAAATTCAAATTTATACTACCATACTACATATAGCTTGTTTAAAATTCCCAGCGAATAATCTGCGCATGTTTCTCTTGAAATTAAATATGTACATAAAATGATTATATGTATTTGTGTTTTTCTCCCATATAAACCTGAAAAAGTGTAACCACTACAATTATAACCTCGCTCAAAGCATGACGCCATACTCTCACTGCGCATATATTCTATTCGCTGGGAATTTTAAACAAGCTATACCTACATGTGTGCAAATTTCATGTGTAGAATACAGGGACGAGTAATTGATATGAAACTATCATATAAATTCATGTGTTGCAACCTTGCAACACGTTGCGATGAGATCGTATAACATATAACATAATCAACAAAATTATTCATTCATCCGTTCATTGATTCATTAAAAATATTCGTTTTTTCATTAATCCCCATATTACATTAACATACATACATACGTTATATATACCTATATAAATATAAATTACATCTATAACAATTCTACGTTCCTTATATTGTACACATTTACCTCCCTCCAGCTGTATATATCTTATTAATTATTATCTTGCTATCTACAATCAATATTCTTATATATTGTAATAATGTTGAATACAAAGATGTAAAATTAAATAATATAGAAAAATAATACATAAGTACAAAATCATAAAAATAAAACAAAGAAATTTTATTTTAATACAGAAATTATAGGTATATTAGGTACATATTTATATCTAAAAAAACTTAACTGGAAATTCTTTTATTATTATTATTTTTTCTAGTTAGGTTTCCTTTTGATCTGTATAAATTACTTTCTTGTACATATTATAAAAAATTCAAAAATTATTGTGGATACTGACTGAATGGGGTAGGTTAGGTAAATGCATAGTAGTTTAGCTTAGCTAGGTACTTATTAAATTATTTATTGTCATTAAAAGAGAAAATATGAAAAAAAAAACCTAAAAGGAAATGAATTAGTTGACATTATATTATAAAAAAATATTTTAATCTCAGCGAAGAAATATCAAAAAGGATATGTAATGTGATGTATATATTAATTTTGTATGTGAAATGAGATTTTTTCTAGTTCAATTTTTCTCATTTTGTTTTTGTTCTTTCGTATTTCCTTTCTCTAATGTAATACCTATATTTATATTATCAAATAACTTTATATATTAGTGTACACAGTACATAACACAAAGGCACGATATGTTAGAGAATACGCATGAGTTGAATAAAGAAAAAATTGTTTCTTTTTTTTTGGGATCATTTTTCATCATTCTCGAATTTCATTGTTGTGTTTGAAAAAAAAAAATGAATGAATGGATACATGGATACTTACACAGAATGAGCCGATAAAAAGTAAAACTAAGAAGATTTCAAAATTAAAAGTCAAAAAAAAAAACTTTACTTTTGTAGATTGTATAGATATTTATGTAGGTATAATGTAGTTTATTACATAGTTATGAATGTATGTATATATGTATAAAAATGATGTAATTTTCTTCAAATCCAAATTAAAATTCAATTTGAAATTTCATAATTAAGAATATTTATCTACTATAGTGGATACATTTTTATGTAATCATTGTAGTATCTATACTGGAATTCCTCTACAGGTATTTTCAATTGAAAAATTATGTGTGTATAATAAAAATAAATATAATATGTATGTATGTAACTATCCTCAAATATTTGTATGCTTATACATTAATCAAACATGTGTGCAGTACATAACAAACAGGACACTAGGTCATTCATTGATTCATGAAATATCAGATACATACATATTTTTATGAGTAAGGCCCATACACGTTAAATACATACGAAAAAATATACTTATAAAATAGGTATCATTCAATGCTTCATAATGTTATTTATTTATTTTTTTTTTTCGTACATACATACCACGAAAAGGAAGCATGAATTATTTGTGGTAATGTACACGTATTATTATTATTATTTTTTTTTAATAATAAACATAAGCATAAGTATATTTGGTAATATGTAATATATCATAGAACTTAATCTGGAGTAATATGCAAAATTAGCGGAATATCTATGTATGTATTCTACTTATGATATTTTATAACTTTTCGATTTTTTATATAAATTACCATTATATGTATATATAGCTATATTTATGTACATTGTACACATTTACAATTTTCTAAATAAATCAATTTTACAAAAAAAAAAAAATTAACATATTTTGATAAATTTGACACTTTTTAATAACAAAAGAAAAGAAACAGAAAAAAAAACTTCATGTTCATACATAAATAATAGCAAAATAGTATAGGAATATATTAGAGAAAAAATAATAAATTCTAAAGAAATTAATTCTAAAAATATCTGAAAACAATTACTCGCTAATTAAATGTTCATATAATCTGACGAACAACTTATATTTAAACTGTACGTGTACTGTATATGTAAATTATTTAAATAATTTACATTGATAAAAGTTTTTTGACAAAAAAAATAATAATTCTGCCTATTCAAATGAATAATGTCCTCCAATTAAATTCGTTTAAACTTTGATTCATTGAGAAAAATTAACAATTCATTCATCTTTTCACAAGGTATACGTGTATACATGTTGTACTAACTATATAATCTAGTCTGTTTCTTATTATTTTTATTTTACTATCCATTGTCCCAGCCTGAGTGCGTGAATTATTTTTGCTCAGAATGAAAATAATTCATTTATCTATTATTATTGGATGATTTTTTGATTATTAATTACATTACATACGACATTTAATTACACATGTAAATGTATGTTTCTACATTATTGTTTTATTTAGTTTTTTATGTTACATATTTTATGTGTAATGAAATTTTTTATTAGCATTCTCGTAGGTATTGATTTATTGAAAATTTTATTCGTGTCATTGTTCTGATAAAATGATGTAATATATATGCGATAATGCAAAAAAGTTATATCGCTATTTCATCAGCTACAGAGTCATATTTCTATAGCGTTGTTAAAATGATTACGAATTTCATCAATTTATACAAGTAAATTTATGTCCTGTGTTCTATGATCTCACAGTATTATATACATATATCGTGATCTCATATTTACTAATATTATTACTCTTCTTTTTTAGTATATCTCTACAGCCCTTGAAGAGTCCTGGTCCTTGCAATATTTGCCTCCACCTTTCCCTATACAAAGCTACTACTCTCCAATCCTGTGACCAATCCAAACGTCTGATATCTTTCATAACATTGTCTCACAATTTTACTTTTGGTCGACCAACTGGCCTGCTTCCGTATAGACGATTAACCATTGCTCTTCGGGGAGTTCTATTCACCTTCATTCTCCAGACGTGTCCTATTCAAATTTATCAATTTTTATCCATGGCAATAGTTAAATTTTTTTATATAATTTTTGCAGTTCAACATTATTTCTGACTCTCCACCCATTTGTTTCTTTGACAGCCCCGAATATATTTTTCTTAGACGAATTTACTAATATTATGTAGAGATATTGGCTGAACTTCTGAATTGGGGTCGCCAGCTTTTGAAACGAGACCTTCCGATAATGATACTTGGAACGTCCTTCTTAAAAGAAGTTGAAAAAGTGATTTATAAAAAACACGAAATTTTGACTTTATGTCCTTATACCTATCTCGAGAACCGCTAATCCGATCAAAGTGAAATAAACTGTGACAAATAGAGTAGGAAGTCCTCTTTAAAGTCGTATGTTAACTAATCCAATCCAATATCCCGATACGAAGAAATAACGGTTTTTGTAAAACACGCCAATTTGGACCAAAAATTTTTAAGGGTAAGTTCCGTCCTTAAAATGAATTTGCGCCAATAAAAACATGTACCATGTTAAAGAGGACATTCCAAAGTATCATCGGAAAGTCTCGTTTCAAAAGCTGGCGGCCCCAATTTGGAAGTTTCCCCGAGATATTACAATAAAAAAATAGAATTTGTTTATTAAATTGAAAGATAAATTTAAAGAATTAACGATATTTTATATGATTTTCTATGATAATCATTTTAATTAACATAACAATTTACAAATAAATAAATTTACTGAAATTTACAATATACGTGTATAGTGTATACGTATACCATATATGTGTGATTTAAGATAATAATTTCATTCATTTTTATTTTAAATTTTTAGTGCAATTCAAAAATTTTCTACAACCAGCCAAATCCTGTACTGTACAGATATGAATATTTTAACATAAATATTATACGTTAAGTACCTACATGTAGACTCTTTTTTACAATTCAAAAACTATAAAAGCAACTAGAACTATACAAGTTTCCAAATTAGGTCTGGAAGAATTTTTTTCTTTTTATATAAAAAATTAAAAAAAATTTTGGATATATAATATGTATGTAATATAAAAATAAAAAAAACTTGAAAATTAAATTAAATTACATACATATGTGTATTTAGTGTTAAATAAATAAAATTGCGGTCAATCAAAAAACAAAAAAGTAAAAAGATATATGTATACTAAGTATACAGTAGTTGGTTTGGTAGTAACATAATGAAACAAAAATAAAAGCAAATAATATTGTGAAAAAAAAAATCATAGAACTAAAAATGAAAATTAAAATAAAATAAAATATAAATATAAAATAAAAGTAATACACATATGCACAAATATACGCACGGAGTATATAATGTACATATATATGAATGTTAAATGAAATACAACACATTGGAAGAAAATTTAGTAATATCATATGTGGATGTCATCTTGTATATAGACATCAAATATCAATATCCACATATACACATGTATCTACATTTCTTATACATACGATACGGTATATACATTAAAATAAAATTTACGCACATACATACATTTTAATTTTTACATTTGCGCATTATACAAAATTGTTAAAATTATTATATGAATTGGAGCATTTACAAATTTCATTGATATTTTTTTCGAAAATTTACAGTATGTATGTATGTATGTATGCATGTACATGTATGAAATGAAAAACATGGAAAAATATAGAAATATATAAAATACATATATATTTGAAAAAGAAACACACATATCCACAAAAAGAAAAAAGAGAATAAACGAATAATATAGAAGAAAGATAAAGCAAGACAAGATAAATAAATGATTAAAAAAGATGATAAATAAAGGGAAGAAAATGAAGAAATAAAGAAAATATAAAGAAAATATAAAAAAAATATAAAGAAAATATACATAATTGTTGATACATACACCAGCTCAAAAAAGTATTTGTACTTTGAGATGGTGTGAATTATCAATACGAAATAAATGCCAAATGTAACAAATATGAGTCATACATGTATTTGTGGTCATTATTTCTATGATGTTAAAAAAAGTATAAACCTGAATAATTTAGAAGTTCCTTTTAAATAAAAATTTTTAATATCAAAATGTGTATGTATCAACTGTTTGATTTTAAAAGTGCAAAAATTTCTAACACCCGATATCGCAGAAAAACCTCAAATAATTCAGCTTCCATTGTGAACTAATTATTTTTTTTTTCAACTCTTTTTTTCTTGACTCTATCTGTGTTCCAGCAGGGCCCAAACAAATTAAATTTTCTCCATCTGCGTATATATATATAACGATTTCCAGTAACTTAGTAAAAAAATCTACTTTCAATGTCATCTAGGTTATGAAAAGTTTGAGGGGGAAAAAGATGGATAACTCTATAACTTCAGTACTTTATTTAAAAACTGTTTTTTTTTTTATCACATAACTGTTTAATTTACATCTATGATATCAGATATCTTGTACATATAAATTAGAATAATGATAAATAAAATGTAATATGTACTTATCTAAATTTTTTAATTACCCATATAAAAAATTATTTTTGTCCCATTAATTTTTTGAGCCAGTGTATATATACATGTATGTAATTATATCCAAAGCAATTATGAATCATGTGTGAGAAAATGAAAAACAAGATATGTATATATTTACCATATATACACATAAACGTATACCTACTACCTCACAACCACAAGCAACATATTTTACTTGTCAAATTCATGCGTACACAATAATAAATATTTTCATTCTTAAATTATCTATGTATGCATTATCTGTGTTTCTGTGAATGTGTATGCATGTATACTTATAATTTATAAGTATTTTCCTCTGTTTTGCCAAATTTTCACATAATCATTTTCATTTTATTTTTCTTTGATGAATATGTATTATTCTTTTTTCTCTATTTTCTCCATATTTTTACTTTGAAAAACAATTTCCTGATTGTGATAAAATAATTGATATTATACTGTTTGCAGGCTTGCTTGCAATGCTTATTATAATGTTTGTTTGTGTGTATGTATGTGTTTTGCATGTAATACATACATATAAATATAATATACATTTATGTACAAAAATAATATTCTTTGATTTTTATTCACAATATGTGATTATTAGAATTGATAAAATTCATTTACCTCCTATATATTTATTATAAAAGGAAAATGAAATTTACAAGAAAAATTTCTTGTACGTCATAATTTCATTATGAATTATAAAGAAAAAAACAAAAAAGATGTGAATTATGCGATGTATACATATAACAATTACACATGCAACATGCAACTAATATGCATATACATACCTGTATACTGTGTTACATATAAAAGTTAAGTGAAGTGAAATGGAATTCCTACATCTTTTAAAAGGTACAAACTGTGGTATAAGCAGTATAAGCTTTAAGTAAAATCATATACTATCTACCGCACTGTATGTGGATTATGTAGTGTAATTTTATATTTTACATCATATTTTTATATTATATTAAACTTTGAAAAAATGACTGTAGAGTAAATAAAAAACAATTACATACATATATGCATAATGGTATATATAGGTTTTGTATAATATATAAATAAAGTAATATAAGTGTGTAGAGTATATAATATATGTAAGATACAATGCCCACAACCACAATGATAAAAAAGTAAAGGCTCATTTTGATTCATTTGGAATACGTCCAAATAAAATGTTATGTATACATGTAAATATAAAACATAAATAATATTGTACATGAATGATATAATTATGCGCGGATTTGTGTACAGACATTACACGTTTACGTAAAAAACATTATATATGCTTTCAAAGCACAACTCAGAATTCAGAATGCACATGTGTATGTATGCGAATAGCATACATCGATATATAAATGAAATAGAAATCTAAATCCATTCTTAAAAATTTTCTTGAAAGTGTAAATGTATAGCTAGATGATAGATGTACAAAATGTTGTATATATGAATGATTCATAAATATATGTACACAGCCGCATTATATCATGTATCGTTTACCATGTGGTTTGTGAATGTATTTGAGGTTTTTTTTAATCAATGAACCTGCTTCCCATTCATGTATTTTTTCATGGTTGGTTGGTGGCCTCCCACGATGACTTATCTTCTATTTTAACTATATAATGATATATACAGTGTGTGTATGTATACTTTCATATGTATGTACACATATTATAGATTTACACATATTTTAGATTGTATGTATATTATTATATCATACATGCATTCATAAATTGTATACTTATGTGTATTTACTTGAAAATATTCTCTAAGAAAAAAAAGTTTTTTTGATTCGAAAATTTACTTAAACATGTACAAATTGAAAATGTGAATTAGATGTACCTATATACTTACATATAAATGTAAACATAAGTACATAATATACATATGTGTATATGAACATATATAAATATGTATAATGTCTTTTCATTCATTAAATTGTCACTAAAATGCTCGTATATTTATACCTATAATAAAGATCAAAACATACCAAAGTTATAATAAATGCTGAAGGGATTTTCGTTCATTTATTTTGTATGCATTTTTTATGAAATCGAAAGATGCTCTACTTTCATTTATTAAATGCTATTCTCCGAGAATCTATTTTACAAATTAGATGAGCACATATTAAGTCTGTGAGTAATGCAGTCATGTCTTTAACGTATTGTCTTTCATGTTTAGTTTTAGGATTTAAACTGCTCTTTTACTTGAGGATTCACTCATTCTATAAATTTGTTGTGTTTTAAGCCATCAATGTCAGACCAGTAGAGTTTATTTATATACATATACATAATATAAATTTGTTGAATGAAAATCCTACTCATAGGATAGGTACTAGGTAATCATAGCAATCCAGTAGGAAAACTGATCAACTGATAGAGATAGACCCAGGACGCTGGCCAGAACACAATGGCTGGATACAGTATAAAATGTTACAGAGAGGGAGAAAAAATAAAATTGTTATTAGGGGAGAAAAAATGGAAAATTGGGAGTGAAAAATGGATGGGAGATAGATTCAAAACTTTAATGTGTTTTCTGTTGTTGTTAGATATAATATATAATTTAGAATTTTTTACAATGAGATAGTACTGTGCCAACCAAAATATTATTATTTTCAGTTGTCCTATTATTATCTCTTATTATATGTATGTACATAATGTATATTTACGAGTAAGCACAGAAAATGTGTTAACATGATCTCACTTTCATACGTACTCATGTATTTATTGCGTATGTATATATACGTACTAAATCCCTATTGAATTAAATTTTATTGATTTTTTTAATTTCATTTACTAATTAGATGAAGTAATTTAATGAAAAAATTCAAATTTAAAAGTAAAAATATCTTGTATATCTACACTGACTGTGTAATATACCAAAACGGCATGTTTATATGCTAATTATTATGTTCTGTTACAGGTGAGACGGGGCTGACATTGCTGTACTGTACTAAACATTCATAGATAGAGTAGAGTATTTTTTAATTTCATTTGTAAAACATATGATAGTTAAGGGTAGATACAGATACATACGAGGGTAGATAGTGTCAATTAAAAAATTTTCATCTGTTGTCTAGAAAATGTATTCAATATTAATACCAGTACACCTTATCAGATTTAGCCAATTCTAGTTTAAGACTCTAACAATTCCCAATAGATATCCAGAAAACAAAAATTAAAGATTAATTTTTTAAAATTATGTTTTAAAAATTAAATTTATATTAGTACCGTAAATGAGTACTGTACTGAATGATTACTAGTATGTATTGCTGATTCCACATAGAAAACACAAGAAATCTCGTAAGAGATTGGTCGTTTAAGTGTTAATGTCAGAAATTTATCTCCAATTGGGTATTTTTTTGACTCCACAAAAATGTTATTAACTTTTGAAAGACTAAAGATATTCACATGATTCCTTTTTTTATTTGAAAGACATCTTAAGGGTGTATTTTCTTTTAAAAATCATTTCCTTATTTAGGAAATTTTTAAGCACGAAGGATAAAAAGGTAAATTTTTTGTAGTCCAAAACAATATTGTTGGAAAGCTCATAATTCATACTTTTTATCGAAACCTTCTTTGTCCTCCTATCGTGTTCCGAACAGAAGTTATAACGTTTTATATGAGCTTATCTCCCTGCGCTTAGGCAAAAACGTTTCAATCCTTAAAAAAGGGGTGAAGGAGGGATTTTACGAAAAAAAAATGTCTCTCCGTAAACGCTGATCACAATATTTCAATGAATCGATTGGTATATGTTGGAACAATTTTTTATGAATCACCCTGTACTGTATGTACATTTATGTAAAATTTCACTTTTATTTATTTTTAAAAATTTTTATTTTTATGTGCTTCTATGTAAAGAATAACATTTTCTTTTATTCTTTTCATTCATTTCATATATAATTTTTAGAACATACATGTACGACGAGTATATGCATGTACAAAATGTACTTATAATGTATTTAGAGGGTATAAAATAATATTAATTCAATTTTATCTATGAAATTTTAAGGCCATTATGTGTACATATTTATATAGGTAGATATGTTCATAAAAATATAATATAATATACATTACGCATCTTTATGTATATAAATGTGTACAATTACACATAAATGTGTACGAGTATATATTACACGAATACATACACAGTCATTATAATATCCGTCCGTAGATATGTATGTGCATATTAAAAGATTCTATGTACATCAGAGAGTTTAATCTAAATTCATTTTTATACTACGTAACATTATGCAAATATAAATGTATACTCGTAATATAAATATGTATATATAAATATACGTAGTATGTACGTATATATACAAGTTTGTAATAAAATGTTTCATTATATATTATATCAAGGTTTTACAGTCATATTATTCATTTGACATATTTTAATATTCACAGGAGTCTCATATAACATAAAACAGGAAAAAGAATTTATATTGTGAGAAGTACAAAAATAAAATAAAAAAAAAACTATGTTCTCGTATATAAAAAAACCACTAAAAGCAAAATGAAAATGTGGAAAGAAATAAAAAAACAAAACAAATTGAAGAAAAATTGAATGAACGAAATTTTGTATTGAATGAAAAATCTATACAAGTATACATTGAACTGTATACATACACATTATATAAGGATATGTTTTTATTGTATATGAATTAAAATTTCTACATGAATGTAATGTAGAAAATAAAGTAGAATGAACAAGAGATTTTGAAATTTTCATTAATATGCATTTGTATTTCCATATTAATATAAGAAAAAAGTAAACCATTTTTTTTTAAATTTCTAGTGAAAAAATAATCACAAATTTTCACGAGTACATAGCATCATTTAAGCGTATAAATGATCCATATATACATTTATATATAAAGTTTTATAGAGTCTGACGTGTTGACCTAAATCACTTTGACCATTACCATTATCGGCTGAACTTTCGAATTGGGGCCGCCAGCTTTTGAAACGAGACCTTCCTTTGATACATTTTAAGTTGCAAACTACCCTTAAAAATTTTTGGTCAAAATTGGCGTGTTTTACAGAAACCGTTATTTCTCCGGATCTCAAGACATTGTTAATTATTTTTATCCTTTATTTAATATTATAATTGTACAAATGGAATATTTTTGGTTAAATGATCATTTTTATATTTTCTTTATCATTTCATGTAAATATATAGTGACTTCTTAGTTAGAGTACGAGCGCAGGTGATGACTAGAGACGAAAGCACTGAAGGTTGGTTACCATTGGCTGGGGGTGGTTTAGCAAATGTTTCAATACGAAAAAGAGCTAGACTACCCCCAGGCACAGGAGGACATGAATACATAATTTATGGTCAAAGAATATCTGATCAAAATGTAAGTTAATAAAAATTTAAATAATCTATAGTATGTAGTATACCTCTGTACAGCATCATTGTACATCTACTCGTATATGTATGTATAATCTATAATTATCGATTGTTTTTTTTTTCTTAGGTAATTCTAAGCTGTGTTATAAATCGTGATCTTAAATATTTCAAAGTAATGCCAACATTTCATCATTGGCGTGCTGGTAAACAGCGAAACGGTCTAACATTTCAAACAGCAGCTGATGCTCGTGCTTTTGATAAAGGGATCGTTCGAGCTTACAATGATTTAATTGACGGTAAATATTTTGTTATTGTTGTTTTCTTTTTTTCTTTTTTTATATTCATCTTTAAAATTTTCGAAATTTTTCTAATTTCATCACATATTTAAAAATGATTTTATAAAATGTTTCCCCACTTTTGTTTCTTCACGTTCATTTTAAACTCAATTTTTGTTTCAAATTCTTTACATTTATTTTCATCAATTTTCATTATAACACGAAACAGGATCATTCTAGTCAAATAAAATAGCAATAATCTTGATCATAACTCTTTAAATCTAGATCTAAAAAATTCCATTTTCAAAAAGATTTTTATATAATTTAAATTTAATAAAGAAGAAGAAATACTTAATTTGAAGAAAAAACAATATTCATGTCATAAGCATACCCAGATATACACGAATTCTAATTTTGTGATCGCAGTGATCGAAATTGAATAGTTGCTGGTTTTATTGGTAACCAACGAAAGTGTCAACAAAGAAAGAATAACTTCATCACCCCCAAAATCATTCACCTTTGAATGAGTACCAGTCACTTTCTGGGAAAAAAAAACTTAGAAATTCAAATTTCATCGAGTCTATACTGCTTGTTCAACAGCAAGTAACTAAGCTCAAGTCTAAGTACTGTCATACTCTTGTTTCTTTACCAACAAAAATTCCGTAGTTCACAATCCAAATTCAAATTTGAAGTAAAATTACTGACAAAAATCACTTTAATGATCAGATTTTTAAGTTCTCAATATGGACTGTTGTTTCGGAAAATATAAAATAAATATATTATAAATTAAAATTTAGGAAGACACAAAGTAAAATGAACAGTCAGAGTAATAGTGAATCTTCTTTATATGCTTCAAAAACTCTGTATTCTTCATATCAACTGTGGAGAATTATTCAAAAGATTAATAACTTTAGAATATGAGTGAATTTTCTCAATTTAAACACAAACAACCAACAATTATCAAAATTGAATAGAGATTTTTCTCAACCATTTTGTATTATTCTAGAAAATGTATCAAAGAGTACATCACTTTTCAATCATATTTATTACTTAGTTGTATGATTTTTTTCTCCTGTTATTATTTTATTATATGTAATTTTTATATTTTCTAATATTTTATAATTTGACATTTTACTCTAATCATTCACTTCTTCCTCATCCATTTAATTAACAAGAAACAATCAAAAAAATAAATTAATTATTTTATTTTGTTCTTTTTTTTTTCCTTTTTTTCTTAAATTTATTTATTTTTATTTGTATTTAATTTTTGTCTAAAATCTAACATCATGTGCTCTTCTTTGTTTTGCCTCATATAATTGGATTATTTTCATATCTGGGTAAGTTTTGTTGGTTGCTCTTACAACGAAAACGAAACCGCATTCATTTAAGATAAATACAAAAAACTGAAAGAGAATCTAAAAAAAAAAAAACTAAGCAAAAATTAAATTGAAAAAATACTTAAAAATAAATAAATAAATAATAAAAGTAAAAGAAAAAAAAATTAAAAATATACAAAACCAAATTTTTACAAAGAATAATTCATTCTTCTAAAAGTTTTTCTGTAGAAGATCAATACACACATCAAATGAATCGAATTCAAGATGGATCGAAACTGTAGAAAAATTACAAAAAAGATAATTTGTCATTTCAGTTAAGGTTGCAGTAGATTTTTTAGTAATAATTTCTTTCATTTTATTTTATTTTAACTTTCCATAAACTCTTCCTTGTTACTTAACAATTTAATTTAATAACAAATTTTATAACGATTTAACTTTTTAAATTTTTTCATTTCTAAGAAGAAATATTACTTCCAGTTTCATATAATAGTTCTATGATCAATGTCAATCACTTTTACGGAAAAATGATCAGATAATTTTTGGCGTGATTTTTCTTTTTTCGATCCCGAGACGAATATGCTTTTTCAAGGACACTACGTGATCTATTTTCTGTACTACGTAGATATTACTACCTAGTATCAATACCAGATGTCTGTCTCAGGTATAAACTCAAAATCGCATCATGTAATTCAATTTATCTACCAGCAACTCTGATATTCGCAATCAACAATTAACTGTTGGTTCGGCGCATACAAACGATAGTAATAAATCTAAAAAATACTTCACCATGGGCTGTTTGAACCACCGATTATGATGATGATTATAACTGAGTTCTACAATACATAAAGATGTACTATTGTTACATAATTCAGATTCAGCATCTAATGTACTGAATTATTATTTATTGATACTGCCTATTTCTCTTCAATTTCATCCTTTTGTTCTTTAAAATTATCAAAAATTTATTAATCCTGAACTAATTCAACTATGTTCAACCTTATCTGAAATGCATTCCCATTTAGATGAATTTATTTTTTGAATTGAAATAAAATAAAAAAAAAAGAAGAAAACGAAGTAAAATTAAATTAAATGAATTACGAAATGAAATTTTCAAAATTTTTAAAAGAAGGTCGCATATTTTTATGATTACAATTTTTTTTTAATTTTTTTTTTCTTGGAAAATATTTAAAAAATATTTTTGTAATGAAAAAATTGTACTGAAATGATTTTTTTCGTTTTCATTTTGTTTCTGTGTAGGAATGTCACGAAATAATTCACCATGGCCACCATTAAATAAATACGATTCAGTTGGTGAAGACGATGTCTTTATGGTAAAGATTTCACATTGATTCCTTCCATCATTTTGCAAATATTTAATGTTTTGTTTTGTGTTTTTATTTTTATCAGACATTAGATTTACCAGTAGAACCTTCTGAAGCACAATCGAGTCCTGAAGGTAGCGGAAGTCACAGTAAGTTTTCTATGAAAAATAATAATTTTTGTTATTAGTTACAATTTTTTAAACTAAACTTTGCTCTATTGTGATTGTGATTAACAGAAAGCGGAGGAGAGAAGCCTAATATTCATTTCATATCTTGTGATAAGCCACCACCTCCGCCACCACCGAATCCAAATGGTGAACAGCAAGCAGCCATTGCACCTGGTGATAACTACTCATACGTTCAGCTAACAGCAGTAATAATATGAAAATACTTTTAAACAATAAATTAATATTTTGTAATTTTTTTCTCTCTCACCTTTCTACAATATTTAAAAAAAAAATAAAAAAAAAATGGAATAAAAAATCCAAAAAAAAAAATTAACATATCAAAAATAAAATACAGGTTCACGATTATAATTATCCGGTCGTTGACGAACCCATAACAACAACTGTAATAAATACAAGACGAGATTCAACATGCAGTCTAAAAAAGCGTACAGCACTCGATATATCATCAACATCATCATCAGTAGCAGCAGCAGCACTTAAAGATTCGATATTAATAAAGGGACGTATTCGATGCAGATACTGTCATGAATTTTATACAGAGGAATGGAATCGTAAAGGAGCATGCGAATTTGCTCCAGATTATTTTAAATCTGGCTTCGAATGTGTATCTGGAATGGGATGTGCTAAATGTATGTTGTATCATTGTATGAGTGATGCTGAAGGTGAAACACCATCACATCCGTGTGAATGTTCAAATGAAAGTGGATGTACAAAAAGGTAAATTATTTATTTGTTTGTATTACTTATGTACCTGAGTTATGTTATAGAAAAATGTTCTCAATTTCAATGAATTTTTTGTATTGTGTGTTTGGATTTTTTTTTAGATGGATTGGACTTACACTTCTTTCTTTAGTCGTACCATGTTTATGGTGTTATCCTCCGTTAAGAGCATGCCATTGGATTGGTGTATCATGTGGTATATGCGGTGGTAAACATAAGCCACCACAAGTCTGACATATGCAGGGTAATTGGGGTGGTGATAATGATAAAGAGAAAAATTTTAAAGATTTTGATAAAATCATTTTTTGATAGTTAATTCAGTCAGGTCTGTATCGATTTTCGTTCTACTTAACACACACGACAATGTAATTAAATTGTGAACAAACAAACAAACTAAAAAGCCAAAAAACAAAAATAAATAAATAAATAAATAACAAAGCTAAAATAACAGGATAACAGTTAAAATAAGATATAAAATTCAAATTAAAATTTACAAAAAAAATATATACAATATATATAAATAATATAATCGGGTAAGTACGTTATCTTAATCGCATTATTAATTTATTTAAAGATTATCATTTATGTAATTGTTCTTCGTTTAAATCGAAGGAGGAGTAACAGCAAGTAGTTATAATTTTTAGATTGTACTAATATGTACCTATACATATGTATATTATATGGCAAATTGTACAAATTTTCATTTACCGAATATTTAGCGACATTTTTATTTCTTAATAAAAATTAATAGAGCTAAATAAGCATACTATACATACATACTTACATAGCAGAGTTAGAGTATAGTTTTGAAATATTTTCAAAATCATATTGAATTAAATTAAAATAAAAATAATTCATTTTTGTTTTGACAATATATATTTAGTGATTCTAATTCTACGCGATTACATATTTTAAAAAAAGAATGACAGAAACTGAGTTCTAGAATGCATCAAAATATGCGTACACTACCAATATCAAATCAATACATAATCAAATTCATAAACGTTAAATCATTATATAAAGGAAATAACATAGTTAAATCATTGAAAAATATATAGGTACTTGTATAACTATGAGTGAAATTATTTAATGAGTGAATAATTTAATTACATTTAATTTTTTAATTATACAATTAAATAACAATGATATAATTTTTCAACTTTTTTTTTATAATTTTTTCCTTTTTTTAGTGTATTAGTTAAAACATTTTAATAATTGAATAGTACAAATAGTGTTGTTTTGTTGTTTTAGTATACATTTTTGTGGGTGAAATAATATGATGATTTTATTATATTTAATTTTAAAATCATATAATTAAATAATAATATAGTTTTTCAATGTTTTCTTTTTCTCATGCATCAATTTTCGAGACATGACAATATTTCTAAATATTTTTTAACATTTTTTAAAAAATATAATTTTTCATGCAAACATTACAATACATTGTCACTTATATGTACGTAAGTGGTGTTAGTGAAAATTAGCAAACATTGTGTAAAAACGCATTGTACAAAGCCTACTCTACTAACAAGCCGTGAAGTGACATTTTATTGATGGTCATACAATAAGCTAACTTGACAGGGAATTGTAATCGTTTAAAATTGAAAGGTATGACATTCATTACATATTGATGTAGTCCCAAAGGAAGTCATTTGGAAGCAACAATTGCATCGACTTCGTAGAAAATATTTTGATTCTGGTGTCGCTCCGTTCATATAAGTAAATAGCTGGGGTGGTGGTACTTGTATAATGATGGGAATTTGACTTTACCAATCATACAACACATACTTGCAGTTTCACCCTTAAATTTATTTGTGTTGAAATGTTTACATACTGTAAAATGTTTTTTATAAATTTGTTTTTTTTTTATCTTTTAAATGAAATAACTTTTTTTACAGCACTTAAATTTTTATTTTTACCGTAACTATACGGATGCACGGATCCAACTCACGATCACGCCCGAAGTATAGGTATAGGCCGTTCCAGGTATTCGCGACCTCACCTATATAGAAAACCAGAATTCAAAAACTACCTGTTTTATTTTTCAATATAATCTCCTTTTATTGAAATACACTTTTCACAACGTTTAATTAATGCCTCTATACCACTGTAAAAATAAGAAGGATCTTTGTCCTCAAAATGAGCTAAAACTGCTTGCTGAACTTCTTCATCGGTCGTAAATTTTCTTCCCCTCAGGTCAGACTTTAACTTTGAGAATAAAAAGTAGTCGCTGGGAGCCAGATCAGGACTATATGGTGGATGATCAATTTCTGTAAAGCCACATTCGTTGACGGTAACTTTGGAAATGGCAGCAGTATGAACGGGAGCGTTGTCGTGTAATAGCAGAATTCCTCGAGTCAGCTTTCCTCTCCTTTTTTCCGCAATTGACTGTCTTAACTGCCGTAACAAATTAGCATAATAGACAGCGTTGATAGTCGTATTCCGTTCTTTGAAGTCAATCAACAGGATTCCCTCACAATCCCAGAAGATCGTTGCCATAATTTTTTTCGTGCTCTGGGTCACCTTTGCTTTCTTTGGTACTGGTTCTCCTTTTTTTTCCATTCCATTGAATCTCTTTTAGACAAAGGATCATGGTAAAGAACCATTGTCTCATCTCCAGTGACAATCCGTTGTAAAATGTTTTCTTTGTCTTCGTTGTAAAGCTCTAAAAATTTCTTACAGCAATCAACTCTTTCTTTTTTTTGAGAAGCACTAAGAAGTTTGGGTACCCATCTTGAACTGACTTTTGTCATACCCAAATGGTCATGTAGAATACGGAATACGCTTGTTTTTGAAATTTGGGTTTGTGCTGCAATTTCTTTCAATTTTAGTCGCCGGTCGCTCAGTACAACTTTTTCGACTAATTCGATGTTATCCGTTGTAACAGCTGTTGATGGGCCTCCTTCACGTGGATCATCTTCTATTGATTCTCATCCCCAACGAAAAAGCTTCGACCACGTTTTAATCATTGTAAATGATGGTCCAAAATCCCCGTATACTGAATCCATTCTATCTTTAATTTGTGTTGGTGTTAAACCTTCTTTTGTTAAGAATTTAATTACAGCACGGTACTCTAAATATGACATTTTTTACTACACACAATATTTTCACTTGCTTTTACTACTGTAACACGCTAACTAACCTGCATACAGACATTAGTTCGTATATATATTCATTTGACCCTCCCCTCTTTTCGACGATATTGAAATTGACAGGTAATTCTTGCTAGAAGTATATCAGGTCGCGAATACCTGGAATGCACTACGTATATATATATATATATTTAGCTACTAAATCTAACTTTATACAGCACAAATCACACTGCTCGAATCCTTGATAATTAAATAACTAACTGACTGATAGATGAGTGATTGATATTTATTTAACTGATCTATAACTGATCGACCGATAACCGGCTGACTGACTGACTGATAGTGGGCGATCAAAAATATTTTGACTGAGAGCTAGATTTGAAGAAAAATAGTGCTAAAAAGTGCTAAAAATAAAAACTCAAATAAATATCGAAAGTCAAAACATCATTATTACGTGTATTACACATAAAACTTTATTTAGAATAACAGTAAACAAAATAAACAGAACGAGTAAAAAAAATAACGAAAATACAAAAAATTAATTCAATAATTCACTTCATGAAATATTTCATTCACAATTTGTTCCTGCTCATCCTCAGCCTCATTATCATAGAATATTTCTTTTTCTTTATTGCTGTTGAAATATATTTTTGTGTTTAGTGTTTTTTCTATTAGTTGCTCTCCAATTTCAAAATTATGACAACATTTTTTGAATCTCTTCATTGTTGACTTTAAAAATAAAATTGCATTTAATGTGTCAGATTTAAGTCTATTTCTTTGTTTAGTTTTAATCAAATTCATTATACTAAACATTCTTTCTACTTCAGCATTGCTAACTGGTAAAATTAAATATTGGTGAACTAATAGACTCAATTGTTCAAATGGCTTTTCTCCCATCGAATTCTTATATTCTCTGACCTCTGACCAAAAATCAAGAGTGTTTTCTTTCTTCTTCCAGTCAATTATATGAAGTTTACGCCACTGTGACTCTATCAAATTTATTTCATCCTCGGTATAATATTTCATTTCTTCAACCAAAATAGATGATATTGCAGGCTTTATCACTTTTAATGAGTTTCCAATTGCAAAATTTTCGATTTTTTTAAAAAAATTTATATTTGAAGGCAAACGCTGTCGAATTTGATTTATTAAATTTATAGTAAATTTGGCACAATTTTCTCTTATAAGAAATTTTTCATCTTCATCTAAACTACTTTCTGAGAAGCATTTTTCAAATTCATATGGAAAATTGTAAAGATTTGACGAAATAATAAAATCTTCTAAGCAATCAAATGCTTTACATTTTTTTATACCACAATATAATATAAGCTTTCCATTACAAAAAACAAATCTCGAAATAGGACTGTGTGGTCGATTGATTTTGCTTCAAATAGCTTATTTATCCACTGCACTTCGTTTAAAATACATTTCAAAAATATGCAATATAAGAAAGATACCTCTGATTTGTAAGCTTTGGCCATGTGACAAGATTCAGTATTTGCTGCTATTTCAAAATGAGTTTTTAACTCGGTCCATTGTTTGATTATTCGTTTAACACCCACTTCAATCGACAACCATTTAGTATGACATGACCTTACAATTTTTAATGGATCACACCCATCGTTTATCGCACGGTAAACATTTTTATAGTGATCTTGTCTAATGGGTGATTTACTGAACCAATTATAAGTTTCAGAAATTAAAAATTCGATTTCATTTGGAATACATTTCTTAGCAGCACAAGATACAGCTAATTGTATAGAATGGCAGGCACATGGATTAAAATAATACTTGGATTGTCGTTTTGTAATAGGCGTATCACACCTTGATTTATACCGACCATCACGTTGGCATTATCTGTGCCTAAACCTCTCAAAGCAGATAACTTCAAATTAAATTCGCTTAGAACTTCTTTAACAGCTTCATATATCCCCTTTGCAGTTGAATCATTTAAAGTCTGGAACTTTAAAAATGTTGTTACAATGTTATTTGAATTTTTACTATAATATTTCACAACAACTCAAAGTTGTTTATTTACTGAGAGATCTGTTGATTCGTCAATTATTAGACTGCATTTTTCTTCCCCAATGTCTTCTTTTAAATCTTTAAGGAAGTGTGGGTATAAAATGTTTTTAATTTGTAGTTGTATTAAGATGGGAAAAATTATTTTTTTTAAGAATTTTATAATTGTAGTATTAATTTCACAATTCTGATTTATTATTATATATTATAATGTTTATTTAACAATATTATTATTAATTTTTACATAATCAAATATTATTACTATGTATTCTGATATTATATAAATGTCCCAATTCTTCTTCTAACTCCAATAATCTAATCATTCTATCGTTCAAATACTAACTAACTTCTTCTTTTTATAAGTCCAATCATGTTTTTACATGTCTCATTTTCCAATAAGAACAGTATTCGTTAGTTGCAGGTGTTCACAAGTTTCAAAGTCCAAATGAATACAAAGTATTTGAACAACGCAACCACGCAATACAATTCTTTTACACAAATAAATCATTACTGTTAGTTTACTTGTATTGTATAATGATATATACATGTGTATTCTAATAGCAGTGGCGTCACATAATTTGGTTACTACAAATTAAAGAAGTACATTTTGTTCTCTTTAACTGAATATTGTTGGCAATTAAACTGTCAGCGAAGCATTCTTTATTTGTTAAAATGAAATGATCACTTATATTTATTGACGTGTGGCAAGTAATAAACATTGCAGCTCTTAATTCTGCCCGAATTACTGACGATTTCATACTTTTTAATTCTTTTAATGTTTTGAATGATATCGAACTTTGTTTGCAATTTGCAAATGGTGCCCTGGTTAAATTAAAGATTCTTGGCTGTAAGACGCAGAAACAAAATTTGCACTTTACATTTTCATCGTCCACAATTACTAGCCACTCTCTAAATCGTGTATCATTCATCCATTCCTGTCGTACATTCTGTTTTTATATTTTCTAAAGTTGTAAAATTATACAAGTTATTATACTATTAAATTTTTAAAAAAATTCTAACCTTTTCTTTTCTCCAGAAGCACATGTAGCAGTACTAGAAATGGTATCATTATCAATATTTTAATTTGTTACATGCTTGTAAGGTATGAACAGTATGTAATGTTCTTTTTTTTTTCAATTAGAAAAATAAAGTTTTATAATGTAAAATATCCCATACAAAAAAAAACCTTAATATTATAAAATTGAATCATAGAAAAGAAGCATAAATCGAACACAAAACACAACTGTTTACAAGGTCAAGGAATATTATTACAAATTCTCATTGAAAACTCAATCCAGACATGCACATAAGTATGTAGGTACATGTATACAAAATTGAAATCACGATATACAGATAATACAGCATGCAATCATAATGCTACAGTATCCTCTTATATTATCTAATAATATAAAAAATATACAAATTTTTAGTTACACTGAATTTTTGAATCCAGAAAATCAAAAAAAAAAAAAATACAAAAATAGTGTAGTGTAATGTATATACATAGCTATACATATATGTATATACATATATACATATATATTTGCACATAACAATTAAAACTACACCAATCTTTGGTACCAATAAACCCAATGCATGAATGATGTGTAAAAAAAGTATACACACAACCACACAACCATGATCTATATAATAATCAAATCACTATAGCGTGACGTGGAATATAAAAGTAAATAGAATATGAACAACAAAAGATTACTATAGCCACTCATGTCGGATACATAAAGTTAGTAATGTTAAAGGAAAATATACATACAACTACACAACAACGTATCAATATAAAGCTCTCTACTCTATCGTGTTGTATATGTATTGCCTTGTTCTGCTGATAAAAACAATTTCATGTTGTACAGTACATAAAAATGCTATCCTATATTACAGTGGATTGAGTTATTAATATCACATTTACAATGTTATGTTATGAATTATTTAATGTTCAAAACTAAAGTACCTGGCCGTATAGAATTGAAATGCTTTAGTCTTACGTTGTCTTAGTCCAAAAAAGTATCGTGGAATAAATGATGCACCTTGAGGGGTCGAGGAGATGATCTGGCGTTGCGCATCAAGTCAACAAGTTGTGAAGGCAAATTTATTACTTTATTTAAAATTTTTCTTTCTATAAGTGAATGCGTTGAATCGCATGACATTTGAGTGTGGCCCTTAATAAGAAATTTTTGTTCTATTGTAACTTTATGTTTCATTGAGAACGAACTTAGAGCATTTCCCAAAACAACGTTGCGATTTTGATATCCGCAACCGTCAGAATAAATAATTATTCGAGATATTGATGAATTTTTTTTTAATAGTTCTTCGAAATATCTAATTACACAAGTTATAAAAATAGATGCAATAACTTCACCTTCAGATTCATCCCAGACAAAATTATCAGAATCATGATTTGCAATATTGTAAATTGTAAAATTGTGTATTTGCAATTTCATTTTGTAATATGATGCACTCACGTGTAGTTGTGGAACTAACTTTACAGACTGTGCGTCCATGCATAATGCAATACAAGTACCATCATCCAAAGCACTTTTAGTATCACTCTCCATTTCTTTGCGAGATTGGTCTACATCGGCTCTATGCTGTATATAGTCTTCATTTGAAAGATTTCCAACTTTGTGTTGATTACATGTATCACATTGATCCTTGCGAGGTTTAAATATCGCATAGTTTTTCTCTCTCATAGTATTTTGAAAAATAAATATCGATAATGTATCAATTTTATCAGCTTCACATTTATTTTTATATTCATTGTAAATATCAGTCCTGCATCTGTGTACTGTTTGCAGATATAATTTTTTAGAGTCTTTCCGGCAGTAATGTGATTCCAGTTTTGGATAACCTTCAAAAAATTGAAACAAATGGGTTTTTCTTTCCATTAATAATTTATCAGCACCGCTAGAATTTCGAGCATTTCGTCGACGTTGAGATTTCTCGTTCAAACAGGGTTGTATACCATTTTTGTCGCTGCCTTTCATCCACACTCGAACCATCTTTTCTTTTAAACCCAATGTACGTGGGGTGTACAATAAGTTTCCGTTTTTTGCATTTTACAATATTTTTATTCAAAAAATTATTAAACATAAAAAATTCTAAATACATTTATAGTTTTTCAAAGTAACAACCTTTCTTTGCAATACATTTTTTCATACGTTCAAACCATTGACTAAAACATGCCCTCATATCATCAGGCGTAAACCTTTTTAGTTCCACATCTAAAGCATTTAGAAGCTCTTCACGACTTCCAAAATGTCGTCCCTTTAAATTTTTTTTCATTTTTGGAAAAAGAAAGAAATCACAAGGCGCTAAATCCGGTGAATAAGGAGCATGTGGCAGGATTTGTAAATTTATTGATTGAAGAAAGTTTTGCGTAAGTTGTGCTCGATGAGCTGGAGCGTTGTCGTGGTGGAGGAAGATGTTGCGATCACGCGCTCGTGGTCTTTCTTTTGATAAATTTTCTAACACCTTGGGTAAGCAAATATTAGAATACCAATTAGCTGTGACTGTAGACCCTTTTTCAAGTTCCACAGGTGGCAAAATTCCATTCCGCCGAAAAAATATCGCGACCATCACTTTTCCAATACTTTTTTCTTTTGAAATTTTAACTGGTAAATCTTCGAATTCAGCCACCCATTGACGGCTTTGTTCTTTCATTTCTGGATCGTAGAAGTATATCCACGTTTCATCACCAGTTAAAATATTCCCCACCAATTCTGAGCGTCCCTCGTCGAATTTCTGCAACATATACCGGCAAAACTCAATCCTGGCTGCTTTTTCGTTTTCTTTCAATAGGTGCGGTATCCATCTGGCACAAACTTTTTTTAAATGAAGTTCTTGCTTCAAAATGGTTTCAACTGTCCCATGCGAGATGCCAGTTAATCGCACTAATTCACGAACAGTGACTCTCCTATATTCGTCCAGATGGCGCTTCACCAAATCAACATTTTTTTCAATATTTGAACTGTGAGGCCTGCCCTCACGCGGATCGTCCTCAAAGCTAGTGTGTCCTGTTTGAAAACGAACATACCACTCCCTAATTGTTGTTAAAGACGGTGCTTGCCCACCAAGTGCACGTTGTAATTTTTCCGAACACTCCTATGCTGAATCACCAAATCGAAATTGAACAAAAATTGCTATTCTTTTATCTCGTCGTGTAAACTCAGGAACTACGTCAGGACTATCTGTCTCTCTTTGCCGTTTGCGGGTCTCCATTATAACTTTTTGAAAAAACTAAAACACAAATTTCTTACTTAGATATTAACTCTCCGATAGCTGGAATGCAACTGAATATGAATAAGAAATAATGTTGAAAAATGGAAACTTATTGTACAGCCTACGTATTTAGAAACATGGTTTTACATACCTGCATCCGCTTGTTTTCAATCTTTAGAAAAAATAAAAGAGTTTCTTTTCTTCTAGAATTCTCTGAATCAGTATAAATTATTTTTTTCTCATGACGATCAATCAAACCAAGAACATAAAGTTTTTTCTGTTCCCAATCAAATTTCCAAAAATTTTCAAATATGATAATTCGCTCTGATTGAGAAATCTCACTATACAGTGACGAAAAGAACTCTTGATGCAGTATTGGGAGCTACACTTTTGCCCTTGAAAGCGTTGTGCGCGAGAAATATTTTGATCAATTTTCCCATTCTTATCTCTTGAAAATCCTTGGTAAGCAAGTCCCAACATCCGCCTTTGCTTATTTTTTTCTCTGAGACGATCTTCTTTTTTTGGCCTAAAATTATTTCTGACTTTCTTACTTCGTTCAGTTCCAGATCTCTCAATACTATTGCTTAGATCTTCATCAAGAGTAATATTGTTCTCTATAACTGGTCGTTCTTGAAGAACATGACATTGTTCAATTTGAAGTGAATTTGAAACTCCTTGTTGGTCTGAAATGAGTTCCTCATGATCTTGTACAACAATGTTAAAGCAGACAGAGGACACATCACCTGCTTGTGAAAATACGTCATCCAAGTTAACATTGTTTTCTTCTTCAATTATGTATTCTTCAATGACAACTAATTCAGTACCATTATCATTATTTTTTAAAGATTCTCTCCCTCTAATTTCTTTTTTTGCTAGATCAATTATACGTTTTGTCCGTTCTGAATACATAATCACTCTCAGTCATGGGAAAAACATCAAATTTATTTTAAATTATAGAAATCAAATTTTTTCAAAGTAATATGAAAATCTAATTTATACGAAGTTCACAAAGCCTTTTCTTGAGTATGACGTAGTACGTAAAATGCCTTCTCTGAATACAATATTTAAAATAAAAATTTTTCACAAATATTAGAATTTCATTGAGAAAAGGTATAATATTTTTAATTAATGATACTTAAATTTTATTTTAAAATAGATTTCTAAATAATTACTTACCTCAAAATTACGTTTTTCAATAAATTTCGTCACAACACAACTTCACACTCGAAATGTCTGGATGATAAGGCATTTTTCTAGCTTTTTTTGACAGCTGAATCACTGCCTATTAGGGCTTTTTAAAAAATTCAAATAATTCGATTTTTTCGCATTAAATGTCAATTTGAGTAAAACAGGGCTATGCCTAATAGCGTAAAGAATCGATTAAAATCAAAATGTAAAAATCACCAGATATGTGGGTTAAGGCATATTGCTTATAAGCCATCGATATGTTAGAAGAACGACGAATAAAAAAGTTGAAGCGAAATAGACTTCGTATGTGAATCAAATAAGATTATTTTCAACTACCGCTAGTGCATATCACGGAGGCTATTAAAAACTAATGTAAAAAAAAAATGTAAACAGAGAATTTTGCATTATTGTAATGTCGGTGATATAGAAAATGAGAAGTTTGATAGTATGTGTACTTTTTATCTTATTTTTTCATGTACACATTTTTACATTATAAATATAGTAATTTGGGAATTGACAGGTAAAGTGCTTTTCAGACTTTAAGAAAATTGTTGTTGCTGTGAGAATTGCTGACAATATTTGATAAACATTTCGGATTTTTAAGATTTCACAGGCTTTTAGCATGTTGCTAGCATTATCAGTTACAATGCATACAATTTTCTCTTCAAGAAACCATTCTTCAAAAATTAATTTTAAACTATTAGCAATATTTTCAGCTGTATGAGTTTTCCCGAGCAGCTTTGTAGAAAGTACCACAGATTTTAGTTCAAAATTATCGTTGATAAAGTGACAAGTTAATGTCAGAAAACTCTCCGTATTACAAGATGTCTATATATCTGTTGTTAAAGCTACGAAAGATACATTTGCTAATATGTCCAGAAGGTTTCTTCTAACTGAATCATAAATATCCACAACAAGCTTGTTTCTGATAGTAGTTTTGCTCGGTAAGCAATATCTTGGATCTAAAATGCTTACGAAATTTTTGAAGCCATCGTCGCTAACAATATTGAACGGCTGATAATCTATAGCTATCATTAATGCCAATGCATTGTCAATATCCTTCTTTCTTTGGCTTTGCGTGCCATATACAATCGAACGTTTAAAGAAAAAATCCAAAGATTTAGTATTTGATCGAGCTGAACTGCTACTGCTAGCGGTTGCAGTTTCGTAGTTGTTAAAATCAAGACACAAAGGTTCAACATCAAATCCTTTTTCGATGTCTATTTTGTCCAATATTGTTGGATGAGCCTGTTTAAGATGATCCCTAAGATTAGAAGTGTTATCACTAGTCTTGTATTCCTTGAGACAAGTCAGGCATTTAGCGAGGTTTTTATTCTTTGATTTTTTAAAATACTTCCACACGTCAGCTATTTTTTGTCGCTTAATTTCTTTTTTATCAGAAGATGAAGAATCAATAGACGCCTCAGATATATTTGTTATTTTATTCTCTAACACTAATATACTTTGAAAATTCAAATTCTGGTTTTGTTCAACTGAACCTATATACACCAAAGAAGTTTATATGTTTACATAAAAAAAAATTCTAAGTAAATAAATTACTAAAGTATGTTTAATACTTACCCTTAGGTTTCATGTTCAAGAAGCGTTTCATTTTGTACAAATAGGTACATAAGTATATTATTTATTTAAATGTTGACTAATTTTTTAAATAAATCGACTTAACTTTAAAAATATAAATGAAAAAAAAAACTATTTATTTTACACAATATTGAATAGCGTGGTTTTGGAGTTGGAGGTAGCGATTTAGCGAATGGCGGAGATTTTGAAGGTAGAGATTTAAGGAATGGCGGTGATTTTGAATTTGACGTTTAACTTTATTTTTCTTCTCTTCTTTATTTTTTACTAGTTTATTACATTTTTAATTTCTATTGCAATGAAGTTAGATTTTTATCACATGCATGACATACGGACATAGTCGAAAACAAAACAGTTAGGGATTCAGGCAAATGTTGTTAAATATCGATAGTAATTCGATAATAATCTAGAACTATCGATTTTTACGATAGTACAAAAACATCGATAGTGTCGATAGTGCTATCGATAGTTTTCCACCACTACTTTCGACCTGACCGTTGGCCTGAGTGGTGTTTGTTGCAATCTTAATGTGCTGAATACAATATTCACTTAGAAACTCTTCGAATTCATGATAAGTAAAGCATGATGCGCGATCAGAAACAATTCTATTTGCTAATAAATTTGATAAATTTTTTTGCTCCTATCAATATCAGGTGCTGGTGCTTTAAATACACATATTATGCAGCTACATATGTATGTAGTGATTATAACGTTAAAAAATCACATTTCACAAAATTAATTTCAAAATAAAAAACTATGAGATAGACCTTTACTGTAATCTGTAATGCGTAATTCTGTTATGATGACACTGGCTTAAGCGGTGATTCTGTAAAGTAGAAGAAATTAAAACTGTTCTACTATAAAACTAATTGAAAATTTATAATTATAAAAATAAATAAAATAGAATGGAACAAGAAGTACTTCAAAATTTGTTGAAGGTGTACAATAGCATTGCAATAACATTGAAATTGAACCATATGCATCTAGTCTGTATAATGTATATCCAGAGCTGCCAACTTTTGGTCAGCAAATTATTGTGTCTGTGTTCAAAAATTACGGTACGATTATCGTATACAAATGAAAACTCAGATTTAAAGAAATAAATTTTTATTGTTTCCTGAATTTATAGCAATTTCATAAAATAGCAAAAACAAAACAAACTTCAACAAAAAATGTTCAATTTTATCGATTTAAATACATATATTTTAGTAGTAACTACTTAATGTGATATTGCAATTACAAATTTTAATTATTTATGTTGTTATTATCATTGATTTTAAAATTATACATAGATGAATTATGCAGATTTACCATACTTTTATCTGGCTTGAACTCTAAGCAGTCCTTACTTTTTTTAATGCTTTGCTCTGCCAACAAAATACCTTCAATTGTATCTGTATTCATAGCATTCCTTAATTTTGTTTTAGCCAAGTTTATCTTTGAAAAAATCCGTTCACAAGATGCATTCGAATGAGGATATAAAAACATTCGAAAATAAAATCACATAACTCTTTGTACGGCTTTTTTCCACTAAAATCTGTGATATCTTTTATTTGATTCCAAAACAGTACAGGGTCATCCTTGTCCTTGACAATATTTCGAATATCACCAGAAATAACAAGATGTCTAAACTGATCATCAATCATCTGCATTTTGTCGCCTGTTAATGATCCGACACATTTCATTAATGGTAACAGAGAATCATGATTTTCTAGATCAAATGAATTTAAACATGATACATTTTTAAGGAATTCATCCCTAAAATCAAATCTTTCTTTTATATTTGTACAACATACTATTAAAAATCTTTTACAGACATTTCGAACGGTCAACTGCTCTTCCTCTGACATTCTTTCAAGTATAATTTGCGAATTAACACCAACATAAATTTCATTTATATTTTTGAAATATTTAGTATTGTTGGTATCTATTTCTTCAATAGGTGTTAATTTTATGTATTCAGTATCTATATATAAAGATAATAAATCTTTATATAGTTCGGAAACATTTTTGTATAGATTTGGCAATAAAACTTTTTCAGTCTGGAAGAGCTCATTTAAATTAACGATCTTTGGTAGAATCCAACTTAAAAATGTTAAATAAAATTTGATGACAATATTAAACATTTCTGCTATCTTTTGAGATTTTTTTACTTTTTTATCTAGCCATTCTGATGTAAAATATAATTGCAATGAATCCCATTGTTCTACAAAACGTTTTACTACGTTTAGTAGAGATAACCATCTGGTGTCGCTTAATTTGAGTATATTATGAATTTCTGTTTCACAATAATTTTGAAATTCTTTAAGAGCATGTACTCTTTTTGGACTATCTTTTAAGTAATTGTACACATCTCGTAGAAATTGTTCTACGTCTGGAATTTCTTTTGTTGCTTTGCTAACGCACAAATGCATTGAATGACAAATGCATGTTTGGATGAAAATACCTGGAAAACGTTCAATAAAACGGGTTTTCATCGAATTGTATTTTCCCATCATCATATTGCATCCATCAGAACCAAAGCCAACTAAATTGTTTTCAGGAACGCCTTTTAAAAATATGTTTTCCATTAATAAACCAAATACTTTTTCTGCGTTTATAGTAGAATCGTAATCTTGATTATTATATAAATCAATCAACATGAGAAAAACAGTTTGTACTTTATTATCCTTGTAAACTCTAGCACAAACACACAAATGCTTTTTCAAACTAAGATCTGTGCTTTCATCTATCAACAGGCTAAATTTATTGATTTTAAGGAAAGTCATCAAATCACTGAATTCTGCAGCAGCTATTACATTTCTACAAATAGAGTGTGCTTTAGTTCTACCTGGAAGAACAAATTCAAAACACAACTTCCAATATTTTAAAAGAACACTTTTCACTGTTTTTGTTTACCTAGTTTAAGTTTACCTGAAGGAACTGATTTCAAATCATCAAATAATTGGTTGAAGAGAGATGTTAAATGGTCAGCAGCATTAAATGAAATATTATGTTCAACTAAAAATGCAGTTAATTTTATTTCTGCACTTTTAATTTTGAATTCTGTTTCACAATTTGGTGGCTTGTAATAAGTTGAAATTGGAACACAGTTGTTTTTTGTATCCAGCATTCTTTGATGGCTTTGCGATTTTCCATGGTTTTTTAAAATAGTTATTTCGGAATTCATAATTTTATCGCAAGTTTTGCATTTCGCTTTAAATGGGTTTTCTTTAACAGATATACAGTATATCTCTTCTAGTCTGTCAGCTGTGCTCAAATGTCGCATCACATCCGATTCCGATATCAAAATTTCATTTTCTGCCATCTTTAATAACACTACTAACACAAGCACAAAAATTGGGATTAAGCCCAATTTATTTCGGCTTAGTCCAAAATTCGGATTTTAATGTTTATACGAAGATGAATTTCAGCTTAAGCTGAAATCCGAATTTAATTCGGATCTGCTATAACTAAAGGTACTATCACACATCGCTACTTTTCTTGTCGTGCAACCAAAAAAACTGCGAAGGTCAAGAGTAGCAATTTGTGAATTGCTTTGAAGTATGAAAAACTGGACTTGGAGCTTGGTTGCTAGTGCTACTTGCAACCTTAAAAACTGCGATGTGTGAACAGCTGTTTAACAAGGTGCAACCGCTGCAAAAAAATATATATATATTCAGCTCAAACTTTTGTAGTGGTAGCACCTGCAACTGTCTTTGTTCAGTTGGTGTTATAGCTCTTCTCATTCATGTATTTTGTTTTTTTTTATGCGTGGAGTAACCAAACGTAGAAGTTCATCAAAGTCTTGATGAGATACTCTTAGAAAATTTTTGTACACACTTTCATCACCGAATCGTAATTCACGTACCAAATTATTTATAGCTCCACTATGCTCTCTATTTTTAATCCATGGCTTCACCCAACATTTTCCTTGCTTTTTTTGTTTAATAAAACAACTAAACAACGTAATGCTAGAAACATCGTCAAAATAAATTTTTTTAAAATTATAATTTTGACATTTTAAGAAGTTGCGCAGCAAAAACAATGCAGCATGAAAGTTGACATGTGTGAACAGCTTTGCAACTTTTTCCTTGAAAGTTGCATGCAGCCAAAGTAGCAGGTTGCAACTACTAATGTATGAGTGAAAACGCTATGTTTGCAGCAGCAACCTTAAAAGCAGCGATGTGTGATCGTACCTTAAGCCATATATTAATTAATTTTTAAACTATTTTATTTCACTCTTCACTTATGATTCTATACTTTGTGTAGTAATTTTTTCTACCACAATTTAAAAACAAAGAAAACAAAAATAAAAACACTTTGCATTTTATTATACTTAATATATTTTATTAAAAAAATGAGAAAAACAAAACTGTATACACTTTTTAATAATACTAGACTAGGTACCTATACCTTGTATATCGTCGACCGATCGACATAATGTATTTTTTCGTACTGTACTTGATAAAATATTTTTTACCTAAAAATCGAATCTTTTGACTAATATATTTAACACGTGATTGATCGTGTGATGTATGGTTGGCTTTTATTTTTTCATATTTTATTAGCGCCAGTTTCAATTCACTTAAACAATCAGCATTATAAAGAATCATCTTGTTCACTTCACTGTCCTGAATACCCCTGATGATGTATTTTGTCAAATCTGCTTCACTAATTGATCCCAGCACTGCAATCTCCTGCATACTCAATACCAGGGATGTGACTGGATGGGATTTTTTCGGAAGTACAAGGCTAATAAAAATGTAGTACTTTGCAAAAAAGTGTAGTACAATTTTTTAAATAAAGTAAATATGATTTTTAAACACAGAGATTACGAAAAATGATCTTTCAGTATATGTATATTTTAATAATTCTTAAAATTAAAAATTGACAAAAAGGTTGCAGTATTTTTCTGATACAATTATAATTCAAAGTAACAGAAATTAACAAAATTAAATCATAGGAACTTATTCATTTTTCAATTAAATTAAAATAAAAAAAAATAAAAAAATAAACGAAACTAAACTATACATATTTCCTTAAAGAATACAAAAAAAAGGTTTCATTTCCGTATGTGCATAACTGTATATAATATTACAGATAGTCTTTTCAGCAGATCTATTCATATAATAGTATTGCACTAAAAAGTGTATCATTGCGATTATGATATATTAACTATTACAGCTTTAGGTTTTAAAGCAATTTTAATTTACTTATAAAAAAAAATTATTTTTTGTACGTCCCATCTATATACTTAAAAGTAAGTAAATAATTAATTAGTTCTTCAGATAGTTCAAAAATGTTAGCGTTATCGGAACAGAAATCATTTACCAGTTCCTTGCATACTAAAATATTCGAAACGGTACTAACATCGAGTCCGTTCCTTGTTTTATTTTTTAGGTATGCAAATTCTGAAAATTTACGCTCAGCTGCAGCCGTACTATGGGGAAGAGCTGTTAAATTTAACATGTATTGTCCAATGTTCTCGAATGCTTTTTGTTCTAATATATTCGAAATATTTAAAAGATTTAGCCATGCTTGCACTACATCTTCACTTCCATCAATTTTTATGTCCTTGTTGCCAATAAGGGTTCTCCATTCATTATTTATATCTTCTACTTTATCATCTTCCGCTGGAAACACTTCAAGTAAAGGCAAAGCTGTCATAATTTTACCCATTTGAATCTTTTTTGGATGTATATATTCGAGAAGTTCAAGAGTTTTATCATTGAAATCAAACCTGTCTTTAATTTGTTGACATAATTCGATGTAGAAAGATACTAAATATGGCGTTATTAAAATTAATGTTTCAGAGGGAACTTCATGTGAAGTTACAAACTGATTAAATTTAATACCAAAGAACATATCACATTCTTTTAAATGGGTCGAATGATTCCAGAAAGCAACAGACGTAGACACCTTGTCTATCTGTACAAAATTTTTAAGTATGCCCAAAAAAGTTGTTACTATTGAAGGTCTCAAAACATGTATAAGCGATTTTTCCGACTGAAACAATTTGTTTAAACAATTCATTTTATGCAATATATAAAAATAAAAGATAAAATAAAAGATACAGTTTATTAGTATCATCCTGAAGAAAATTGGAAATAAATCGAACTTCATTTTCTTCATTAGTTTTTTTTTCAAAAATAAGAAGCATGAAATAATGTAAAAGAGGAGTCCATTGCTTCAAAATACGGTGTATAACATTCTCTAATTCTAACCACCTAGTATTACTTAATTTTAAAATTTTATGAATTTCGGTACCAAAATTCTCCTGGAACTTCTTGAAGTCAGCCTGTCTTTTTACACTATACGCAAAATGCCTCTGTAATGAATGGAGAAACTTTTCTATTTTTGATGGAATTTTTTTCATGGCATTTGACGCACATAAATGGAGAGAATGGCATGTACAACCCAAGTAAAAAATATTTGGATTTAAAGCTTTTAATCTAGTTTTAACTCCTGACAAATTTCCTCTCATCACTGATGCGTTATCTGTACCTAAACCAATTAAATTGGTAATAGGAACATTCATTTTTTTGAAGTATGCAGTCATAGCATTATATATGGCGTCTGCACTGCATTCTTCTAAGCGAATCAAGCCGAAAAACTTATCAACAACTTTTTTATCTTTTCCATCATAATACCGCGCAATTAGTACAAGACTTTTTTGAGTCGAAATATCCGTAGTCTCGTCAATAAGTAAAGAATATTTCTGATTTCTAAGTTTTGAACAAATTTTTTCGAAGGAAAAAGGAGCTAATATACTATTTATCATTGCGGTAGCTTTTTTTCTTCCACATTTTGCTAGATCCATACCAGATTTAATTTCTGGACAAAGAGTTTTAATTAAATTTGGAAGACTATCCATGATTTTGAGTGGCAGATTATTTTGTATTACATACATAACGCATATAATTTCTGCTTGAGCCTTTTTCTTGTTAATATTATAAATCCGTCCTTCTGTTATCATATTTTCGATTGGCTTTGTTTTCGAAACTGATACTTTCATATCCTTATGAGCTTTAGACATTGCATGCCGATTTATAAGTGTGACGTTATTTATTAGTTTTTTAGCACACAGTTTACAATATGCAGAACCTTCCAATTCTTTCAGCCATGGTCGGTCATTTTGCCATACTTTTCTGTATTTTTGTACTCTTTTAACTGTTTTACTCTTCTCCCTATGAAATTTAGGATTTAGTAATTTTATAAACACTTTGAATCAAAATAAAAAAAAAATAAAAATGAACATACTTTGAATTAATTTCATTTTCTGGTTCAGATTGTTCTGAATCTGGATCTGTTAATTTGTTTCCAGATATGCCTTTCTTCGGGCTTGAACTTGAAGATATAAAAAAATTAAAAATAGTGAAGAAAATATATTTGGTTTATTTTTTTCAAAAGTACAACATACCTGTCACGTTGTTTATCAATAGACTGAAGAAAATATTTCTTTAACATTATTTATTATATATAAAATTTATCACAAATTCACTAAATTAAGGTATATATTTAAAGATTTTTTAGTTTTTCAAAGATTAATTAGCCGTTAAAATAAATAAAATTAGCAGTTGCAATTCTTTTCTGCAATCAACAAACAAAAAATAATTTGAAATGAAAGAGACTTTCTTTCACAATAACTTGCTTTGCTATTGCTATGCTGTATGGCTTTGATTTAGTAATCAAATTAACACCACTCAAACGTAACACTAACGTCATTACCAGCATAAAATAATTCAGAGACAAATTATACATCACATAGCACGATTATTAAACAAAATAAAATAAATTTTAGTCATACAAACCAAAACTAAAAAGTGTAGTACAAATGAACAATTTGTAGTTCGCGTAGTACAGACTTTAAAAAGTAGTACAAATACTACTATAGTAGTAAAAGTCACATCCTTGCTCAATACATATTGCTGATATGTTTCGTCTTTATGTTTTCTTCGATTTCTCAAATCATTATGAATTTCTGCCACTGTCACGTTTCTAGAAAATTCTTTTAATAATGCACTTTTCAGATCTTCCCAATTTCTTAGTAGCACTGTTCTCACAAATAATTTTGCTGTTTCACTTAGCAATCTTTTAGCAAAAAGAAATTTGGTTTTTTCATCAAAATTTAATACATCACTATGTTCTTTATATTGCTCGATCCATTTATGAACAGGAAAATTATCGTCGCCACTAAAAGAGGGCATTGAATCTTCAACATCTCGAAACTGGTGTGCCCTTGAATTGACCCCTAAATGGACCACTTGTAACTCCATAAGTTCCTTTTTTAGTTGGCATATTTGTCTCTTTTTCTCCAACAGCCTTTCCAGCTTTTTAATCTCAGAGTCCAAAGTTTCTCTGAATTTTCGTCGTCATCTAAATTTTCACCACCATTTTGTACATCATGGAATCTGCAGGAATGATGGCTAATAACTCTTGTTCTGAAAAGTCTTTCACTGCATCTATCAGTCGGCTTTTTAACGCTGTTTTATTCCCGGTGGTATTCACGTTTAATTCCTGTAGTTTTTCTCTTAATATGGGCAATGTGGCCCTTTCTAAAAATGAGTTCAAAACAATCATGATATTAAAACTTATGTACGTAACAAAGAAATCGTTTGTTCTTATTTATTTAAAAGACAAAAAACCGTATTTTTTTATTAATTTTCAGATAATTTTTCGTTACTTTGTTTTAGTTTGCAAATATAATATTTAAGGTTCTAATTCCACTTCTGATTTAATTTGTAGTAATTTTTTCTACCACAATTTAAAAACAAAGAAAACAAAAATAAAAACACTTTAAATTTTATTATATTTAATATACTTTATTAAAAAAATGAGAAAAACAAAACTGTATACACTTTTTATTAATACTAGACTAGGTACCTACACCTTGTATATCGTCGACCGATCGACATAATGTATTTTTTCGTACTGTACTTGATAAAATATTTTTCTACCTAAAAATGAATTTTCTTTTTTTTTAAAGTTACAGTAATAATATAGTATACATAACGATTATAATAATTGCATTGTTTTACAAAAATAGAAAAACATTAACAGGGTGTTACATTCAAAAACTTAATACATTTGATTTACTTTACTTTTTTTGTAAACAAACACTACACATAACCGCATATATATTTTTTTAAAAGATTTTTAACAGATTTTTCTGTTAACTTTTTGACCAGAATACGAATTTTTCCAGTCAACAAATTTCTTTTAAGCTGTCAAAATTTTATATGCGGTAACATCTTTTAGTTCAGAAATATTACAGAATAGAGCCCAATTTCTAATTTACAAAAATTCTTATATTAAAACTTACAATTATTACGTTAATTTGTAGATTAGACATTAGGTCAGCAGTTTTTGTTTTCCCAAACGATTATTTACTATGTTTATACTTGCTGTTAAATCGCTATAACACAAATCGATATGACATAGAACGATAGTATAAACACTTTTCATATCGATTTAAAGCTTTCGAATCGCTTTTACAAATGTCGATAAATGAAGCGCTTTAACTCTTTATATCGATATGAAAAATAAGTATAAACAGTTTATATCGCTTTAAGCAACAATATTAATATCTTTCTTTTGTTAGTCAAACCTGTTTTATAAAGCGATTTATCTTAAATCGATATATTGTCATTAGTATAAACACAATTAAATATCGCTTTTAGATAAGACGATATTCGAACCGGTTTGTGTTATAGCGATTTAACAGCAAGTATAAACATAGTAATTGTCACATTGCATTGCAACCTGGTCGTTGTTTTTTGCATATTTGTATTTTTGTGGTAAAGGGTTAATTTTGTTAACTTATATAAGTATAATGCGTATACATTCGATGTGCATATGATATAATATACAAGTATACAGGGTGTTCCAGAATTGGTGAACAATATTTCAAAGGGTAAAAGTAGAGTGCATTTGCAGTCGAAAATGTAATATGGCATTTTTGCGTTTGCGCTTTATTTTCGTCGCTAGGGGGAGTTTAAAATTTTGAGATTTTTGCAAGACCTTCCAGCACGAAATCACGTGTAACTTTTTGCACACTCTATACTATTTTCAGAAATCGAAGTAAGTATTGCGCTTATGGGAGCAGTTACCCGATGAGTTTATTTTACCTTCACATATAATATTTTGTAGGAAATTCTGAATAATATATCTCTGTCAACCCTGAAGAAGGTACTTTTTAACATATGTTAACAGGATGTTCCAAATTGTGCAGAAATAATTTTATAATTTTGTTCACAAATAATTCTTAAAAGGGAGATTCTGTACAAATTTCACATTCCTGTAAATTTATATTTGATAAAAAAGTAGCATTATTTGAAAATATCATAAAAATGTTCGGTTTTTAAGAGAAATTTTAATTTTTGTTTGCTGATTTTTTCATTTGTAATAATGAATCATCCTGTTTTTTTTTTGCAAAAAGAAATACACCTTTCCGTTTGATGTTGCCTATCACACAGCGTGAAGGCAACTGATTTATTCAGTTAACGCCATTTTGCTTATATGAAAAAGAAAAAACCGAACTATAAAATATGAAGTCGTTGCGCAGCCGATGTCCACTCAAAGTATAAAATGTTGATTGATTCGTGTCAGCGGGAAGATGGGCATAAAAGAAAATGATGATAATTCAGGGTTGCCGTAGCTACTGGGAGTATTGATTAAATTTATAAAAAAAAAATATGAATTTATGATTAAACCATATTCAGTATTTTAAATTTTATTTATAAAATTATGTGTTCAGTATCAATTTGATATTAAATTTTGTATACATACGTACATACATTCATTTTCATATTTGTTTATTTGTCCATTTTCTTCTATTTTGTAGCAGATGATACTTCAACAACGGGTTATGATACAAATGAGGAAATGGCATAGCTATAAAAAATAAAAAAATTGGAGAGGAATAGGTCTAAAGGGGATACCTCTTTGGAAAAAAAGCGCCTTTTGTTCTACCGCAAAGTGGTGTGGAAATGAGCATATTTCATAAAATTTCCCAAAATGTCCCAAAATTACCTGTTTTTTTGTAAAATCTAAAAAAAAAGTTGCAAACTGGCAGCCCTTCATAATATAAAATTTAAAAAATTTTCCTCGATAAAAAATTGAGATCTGATCACCCCACACACGAGACAGATTTATACAAACGCAATGTGAAAGAATATAGAAAAGCATGTCTATCTTGCCTGTACTGACTTCGATTTCTGAAAATAGTACACGTATCAAAATTTAGTATTCTAGCTAATGATAGAAAACAAAATTACCTTTCTTTTGATATATTATAACAGGTAATTTTGATATACTATAACAGGTAATTAATAATTTGTTTCGTAGCAAAAGAACATCATGAAATCAAAATTCATTATGCATTTTTTAAAACCGCTTTTATTATGCATAGGTTATCTGAAAAAAATTGTCATCGTTTCTGTCCATATCTGTGGTAATACTAATGTGTTTTATATTTTTTATTTCATTCATACTGTTTTTATTTGACTGGACATTAGCTCTAACTATAATGATCTTAAGATGTCATAAGATAATATAAGATTTCGTACGACTGTATGAAGTGTCATATCGACAACTATAATGGTTTTAACTTATCTTTCGTTAACTTTCAAAGTCTTTTCGTTAATCTTTATGTGTACGCTTTCTAGCGTACAAATCTTTAGTTAACTTAGTGGAAAGTGAGGTTAGGGATTTTAACATGTATTTTTTGCATTTAAGGTGTGAATAATTTAATCTCAGTGAAATGAATCATGTAGATTTATTAAAAGATTTAACGTCACTAGTACAACTAGTTGATGATTTAAAAAAAATTAAAAGAAAATCTAGATCATGTTGTGTTAGAAGAATTAATAAAGATCAGAATACAAATGGGTTTTATGTAAGAACATTTTTAAGAATGAAAAAAGAAGATGCAGATCAATTTTTTAAACACAGCAGGATGAATAGCGAAAAATTCGATTTTTTACTAAGTATGATAAAAAAGAAAGTAGAGAAGAAGTCAATAAGAAAGGCAATATCCCCAGAATGCCGGCTAGCAATCATAAATAGATAAATCTTTGTAGGCATTTATCTCAAGGTGAAAGTATTCAATACTTAGCATGGTCTTACAAAATGGGCAAAGAAACAGTACGGAAAATAATATTGGAGACCTGCGAGTTTATTTGGGAAACACTGTACCCACTTTACATTTCGGAGCCGAATTTAACCGATTTTCAGTTGATTTCAAACCTTTACCACACTCTTTGGAATCTGCCACACTGTGTAGGAAGTTTAGACGGAAAGCACATTGCAATAACGAAGCCTAAAAAAAGTGGAGCTCTATTTTTTAATTACAAGAAATATTATAGCATAGTGGTTTTGGCGGCATGCGACGCACAATATACCTTCACTTATGTTGACGTGGGATCATATGGAGGAAATAGTGATGGAGGTAAAAAAATTAGTCAGTACATATATTATCACAAATATAAAAAGTAGTATATTTTTTATTTTAGGAGTATTTGCAAATAGTTCTTTCGGCCAGAAAGTCATACGGAAAGAATTGGCATTACCTTCTCCAACCAAATTATCTAACAGTGGCATTGTGGCACCATTTTATTTTATAGCAGACGCTGCCTTCCCTTTGGCTCTACATATAATGAAGCCTTACGGAGGAACCAATTTAATTCCACAGCAAGAAACTTTTAATAAACGTATTTGTAGAGCGCGACAAACAATTGAAAATGCATTCGGTATTTTAGCTGCTCGCTGGCGAATTTTATTAAACACCATCCATATGGAGCCAGAAAACGCCGAAAAACTGGTATTAGCGTGCTTAGCTCTACACAACTTCATTATGCTGGACAAGCTATGTAAACAACAATATTGTCCTACGAAATTCACTGATTGGGTCGATCCTGATGGTACTGAGCATCCTGGCGAATGGAGATCAGAAATCAATTCAAATGACTCTTTACAACCTTCAGCAACTCAACATAGGTTTAATGGAACAAATGCAACTCAACTTAGAAACTTATTGTGTGAATATTTTAGTAATTAATACAAAAATTTTCAAAAAAAATAATATATCGTTTCAATTTATTAAAACAAAAACAAAAAAAATTCACATTTTTACATAGGAATTCAAGTTTCATATCACTTCATTTTTAAAAGAAAATCTAAAATCTAACGAGTACAAAATAAAGTAAAAGAAATTAACATAAATTCGTGTAAGGCATTAAAGAAAACTTAATTATTCTGGATAAGGCACTTCATTCAGTCTTTGCCTGTGAAAGTTTATCATTTTTTACACTGAAAGAAAAAATTGCAAAATTTTAATTAAGTTTGATAGTGGAAATCTCGTTATACATACATATTTCTCTCTTGCTGCAAAAACGAACTGAAATAGTTTTGCACGTACTTTGTCCTTGTTTTCCACAGGAATTCCGGTTAATAAGGACATAATCGTCTTACATATCAAGGAGTCCGGATTGTTATCTGTTGATACAACTTTTTCTTTAATTGCCAAGGCAGTATCTTCTATAAGTCTAAGAGAGGTCTGTATAGTTCGTCTTTGTTTTGCTGGAGGTGGTGTTGAAGTTGATGCAGAAAACAAATTCTCACTATTGTAGCTTAGATCTTCGTCTAATATTTGCCCCACATCTATGTCTTCTCTTGTTTCTGAGGATTTTTCGGAAATTTCGTTGCATCTGGTCCTGAAAAAGGTGAAAAAGAAGTTAAACCACTTATCTACTACAACTGCTATAATTGCAACTTACTTTCTGGGTTGAATGAATTCTTTTAGAAAGCTCATGCTTTCAAAGTAAGGCCAAGTGCTGTCTTCTGCACTACTCCCTGTAGACTGAGGTTTGCATTTCCTCCCAAAAGTTTCCCGCAAATGTTTCCATCTAGTCTTACATTCATCAACTATCAGGAAAAAGATTTGTATTCATAAAAATGCAAAAATTATAATAATTATCACCTACTTACCACTTCGATTTAATTTGGTGGCTACTTCATTCCAACATTTATTCTTGTACCTATTATCAAAATATCTTTTATGTTTTTTATTATATAGCACATCAAATTGCCTTATTTCTTCAATTAAATTATCATTAAAATCACTTTTTCCACCACATTCATTTTTAGCGTCTTTTATATATTTTCAACAAAGCAAAAATTGTTTGACATTACTTTTCTCATCTAATCTTCTTCTTTTTTAAGATCATTATAGTTGACATTAAGATTGATTAAGATTTGACAGCAACTTAAGCAATCTTTAGGTGATTTAACGAAATTTCGAAAGATTGGTAAGGACCATTATAGTTAGAGCTATTGTAATATGTAATGCATGATATATCATATATATAACAGCATATCATATATGATATATAGATCAAATGAATGACATATCATAAATACGATATGTATTTTTTATTGATAATTTAACGTGAAATCATTATCAAAATTCAACTAATGCCAAGTTAAATTAACAATAAATATCATAATATTTCAATAAATTGACTTGCCTTTCTAAAATACTATAAGTATATTTGGCAAAAAAAAATTGAAATTTTCTTATCAACTACACTATGCACTTCACTATTCATCAACCACTGCCTCTACGATTATAATACACGCTTTTTACAATTACATACACTGTTGTCAATCTAGTAAAAAAAGTAAAATCAATAAGCTAAAACTTACAGAACCAAAATCCCGACCTTAAGGGTGATATTCACTAACATATGTATTATAGATATATCCGTCAGATATATTTTAGCCGTATTCAATTTCAGCTTAATCATCAACCTAGATAAAATTTGTGTTCCAACTTCGTCAAACACGTTCAAACATGTCAGCTGATTGTAAAAAGTTGATATTTTTGTATGAAAATATGAATAAGAGGTTATGTAGTGTAATGTTTATATTGAGTGTTGGGTGTTGTTCTTGTGATAATAAATAATAAAATTACAGTTGTGATAAGAAAAATATAAAAAATGTCTCGAAGAAATTTAAAAGAAAAGGAAGAAATTATATCCATTATATTAAAATATAAAAATGTAATAGAAAATAAAAAAAACAGATGCTTTGTCTTCACAAGAAAAAAATGAAACTTGAAAAATATAACAAACGAATTCAATAACAACAGTACAATAGAACAACACAACAAATAAAAACATTTTATAAAAATTCAAACAGTGAATTAAAAAAAATATTTCTCAAAATAGAGCAGAAATCTATAAAACTGGAGGTGGTACTAATAAGCACCCAATTGACGAAAATGACTCATTGCTATCTATTGTGTTGTGACTGAGCAAACAACACCAAACCAATAGTAAACACATTTGACAGTAGTCACGATTTGTTTGCAGATGAAGAATATATTCAAGATTTTGAGGTAAGAAAATACGTGAAGTAGAAATGTGTAATAAAAAAAAATTAATTTGCAGAACAATATTGAAGAAACCAAACGAAGTAATGAAAATGAGGCTATAGCTACAAGACAGCCACGTAAAAGGCGACAGAATCAGGAAGTTAAGAAGTGGTGTGATGAGATAGCTGCGCTAAAGAAAATAAAACTCGAAGCTGAAATCGAAAAAACAAAAATGAAGACTGAGGTATATAAAAAGAAATTAGAAGTATTAAATCAAATAGTTCAAAATTAATTAAGTTTAAAATGAAAAAGAAAAGTTGTTTTTAATAGATCGTATGTTATATTTTTTGTTTATTGATTAAAGTTTTTGTTTATTTTTTTGCAACATATATGAAATAAATGTATGTACATATGAAAAAAAGTTGTATAATTAAATTTCTTCTTGCTGTTTCTGTAGGAACATTAGTGGGAATAGTTTCAGGGTCTATGAGTGCTACATCAGGTTTTATTTCACAGGGTGGTACAGGATACATAATTTGCCCAAGAGAATTTTTCAAACAAAAAACATAATGCCAAAATGTTCCAAGATTTTCTGTTTTTGGCAAAAAATCACTCAAAATTAAAAGTCTCCATTCGCCCTCTAAATCATCAATATCTTCAGGTTTTACTAGGTTGGGAAATAGGCGTATTAGTGGTATTAAACTATCTCCTAATGAAGTAGGATTTAAAATTTCCACAGTAGTCAGAACAGGGTCTTCAGAATTGAACCTTTTCAACATTTGTTGACATAAAATGATGTAAAACTCTTTGCAAGACTGCTTTATTTCAGTAATCTCGTGTTTATCCAAAACACCAAATTGAATCAACATTTCGGCTTTAGGACCTAGATACACATCACATAAAGGCTTGAAAATCGAATGGTCCTTAAAATCTACTTGATTAAGGCCCAGATTCACAAAGAATAGATAAATCTAGGGATAACTAACTCATTGATAAATTTATTCAAGAGATAAATTAAAACTACTGTTTCACAAACAAAATTATGAAAGTTATCTAGTAAATTATCCATAGATAACTAACCAAAGCTTCGTAGTTTCAGTGCTGCAATATAGATGGAATCGTCTTATTATATACATAATACAAATGTCAAATCCATATATATTTTCAAATTTTGAATTTAAAAATTCAAATTTCAAGATACGTTAATACATACTTGTATTTCTATGGCAGTCAGACGAATTGTTTATTGTTTATAATGTACTTTTAATTGAATAAAAATATTGAAATATTATAATTATTATAATTTTATTTAAATATTATTATCGTATGTACATTTGACTTAATTTTAGTTTCTTTATTTATAATAAATAAATAAATAAATGAAAAAAAAAAAATAATAATAACAATAAAAAATATAGAATATTTAATAAAAATACAAATTTTTGATTTCTTTTCAAAATTATTTCTACTAAAAAATTATATTATCTCACCATTATATCACTCGATTTACAAATTTATCACCGTCAAAAAGTTGGTGATAAAAATTCTTCGCGTATGATAAATTTTTGAGACTTGTTTCTATTTTACTAAACGAGAATCACATTTTTAGTGATACCGTGATAAAGTGTTATCATTTTATCGTATCACAGAACGGAAATCCATCGCTGATATTGAAAAACTCCTCAACGTTTGTGGTGTAAGGTGGATTTGAATTTTATTATATAAAAGAAGTACGGCCTGTTTGGACAATCTAAACCTTGCTTTGAATTGTCCCCTGTCGTATTTTTGAAATGGGTCCGTTCGTGCTCTCAAAAATCTTGAATAAAATCTACATGAACACTGAATATTGCCTTCACTAGAATCCTGTGAGGTATCTAAATCAAAACTATCTGTAGAAACAGATGGAGATGATACTGAACTCACTGAAGATACTGACGACATTTTTCAAACAAAACACTATATACGTTGTATATACTCGTATATACATTAATATATATTTCACTTTTTTTTCTATTTTACAATCTATTTATTTTTTATATATTATTTTTAAAATTTAAATGGTTTTTTAATATAAAACTTTGATCAAACACAATTCAATAATAATTAAACATACTTTTACCAGTACAGTGGATAAATGTCAATTGAACTTTCCATTTATCTATAGATAAGCATTTTAACCTGCAGAAATCATGAAGTTAAAATAACCTATAGATTAACTTATCAAACGTTTGTGAAACGCAAAATAGGCTTAAACTTGAGATTTATTCTATGGATAGCGAAAGCTTTGGAATAAATAATTTATCTATTCTTTGTGAAACTGGGCCTAAGTAAAATTAAATTAATTGAATTCAAATCAATAAAATTATTTAAAAAACTTTTGAAATACAATTTAATAGACTTTAGAAGAACATGAAAGCGCGTGGCATTTCGGATTGAAATTCTAGGTTGACTTTGTTAATTATGTTCAATACATAAGCCAAAAATAATAAATAGCATTTGTTTTTTGGATTTAATTGCTCTGAAATTCTGGATGCTAAATCGCTATTTTGTTCAAAATTAGTGTACATAAAAAAATGTGTTAAAGCTTGCCACTGCTCTAAAATTCTTTGAACTGCAGCTTCTAGTGATAACCAGCGCGTGTTTGCTGTTTTCAAAATTTTGTGTTGTTTTATGTTAAAATATTCTTGAAATTCTTTATATTCTTTTTGGCGTTTACTGCTATGAGAAAAAAAAGATGAATATCTCTAACTAAATGTTCAATTTTTGAAGGAATTGCTTTAGAAGCAGCAGAGGAGCATAAATTCATGGAGTGGCATATGCAGCCGATTACATATAAATTTGGATTTTTATTTTTGAATAGAGCTTGTACTCCGTTCGTACTTCCCATCATGGTGGCTGCGTTATCTGCTTCGAATCCAATTAAATTCATGGCAGGGATTCCTATTTTTTCGAAAAAAATTTTGTATAGCAGTAAATATTGATTTTGCATCACTATTATCTACTTCGATTAAGTTTAAAAACCGATCACGAATTTTTCCTATTTGTTGGTCAAAATATCGAACAACTAATGCCAAGCATTTTGATGTATTAACGTCTGTCGTCTCATCTATTATTAAAGAAAATTTGTTATTTTTCAAAGATTCAGTTAATATTTGCAGGCAATTTTCAGATAATAGATCATTCACTGTTTCAGTGGCCTTTGTTTTGCCACACTGCAAATCTTTGACAACTGCAAATTCATCAGCAATACTCTTAATTAATTCAATTAAAGGTGTGATCATCGTGAAAGGTAAATTGTACAAGCATAAAAAAACAATTATTTTTAATTCAGCCGTTTTCACCTTATTAATCTTTGCTTGAAATTCGCTTATTCTTTTTGTGTCATCAATTTGAGGTTGTTTTCTCATAACATTTTCAATTTCCTTATGGCCATCACTTTTTCCATGTCTTTCCAAATTTGTGACATTGTTAGCCAAATATTTTAAACACAACTTACAAAAGCTTTTGCCCTCTTTTACATCTAACCATAGGAATTGTGCCTTCCATTGTGTTCGAAACTGTTGTTGGAATGTTTTCCCTTTGTTACTTTTTGGTGTAGTTTCAGTTCCAGGAGTTTCTGGTACATTACTATTTTTTAAAGACGTATACATATTAATTAAAATATAAACCTACTTATACTCACAGTAAGTTTTTAAACATACCCGACACCGACACTACATTGTTTATGGGTTTCCTGTTTTTTTTGTTCAGAGTCGGGACGTTTTTCAAGCGAGGTATTCAATTTTTGCTTCTTTGAAGTATCAGACTCAGACCTAGCATTATTTGAATTAGCATTTTTATTGCTTAGTATCAAATAGCTATATAAAAAAGAAAATAAATCACTATATATGTGGTCAAAAAAATCATAATTTAGGTTACCTTTCAATGCTACTCTTTTCCTTTTTTTTTGGAGCCGCTCGTTTCCTACTAAAATACACCAATTATTTACTCAATACTCAGTATTAAATTTGAAAAAAAGATTTACCTATTCATGTTAACTGACTGCCGCTTTTTTACATTAATACTTCTTAAGAAAAGCAAAAATTACTAGCGAAATTTCACTTCTAAAATCCAATTATGAATTCATTTCAATCGATCCAAGTGTCAACTCCAACTGTCAAATTTTAAAAGACTGTCATTGGCAGGGATGAGATACAGATAATTGTATCGAATCGATATCAATTTTCAATTTTTATACTTAAAGCTAGCTAAATTTGTTAGCTAAATTTGTTTGCTAGCTAAAATATGTGAAAATCGAAGTGTTTTTGTTAAAGAGGAAGTGACGAAGTGTTTGCCTTGAAAATGAAGTGAAACACTTCGATCGAAGTGATGGCGACAGCGCTGGCTAATACATCGTGACTCTGGTTTTTATGACAGCTGATTGAAAAATTTTCTCTTTTTGTGTTACTGGATTTGATAATGAAGTAATCAAGTAATTCGTACATGCGTACCCTGTATCTCCAAGAATTACTGAATTTCCAAATTCTGCATTTTCTAATCTTATTTTTAATTTAGAAAAATTGAACATGCATTGGTCATGTACACTTCCATGCCATCTGAAAATATAATGTAAATATTTATGCATTTGTAATGAAGTATTTGTATAGAAATAATAGTTACCTAGCATAAATGTCAATAATTTTCATGCTGGAATCACAACAAATCTGCGTGTTGATAGAAGAGTATCCCTTTCTGTTCCGGAATAGTTCTGCCTGTGATCCACCAGGATATTGAATGGGTATATGTGTTCCTAACATAAATAATAATGAATAAAACAAAACTTAAATACAACATATCTTATACAAATTTACCATCAATTATTCCTATTACGTAAGGAATCCCTTGCAATTCATAAAATTTCTGCTTCGATTCCCGTAACTCTTCACGAGTTGGGAAAATTCACTTCATTGCCAGCCATTTTTGCGGTTGCTCTTGATACTCTCTCTATAACTCTGGAACCTGTGGATTGTGATATACCAAATAAATCTGACAAGACTATTTGGAAGGAACCAGTGGCATAATATCGTAAGGCAATTAATAGTTGGTCTCTGGCACTTAAAGGATGATTTCTGTTGTCCCCATTTTCCAAATAATTGATTTTATCTGCCATTTCATTTACCATGTATCTGGGCATACGAAATCTTTTTCAAATGTCTCATCATCCAAATCTTCAAACATATACCTTTTGCGTATCTTTCTTTCATTACTTTCTTGCCTTTTATATGCCCAGTTCATCATTTCTATGAATTCACTGTCTGAACTCTCACTACTCTCAGACTCCGATGAACTAGTTTCATATAGATCTAAGTAATCCAAATCTACAATAATCATGCATTTATAATTTTTTATTTTGTTTAATATTGTACTTTTTACCTTCCATAATTTTTTCTGATAATTATTTTATTTCACAATGTTATCAATTAAAAAAAATAAAAAATTATATGAAAACTTCAATCTTTGAAATAGGAAGGTTATGTTCGAACGATATTTTTAATACCACTCCGAGGTTGTGTTAATACCATATCCGAATAGTGTTTTATCCAAGTTGGTGAATACACTTTATCTCAGATAAAAGATAATCTATGTTGGTGAATACCACCCTAAACGTTGAAATATTTTAAAAATAAAGAAACATAAATAATATACATATGATAAACTATGCATTAAAGCAGAGGTTCCCAAACTTTTTTGTGTCGTTGACCCCTTGCCATGTTTTTCGGTTTTGGGTAGACCACCTATTTACCTGATATTGATTTTTTGTAAATTTCTAACTGTAGTGAAGTTTAGTGTTAAAAACTTAAAGTAAAAACACATGTTAAGTTTTATACATTTATTAATTGAATTTAAATTAAAACTACTCAAAATAAAATTTTGTATCTGTTATATAAAATATACGTAACATAAAATCAACATAAAATAAATTAAACAATAAGTAAATGTTTTTAGTGAGAAAGATGAACCTGATGCTTTAATAACAAATTATCAACATTTGGCGTCAATTTTGTAAGGTTTAATCTTAAATCTCCTCGGCTAATGATTTCTAGTCTGTTTCTTTTTTTCGTTAGGAGATTGGTAACAGCGCTGAACCCCCTTTCCACTAGGTATGACGATGGAATGGAAATTAAAAATTGATTTTGCTATACGTGACGAGATATTGTAAAACGCCCGCAAACCATCATCGTTTCTTTGTGCCGTCGAAGCGAACATTCTGTCCAGCGTGGGTCTTTTCTGAAGTTTATCTTTGAGTTTAAAAGTATTTCAAATCTTTATCTGTTTTATTAGGGTGACATCTTCTCAGATGATCCTGCAGCTTAGATGGTTTCATAGCGTCATTGTCCAAAACTTTGTTGCATAAAAGGCACATAGGCAATTGTTTGTCCGACAATGATGGAATGAAGTCAAACTTCGAATAATCAACACTTTACTGTCTACATTTCTTTTTAGATTCGGACATGGGCAAAATTTGTGTATTTGGCATTTGTGTCATTTGTGGGCAAAATTAATCTATTTAAATAAGACATAATAAAGTTCAGCAGCTGTATATTAATAAATCAAAGTCAAATTTAAATCGTATGGTCTTAGATTTCATGGCAGGCAGAGGAGTACAGCCATTATAAATGAATGTGAGAAGGGGAATGTTATGAATGTTACTTAAGGTTTTGATATGATGGAACTTTAAGGAAATTTGAAAGTAACATGACAAAAAATGTTAAAATAAAATATTATACAACGAATAATGATAACAAATTATAATGAAAATCTATAACAAAATTTGAAAATCATTAAATGGATGCACGGATCCAACTCACTATCACGCCCGATGGATATTTTTGCTTTTTTAATTCTTAAGTTTTGTACATCTATCTAATTTTCACAATATAAATCGCACACTGTTAACTGGCTAACTGACTGACTGATTGACTGACAAACTAACTGACTGACTAACTAACTAACTGGCTGACTGATTAACTAACTGACTAACTAACTAACTAACTGACTGACTGATTAACTGAATAATCGATCTCTGACCGAACGATAACAACTGTTAGTATGTTTCTAATTTTTCACATTTTATATTAATTTTGTTAGTCATACACAAAATCTATTATCCCTACATGTTTTCTATTTCTTCCCTATCTATACTTATTTATACTTATTCGCTATATCCCGTGATAGTGAGAAGGATGCATTGTATCCCATCCCTTAACAATACCAACCATTCGGCCAATCAGGGTTTTATTGACCAACAACATTTTCAATTACATATATACTTCATTTATCACGTCTCCTTCCATGAGACCACATAAACCATGCATGTCACACGTACTTCAAACAGTACCTTTTCTTACGTATTATTCTTATATACTAGTATCTTCTTCACTCACGTACGCCTATAGCGTACCACATTATCCTTAATATTCATATATTTGTCTTTTTTCATTACAGCTTACCCATAACTCTATATTAAAATTCCTTTATCAAACGTATACTTATTTGCAGGATTTAAAGAGGATTTTGGGTATTTCCACCAGACGATCTCACATTTTATGGATAGGCCATAAAACCTTTCTCTTGAACTAAAAAATGCATTAGTCGCGACGGAATCATAAAATTTATAAATTTCTTTTTTTTTTTTTTTTTTTAAAACATTTATTATATATGTTAATTACATTATTATTTTCTAGCTTCTAAGAACTCTTTGAAAATATTCATTACAATATAAAACATTTATTACATATGTATTACTTTAATATTTTCTAGCTTCTAAGAACGGTGCCGTGAAATAACACCAAACGAAATAACACCAAATTGGTGTTATTTCACTTGCAAATGGAAATAATACCAAATTTCAATTTTTGGTGTTATTTCCATTTGAAAGTGAAATAATACCAATTTGGTGTTATTTCGTTTTAGAATAAATTTTTGACATATAGATAAAAAGGGGGAAACTTCCGAATCGCTAGCTCGTGATAATTGATGAATTAAAAACCCTCTTATCACCTTTTGTATTTTGTATATTTTTGTTTGTTTGTTTGTGTGTGTGTTTGTGTGCATGTGTATATGTGTGTATGTGCATTAGTAGAAGGCAAATCTGAGAGTGTGCGCGTGTGCATGTGTGTGTGTGCATTAGTACAAGGCAAATCTGAGAGTGTATGTATGTGCATTAGTAGAATGTAAATATATAAGTGTGTGCGTTGTGCAGTTAATGTATGTGCATTAGTAAAAGGCAAATCTGTAAGTGTATGTATGTGCATTAGTAGAAGGTAAATCTGAGAGTGTGTGCGTTGTGTATGTGTGTATGTGCATTAGTAAAAGGCAAATTTCTAAGTGTATGTATGCGCATTAGTACAAGGCAAATCTGAGAGTGTATGTAGGCGCATTAGTAGAAGGCAAATCTGAAGGTGTATGCATTAAGCATTTTCTATACAGACATACACATATCAGATTTGCTTTCTACAAATACACATACACACATACACATGTGCACAAAAATACAAAAAAAATTAACATGGCACCCTGCGCAAGAATGACACGCAAAAATGTAACATTACTAAAATTGTAAAGATACAAAGGAGAGTAGCACGGGCCCCTGCACAAGGATAACATGTACTCAAAATCAAAAATAGTACATAAATCTAAAGTGAAATAATTATAAAAAAAGTGCAAACAAATTTTTTTTTCAATAATTTTTATTAAGGAGGAAATAAAAATGAAAGATTATTTTTATTCTAATAATAAATTTTCATAGAACTATTTACAATTTTACGACATTCTGGACATAGAATCGGCGTTCCATTTTTTGTATAATTTTCTTTCATTTTTTCGTAACAATCGAAACATAATTTAAAATGATTGCATGGTCGTAACAATATTTCTCTAGACTTCTCCCAACATATGACGCACAACAAATTTTCATTTTCATTTGTTTCTGTTTCATCATCATTCTCATCCTGCTCATTATCACTATCAATAATCTTTTGCATAACTAATTCATTAGATAGAAATTGATTATTAGAATTAGATATATAATTCATAAAATCTTCAATGGTAATTTTGTTTTTGTCTAGTTTTTGCAATGCTTCTTCTATTAATTGGTGCTTTCTTTTATATTTCTTTTTCGGTGGTTCAAAAATTTCATACAATCCATCGGATAAATTTTTAAATTCTGTTGTTTTTATAGCATCGATCTCTAATAAAGAGTCAAGAAATTTAAAAAAATTTCCATTTTTCGCAATTTTTTTACTAAGTTGGCTATGAAACCCTTCTAATGCACTTGTTGTGCGTACGACACTCATATAAACAGATATTCCTTCTGGTTTCTCCTAAAATATTAAATATATATATATTGCATTATTTTATATTATATATTATATATATCATATATATGTATATGTATATAGTTTAAAAAATAATAAGAAGTTTGAAATATTTACCTTATTCATCCATTGTTTTTCATAATATTTAAGAAATTTTTCAAAAATATTAACCCCTCTTCTAATAAATTGGGAGTTTCTGGCCTCAGACTTCAATATATCATATGCCTTAACTATATCTTGAGGTTTTAACAATGGTAAAGCTAAAAATTTCCGGAAAACTCGATTAGCATTTTTGTTTGAACGTAATTGTCTAATAAAATTTGTATCAATTTTCGCAGCATTTCGTCTAAGTGCTTGGCAATAATGGAACCAGCAACTATTAAATGACGAAGAAGTAAACACTTTTTTCAATGCATTTCTCAAACCCTTTTCATAATCACTTGTAAACGATAATGGGTTCAGTTCAAACAAATTAGCATTTATGTAATGAAAAGCATGGGTATAAATCTCTTCGCTCTTACGATTCAGCAAAATATAAATGATTGGAAAGATCTGTAAATGATATAAAACCATGATTTTCAAAAATATAACACATAAAATGTGATAAAAAACGAAATTGATTATTATTTATTAAATTATACAAAATACATTTCTAAAAAGAAATTTTATAATATAAAAAAATTAATAATGTACGACATACTTACGTGTTCGTTATAAAGAATATGAATTGTTAAAATTTGTTTATATTCACCATGTGGTACAATATTAAAAGTACCGTCTATTAAATAATTTCTTGGAATATAATTTTTTTTATTTAATTCGTTGCAAATTGTTGGTGATATAAACAAAGAATATGCAAAATCATTCTCAATAACAGTTCCTTTATAAAATTTTTCACTTTTGTCATACTTAGACATACCAAAATTTTCCATAAATATTTTATTATTAAATAAATCACAAATATCTTTAACTGTTGCTGGTGATTTTGGAAATACTTGATTTCTAATGTTTAGAAGCTGTCTTCGTATTTTTCCAAATTGTAATTCGGAAGCACCTTCTTTATTTTTCAAACATTCACTATCAAAAATTTCTCGAACATAATTTCTTTTCAATGATACATTTGCACATCGGCTTTTAATAGATTGCAAAAGTTTCAATTTATTTCTAATATTTTCTTGTGTAGGATGATTATGATTAGAACTATTTTTTGGCTTTCGACACAAAAACTGATTTTGCATATCTATCACTACACTAGATTTGCATGATTTTTGATAGCAAACATATCTTTTCGCGTTTTTTGAATTTGTTCTAAAACGATATAACTGTTTTATTTCCGGAATATAAAGCAGAACACTGTCTTTTCTAAGTCCTTCACAAAATTCAAAATTAAAAATATTATTTTCACTATCTTCACTAGCCATATCTTCACTTCAAATAACTTTCTACAATACACTACTTCAAATTTATTTCTACATTTTCATTTAATGTTCTGTACATAAATATTATATTATAATTATATTTCTATGTAATTCAATATAATATAACATAATATCATTTATATTCAATTATCAAGATTTTTATACAATAAAAAAACCTAACAGTATCAATATGATAAAGTTGTAATTTTTCAGGTCAATTTTTAATAAAATTACCATAAAAATTGAAACACAAAAATTACAATAATTTTAAGCAAAACAAAAAAAAGCAAAAAAATTGGTATTATTTCACTTTCAAATGGAAATAACACCAAAAATTAAAATTTGGCCTTATTTCCATTAAAAATTTGGCATTATTTCACTTTCAAATAAAATGGAATGGAAATAATACCAAATTTCAATTTTTGGTGTTATTTCCATTTGAAAGTGAAATAATACCAATTTGGTATTATTTCATTTGGTGTTATTTCCGGCCACCCTAAGAACTCTTTGAAAATATTCATTACAATATAAAATATTTATTACATATGTATTACTTTAATATTTTCTAGCTTCTAAGAACTCTTTGAAAATATTCATTACAACTCGGCCAACCGACTTTAACACTGACCTCAGTGTTCTTAGGCACTTAAACATATCTCCATCATATCTCATTTTTTTTTTTTTTTTTTTTTTTTTTTTTTTTTTTAAACGCTGTAATACTTATTGATCTTCAGCCATAGATATATCTATTGGCTCGTCTATATCATCATCTATAAAATCTACGTCGAAGTTTGCGTCCTCTAAGCTGAACCATTTTTTAATATGATCAGCAGAGTGTATTGACTCATATGGTTTTTGACTAATCTGAACTGTATCTGGATCGGTAACCAAATATCGATCATTTCCTAGTTTTTGTCGTATAACGTACGGGCCTTTATAGCGTGGTTGAACTTTTCTAGATTGACCTGTAGCAATTGGGTCTCTTTTAAGCATAACTAGGTCACCCGTCTCAAATTGCGTAGGAGATGGCTTGGATGAATTATGTTGTTGTGCTTGTAAACTTTGGTTACTTTTCATTCTTTCTAAAACTTTTTCCCGTAACTTGGTTAGAGGTAAGTCTTCCTCTTCCTCTTTTCTGGAAGTTTCATGTAGTGCAAGAATTAATTTATTCTTTAAAATACATTTTGGTTTATAACTCATAAGTAACTCGTGAGGGGTTTGCTTTGTCGTCGTGTGCTTCATATTATTTATAGCCCATTGAATGATTGAAATATTTTTATCCCAATCCTTTCCATCGCTCCGTTCAGTCATTGAATTTATAGAATATTTTACTGTTCTAAAGTATCGTTCTACTTGTCCGTTAGCACGTGGAGTCTTCACAGCTACCTTTACATGTTTCACATCATTCTCTGAACAATACTTTACGAACTCTCTTGATGTAAATGATGATCCACGATCCGTTACTATCCTGGTAGGTAAGCCAAAATATTGTGTAATTTCATCTAACAACTTTATGACCCACTTAGTGCATGTCGATTTTACAGCTTTTAATATTATGAATTTTGTAAAAGAGTCAACAATTCCAATTATATATTCATTTCTATCTTTACTTTTAGGGAATGGGCCCAAGTGATCAATGTGAATCGTGTAAAAGGGCACTGGCTGTCTTTCTGGTTTGTAGAGGGTATATTTATTCTCGTTTTCTCCTCGTTTATTGTATGCGCATTCGATACAAGATTTTAAATACTTTTTTACATCTGAAGACATATTTGAGAACCAAAATGTTTTGCGTATGTTACTCATTGTCCTTGCTATTCCGCAGTGTCCCATATCATCATGAGCTGCTTTTATAATTCTCCATCGGAGGCCTTTTGGTACAGCAAATTTTTCACCTTGTTCGGTTCTTTTATATATTCTATTATCTCGTAGTGTGAAGTTCTTTTTTATGTTGCATTTTTCATTGTGGTCTTTAATACTACCGTTCAATACGCCTCTTATCTCTTTAAGTTTGAAATCTTGTTCCTGTAGTGTTGATATCCAATCTTCTGGTTCAAGTCCTACGATTAAAATCTTTTCTGCAATCGTCTCAGGTTCCCTTCCCTCTTCATGGGGTGCACGGCTTAACGCATCTACGTGATTCAGTTTTGTACCGGGTCGGAATTCCATTTCAAAATCATATTCGAGGATTTTCAACCACCACCTAGCTATACGAGGGACGATATCTTTTTTTGCTTGTGTCAGTTTCAAGGACTGACAGTCAGTTACAACTTTAAAATGTTTATTGAGAAGATAGAACTTAAATCGTTCCAGACTTTCTACTACAGCTAGAGATTCCAACTCGTAGCTATGATATTTCTCTTCTGCACTCGTCGTCGCTCGACTAAAGAAACTAACTGGTTTTAGTGTCTCATCTACTTCCCTTTGCATTAGAATTCCTGCAATCCCTAAACTACTAGCATCAGTATGTAATTCATGTTCTTTTTTCACATCGTATATCGTGAGTAGGGGTTTTGAAGATAATTTAGACTTTAGTGATTGAAAAGCATCTTCTGCAGCTTGATTCCAGTCAAATTTAGTATCTTTTCTGGTTAACTTGTAAAGTGGACGTGCGATTGTGGAGTAGTTTTCAATAAACCTTCTGAAATATCCTGATAGACCTAAAAACTGTTTAACTTCTTTGGAGGTTTCTGGCTTTTTGTAATTTTGAATCGCAGCAGTTTTAATGGATCCTGGCTTAATCCTTCCTGCAGATATTTCATGTCCCAGAAATTGAATAGACTCTTTGAGAAAAGTACATTTATCTAATTTTAATGTCAAGCCGGCTAGCCTTAACGCTTGCAAGAATTTTTCTAGCACTTTTAAGTTTTCTGAAATTGTTGGGGTAGCAATTAATATGTCGTCCATATAAACGATAATATTTCTATCTTTAATTTTTTCTAACACTTTAGATATCACACGCATAAAAACAGCTGGAGAATTAGTTAGACCAAATGGCATTCTATTATATTCGTACTGACCGTTCGGTGTCACGAACGATGTTAGTTGCCTCGATTCTTTTGCTACTTTAATTTGGTAGTAGCCGCTCAGGAGGTCTAGTGATGTGAAAACAGTTTTATCTGATAATAAATTTAAGGTCTCTTCAATATTCGGAACTGGGAAGTTTTCTCTTTTCGTTATTTGATTAATTTGCCTATAATCTACGCATAATCGATAGTCACCCTCTTTTTTCTTGACTAATACCGCTGGACTTGCGTATTCTGATGATGATGGTTGAATTATATTTAGTTCTAACAATTCTTTTATTTTATCTTCTAGAACAGATGTAAGTGCATAGGGAACTTTGTATGGACGATATCTTATGATTTTCTTTTCTTTTAAAACAATTTTCATCTCTTCTAATGAAGTGTCACCTAATTCTTTCAGATTAAGAGCAAAACAGTCTCTATATTTGTTTATAATTTCTGTGAGTTCCGATTTAATTTCTATAGGTACGTTAATTTCTATGGCAATGTCGCTCTGTTTTATTTTATTCAACGAGTCTAGTTTTAGAACAGAGATTTCTTTAGAAACATCTATAGTTTCTGACGCATCGTCTTTTTTTAACTCAAAAGTATTATGACGTTTAACTATTTTCAATCCGGGTCTATCTAGAAAGTTTTTTCCAACAATCATTGATTCAGTTTGAGTAAAGTCTTCTACTATCATTATGTCAATTACAAATTCATAATTATCCACTTTTAAACGTTTTTCAACTTTTCCTTTTACCTTATTAAGTGTGCCACCGAACCCACGTAAAGTAGAATGACACTCTTCGATTTCTAATTTTAATTCACGAGCTTTACTTTCCTGTAAAGTAGTGCATTCACTTCCCAAATCAAGAAAAGCTATGATTGGTTCCCCTTCTAGAAATACTATTTTATAATACTCGTTTTTTAATTCAACTGCATTGACGTTTATTTTCTGAATTTTTAGAGAACACTCACGCTGAAAGTGACCAGTTTTATTACAGAGAAAACATTTCTTTTCTGTCTTCTTCGAACAAACGTTAGCAAAGTGCCCTAATTGATTGCATTTAAAACAACGTCTTTCCGTCTTGGTGTCAGATTTCAAGTTACTTGTTCTAACATTATTATTTCTGAATTGTTCTTGTCTGGTAAAAGGCATAAATCGACTATTGCTAGAAATTCTATTTAAACTATTGGATTGCAGACGGAAATTTTTACCACTTAATACATTAGATTGTTTCTCCGTCTCCACGATTTCTTCACATCGTTTAATGTGAACTAAAAGTTCGTTTAGTGTAAGATTAGGTCTATTAATGGACATAAGTACTGTCGTCATATTCTGATTATTCATATTTGAAATGATGTGTTTAATGATAGAATTTTCCGGTAAATTTATCTTTTTTCCTAATGAAACTATTTCATAAAAATAATTTTCAATACATTCGTCGAATTTTCTCTTTCGCGTCATTATTTGATATAAAGTGGCTGACGTATCTACATATGATGGAAAACTCTGAAGGAAAAGTATCTTAAAAGACTCCCATTCATTTATATCTTGTCCCGAATACCAAATACGTGCTGCTCCATTTAAACGAGATGTAGCATAAAACAGCGTCATCCGTTCGTCCCATGCATAAATGTTTTTTAATGAGTCTATATTTTGAACCCAATTTGAGGCAGAGAGTTTACCCGGATCAAATTCAGGGATTATTGTTTTTATATCGTTCAGAGAAAATTTTAAACAACTCGGATTTTCTACACTTGTGAGGGAAGATGACGAAGTTTGAGTATCGATGTTAGAAATTGATGTCAATTTTTCTCCTAATTCCACGTTCATACGTTTCAGTTGCTCTATCTCATTATTTAGTTTTATAATTTTACTTTCTAAACCACTCACCTTGCTATCAGGTTTTGTTTTTACCTGTTTTCTTTTCCTTTGATTTTCTTCTGGCTTCTTTTCCATGTTGTTTGTTGTTTTTTTTTTTTAAGTCAATTTTAATTTGATGACTTTTGTCTTATCTGCACAAAACTTTCACAGAAAATTATTTCTTAATTTTTTTTTTTTTTATTATGATTCAGAATTATATACATATATACTCTTTTGTTTAAATTATAAATTATGTATACACTTTTGTTTTATTTTAATTTAAGTATTTATATATTTTGATTAGATACAACTATATTTTTTTTAATATTTTACTTAAATGCCACTATATTTTATATTTTTTCTTATGTACCACTATATTTTTTTTTTATATTTTACTTATATGCCACTATATTTTTATATTTTTCTTATATACCACTATATTTTTTATATTTTACTTATATGCCACTATATTTTTATATTTTTAAAACGGTAGGGCACGTCAAGTTTTGACCCCACACCTGAATTTTATAATGAAAATCTATAACAAAATTTGAAAATCATTAAATGGATGCACGGATCCAACTCACTATCACGCCCGATGGATATTTTTGCTTTTTTAATTCTTAAGTTTTGTACATCTATCTAATTTTCACAATATAAATCGCACACTGTTAACTGGCTAACTGACTGACTGATTGACTGACAAACTAACTGACTGACTAACTAACTAACTGGCTGACTGATTAACTAACTGACTAACTAACTAACTAACTGACTGACTGATTAACTGAATAATCGATCTCTGACCGAACGATAACAACTGTTAGTATGTTTCTAATTTTTCACATTTTATATTAATTTTGTTAGTCATACACAAAATCTATTATCCCTACATGTTTTCTATTTCTTCCCTATCTATACTTATTTATACTTATTCGCTATATCCCGTGATAGTGAGAAGGATGCATTGTATCCCATCCCTTAACAATACCAACCATTCGGCCAATCAGGGTTTTATTGACCAACAACATTTTCAATTACATATATACTTCATTTATCACGTCTCCTTCCATGAGACCACATAAACCATGCATGTCACACGTACTTCAAACAGTACCTTTTCTTACGTATTATTCTTATATACTAGTATCTTCTTCACTCACGTACGCCTATAGCGTACCACATTATCCTTAATATTCATATATTTGTCTTTTTTCATTACAGCTTACCCATAACTCTATATTAAAATTCCTTTATCAAACGTATACTTATTTGCAGGATTTAAAGAGGATTTTGGGTATTTCCACCAGACGATCTCACATTTTATGGATAGGCCATAAAACCTTTCTCTTGAACTAAAAAATGCATTAGTCGCGACGGAATCATAAAATTTATAAATTTCTTTTTTTTTTTTTTTTTTAAAACATTTATTATATATGTTAATTACATTATTATTTTCTAGCTTCTAAGAACTCTTTGAAAATATTCATTACAATATAAAACATTTATTACATATGTATTACTTTAATATTTTCTAGCTTCTAAGAACTCTTTGAAAATATTCATTACAATATAAAATATTTATTACATATGTATTACTTTAATATTTTCTAGCTTCTAAGAACTCTTTGAAAATATTCATTACAAAATTGTTATGCGATTTATCTCTACGTACATTCGACTGTCATGTGTACAAATTCACTGGTTCCACTTTAGCAATAATACAAAATTTTAATTTTAATATAGAGAAGTATGTATAGAAGTATGTAGAAGCAAGTTCAGCTGCTGATCGAAACAAACAACAAGCAACAAAGAATATTCATTTTGAATAAAACTGCTGTTTTTACTCGTTGACCTCGACTTATTTCTAATTGTTTAATTCACAATACATTCAAACTTTTTTCACTAATACTTCCCAGCAAACATGACAATAAGAAAGCAATAATAAATGGAATAACACCACAATAAAATGGCAACTATTGCCTATTGTCGCAATATCATTTTTCTTTCAGAAAACGATACACCTTACTTGAAAAAAGGTTAACTGACTTTCTTATTGCTACGATGTATTACCAAAGTGTATATATACCTAACAAGTGGAAAATCTCAATATAAAATATTTTTTAATTTTCAATGACCTCGAAATTTTTTACACAAATACACTGACAGCTACGAAAAAATAGACAGAAAATCAAATCAAGACAAAAGAAGTAGTTGAAACAAGAAAGAAATAATTAAGTCGCCCCTTTTTATAAAATTGAGTACGTAAAAAACAACACAATCAAAAATTCACTCTAAAAAACAACTCAAACAACAACAACAACATCAAGCACGTGTACATTACAAGTACGTGTATTTACACCGTCAAATTATCACGGAGGCTATTATCATACATATGTTAGAAGAACAACGAATAAAAAAGTTGAAGCGAAATAGACTTCGTATGTGAATCAAATAAGAATATTTTCAACCACCACTAGTGCATATCACGGAGGCTATTAAAAACTAATGTAAAAAAAAAATGTAAGCAGAGAGAATTTTGCATTATTTTGATGTCGGTGATATAGAAAATGAGAAGTTTGATAGTATGTGTACTTTTTATCTTATTTTTTCATGTACACATTTTTACATTATAAATACATATAGTAATTTGGGAATTGACAGGTAAAGTGCTTTTCAGACTTTAAGAAAATTGTTGTTGCTGTGAGAATTGCTGACAATATTTGATAAATATGTATATTTGAACTACTTTTTTCTCGGATCTCCTATTCTATTTATCAAAATAGCTGAGATTTGTTACTTGGTTTACATATATTTACTTTGGTATTACCATCGTACACTAACTTAATGTACGGACATAGAATATAGACATAAAGAAAAGACAGTTCATATAAATTATTTTTCAATTTTCAAATTTTTTCTCACAAATACAATGACACTTTGCTAAAAGTAGACAGAAAATCAAAATTAGGCCTAAAAATTAGTTAGAAAGAGAAATAAAATTTATAACATAATATTTATATTATTCAAGTTTTTATTATGTCTTGTTAAAATTTACAATATTACATTTAGTTTCTAATTTTTAATCTTTTTCTGCTCTGGTTCCTTTACTTGTACCATGAAATGGTCGCCTGATTGGATGTCGAGCAGAAACAGACTGCTGCTTTTTGGTGATTTGTGCTGTCCTTTTATAGGTATAGCCTTCGGGAGCTTTGAAGTCTTTGTTGGCTTTTTGCGATAGCTTTTGTTGTTGATGTTGTTACGATTGATAGCTTTTGATGGTGGTGTTGTTGATGTTGTTACGATTGATAGCTGTTTGATGGTGGTGTTGTTGATGTTGTTACGACTGTTAGCTGTTTGATGGTGGTGTTGTTGATGTTGTTACGATTGATAGCTGTTTGATGGTGGTGTTGTTGATGTTGTTACGACTGTTAGCTGTTTGATGGTGGTGTTGTTGATGTTGTTACGACTGATAGCTGTTTGCTGGTGGTGTTGTTACAGTCTCCCCCTCTGGAGCAGTAATCGTCTCGATACGGCGACAGGATGTTATTGTTGATTTTGCGTTTTAGTTTTAGGCCTTCCTCTCTTTCGTAAAGGTTTTACTGGGTTTGGTACTTCAGCATCAGGTCCCTTGTAAGGAGTAAGTATGGATGCATGATAGGTCCCTAGGATGATGTCAAGATTGTCTTGGTGAGCTACTTGATAGGACGTTGCTCCTACTTGTTTAATAATGGTATATGGTCCGTCTCGCTTTGGTACGAATTTTGATGTGTATTTGTTTTCTGCGTTGCTTAAGATGTGAGTTTTTACCCAGACAAGATCACCGATTTTATACAGAGGCTGAGGTGTGCGAGTTTTATCTTTGTACTGTTTTTGACGTGTTTGTTCCTTTTCGTGAATTTCTTTAGCCAGTAAATAACCTTCCTGTAGCACAGAAAGTTTTGCTGGGATTTCGGTAATGAAGTTTTCTCGTATTGCGATTTCTCGTAAATCGTGTTTTACATCGTCAAACGTCCGTAATTCTCTGCCAAACATAAGATATGCTGGTGTAAATCCAGTGCTCTGACATCGTGCGGAGTTGATTGCAAAACGAATAGCTGGTAATTTATCGGCCCATAGAGTATGGTTTTGTTCGACTAAAATGGATAATTGTGCCTTTAGATCTCTATTTTTTCGTTCGACTGGGTTAGCCTCAGGATGATAAACTGGTGTTAATGCTTGATGAATATCTAATAGATGTAATAAACATTGCATCACAGTTGAAACAAATTGTGTCCCATTATCACTGATGACTCTTCGTGGCAAACCATATCTTAAAAATATTTCATTGAGAAGATATAAGGCGCATGACATGGCTGTAGCTTCTTTTAATGGTGTTAATTCTATCCAACGGGTGGCGACATCTTCAATGATAAATATCCATTGAAAATTTTCAGTTGTAGTAGGTAATGGACCAAACAGATCAATTGCTATTATTTCGAATCTCTGCTGCAGTGTAGATGTTTGCATCAATCCTTGTGGCTTACAATTTTTAGCCTTATATCATTGACACTCTATGCACTTGCTGATGTAATTGGTAATTTCTCTTCTCATACCTGGCCAATAATATCGGGAAGAAATTCTATATAATGTTCTTTGTACTCCATTATGACCGGCCGTCGGTGAGTCATGGTATTCTTTTAACACTGCTTCTCGGTTCTGAGCTGGGACAACAAGTTGTGCTTCATCTGTGTCATTATCCTCTACGTAACGGTATAGAACACCATTATTCATTATATATCCTTTCTTTGTCCAATGTATGAAATTCTCACTCGGTGGTGTTGTTTCGAAATCTTCCATGATTTTTTTTATTTCAGGATCTTCTTGCTGTTCTTGTCTTATTATTTCCGCACTTTTTGCAGGGATATCGATTTGAATACTACAAACTTCATGTGAATCCTGTGGTGGTCTAGAAAGATAATCTGCTGTGGAATTTTTTCGTCCAGGAATATGCATGATGTCAACATAATAAGGTTGTAGTTGTAATGCCCATCTAGCAAGTCTTCCGGTTGGAGATTTTAGTGATAATAACCATTTAAGAGGTTGATGGTCAGTCTGGATCTGAATTTTACTGCCTTCTATATAACCTCGGAATTGTGAGAGTGCCCATATGACGGCTAAAGCTTCCTTCTCGGTTGTGGAGTAGTTTTTTTCAGCATCCGTTAACATGCGACTGGCATATTCTATAGGATGTTCTTCGTTACCCTCCCCCTGGAGGAGAACTGCCCCTATTGCATAATTGCTGGCGTCTGTCCGTAATATATATGATTTGTTTTCGTCGGCTTGTTGCAAGATTGGAGCTGTTGTTAAAGCTTGTTTTAAGTTAGTGAAAGCGTTTTGTTCTGCTTCACCCCAAGTCCATGTGGCATTTTTCTTTGTTAATCTGGTTAGCGGTCTTGATATTTCAGCGAAGTTTGGCACAAATCTTCTGTACCACGAACACGTTTGGAGAAAACTTAATAATTGTTTTATATTGGTAGGAGGACTTCGTTTGCTGATAGCTTCAGTTTTTGAAGGGTTTGCTTTAATACCTTCTTTTGTCAATATATGACCTAAATATTCAACACTCGTACAACAGAAGTTACATTTCGGTCGCTGCATTCTTAATTTGTATTGTCGCATTCGTTCGAAGGTACGTCGTAAATCTTGTAGGTGTTGAGAAAATGATTCTGAACATATTATAATGTCATCAAGATAACACAAAATTACAATTTCCGGTAGGCCTGCTCTGAATCTGTCCATTAGACGTTGGAAACTAGCAGGGGCATTACGAAGTCCAAACGGCATTCTCTTAAATCTGAATAGCCCAAATGGTGTAATAAATGCTGTTTTATCACGATCTTTTTTTTCGACATTAATCTGCCAGTAACCCGTTTTCAAATCTAGTGTTGACATAAATTTGGTTCTTTTTGCAGCATGCAATAGATCATCCATTCGAGGAAGTGGATATGGATCAGGGGTTGTAATTACGTTGAGTTGCCTATAATCAATGCATACTCTGATGCCACCATCTTTTTTTGGGACCATTACTACAGGTGCAGCCCATGGAGACTCACATTCCTCAATAATGGATTGTTCGATCATAATATCTAGTTCCTTACGTAGTTGGTTACGCCTTGTTGGCGACAATCGGTATGGTGCAGTAGCTACCGGAGTATGATTTCCTGTATTGATTTTATGGCAAGCGTAAGGTGTTGCTTCTCCTTTGTTTTTAAAAAGTTCGGCAAATTCATTTATTAGCTTATTCATTTCTGATTTTTCTTCATTTGTAATTTCTATTCCCTCATTGTCCCTTAATGTAATATCAATGCTAAATATGTTGAAATTTTTAATTTTTTTTTTCTTAACAAGTGTTGGGAATAAATTGTTTTCTTTTGGTGGTGTTATCATATTAGTTGGTATAGCATCACGAAAAATATCTTGAATAGCTCTTGGTGAGTAGTTTGCTGACTCTTCTGTATGAATATTTTGTTCTTGCGAGGGTGGTCGGTTTTCAGAGTCATAGGAATCATTTCTAGGGCGCTTTATCTTCGGTGGATGATTATAATTGGAGTTGCAAAAGTACTCGAATATTTTATTTGGCTGATCAATGAACTGCCATGTTCGCTGAGCTAAGTTCAGAAGTATACCACATTTTTCTAAGAAATCAATACCAAGAAGCGTTCGATTATCATTGGCTTGTGGAAGCACGATGAATCGTATGGACTTCTGACGATTTCCTATGATAATATTAACTTTAGTCGATAGGACCTCTTGCTGTTGTGTGTGACCATTAGCTAAGGTTACGTCCGCATTAACTTTAGTAAAATCAATATTTTGACTCTTAAGATGCTTGTATAAAGTTGTACCTGCGATGCTGGTTTTTGCTGCAGTATCGATATGTGCAACACCAAGGAGGCCGCATATGTTTACTGGGATCGTAGGAATGCCTGATCCAATAGACAGTTTTATAGAGTAAAAGCTGACATTGGTGGGACTATTGTTTGTATTTTTGCTACACGAAGGACAGTTGCTTCGAATATAACCAGGAGCACCACATCCATAACAAGAGACTTTTGTTTCTTTTATTGTTTCTGGTGGATGAGCTGGTTGTTCTGTCTTTACCATATTTTGTTTTTTTTTTCTGCACTCATCTTCTGAATGACCATAATATCTGCAAAATTTGCATCTTATTCTTTTATTTACGGTGGACTTTTCCTTTTGTTGAATATTTTCTTTGTTATAGTTCATTTTTTTGCATTCTAATAGGTTATTTTCAATTTCTCTAGCTCTTTCAAGCAGATTTTGAAAGGTGTCAATTTTGTTTCTTGGCAAATTTTTTCTTATGTTGATGTTTAATAAGCCGTAAACCAGGTCCAACATTTCTTCTTCATTATGGCGTTTTGACGGCAATTCAGCTAATAGAGCTCTTTTCTCACATATGAATGCATCTGTGGGTGTTGTTTCATTTTGCCTTTTTATAAAAAGGTCCAGATAAACTTGGTAAGCTGGCCTCGCAGGAGCAAAAGTTTTACGTATTAATGTAACAGCTTCATCCCATGTTTCAGTGCTACTCTTAACTCCCTGCCACCAAGTATTTGCGAAATTTTCAAGTAGCAGTGGAAGACCTCTGAGGGCATCAGCGTCTGAAATTTTTTCTATTTCTTTGTAAATTGAGATATTGGTGATAAATTCTTCCAATTTTTCGCGATTATTTTCGCCAGAAAAACGGAATGTACATCTGCTGAAACTGCCCCCTGGTGATTCTTGTTTAGCGTCACTATTAATTGTTTTAAGTAGTGTCTTAAACTGTTCCTCAGTCATTTGTGTTGTAGTCATGATTGACGATGATTTTATAGACTTACTTCTGGTGATGATTCTTGATACAGTTATTTGATTTTTATCTGTGTAATGTGATGGCATAAAAAAAAATTGTATTTGACATACAACGGACCGCTTGAAAAAACACGTCGCTGTTGTATAAATGTTCACAATTTTTTTTTGTTTTATTATGTGTTTGTCATACAACGGACCGCTTGAAAAAACACGTCGCTGTTGTATAAATGTTCACAATTTTTTTTTTTTGTTTTATTATGTGTTTGTCATACAACGGACCGCTTGAAAAAACACGTCACTGTTGTATAAATGTTCGATGTTTTTTTTTTTTTTTTTTTTTTTGTTTGTTTGTTTGTTCGGGCGCCAATTTATAACATAATATTTATATTATTCAAGTTTTTATTATGTCTTGTTAAAATTTACAATATTACATTTAGTTTCTAATTTTTAATCTTTTTCTGCTCTGGTTCCTTTACTTGTACCATGAAATGGTCGCCTGATTGGATGTCGAGCAGAAACAGACTGCTGCTTTTTGGTGATTTGTGCTGTCCTTTTATAGGTATAGCCTTCGGGAGCTTTGAAGTCTTTGTTGGCTTTTTGCGATAGCTTTTGTTGTTGATGTTGTTACGATTGATAGCTTTTGATGGTGGTGTTGTTGATGTTGTTACGATTGATAGCTGTTTGATGGTGGTGTTGTTGATGTTGTTACGACTGTTAGCTGTTTGATGGTGGTGTTGTTGATGTTGTTACGATTGATAGCTGTTTGATGGTGGTGTTGTTGATGTTGTTACGACTGTTAGCTGTTTGATGGTGGTGTTGTTGATGTTGTTACGACTGATAGCTGTTTGCTGGTGGTGTTGTTACAAATTTTATTAGTATGTGTAAGCTCCCCCGATTTTAATTTATTTTTTATATAGCTTGCTATAGGGTAAATGGGGCTAATAAAATTGACAGTATATATCAATGCGATTCAATAGCTCAAGATATAATATTTCATGCATAAAAAAATATACAGAAATTAATAAAATTATGAAATTAAATTATTAATTATGAAATACATAAATAATTTATATTATTTATGTATTTATATTTAATATTTATTCAAATTATTAATTTATTTTTCACCAATAAAAAAATTTTTTAATAATTTTTTTTTTTAATTGTTTTTAAATATTATTAGATTTTTAATATATAATGAAATTATTTTAATTTTGAAACTCCAAATTATAAGCATTTCACTTCACTTTCAATTAACTTCACTTCACAGTCTAAAATTATTTTACATTTAATATTCCTTTACCTCTACTTTGCCATAAACTACCTGGAATGATGAGCGGAGTCTATAATTAATTCAAGAGATAATGGTTGGTGTGGACCTAAACGTTTTAATTCTGATTTTTCCTCCGCGGTGCAAAAAACAAATGGTTTTTTCAATAAATTATCTATTTGATTCATTATGATAATGATAATTCAAATAATACAATTTGTAAGAAAAAATTTATGAACAAAACAAATTAATTATGATTAATAAAAGAAAATAATTATTATAAATAAAATAAAAATTAATAGTTATATTTTGATGAAATAAAATTTAGGTACAGGCAGTAAAGATTTATATCACTACAACCAAAATACAAAATTATAAAATACATATGTATATCACTTCACTTCACCACAATATTAAATAAACCACAATAGTATACTAGAATTAGCGAATTTTAGTTTTAATTTTCAATTACAACTTTTTAGAAAACAAAATCTTAAAAACCACCAGCGACACGTTTTAAATTATTTACACAAATAAATTTTCTATTACATGTTTGAAGTAAACATTAACAGTATCACCAAACATTTTAATTTTAAATAATGTTTTATTCAACCTTTTCAAATAAAACACATAAGAATTAAAAAAACAACCTCTGGGTGGTAAAGTGGAGTTGAGAACAATATCAATATCAATGCAAAAACATTTATATTATACATACATACATATTATTATGTGCATTTTCATACCATACTTTCGACCTTTGTAACTGCGTATAAAAAAGTCTGAGATTTAAATAAAACAACTAAATTCAAATAGAATCGTTAAAAAAATCTAATTGGTAAAAAATATGTTCTACCATACTAAAAATATAACATTCAACCTGTTTCAACATAATGGTCAGATCATCATACAGCCCCACCTCATATAAATCATTGCTTCTTGTTTTTATTTACGCAACATTTTTGTATAATTGCAAACCAATGATAAAATGTACGTAAGCCTAGTAATCCAATCCAATACATAAACTTGTATATAAATAATATATCCACTATCCAGATCAACATTATATATATACGAGGGGACTAACAAAAATTCTCCGAAAATTATTTTAAAAATAATAAAATAGCTTAATCAAATATAAATTATGAAAGTTCATCTTGTTATTACTTTTCTACATAATTTCCGTTTATGTCGATACATTTTTTTAGTCTGTAGATCCATCTTTCAAAACAGTGCTCAAAATCGTCCTTTTTTAACACTTGAAGCTGTTCATTCACTGCATTTATCACACCTTCTCTGCTTTGGTACACTCTCCCGCGAAATGGTTTTTTGATTTTTGGAAATAGCCAAAAATCGCACGACGCCAAGTCAGGAGAATAAGGTGCTGCAACGATTTCGTTTATCCCCGACTTTGCTATAAAATTTGATGTTAATTCTGGAGAAAGTATCTTGGTGGAGAAAGTATCTTCTTAATTCACTTTTATCTCGGCCATTTAATATATTGTTAAATACTTTTGGTAGGCATATGTTCGTGTACCAGTCTGCTGTTACTGTTGATCATTCTTCAAGTGGCACTGAAGCTATAATCTTGCTTCTGCTGAAGAAAATCGCAAACATGACTTTTCTTAATGACTTTTGACGATATGCTTTCACGGGTGAAGGTTCTCCTTTATGGCTCCATATTGAGGATTGTTCTTTTGTTTCAGGATCGTTATTATAAATCCATGTTTCGTCACTTGTAATTAAGTCATTAAAGGTATTTGAACAACTGTTCGAGAATTTATCTAAAAAAAACTTAGCGAGTTGTGCGCGAGCCTCCTTTTCTCTATCGCTCAAAAGTCTTGGAACCCATCTGACACATTTTTTGCTGTACCCAAGACTGTCATTCAAGATTCTTGAAACAGCCATGGCATTTATTCCTAGCCTCTCCGCTACCATTTCTTCGGTCATTCTGGAATCCTCGTCCAATAGTTTTTTTTACAGCCGCAACATTGGTGTCATCGGTTGATGTTTTTGGGCGCCCTTCACGAGGTTCGTCTTCTACATTAAAATGGCCAGTCTGGAATTTTCTGTACCACTTGTAAATAGTGTCCAGACATGGAGCATTACTACCAAAAGCAGTTTTACACTCTTCGAATATTTGCTGTTTGCTGATACCTCGACGATAACCAGGGAGCCGGGAATATACTAGAACTGCTTTTACCTGCTTTCCGTTTTCTCGTTTCCATCTTCACACACCTGTCTCAAATTACGTATTAACGCTAATTAAGAGTCCGTCTTTCTTTATATACTGCAATTTTGCAGATAAGTCTGCAGGTAATCTGTTTTTCGGAGAATTTTTGTTAATCCCCTCGTATACACATACATTATATAGATATATTATAAACCACATTTCAATCTTCATACAGAACAGAACAAAGCATAAAAAATATAGTAATGAAGAAATAGAAAATAAATAGTAATTAATAATACATACATGCATGCATACATACCACCATCACCACCCATCCACTTGTAGTACTGCTTAGTGCGTACTGCTCACTGTCGCTATTTACTACCGTAAACAATAAACATATGTTTAATGTTTGTAGTAATACAAACACAATACGTGGTGGTAATATGTAATATGATAATACAATACAATTCGAACTTGTATTAGAGGGCTACTTCAAAACAGCCCGCATCGAGCACATATAAATTGTTTTTGTAAAATCAAAACTGAATGAATTAAAATGAATTATTCATTTCTTCTTATATGGTGAGTTCATCCGGGCTGGTAGTGAATTAGTCCCGATGAATAGACAGTCAGATAGTTTGAATGTTTGATTGAATGATAATTATTGTTATTACATGTATTTGTATTGGACGAGGTAGAAATATACATTAATACTGAGTGAAACAGAAATAGAATTACATATATGTACCATAGACTAAATATAGATTGGAAATGCTTATGGCAGAAATCGTGTTCATAACTATTAAGTAAACATCAAAATAGCTTTTGAGAGATTTTGAAAAAGCTATAAAATCAGAATAAGGAAAATAAATGAGAGAACTTTTGTAATCTTTTGAAATCTTGTATATCTTGAAGAAAAAACAAATTTAAAAATCAAAAATCTATGTAGCTATATCCTTATCGGAAATGATAAAAAATATCAAATAACAGGCAAATGTACAAAATCGTATATTTTAAAGGAAATTTAAATTTTCAACAAATTTATGTTATGACTGGCAATGAATATAATAATATATATTATCACAGGCAAATATCCTTAACTGTGATATTATATACAATTAAAACTGGTTTTGAAAGTATCTAACACATATGTGCATGCATACTATCAAAGAATATATATCTACTAGTTACGTTAGTTATATATTCTTTGATACTATGCAATCTGTATTGTTGGCTACATGAATATAAATATTCTATATTCATGATTCAAGTAAGACCATGTATGACGGTATAACATAAGTATAACCGTATAACATAACCGTATAACACAGTACTACTGCCAGCCATTGCAATGAGTATGTATTGTGTATTGTTTTTTAAATAAATATGCATGTATTTTCATTGCCAGCTATTGAAATCACAGTATATCTATATTCATACAGTAATGACACTGAGCACGCGTTAGCAAAAATTTCTCATGACCTTTGTCCCGTTATTCATTCGGCCTTAACGGTTTTGCTAAAAGTCGATAGCAATTAAGAGCCTTTGTATACGAAAAAGAGACAAAAAAAAATGGAACTGCAACACCAACTGTTTTAAAAAATATAACATTATTACAGTGTATACCTACTCATTAAAAAAAGTACAAATTTTGTTATTTAAAATTTTTTATCTAAAATAAACAAAATTAATTGTAAATGCATTACACTTAAAATTTTGTGTTTGATATCAAATGTTTTTACATTTTTGTTAAATTTCTTAATTATAAATTAAATTCTTACTCTAATATATAGCTTAACAAAATAAACTTTTTCTTGTCTTCAAAATTCTCAGAAATTATATGAATCACCTTATATCTTGATATAATGACGCGTCAGGTAGTCAAAAAAAAAGTTCCAGATCGCCTTTAAAAATGCATTGTGAAAAAATGATTGTATTGCTCACATGTATATATTGTTTTGTATCTTTTCTTCATTACGGCGGTTTATAAGGAAATATGGATTTGACATAAGTACATTAATTCTGTACTGTTTTTGTAAATTGAATTTTGATTTTTTTTATTATTTTAAAATAAGTAATTATGTGTGTTAGTAAATTTAAAAAAAAAAGAGTGTCACATCTTATTGCTTTGTTGATCAGTGATAAATATTCTATATTGATTCCAGTACTACTGCCAGCTATTGCAATGAACATGTATTGTGTATTGTTTTTTAAATAAATATGCATGTATTTTCATTGCCAGCTATTGAAATCTACAAAATATGTAATATATATGGAAATTCGTGAGCGAAAAATTATCTCTCCTCTCAGTAAAAGCTCCTGCCAGCCATTCTTCAAGTTTCTGCCAGCTATGATCGATTTCAAAAGTGTATTAAAAATTTATACAGTCATTTCCAATCTATATTTAGTCTATGTATGTACTGTTTATTCGAACTTATTTTTCATACATTTTTGTTGTACATATTTACAAAGTAAAAGAGATTTTTCTTCATTAAACAATACTCGACCTGTCTCCTTCAAGATTTTATTAAAAACTAAAAAACTATTCTTCAAAATACAAAATTCCTTAAAACTACTTAAAACATCATCAATCTATTTCTACTTTATGTGTATATGCCCATTATGAACATAGCAGGCTAGATTTTATGACGGTCTACTTATTCCCAGTATTCGCACATGAAATTCCTATTTTATTACTTTATTAACTTATTATACGTCGGCATCATCAATTGGAAGATTTCTCTTTCTTTTTTTCAGTTCTTTTTTTTTTCTTACAAAAGATAATACAGATTATGATGCTTATGATGCTAAACATTATCTTCGATGTTTATAAATATTTTTAAAATTCAGAGAGGCAGTTATAACGAATTTTTCTTATGAGTATTTTTTGAAAAAATAATGTATTCGTTATACACACTTGAGTGTTGTCAAATTAACTAAATTTCACATATTTTTGTTGAACAAATCATTACAAAAATATTATTGATGTGAAAAATAATTTTTAAATTTATTTATTGATATTTATAAGATTGAAAATACGAAAATCTTGGTGGGGCTGAGCCCTGCTAGCCCTATACGAGGAGCCGCCTCTACGTGCTGCTCGGTGAAGATATTGTATTCGTCACTGTACTCTGCACTGTATTTATTAAATCCAAAAATCTTTGTTGAATGGGATCAGCAGGTTTATGTTGTTTTTTTCTATGATTGCTTTGCGATGTCCCAAGTGTTGACTGGTATTCTACTTGTGTAGCCTCCACTGGTGTAACCTCAGGACCTCGTAGCATTTCTGGTGATTCATCACAAGAAAATATGTTATCTGAGTCCAGAGTACGCACATTCCCAATAGTTCTGAAATTTTTAAATATAAATAATTATTAATACATATTTCGAAAAAATTGATTATACTTACTCTTTGCAAGATTCAAAACTATTTAAAAATTTCATATTTTCAAAATGTTTCCATATTCTTCCTTTTGTTGCGGCACTACCAGATGGTAATTCGCTTTCTTTTTTAATTTTTTTGTACGTGTCACGAAGACCCTTCCATCTTCTTCGACATTTTTCATCTAAAAACATATACGTATTTCATAATTTAAAATTAGTAAAAGGAAATAATTTATAAGAAAAATAAAATAATAGTACTCATAATTATTTAACTTAAAAATAAAAGTTGAAAGTATTTTTTTTTATTGAAAATATTTACCTGATTCGTTTAATTCATCGCCAATTTGTTTCCATTCTTTGTCCTTTAAATCCATTTTTCTATAATCTTTGTGTTTTAAATTATAAATTAATTCGTGTTTTTTTACCTCTTCAATCAATTTTTCGTCAAAAGACATTTTTTTTTATAATAAATATATTATAAAAGGATATAACTTCAAACCGTCAAATGGATGCACGGATCCAACTCACGCCCGAAGGATATTTTTCCTTTTTTTTTAAGTTCTATATAATTTTCCACATTTTTATATTAATTTTGTTAGTCATACACACATTCATACTATTATTCCTACATGTTTTTTCTATTTCTTTCCTATCTATACTTAGTCGCTATATCCCGTGATCGTGAGAAGGATTTATCGTATCACATATCACATCCCTTAACAATACACTCAGAAAAAAATCATGGTAAATTTAACAAAAATAGATGTAAATTTACAATTTTTCGATACATTTTTGCGCCATATACGAAAAATGTAAATTTATAACGATTCAATGTAGAACAATGTAAATAGAGGATACCTTATTAAAATAACACTTTTTGTAATCATTTTTTCGTTTTCACGTTGTAAATAAATAACATCGTTTCAGCGTAGTTTTATAGCCTAGTTCTGTAAATTTTACATCGTTTCGACGTAATTTTGTAGCTGACTACCGCGAATTTTACATCGTTTCAGAGTAGTTTTGTAGCTTATTGTTGTAAAATCTACTATATGCAATATTATTTGAAAGCCGACATAAGTTTTAAAAAGTGTAAAATTGTACTTCGAATCTGCTGTATATTGAAAACAGTATGCACCTTTACAGGGGCACAATGTAAAGATAAAATGATAAAAATAAAACAATAAAACAACAAAGTACATATTTTTTTAGAATTCATTTAATTTAAAATGTTTACATATTAGTTCTTATTACTTATTACTTACATATTAATCATACATTTTAATTTTTTATTTTAACGCTATATAAGTATGATATTAAGGAAATAACATTTGTTACAAAATGATTAATGTTTTACAAAACTTTATTTCTTAGATATATTTTCCCATTATTTATTGGATAAATATGTAAAAGTGGACTAGTATATTCTTCTTACCCAATTAAAAAAATTTTTTTTTCTTTATTTGTAATTTCATATGGTTGAAAATGATAAACAAAGTTCGTTACTGATATTTTATTACTCAACGTGTAAACTTCATTTTTGAAGACAAACAAAATTTTTATTTTATATAAATCAAGCACATTGTTTCTTAAAATAGTTAAATATGTATTTTTTTTGTACAGTTTTCCTTTACAAAACTTTCTTGTGCGTCTCTTATAGTAATTTTTTGTTTTGACTTACTCGACCCGAATCTGGCTGACGGAAGAACAACTGCATTGAGTAGAATGACCAAAATAATAATTCTTCAAAAAAAAAATCCATTTATTTTACCTGTGTTTTGAAGAGATTTTGTTGCTCAAAAAAGTTCTTTGCTGGATTTATCCTTATTTGATTGTCATAAATGTGAGTGATCTGTTTCAAATTTTTCCCACTTTGTAAAAAGTAAATGTTCTTTTCCTGGATATAGCAGTTTGAAATCGATCGCAATCTTGAAATTATATCACAAAAAGGAAAAAATAAAAATTAATTTACACATATTCAACAAGTGCATAAATGTATTTACTTACTAATTCAGGTGCTCTAGAGTCTTTGTATTTATTCCAAGAGTTAATAAATTCCACATTAGATTTTATCAGTTTTATGTAATTCTTTCTGGCGGAGAACAAAAGTCCTTTCCCATTTATCTTTAACATCATTCCAATTAGAACACTCTCTATTTTTTGAATAAATTCACGGTAGTTTCACAAATATTTTAATTTTATATATATTTTATCATAATTGTTTTTATTATTTTTTATGAAAAACTTCAAATTAAAAAGAATTTTACCGATATTTAAATTGATAAACTGTATAGCAAATACTTATATGTTTTTAATATATTGCGCACATATATCACTAACGCACATTTCATAAATTTATTTTATTTCTGAATAATAATTTCTATTCAATTAACGAATACAAATATTTCCATTGTTTTTAATGGATTTTATTGAAATGCATATTTTTTACAATTTAATTTACTCATAAAAATGAACGCACTTGATTTTTGTAATTTTTATATATTATATTGCTCCAGCTCACTATTCGCACTGTTTAAAACAAAACTAAAGAATGAAGGGGAAATAAATTTTCACATCTTCAACCAAGCAAAAGGACAAGCATCAACTGTTAAATCATAATATTTTGTAGTGTAATATACCAGCTGTACACACAAATCAACATTGCTTTGTTATTTTTTAACAATGATTTTTCTCAAAGAAATATTTTTAACACGTAGAATAAAGAAAAGTAAAAATAACCTGAATCAATGTAAATTCAATAATTCTTCACTGTAAACTTAATAATTCATCATCGTTATTATGAAGTGTCTTTCTCTAAAATTTACATCGCAATTATTAGGAGTGTTTAGTGTTATGGTTATTTTATTTATACTTTATTATGAAAATACAGTGCCAAATGTAAATTTTGAAAACAAGAACGATTTTACATTAAAAACAATAATTTTACAATTATAAATGTAAATCTGTTTAAAAAAATGTAAAATTGATACACAACAACGTAAAAATAGCATTATTTCTGTTTTATTTTAAAAATGTAATTTTTACATTTTTCAATGTTAATTTTACTTTGCATTTTTTCTGAGTGTATCAACCATTCGGCCAATCAGGGTTTTATTGACTAACAACATTTTCAACTACATCGTATCACGTCTCCTTCCGTGAGACCACATAAATCATGCATGTTACACGTACTTCAAACAGTACCTTTTTCTTACATATTATTCTAATATACTAGTATATTCTTCTTCACTCACGTATGCCTATAACGTACCACATTATCCTGTAATATTCATATACGTAGGTCACTCTATAAATTTTGAGATACAAAAAAACAGCTAATGATTTTGAAAAAAGAACTTTATTTATGTTCAAAGTACTCTCCTCCAACATCAATACACTTTTGCATTCTAATTTTCCATGAGTGGAATGCCTCTAGCCAATCGTTCTTCGGGATCTCGTCAAAAAATTGATGAATTGCCTGATCAATTTCATCTTCTGATACAAATCTTCGTCCGCGTATGCTTTTTTTGAGCTTGTTGAAAAGCCAGAAGTCACACATAGCCAAATCAGGCGAGTATGGTGGATGTTCAAGTATTTTGACTCTATTTTGGCGCAAATATTGAACGGTTTGCTGAGCGGTGTGAGCCGAAGCATTATCTTGATGGAGAATTAAGCCCCTAATTTTCACTGCTCCAAGAACTTCTGGTAAACAATGAGAAACGTACCAGTTTGCTGTTACACTCCGCTGATGTTCAAGCTTAATTGCTTTTACTAAACCCGTGCTACGGAAGAAAACTGCGTACATAATTTTCTTAACAGCTCTTTGTTTTTTCACCATTACTGGTGTCGGCTCATCTTCATGGATCCACACTCGACTTTCCTGACGCGTAGGAACATCATAAAACGATATGTATGTTTCGTCACCCGTTATTATTTTTGACATTATCCGGTGGCCACCATCATTCAACATTTTCAACGTTTCACGACAAATTCTCAAACGTTCTGTCTTTTAAAAGTCAGCAAGTTGATGAGGCACCCATCTCATTACAACCTTCTTTAAATGGAGGTGTTCATGTAAGATAGTATTTACCGTTGCGGATCCCACGCCCAGGGTTTTTTCTATCATTTGATGCGTGCATCGCGGATCTTCTTCAATTAGTTTCTGAACTCTTGCAATGTTCTCCGGAGTGACGCTTGAACACGGTCTGCCCGTACGTGCCTCATGGTGCCTTAAGGTTCTACGATCCCTTTTGAATTCAGCATACCATCTAAACACACTCGCCCTGGATGGAGCTTCTTCGCTAAATGCTTGTTGCAGTCGTTCGATGCACTCATGTTCACTTAAACCGACTTTAAAATCATAATAAATCATAGCACGGTAATGCTCACGCGACAACTCCATTATTCACTGTAAATAATTTATTATGACTTTGGTTGTAACAAGTTCAGACAAGAACTGAACATGAAAAACGTGTTGACAAAGAGTAATGTTTCTATTTATGCAGCGTAACCAGTTGTAAGTACTGTTAGTTTTCCGTATCTCAAAATTTATAGAGTGACCTACGTATGTGTCTTTTTTCATCACAGCGTACCCATAACTCTATATTAAAATTCCTTTATCAAACATATACTTATTTGCAGGATTTAAAGAGGATTTTGGGTATTTCCACCAGACGATCTCACAATTTATAGATAGGCCATAAAACCTTTCTCTTGAACTAAAATGTATTAGTCGCGACGGAATCATAAAATTTATAATTTTTCTTTTTAAAACGACCGTCAGAAATTTAAAGGAATCATAAGAATTTCTTTATAAAACATTTATTATATATGTATTACTTTATTATTTTCTAGCTTCTAAGAACTCTTTGAAAATATTCATTACATTATAAAATATTTATTACATATGTATTACGTATTACTTTATTATTTTCTAGCTTCTAAGAACTCTGTCTCTTTGAAAATATTCATTACAATATACATATATATATGTATTTAGTCACTTATTTATTATTAAAAAATAAACCAATTTTCTCTTCAAATTTTCTTTTAAATTGATATTGGGCCTGATCACGAATGGCGATAAAATCGCCAATCGCCAAAATTGAGGCGAGGCGAGAAAATAAAATTTTTGTATCACGTAAGGCGATCGCCTCGCCTAAATAGCATTACCATGCGTAACGTGTAATATTATGCGTTTCGAACTGTCATTAATGTCAAAAAGATGATTTAAATTTTATTTTGGCATAATTATTGTAAACTAGTTTTTAAAAAAAAATTTAAAAATTTAAAAATTTAACTTTTTTTTAAACTAATTTTTTTTTTTTTTTTTTTTAAAGAGTTTCTAAAGATGTTTTTGTTGTGAGAGTTTTCCATTTCTCTCTTCCACCTACAGATTTATAAATTCCTTTTGCGAATTCTTTATTCGTCATCTTAAATTCGACGAGTTTTTCTAATTTAATTTTTTTTAGAAACTTTAATCCTTGAAAAAATAATTTATATTAATTTATATTTATTTTAAATATAATGTATAAATAAAAATACATAGATTTTTACTTTTTATAATTCACCACCGATGTCGAAACACAAATAAAAATTAACACAACTAATGAAATAAAAATGTATCCTCAAATATCAGCTAGGCGATACCAATTATTTGATCGCCTTAAATAGGCGATTAAATCGCCTAAAATGAACGATTATCGCCATTCGTGATACAAAAATTTGACAGGCGAGGCGATTGGCGATTTTATCGCCATTCGTGATCAGGCCCATTTTCCTCCACTAGATTAAAAATAAATTCCTCAATTTATACTACAAACAGAAAAATTATATTTATAATTAAACTGACATAAATTCAAATAGTCAACAGATGAAGAAAAATGAAAATTGAAATGACAAGCAAGACAGACAACATTATACGATACATACTAAAATAAAATTGAAAATATTGGCAGCACTGCAACCAAAACCAAAAAATTAGAAATTAACTCTATTTCGACCATCGACCAAAAATTGGTTATGGTTGATGGTTGTAATTTTGTGTATGTACATATGGAAGAAGAGTTTTTAAAATTTTGACAAGCGAATTTTTGGTCTATGGTCGCAATTCTGTTCAAGGCTTAAGTGCAAGAATGTAATAATTAGGCAATAAGAATGCAATAGTAAAATTATATCAAAATTATTATTGCCGCAATATTATTTTTCTGTTCTGAAAAAAGGTTGACTGACTTTCTTATTGCTACGATGTATTGCATTCTTATTGCTTTTGTAATAAGAAGGCAAGTTCTTTTTCCTTAAGATTTTTGACTTTGTTTTTATAAAACACTCTATCTTACTATTGATATCTATCGTTTTCGAACGTAATATGGTGTACATATCACTAAGCGTTTTTAATGATAATTACTACAAAAAATAAAACAAAACACGAATATTTGGTTAAAGTCTCTATTTTTATTACATAAAATCCTTTTTATTAAAATAATAGTTCAAAATATAAACAGTACAAAAAAATTCCAAAGTTAAATTTCAAAATAGAACATTTCTATATTATACTTTTTACTGAAAGATTGTTCGGAGATGTAACGTCCACTGTCAAGATGTTAATGAAGATGAATTCAACAGTCCTTGCCTTTTTGTCTGATGGTTCCTTCTTCAAAAAAAGAAAGATCTGTAACGAGAAAAAAAGTGTGAAATGCATGTTTCGGTTCGCCACTACACGACAAATTTCACACTGAAGTGAAATCTTTTAATTTAATTTTCCACTCATCAACTGTTGTTTGCAAAACATCTTTGGCTTCTCCACAAATTTTAGCAAAAGTTAATTGATGCCTTTTTTTGAAGCTTTCTAGCCAACCATTAGATGCTTTAAAATCATTTAAATTCAAATCTCGAGCTATTTCTCTGGCTTTCTGTTGTAAGAGTGGACCGGATATTGGCAGACCCTTAGCACGAGCTTGAACAAACCATTGATATATGCAATTATTTATATTTTCATTCCCAGTTGTTTTCAGATGTCTTTTAATCCGGGGATTCTGCTTAGTAAGCCATTCTTCTTCAATTTTTATTTTGTTTTTTAAAATATCGTAGAGTTGTGTTTTACTACAACCATACTTCAATTGTAAATTTTTTACCGAGAGGTTATGTTTCTTCTTATCTTCTATTACACTGATTTTTTCTTTTAGGGCCGGTACTCACATCGAAAGCTAAATTTTTCTCCATATAAAACCTATGTAAAAAAAATGTCGCTAAATTGTTAGCTAAATTTTTAGTTTCAAATTTCGCTTACTGGTACTCACTTCCAAACTAAATTATTTCGGTGGAACTTAATAGTGGAGAGTTGTGGAACTCATTTTACACAATCATTTTATATGGTCGAGCATATAAAAGGCAAGCGAAATATTGACAAGTCATATATTTTGACTAATAAATATTTATTTATTTATTTTTAATTAATTTAATTTCATAGCCTCTGCGATTTTTTTTCAAAAAATTTCAAAACTCTATGTACTCTACACACATTTCCATCCACAATTTTTAGCTTGTTGAATCATATGTATATGCAATTGCAAGCGAAAAATTTCACGGGAAGTGAGTACCAGGTCTTAGAGTTAAAGTTTTCATTATCTTCCAATTATCTAAAAATTTATTAACTTAATATGTAAAATTATTCTTAAAATTATTTATTTATTTGTACACTTACCGAAAATAATATTCAATCACAATAAAAGTATAGAAAGTCAGCTGCACACTCCTTTACAAGGCAAAATGAACTGTTTACTGTCTTTGATTCAGCCTGTTTACATTTGCACCTTTTTGTTTTATGTTACGAAAAATCTTTATATAAAAAACGGTAATACATTTTATGTATTATGTCCCTTTTTTATATGAAGTTTTTTCATGACAAAACAATAATGTGCAAATGTTAACAGGCTGATTTATGTACAGTCACTTGTTTCTTTCTTTTTTTCTTATGTTCACGAATAAAACAAAAGCGAATGACGATTACGACAAGCTTTTGATGTGTAATGTCAAATAAGACATTTTTGTTCGTTTTTTGTTCCACTTTGCCGCTTTTTTAAATTTTTTTTTCCGGCTTAAAGAGGTTCTACAAACACAAATAAAGCATGTTTTACTATTCCGGGTTCGCGTTAGACAGGTTCCGGCTTATAGAGGGTTAATTTATATGAAAATGAACTTCAAAATCTCGGGACCATAAAAATTTTCCGGCTTAGCCAGTATTCCGTCTTATAAAGGGTCCGGCTTATACAGGTTTTACTGTATAAACGAAATCATCAAAAATAGCAAGCTCAAATTTCGCAAAAAATGTATTCCTATAATTAATTTGTAATTAATCAATAAACATTCTGTTATCTTTGTATAGTACATATTATTTTATTTTACAATGTAATTTTTTTTAATTTTACATTTTTTTACTTTTTCGTTTTTTCTGGATACGATCGAGTGCGAACGTGAAATTAGACTTGATAACACTTTCTATTGCTTTTTCCTCACTATTTGGGAATCGAGTGTAACACGCATCTAGTGGGAGAAAATAAATTATTAGGCATAAATATATGTATGGTAAAATCATTAAAATTGATTTCTCACTTTTTGTATAAGGGTGGAAGAAACATCACTCGTAAAAGCGGAAAATAATTATGATCAAAACTACCCCAAATGTGAATTTCTTTTCAAATATCAAATTTATTTTAAACTTTAAATCTTACATCCACGCTGTCTAACAATAGAATGCCCTCTTTATTTCTTTACCTTTTTATATATCTCATCTTACATACGTATTTCATTTCCCTTTTTTTTTGTTCTTATTCAACGATATAAGTGTTTTCTTCGTTTCTAGGTAGAAGCTATAAAACTATAGTTAGGTTAGATTGTTATATTACATTCTTAATATTATCCTTTCTTCCAAGAAAACACTTATATTAATACATTTTATTACTTAACTATTCTTTTTTTTGTCTAATGTATTTTATCAAATTCTACTTATTTTACGTCTTAAATAAAATGATTAAAAGTACACAAATGATTTGCTGCTTACACTCGAAAACTTGTCTTCTGTGCCTATCCAGCAGAACTTCTCAGCCACCTCATCCGTCATTATTTTTCTCAAATTATCTCTTATAAAATACTGTACACTATCTCCTCCTGTACGTATGAAAAAATTAATCTGAAATGTTGAATAAATAATTTATAAAAAAATAAATTGCAACAATTTATTAATGCTATAACTTACTAATTGTTCACGCACTTCTTCATTTTTTCCTAGATTGTCTTCCAAAGCTAACAATGAATTTTTTTCGGAAAGCGGAAAAGATGGCAAAAGATGGAAAGTATTATTCGAAGGTGCTCTATTTTGAAGTCCAGAAATTTGTCGTTTCAAAGAATTAATTTCGGTTTTCATATCGACTAGTATTCGTTCTTGGCTGCTTTTTAAATCTAGTATTATAGATTTCAATTCTGCAAAATTCCCGCCACATGTTTCACAAACTTTATTTGTTCTGTCATAAGAATGTGATGTCAATGGAACATTTTCTTTATTTTTCTCCGTTGAAGTTGCAGGATATCTCCCTGCGAAATATAAAATTACACAGTATAAAATAAATTTAAACAAAAAATATGTCAACCTTCACAAAGTCATAAAGCTTACGAGGATTAATGCGGAGAAAATCACAGTATGCAAAGTTCTCTGTATCTGGGTCAATAAAAATTTGTTGTGAATTTAAATTTATATAAGTTCTTTCTTCCTCTGAGTTCATGGCTTACAAGTTCTTATTATCTAAATCTTTTTCAAATAAATTAATAAATGGAACAAAAAGGTTAATGTTATTTACTTTGTCCTTTAAGCATAAAATTTTTTGAGTAATTTCTTCTAGTGTAAATTCCTTTGAAGGTCCACTAAGATTTTTACAAAAAGCAATATGGAATTTTTGTGAATTGATTGGGTTTTCAAAATACGGTTTTATATTTTGTATCACGTTTCCTTTTAAATGCACAGAAGAATTTTGTTCCATATCCATTATCATTTAAAGTGGAGTATACTAATCCTTCGGGAGGATTTACGGTATGTTTTGCTTGCAGAATTTCATTAAATAAATCGAAGAATTCCCACTGAGTTCTGTTCCTGCCTGATTGGTTGTTTCTTTTTTTCACTCTCTTATACGTTTGTAGTAAATTGTTATATTTTTTTATAACTTCATTAACGTTGAAAGGGAAATTAGGATTAGCGTTTTTAATGGATCGTAAACATATTCTCCATAACACGGACTTTTTTCTTAAACCTTGTTCAAAATCCTTCTCCATTTCTAAACGTTTTAGTATAACCAATTTTGTGAGGTCTCTCGTCCAGCACTTCTCATTTTCAAGAGTGCTATAGCAAAATTAAAAAACTAGAGAAATTTAAAACATTTTTTATATATATTATACCCTTACTCTAAAAGTTCTTCAATATCTGATTCCATCATGTAAGGCACATAAGAAGATCCTATTAAAATCAAAACAATAGGGCTCAAATTCAAACAAAAATATTTATGATTACACTTATCAAAAAAAAAAATAATAAATAAATATTCGAATTTTAATAAGTAATTTATGATGTTCCGCGATACTATTTTATAATGTGATTTGATTTCATACGTCAAATCTTCTTCTTGTTTTGTGAACTGACAGCATTAAAACAAAATCTGCACATATGCATACAGATCTGAAAGTTATACTTCTGCATGAATATTTTTCGAACGGACTGATATTACAGTTTCTTTTTTCGAACTTGCTGCAACTTCAGATCTAACTTAGATCTTAATTTCCGAATGCAGCCATTCTTAATATTATCACTTAAACTAATATTTTTAGATGAACTTAATAATAATTTTAATATCCCTTTTTGGTGGTTTATCTTATTCTTATTAATCCTTCTAAAAATTACTTCTAATTCTTTTAATGAGTTTATAAATTCTTCTTTTGGCTTTTTAAATCCACCTTTTGATATTTCGTCGACCCAAGTGTACGTTGTGCTCAAATTTTTTACATATACGTAATCATTGCTCAAATTTAACTTTTTAGCAATATAGCCTGCTAGATATTCTAATGCATCGTCCTGCAAATCATCAAAAGTGGAGATGGAGTGTAATATTTCATTCTCATCTTGAAATTGTGAAATATCTGATGAAACATCCTCTAGTAAAGCTGGGGAAAATATTGATGATGAAACGACAATCTTTACTTACAGTTTTGCTGTTAACAAATCGAACCAATCGTTTATAGTTTTGATAAACTCCGCACAAATTAATGGATTGGGACCTACATCTTTTCCTAATAATGTACACTCCCGGATTGCAGCAGAAACATGATTAGAAAATAGTTGCGCTGCAAATTTTACTTTTTGTCGCGCACTTCGTTTTACTTGTAAGTGTTCTACAGTAATTCGAGGTGTTATTTTCAAATCACTTGTTTGCAATGAAATGATGGAACGAATGGTTTCAGGTGTTATATAATGATCTTTAAATTTACAAGTATCATCCAGGAAATGATTACGTAATAGCTTTAATGAATGTGGAACGTCAGAAAAGAAAAATATTTTTTGATTGATGTTGTTGGGATGTGTGATATATGGCTTTTCCTCATTAAGTTCCAATTTGCGTAAAAGAGACTGATTTTTGGCTCCTAGATCACAAACGACAACTACAACCGTGATATGTATTGAATCGAGAATATTTAAAATATGGAAGAGAATATCTTTAGTTATATGACAGTCATATTTATAGAAAATTGGCTGTTTCCAAGGCTTTACAAGACCCCTGACCATTGCAAGCTGTACGTAACTCGCAGGTCTCATACAAGTATCATTCACTTTATCATATTCAAAACAATAACGCACTTTCATTTCATCGAAGGCCAGAACAACCAATCTATTCCAATCTGAAAAATCGACAGCCTTCATAACATTAATTACAGGTGTTATGATTCCTTGACGTAGCTGAAATTTTGCAGCCCATCGTCTTAGCGTAGATGGTGCAGGCAATGGGAATCCTTTAGCTCGTAAATACCTGTAAGTACGGGCACCTGTTGCATGCAATGTTAGGCCGCTAGCGATATCCTCAATTTTCCATCGTATACATACATTGTTTTTGAGGTAATGAAATTTTTTTAACTGTCCTTTGGTGAAGAGTGTTCCTATATGTTCTTCTATCTTTCTGGCTTTGACAAGTTCACTGCTTAATTCTTCAACTTTCTTTTTCAAATTTTCAATCTTTTTTTGCATTTCAAATAGTTGTTGATCTTTCACACACTCAAAATTGAACCTACAAAAATAAAATTAAATTATTTAGAAAAGGAATTGAGTTATTTCACAGCAAATACAGACATTGTTTGGCATTCTGCATCTTTTGAGTGTTGTTTCTGCATTTCACAAGTATCGCAGGTTTTATCAGTAATATCGTCTCTATTAAAAAAAATCAAATGTATAACGTTAAACATTTGTATATAAGGAAATGGATAATTTTCTTACTTTTTGTATGATTCTAAGAGTTCACCAACTTGCTTGGATTGCACTCGTTTTTGATATCGTTGATCACGATCGGATACTTCATTGTTTATTGATAAATTTTGCGTAGGTATAGCATCTGATTTGAGACGACGTTTGCAAAGTGGAATATTCAATAGCCTATCTTTGAGTATATAGTCTTCTTCTACAAAATGTTGTGAACAAATTTTTACATTTTTCACATTAATTTTAGTTTTTGAGCCCGTACACTTTGTCCACTCTTTAATAAGTTCTACTTTTTCTGGAAATTTGAAAAACCGAACAACACTTTCACATTTTATCTTATTACTATAATTTTTACATGTTTTTACAGCACAATTAACCATTTTGAATATTTACTTCACTTTCACTTATTTTATAATATATATCACTTATATATTTTATATATACATATATATACTTCACAATATACAGGGTGTCCCGATTCAACATGTATGTACAAATTGGTACCACGGAATTCCTTGAAATGTTTCATGAAAAAAATTGTACTACCAAAAATTTCTATCGACCCTATTTTCGACGCTAGAGGGCGTTGAAAATTTTGATTTTTTTGCAGGACCTTCAAATACAAAATCATGTGTAACTTTTTGTACACCATACTTTGGAAAATTTAGTGTTCTAGAGAATAATAGGAACCTAAATGACCTTTCTTTTCATATACTATAACAAGTATTTTGGAATTCGGTTCTAAATAAAAAGAAATCCTGAAGTCAAAATTTATGACGAATTTTTTAAAAAATTTTGTGTAAAAATTGAGTTCCTGAAAAATATTTGCACTACGAAAAAAGTTTTTATTTTTGGAATCGAAGTATAAAAATGTTTTCTTTCAAACAAAAAAAACCAGAACATGATATCTTTTTTCGTTATTGAGTTATTAAGGATCAAAGGAGTACAAGGCACATTTTTGTCCATTTCTTCACTACTTTGATCCTTAATAACTCAATAACGGATAAAGATATCATGCTCTGGTTTTCTTTGTTTGAAAGAAAATCGAAGTGTTGAGTATTTTTTTAAATGAAATGTTAGATTATACAGAAATGATACAAATCAATATTTTTAAGTTTACCAACGTTTTTGTTAAATTGTTTTTTTTTAAAGATATTTATTATTAAATTTCTTTTATTATGAAAATATTTTAAGTATTTTTAACGTTTTATTTTTATGAAGTTTGTAAATTTTAAAAGAAGCCCAAAATACATAACTTATTTTCTAAAAAACAATATTCTGGGGAAGTGTATCATTCAATATCGACTAACGCTCTAAAAGCGTTACTTCTTGGGTGGTGTGAAAACCCTTGAAACCATTAGCCCCACCATAAATTTTGGTCACGAGCCGCCACTGCTATATGCGCAACACTTGTAGCTAACGATGTTACAAATTTACAATATTTGTTAACTCAGCAATGTTAGAAGAAATTGTATTATTGTTATTGGGTATATTCTCTTGTGGCTGAATATCGTTACTTATAGCTGGTGATGGAGACAAAACGGCTTTCTTTTTTATTGAGTTAGTTCTTACTCTTTTAACTGTATCGGTATTTATTTTGATATTGTTATCATTTCTCTTAGTCCTAGGCATGTCGAATTCAGCTTAAGTTATCCTTATAAGAATATGTTCAATTATTCTAACAGCCTTCTATTTTACAATATAATAGGGGAAAATAAAAAAAATAATAACATGTAAACCATGTAAACCAAGACAATACCACAGTTCATAATACAGTTTCATCATAGAATAATATAACCTACTCTATGATTTTATCATACATTCGTTTATTCTGACTAACAAGAAAGACTAGGCTGTGTGATATTTACGATTACGATTACAATTATATCAACATACAACCGATTTGCGTACAAGCCAACTAAGACGAGAAATAAGGGAAAAAAAAAATATTGTCTATGAGATAAACAATAAACATATGTCTAAACAACCTTTTTTTTTTTAAAAAAAAAAAAACAAGCCAAGCCATCTGCCTGTATTTCTTTGTGATAAGAAATAACTGTGAGGACTGTACCAAATTATTGGAATAACGCGCATAGCATGCATACACACTCATATATGTTTATCACGTAAAACAAGTTCTTTATCCCACTTCTGATGTTATAATGGTGCTAGGCAAAGTTTATTTATAAAATGCTTATATATATGTATGAAAATATTATTGATGTATTCTATAAAAAAAAACATTACACTTTAAAATTGTACACTCTTTTTTTAAAAACACAGAAACTAAAGCTAAACTTAAATACATATCTGCGCAACATATATGTGTGGCCTTCAATTTCGGCGGGTACAGTCCTCATCTGCAATTAGAAAGAAAAAGAAAGAATCTTGATGAGTACAAAGTTGTGCTCAGTGAATCGTTCAAATAATCAATAATATAAACTAATAATTCGTGGGTTGATAAGTTTCCTGTATTCATAGTAAAGCACATAAATTTTCACAATTTTTTTATTTAATTTTCTACATAATCTCCTTTTAGTTCTACACACTTATTCCAACGTTTCTCCAACAATTCTATCCCTTCCCTATATCGCACTTTGTCTAACCCTTCAAAAAATGCGTTTGTTTCGGTTATGACGTCACTATCCGATGAAAATCTCTTTCCCCGTAACCATTTTTTCAACTCTGGAAACAAAAAGTAATCACTGGGAGCCAAATCTGGAGAATAAGGAGGATGTGGAAGCAGTTCGTATTTTAATTCATGAAATTTGGCTATCGCAATTGTTGACGTGTGAGCTGGGGCATTCTCCTGAAGAAAGAGGATTTTTTTCCTCGACAAATGTGGTCGTTTTTTTTAAATTTCTTCATTTAATTTGTCTAACAATGTGCAGTAATACTCACCAGTGATCACTTTTCCTTTTTCCAAATAATCAATGAATATTATCCCATGTGTATTTCACCTGGTTCCATCCATTCTGCAAATTGTTTATTTGATTCAGGTGTATAATGATGAATCCATGTTTCGTCAACAGTTATTATTCGACGAAAAAAATCCGCCTTATTGCCTGTCAACATTTCCAAACATTGCTGTGAAGTGGTCACACGTCTGCGTTTTTGGTCGATTGTTAGCAAACGCGGCACCCATTTTGCTACAAGTTTCTTCATATGCAAATGTTCATGCAAGATATTAATAACACGTTCTTTTGAAATGTTGACGATGTTCACAATCTCATTCACTTTCACTTTTCTATCACTCAACACAATATCATGGATTTTTTCGATATTTTCTGGTATTGTTACCTCTTTTGGCCTTCCACCGCGTTCATCATCATAAACACTTGTACGTCCACGTTTAAATTCACTGACCCAAAAACGAACAGTCTCATATGATGGTGCAGACTCACCCAAAGTTTCGTCCATGTCTTTTTTAATATCGGTTGCCGATAAGCCTTTCAAATGGAGATAATGTATCACATTACAAACTTGAACTTTATCCATTTTATAAAAAATGCTAAACACACGTAATTCAATTGCTTGTAAAATATAAATTAATTGACAGATAGGTTTGAAAATAAAAATGGCGTCTCATAAAAGATCATAATTTCTAAAAAAAATAATCCTAACTCATCGAAGTGTCATCTACATGTTAATACAGGAAAATTATCAACCCACGTAGTATATATTAATAATGAAAAACAATGGGAACAAGTCCCTTAATTAGATTGGGAACACATCCCTTTAATTATATCGGGAACACAAGCCTTTTATTATATTGGGAACACATCCCTTTTATTATATTGGGAACACATCCCTTTTATTATATTGGGAACACATCCCTTTTATTATATCGGGAACACATCCCTTCTATTCTACTGGGAACACATCCCGAGAACACAAATAAAACCTAACTACAGTACACGTACACACAAATCTAATATAATAATAACTAAAGTGATAATAAATATTATTATCAAATGTTAGTACTACATTATATAAATATTATGTTAGATTAAATAATTAAAATTAATACACGACTCACCCTTCTATAATATTACTATTAATTTTGTGTTAGGTATTTATTAACTTTTTTTTTCTTATATATATTCTTTTTGTTTCACCACTAAATCTTCACTAACTATATGTTTACTAATCGGGGTTCACTACATGAATGAGTAACTCATTCATCTGCGTAAATGCATTAACCCCTCTGCAATCTATTCATTATTCATGTATCTTTTTTTTTTTTTAATACTTTACTTATTTGAGAAGAATATTCTTTATTCTTTTTCTGTATTTGTAACACTACGCAAGTTTGAGAATCACTGCATTAGAGTATTAGAGGGTTAATCTTTATATAATGGGTTAAATGATGATCAAATTTTAGAATTATTTATCTTCAAGCTGTGATATGCAGAATTTTGAAATTCGATCGTCATTTAACGACGTTTACGAATTCGTTATTCCATGATTTATCTTTAAGATTCAATGAAGCTGAATTATACATACATACATCGATATACAATATGTTGATGCATAACTTTAGAACTCAGTCCAATTATCCATTTACAATGAAAATAGAGACATTTTTATTTTATTACTAATTTAATGAATTAAGAACAAATTATCATAGTACCATATACCATCAATCATTTTTAAATTTAATGATAATGATAAAGAGAAAGGAAATTAAAACGATTATTTAGAAAGAAATACGTAAAATGATTTAAGGCTTTAATTTTGAAATTAAATTAAATTAATGAAACATTTAGAAAACACACACTTCACCATATGTATTAAGTACACAGTGTTATCGAATTATCATTGAATTTTTTTTTATATTCTATTGTATGTAATTTATAAACTCATTTTTATTTAATTCATAATCATACCATATACGTTATATTTTATACATAAATTTCATTATTGATTTCATCACATTTCACATAGTAATTTATCCATTCACATTTATACCAACATCATAAAAACATTGTTTTTTATAGATAATATAAATAATGTAAATAATCATACATGTACACATACTCATATAAAAATTAGTAACTTTTTTTTTAATCTAATCTCTGTTTCCCATGATTCAAATTTTCATGTAAAAATGTACATTTATTTAAAATTTTTATTTTTTCATTAAAAATCAATAATATGACACTACTAGAGCAGCAGCTGAAAAAAAAAAAATTGTTTTAGCATTTATCTTATAGCACGATTTTTTTTTTGTTTTTTTTTCAATTAGCTGTTGTAGATACTTACAATAATAGTTCTAGATAGGAATAAAAATTGAACTGACCGAAGAAAACTAACTGATCAGTTATTTTTATGTCATAATACGAATAAGATGTATGCAAATGCAATAGTTCAAATTTTTTAATAATTTAAAAGAATTTTGATTGTGAAAAAATTGTTGTTGTACGATTTATCTGATAGAAATTAAACGATAAATTAGAAAGTATTTTTTTTTTTTTGTAGATTAAAATATAAAAATATTCGAACAACTAAAAAGAAAAGTACAAAAATAATGTTACTCATATATGTATATAATTTGTTGTACAGTATGTATTTACGGCAAACATTATTTTTCATCGCACAACATTTTATTTTCTTCAAAAATCGAAAAATAATTACAAAAAAAAAATGCAACAACAATCATTAAAAAAAATATATGATGTACAAAATTCATTTTTGTTTAGTTCGGTTCATCATAATGTTATGCGTGTAATCTGTCTGTAGTCAGTGAATGTTATCCATTGAGAATAATAAAGTACAATTTTTTTAAGTATTGCTGAACCCATCATTAGTAGATTTACTAGAGTGTCTTTAACTAAGAAAACGAAATAAATACAAGTACAAGCATAAGAAAAATATATTTCTATAATTCCCAATGGAAAACATTTATTATCTACTTAGATGAGTAGCCTATAAAAGCAAAAGTTGATATTTCGAAATTTTCGGTTCGGTTTAAGAATAGTATTTTAGGAGGTTCACGTACAGAAAATTTGAAATTCTTCTGAAAACACATTCAACACATACATATTTTGTACTAGTAAATGTTAAAAAATGTTTTTATGACATTCAAAATATTGGTCGCTTGAGTTGGTCTCGTTTAGACCATATCGCCAATTGGATCGATCAGACAATGCTGCTGTTTAAATTCAATTTTTTCGTATATTCATAGTTTTGATATTTTTATTTTACCTTTTAATTTAATTATTACTACACAAGTACACAAGTTCAGTTTTTATCATTGATTCAGGCTGAATCAAATTTAAACGCTGAATTTTTATCCAGCATGTTATTTTGCAATCATCAGCATTCAAAATTATTAAAAGTCAAACTTCTGCATGAGATTTAAAATTGAACAAATCCACTTAGTGTCTATCTAGATTTACAAAACAAAAATAATTATCTCTCATTATACAGTACGTAGTGTTGCCAACTGTTTGGCGAGGATTATGGCTAAAACTGCTTCAAAAAATGGCTAAAAATGGCAAAATGAGAAAATTAAAATGGCTAAAAAATGGCTAAATAAAAATAACTAAAAGGAAAATAAATTCATAATTTCATTTTTCATATAACTTTATTTCTACAATAATTTTTTATAAAAACAAAACAAAACTTAAAAAAACAAAAAACAAAAACTAAATTCAAAATTCATCATCTTTTTATCAAAAAAATAAAACTTAATAAAAACAAAACAAAACTTAAAAAAACAAAAAACAAAAATTAAATTCAAAATTCATCATCTTCTTCTAAATTGATGAAATCCAATATATCAAATTCATCATTCGTTTCGTCTTCGATATCCATATAAACATATGATTCTTTTGTGCCTATTTTCTTGAGTACTTCTTCAGGAAATTCAAAGTTCATGCAACATTTCTGTTCTTTTTTTAATCCATATTTTACTGTTAATATTCTGTGGACTGATTCAGGCAACAACTTGTTACGCAATTTGGTTTTTATTAAATTTAACTGACTAAATATTCTTTCTGTTTCCGCATTAGACCACGGAAGACACAAAAATGATAACGCAATCTTTGCAATCTCTAAAAAAGGTTTTGATTCCGAGGCATCTTTATAATTTTTCACTTCAATCCAAAATTGAATAATATCTTCTCTTTTTGTCCAATCAAGTAATTTTAAATTATTTATTTGCTTCACTGACTCATCAATTTGATTGTTATCCATACAAAATAGTTTCAATAGTTCTAACATATGTTTTCTATCGACTACAGTATTCAGCACATATTCTGGTGAAAACTTTGCAATAATTTTTAATATTTTATAATTGTCAGGTAAACGATTTTTAAGTTCATCAATCAATACTTTTACAAATTCGACACAATTTTTTTTTATAGATATTTCTTCTTCAGGAATAATAACTTTATTTTTCTTTAAGTCGTAAAGTTTAGTTTCAAATTCATATCCAAGATATGCTTTTTCATAAATGTATGGTTGGTAGTCGTCTTCTAAATAGTCGATCTGACAATCTGGATAAATAATAGTTTTTACAAGTGATTCGATGACATAGCACAGATCATTTAATAATTTCAGCGGATTTGTTGAATTAGACTCAAACTTTCTATTTAATGAAGATACATCTTTCAGTATTGATTTCAAAAACAGAAGATACACCAAATTGACTTCATCTGAATATTCTTTAAACAATAATTCTGCAATGTAACATTTTTCATTATTTTTGCATATCTGGAAATGAGTTTTTAACTCAAGCCATTGACTTGTTATTCTTACAACACATTTTTCAATTGATAGCCTCTTTTGGACTATTTTTAGTGGACAATTCCCATCATTTATAGCGCTGAACAATCTCTGGTATTGAATCTTTCGTAATGACGACTTTGAAAACCATCTATATGTTTCACTTAGCAAAAATTCTAATTTTTCTGGCAAAAACTTTTTTGCGGCAGCTGAAGTAGCCAATTGAACAGAATGACAAACGCAGCGGATTAAAATGAGTTTAGGACTTTCTTCTTTAAGTTTCTTATACACGCCGTTGTTGACACCTACCATTACACTGGCGTTGTCAGTGCCAATACCTATCATATTTCTTATGTTTAAATTGTATTTCTTGAGACAGTTTTTCACAGCAGTAACGATTCCATCTGCAGTGCAGTCGTATAGATTTTCAAGCGATAAGTACGTTGTAATGATAGTTTGTGAATTTTCAGAATAATATTTAATGGCTATTCCAAGATACTTTTCAACTGAAATGTCAGTTGATTCATCAATCAAAATACTGTAACTAGAATTACTAATATCTTCAATCAAAGATTTTTTAAAAAATGGGAAAAAAACATTTTTTATAATTGCACTGCATTTAGTACGATGTAACTGGATGTAAGGAACATGTGATGCTGTGCTGAATGTACTTTTACACATATCGGTCAAGTGGTCAATAGATCTGATTGAAGAATGTTGAAGTATAAACAAGGCTAAAGATGATTCAGATTTCTGACGTTGTAATTTAACCAATGGGTTTTCTGTAGTAGTGAAATAATTGTTTAAGTTCCTCATAGTTGAAAATGGTTCTTTTGCCGAGTTGTGTTTTTTTGTTGCAGCATGTGCCCTTAAATCGTATAACTTACATTTCACAATTACTTTGCAATATTTGCAAAACGCTTTGCCATTAACCTCATTCAGCCATCCTTTGAACTCGTTCATATTCATCCATTCTCTCCGAAATTTTTGGCAGTATTTTTTTTCCGTCGAATTGGTCGAATCCATTGCTTACATACAAAATAAAAATAAAGTTAGAAATACAAATAGCATTTTGAAAAGTATTTATAAATTTTCCTTACAAATTGAAAATTAAAGTATTCACCATTTGAGAAAATTCTTCGACAACTAATTGAATTGTGACGTTGTGACATCTTTTTGACATTTTACAATCATAAAACATTGATATGATATATGACAAAACGAAATCAGGGATGTGAAATATAATTCAAAATGTGGAATATATAAGAGAAATGAAAAATGAAAATGAAATGAGAAATGAAAAGAAAAGAATCTAAAACTACAAAAAGATTAAATCTAAGAATTTCAAAAATGGCTAAAAGAAAAATGTTATGGCAACTTTAGAAAAAAAATTGCTAAATTTAGCCATAAAATGGCTAAAATGGCAACACTGCTACGATATCGATTTATATGGAAACGGAAAATTGTTTGAATTTTAACACAAATTTTTCACTGTACGTTGAAGATACTTTTTACGTTTATATCTTTGCTTTTAGTTTTAGGGTACTCATATAAATTTAACATTTTTTTTTATATTCAATATAAGGCTTTTATTTTGTTATTTTCATACATTAAAATGTACATATTTAGTTATAAAATTATTATATATACATACATAGGTACATATTATTATTAATTTAGTTCTTAATTAACTTTTATAAATTTTTTATTGAACTCTACACTGCTACTATGGCTAAGAGAATGTAAAAATGAATGCACAATTTTAAGATTTAATTTTTTTTGTTAGTTTTCTAAAGACTTTTTTTTTATCACGTCGTATTATTTTAATTTTAATTTTTTTTTATATTAAAATCTTACATTTAATTTAATTTATGAATATATTGATACTCCACGTCTACTCTATTAATTACATAAATAGAATGAAAAAAAAATACAATAATTAAAAAAAAAAAATGAATAAAAAATAAGAAAAAAAACTTATAACAAAACAAAAAGCTTTAATACTAAACTGTGTAACAAATAAAAATGAAAAATAGAAAAAGAAAAATTATAAAAAAAATCTATATATAGACATACAGATTTATAAAAATAAAGTAGGCTTCTTAGAAGAAAATTTATAAAAATCATTAAATGAAAACAATAAACGAACAAAGAACGGCAAGCAAAAAGAAAAAACATTGAAAATTTAGAGAAGGATTAAAAAAATGATTTGTGAAAAATATTCTTAAATTCATGTTATCGCGTTAATAATTACAAAATAAAACGGTCGGTCGATGAGTGATGATGATGACATGAACTATTAAATTAACTGTTTTTAAGAATGAAATAAATTTGAAATGATAGTTCAGTCAGTAGATAGATACATAAATGGACTCTGACATTTATACGACGACAACAAAATGATTCGGTCGAAATAAATGAATGTATGAAAATGCTCATATTTTACATCATCATCTAAAATGTAACGCAACACAACTTAACTTGACGTAACATTGTACGACTTGAATTCTGATTTCAATTGGATATCGGTAATCGTTACCGCATGCATATAATGTGAATATGCGATTTGGGAAAATTTTTCAAAATTTGTAGAAAATTTCTTGTAAACATTTGACAGAACTGAACGACAACATACGAGTGTATAAGGAAATCGATCTTTTCATATAGCACTAACCGCAAATTCGTTATAATCACATTCCATCGTCCATCAGTATCAGCTTTACAAGTTCATGTTCATTATCGCATACAAGAGTTGTGGTAAATATTCCCAATCGATAACGATGATTAACCGGATATCTACGATCTACGTACACATTTATATTAAAGTGTGACAAAATTATTTTAAAAAAAAAAGTCAAGAAAAATAATAAATTTCGGAAAAATAAAACTTTCAATTTTAAAGAAAAAAAAAAGGTTGTTTTTGAAAATGAAATGAATTATCATTGTGAGTGATACAGATAAATCGAGAAATAATACGAGAAATTTACAAAAAAGACAAATTATTAATTAATTCGAATACTTGTACAACAGATGTATGAACATGAAAATAAAAAATGAACATTTATTTATTGAATGCAATTAGAAACAGAATGGCTGAATTTTAAAATGCATCGAAATATGTGTACGGTATTGATTTCGATATGTTGTAATTCAGCTAACCTGTAAAATTTATAGCAACGCTGTGAATCGATACATTTTGAAATTCAGCCAATTTTTAAATTTAATTTAAAAAGAGAAAAACTAATCTTTTTGATTTTCCTCGGGGCTCATGGGAAATCAAAAATTTTAGTTTTTTTTTCTATTAGCAAAAAGAAAAAAGGAATAGAACAGAAATGAAATGAAAATACTGGACAATTGAATTGATTTATTCGTGAATCCTTTCATTTTTCTTTTTTTTCTCTCCATAATTTAATAACAAAACAAAAAATACTTTTAAGAAATTAGTTATTTAAGTGAAATTATAATTAAATGAATAAAATAAAAAATAAATTAAAAAATTAAAAATAAAACGAAAAAAAAAGAAAAATGAAATGTAATAACGAAGAACGTAAAAGTGAATTTCCGTTCTAGGAAGATTAGAATCATCTTAAATGATGTGCATTTGTAATTTTATTTTTTATTAATTTTGTTTTACTTTTCATTTCATGTTATGTTTGGTTATTTAATATTTAAACAGAAGAAGGTATTAAACTTATTTGAATTGGATTCGAAAGTATTCTTATTGCATTTAATAAATTGTAAATTAATGAAATAAAATTTTCAAAAAAAAAATAAAAAATAAAATAAAATAAATAAAAACTTAGAAAAAAAGAGAGTATAAACAAAAATTAAAATGAAGGAAAAAAATATGAGGAAAATTAAATTAAAAATCATTTTAATAGTAACGATTATAGATTTGATAATGAGGAAAAAATTTCTAAAGAAATGATAAAAAGTTATAAGAGTATGTTTCCATACAAAAAAAAAAAATATTATAAAAAAAATTTATTAAACCAAAGTAAAGAAAAAAAAAAGTTAAAATAAAAATTCTATTTATACAAAAGTTAATTAAAAAAAGAAACAAACAAAAACAGAAATCGAATTAAGGAAAAAAATTTTTTTTGAAAACATGAAAAAAAAATACAAAAAATCTAAAGAAAAATATAAAAACATAAAAATTGAAAAATAAATAAAAAATAATGAAATTCATAAAAATAAATCATGTCATGTATTTGTGTATAATGTGAATGTACATGATTAGAATTTAGCCATAATTATTAAAATATTAAGTACTAATTATTACATTACAAAAAAAAAAGAAGAAGAAGAAGAAGAAGAAAAAAAGAAAGAAAAATTAGACTATAAATGTAAAGTCATCGTGTACAATTTTTTAATTTATCAAGAAGAAACAATAAAATTAAAAAATAAATTAATAAATCTAATATAAAATTGTATAAAAAATTAAAAAAAAAATTTAAAAACGATATAAAATACAAAACAAAAAAATTCAAAAATTTATCAATAAATGTGCAGCTATTTTAAAATTTCAAATTGAAAAATTACAAAAAAAAAAACTGACATACAAATTACAAAAAAAAAAAAAAAAACAAACAATATAAGGTTCAAAAGAATTTAGAAAAAAAAATAATACAAATACAAATAAAAAAAAAAACAAATAAAAACTACACGTAAGAAGAAGAGAAAGAAAAAGTAGTGAAAAATGTTTAAAAAGAAATTTTTATTAAAAAAAATTTTTCTCAGATTAGTAAATGTACAAAACTGATTGTAGTTGTGTTTTATTTATTTTTTGAATTTTCTTATTTTTTGGTTATCATTTAAAAAATTAAAAATAAAAATTATTTTGAAAATAAAAAAAAGAATATATTATAATATTATATAGATATGTATTTATATGAGAAATATAAAAGAGAAAATAAAAATATGTAAAAGAACATACTATTGTTGTTATATAAAATAAAATTAAATTGACAAAAAATATATATACATATATAAGAAAAACAAATTCAAAGAAACGATATAATCAAAAATAAAAATTTCAATGTGAAAAACTAAAAACAAAATTGAAATTTATAATACAAAATAAAAAAAGGATAAAAAACAAAATGGGAAATAAAATAAAATTATTCGAAATTATTATATATTGATATTGTATTATTATTCTATTAATTAGGCTAGAAAAATATAAAAATATGTACTAAACTAAAGCAAGAAAAAAAAAATAAAATTAAAACAAACAAAAAAATAAAACAAAATCAAAAATAATAATTCAAAAAATATAAATAAATAAACAAATATGCATGTATAAATAAAATGAAAAAAAAAACACTTACACACTCATACATACAAACACACAAAATATAAAATAAAATGAAAATACATTACATTACATTACATTACACTACGTATTCATATTTAAAAAAAGGAAAAATAAAATGTTAGAAAAAAACAAAGGATATATTATTATAAATAAAAATTTTAGATGTACATTTATATATACATATATATATACATATATATATCACGGTTGTGTATTATTTATTTAATTTGAAAAGAAAAGAAAAAAAAAAAACAAAAATAATTTCTAAAATTAAAAATCCAAAAAAAAAAATGTAATAAAAAATTCAAATAAAAAAAACATACGAAATAATCATCAAAGCATGATGAGAATATTAGAAGAAAAATAATGAATAATAAATAAGATAAAATGAAAATGAAAACACAAACACAAGTAATAATTGCATATTTACAATAAATGAAAGGAAAATGAAAAATAATTTTAAATAATTTATTGTAATGTAGATCGATTATAATGTGAATGATGTGTGCAACGTAATAAATTTATGAAGTTATCTACTCATAATACCTACCTACCTACTTACTGACAATTACAATCATGATGATGTACATACAAATCAAATACGGTTAAGTGTGAGCGTGCGAGTATGTACATTTATTTAACAACCGAGTAGATGTATGTATTTAAAAATTTATACTAGGGATTAAGTACTATGGTACTATGTACATGTAAGAGAGAGAGTTTAAAAATATAAAATTTCCATACAATACCATACAATTATATTTATTGAATATGAAAATTATATTAAAAAAAAAAATACAAGCTCTACAGTTACATTATATAAAATTTATAATTCATCAGGATGTCTTCTGTTAGCTGATATGTGTTGACGATTATGGCCCCAAAATGAAATTAAGCACGTATTTATTCTGTAATTAAATATAAGTAAAAAAAAAAACTAGTGAGCCAACGTTCACTAACTAAATTACAAAATATGTTCGTGACTTTTCACCAACATAATCTTTACCAATACTTGTTAACAAAAAAGTTATCAATACTTAATTACATATTGAACATATTTTACGTGTTTAATAATGAGTAGATTTTCCTTTATTTTCTAATACCTCTGACATTCTATTTGATAAGGATTTATACAAATTTTTAATATATTTTTTGGGAATCAATGCTCAACCATCCTGTATTCCTTGTTTTAATTCGTCCACTGTAGAAAATTGTTTCCCACCGCCATAATTTATACGGGTTAAATGTCCCCAAACGTTTTCGATGATATTCAAATCCGGGGACTTAGCTGGCCATTCAAGTACTCGCATATTTTGTTCTTCAAAAAAGTGTTTTACAACATGTGATGTGTGCACAGCAGCATTATCCTGCTGAAAAATAAAATTATTTCCACAAATATGCTCAGCTTTTGGCAGTAATTCATCACTCAACAAATGCACATAGTCCTGGCTGTTAATTTTACCACGTATGAAACGTATATTGATTTTGCCCTTGAACCCTATTGCAGCCCAAACCATGACACCGCCTCTTCCCAGGGATCGACTTTGGCGAAACTGTTCATCTTTCCGTAAATCATGAAAATAATAACTCCATCCATCCGGTCCGTCTAAATTAAATCGTTTCTCGTCACTAAAAATAACATTTCTCCACCTCTTATTCCATGTAATATGGTTTGGTTTCGAGCAAACATTTTTCGATCCTCTATATGTTTTTTTGTGAGCGCGGGCTTCTTCTTGAGTTTTAGACGTTTAATATGTTCAGTCTTTTTTATTTACCTTTGTACATTTCTTACATTTGTTTCAACACCAGCTTCATGTGCGATTTGACGAGCGGTCAGTGCTGAATTCGAAGCAATTCTCAAAATTGCACGAGAATCTCGTTCACTAATAGCACGTGTCCTGTCTAGACTCTTTTTTTTACCATAATTTTCCGGATCTTTTATCAGTTCTGTGATGGCACTTTTACTTCTTTTAAATATTTTCGATATTTTAGAAACACTCATGTTTTCATTTCTTAATTTTAAAATTGTTTTAATTTCACATTCGTTGAATTTTTTCCAAGTCCCATTTTTTGTATTTAAACTCTTTTATTTTTGTAGTTAACTTAAAAAAAACCTACTATAATAGATTTAAATATGTGACTTCACTGTAATTATATTTTATTTATCTTTGAATTTACGTTTATTTGGAAATGAGTACTTTACTTGATGATGTTCATTAAATAAATGAAAAATATCTTTACCTGTCGTATCTTTTTGTCGCACCAAATTTTAAGATAATTGAAAATATTTCTAGGTAGAATATAATTACAGGCAAATTGAATGTTTAATAATGCATTGTTATCTTATACAAACACATCAACCACTAAAACAGATGTCAACCTTCTAACGGTTTTCAGAACTAGAAAAATTGTGGAGGTTTCGTATCTTTTTGTCGCGAAGTGTATTACGCTAGCGCGAAAAGGACCACTGTAGGGTGGTACAAGCTTTTTACTTGTATACATTGCTGATTCGTTTTTTTCTATCAACACAATATCTCCTTCTTTATATTTTCTCGGTTTTTTTCTTTTGCGATCAAAATTTTGTTTCTGTTTTTCTTGAGCTTTCTTTATTAACGCAGCAACAACTTGCCTCTCTGTAATAATATTGTGTATTTCATTAGAAGTTTGTTTTATTTCGTCGTTCAATAGAACATCACTTCCTCCTTGGAGTATAACCAAAAAACAGCTGAGTTGGGCTTTTGGTCGTGGTCTTATTTACTACATTATTAATTGCGAACTGCACATTTCTTATGTTCTCGACCCATCTTTCTTCTTCCAAAATATTTGTCATCAATGCGGTTAGTACCGATCTGTTCAATCTTTCCACTTGACCATTTGCTCTCGGTGTAGCAACTGCATTTTTCACGTGTTTTATGCTATTTTGATCACAGAATCTAACAAATTCTTTGGAAATAAATGAGCTACCTTGGTCAGAAATCAAAACTTTTGGTGCTCCGTACACAGAGAACAAATATTTAAAGAATTGTTATCTGGGTCGGACATTTCTAGTCATGCCACCACCTTACTTCCTTCCGGTTTTCTTGTGGGACACTTGTTTTCTTCATGACCATAATATCTTCATAATTTGCATTGATTTATTTGTTTTTCATTTATCTTCTCAGAAAAATAACCATAAGAAACGAGATTATTCTAAAGAAGTTAGAAAACCAACATCATCCAATGTAACCTGTTACAAGTGCGGAAAACTTGGCCATTTCGCTAATAAATGTTCTGAGAAGATAAATGAAAAACAAATAAATCAATGCAAATTATGAAGATATTATGGTCATGAAGAAAACAAGTGTCCCACAAGAAAACCGGAAGGAAGTAAGGTGGTGGCATGACTTTGTGTCATTTAGTGTACTCAAGTACCTAAATAAGGACTCTGGTGTTTTATACCGACCAGATTTTGCACCCGTTTTAACTATATGATCATCAATACCACCGATGATACAAGAAACTGCATCTTTTCCTGTGATTCGACAGGCATTTAATAGAACCATTTTTTCATAATAATATCGTGTGTACGATTCTTCCGTTTTCTTTCTTCGACGAACAACTTCTACCAAAAGATCATAATATTCTCGCGTCGAAGGAAAAGCTTCCTGTAGTTTTTCCTTCCATTCAGCCCATGAATACTTTAAAGAACTCAAACCTTTATACCACACTTCGGCCAAACCACGAAGTTTTGCTAATGCAAAATATACAGTTGCTTCTTCAGACCATTTGAAAATTTCTTTAAGTTCATCTACTTTCTTACACCACATTGCAGAAGTTTGATTATGCTCATCATGATCGAATGCAGGCACTGCATCACCTTTAAATGAGACATTCTGTGGTTTGGACTGAGTCAGTTCTAGTAAAGATGTTATGGCACTTGTAAACCTATCTAAAGAATCTACTGTGTTTAACGAACGATCTTTACGTGCATACCTATGATATTTATTAGGGGAAAATGCCGACCGTACTACGAGTACAATCACGTTCATGACGTTCTCTTCCACGTTTACCCATTATATAATATCGTTATAAAACGCAATTTTCTATGAATTATTTATTAACGAGGGAAACAAAAATTAATACAACCCCATTTTTCACTATACATAAATAAAAACATTTTTTTTTTTGTATTTTTTTTTTTTATAACACATACGTCATTCCATCTTAAAGACCAATAATCAACACATTTTTGACTTTAAAAATCATCCATCACAATAATGGACGGTAATCCCATACTTCTGATATAAATTGTAAGAGAGAGAGTTTAAAAATATAAAATTTCCATACAATACCATACAATTATATTTATTGAATATGAAAATTATATTAAAAAAAAAAAATACAAGCTCTGCAGTTACATTATATAAAATTTATAATTCATCAGGATGTCTTCTGTTAGCTGATATGTGTTGACGATTATGGTCCCAAAATGAAATTAAGCACGTATTTATTCTGTAATTAAATATAAGTAAAAAAAAAACTAGTGAGCCAACGTTCACTAACTAAATTACAAAATATGTTCGTGACTTTTCACCAACATAATCTTTACCAATACTTGTTAACAAAAAAGTTATCAATACTTAGATATAGACAAAACCAACTCCCGAATAGTTGCTATTGTGGTCATTCGGCAGTCAAGGGCGAACACACAAGACCATGCCATCAAAATACAAGAAGGTGCCCCCATGCTCTAGGTAGGGATGTCAATGATCTAAAAAAAACATCGATTTTTTAAATTAAAAAACAATCGTTATTCGATTAATCGAGCAAAACCATCGATAATCGATATTTTTATTATTTTGCAATTATTTTCATTATAATTAATAATCTTCAATATTTTATTGATATAGGTACTACGCCTTAAAAACTTAAAATCAAATTAAATCAAACCAATACATATATTTATAAAATTTTATTGCAAAAAACTTAAAATTAAAAGAAATACAAAAAATAAAAAATTACTTAATGTACATGAAAGAAAATAAAATAAGAGAACAAAATTTCAGACAAACAAAAACATAAAACAATTTCAACAAATGAACTTATTTTAATAAAAAATTGTCTAAATTTAGACTCCATTCTTTGAGAGATAAAGAATTTAAAAATATTAACTCCTGTAAGTGTGATGAGCTCAGTCTAGATCTGTTTTGACAAATAATGTCACCAGCAATCGAGAAAAGCCTCTCTGACGGTACTGATGTCGCTTGTATTGCATGATATTTTAAAGATAGTTTCTTCAATCTTGGAAATTGATTTCCTTCCTCTTTCCAATATAATAAAGGATCAATTTTATTATTCGTCACTTGATTTTTATATAAATTTAATTCCTGATTTATGTTCAAGTTTTCATTTTTGCTTTTATTTTTCTCTTCTAGGAGTACTTTCGAATATTTCCATATTCCTTTTTCTTCTGCTACGTTCGAAGAATCGAACTTATCTTTTTCACATAAAGTTTGCATACTTTCTCCAGCTGGATTTATACTTATTTTACAGGTTTCCATTTCTTTTTTCAACTTCGTCAAATGATTAAATACTTTAAGGGGATCAGTAAAATAATCACATTTGAACCTTGGGTCCAAAATTGTACAAACGCTTAAAGTATAATCATTTTCAATGTTCTTGAAACGTTTTTCAATTCCTTTTTCTAAATTTCTTTTTAACTGAACAGCTATACTATTTTCGTAGGGTATTACCACACTTTCCATAGCTTTTTGAAGACAGTATACTATTGGTATAACTTTGCTTGAAGTGATATTTTTTTCAGAAGACATTTCATTTGTTACATCCGCCCACGGCTTTAACAATTCCAAAATGCAGGTCAAGCTTGACAATTCGTCACGGGTTAACATTTCAGGTCCTTTAATGTTGAATAAAATATTATTGATTATATCAGATAAACTATTAAAACGTAACATCATGTCGTAAACAGAGTTCCATCGAGTGGGAACGCTTTGTACAAGTTTTAACGGAGTTAATTTTCTAAGCTCATCTGCCGCATTAACGTTGGATTTAAAAAATGTTACAATGCGTTTTATTTTATCAATAATTATTTTGATGTCAGAAGTTATGTGCTAGGTCTCAACTGCAGAGGGCGTACTCACAAGGCAGCACCTAAAACCACTCACGGTTATCAAGGGCAAACACACGAGATAACCACAGCTGGGGCAACACTCCTCAGAAACTCACAACACAAACACTAGGGCGAACTCACCAGCTTTTACTTTATTTGACCACAATGGCTCACTATTTAATTTAATTAACAAGTTGGCTAAATAGTGCACGAACACATTTGATTTACTTAATGTTATAACTGTTAGTAAATAAAGTAAATGTTTAGTAAATAAAAACAAAGATAATGAAAACAAAAGTAATTGGCAACAAAGTTGTTGACTCAGTGATTACTCACCAAAAATATTTAATATAAATATATTTATATTCGTCCACTACAATATCTTAACACGAACATATATGTATATATCTGTCCACTACAATATTTCAATATGAATATACATATATATGTATATTTGTCCACTACAATATAAATACAGGCATATATTTGTCCAAATATTTTAATATAAACATATATATATATATATTTGTATTTGTTCACTACAATATAAAAATAGATATATACTGGTCCACTACTACAATATTTTAATATAAATATATATATATATATATATTTATCCACTACTATTTCCGCTGACTATGTTTTTAACTTCTTGAAATTTCGATGAAGACTAAAAATTGAAATTCTTATGCAAAAGAAGTTAACTATTTTCTCTATTTTAAAATGCCCTTCTAACAACGTTTCATATCTTGACAAAACAGACGCCGGTTAGGTTTATGATATAGAAAATACATATGCATTTCGGCTTTTGAATAATTGGTATAGGAAATATACAAGGGAAAGTACGCATAAACAAACCACTTGAGTTTATGATTACCGGCGAATGTGCAATAAAACTTCAAAGGGTATTATTACGCTAGCGCGTCTTCATACCTTTTCTTAGAATTTCATTCGGTAATCGTTTGAAAAAAAAGATCAAAAGAATTAACTAAAGGACTAAAAGGATATATATATATATAATTAAATCATAGGAATATGACGAAATATATATACTCAAAAAAAATTTTTTTTTTTCTCTGTATATGTGTATGTATAAAAAAATAAGCTGATTTTTAATACAAACTTTTACATACATATAATACATACATACATAAGTATATATTCGTACAATATTTTGCTTACATTTTACAATACTACCCAGCAAACATTGCGATAAGAAAGCAATAGCGAAACATTATCGTAGTGGCAAGTCTCGCCTATTGCCGCAATATGGATTTTCTAGTAGAATGCCATACGATGTGCTTGGAAAAAGGTTGACGCGTACTCTAATTGCTTTGTACGATTGCATTCTAATAGACATGGCGATAAAAAAGCAATATTAATTTTCTATCAGAAAGCAATATGACAACAATAAGATAACTGATGAGTATATTATTAGAAAACGATAAAATGGCAATAGTACGTTTATCACTCCTGTGATAAAAATGCAATAAGAAAACAAGTGGAAACAGTATTGGATAACCATAGTTTTAGCAATAAATAGGCAATTATTATTAATCTGAATTTGTGAACTGCATTACCAAAAGAGAAGCTACTACCTTTTGTTATACTAATTATTTTTGTGGTATACTGTAAAATATTGAAACATCTGAATTATTTATATTTGAATTAATTTTGAAATAAATTAAAAGAGGTGATGGCAAAAAATTTATCTCTTCGTCAAGAAAAACATAAAATAAATCCTATTTTATATATATTATATTATTACATTATTATAATAATTATTAGAAATACATTGTTACATATATTTATTATTATTCTAAAAATTCATTATTTTTTCTCGATCGTTTCCTTTGTTGAATCCTGTCATGTGCATATGTAAAGTGGGACTTTATTATACGGTTTAGTAGTCCATCGTCGCTTTCGGGGAATCGATTGTAGCACGCAGCTATAACAATAAAATAAAAATTTATTATTATTATTTATTTTTTTTTTTTTTTCAAAGAACAAAAATTCAATAGCTTACTTTTAATCAGCGTATTTATTAATAAAATACGGAATCTATGTTTTTCTGCTGTTCTGTTCCAGCAAAAGTTTTCCGCTGCCTCGTCCGTAATTATTTTTTTTTAAAATTTTCCTTAATAAAAGAAGACGGGCAATCACCTCCAGTTCGCACCAAAAATTGAATCTGAAAAATTTCAAATAAAATACTAAGTTTGGAAGTATGAAATAAATTTGCATATATTTTACCATTTTTTCACATTTTCTGTATCTTAGCAGCAGGCCTTTCAGTATCTTTACATCCAGTAGATTCAGAAAAAATGTAATTTACAACTTTTTTTGCATTTTTATGTGCTGTTTTATGCAAGGATTGTCTTGACATGTCTACTAAATTTATACTAAATTTATAAATTTATACAATATGTCATTAAAAGAAATTGCGTACAATATCACACCAAATTAAAAAAATAATTTCAATTATTGAATACATATATTGTAAATAAATGAAATAATTAATGTTTTGAAGCTTACCTTTATTTATTTATGTACTTATTTATGAATTTATGTAATTTTTAAACAATATTAATTAAATTTTTCACTTTCACTACTTACTACATGAACGGATAAATACGAAATGAGCAAATTGTCTAGTTTGAATTTGCAACTTCTAATTGTGCCGTTAGAATTACCGTAATCATTGAAATATAAAGAATTTGCACGTTTAGTATACTAAATAATATCAACATAAAGTGCAATGAAATTTGATACATTGCCCTTTTATCGCCAATTCGTATAATATTCTTATGAATCACATATTACTATTATTTATTGCCTATTTGTTGCCTATTCCTATAGTGAGAGATATTGCCTAATTATCGTATTTTTATTGCCTTATCTATGTAGTTCCCTTCCATTGCCTCCTCATGCTCTTGTTCATGGTTTATTATGTTGCGCTTTTATCGCTTACTCGTATATAACCTAAACTATTGCCTAACTATTGCCCATTTATCGTTGCAAACTATTGCCCTTTTATTGCCCAAATGTTTGCTGGGTATAAATCAGTTAAAAAAGAATTTTTAACAAATACATTTATAAAAGATACATACACACATACAAGCATTAAGGGCTGCATTCATTAATCAAGATCATCCGTCGGTTATATTTTAGTCCATACATAATTTCAGTTTATTCATCAATCAAGATAAAATTTTTATTTTCGAACTTCGTTTTCGAAGTGTGGAACATGTCAGTTGATTGTAAAAAGTGAGTACATATTTCTACATGACACAATAAAAAAGATGTTACATGGTTATATATAGAGTGCTGTTGCTGTTAATAATAAGATTATGTTCAAACGATATTTACAAGACATGTGTATGAGGTAGTCTAAAATTTATCCAGCATAAATTAATCGCGGTTGATTGAATACAATTTAAACAGTCGTAGATTTATCGTGGTTGGTGAATACGGCTCCCTAAAAAAATTTTGCATCCATATATTTATGTGAAAGTATTCTGGCATAAAATGAAATTATAGAAATAAGCACTCCCAACAAACATACCTTTCTCCACTTAAGTACTTAAGCGAATTCAAGAAGTTCGCTTAAATTCACAGCGAAATTTTCAATTATGAGACAATTTTACAGTAACCATATATATAAATTTTTTTTAAAAAGAAATTAGTCATAAAATGTTGCTTTGTGAATGAAGGTTCAGTGAAAAATATTTTTTAAAAAATTTTAATTTGTTCGTTTGATTTTCTGAAAAAAAAAAATTAAAAATTCTTAAAAATTTCAATAAATATTTATTTTCGAATATGGAAGGCGAATTAATAAATTTGTAATCGAAACTATGAACAATTTCGAAAATGATGAATTTTATATCATCAGCGACAACATATTGTCGGTGTAAATTTAATGAATGTCTGGTCCATCTGGTCAAACTGTCAGAGTATGGTTACTTTATTAAATGATTTAATCGTAAGCAGCGTAAAATTGTTGTAAAATTGTAAGCGTAAAATTTGCTTATAAACTTGTCAGTAAAAATCTATACGGGTAGGTAGGTCTCCTGCATATTCGGGGTTTAAATGCATATTAAAACGATTACGATTTAAATATGATTTAAATGAATATTCGGGGTTTTTGGAAGAATTTTTTTTTTAAAATTTGAATATGTATTCAGCATAAAAAAATGAACAGCAAAAATAATAAACGAAAATTAAAGTAGAATGGTATGCTTGTGCAATTTGTATTTTGTATAGAGAGAAAATGGTACATAAAAATTAAGAGAAAGCAATTAAATAATATGCAATATGCAGATTTAATGATATATGAAAGGCATGAATTACAATAACAATTTCAACTTGAACAACAGAAAAAAGTATGTACGTCATCACATACACACATTATAATTTATTAATTTCAAGATAAATTAAAACAAAAAACTTAAAAAATTAAAAATAAAAGATTTATTGTACTACACATTACATATGTATGAAGAGTGAATTTCGAATTGAAAAATCTACAAAAGATATCGATGGTACCAACATTTAGAATGTAAAAAAAAAAAAATTTTAAAAATGAATTTTATGCTAAAATAATTGCGACATAATGGTGGCATTTTGAAAAGTATTCTTCATACATACAGTACTATATGTGTACACCTAATTATTATATTTAATGACTGTGAATACGATACGATGCAAATTAAAAAAAAATAATAAAATAAAATTCATATAAAAAACGAAAAATTGAATATAATATTAAATTTCAATTAGATAAACAATGGCAAAAAATAATTTGAAAATAAAATTGATTTATAACTTAAAAAAAATAACAAAAAATTAATAATAAAATCTAAATTATCTTTAGATTATTTCCTCATGCATGTAAATTAAAACGTATTCAAAAAATTAAATTAAAAATGAACAAGAAAGAAAAACAAATTATTGTAATATAAAAAAGTACAGTATGTGTAGGTATTAAAGAAATAAAAGAAAAACAAATTTCTAAACATAAATAAAAATACACGCATATTAAAAGGACAAAATAATACAAAAATTCGAAACAAAAACAATAACAAAATAAAAGAAAAACTTTGTAAGTTTTGAAAAATTTGAAATTTAAATAGTAAATAATAATAAAGAAAAATAATAAATTAAAATGAGAAAAATCAATAATAAAAACATAGGCTAATTAATTGTATTAACTATTATTATTATTATCTATAATGTATTTATGTGTATCATATTTAAAAAAAAAAAAAAAATAAAATAAAAACGACAAATTAAAAATAAAAGAAATACAAAAAATACAAAAATGAATTATAAAATAAAAACATAATAAAAAAAATAAAACAATATATGGAATAAATAATAAAAATTATTTAAAAAAAAATTGTCTTTTTTCATTTTCTTAATGTCCATGTATTTTTAAATTAAACAAAAAAATTTTTTTGTCAAATTTGACGTATCTTATGCATTTTTTGACGCTCATTCCAATGGTATAACTCTTACCTCGTTACGACCTCTTAGTTCCAAAGATATGATAATTTCTCACTTTTTAAATATTCTTGTCGCTGTTTTTCTACCTGGAACTCGTAAATTTTTTATAAACTCTGTCATATTTTCAATTACTTGCTGTTGTTCTTGGAGTTTTAGTCCATATGCTTGCTTGGTATATAATGAGTTCGATGCAGATACACGAGAGTTAAACACATCAAACCAATCATTAGCCACCTGTATCAAATTTGCACACTCCAAGGCATTCGTGGACTTCAATTTTCCATTGCTTAGAAACCATATAATAGAGCTAGCAACGGAATTAGACAGAAGTTGAACCGCAAATTTTACTTTTTGACGACCAGCTTGGGCTACTTTTAAATGTTCAGTAGTTACTTTATGGCAAATTCTCAAATCTGAATTTTCAAGTTCAATAACTTCAGCAATTGGTCGTACTGTTATGATTTTCTCTTGTAAAATAAATCCACTATCTATGAAATGATTTCTTAGCAGCTTTATCAAATGGGGTACATCGGCAAATACAAAAATTTTTTTAGAAATATCCTTTGGATGTAAAAAAAAAGGATTTTTTTCACTAATATTCAAGGCATTCCTCAACGCCATATTTGTTGGTCCTATGTCAGAGGTTATAGCTACCACAGTGAAGTTCACCTCTTCAAGTTGTAAAATCATTTTTTTTAAAATATCGGTAGTCATGGGTGAATCGAATTCATAATATATTGGCTGTTTCCATTTCTTAAATAATCCCCTTATCATGGCAACTTGGACGTATTTTGAAGGTTTCATTATTGTGTCATTTACTTTATCATATTCATAGACAGTTTTAATCTTCATTTCGTCGAAGCTCAGAATACAGATTCTTTCTAATTCACTGAAATCAAGATTTTTGATAAGATGAAGAATGGGAGTTAAAATTCCAGGTTTTAGTTTAAACTTTGAAGCCCATGTTCGCAATGTAGAAGGCGCTGGTAAAGGATAACCTTTGCGATAAAGATACCTGTAGCTTCTCGATCCAGTAGAATGGATAGCTATGGCAGAGGATATATCTTTTGTTGACCAGTTCACTTTTTTTTTAATGTGGACAATTTCCTGATTTGACCCGGTGTAAAAACTTTTTTAAGACTGTTATATGTTCTAGACATCTTCTTATAACTTTTCTCTAAATTTGTAATATAAGACTTTTGTTTTTCAATTTTTTTTTCCAGTTCATGTATCCTCGATTTCAGTGCAATTTCATCGTTCAACCTAAATTATTAATTTAAATTTATCGATAGTATCATTTATCTATCATAGCATGATCTCTTTTTTTTTATAAACGTTAACAGTTTTACATACATTGTTTGAGTAGCTGCATTTGTTTTTTCAGCTCTGTTTTCTTCATTAATTGAATCCTTGAAGTCTTCCATGTTATCATTTTCAGGATTTTCTCTTTAAAAAATAAAAATCAAATTTGTTGTTTTACTTGCATTTACACTTATTTAGCACATTCAAAAATGTTTCTAATTTTACCTTATTAAGTCTTCAACAATTTTCCTTCTTTCTCGTTTTGTGCATCTTAGAGATCTATCCGAGGGATTTGAAGAAATTGGAAGGTTTTTTGATGGAAAAGTGTCACTTTTTAGTCTAATTTTTTCGAAAGGTGTATTGAGAATTTGATCTTTTAACAAGTAATTTTCTTTCACAAAATGATCAGAACAGATTCTAGCATATTTAATATTAATAGATTTTTTTAATTTACACGCATTAAACCATTTTTCAGCCAATTCTTTCGTTGCTGGAAAACGAAAATATTTTACTTTTGCTTCACTATTTTTTTTATTAGTGTAATTTTTGCAACTGGAAACTGCACAATTAACCATTGTTCTTTTCTAATGTTTTAATTCTTTAATACACATAAAATTTTTTTCACAAATTAAAATATAAATAAAAAATATAAATAAGTAAATGATATTTTCACAAAATAACAATAGTTATAATTAATTTAATTATTAATGAATTCCGTAATTATTAATTTTTCATATTAATCACATAAACAACAATTCACATAAAAATTTTCAACCAAATGAAATTTTCAACCAGATGATGAATAATGAAAGCTCACGAGAGAGAACTTTTCTGTTCATATACAAAGATAATATAGTTCTTCGTCTCAATAGATGTTCTTTTTAGTGTAAGTGGTAATTTTTCCAAAAACGACACACTTACATATATGATAAAGATCGAAAAAGCTTCATCAAAATCAAGAAAGTTTTTCAAAATTTTTCGAATTGCTTTTAGTTATGTACCCTGTACACAATTATAATCATTTCAATAAATTTGTATGACAGTCTGTGATATAATGGAATTGTTTTTGTAAATCGAGTTATCAAAACTAATTGTGTAGACGGACCATAGTGTTTCGAATTTGTTCTCATTTATTATAAATGTTTGCTCTCACAAATGAAATGAACACCTGTCAATGTTTTGCAGCACTAAACAATACACAATGCTATTTAAAATGTACATTTAATTCATATGATATTCCACACATATAAGTGTTATTTATATGTATTTGTATATTTTGAGTATTGAAAATAGAATAAATGAATATCATTGGCTGGAACATATAAATATAAATTTGAACATTTTTGAGAGATTTTGATCATATATATTTATTCTCCATGTATGGTTTATGCTCGTGCATAAGGATATATAAGGATCCATATTGAATTGAAGACGATCTCGTACACATACATACATAAAGCATATAACATGAATAAACAAGTTTGATATAACCAAAGACCGATATATAAAATATATTATATCATGGTATATTATATTGGTCTTTGGTATAACATTGAATGCGATGTAAAAACTAATTCTAATACATACATAATAGACATGACATAGTAGACATTAATAACAACATGCTGCTTGCTTATGCAGAATAGATAATAGTAAATACTATATGCAATGAATGTGCTGTTTATGCGATATACATGATTGTATGTAATATGTATACATCGTTTATATGGTATTTTGTATACATACATACAAGTGTAATTATAAAAATAGATTGTTCAATGATGTATATCAGGATCTATAATGTATATAGTATCAATGACCTTTTTTAACATATTTCTTTATGAAAATATTTGTGTGTAATGTTAAATATGAACCTTTTTGTTATTCATAGATATATGAATACAGTATTTGGTAATTACATATACACTTTCGCTATCAGCTGGTTTTTTACTCATAAAAAATTGAAAAGTCAACCTTTTTGCTTTTTTTTCAACTTTGGTTTGATTTCGGATTTATGAATAGAATATAATAGTGGCTGTTTGATGCGTGGAGTGGTGTGGGGGGTGGTGGGTGGTGATTACTCATGAGTAATTTTTCATTAGTAAGATTGAAAAATTTTATAGAATGAAAAATAAAGTATAAATGAAAAAAAGAGAATTTTGGCAGGTGGGTGCGGGGATGCTAAAAAAGTATGAAAAGTGCTGTATAATTAGCGTCATTCGTTAACACTGATCAACATTTTTGAACTGAATTAAACTGATTTTTTCATATGCTCTTTTAACTATCTACTCACACTCTCCTACGCATCAAACTTTAACTATTATACTTTTTTCATAAATCCGAAGTTAAATGGAACATTTTGAGACTAGAATCATGAAGATTCATATATTTTTCGATTTTTAATGTTTAAAGAAAACTAGCTGACAGCGAAAGTTTATAATTACCGAATATTTATCAATTACACTGCAATCTGATGGTTTTCCTCTGAAAAGAATTAAATAACAATTTTGATAGGTAACAGGCCTCAAGCAAATATCCTTTTAAGATACCACAATATCTATATTTGAAGAATATATCATTCATTTACTACGTTACCACTATTATAAGTGCAAAATCCACTTTGATCGTGATCAAAATTTTTCTTCTGCTTTGCTATGACTTTCTTAGATATTTTTATACATAATTTGCATATTAATATTATACTTTATAAATCATATATAGTAATATATTTAATTTTAAAATTTTTAAATTTGAAAACCGTCTTCTAACTATAGTTAAACTAAAACTGGATGTACAGTATTGTTCACAACTACTTTTACACGGCATTTAATTTCTAATCAATTAATAATTGGAAATGCATCCTCGAAACATTATAAATCCATAAATTTGTTTAGTGTATACATATATAATTATAATAATAAATAATTAAATATAATATCAACTATTAAAATATTAAAATATTGTATAATTTCAACTGTATTAAAAGACGATTGATAATTCATCGCTTTTTTGTCCGAATTCATTAGGTTCATTTAAGTTCAAAACAAAGTTACATATATTTTATAGAAAAAAACAGAATTAAAAATACATGCAATTTTAAAACTTTTGTTCAAAAAAAATGCTGTATAAAAATATTTATGACTAATAGTGCTAATACTAAATGTCAGAGGCTATTCAAATTTCTGATAATATATTCTAAAGTATAGGCAGGTCAGATTAACTTCCTATTTTTTGCCAACTTAATGACCGCACCATCCAGAACTGACCAGTTCTTGCACTTTTTAAATGAATGGTTTAAGTTTTAAAATTTGGTTTAAGAATGATATTAAATAGTTGAGCTATCAATTTAATAGAAATGTTAAAATATAAAGGCAAATTTTGAATTCAAAAATCAAATAAGCAATTATAATTTACTATATACGTAAACCTATTCCACGTTATTTTCAAACATAATTTTTTGAATCACTACTGAAGATATTTTGATAATACGGATCTCCAAAATATTTCTAGGACTAGAATTATAGGCCCATTCTACTTAATAATTTATTTTCAAACAAACATACATGAAAAAAATTTGATTGCATTCAATCATAAAAATCCATAAATTTACAAATAATTTATTTTCGACTTCATGACATATTGTTTATTATATATACCTATATATATATATAATATTTTTCAACCTACAAATGATTATCAATTTTCATTGAATCTAATTAAATGTTCATCAGCGCTAGTATTTAGAATGTTTTGAATATATACTTTATACCACACACAAAAAACATCAACGAAATAAAATTTAAAAATTTTGAAATAAATATTTTTAAGCTTTCTGTTTTTAAAAAATATTGTAAATAATTTAAAATTCATTATCCTCAAGATTTAGGAACTAGATCTAGTTAGAAAAAAAATTGACTCAGTCTATAAAAAAATTTGGTAATTCACAAAACACCTGATTTTTAAATTTCTATATTATGATCATAAATCAGAATAATACTTTATTTTTTTAGAAGTCCTAAGGCCCAAACATTAAAAAAGATATTCTTTCAAAATTTCAAGAAGAAATTCAATTCACGGGATATGATAATATATAATCGTATCTTGCATTCATAAGTCAATGAACTCAAAAACATAAAATAAAACCATAATATATCCATATGTATACATATATTATGTATAATCAAAGATACTATATACTATCACAGATAAGTGTATCTGATCTGTGATACTATGTAAAAACATATTTATATGTAGTTATATAGTATCTCTGGTATAATGCTACAGCAATTATAATGTATGCATACGTAAAAACCTCTGTTGCCAAATATTCTACAATGCTACATCAGAAAATAATGTAAACCTATACAAGTAATACATATAATCAAAGACCATATAAATGTATAGAGTACAGTACAAATGCTACAGTAATTATAATGTATGCATACGTAAAAACATCTGTTGCCAAATATTCTACAATCCTACATCAGAAAATAATGTAAACCTATACAAGTAATACATATAATCAAAGACCATATAAATGTATAGACCAGAGTACAGTACAAATGCTACAGTAATTATAATGTATGCATAGGCATACGTAAAAACCTCTGTTGCTAAATATTCTACAATCCTACATCAGAAAATAATGTAAACCTATACAGGTAATACATATAACCAAAGACCATATAAATGTATATATTTATATGGTCTTTGATATAAATACAATTCTATATATGTATTTCAATTAGAAGTAGTAGTAGTAATTTATGTCAGATCATATAGCACGCGACAAGGAATATTAACATAACAACACATACATACATATATAAAAATACATGAAATATGAAATACCTCCTTTCTCAAGTCATTCATATATTAAATACGACGATCAACTCAATACAATAAAAAAAAAATTTGAAACAGCCCTATTGTCAATTGTTGTATTCTAAAGCATTTGCGTACAAAATATCCATTTATTTTTACTTATTCAAGTATAATATCATATCAAGGGTGCGTTCATAAACGTTACTATAGTTAACTATAGTTATCATTTGTCGTTCAAAATGGTGGTGGCATAGTAAAACATAACTACCAACATGAATTTTTAGCGTTCATAAACATCTGTAGTAAAGTAAATTTTTAACTATTTGATGTCAAAAACTAACCCTGCTCGAGAGCATGGTTAACGATAGTAAACCTTTAAGTGGTAATGACATTGACAATAAAAAAATCGTTTGTAATTTAATTTTTTGTTGTGAATTGTGAAAATTTCAATTTAATTTATTTGAAATTAATTAATTTTGTTTTAAACTTCATTTGTAAAAAATAATTAATTTTTGACAAACAAAAAATATAAAAATTATAATATGTAAAAATTTTTTAAACTTGACTTGACAGCTGAATGATAATTTATTGCTACTACTATGGTAAAAATGGCGTTCAAAAACCACTTGAAGTTAACATAACTATGGCTGTAGTATAACATAACTTTGCTTAAACTATACTACACCATGACTATTGTTAAAGTAATGTTCATGAACGCACCCCAAATAAGTGATGGTACCACTCAAAACCATATAAAATTTAGTAAACCAGTCATGCAACTCACAAACTAATTCTTCTATATAAATATTCTTATTTTTCTCTCATATTTACATCCCTCCTGAATTATAAACTTTCGCTCTTTTTCGATATTGTTTCGAAAAACTTTTTCGATCTTTATTTTTGGCAAACATACAAACATTTAAATAAAAAAAATGAAATGGTTCATCTAGTAGGACTGTATTATCTTTGTCATATATAATCGGTCATACCTTATATTGTCTATATACCTTGCCTGGTACTCACTTCCAAACTAAATTATCACGGTGGAACTTAATAGTGGAGAGTTGTGGAACTCATTTTTCACAATCATTTTATATGGTCGAGCATATAAAAAGCAAGCGAAATATTGACAGCTCAAATATTTTGACAAATAAACATTTTTTTATTAATTTTTACTTCATTTAATTTCATAGCCTCCGCGATTTTTTTCAAAAAATTTCAAAACTCTACGGGCCAAATTCACCAACCACTCTTAGATCTCTCATAAATTTATGAGTATAACAAAACTGCAAAATATTTTGCTATTCACCAAGCACTCTTAACCTAGCTAAAAATGTATATGGCAGTACTATTTTCATTTTTTCGAAAAATTTTCGAAATGTCAAACTAATAAAAGAAAGAAAGAAAACATTAATTTTCACATCATATTTTGAATTTGAAGTATCAAAGTTTTTCAAGTTTTTTATAATAATTATAAAAATATAATAATTTATTTATTATAATTTTTTATAATAATTTATTTTGTTTTTAAATAATTATAAAATAAAATAGAATTTCTATATTTTATCTTTTCCTAGGGCCTTACTTATAAACTGTAACTAAGTTATTAATAAGAACTTAATCCTTTGCTAACTATTTTTTCATACTTATAACAAATTTAATCCTAACCTTAGTGTTAGTAGAGACTTTAAATTTTAATCGTGGCGAGAGCTCTACTAAGTCGTTATTAAGAGCATAATAACCTAATTTTTGATCAAACTATCAAAGAATTTCAAATCAAAATATAAAATAGGCATATAACATAGCATAACATAGTAACATTTGACATAAAATAAAAAAAATTTTTTTTTTTATTCAAATTGACATAACTAACTGACTATTGACATAACAAAATTATAAATTCCATATGTAAAATTACAGTAGTAAGCAAAAAGAGCTTGCTAAAAAAGCTTTTTTAAATTAGAACTTAGTAAACTGTTATGAGTACCAAAATTAAAGTCACTTCTAAATTCGGCATGTCATTACTAAAATAAAGTCGACTTTAAGAAATTTTTATAAGTAAGGCTCCTAAACTATAGCGATAGCTCTAGACACTCTAGATATTATGTGACATATAGTCGGTTGAGATACTCCAAATAGATCTGCTGTCACTGATTGAAAGCTGGCGATGCATAGTATCTTAATGTAATGAGCAATTGAATTTGTGGACAAATTGGATTATTTCTGTGACCCTCAATTTGAATATCATTTTTTATTCTGTTCAAAAGCTCACTGAACATAAATTTTGGAAGTCTAAAACGGCGTTCAAATTCGTCATCGTCGCACAAATTTTAATAATCAATTTTAGTTTTGACTTTTTTTCTTTGATTCGAGTACCTGGCAGTTCTAAAAATTCAAACAAGTCCAAGTACTCGAAACTCATTATTTAATAAAATGTTTCTATTATCAACAGAGTTCAATATAAGTAATAGTTTTATCTAATTTTTTTATTTAATTTCTTTTCACTAAAACATTTACGAAAAAGTTCAGAAATACTATTTGACAGAACACTTATGAGTACCTCGAACCACTCATAAGTTCTTGTGAGCACTCTTAAGAACGTTCGGTGAATTAGATTATGACTGTCATAAGCTGTGAGTGGTTGGTGAATACGGCCCTACGTACTCTACACACGTTTCTTTCCACAATTTTTAGTGTGTAGAATTATATATGTATGCATTTGCAAGCGAAAAATTTCACAGGACCTGAATACGTCTTAAACCGTTACGAAGACCGTGAATAAATTTTTTAAATTTGAAAATATGAATTTAAAATTTTAATAGAAATATTGCATACTTTTGGGTTTTCCTAAAAGACACAAAAGGGAAATTTCCTACCACAGACCCAAACCATCAATAGAGTGACTTTTCTTTAAAAAAAAAAATAGGAAACGGAAATAAAATAAATTCAAATCTTTGAAATGAATAAAAACCAGCAACCCAGCGATTCTTAGCTCACATCTCACATAATTGATTTTATTTCAATATTTTTTCAAACATACACTTCTAAATAAAATCGATTTTTCTATTGTATACATACCACTTTAATGAATATTTCTCAACACTTTGATGTGAAAGACTATAAATACCTAGTAATCTATATTCAATCAAGATTTCTTTTTATACAAATACATACCATAATCTCACCCATAAATTTGAATTCAAGTGGAATTTTTTCATCTTAAAAAAACATGTTATTTTATTGGTTTTTTTTTGAATAGTTTAACTCATATCGTTAGTAGAAGTGCTATCAGACCAGTAAATTGAAGAAATGTTTCAATTGAAAATGCGAATATATCATTGTTTTTTTTTGTGTACAATGTTTAGCTTAATTAAAAATAATATTTTTATTCTCTTACAAAATTTATTTGTGGCCGAAGATTAAAATTTTCTTAATATTCCACAAAAATTTCATTTCATTTATTTTAGTTTTTTTTTCTGTTATTTTCTTTTTCATACATGTGTGGTCATCATTATTATTATCATAATTATTTTATTATTAATATTACTATTTTAAGAGAACTTTTTACAATGAAACTAATTTTATTTCTGTGAATAAATTAAAAAAAAAAAAAAATTAGAAAAAAAATTGTGATAATGTATTTATGTAGGTAGAGAGAAAGAGAGAGAGAGAGAGTGTGTGAAAGAAATTATAACATAACAAAACAAATTACAATGATTTCGTTTAAAATAAAAAATGCAGAGTACTTTTATTTTTGTTTTTGAATAATGGAATTATTCAAATAAAGTGTATGCATGTATGTAAGTGCTTACATTGTGTAAAATATACACAGCTATTTTAATTTAGAAATAAATAAATTAAAAGGAAAGCAAAGAAAATAATAATCTCTCTAAAACGAATTTTCTATAAATTTGTTTTTTTTTTTTTCTTACAAACATACAATTTGAAAATAAAAACAAAATTTAATTTTATTTATCGCCTGTTGCGCATTCTCTTTCTTATATGTATGTATTTATGTTATTTTAGAATTGAATTGAATTGTATATAGATACGAATAATGTATTTATGTATGTATGCATATGTTAGATAATATGTTTTTTTTCGTATTAATTCTTTTCTTTTGCTTTTTTTTTCTCCTTTAAAAAAAATATATTATATGTATGTACTTTACAAATACAAATACAAAAAAAAAATGTATCCAAGTAGTGGATGATCTATGTATAATTATTATATTATTGTTGTGAATTGGTATTGGTTTTAATCGTAAATTGCAAAATTATTAATATATATTTATATTACTTTCATTTTTTTTTTTAAATTTTTTTTTTTTTTATTTTTTTACGTTTTTATTTAATTCTTTTTTAATTTTATAAATATTGTAATTTTGTTTGTTATCATTTTAATATTTTTAATTAATTTTTATTTTTTCTTTTCTTTTCTTTCATTTTATTTTAATATTTTTCAAAAAAGTTTATATTTTTTTTAAATATTTTTATTTATTTTTTTATTTATTTATTTTTTTTTTTTCAAACTTATTGACGATCTGTAGCGCGTAATTTCTCTTCTACAGCTTCTCGGGATGCTTCGGATAAATCAGTTGCTTGAATATATTTTTGTACACCAACCAGTGATTTTTTTAGGGCATCAAATGAGCTTGAGTACAACATCTTCTTTTTAACCTAAAATAAATAGAGAAATAATAATAATTATTATTATTGCACATATTATTCATTATGAAGTACATGTAAATAAGTAAGAATAGAAAAAAACTGTAAAAATCACTCAAAAAATACTCACTTTTGCGGTATCTGGGCACCATGACATGAGGAACAATTTTTGTTTCTTAGAACTTTCAGATGTACCCTGACATTGATGCATGTATTCAAAATCAAATAGACCATACCTACAACATTGAAAAAAAAAAAAAAGAACAAAAAAATAATAAGAAAAAGAATTAAAAGGAATATCAAATTTTGTATGCATTTGACATCTCATAGGTCAATAGTAATAATTATAAATTATCGTTTGTCTTCTTTATTTATCTTCATTTTGCAAACAACATTATTAACACAAAATGATGTAAAGTAAAAGAATTTTACTTTCACAGCTGTATATAATCAAAACTAAATATTGAACAGTTTTGATTTATGGTTAGCTGTATGCACAATCTAATATGTTTTTTAATTATTAATAATATGAATAAGTATTTTTGTATATCGCATTACATATAGTACATACATTATGTTGGTATAATCGACATGATATATGGGGTTTATCAATTGGAACGTTAGAACATTCAAAGGCCACAACGACAACACTGATTGAAAAATCAATGTCATAGTATGATTTATTATGCTCAGTATTGTGTGACAAGTGATTAACGAAAAATACAAGACACAACCGAAAATGTATGTTCGGTTCGTTGTACGTTTCGTATATTTTTTTTGATTTTGCAGGCTTGCAATGATCTTTTGAAGGCTTTATAAAGTTCAACATTCAACTGACTCCAAAACTCAATTCAACTGATTATGGTTTGCGTTGCACTTTTGTTAATTCAGCTTTATAGCAATTGAAAAAACCGATTAGATTTTGGGAAAAAATCATTTTTTCAAATGAAGCGTATTTCTGACTTTTAAAGCCAGACAAAGCTGAGAAGGACATTTAAACGATATTATTTTCAGAACGTAATGTAATCGATTGCTCTTCAAAATAATAAACAAAACCATGTAAATATTACTTGTAATTGCAGTTACCATTGTGTTTCATTTTAAAGTTCCGAAGCACTCTTATTGATAAACCCTATACACGTACATTTTATTTACAATCACATATTGTAGAATGTAGATGTATAATATATTTTTATATGTACATAAATGTATATATGTATATATACTAACCGACATTCGCCTGGACCACATTTTTGGATATCTTCCAAGAATTGATCATATTCAGCATTACGATCTCCCACAGTTTCAACATCTATTTGCTTTTCATCACGAATATAAAAAATTACATAACGATGTTTTTTATCCTTTTTAATTTCTTCGTATGTTGTCTTGCAGACATCTGATACAGTTACTCCGGATGCCTAAAATGAAAATAATAAAATGTGTATATATGTATGTGTAATATTAAATGCATTCATTATTATAATATGCCTACAGTTTAGGTGTTTAGGTACTTATTAATTATAAATTTTAAACGATAAATGCAGTATTTAATCATAAATATTTCTATATATATTTATACATATATGTACATACAGTCAAATTCCTCTAAGTCGAAATTCCTGTAATTCGAATTTTCCTCTATTTCGAATTTTACAGACATTTTTTTGCGTTCCCTTGAAATTTTCATAGTTAAATCATCCTCTAAGTCGAAATTCCTCTAAGTCAAATATTCCTCTAACTCAACATTTTTGTCAAGTTTTTGTCGATCTTTAAATTCCCTTAACTCGAATTTAAACATGAAACAGTGCTTTAAATTTCTATACATACATACATATTTGGATACATTTATTTCTAGTTAGCTTAACACTTGTTCTATGATGCAAAACATGATTAATCATGTTCACTTTTGTTTGGCTTGTATATATAGTATACAATATGCAAAAATTACAATGAAGAATCAATATCTGTTTGTTTGCGAATTCTGTAATGCAAAACATGATCATTCTGATTTAGAAAATGCCATTCAAATATTACAGAATGCTATTGAAATGACTCCTGGTGTTCCTGTTGAGGTGCATGTTAGCTTGTATAAATTAGAAATCTTTTTTAAGCAAAAAAATGTAAATTTTCAATCAAAAATAACTGATTTTTTCTCAAAATAAATTAAATAAATATGTACATATCTAAACATGTATGCCCACTGTTTTTTTTCATATACTATACATACATATTTTTCAAAAAAAAAAAAACTTATTTTTTATTTATGCCATTTTTGTAAAAATTTATCTAATAAATTGTACGAATTTTATTTATTGATTTAATCCACCTAAAATCATTTTTTTTTTTTTCAATTCCTCTAACTCAAAATTCTTCTAAAATCCCTTTAACTCGAAGTAATTTTGATGGCAGTTGACGATTCGAGTTAGAGGAATTTGACTGTATTTGGATCTATGTATGTATATTTAATTTTTCATAAATCTTTCTACAAACATACATAATATTTATGTACATACTTATATTATTAATAACATTGAAATACAAGTCGTTCAATCATTTTTAGAAAATAAAATATAAAGAGTATTTTTAGAAAACCTGCTCTTGACACCAAATTAGATAGCATCGTATATGTAATATAATTATTTTTTTAAAAAATTCTAATTCTAATTTTGCTTTGCTTATTTAAAATATATATATACATAAGCGTCATATCTCATCTCATCATACTGTAATTATGTTGGTAGATACATTTAGGGACAAAAGTGATTATATAAAATTATAAAAAAAATATTATTGGTCAATTCATATATAAAATTATAAAAAAAATATTATTGGTCAATTCAAAGTTCGTTGTTAATTTAATACATTGTAAGTATATAAATACAACGTTTTTACGCATTGAATTGTGAACGATCTTTAGTAAATTCATTGCGCATATTTCAAATATGTTAACATAAAAATTCTACATAAATATCTTTTATATAAAATTTCTTAATAAAATGTCTCAATCTCAAATTCAGAAATTTTATAACGTCACAACCAGCCGACAAGTTAATGTTGTTGAAATACAAAACTCAAAAAACAAAAATACTTAAAATACAACAGTCGTTGCAAATACAAATGAACTGTGAATTTTCCATTATATTAAAGTTTTGCTTTTATTGTTAATGCTTCCTTCTTCTAATTTTTATGAAATGAAATCAATCAATTTTTGGGTAATTTATAATAATATCTAAATTCTAAACATAAATAATCTTATAATATTATTATTTTAATAATAATAATTATATATTACAATTGACTACTAATGCGTAGACACTAGACAGACAAAATCAAATCAATTATCATTCTTCCAGCCTTCCATTCATATAAAAATGATCATTCAAAAACCCTCTGACACACGAAACTATTTCAACAATCATTCTGGCTGTCATATATTTTAGTTTTTACTGTCAACTTTAAATTATATATACATAATCTGAATATCGTAGTTTTTTTGCTGACATTTTTTTACATTACTGGAAATTTGCATTCACCATTTTCACTCGTCGCTGAATGAAGTTTCCGAAATTTCATTCGAACTCACGTAAATGAAATTAGAATGAAGATCATGGCTGAGTTCTAAAATGCATCGTTGCGGTTTAAATGCAAAGTAACTAGTTTCTAAATGTTTAAAATAAAAACGGTTACACCTGTCATGTTTCAAAATGCATTGTTAATGTATTTTTTACTCATCATTTAAGCAAACATTGCATTTTTTTATAAAATCACTTCCTAACTTCGTTTCAAAATGTCAAATTTAAAATTATGCGTTTTTGATACAATGGGTGCGTTCAGTTCCACGCAGCGATGTAAAATTTTCCATCGCTGCAATAATTTCTCTTACTGAACGGCTTCGCTGCATAATCGCTACTTTGCAGCGATGTAAATATTTTGCAGCTGAAAAACAGTTCGCTTTAAAAGTCATCGTAAACAAATTTTGACATATAAAAAAATATATTATATGTATAATATATATATTTTTTTTATATTTTGACATAACAACAGACAAAGCCAACTATCAACTGTTTGCAGCGGGTTTTTCCGCTGTAAACAGTTCAGTAAATTGTATATAGCGATTATCTAAACATCGCTGCATTTTCATCGCTGACTTGCATCGCTGCATTGAACTGAATGCACCCAATGTAATAATGATACGCATCATATTTACATTACTACGGTAATACTACCGCATCGATGCTTATTTTTTACATTTTAGAACTCAGCCCATATTTTAATTTAATTTTAAGTGACAGATGGCAAATGAATGATCATTCGCAACGAATTATAATTGTTTTGCATTTCGAAATACGAAATTCAGTGGTATAATAATTATTGCCCTCATTGTACTCGCCGCACATACATAAATACCTAAGCTACTGTATTGGTGTGCACGATACAAAACATTTTTTTTTTCATGGTAAAATTCATTGATATTACCATTTTTAAGCAGAAATTAAATTTCTTACGTATTTTACAGTAAATTTCTGGTTATACATGACAACACAGCTGTTGCACATAATTAAAAAAATTTATTGAATTTTAAACTTAAATTTGTACATATGTACATATTTTTTTATGTAAAAATTTACATTCGTATCATTTTATTAATTCATTGAGAATAATTTGCGTGTGCAATTTTATTTTAATTTTATACAAAATTCAATTTTTATTCATTTTTTATGTAAGTAAATGCATTAATTAATTAAAAAATAAAATGAAGTAATTGGTAGCTGTGTTGGTAGGTATGTACCATCCTCTTAGATATTACACTTACGTAATTATATAATTCTTTTTTACAGATATTTTATTAATTTTTGTGAATTATTTTTACCGTACCAGCAGAAATATACTAAAGTATGGTAGAAAGTAAAGTTAAAGCAAGGCAAAAAAAAAAAAAAAAATGATAAATTGTTACCTAGTTGTTACTACACAATAGAGTATGTATTTCATTTTGTATGGACTCTTATTATGATAATTTTCATCCAACGATTTTATTACAGCAATAATTATGATAAAATGAAAATTATTGCAGTAGTGAAAATCGTGTAACATTTATCTTACATGTTTTGCATATTTTTGATGATTTTTTGTATCTTGAGGAGTTTATTGAAATTGACAAAAAAATGTATTACAACAGTAACCAGTAGTGTCAATTCAATACAAGCTCAAGATTTATAATAAAAAAAATTTTTTTTTCTCTCAGCTCTATAATAAATTTCTAATAGCAATCAATTTAACTATTAAAATTGTATGTTTTAAAGCTGTTATACATATATGTTATGTACCTGGCTATGCCTTTATATACATATTTATGTATCTATTTATCAATAAATTAGATGTAAATGAACGATTTTCTTATAACATAATGCAATCAGAGGAAACTGATTCTTCATAGTAGATGTTTTATATTTAAAGTAGATATTTTTATTTTTTATTTTAAATAAATCTCTTTAAACTTTAAATAATTATGTACTACGAACATGTATGTACTACTAAAGTTAGTATGTGGTGATATATGTACTATTTATACATAAATCTAAAAATAATGAAATTTACTAAAAAGAAATCACATTAACTAAAAATATCTGCATAAAATTGAAAGTAAATAAATTCACTGAACCATGTCTGTACAGTGTACTGTGTAGTCTGTGGTGTTATATGCCGTCTGATGCTATGCTGCTATACTTTTATTCTACTATGCATGTATTTATAGTGGTGAATGATGCTACTAAATGATAATTATCTAAAATTAGTCATTTATTTCATACATAGCTATTCGTTCGTATATTGCACTATCACCACACACTATCAAATAATTCATTTCATTCGCTATATATGAACCTACATATTTGCATATAGTAAATAGTAAGCATTAAGTTGAATAATTGTGGTGTTGTAATTATGTATGTATGTCTCTTTTTTATTTGTTTTTTTTTTTTACAAATTTTTTAATTAAAAAAGTGAATTTTATTTTTTCTTATTTTTGAATCGACTGTGCTGTGGCCAACACACAAAGATTAAAATTAAATTAAATCAAAAACAAAAAAACAATCAAAAGTTATGTAGCAAAACATTATCTGCCGTTTATCTGCTGTTACATTATTGCTATTGCTACTGCAACTGCATTTATTATTCGTCATCACATTCACATCATCATATACCTACTACATATACATACTTGTAATATTAGAGAGGTCGAAATAAATTATAAATAGGTACATTCAATTTTATAGTAATGAAATGAGTCATCACATTCACATCACATCATAATAATGACGTGTATGTGTATATATGTACTCTTGAAAAACACTTCCTCAGTGTAATTTTTTTTTGTAGGTATTTTGTATTTTTTTGTTTTTAAAGGATTCATGAACAATTTTAATTCTGTTTTTTAATATTTTTATTGTTTCATTTATTATTATTATTTTTAAGTAATATTAATATGGTTTAGAATTGCGAGTATACGTTAGACCACGATTGAAAACACTAGCCCTCTTTCATTCATATTTCAGTTGCACACAACACAATACAAATAAATGAGAAGTGCACTCATCAGTATGCGCCTTCTTTTAAAATTTTATAAAAAATTTGCAATTGTTGTATTTTTTTTTTTCATTTTAAATTTTCTGAATTTGTCAAAACGATTGAGAGAAAAAAATATTAAAGAGGCTTATCCACATCTTTATCGCCTTAGCTATCAACCTTATCAACAATTCAACACACAACTTAAAACATGCAATTTTATGATGCAGTAGATTGAAGTATAAGCGTAATATTTGTTCTGCACTTCAGCTTTTTTTTTTTTTTGCTTTACTTTACATTTAAATCAATAGAACAAAGAGAGAGAGAGGGAGTATGTATAAAATGATAGTGCAGTAAAAGTAATATAAAGATCAATTGCATGATGCATGAATTACCAGCAGAGAATAAAAAAATTAATAAACTATAATAATAATGGATGGTTTAAGAACAGCTCTAAACTTTTTTTTTCTTATTAAGTATTTCGATTTTTATTATTTATTTTTATTGTTATTCAATTAGCTAGGTACCTACCTATAATAATACAATTTATTTTGATTTAAGCTTTGTGAGTTGTGACTAATTTTACTTTTAACTGATTGTTTTGTTGTATGAAACACGAGAGGAAATCCCCCGACAATACCATATATGGACATATATACGTATACGCGAATTATTTATACATACATACGTACATACATAATATGTATCTATTAATAAAAATTCATATTTTCATATTATAATGTATGGTATGGTTATGGTGAAGTGGATGTGGAATCATATTTTTTTATTTTTATTTCTCGTCTCTCTAATAAATAAATTTTTACTCAATTTTTCTAGTATCTAAATCTATCTACATGTATCAGCCTATTCTGATACTCTACACTCTATACAGTTTTATGAATTTATGATGAAAGCTATGAATTAAAAAAAATATATTTTTAATTATTTTAAGAAGCTTTTTATCAAAAACAAAAATTTATATTATTAGTGTCTGACTGGCTAGTTATAACTGTTACTGAAAAAGTGAAAATGTTTTATGATTGCAATAGATCAGATCATTGAAAAAATTTTCCTTTACTGCAACACATAGATGGGTTACTTTACTTATTGGAAAATGAACGAAATACGACGAAATCTTTCATTTATTTGTACAATTAATTGAATTAATATCTGAATAGAAATTTGAATTAAAAAATGAAATTAATTTTTAAAATAAAATTTTTAAACAAAATGGAAGATATTTTTATCAACAAAAAAAAAAAATTGATTTAAAACAAATATCGTCACCGATATATTTCGGTCGTTTGTTGTATGTATATAGTAGGTATATCTATCTAATCTAATCTAATTCTAGAGGTAATATTTATTAAAAAATTTAAAAGAAATTTTTATTTTTTTTAATTTTTATTTTTTTTTTTCTTTTCGCTAGAATAAACATTCGAATTCGAAATAGAATTATAAGAAAATTTTTTTAAAATATAATATACATTATGTAGGTATAATATAAAAATAATGTGTCTGCACAAACAGAGTTCGTTCATACAATCATATAATCTAAGTATATATACACATACAATACGAATACATTTAGAAGAAATTTGTTATTTTGGGATTTTACCAAAAATATGATTTTTTTTTCATTCATTTTTCCTGTGTTTAATAAACACATTTCTATTTTTAGGACTATACAAAATACAAAAAATATTTTATTTTTCTTCAATAATAACGATGATGTTTAGTGTATAAGAAGAAAAATAATTATAAAGAAATATAAACGAATTTCATAAAATTATGTAGTACATTATAACCTAATATTAGATCAAATCAAACAAAACACATGGTCACTAAAAATTAAGAGGAAAAAAATGACGGACAATGATCGTTGATATCTAGCGCTCGATATAGTAAAATAATTAACCATTCATTAGCATTACACCCCAAAAATTTTTTTTTCTTTGAACGTTTATGTAGGTACCTACGCAAGTACATATTCTTGAGCTATTTATTATATTAAATGCTTGTATTTTTTCCGTTATTTTTATTTTAAAAAAATATATACATAGGTAGGAAATTATATATACATATAATATACCTACCTATAGGTATATTTTTTTTTGACTTTCTATTTTAAATAATGGACAAAATAATTTTTAATTTATCTGTAAAGAAAGAAAAATTATTGCATATTAAATAAAGGTATCTACATACCTATCTAATGGAAATTTATTTGAAGTGTACCTACCTAGGTAATATTAATTATTTATTTTTTAATTGCCTAAGGACGATATGATAATGACAATAAATTTTTACTTACGTAGGAATTTACTATCATTTTAAGACATTTTCGGTCTTATATTATTTATAGCATTTTCTAAAAATAAAATTATTTACATTTTACAGTATGATTCTGATTCTGGCAATAATTGCTTTGCTATTGCTACTGATGATGATAAATGATATTGATTATGTGGTGTGGTGATTCATTATCTATTCGATTGAAATTGAAATAATGTAAATAGGTACTTATTCATTTTTAAATGAAAATTTTATGTAAATGGGTAGCGAAATTTTAAAATGGAGTGATATGGATATAAAATTTTGTTAGATTAGATAGGTGTATACATATGCATGTACAGGGCAAATAATAAAAATGCGAATTTTTTTGTACATTAATTAAAAAAATAAAATTATTTATCAATATTGATGAAAAATTCGACTGTATGATTACATATGACATGCTTTGCTGTCTTAAATGTGATGAACAGATTACGATTACAGGAAGAGTATGTAATTTTTTTTTCGCTGTCTGATAAATTTGACTCTATTCTATATATACTGTCTATATACCTATCTAGTTAGAAATATAGCAGTAGATTTATATTGTTTTTGTTGATGATGAGGAATCGTAATGTCGTCATTGGTTAAAAAAAATTTTTTTTTCGATTAATGTGTGTAATATATGGTAATATGATGTGAGGTGAGTTCAAAAATATAAATGTGTATGAAACGCGCACTACTACATTCCAAGCATAAAGTCATCGTCCAAAGATTTTTCGTGTGTATTGTACGTATGAATATAGAAAAGTAATAGCGTATTTTATACACAATTTTACTATACTATACACCACCCGTACACATTTTATTTATATTATATGTATATACATCGTTCGACTCGACTCGACTCGACGTCATCATTTCTCAAGTATTTTAAGATGGAGTTTTATATGTATGTGCAGTAGACAGAATAGAATAGAATATATTGCTGCTTCTTGCCTACAAAAGAGCCCCCATATATGGAGTGAATTCTTATTGAAAATTTCCTCCAGCCACCACAGATATAGTAGGTGGCAAAAGCAGCTAGTATGTTATGTATAATTTTTTAATTTTAGGGAGATTTTTTTCTAAAAATGCGTTACTACAAAGGTTCAAATGTTCAAAAAACTAATTTGAAAATTTAACTAAGAGAAAAAAATCTGTAATACAATTTCCAAAATATTTGAATTTTAACGAGAAATTTATTCAGACTATGCTTTTCCAGACATTGAAATTTGAATTTAAAAGAAACGTGTAGCAAGCAAATAGGAATAATGTATATAAAAATCGGCAAATGGAACGATTAACCACCATACATGATGATGAAGATTTTGTATTTTTGTATCGCATCGCATATAAACGCAAGCATACAAATTCTCAACTTATTATTTTATGTGTGTGTTCGCCATTCCGATTTCCGAGTATAAATATATAAATACATATTATATGTACATATGTGCATATATATATATTTTTCATTAATTTACATAAAGACACAATTATATAGATTTCTGCTAATGAATGAGTGTGAATGAATTGCACACACTATATATGTATGTATATAAATAATTACATATGTATGGATATTTAAGAATATTTTCAAAATACATATTCACAATTCTCATATTACTTTCTTATATTTCCTAGAAAATTTTGATTTTGAGTAAAATTATTTTTGAATTATTTTTCTACATTTTAATTTGCAGAAATTTATTTGTTATAAATTCATTTAATCATGAACATACACATACACATACATAAATATATACATAATTACAAAATTTAGTTAAAAAAAAGCTGGAAAAATTTAATAGCAGCCGTGTCGAGTATGTACTCTGCTGTACTGTGTGACTGTGTCTACATTTCTACAAGCAAGAAGAGCATAGCCGGCATTTTGATAGCTACATTTTCATATATGTATATACATATGTGTACATGTGTGAATAAACTCTCATAAATTCAAATTTACAATACATACAAAATTATATTTATGTGCATTTTCCTGTCCATATAAGGAATTTTTTCTTTAAAATGCACAATTTTCATTTTTTTATTATTCATCATTAAATCCATACTTATCTAGATTTGAATTTGATTCAAATATAACTTCATCTTATTTCTTTAAATGAAATTCTGCTTGAATTTTTAATTAATGTAAAAAATATTTTTTTTTAGAAAAACAAAATTTATAAATTGTAATTTTTAAACATACCATTTTATTGTTCAATGAATATTTCCTTTATTTTATCAATAAATACTGAAATTCCTTGAATAAAATATTTATTCAATATTTTGTAATCCAAACACTATTGTTTCAGTTTTTTTTTTTTGACTGGTTATTTTTTTTAACGTGAACTTCTCCACACGCGTATATAAACTATTTATATATATATATGGGTATAAATGTGGTTAACCGACACGAATAATTTTACAGAAAACCTTTTCCTTTTTTTTAGTTTTCCACTTTTTCCGACACAAGAATTTATCTAAAAAAAAATATTACTATGAATAAACCTAGTTTTACTTATTTTAATTTCCTTTTATTTTACTTTTCTGTCACTTAGACACTTAGCTATAGATGGTAATTATTGAATAAATTTATTAACTACTTGCAGTTTATAAGATTTCAAAATTATATATATAATAAATCACTCAACCAGACGTATTAAACTTCAAACAACTTCGACATCGACTATCTATCTATCTATCTATTTATTTATGAAAAATTGAAAATTAATTACTACACTTTACCAGTGTTCACGTTCAGTCAGTTCAAATCAAATATCAAACATCAAACTTCAATCAAACTTCTGTTTCTGTTTCCATCCATTGTTTTCAATTCCACTTAAACTTCAGCTTCAGCAGTGAATCATCTATATATAAATAATATACATAAAGGCCAAAACCAAATGCATACCTCAAGACTCATACCTCATACTTCAAAAAGTGTACTTCAAGACTCTGAATCTTAGCAAAACCAAATGCTTACCTCAGCTTCAAACTGTTGCCAATATTATGAAAACAAAAATTATATACATGTAAATATAATATACAGTGGTTACCAAAATTATTTGTAAGTAACAAAGTTTTTTTTTCTTTTTGTCCCTCTTCAAGCTCTATTTTGTACAATTCCTTAATTATTTTTCTTCAGGACTTAATATAGAATGGTATTTCTGTGAACTTTACACTTTTTAACTAAATCTTTTAAACAATAACAGGAATGCCATTTGTTATATTCAGCAACTATAGCAGCTCTTTTTTCTATCGATAATTCACTTTTTCGTTGCATTTTTACTTCCAATACTCACTAAACGCACTTGAAAATTAAATTAAATGAATTATTTTCATCTTAGCATTCGTATTATTAACCAAAATCAATAAATAAATAATTCAAGTTACTCCTCAGAACACTACATATACATACAAATAATTTTCGTCAGCACTGTATAATCTTTGTACATATATTACAAATAAAAATGATAGATGTCAAGAAGCATATTTTGCATTATAGATGTTGGCATTATTGTTACCTCAGACTCAAAATTCTAAATTTTCAGAATCTTGGACTCAGCTTCATTTGCGGCTGAAGTCGTGAAGTATGCATTTGGATTGCTTCAATACATTTTCATTTATCAGAATCAATTTTGACATTTAAATTTTGAGGTATGAGTCTTGAGGTATGCATTTGGTTTTGGCCTTAATGCTATACATTATTAATGCTATAGAAATCCAAAAACGCACGGAATAAAGTACACGACGTTGTTAACGTTACAATTTACAGCGGTATGAATATAAATGGTATGCGTATGACGGTATGATGGCGAAACGAACTATTAAAAATGCTGAATAGTGAATAAATACTGGCTACTGGTGAATACTGAATACACTGATTTTGTTCCAATCCAACTTCAATCCTAACCAATTTAATTGCATATTTTCTTTTCCTTTTTATTCGTTTCATTTATTAACAGATGCCACATACCACATACCACTAACCACACACACATTAGTTGTCCTTGTCATTCTCCCAGTCTAACCTACCTAACTACCTACTCTACTCTACCTAAACCTAACCTGTTCAATGAAAACTGGAAATTTAAAAAAAATCACTAATTCCATTTTTCATTATTCCATCCACATTTGTTCCAACATTCATATAATATGAATTTTAAATTTAACACACTATAAAATATTGTAATAAATAAAAATATAATATCAATAAAAATAAAATAACTGATTTGTTACCCAAATCTTAATTAATCATCTTCATCTAGTACTCTCATCTTTTCTAAATTTATGTATTCGTATATCTCATGCATTACCAATCATTTTATTTCAGATATGTAACGTATCACACCATTAATTTATTATTATTAGTCAGTTTCGAATAGGAATTTTAGGAAAATAAAAATCAATACTTGATTTTACTGCCATCTTTATTCTATATTTGTTTATTTGTTAAGTCGAAATAAAAGGAATATTTATTATACTTTATGCAAACTTTAGGACAGGCACAGGATGTCTAAATTAAAATACAATATTTTTTTCTTATTTAATTTATTTGTATTCATTTACGAATAATTTATTAAAAGTACACAATTTTCCATACTTATTTAATGTATGTAATTACATATACAATTATTATATTTAATATTTTACTTCACTTCATTTTAATAAATATGTCATTCTAATTCCTGACTAATGTATTTATTCAATAAATGTACTACCAAAAATTATTACAAACTATTATTTAAAACGAATACATTATGTATATATAATTCAAATTAGAAAAGAAACAGAAAGAAAATATATAACCAAAATACTAGAATAGTACCTATTTTATGCATTTCTTTCAAGCTTAATTAATGTATGCATACAATATTTTTTTAAATTAACTAAACTTAAACTAAACAACGTACATAATCTGAACTGAATTTTTTTATAATATTTATTTACTAATTTATTTTACAATTAAAATTATATTCTGTAAACAGTATTGTTGCGATATACGATCTATATGGGTTTATTAATAACTAGAACTAGTTTTTTATACTTTTTCATATGCACACATAATTATGTAAATACATACATACATTACACAATATGATTTATATTATGTATATTTTATTTATATAATACATTAAAGTATTACTTTAAATGTATTATATATTTTCAAAAAACAGCTAAATTATTCGCCAATTTTATGCATATTAGAATGAGTATATAGTATATAGGTATGTATTTCGTTTCTTTTCTATTCAATTACACAATTAGATTTTTAATAATTATTTCTTAACTTTTAATTAATTACTTTTAATAATTATTTAAGTAATTACCAATTAAATTGAATTATTTATACAATTATTTATTATTTGAAGCTAAATTAAACCTCTTTTCTTTTTGTAATCTTCTAAATTGAGTGAACGTTTTGGTGCCGCATCGTTGGCTTTTGCGACTGGTTTAGGGACAACATTTACCGGATTAACTAGAATCATAATAAAAAATACATTTCATTTTTTACATAAAAATAATGTAGTTATTTAAAGAATTCATTATTCAATTTTACCTGGTAATGGAACGTCAAGATCAATTTCGAAATCATGCAATGAATACAAATTATATTCACTCGTTTTTGGTTTCTTTTCATCTTCACCAAGTTTTCGTCGGCTTGGTGGTGGTGGAGGTTGTGGAGCTAATTGTTTAGGTTCATCTTTATCATTATTTCTATCACCTCCTTTGAAATTCATTCTTGGCATTGTTGATCTCCTGGTGAATGGATCGTCGATTTTAACACCTTTTGTAGCACGAATTTCTTCTAAAATTGCCTTTTCAGCTTCCTCAACATTCCTTTTACGATTTCTATCATTTATATAAGAAATAAGACTAATACTACTTGATCTTCTTTTATCTAGTTCGGATGCACGATTTTCCAATTCTTCAATTTGAATACTCAATTCTCTTGCAGTAGAATCATCTCCTCGTAACAAAGCAGCATCTCGTTCTTTCATTAAAATCGTTTTCTTCATTGCATAATTTGTTGGACGTTGCCTAAAACGATTTTTTTCTTCAATGATTTTTTCAACATCTTCTTCTTTGAATTCATATTCTACAGCTTCACGAATATCTTTCTGTTTTTGTTCTAAAATATCAACAGTCGGCATCGGTACATTTGATATTAAGCAAATTTCTTTCCATTTCTCGTATTCACTTTCAGTAAAATCTTGATTAGATATAAATTCAAGTCTAAATACCCTCTCTTGATTTCCATGCTTCAATTTCAAGCCTTTATTCGTTCTTGTTTTACCAAGAAGATAGATTTTTGCTGTTTCTACGACCCCAACAATTTCTGCAACTCGATATACTGGCTTGCTACCATTGTTACCAATACTGATTCGTACGAAACTATTCATAACAGTTTTCTCAAAAATCGGTAGATTAATAAAACGTTCCATTTTATGTCTTGACAAACGTAATTTGTTCAATTCTTCTCTGGTTGTTATATAAACTGGTTTCTTTTCAATTTTTACTTCATCCTCAGATTCACTGGACGATTTACTGCTGCTAGCTGCCGACCGTCTAGCAGGAGATCGTTTTTCTTCTTCTTCGCTGTCACTACTACCAGAATCATCTGAGTATATATCAGATGCTTTTAGTTTTATGGAAGATTTACCACCAGAAACACTTTCTAACTCCTCTTTTTCTTCTTCGCGTTCACGTTCTGCTTGTCGTTTAGCTTCTTCCTCCTCTGTATGGAAAAATAGTAATATGTATTATGTAGTCCGATGTAACCCAGCATTTGTATCAAAAATTAAATTGGTCCCATTTTATCATTAATAACTCGTGTCGTAAATCATATTTTTTTTAAATTAAAATTATAACAAAATTAAATTTATTTTTTGTTTTATAATAGGCACACACTGTTTCGAGCTAGTTTAGAAGTTAGCAATAATTTATTTATCAATCACTATCAGTATCAGAACTCTTATCTCCAAATCTGTCTGTACTCTGTACCGTACGTACAAGTCAATGTTGCCAATCTTTGAAGAATTCCTCAAAATTTGAGGATTTTGAATATTTTTGAGGAATGCTTTGAGGATTTCATTGATTGAGGAATTTTGAGGAATTTATGAATTTCAAATTTTGTCTGATAAAAATAGTTAATGAAAATAATTTTGCTTAACTAAGTTAGTTATTTTATTAATATTATTGTAATCACACTTGTTTACAACAAAATTCGAAACAGTTTTCATCACTTTTTTATTAGTATTTTCTTTATGAAAAACAGAATGGCCTCATATAGTGTGTATTAAGTGTTTGTAGTCCATTTGGCTGCTTCCAAAGCATGTATTAAACTTCCTAAATCATTGGAAGATCCTTTAAGAAATTTAGGATTTCATTTTAATATTTAATACATTATAATACAAGACAAGAATCTCAAGAATTTCAGCAATTTTACAATGTAGAGGCACACAAAATTCTTTCGCCAGCTGTAACACGTTGACTTTCATTAAAAAATTGTGTTGATCGTATTCTAGAACAATATGAAGCATTAAATTCATATTTACGGCTAAGTGTTTTCGAAGATCATTCAAAAACTACGGAATATATGCTTGAAACAATGGACAATAAGTTAACCAAAGTTTACCTTGAATTTATTTTTGCTTTGAGGAATTGCGTTAAAAAATTAGGAATTTGGAGCTGCATGTGAGGAATAATCAAATTTGAGATTGACAACGCTGGTACAAGTACAATTATTACAGTTTTTAGTTTAGTATTAGTACTAAACATAAATCTTCTCAATGAGTCAATGCTCATTTTTAAATTCAAGTATTATTGGCCCCTTATAAAGTAAAGGGGCCTTCCAAAAATTCCGTTCGGTTATATAACCGGACGGGGGTTAATCATAATAGTGGGTGTCAGCATCAATGCCCTCACTTTTCGTTCATTGGACATTTATGCTCCCCAAGACAAGGAAGAATTAACACACCTTTGTTCTATACATATGAACAAAAAGTTAACATTTACGGTCGCGAATTATATTCAACGAAAATTTTAAAAACTCTTTATTATTTCTACAATGTTAAACTTTAGTTGCTTTTGCTTTGATGCTTTCAAACTTTCAAATTACAAGCTTCATTTCATCAACTTTAAATCAAATTACATATGTAAATGGATTACCACCGCTTACCAAACATGAAAAAGATCATAAACAGCATAAAAAGACGACAGACGTTCATCAATCTTGCAAATTTTTACCAATCTTGACTAAAATTTATTATAAGCTTAAATTAATTAACATTATTTGATGTTTGCAAGATACAAGCTGATTCCAAATGAATATTATAAAAAAGCAAGTGCAAATTTACTTACAAATTTATAGATAAATTCCGTTCATTTTATTCGAAATTTTCAAAATAAAACAGACTTACCTCGTTTTGCTTTCCCTTCACGTTTGGCTTTTAATAATGCCATGGCATTACTTCTCTTATCATCCGTTTTATTCATTTCCACATTCTTCTTACGCTCTTTTGAACGTTCCTTAGGATCAAAGTATTCTGGCATTATTGTTGGAGCTTCTTCCTTTTTCTCTGGAACCGAAAATGTTGGTTCAGGAACAGTTACTGTTGGAGTAACTGGCTTCGGAAGAGGTTTAGGAATGATCGGTGGTGCTGATGTTGTTACAATTTGTTTTTCTTTCTCTTTTTCCTTTTCCTTTTTCTTTTCTTTTTTCTTCTTTTTGTCTTTTTTTGTTTTATCCTTTGCCTTTTCACCACGCCTGGCAAGTTTTAATTTCCTTTCAATTTCCCAACGTGTTCGCATTACATCACGCCTTTCTATTCTTTTGAAAATTTCAGTTTCACGTTCTTTTTCAGATAAAGCATTAAGTCTTGCTCTATCTTCCTCATCACCCATTAAATTTTCATCATAACCATCATCAAATTCAGAATCAGAACTTGAAGAAGCACTATCATCGTCATCATCATCATCATCAGACGATACTTCACCTTCTTCCAGTTCTGAATGATGACCTTTATCATTTAATTCTCCAGATTTTTCTACGGATTGCTTTTCTCCAGCATCATGAGCGACCATTGTACTAGAAGTAATATCCATATTTTCATTTTTTTGATCTTCAACATTCACATTATCAACACTGTCCCAATCATCTTCATTGTCACTCGATTCCGACGAACTTTTATTGACCTTTTTTGTACGTTTTTTCTTTTTAGTTGGACCATTTCCTTTGTTATTTTCCCAATCTGAGTCAGAATCTGAAAATGCTTTTGATTGTTGTTGTGCATTATTGCTACTGTCAGATCTCTTCCTTTTATTAGCTAATGAAAGAAGTTCCTGAAATTTTTTATTTTTATTAATTTCCAAAACTAACAATTCGATTTTTCATTATGAAACATTAAATGATTTTTAATGCGTAATTTTTTAATTAAATTCATATAATTTTTATTATTCAATATATGTGTATAACATCATTTAAAATATTAAATAATGGAGTGTCGAAAAAATTGTCTTACCGAATCAAAATCTGAACCTGATTCACTGCTACTTCCTTCTGTATCTATTAAAGTCTGGTTTTTCTTTTTGCCCATCTTTTTCAAGGTAAAAAAATAACAAAAATCGTCACAAAATTAATAAATTATTAATTAATAAACTACATCAGACTGTTTTAAATTAATTATTCTAATTGAATTAATTTAAAAACTTTGTCTTCCATTTTTACAAATTATTTTAACACAACATTAATGAATTTAAATGTATTTCTTACTTCATCTGTCGTCAAGTTTAGCGTTTTATTTTAAATTTTATTTTTATATGTATATGGAAAAATGCTAATTACTAATTACTACTCCACTAATGCCAATTGCAAAAATGCCAATCCAATATGCATGCAATATGCCAAAGCAAACAACCAATATTCACTTCCACTTCCACTTACTAAACTAAAAAAGTAACCAATCGACTACACCTACATACATACAAATCCAACACAACCACACATCAATAGCTAACTATGCGTATACCGTATACATATTTTATACATTTATGGCTTGAACAGAATTGCGACCATCGACCAAAAATTCGCTTGTCAAAATTTTAAAAACCCTTATTCCTTATGTACATGCACAAAATTACGACCATCAACCATAACCGATTTTTGGTCGATGGTCGAAATAGAGCTAATTTCTAATTTTTTGGTTTGGTTGCAGTACTGCCAATATTTTCAATTTTATTTTAGTATGTATCGTATAATGTTGTCTGCCTTGCTTGTCATTTCAATTTTCATTTTTCTTCAACTGTTTACTATTTGAATTTATGTCAGTTTAATTTTAAATATAATTTTTCTGTTTGTGGTATAAATTGAGGAATTTATTTTTAATCTAGTGGAGGAAAATTTTATATATAAATATTATATTATTTTAATTACTTTTACCACTTGATTATGCATAATAAGTTTTTTTTTATAAATATAAAAATTTAATTTAAAATTCTGCATTCTGCTTTCGTTTTCGTTTTTTACATATACATATGTATTTCTCTTTTAGAATTGACATTTCAGAATTTCGCTATGGTCCTAATTGTGTTCAATTTTTTTTTTTTGGTCTTGGCCGACCAATATTTGTTCATGGTCGATGGTCGATGGTCGCAATTATGTTCAAGGCATTAGAATCATATATTACATTATTAGTATTACATATATTATATTACCAATTATATGCACCAATTATATGTACCAATAATATGCCAAAAGTATACAAAACAATTCCAACTCCAAGTACGCCAAAGTACGCCAAGTACCAAATACCAATACCAAAAGCTTAGAGCCTACAGTCTACTATTTTAAAAATTACCACTTTGAAAATAATAAAAAATCTTAGGCTGGTATTCACCAACCAAGATTATCTTTTATCTCAACTTGGATAAAACACTAGGACTGATCACGAATGGCGATAAAATCGCCAATCGCCAAAATTGAGGCGAAGCGAGAAGATAAAATGTTTGCATCACGTAAAGCAATCGTCTCGCCCAAATATCAGTACCATGCGTAACGTGTAATATTATGTATTTCGAACTGACATTAATGTCAAAAAATGATTTAAATTTTATTTTGGCATAATTATTGTAAAAGCTAATAGTTGTATAAACATTATTGTAAACTATTTGTAAAGATATTTTTTGTTAAATAGAATTATATATCGTCGAATTCTCTTTAAATGGATAGCACACTGTGAGTTTTAATTTTAAAAGATAACAAATTTTAAAACAATCTTATATTTTTAATTTTAGAAAAAAATTTAGAGTTTCTAAAGATATTTTTGTGGAAATTTTAAGTGAAATTGATGCCCATTGTCATAGAATTTGCCTTTTGCAAATTCTTTATTAGTCGTCATGAATTCGACGAGTTTTTTTATTGCTCCTTTTCCAAAATTTTAATTCTTTAAAAATAATTTATATTATTTTATATTTATTTTAAATTTAATTTATAAATAAAAATACATACATTTTTATTTTTTATAATACACCACTGATTCGAAGCACAAACAAATTAAATGGAAATTTAACTTCAAATATCAGCTAGGCGATACCAATTATTTGATCGCCTGAAATTGGCGATAAAATCGCCTAAAATGAACGATTATCGCCAATCGTGATACAAAAATTTGGCAGGCGAGGCGATTGACGATTTTATCGCCATTCGTGATCAGGCCTACTATTTGGGTTATTAGTGGTATTATAAATAACTTTGTTATTAACAGCAACAGCACACCACTCACATATAATCATCACATCACATAACCTCTTTTTCATTTTGTAATATAAAAATACAATCAGCTGACATGTTTGACACACATGTTTAACCCGAAAACGAAGTTCGAAAACAAATTTTATTCAGGTTAATGAATAACCTGAAATTTTACCCGGCTAAAATATAATTTAGTTAAGCTAATCTGACACATTATATGCAATGTAAAAGGAAAAATGAAGAGAATAAGAATTTGTTTATTGTTATTTTAAATAAAGTTTTCTATGTATAGTATACGTAATAACGATGTTTTGGTATTACGTAATAACGATATATTTGAGTTTTTATTTTTAGCCCTATTTAAGCAATATTTTTCTTCCAATCTAGTCGTCAGTCAAAATATTTTCTGGCAACACTGGGTGGTGCGGTACATCTTTCGTGTAAAATGTAAATTATTATTATTTATTTAAGAGGGTGGTCAGATAAACTGCCTCGCAACCGCCCACACTACGACCCTCGTGTAAAATGTAAATAATTAACGAACGTATCAATATTTTGGATTTACTTGGCAAAATAATAATTACAAATTACAATTAGAAAAAAATGGAATTAATTTAATATTCTTTACATTATTTTTATTTTATTTTTATTTACGATCGAAAGCGTACATGACATAAGTAAGATAAACCATGACCTCATTTTGTGAAATTCGTATTGCTTATGTTTAGTATGTTATCAATGTTATTATAGTTAACCAAATGTGACGTTTTAAAATTCGTTATTATTTCTCATGTTACCCATGTCAGCTATGTCAATTATAGTTCCCCCTTTACATGTAATTTGATTTTCGATAACTCTGTATCATGTCCAACAACTATTTAATAACGAAAAACGCCAAAAGTTATTACTTTAGAATTTGGTAACAAATAAAAGGAAAGAAAATGAATGAGGGAAGCTGTCAAAATTTGAAGTTTATTTAACGTTAGTTAGCCGTCATTCATTACTCACATTGTCATCTCATGTCACATTCACTAATAATACAGCATAGAAAATATTGGTGATTTTAAAAATAAACAGATTTTTATTAAAATCAAATATTAAGCACGAACAATGAATATTTTAAATTTCATATAAAACACATTCGTAATAAATCTAAATGTTGTCGATTTAATATCAAAGTAACCAAAAAACTCATAAAATATTTTGAATTAAAGAAAAAATTGTGTATATGAAAACACCCACTTATTTCATAATGGGTTTTTGCTTATATTTTCATAGTAAAATACCAAAATTAAATCCCTAGTTCTAGTTATGTATATTTTTTGTTCATTTATAAATAAGAAATTAGTGATAAATTCTTATTATATTTAAATAAAATGTACTAAATGTTTGATAAGAGGACGTGCGAATCGAAACGAAGTTAAAAATTGAAAGGGAATAATTCGTTCATAAATAAAACGCTACACATATTTCAAATTCAAATTAAACATAATTCTCTTTATTATTATTTACTTATTTAATTTGTTTGATTTACATATTTTGTTTACAAGTCCAATCTACATACTTTGTATTTTATTTTATGTTTACAAAATAAAAGCAATTAAAATTCCACGAAAAATTCTGTATGAGAAGTCAAACAACTTATAGAATAAATTCAATTATTTTATGTAAATATCTTTTTGTGTAATGTTTTCGACCGGTCTTCCTTGTAATTTACCATTCCCTAGTTGTTTGGGTATGCCAAAAGATAGTGGAAGTGACGAATTACTTCCAACTAATATGGGAAATCGTGAACCAGTAATATTAAATGTTTATGATATGGTATGATATATAAATTAAAAAAATGTCAATGTAAATAATAAATTAAATGTTAAAAAATATTTTGTTTTTTTTTTAAGTATTGGATAAATGAATACACGACATCACTTGGTTTAGGAGTATTTCATTCTGGCGTTGAAGTATTTGGAACAGAATTTGCATATGGTGGACATCCATTTCCGTTTACTGGAGTTTTTGAAATAACGCCGAGAGATCATGATGAATTGGGTGAACAATTTCGATTTCGGCAAAGTATACAAATCGGTTGCACAGATTTTACATATGAAGATGTACGAAAAATAGTAGATGAATTAGGTAATCAGTTCCGTGGTGATCGTTATCATCTAATGAATAATAATTGTAATCATTTTTCTAGTGCTTTAACACAGGTAAATTATTCACATTATGATGAATACATCAATTATGAATATTTTAATTACGATTCAATACATTTTTAGATTGTATGTGGCCAAGAAATTCCAAGTTGGGTTAATCGATTAGCTCATTTTAGTTCATGTGTGCCATTTTTACAAAGATGTTTACCAAAGTATTTATATTTTATTTTCTTAATTTTTTATTTAATTTTTACATAATGATTGTATTGATTTGCATTTTTATTTATAGAGAATGGCTAACACCAAATGCCTTACAACAGTCAATCACAGCAATTCAAGATCGTGATTCGGATACAAGTCCACTTTGAAAATAGGCCTATTTTATTTGTAAGGAAAAACATAAACAATAGATATTAGATACAGAACAAAAAAGCAGAAACGAAAACGAATAAAATTGTATTTCTACCTTAAATTTACAACATACAAGATACAAGTAATGTAATATTATTACAATAAAAGAAAGGAATAAAATTCTTTCAATGTATTTTGTTGAATCTAATAAATTTTTTATAAATGAATTTTTTCGGTTGAAAATAAGAATAATAATGTTAGAAAATAAAATAAAATGTTTTTCCTACATTCAAAATAATCAAATGAACAAAAAGCTAAAAAAGAAGAAGATAAAATCAATAGATATTGACGAGATTATGGCTTAAGTTAATTAAACACTTAAACAGTGAAGAAGTGCTATCTAAAAATATCTATAATTCGCACATATTTTAATGCATTTGTTATAATTGTATTGTATTTTATTTATAATTTCATTACAGCATACTTGCATTACGATATATATGTATACATATTTTTATTTCTTGTTTTTCTTGTTTTTATTTATATTCTAATACATTATGAACAGATCATTTAAATTGATGATTGGATATCATGCATGATTATTTTATGACATACATCATATGTATTGTACATGCATAACATTATTAATACGTAATATTAATTTTTTTTTATGATTATTTATCACGTTCATTATTATTCAGTTTCATTAATATTAAAAAAAAAAAATCACAAACTCTAATCAGGTACATATCTGTGGTCACAAGGCATAACCGCTTAAGTCGAAAATTCACATTTTAGAGGAGAGCATTTTTAAACTTCTATTAGATTTTTGAAAAAAACTACTGATATTATTAATATATTTTTTTTGCAGTTTTAAAAGAGATATATAAACAAAGCTTTATGATAGGTTTTAAAAAAAATATGTATTAAATTTTAATAGTAATATTATAAAATATGTTTTAAGCGATTATAGCAAATTGTTGTGTTTTTCACTTTATGTCTCTATCTCACTTAAGACGTTTTTCTAAAACAACTTTTTTTCTAGATGTAAACAAAACTTCACATTGTCGTTTATTTCTAATTTACATTTAAGAAATTTATCTACTTAAGAAACAATATGTATAAGAATATTCTATCAAAATTCAAACAGTTTTATAGACAAAATTCATTTATTTTCAAATTCAAAGAATATCAAAAAAATATTTTTAAAATTAAAAAAAAAATTAAAAATACAAACAAAAATACAAGCCTCAATTTATTCTTTACAATATGTATATAAAGAGAAATCAGTTTTCATCATCGTCCAATAAATCAGGATGTATATCTGGCATATTTTCAGTTTTGAGATCTTCGTAAAATTTATGAAAACTTGGATCTATCAATGGAAACATATCTAATAAATCCTTTTTTTTTCTCATGGCTTATTAAATTTTCCTTAGGCAATTTTATTAAATCATCGACTGATATAGATGAAATGCCCCTTTTTCTTATATTTAAAACTTTGAATGGTTCATTTTCATCCAATGATGTTTTATAGAGAATTGTACCAAATTCTTGTTTTGTGTATCTTAACCACTTAACATTTTGCCAAATGAATTTTTCCGAAGTGTTGGTTTTATTTCTCCACTGAAATTTGTTTTTCAATACTGATGAAAAATCAAAAAAATCGTCAGGAATCATTTCAATAACATTATTAAACGCTCTTTTGCTGCCCACTGTTAGTACAAAATTGAACCAGTCATGTGGATGATGAATTTTTACATTCGTTTTCTTCTTTTTTCTTTCAATAACAGAATGGTCCACATCACATTCCATATGAGTATGGCCAGGAACCAGAAACTTATGGTCAATGGTTTCAACTCTTTCCGAATTTTGTAAAAAAGTCAAAAACATAGCAGCTAGATTAGAATTTTTATTTTGACCCGGACATGAATCACTGTATAGAATAACAGAGTTTATGTTTGAATTTGTGGATATTGATAATAACTGTTTAAATAAGCAGGAAGCAATTTCATTAGCACCACGTTTCGCCATTTCTTCATGCCAAATGAAACAAAATGGTTCGTCAGTGGAACAGTCATCAATAGTTAAATTGTAAGTCCATAGTTGTCTTTTATAAAATGATGTTGATGTTTGAAGGTATGGTGTTGGCAAACACTGCTGCAAATCAAATGTATACATTTTAGTTGAACAATTACTTTTAGATAAATTTTTGTCCCTTTCTTTTATTTTATATGCCATATCTGCTTCTAGGTGATGACTAGCTTGTTCCTTTTAAAACGTATCCAATTCAGATGATTTTGAACTTTGAGCAAGATCTATTTTAGCTTTCAATACATCACATGTATTACACGTATCTATTTTTGGTGATTTGAATTTTATGCCCATATTACTTTTGGAAATATTAGAATATTTTGTAAGACTGACAGGATTTTTAATTTTTTGGCAATACATTTTGTACATTTGCGAGAGTGTGAGATCACTGTGGAAATATTTTTGGCTTGTGTCTCTACAACTGTAATAACTTTCATATGAAGGAAATGAATTAATATGTTCCTTCACTTCTTCAATTTTATTTTCATCTAGTTTATTTTTAGGAACAGATGATCCACGACTGTCTTTAAATTGTAGGTTTGGTGATAATAGTTTTTTTTTTAACAACGCTTTTTATAAAACTTTCAGTTTCATCAAAACATTGCAAGAAACATTTTTGACACACATTAAGTTTTTGTGACTCAAAATCTAAGTAATACTGAATGCCGATTTCTTGGGCTTTTCATATTTTTCTCAAGTTTTTGAGATTTCTTATCTTCGATGTTTACTAAAGATCCAATATATAAGTAATCCAATATATAAGATCCAAAATATATATAAAAATCCAATATACGATCCTAAACTCCAATAATTATTAAATAACTGACACCTGCAATCATTTTAGTATCGTACAACAGACAATCGACAAAGATTACAAAATAAACACTTATGTATGAATTAGTGTTGTATAAATCATTTGGAAAAACGTACAAATTCAACTTAGAAAATTATTTTTTAAATCAAAGTTTTAGAATAATAGCCTAAGTTAGTTAAGAATCATTGTCAACAATAAATATTTTTGGAAAAAGAGATTAAGTCAAAATAGAAAATTTGCAACGATTTCTAAAATTTGGAATAATAACCTAAATTGATTTTAGCTGTTTTAATTTGTCTTATTAATAAACAATAATTATATGAATTGGAGTACGGAAAAACGTCTTTAGTCAACGTAAGTCAATTTTACATATTGAAAAATACTGTATGAATTTATAATAAATCAACATAAGCGATTGTAGCAAATGCAAATAACTTTCAAACCGACATAAGTTGTTATGTTTTCTAAGAATAACTTGAGAACGGATAATCGTATTTAAACCAAATTTTGTCAGCATATAAAATTCGACATCAGGAATATTATGATACTATTAACTCGATTTCTTCCTAAGTCGACTTAAGCGGTTATGCCTTGTGACCACAGATATATACATACACATATTTGAATTCAAAAGATCAAAAACAACTCTAAAATTTATTAAAATAAAAATATTATTAATTATCCATACATACATATTTTTATTAATTATTATGTAACATATTTTCATTTTATATATTTTAAATGTTAAATAATATATGTTAATATTATGATATATAAGAAAAATAAATTACATATATAAAAAAGAGAAATATATAAAATTGTTGAAACTTTCAAATATCGAAACGAAACAAAATAAAAAACAAAAATAAAAAATTATATAGAGAGCAACACCAAATGACGATGACTAAATTTACTGATAATACAACATATTATAATAGAAGATACTAAGAAAAAAAATGAAGTCATTGAAATCTATCGTACATATTAGATAAATTTGTCTTATAAAAAAAAAAACCTTTAAAAAAATGAAAAAATAAATAAATTCTAAATTTAATATCTAATAATAATAATAAAAATAAAATAAATAACGTAATTTAAAATAATTAAGCTTAATACACAATTTTATTTAATATGCTCATGTATTTTTATTTTTTTTTTTCTAGATAATATTACAATTATATTAGTTATATATATTTTTTTTATTGTAAAACTAAAAATTAATATAAAATTATCCAATAATTTTTCTCGATTATACTGTAATGCTATTATTTTTATTTTATAAAATATTTATAACCTACATTTTTCTTTTTATCATTAATAATCTTAAAAGACTTCCATAATTACAGTAGTATCAGTATCACAATTATTTCAAAATACATACATATAAATAATAAATTTTTGATACAAAATTTTCAAATAAATCCTTATTATTAGAATATTTTGTATCAAAATTTCTGTGTTCAAAGATTATTTATTTTCGAGTTTTATTGTGTATAAAAATTATTAATTAATAATTAATTTTTGAAAAATGTATATAAAATACAATAAAATACATTTCTAAATGTACTACTTTAGATGCAAAAAAATCAACCAGAAAAAAATAAAAAAACAAACAAAAAAAAAAGTACATACATAATGTTTGAAGTGTGAAATTCTAGAAGAAAAATTAAAACAAATGTTATTAGAGATATAAGTTTGATTTTTAAAAATAATCTGGATTATAAAAATATAAAAATATTTAAACAAAAAAAAAAAAAGAAAAGAAAAAAATGTGAAATAATATTAATGAATGTGTAATAAAAATTGTAAAATACATTAAATTAAAGAAAATTAAATAGATTTTTGATTATGTACATAAAATATATATAAATAATTTTTTTTATAATTACCTAAATTCTATGTTAAAATTTTAATTCATTTTTTCTGGTTCAGGTCAATAACTTACATACATAATTTATTACAAACAATCATTGATATCGAATAAAAATGAAAACTGTTAAAATGGCAAATTTTTAGAATAATAAATACCCTTTTAATAATGTAGACTTATTTTTTTTTCTTTCAATGTTTTTTTTTTTTTTTGTTTTTTAGTTTATAAAATAAATTCGATACAAAATTGCATTATTGTGACAGTTTTTATTTAAAAAAAACTATAAAAAAAAATAAGATATAATTTTACTTCAGTTTTAGACCCCCAATTAATTGATTAATTGATTAATTACATAATTAATTGGCCTTCATTTTTAATAGATATATAACTGTCTTTAAGTGATCAATTGTAATTATGAGTGAGATCAGATATAAAATTTAGTCGAATATTGTGTACACGTGCATAAGAGAAAAATATAAATGATTAAAAAAAATTCTTTCGGATACAAAATAAATAAATTTTTGTAAAATATAAAATTATTGTAGTACTGACATCAGTATTAAAATTTGTATGTACGTGTGAGTGTGTGTGAAAAAATTTAAAAAGATGTTTCTTTAATTGAATATGATAAAATATCAAGAGTAATTATATATCAGACTGTTAAAATATGAAAAGAGGGAAAATAAAAATTAATTCTTATTTGTCATACTCGTATTCGTATAGATTTAGTACTACGTACTACTTACATATAGAATAGAATTTTTTCTCAAGAAAACAAAATTACACAGTAGTAGTAGCACCTTATATGATACATACATGTACGATGCAAAAAAAAAAAAAAAAAATCAAATCAAATTATTGTAAACAAGTTTCATGAAATAATTTTTATCATATACGAGTAATTCATACGTAGAAGTAGATACATAACATATGTACGTATTTAGCTATTTTTATTGTAGCAAATGAATACTGAATAGAAGAATAATCAAATAAATCAAGTGACAAGAAAGTCAAAATTACAACACAATGCCTTTAATTATTCATCAATTAAGTACGTATACATATTTTTGTGTATAAATTTGAAGCCTGCATATCAGATTTTTTTTTCTTATCTGAATAGAAAATAGCCTTTCTAAATATTTTATTCATTTTACCTCATTCAATAATGATTATTACCCTTATCATTAAATTATGGTACAGATTTTATACGTACACATATGTATGTCCACTGTACGAGTATATGACGACATACATTGCCAAGAGAAATAAATAATAAAATAAAATATACATTTTGAACTTGTAAATATATATTTGTATATCTGTATGTATTTGTATATCTGTATTTTTATTACATTATATCATTTAATATGTAATAATTGAATTAATAAAATTATTTAGCTGTTATTGAATTTTTCGATAATTTTATCATTCAAAATATTCGTTATTTATAAACGATGTATTGAATGAACAGATTACATAGATGAATATTTCATTAAGAAAAACAACAAATTTTCCATGTATACCCTTATTTTTAATATTCTAATAATATTTGAATTGTTTTCAATTTATTTGTGTGTTAGTTTTGGTATCATGATTACACGATAAAAATATAAGTTTACCTGTAATGAATATTGCATTAAAATACTCGTATGTTCATTCATAAAATTCAATTCTAATAAATATTCCCTTTCCCTATATGTATTCATATTTATTCGTTACACATAAGTTATTTTGTTTGTTTCTATACTTACATGCATATATACACATAATAAGACCACATAACATTGTTTATTTTATAATCATTATTGTTGTTGTAATGATCGTGACTGACAATAATGAATGTGAATGCTGAATGGTATTTGATCTCAACAAATACGGATGCTTTGCCTACGTCCTAGCGATGTGCTGATGATCATTTAATTGGATATTAGTTCGATACAGACATTCAAATAGGAAACATCATCATTTAATTTAGTAGCAGTGGAGCTGGAGAGTTATTTCTTTTGGATTTGAAAGTGTAAAATTAGAAAAAAAAATATATTTGAAAATTTTATTTATTATTTTAAGAAATTATTTAATGTTATTAAAAAAAAAAATTCTTTTGGTGTTTTTTGATTAAGTGAAAGTGACAATAAACATATATGCTAACTTTTTGTTAGAAGTGAAAAAAATTTAACGATTTCAAATTACTTATGAGAATTTTTGTGCATTCTTAGTTATCTGTTATTGTTACTATACAGTATTTTATATACAAAAGTTATTATCATGAGAGCAAATTTTTTTATGATTTTTAATCAATTAAATGCTGTAACAATCATTTTGATCAGTTATTTGTTGGTATTGAATGGTGTCGTATGTGAATTAAATCTTGATAATGCTGTATCATCTAATAAGGATTTTAAAAGTGTACCAACAACAATAAAAACTTTTGAGAATGATACTGTCCTGTTACCCTGTTATCATAATTGTAAGTAAAATTGGTAAAAATCACTTTTCTTATTAAATATTCGCTATTTCGTTTACAGTAAAAATTAGTTAAATGAATTTTTAATTAATTTCGATTTATAAAATTAGTAAAATTTCGATACAGATTTGTTGATCTTTTGTGTTAAATTTACATTATTCATGTAGTCCTTTTGTAAAATATTCATTAACATATTTATTTTATTTATTTTCTGTGTCATTTTATATACTCGTATAATGTATAAGTTTAAAAAGCGTAACGAATAAATGCAGATAGCTATTTATTTTCAAATTTTTTTTACCCTACAATTTACGATTTATTAACCATAGTTCATATAGTGTGTATAAATGCAGTATTCATGAATGCAAATTTTTTGTCTTTGAATTTTTATTAACTTTAAGCACTATACGTATTACGTGTATATCTGTACATACGTACATGTACTGATGGTACTGATTATAATTTACAATGAAAATTGTATTTATTTTATATATAGCTCCCTATAGATATGTACGATGGCATAAAGATGATGTTCTACTGATAGATTCTCGTCAAATGAATGATTCACAGCTAGAACGAATTAATTTATGGCCAAATGGAAGCCTACAGGTATCTAATCTAAAATATGAAGATACCGGAGAATATTATTGTGAAATAATGATGACAAGTGGTCATGCAGTTCAAATGCATGCAATCGAAGTACAATATCCGCCAACAATTGTTTCGATGCCCAGTGGTGTTGTTGAAGTACCTGTGGGTTCTGTATTTGAGATTGTTTGTGAGGCAAAAGGTGTTCCACATCCAATAATAACATGGAGGCGTAATGGGGTCGATATTTATTCAGGTATACCTGAAAATAAAAGAAGAATGCTGGTCGAAGTAGAGAGTAAAGAAATGTCTGGACCGATTGAATGTATTGCTTCGAATGGTGTTGGTGAACCATCTATTGCTGGGATTCATTTAAATGTTCTCTGTAAGTTAATACTAATCGCATTATGATGCGTAGAAATAAATCAATAGATATTTTGCAAAAAATCAGGTTTACATAATATATCTGACGGAAAATAATATATGTATATATTTTTTTCAATTTACTTTTGTGCCTATATATACATACTTCTTCACATAGTTAAGCCGGAAGTTAAGGCAACAACTAACACAGTTCACACGAAAATTAATCTACGAGCGCATCTTGAATGTCATGTAATAGCTGCTCCAGCAGCAACAGTCCATTGGTTTCATCACGGTGTGCCGGTAATACCTGATTTAAGAGTGGCACGACACGATGTTGAAATTCAATCGAATCGATCATTAATGCATTACTATACCGAATCTAAACATACGTTAGTTGTAAAAAAGGTTAAGGATCATGATTTAGGAATGTATGAGTGTCGAGCAGAAAATAAAATTGGTTATAAAGGTGTCATTATTGAATTAACAGGAAGACCCGTTGCATGCACATTTAAAACACCGCCAACAGTTTCAACATCTACAACTCATAATTTAATTTGGCAAACCGAAAGTTTATCCCCAATTATTGAGTACAAATTAAAGTTTAGGCAAATTTCGTCGTCATCTGCAGAGCATATTACTCCACCACAAAATAGTAAACAAACAATGAAAAACATGTGGAATGAATTAACGATTCCTGCAGAGTTATCTGAAGGTAAGTAAGAAGTAAGAAATTAGTAAAAGCTAATTATAGCCAAGCCAGTATCCAGTATCATAAAATTTTTTTAAAATTAATCTTCCATCCAATTAATGCACATTCAAATATTTATAATTCATAATTAATTTTTTTAAAATTTTAATTGATGATTGATTTGTTACTTACATAAGTTACACACATGCATAAGTATATTTTATAATTAGCTAATAATCCCAAAATTATTAATATTCAAAAAATGTTTAATCAGCAGACTAATAAGTGGGCGGCAGGCAGTGACAGGGCAAATTTCAGTTCAAGCATTTTATTTTTATTTTTTTATTTCAAGACATACATATGTGAACAATTTAAAGTCATTACATGCATATCCCCGGAAGCTATTAAGAAATTGATCAGTTTTCTCAGATTCTGCTTATTACTATATATTTATACTCGTAAAGCCAAAATGTAATTACGCCCAACATAACATCCCATCATTAATATTATATATTTATGCACATGTTGCATACAATAGGCGGCTTTTAAATACACAATTCAATGTAATCATTAATATTCGATTTTTTCCAATGATTGTATATAGATCTACTTATAATGTATAGTATATGATAATTCCTTAGTTTACAATACATAACTCAGTATTCAGTTAAAAAGAATAAAGAAATTATTTCAATACTTATGTTGTACTTGTAGTACTTACATAGACGAAGTTCTACATACTCTTACATTAATTATTTTTATAAAACATGCTATTTGCCGTATATGGGTATATGTACACGTACATAAACTTACATATGATTATATATTATATATTATATGTAGGTCCGATTCATACAGCAGGATATTCCCTTCGCGGCTTACAGCCAGCTAGCATCTATGAAGCGATCGTACTTTCACGTAATAGATACGGTTGGAGTGATAGCAGTAAAATCATAAGATTCACTACAACTGGAGAAGGTAAATAAAACTACTGAAGATAAAATCATACAATTTTTTGTTCTATCTCTTTATTCATTTATTTTTTTTTTTAATTTGCAGTTGAATTACCAAACTATTCAACGGAATCACCAACGGAAGTCGAATATGATGAATATTATGAAATCAGTAGTAATTTTTCAACTTTATCTGTTTTAAGAAATGAAAATCGAACATCAAAATCATCTAGCTTAAGTTACAGTAATACAATAAATCAAAATAGTTTGATTATTTTTATAATTATCATCATAGTAAGTACAATGTACAACTGAAAATACAGTTTAGTTGTTATACCACGAGACCACGATAAATGAAAAATGTATGAATTTATATTTTAAAATTTTTTATTTTCTAAATAGTTTTATAAAGGTAATTATTTAATTTTACTTAATTACTGTTACTATTTGATAATTTTAAATAATGTAAAAAATTGAAAAATATTAAAAATTATTCGTTACACAGCGATGCAATGCATATTTTTATGATAATATTTACTTTTTTTAATTTTATTTTATCATTTTATATTTTATTCGTAAAAGTTTTAAAAAAGCTTTTTTATATTTTGACATTTTGATTTTGTATTTTGTGAATTGTGAATCGATTTGGTAAATCGTAAATCGTATAGATGTCACACACATCACATGAACTATGTCAGTATACAAAATTTTTTCATCACGGAATAATCGTTATGTCGTTATTTTTAAATGTTTTCATACCAAAAATTAGAGATCATCTACAAAGCATGTTATTGATGTTGTGTTTTCATTTTTGATTCGTGATAAATATCGTCAAAGAATAATAGAACTATTCTATTATATTTTTTGATATCGTATATCGTAAATTTTTATTTTTTTTTTATTATATTTACATATTTATTTATAATCTTATTATATAATCTACATATTTACTAGTTTTTGAAATTTACAAATCTTTGAAATATTAGTTTATTTTGTTAAATATTTGAAAGTATACACCCAAAGATTTCAATGTGCATAATACATTTGAATTCGTATAATAAAGTATAAAATATTTTTAAATAAATTGAATAAATCAACTTCGTAGTTGATAAAAAGTGATGTAGGAAGCATTATATAGATCAAAAACGATTTAAAATTTTAAATATATAAATTAAAAAATGGAAAGTATGGAAATTAAATAAATTCTTGAAAGAATTTATTTGATATATGATTGGGAACAGTTTGTTTGTTAAATCTATATATAGTTTTTTTTGTGAAAGTTTTATTAAAGTGAAATATTTCGGTTTTTTTTTTGTGGATATTTGAACAATAACTTTAAAAAATGATTGCGTTAACACAAATGAAAGATTAAATTATCATATATGTCATACAGAATGCTTGTAATTTTTTAAAAATTCAATAGAAATGAAATACCCTGTGTATGATTCACAATTTAAATAATCTGTTCATTACACGTTCAACTCTTCAAATTCAAGTTAAATTCACTATCTAAATATGTAGTTGCACTGGTTGCAGTGATGCAATTTAAGCAGATAATTTTATAAATTAACGGAAAAGCTTTAAATTTATTTATTTTACTTGTTAAATTATTCCTCCACTTTAATTCGTGCAAATTCGTGTGATTTAATATTTTATATTAATTTTTTAAGTAACCACAGAGCTTTCAATAGTTGTTGCATTATTGATCAACTGGTCAAATTGGTCAAATAATATTACATTAAATAATATTTTATGCATTATGATGCTATTCAATTTTTTTTAAAATTTAATTCAAATAAACCCAAGTGCAATTTAATTAATGTTGTAAATTTTCTTAAATGTAATCTTTTAAGATTTGAATTTATTTCATTAACTAGGAATTTCCTGAAATTTATATTTTTAAAAGTGTGTTTCAAATTAAATGTTTAATTAATTTATACACACACACATACAAAAACGCAAACTTAAAATTGAAAATGGGATCATTCCTATACTTATTTTACAATTTTAACTAATCAAAATTTGTTCTGAAATCAACGTTCTTTTTCAACTATGTCAAGGTTAAAACTCATATCATTACATTTACATACATTCATATTTTAGAGATTAGATAACGGATGTAATAATTGATGAATGTTTAGAACAATTTTCATTTTCATTTTTTATAATAATTATAAAATAGAATATAAATATACTATATATTATTTTTATGATAAGTATCTATGTACGGCGATTGACGAGTATATTATAATAGATATAGAAATTATCGCTTCGACTTTATAATCATGATATCTAATTCTGTCACGATTTTATATTACATGTTAGTAAAGGTGATGATATTATAGTATATACGATAAAATATAATACGTTAATTTCGATAAATTGATTGTTAATACAGACTTCGACATATATACGTACATATATTATTTGTTGTAACTTTTCTACTGTGTAGAATAAAAAATAAAATTGTATTCGTATATGAATATTAATTAATAAAATCAAAGAAATGAAAACATGTCTGTCATCTGCTCAATTTGTCTGTCTCAGACAAACAAATTTATTTTTTCGATTTTATTTTATTCGGTTTTTGATTTAATTTAGACATTGTACGCATTATTATGAATCAAAAATTTAATAAAAAATAATTAAAATGATAAATTCGATAAGAAAATAAAAATTATTTTGAATGCAAATTATGTAGTGCAAATGCATATCAAATTAACACTTGTAACACTTTCTAATTATACACTAATTCTAATTTATTCATAATACGTAATTTTCAATTGTATTTTAAATTTGTATATAAATGTAATGTAGTTATATATAAATGCACATTGTATACATATGCATACGTTGACGTTATATGCGGTTATAAGTATGTAATATGAATGAATGTAATCATTCAAATCGATATAGTTTTTCTTTTCTTTACTGAAATTTTATATGCATTCAAAAGGAAAACCAATAAAATGAAAAAGAAAATAAAAATTTCTTCTAACAATTTAATGTGGTGTGTGCATAAAGTTGGCGTCGAATTGTCGTTGTTGTATTATTGTGTTTTGAATGTATGTACATGAGATAACAAATATATATAATGTACATGTGTACATTATAATATATAAATAAATTTGTACACGTACATATGTATATATGTACATATATGTACATAGATGTAATTTTAAAAGTCAAGGTCAATAAAAAAGAAAAAAAAAATTGAATTCGAAATTACATTTCACATACACGGTATTTAATACTCGCATTTAATATATGTAGCAAATTTTATTTATATTTTTGTAAAATATTATGTGTCCCTGTCCACAAATATGTATAATAATTATAATTACATATGTATTAACTCTTTTCATGTTTTTGTCATTCATCGTCATCCATTGTAAAAATTAAGCTCAGAGAGATCGATCAGAGAAATTTTTTTGGCAAAATTTTTATTGAAATTAATTTGGTAAATCGATTATTTCCTCTATAGAGAGAATTTAAAAACTTTCGTTTCAATTTTGTTTAAAAAAAACAATATCTGTGATCATTGTGTTCTTAAAATTTTATTTTAATTTGTATCAGCATCAAACTTTTAATGGCATATGAGTAATGAAATTTCTATAAAGAATAATACACATTGTATGTATAGAATTATTGAATATATTCGTTCGTAAATGTGTGGTATGTGGTATATAGAAAAAAATTATTTCTTTTACTGATTCTAATAATATTATGTTTTACCATACATATTATTTTGTAACTATACAAATTTATTTTTTTTTATAATTTTAGATGCTGCGACTGCAATGACGTAATTTTGTCATAATGAATAGCCGTATATAGTATATGTATTTAAAAAAAAAAATCAGTTTTTGTCCGTTTTCTATAGACAACATAAAATTTTTAAATGATATTAGAGAAGCCACATGTTCGGTTTCACTAAAAGAAAATTTTTAACATTCACTACATATTTATGCACACTGTATATACATATACAGAGTGGTGATATTCATCTGAAAATGTTTAACTAAATTTAAAACAGTCTGACTCTGAATATATTCGTAAGTAAAGTTAAAGTATACTCGTATATCATCGAAATATGAAAATAAAAATACATTAATTTAAATGTACATAACATTAAAAAGTTCTTGTGCATATTTATTAATAAATATGTTTCTAATTTCAAAAAAAAAAAAAGAATAAAAATAAAAATAAAATCTAGAAAAGAAAATAAAAAATTTCGATTTCGTCATAAAGTATGAAATAACTTATCTACGTATCTTCTATATAGGATATAGCATATGGTCATTTTGTAGTTTTTATTTTTATTGAAGAAAATTAACATTCATTCACGTTTTCTTCATGTAGATTCCATAATTTTATATGCCCATCACAAATCGATGTAAGGTTGCTTTTTTTTTCAGTCAGTTGACTATAAATGGCGATATAATTATAAACTACATTATAATTATTATAAAAATACTGGATTGTATTTTGTATTTTAATGGTTAAGAGTTTTGTGGTAAATTGTAATAATATTTATACCTAGTTAAAGTAAAAGGTGATCTAATAAATAATACATTAGATGATTGGTACATTTAAATGTGGGTGAGGTGATTGATAAATATAGAAGTATACATTACATGTATTTCTTAGTCATCATATGGGATGATCTAATAATGCACCTTTTATTCTTCTATGTATGTAAAGTTCAATGTCTTCGTATACAATCGCATATTATAACAGTATAGTAGAGACATTTTAAGATTTAATGTATTATTCATGCAAATTTAAATAGCTAAAATTTTTTTTTTATTATTTTTTTTTTTTGCAATAAATTATTATTTTTTGTTTATTATTTAAAGAATTTAAAAATGCAGTTGTTTTACGGTCTTTATATGACCTACTCTAATTAAATTTTCCATTGTATTCATATTCATAATAAATATAGATGGATGGATGGAATATTATATGGTAAGTATACACAAAATTATTGTCAAATATCCGACAATTGTTTCTTGTAAAAAAATGCAACATACACACTACGCTACTATACGCTAATACGAGTATGTAATTTTTTTTTTTTTTTTCGGTTAACAACAATACCATTTACATCCGTTCTTATATATACATACATATATATTTAACAGCAAAAATTTGATCTTTCAAAATAAAATAAAGAAAAAACAAAATTGAAAAGAGAAATATGTATTCGTTAAAATATTTATTATATCTATTAAAAATATTTAAACTTAATATAAAATCGAATTAAAATTAATATTCATTATTGTATTTCGAAATTTGCAATTTTTACATACTTACTCGCGTACGCATATAGACATAACATTTATTATTTATGTACCATTATATATTTACCGTATGTATGTACACATGTACATACATTTGAAATACAAAAAAGTAGGGTAAACAGTCAATCAAATTATTTTGTCACGTTTCATGTATCATTATATATTATATATTATTATAAGATATTTGTGGATTGTGGTGTATGTATACGTTGTACGTATTTTATTCAATGGTTCATAATATTAATATCCATCTTATTATATTACCAATAAAACATATAAAATAGTCATTTTATATGAAAAAAAACAAAAATTTTTTTTTATTTACGAATATTTTTTTTGCAGTTATAATTGATTGAATTCCAAATAATACACATACTCGTAAGTATACATGTAAATTACTTACATTGTACATGAAATGAAAGATATGATGATATTTATACATTGATTCATAAAAAAAAATATAATTTTTCATATAATTATGTACATAATACATATTTATATGCGAGGTATGAGTATTATAATATTATATGTATGCTCAGCTCATCATCATAATCAGTATATCTATATGTATAAAAAATATAAAAAAAAAATTATAAGTGTACATATTTACATGTATAAAATATTAATTTTTTATATTTAATCGTATATAAATACGAGTAATACGCGAATATATTATAGTTATTTATTTAAACTTATCTAAAAAAAATAATCTATAATGTGATAAGTTTTATTTTTTATACTGTATTTTATACACATATACATACACGCAGATTCATACTTAGATTGTTATAGAATTATAAAAATTCTATATAAAAATATTGCCTGATATGATATGATTCATATAATGTTTAGAGTAGCAGAATAAGTATGGTATGGCGAATACTCTTCGTTTTACCAGTTTTACATTAAAAGAAAAAATAAAAATTAAATGAAAGTGTACATATGTTAAAGATTTATTTATTTTTTATTTAAATTTCAAATAATGTAATTACGTCATTTCTTCTTCTGATTTTAACAGTCATCATATGGAATAATGGGTGATGGGTGATTTTTAATTTTATTGCAAATATTATATTACATATCATTTCCTCGTAACTATCACCTCATATGTGTAATTGTTTAAATATTAAATATTTAAATGTCATAAAAAATTAATTTTATTTAAAATACAAAAAAAAAAAATGCAGAAGAAAAATTAAATTACAGGGTCAAGAACAATAATATTGTGAGTAGGTGGTTTTTCGAGTATGTAATCAATTCCATATTTTGGTATTGCAATTTCCAAAAAAAATTTTCAAGGATTTCTTCTTTTTTTTTTTTTTTGTAATGCAATCATCAATTATGATGTTATGTTTATATACTTAAATTGAATATTATTTTATTCTTATTATGTACATTATAGAGTATGTATTCATTTATTATTTTTTTTTTTCAAGAAATTATTTACCAGACTTCTTGTACATTCTCATATCAAGTTCAAATATCAAAATATCATAAGTAGCAGATATACAAGTATTATGACGTTGTCATATAAATCTAAAGATTTTTGATTAGAAATAATGATACGATGTATTATAATGTACTTACATTATATAATTTTTTATTTTACAATTATGCATGTAATGTGGCAAGAAATAATAAACGTATTCACTACATTGTAAATCATAACGAAACGAAATTGGGTTACTGAAATTTTTAACAGAAAATAAAAAAATAAAATAAAACTCCAAAAAGCATTTAAATTACATATGTGTTATGTTGTGTTTTCATATTCGTGTTCTTCAAAAAATTTCAAATGTATTTAGGGTAAAAATTTCTAAAATAACTTAGAATTGTGTGTAATATTATGTATATATGTATATTAAAATTAATTTTTCTTTTTAAAATATAATGCTAATGTGCATATACTTAACGTTAATGTGTATGTGTTTTGGATTATGTACATATATATACATATGTATGTATGTATGTATGTGTAACACAAAACGGTCTTTTAATGGAATAAGTATAATAGATCATATATGTTAAGGGTATTCACTTAATGCAGTAAAAGGCATGTAAGCCGAGTAAAACGTGTATTTATACAGGATTTACATGTTTTTGTAAAATTTTGTACACGAAGCGAGTAAATTTAACTCTTCAAATTAAACGGGTTGGCACATCGCAGAGATAAACCAGAAAACTGAGATAACCATGGTTTATCTCTGTATAATGTGTCAATAGTTGGTATAATTCATTTACGAATTCATCATCATCATCAACTCGACAGCCTGAGGTGGGCCTTGGCTTGCATCAAGCTCAGTTGCCGCATCCTACCTTATTCTGTGCAGCTACTTTCCAATTCTTTATATTTATTATTTTAAGGTTATCATTCACATTATCAAGCCAGCGTCGTTTAAGTCTTCCTGGCCTTCTATTTCCTTCAGGTATGCAGAATGACAATGTCACTCACAATAACCTCCGAAATGTCACTCTCTGCTTTTCACGATATGCCCTAGCCATTGGATTCTGCCATTTACGAGATACTGTGCAATATATTTGTTGTCAATTTTGATTTTATATTTTTTTCCAGCTGTTCCAATTTCTGTTGTTTTTTTAGACGTTAATTTGAAATTCCACCTTTTGATTCCAGAACTGTGGTTCTATTTACAAAATTCAAATACAAATTTCAAATTCGACAGATACTGAATTACACAAGATGCGTTACAGTTACAGTCTGTTCACTTAAAATCTATGTGTAATTTTACTCTTTTAAGTGAATACCCTGATTATAATTTATGTATTTATAGTAGTTACAGTTAGTGTATAATAGTATGGCATATATACTCGTATAACAACACCTATGCACTTTAATAGAAAATTTAAATTTGAATTATATCGGATACTCAAAGTCTAGTATTATGCAGATGTAGATTAGTTTAAATTTATGTTAATTCATATAAAATTACGTCATTATATACGGACGGCCTAGAATCTCATAAATTTGTATTCGTATACATATGCACAATAATAATAAATGTTATTTTATTTTATTTCTATTTGTTATTCATATGCATAATATGTATATGTCTTTTGCTACACATATAACATATTCATAAAATACACACATTATACACTCATATATTTATGTAATGTATCTTGCATTATATTGTACTTTTGCAATATATGAACCATAAAATTGATAAAGCTCATTAATCGTTTTGTTAATTTGTTCTTTTATTATTCTTTTTTTTTATTCATTCAAAATAAAATATAAATTAGAATTTAAAAATGGTTGGTTATAGCAAGATAGATTTAAAAATAAAAATTTCAAAAAAAAAAATAATGATTTTTTGGAAAAAATCAAAAAATTTCAATAGCATTGACCTAAAAACAAAACCAATTTCAATACAATTTATTTCTATGCGTGTGTACATATATAACTTATGGATTGCTTACACTATGTATATATAGAAATTGCATATTATACGTAGTTTGTGTAGTATGTAGTATGTAGGTATACACTTCTTATTGCTAACCAAACAACCACCCAGACAAAACGCATACATAACATGTGTCATTATCATTTCTATTTAGATATTTTCCAATATGTGTTGGATCATAAAAAATTCTATTCACGTACATAATCATATGCATTCTAATTTCTATTTCCAATATATTTACATATCTATGTGTGTAATGTATTTAATGATTTTTTTTGTTTTATTTTTATACTTTTATTTTTTTTTTTGTTTGAAAAATTACACTATACTATCTCTGTCTTCTGTCTGTAATAACATTTTGAATATCAATTAAAAAAAAAAATAAAACTGCTGAAAAACATAAAGAAAAGAATATTTTTGAAAACGCAAGTTACTTAAATGAAAAATTAAGCACTCTTCTTCTAGCCACCTATATATCTACTATATACATACGTGTAGCGTGTATGTATACTTAATAATATAATTTAAAATATATTTTTTTTTTGTTTTTATTTTTTAATTTTTTTATTGATACATATAATAATATGCATCGTATGCGTATCGTATTCATATAGTAAAATCGAAACCACATAAATGGTTCATTTATTTAGTCGGGAAAATTAATTCAGCTATTACTTGCACTGCACGACTAAGTTGTATTGTGGTGGTGCGGTATTCAATTGCGGGTATATATAATGAATGTAAAAGAAATTGTATACATAATTTATTATTAAACAAAAAGCAATAATATAATTATACACACATCACATACATATATTATGAAAGATATATTATACATATATGTTTTTTTAATTAAAACATACAGATTATATACGAATATAGTTAGTATGTACAAATGTACAGATGTAAGTATTAGATATGTATACGAGTTTGTGTATCTTAAAAAATAAAAAATACATATTTTTCATCTTATACCATATTATTTTTCTCGTGTTCATCATTTTCACTTTATATACATATAATACATATGCAATTAGTTAAATGGTCTTTTTATTTTGTTCAATTGTTGGTTTCTTTAAATTTAAAAAAAAAGTGAAAAAAAAAAGAAAAACTGCAAATATCGAAACCAGTTTCTCCTAATCCCCTACATTTTCTGTGAAGTGGAGTTTTAAAAAATTTAAATACAAAGATAGTCTTAATAAAATATTTTATATAAATATGTACATAATACATTATATTCATTTTAAAGAAATGCTGAATGATTAAGATGTACATATGTAGTAGATTGATCCACAACTATGTGTATTTACATACATATATGTATGTATACAATTCCCTACTAATATAGGTACTTATACTTATTTGTTTCTTATGACTTATGGTACATTTCAAAGTGTTTTAAGTTTAAATTTATCTTAAGAAGTATATATGTACATACCTCTAATTCTAAATCTATAATAGCTATACAAAAGTGAATTAGGTATTTCTTTTATTTTGTTTTATTTTTTTTTTTAATAATGCGGTTGCATACGAGATTGTATATGATGACTTTACTATAAAATAAAATGCATTTATAGATCAGCAGCAACACTATGCACGTATGGCACGTATGATAAAAGTTTCCTCTAATAAATTAAAAAAAGTTTTTTAAGTTTTCACTATAAAAATAAACAATAGGAGATATACACCGTATATGTTGCACATGTATGTGTAATTATAAATATATTATTATGTAGCTATATTGCTATATATACATATTTAGTAGTATCAATGTATTTAGTAATATACTTATTTGTACTGATTTTTTATTAAATTATATATTCATAATCATGTATAATTGTATATATCTCAGTATTTATATCTTTTAGTTATGTATATGGAACCTATTCCTATATGTGCTCGGAAACCCGTTTATATAGCACATTATAAAACATAGTGATAGGTGCACTTATGTATATGAAAATATATAGGAGCTTTTGTGTAGTGCTTGTGTGCAACATTTTCTTTTTTGTATGCCACTGTGTAGTGTATAGTATATTTGCTATAGAATAGATACTGATGTACAGTACTGTGTGTGTACTAAATACACTTTTATATCTTTTATGCTTTTATTAATATATGTATACGTATATACAGTCGGTGTCGGTATATTGATTCATATTGTAATGTAAGTAAGTAGTTTGGTTTTGGTTTGGTCTGGTCGTTTAGAATTCTTCTGTAACCAGTCAGTTTGAGTGTGACTGAGGATAAGTTTAGTTTATTACATTTTATATGTTTGTGTTTTAATTGTTAACTACACATATAAATAAATTTTCGTTATGTTATGTGTTAAAAAATAAAATCAAAATTAAAAATAATATGTTAATAAAATATTGTGACCAAACAATTTTTGTTGATAAATAAATTTTGTAATTATAATAAAAAAAAAAATAATAAATTTTAAATACAATTTTCTGAAAATAAAAAACAATAAAATTTTGAAAATACTTATATTAAAACAGAGTTTTTTAAATTATTGCATCTATATGTATAAAGTAGAATGTTTCATAACTAAATTTTTGTTATAATTGCTTTTTTATACTTCCTTTTTTTTTTTTTTTTAAATTTACATTTATCGAATTGTTAAAATGATTTTAAAATATTTTTCAAATATTTAAAAGTGGTTTTTATTTGTTTTTTTTTTTATTTTATTTTAAAATAATTTAAAAATCAATTTGTTAATTCATACGAAATTTTTGCAATCAAAGCAGAAAATATAAAACGTACAGAGAGGAAAAAAAGTAAAATACACATACATAATATCATCAGTGCGTGTAACGATATTAAAAAAATCCGGTCAAAAAAGTAATTTAAAATTTTATATGCGTTCCTTTATTAATTGGTTATTCTTTAGTATATTCATATGTATATTAATTCATGTTCGATAACATAAAAATTTCAAAGTGTTTCTTATTTATAATACGTTTTTTTTTATCGTTCGTTTCATTTTAATAGCACAAACATAATACGTCGAGTCGACTAGTATACAGGCAATTTGAGTGAAACGTGTTCAGATTAAAAATAATTTCCTAGTGCAAAAAGGAAAACTAAAACTATAAGATTTATACAACACATTGAAGTATATAAAAGCTGAAGATTTTTGTTGTTGTTGTTGTTAAATATGGAGTATCTAAAATGGATGTTAGCTGCAATCTTAATACTTGGATTTATAGATACAGGTAATGCAGTAATAATGCATGTTGTGCAGTATTTAAAAATGTTGGTGTATATTAAAAGTATTTAAAAAAAAACATAACCATATGGACATGTATATTATATACATGTACTAACTACTATCTACACATTCTTGTACCTTGTATACACCTTTACATATCGTTATATATTCCAACAAATATTGTCTTTTATTGCCATCTAATTGTTGGATGGTCAATGCTATACTTATACCTATGTACATACATGATCATCATGTATACCTATTATAGATAATCTTAGCTATTCCGTACATATTTACGTACTTAAATACTTTTTTGTATATACTGTCAAGGTAAGTAAGTAAGTACACATATTAACATATATTACCTTTAGGCATACATTATGGAAATACTCATGAAAAAATATATAAATGCGGCTGTATTGTTGGAAAAAAGGCGCAATTTTTTCTTGCACAAAAATTGCCGAAAACAAAAAAAATTTTTATTCTAAAAAGTGCTAACTAAGACGATAAATTTTCGAAGCAATTTATTTAAAAACAAATAAAAAAAACACATTCAAATTCATTATATAGAACATATAAACATACATAAATATCTATCTCTCGCATACGCAGATAATAATAATGACGACACTCTATAAAATAAAAAAAAATGTCTATAAATGTAGTACATGGTTTTGTTTTTTGTTATAAGAAAATTATGTATGATATGTACAACATATATATTCTCTATGTATATCTATGTATATTTATGATATTTTTTAACACACTAATACTATATTTTTTTTTTTTTTACATATAAGAGAACCTCCATTTTATTGTGTCTGAATTGTTTTTTTTTCTAGTTTTGTTTTTGAATTTTTTTAGATAATTTTGGAAAATTAGGAAATATTTGAATTCTTTTTAAATCTTGAAAAAAACAAAAATGAATCGAGATTTTTCCAAATTTGTACCTCAAAAAATCAGAAAAAAAAATATCCAAAACTATGACTAAAGAAATTTTTAATTAACAAATAATACTGTATATACGGTATAATGAAAATGTACTGTAGTTACTGATATCTGATATTAACAAATGTAGGTATACAAATATGTTATATGTCGCGTAATCAATTTTATATAATCTATGTAGACAATTATAACAAAATGTTTCGTATTCGTATATCATCTTATTTCGCCTCTATCTTATCTTCTTGAATTAAAATTTTTTATTTATTTTTTTTTCAATTTTTTTACAAATTTTTTTTTATTATCATTATGATTCTGATATCAAAGTAAATAGAGAAAAAAAAAGTGTACAGGTATGAAAACAAAAATTGAAAACGCCAGACAAATACTATATATTAGGTACTTACATCTGTGTATATACATAATTTAAGTAAATTTAATTTTTTTGCTACAAAAATTTTCTGTTTTATTTGGACATTATGTACTTAAATACATATTTCTTGAAGTAAAAGGGAGTGGAAATATTTCAAAATTAAATATAAAATTTTAATTTAAAAAAAAAATTAACAGAGTTTACATCTTATACACTGCAATATTAGATACTACAGATACTACACATTATACATATACATACGAGTATGTATAATAATGTACATAATTGTAATTTTATTTTTATCATTTATACTGATTTGTTGACAAAAATAATCTACAAATTGACCATAAAAAAAAATTGTACAAATACAATACCTTTTTATCTTTTATGAATTTACAAATTTTTATTTTTTTTTTCTCATAAACATGAAAAAATAACTATACAAATAAAGTGTCATACTTAATTCGAATATTCAGGGGAAAATTTTTAACAATTTCAAAAAAAAAGTACATATTTTTAACATGGTTACATGGTTCTGTAATAAATTAATTATAAAAAATTTCATATTTCATGTTTATAAAAAAAACTCAAATTATAATTTGGTACATTACAGTAATATTTTTCGAATAAGTACACACAATAATATATTAAGTACAAATACATATTTCAAAATTTAAAATAAGAGAAAATATTAAAATGTTTTTGATCTTAAAATAGCCACTGACTTCGGTCACGACCTCGATCCAATATATATTTCTTATAATTCATTTTTTTTTCTTCATTTTTCTAAGCATTATGTTAACGACGATGTAGATGTACATATGTACATAGATGATGATGATGTTGATATTCATAGCATTGCATTATAATACACAAAAATTCTACATTCATCATAGATTTTAAATTCTAGACGTATAGAATAAGAAAGTATATTTATGTTGCCGATGAGTTAGTATGACTTTAATGATGGTTTCTTAATATGTAATGAATATATTTGAAGAAAAAAAAATAAAAATTAAAAAAAACTATTTTAAATACTAACATAAATCTAAATACATTTACTATGTACATGTATGCATTTAATATGTAAAATTTTTAAAGGGAGAATTTTATTTCATATAAATATAACATACTCCTGTAAGATTTATGTATGTACGAATATGTTATGAATTATGAGCATATATACACACACACAGTACATACTTGTATGTGTGTAGTGTTATGTATATCTATTTATACTCACAATAAATGTGAAATTCTTTTTTTTTTTTTTTTGTTAAATTTTAAAATTAATGATGTAAAGTTATAGTGACAATTTTTATTCCTGGTTCTTAGTCGTATTTTTTTTTTCTTCTGGTTTTCCTTAAAGGAATTTAGAAAAAAACAATATAAATAAGATAAATGATATAAACAAGATAAATAAAATTTTTGTTATGATTTTACAGTTTACACACCTCTATCTATATATATAAATATATTTATGTACGTGCACACAAAAATCAGTAAATTTTCATTAAGACACTATAAAATAAACTATGAATATATGATGAATATAATATTATAATGAAATTTCTGATGTTATATATGCATTAGCAACATAACGCGATGGCGATGATGATAGTGATGATGATGTTCAACAATAATTATTTCTGAAATTACTATAAATACTATCAATATTAAAATGCATACGTTGGTGCCTTACATTTTGAAAATGAAATATTTTAAAGAATAAATAAAAAATAATATGAAAATTAAAACATTTTTATTATAATTTTATAAAATTGTGAATCGTGCCAATTTTTCTGGAATGAAAACCTAAACATAAACATGTACAATAATATTTTGTATATTTTATGAGAGTCATACATAAATACATATATACCACATAGCTACGTGTTATATTTATGTACATAAGTGTGTTAGATATTTATATTATATTATGTATTCGTTCGTATACACTATACACACACATAGACAAATATAATATTTGAACTGTTTAAAAGTTAATTAATTCCAAAAATATATGTTAAGAAAATATAGAAGAAATACATAAAAAAAAAATTAAAAAATTTAGTGATCTGTTTTATATACATATGTACATACTACATTCTATATACAGAATCAAATTACGTTAAATAATAAGCCGGCAAAATTATGTACAAAATACATCGTGTTCATGTGTATATTTGTATTTGTATATGATATACAAATGTAAATGATTTAAAAATTTTAATTTAAAAAAGTATATACATAGTATATAATATGTATTTATTTATTTATTTTTGTTTAAACTTAACACATTAGCAAATTATTAATAATAATTTTAAATACTAAAAATAATTGAAAAAATAAAATGTAAAATTAATTATTTTTTTTTCCATAAGTATATGTGGTATAATGGTTCTGTATTTATACCATCAATTTAATATCATTTTAAAATTATTATATAATATAATTTTGAAAAGGAAAAATGTTCAAATGAACGTTATAATCTGCCGAAATATTTTTATTTTATTCAAATTTATATGAATAATTTATCACAAATACTATACCTTATATATACACCTGACTATAAAATTCTGACATCATTTACATCTTAGATTATACCAGGTAAGTACATATATATATTTGTAGGAATTTGTAATTTAACTAAAAAAAATTTATAACCACATGCGATCGAACGAAAATTATAAATATGTATGTAATTACAATTAAAGTTTTAATTATCATGCGAAAAAAATACACAGCAAAACAAAGCAAAACAAAAAAAAAATTATAAAAATCAAATAATAAATTTACATTTTTCAAATTTATACTCAAGGTAAAATAAAAATACATATATATAATCAAGTATCGTATATGTATATATACATGTGTATACGTACATATGTATATGTATACATAATCATGTATTTACATATTGGTAATGGGTAAATATATAATGTGATTAAAAAACAAGACCATTAATCGATTACTGATAAACTTTATCATCAAAATAATGAAAAATTTACATAATATTTAAAATTATTATGTGTAATCACTCCTTATATACACGTACATACGAATACGAATATATGGTTATCATTTTGCCCTGTATGTCAAACATTTTTAAAAAAAAATTTTCTTTTTTAAATACAAAATAATGTATTATACGTACAGTTTTAATATTAGTACTGAACTGATAAGGAAGCGTGTATAAATAACAATAAATCTATACTATGTACTATATAAATACGAATAGTAAATGAAACAGTTATTAAATCGCTTGTATTGTATGTTACATATTATATTAAATGTATTTGTGTACCATAATATTTCCATTTATATAATTGTATTTTTTTTTTTTTATTTGTATAATGAATAAATTAGTTATGAAAATAATTGTTTTGCAATTTTTTATTAGGTATTATTTTTATTTTTCTTCCTATAAACGCATATCAATAATACAATGTATGTATTTATGTATGTATATGGTATGAACGACGTACAATAATGATACATATACAAACTGATTGACTGAACACTATGATAATATAATAAATCGTTTTGCTTATTACAAATAATTTATTCTTCTGATTAATATACATATGTTAAATGTTACATTTATGATGATGCACATATACACAAATACATATATACATATGTGTACATGCGAATATCTCTCTACATGAACATAATTCATACACATATATAGGATTGGATTGAATGCTTTCTTTTCTAAAATATACATACATATAATTTAGCAGATAATTTAAATTTTAAATTTCCATATATTATGATTAGTTATATCATATTTTATTTTTTCTTAACAATATAAATAGCACTCAGCTCCATTAACCAATATCTCCTTTTTGTATTTATTTTTTTAAATAAATGTATAAATCTACATACATAAATATGTACTTAATATCATGTACTTATATATATGTATGTACAAATATGGCGACATAATGGTGGTGACAATTTTTTCGTGCTCCATTAATACAAATAACTCAACCACAAAGATCAAGTACATAATACATAATGCATAATACTCAATTTTTTTTTCTCTTTTTAATAAATATATTAAGGGTATTCACTTTAAATTGTAAACTTATGACAGCGTAAAAATCAAAATGAATTGCGAAAGCACTTTGTAAAACACTAATCGTAATTGTTAACTTAAAACTTTTCACAAAATTCTTAATTTGTCACACAAATTGAGCAATATTCTCAAAATGTAATAAAAAACTCAATTTTCAAATTTCAGCTGACAAAAATGAAAAGCTTTCAAACTTTGGATTATAAAAAATTTATTTATGAGTTTGATACGCGACTAAAAATTCTACTTAATTTATTTACGCAGAGCACATAATTCTCAAAATAAAGGAAAAAGTTACAAAGTCTTGTAAAAATATAACTACGATTAAATACGCTACATACGCGAATTACGAGACTTTTGAGATTTGAAATGAATACCTCTATATATACATACGTTACATTATGTGTACTATATGTTTGTATAAATATTTTTTTATTTATATATATTGTGTTTTGTCTGCGAAATTATGGAAATTGTGAAAAATTTTCTTTATCAAATAAAATCGAAACTACTGCAATATACATACATATAGATATTATTTGGGACAATATGGTAGAGTATAAAATGAAATAAAAAATAAAAGATGAAAAATTGACATTGTAATGAAATTTTGGTTTTCAATATATATTCGTTTAAAAAAAAATAAAAAATTTATCATTTTATCAAATATTTGATATATTTGATGATGATATGAGTACTTAGGTATTTAATTGACATTGTAGAAGTAGAATACTCATATGATGTGAATAAATTCATTTTATATAAGTAATATCACGTAATATGAAAATAAATTATCGATAAGATTATTATATGCCTACGATTATAATGCGAGTACATACAGTACATTTAATTTGATATTAAAGTTGATGATGAAACATCTAATTTTTTTTTTTAGTAATATTTTTTTCTTGAAATATTTTTGGTACTGTTTTATATTTATGTAATATATCAACGTATTATTATGTATTTATCTACTATACATAAATTTTAATTATGAAATTTATGTACCTACTGTATAATATTTTTGTGTAGTTGGAAACTTGATTATCTACCTCTATCATAAAATTTTGATGACGCATCTCTATTCTAAATATGGAATGGATAACTGAAAATAATATACTATAACCGGTTAATATGAAGGTGTTTTTTAATACATATAATGCTTAGATAAAAACAAAATAAAAAATAAAAATAATCTTAAGAAAAAAATAACTTCTATCTTCTATTCTATTCTATTATAATTTTAAAAAATTACAGCATCAGCACATACTATACCATACAGACAAGTCTGAAGAAATTTGAATACAAAATTCATTATTATAAAAGCATTAATAGGATACTTCACATTTAGCGCACCAACTATATTTAAAAAAAAAAAAAATTTTTTTTTTTTATTTGAATGCGAGTTCTATACATAAGATATTCATCTTCCATCTTCCACGGAATAAACGAATGAATTGCTTGAAAACGCAATAATAATAATAATAATTCCAAAATGCAAATTCATCTTAATTTTAAAATTTAATTGTATAAGAAAAATTTATTTAAATTTTTATGTTGTCTTAAATGCATACACGAGTCAGTGAATAATGTAAATAATGTGTACATACATTTATATGCTCATCATATGAATGCTATGATATGCCGATATGCTATATACAAGATACTTGAAAAACAAAAAAAATTTTTTTTCTCAATTAACTGATTCGGTATTTGAATTTATTTTTTCTTTTTACATGTCAATCCATTAAACAAATAGGCCAAGAAATAAACATATGGAAATGTAAATGCAAGTGATATATGTGTGTGTGAAGATGTACAGTCATTTTCGCTGTGTATATACTTCATATATGTATGTTTGTGCTATAATAACACATGAGGATTTGATAAATAACCGCGTATAGGCAATAATAAATATTCATATATTCAATATAAACACATACAAGATGATTATAATATTGAACGCCCACCCCCACCGCACACAGTAAATGTCTCGTTTTTTCAGGGATATAGGTGATGGACCTAATTATTTTATTTTGAAGTGTACAAAATATATAAATGCAGATGCACATATACATTAGTATGTGTATAAACTATAAAGTATAAATAATGTATACGCTTTTCAATTTAGATTTTCGTTCATTGAACTTCGATAGTTTTTATTTATATTTTATTTGTCTTATTGTGATTTAAAAAAACTATACACAATTACACATATACGATCAACATATTTTAATATAAAAATTTACTTTTCAATCTACAAGAATGTAGCTACATATACCATCATATATGCATGTAGGTAATTTGGTCTTCATTTTATTTATACCTTATACATGCTTACACATATGTACATTATTTCATCCCGGTCTCGAATGATTTCTGTTTACAATATTCGATCTCGATGTCTGTATTTTTGTTTATTTTTGTAGCAAATCGTTTTTTAAAAAAAAAATAAAAGATGAAAATACAAATCAACAAATCACAATCAACATGCAGGCTCATATGAATATCATACTGAGATCTTTCAAAAAGAAAGAAAAAGTAATAGAAAAAAAAAGCCGATATATTTGGATGAAATTAATATTACATTTTATAATTAAAACTTTATGATTAAAGTAGTTTAATTGCAAATAATCCATTTTTATCATTATCCTTATACATGTATTTATGTTTTTATTTATAAGAACGTACATGTACACATATCCAATAACAGCAGTAAATTATTTCCTTGACATAAATATGTACATATCTATAAATGTCTTACCAATTTTTATATTATTATATTGCATGTGACATACATAATTAATTGATTATAGCATTAAAAGCATTAGTAGGATAAGCATAACGTACGTACAAGGGTACAAGGCTAATGGATGTATACACAAATAGGCTAATGGAGCTCGTACCTCTTTAAATTTGCAGAATATAAATATGTATATATATATATATATACATATATGAATATGGAACAGCATTATTATATACACAAATAAGGATATATATATATATATATACTTTTGCATATATACTTTTGCTTAGTATTAATAATATGTGTAAAAATATAATCTAAATTGTATGTTTTTCGCCTTGTTGTCGCCCAACACTATAGATAGTATATGTATAATAGTATATTCTATAATAATACAGTCTAGTGCCTAGAGGAATATATAACATTAGATTTTCTATATGTATGCATCTCCCTTGGATTTGTTTTTTCTTTCGAATCCTGGTACGAAAAAGAACACATTTAGAACAATAAAAAACGGATGATGAAAATAAAATGTATGATAAAATGTATGTAATAAGCACATGGTTAGCGTGAAACAATCATATTTTCAGTAAACATATATCATATTATCATATATGTAGTTTTTATTTTTTCAGCATTCTAATTATGAAAATAATATATAATTATTCATATAAGAAGATTATAATATTATAATTTTTGTAATTTTTTATATATACATATTTTATTGCGTTTACTATAGGACGTATAGATGAACTTATAAACGTAAGTGAACTTTATTTTTTTTTTATGTCATGGACTTAGTACTTTAATTATAATAAAATTTAGAAATCACTTCAGAAAGTGAAGCTACAGGACAAGGACGATTTGTTTTATAAAAAAAAGAAGATGTATTTTAATCCTTTTGATCATTTTTACACATCTAATCTTCTCTAATTCATATATAAATTTCTGTTATTCTACACGCATAGATACAATATTTATTATTCAAAGATCACAAACATATAAATGGACAGAAAAATTTTATTTTTTATTTTTTTTATATTTGGCATAATTTTCCTTTCAAATTCTTTTCAAAAAATATATTATATATGATCAGTTTGAAAAGTATGCGAGTATTATAATTTTCATCGTGTGTCTATTGGAAATTTTTATGATAAATTCCGACCGACACATCAAAAAAAAAAAAAAATTTAAATTAAAATTTTTTTCTTTTCTAAAATGGATTTTTCAAATTTATTGCTACAATCAAATTTTTATCATCATTTATTATCTACATGTATACATTATTTTTTGATGATCATTGATCAGTTTTCATATTTCTGATTCATATAGTTACCAGTTACCACGTACGTTGGTTACTTATAGATTTAACTACCAAAGTATATATGTACGTATATGTACTTTATTATATACGAGTATATGATGTATACTTTAAACCACATGTGGGTTCTTCTGCGAATATACATATGTACATACTTGCATACTTGTTTGTTTTCTTATTTAATATTAATAAAAAAGAAGAAGAAGAAGAAAATAAATAATATGAAGATGATGAAGAAGACCGAGGAATATTCTTTATAAAAATTTCTATGTATGTGTGCAAACAAATTGTACCAGGGTATTCGATCATATAAATACTTACATACATAAACACATATATATGGACGTGAGAAAATTTCATTTTATTTGATATTGTCACTTATTTACATAAATAGTTATATTCTTCTAAATAGTACGTACTCCACCAGTACTATACGTACATACGAGTATATTTGATGTTTTGTTTTGAACAAATGAAAATATTTATTTTTTATTTTATTTATAAAGAAGATTCAGGAGAGGTGTGTATACATAAATCAAATCAATTACATGTACTATGTACATTATTTACGCGAGGTATACATAAAACATTTTATTTTTTATTTTATTTTATTTTTTTTTTTTTTTTAATGAAAAATAATGTCAATAAACTTACTCGTATATGCATACTCGTATAATGGATATTGCAACGTGAACAATTTTATAATTGGAAAAAAAAAATTTTTTTTTTCAAATAATTATTACAGCATTCATCCATCCGTAAGGTGTGTTGGTGTTGGTGTTTTGTTTTTAAAAATTTTTTTTAATTTCTTATTTCAAAGAAAAATAAAAATAATATAAAGAGGTATTATCATCATAATGTACATACCTATTCGTATAATAAGTATAATATGTATTATGTATATTGTACTGTATTATGTACTTGTACATCATATTCTATGTAATTGCAGTACGTGTACATTATAATACAACATATATGCACTTCTATACAACACATAGAAATATGTATGTATTATTTTATTTGATTGTACATACATATATATAATACATATACTTAAATCTAATTATATATATAAATATGTATATAGGTTTTTGCATATTTATTGAGTTTAATTTGTTTATGAATTCATTTTAAAATTTTGGCAAAATTTCAAAATAGAAAAAATATATATATCAACATTATTACGTATTTTTGAAAATATATTTTTCCCTTTTATATATTATTTCAGTTAGAAAACGTTATCGTTTTTTTTTACGGATAAATAATTACTGCTTGCATAAATAATATGTACTCGTATATAGTCGTACAGTACAATAAATAAATTTGAGAATAAAAATGTATAGTCGTTGTAACCTCGAATATAATATACGGACGATTCATCCGCGGACTCATACATACATATCCTGACTGGGCTCTAATACACATTACACATATGCGAGAGTACATGTAACGTACTCATATTTATGCATTATTTATTTTTATTTATTATTTTGTTTTTAGTGAATATGTATATGTATTTTTTTAATAAATGAGTAACACCCAAGATGTTATTATTTTTAGAATTATTTTTCCTATATACATTTTTCTTTATTTATTTGTTAATGTATTTGTTTGTTAGATTCGCTTTACTATAACAATTATTTGAGGTATAGTACTACAATAAATTGTACAATTGACGTCATTCAAGTGATAATTATTGTAAGTAAATATGTGCAGACGACATAATATACATAAGTATCATATGTGCACACATTTATATTTTTTTCTATGATGTAATAATTGAAAATTGATGACAATGTACAAGGTATGTATATTATTATACTTGCAGTTGCAGATATAATAGAACCATAGAACGCATCGATAATGTGTATATTTTAAACAATTTAATAAATTGTATACCTACAATCATAATGAATGATTTTGTATCATTCATATTAAATTACATATTTCATATAAAAATGATAATGAATTTTTTTAATGAATTTAATATGAAGAGAATTTAAAAAAAAAATATTTTAGCGTCTTCAATATGCATATTATATTATCATATATCATTGAAGTTTTGTAATTGTAACCGCCCGGAATTATGCAGTGCAATCAAATTAATTCCTGGATTTACACAATGTATACAAGTATACGAGTATATGTAGTTGTAATAATGTACGTAGTACGTTTCACATTTCACACAGTTTTGAATTGTATACAAAATACAACATAGCAGTATGTAAGAATACATACACTGTATAATTTCAGAGTTTCTCATATTATTCTGTGATCATATGTATATAAATATTATGATAAATTTACATAACACATAAATACATATATACGTGTATATGTAAATGTGCATAATTATTATATTTTTATTGTAGATTTATGTGTATGTACATTTGAAGAATAATTTTTATAAAATTTTTCGCATTTATTTTGAAAGGCATACAGACAATTCGTACACTTATGTTCCATACTATGAATTTTTTTTATATACATACGTATCATCAGTATTATAGAATACATATCATCAGCTTGCTTTAGTGGTGGTCTTAGTTAGAAGATTAATTCAGGTATTTTGTATTTAATTTGAAATGAATTTTTCTTCTTTTTTTTTTCGATATTTTTGTTACGTTTTTTTATATATTGATGCATTGTACATATTTTTATATCCATATTTCTATCATTTTTTTCAAATTATAGATAAATATTCAGAAATAAATGAAATCAATACATTTTAAAAATGCATCTTCATGCTGTAAACTAAGTATCTACAGATATGGTGCTGTGTCTGTGTATCATTTTAAATGAAATTCGATGAGAAAAAGTAGTAACTAATCTTGTGGAAAATAAAAAAATAAATAAATAAAATAAATGTAACCGTAACATTCCTTTAAAAAGTTAACGTCTGGAGAAATACACATACGTATATATATGGAAAGAGGTAGACTAGTTCAACGAACGATTGAACTTTTTATTTTTTATATTATTGAATAGTGACTTAGAAAAAAACAAAAAAAAATCAAATAAGAAAAATATAAATTTTTCAACTTTACTAGTTACATACCTACACATATTTCTTTCCATATAGAGTGTGCAGTGAATAAATCAAGAAATATGTTGCATTTATAAACGTTTACACCGTGTATATTAAATATACAATCATATAAGGTAAAATAAAAAATAAATTTTGTTTAGCGTAATGTGCAAGAAAAAAAAAATGTTATATTATTAAAACACGTGAAATCCTATAGTGGTTTGGTAGGTTTTACTTTTCATATGTACGAGTATAGTCTTTGAATTTTTATATAATGTGGTACCTTAATAGGTGATTATTATCTTATGTATATGCATTTGTACATATATAAGTATACATTTTTATACATATAATCTACTATTATTGATGGTGAACTAACCGTGACCCAGTTTATATAATTATGTATTCATCTTTCATTTTTTACACTATACATATTATGTGCTTCTGCTTACATATTTACAATGTATACATACATGTATGTAGTATTATAAAGAGCAAAAAAAAATATCATCATTATTATATATTTGTTAAAAGGAAGTTACCTTTTTTGTACAATAAGCTTAATTTAATTTGAAAGAAACCTACTACTTTTACGGTATTAATTACTTACCTCTATACCAATCTGTAAATTAACTATTCTTCGGAAAGATAAAATTTTTTATTAAATTTGAAAAATTCAAGATCAAATTTATTTTAATTATTATTATTTTTTTTTTCCAAAACATTAGGTACCCATATAATTTTGTTTTTTCAAATTTCTTTGATGTCTTTTATTTAATCTCACCATCCATAATAGATGTGTAATTAATAAACTTGATTTAATAGTTTATTAATTATGAAAATTTTTCTCAATACACTAGTATGTACTAAGGTACTAAGTACTAATTAATTAATAAAAATATAAACTAGGAAAATTTCATAACTATATATGAGTATAGAAGCAATACACACAATATAAATTTAAAAACAAATAATATTCATCTGTTTTATATTTATACAGTACTTTACCTATTAAAAGAAAATGATAAAATACGAGAAAAAAGATGAAATATAGTAAAATCTACAATAATAAGAAAATATTTAATTTGTAGTTGCGTAAGATAAGATATTTTAACCGGTTTTTAATTCTATAAAAATGTGTACATATGGATGTACATAATGAAAATGTATATTTTCATGTAATATTTATTTATACAATTATTATTTTCCTCATTTTTCATACTCGTACTACAAACTGCAAAATGTGCTGTATACAAATATACAATTATAAAATTTTTAACATTAAACTAATAAGAAATTCATATCTATATTATGTACTATACTCTGTCAAAAAAGTAACGGCAATTTAGAATTTAAGAAATCTATGTTAGTGATTTTTAAACCAAATTTGCTGCATTACTTATTTAGTAGTAGCACTGTCCTCGATTACTATACCAAATATGAGCGCAACATATCAACTCGTTTGTTTAGAGCTGTTGATTTTGTTAGTTGTTTCAAAGAATATAGAGCTTTACGATCTTTGGTAGCTATTATTATGATCTTTAGTTGTTTGCAGTTCCTCCACCGAATTTTGGTTTTATTAGTTTCGCCTTGTTAATGAAGTGCTATTCTGAACTTATTGATTAGATTACATGTCCAACCTGTATATATTCATGTCTCGGTACTCGTTTATGAATATAATGCCCGAAATAACTTGTGCAAGCTTCTATAACCAGAAGCAGTGCAATAACTAGCTTCTTTATGGTACTCGATACTCTTATTGAAAAAAATTTAAGTATTTTAGAACTAGTCGTACTAACGCAACGATGCGTGTCATATGCCCAAAATATCGATCAAAATCGAACAAACAAACTCATAAAGTCATGATATTTCTGTTTTAGTCTAAATTGTTGATTATTGAGCTTATAGTTTTCTTCGCTTTGTCGATGGCTTTATAAGTTATAGAGGTCGAATGTATTTAACAGTCTTTCACGTGCACCCACTTAAATGCTTTGCAGTTTTCACTACTCATAAGCACCCATCTTTGGTATGACTAAGCCTCAAGCAGTAAGCCTTTTCTAACATTTTTAAGATAAAAAATTTATTCGCAACCCAAATTAAAAAAAAACTCTTTGTTCAACAATTTTTAATAATTATAAAAATCGTGATATGTAAGCAAACCGATGGTTAGATCATGCTCTCTTTTGGTGTAGTAATTGTGATACTAAGCTAAGCTAAAAATTCCTAGCACAGCACAGCTTATTTAAATTACAAATTCCCGATATTTTTTTGACAGTAGGTACATTACTTGCATACGAGTACATTATGCATACGAACAGTACAGATCATAATTTAACATACATTAAAAAATATTAGTTTTATAGCTATAATAAATGTCAAATGGTGTGTATTATATCATATACGAGTATATTTCACATATAACGTGTACATATATATACATACATATTAATAATAATTTTATTATATTTTTTTTTTAATTTCATTTCTTTTTTCTTTCAACTATAGAAAATGATCTGTTTTGAAAATTGTACTTATTAAAAATGTGTGCTATGGTGCTGCTATATGTACTATATTCTTCATGCATTCTGTATATTTTGTCTTAATGTATGTACATGTAACTATACATAGTACACATACATATAATAAACATATACAATGTAAACATACGAGTAATAATTTTTAACATTGCATAATATTGAAACAAATAATACTTAGTATGGCGTTCAAATGAAGTGTTGTGCTTGTGGTTGTGCCTTGTGCGAGGTGGTATTATATACTTATGCATGTATGTATATATGTATCTGGACTCGTAATTTTACAGTTTAATTCACTTTTAAAATATTTAAAAAAAAATTCATAACATAAATTTAAATTTAATTTGATTATAAATTATGTATAAATTAAATTAATTTCAAATTTATCATAATCACACTATGTGCAGATGTACACAACATATGCATGCTTATACATTTGTCTATATTTCAGAAAAAAAAAATATTTTTCTATAATTATCTTATTATTTAAAGATATGGATATCTTCAATTTATGCACACTGATATATTAATAATTGAGATTATAATTAATTAATTAATTATTTGATTAATGCAAAAACGTGCATTGAAAATTTAATATGTGGTTGACACTCTAATGCTAAATTGAAAAAAAAAATCTTTTGTTTTTACAAAAATGTTTAATTACACAAGTTTTTTTTTTTGTATTGCTTTCATTTTATTATTATTATTTGTTTAATTATTTTATTGTTTTTTTATGATGTTAATCTGCTTAAAAGTTTTTTTTAGTATATTTATCATTTTCCAATTAGGATGTCATTTATTAATTTATTATTTAATAATCCATGTCACATACGACAAATATTTTTTTAAATTTAAATTGAATTGAATTTTCATTATTATTATTATTTTTATTATTATTATTATTATTATTATTATTTAAAAATAAATTAAAATGAAACTAAATATTTTTATTATTGTTTCTCAATTTGAACTCCAGAACGTGTGATTTATTTTATTTCATATACGAGATGTTTGAAAAATATTCAAAACGTGCATATTTTGATAAAATATTTTTTTTTGTTTTTTTTTTTTTACAAATACGAGTAGTATATACATATTAGTATTGTTACTCATTTACAACATAAAATTAATATATGTACAATTTAAATAAACATCTTCCATAAATATTAGAATCGTATTCTATTTATAGAAAATTCATTATTATTTTTGTTTCTTGTTCAAATTATAAATGATTGATTTGTAAAATTTTTTTTTACATTTTTGTTTTTAGTTTTATCAGGTTTTGATTATTTCAATTGTTTTATTTATTTTTTTATTTTGTTTTTAACACAAAAAAAATTTGAATTTATCCTTCAATATATTTATAATGTATTGTACGAGTAGGAGTGCGTTCATGATAATTACTTTAACCATAGTCATGGTATAGTATAGTTTAAGCAAAGTTATGTTGTACTACAGCCATAGTTATGTTAACTTCAAGTAGTTTTCGAACGCGATTTTTACCACAGTAGTAAAATAAATTGTCATTCAGCTGTCAAGTCAAGTTTAAAAAATTTTCAAAAAAATGTTTATATATAATTATTATATTTTTTGTTTAACAAAAATTAATTTTTAAACAAAATTAATTAATACTACTACTTTTTTCAAATAAATAAAATTGAAATTTTTACAATTCACAACACAAAATTAAATGACAAACGATTTTTTATTGTCAATGCCATTGCCACTTAAAGGCTTACTATCGTTACTATCGCTAACCATGCTCTCGAGCAGGGTTAATTTTTGACATCAAATAGTTAAAAATTTACTTTACTACAGATGTTTATGTTTATGTTTATGAACGCTAAAAAGTTATGTTGGTAGTTATGTTTTACTATACCACCACCATTCTGAACGACAAATGGTAACTATAGTTAACTATAGTTAACTATAGTAACGTTTCTGAACGCACTCTAGGTATATTATTATTGTATACATCATCATACATGTATTTTATCGTATAATAATTAATTGATCAAAAATTATTAAATTATTTAAATTTTATGAATGAATAATTTTCATTCTATGAATTCGAGTTGCTACTTACTTATATATCGTGTGGATAAAATGCATTCTATGTATTATATTATGTACATATACAAAAGGAATACTATACACTATTAAAATTTATTAATCAATTTGTAGTTGCATTTATACAGACAATAATAATAAAATAATGCATAATACATATAATTTTATAAAATTGTAAAACAAAACAAAAAAAAAAAAAAAACTTTTATAATGTGCGTTACATGGTTACATACATTAATACAATGTATTTGTTACATTATCTTCTTCTAATAAATATTACATACTTATATGAAATTTGTTTTGATACATAAAAATTAATTTGAATGCTCTGTTTATATTTATTACCGGATGTAGGTTTTTTTGAGTTTTTGTTTTTCGAATTTTGTTTTTTTTTTTTTTTTTTTTCAATAGCAATACTGTCAAAATATACATATACTCGTATGTAGATACTTACAATTAATCATTAACACAAATAAAATTCGTAATGTACTCTTGGATTGTATATGTATAAAATTTGTAACATTAAGTACATACAGCATACAGCTTATAATGTACATTTGAACATGCAACATCATCGTATACAAATATAAGTGTGAATATGTATAGCATACTCATCATTTATATAGTAAAATGTAATCTTATCCATAGTATAAATGTCGAAAGATATGCTCTTGACAAAATTCATTTCCAATTGCAATGTGTATACGCGTTAATTGAAATATAAAAAAAAAAAATAGAAAAAAAAGAAGTATATAATCCAAAATTAATAATTATTTGTAAAAGAAAATCTATTTTAGGTGTACAAATATAATATCCTGATATCTTAAAATTTAATTTAATGGATATTTCATTAAGAAATGTATGAAAAAAACAAAAAAAAAAATACGTATCTACATGAAATGTCAACTGTATGTGTGAAGTAGATTAACTTCTTATTATAAAATCATATACCAACTGTATGTTAACAGTTCGAAAATATTACTCCATTCAAAAATCAATCAAAATAAATCTTTAAGATGATTACATATTTCTGGTAAATCTACATACATATGTATATACAAATTTTCCAAATTATATGTATATACATAATATAGTATGTACAACGAAAAATTTACATATGAACATTATACATATTTGAAAAAAAAAATGATTTTTTGAAATATTACACATTATTTCATCCTCAAAAATTTCATATTTTTAAATTTTTAATTTTTTTTTTCCAATTCCACTGAGTACTAGTGTTTGGTACTAGTGTGATGATTGAAATAAAAATAGAAATTATAAATTAACACCCCAACGTAATGATTTTTCATGAATGTTCGTATTATGTACTCGAGTACGACGAGTATATACTCACTTGAAAACATAAATAATTATAAATTATAATTATAGATATTTTTTAATTAAAAAAATTCATAAAATTCTTCTCTTTTTTTTTCAGTATATATGTATGTACTTATGTGAAATAACAAATACATTTATAAGTTTTTATTATATAAATTTTATTTTAAATAAATTTATTAGAACACTGTGTTGGATGAAAAAGTAGTACATTAACAATCATAAATAATAATTTTTTAATTTATTCCAGTTAAAGAGATCATATAATAATGAATGATTTTAGAGGACACATACATATATATACAATAAATTCAATTTTATCACGCACATATATTTACTTATTCGTTATCCTTATTATAAATATTTCTAGGACACTATATTCTTACATATGTACATACTCGTACATATATAGTATACATATCTGGGTTCGTTTCATTATTTTATACTTAATATTCATTATGATGCAATCAAAAGTAAAATATGTGAATGTGATAAAACATAAAGCACTTTAACATGCTTTAACGATATCGATAGGTGGTCTTATAATTATGTCCATTATATTACAATATAATATACTTATGCTTATGTATATACTTATACAGTCTACTTAAAGATTGAAGCAATTATAATGTAAAATTTTTTTTCATATAAAAATTTGAAGTATATCATAAAATATACACATACATACTTATTTACTATAAAGTGAGCTTTAAATAATATATACAAATATGTACAATAAATTCTCTTATATATTCTATCTAAGTAAGTTTATATAGATATACAAGCTGTAAATATATTGAATTTATTTATTTGTATACATTATACATTATATAAAATTGATTATATATTATATGTACAAATAACCCGACAAAAAAAAATGGTTAAAAAAAATCTATATAGGCAACATAAATTGTATGACACATACATTACACTTTAAGTATATTACACTTTTATATTCTTAAGAAAAGAAAATAAATAAACTGAAAAAAAAAAGTATTCAGTCAACATACATGTGTTTGTGTTTGTGTGTGTATATAGATATAGCAAGTAGTAGTAGAACTATATATCTGTACACAATGGGGAGAAAATAAATAATAATAAAAAAAAAATAATTTCAATTGGTAACAAGAGAAGATAAAATTATTTTTTGATGACACTCTTAAATAGATTTTGATATCAATTGATATTATATATTTGTGTATAATTATGACGATGATCTTGATATGATGATGACGATGATGATGATGTTGATGACAATAATGAATAATAATGGTGTGTTTATTTCGTTGTATATGAATAGTGTGCGGATACTTAAAGTTACATATATAAAATTATGTATGAACTTGTACTCGTATACATGTTATATGCTTTAAATTTTATTTCAAAAATTATAATGGGATTCTTATTTTGGGCTGTGCTATACAGAATTTAGGATAGATATAATAGGTGTGTGAAATTTTTTATATGTACAAGTATACAGATATTCATCATCACATACCTACATAAATATTATTTATTTTCAAATTAACATATTCAAATTATATGCACAAAATACGAGAGAGTGTTACTACATGTAATTTTTTGATTTTATTCACGCAAATAAATAATTGAAAATTTTTTATATATACATATGTACATTGATTTACATATGTATACGATTGATTTAAAATTATTCGTATTTTATAGTACATTACATAGTTTTTTTTTTTCTATTTTCCTAAATTCATTTTATATCCTGTATTGATTTGAAATTGAAGTATAGTCGATTATGAAAAAGAAATTATGTCATCATCACATAAATATAACAACCCTGAAAATTACTTAAGAAATTTCATTTTATGTATTTTTTTATTTTTTTTATTTTTCTATTTTGACTACAAGAAAAAAATAAATATAATTATGAATATGTTTTTAGTCCTTGTCATTTTCCCATATGGTAGCTCGTACCTATATAACGTGATATAACTTTCATTCAATATAAATCATAATTTATTTATTATACATAGGTAAGTATAATTAGGTGTGGTCTTATTATTCATAATAAAAATAGCCTGAACAGACACATCAATTTAGCAGTAGTTAAATTTCTATGGTAGGCATTGGTATTTTTGCAATTTAAACAAAAATTATATAATTTTGTTGAATTTTCTTGATAAAATAATATTTCTAATAATAAAAATGATGAAAAAATGTTAAGAAAATGAAAATTAATAATTGAAATGTTTATTGGGTGTACATTATATAAATATTTATCTGCATGAGAGATTTTTTTATTGTTTTTTTTTTCTGGTTTAAATTTATTGAGGCAAAATGTATTTAAAACATATTTAAAAAAAATACAATAGAACGATTCTAATAAGTATAATAAATTGTTTATATATGTATGTATACATATGATTCGTATACATTTAGTCTACATAATTATAATAAATGTGCATGTATATATATTCATTCTCATTATTTGTATGAATATATATATATATATATATATATATATCTATATGTATTTTCAATTTATTTTGTATTTATTATATATCCATATATTCATTATCCATATACATAGATATGTATATGTACACAGAGCGTACAGAGAGCTGCTTTTAAATTTAAGCCGAAATATAATTTAAAATTAATGGTGATTTTTTAAATGAAACAACACATTTTTTTGTCATACTTTTTTTTTATTATTCAACATATCACAAAAAATCAATATACACATTTTTGTATGTATGTATGTATGTAGTATACGAACATATAATACAAAAGAAAACAAAAATTATAAACATTAAATTTCTTCATGATTATTCATTCAATATTTTAATTTGTGTATTCTCTACATACTTATATTATATTGTGCACATACATACTTGTATAAAAATACTTTGTTTCGTATTTTAATATAATGCTGTATGAATCATATAAACGATTGAATTAATATGTATGCACACCATAAACCACTATGTAAATAGTAATAAATATCGGGTGATCAAGTGTTATGTTAAATCGTATCAGTTTGCACCTATGGTGACCTATGATAGATATACACGGCAGTAAATTAATGATAATTCGTTATGAATGATCATTCATTTGCCATTTGTCATTGTCACCCAAATTAAGTTAAAATATGATCATTCGAATTTGATTTAAGTAATTTCAAATGAAGCTTCAGAAACTTACTTATTTAGCGAAAAATGAAGATGCTGAATTGAAAATTTCCAGTGGTGAAAAAAAGCCGGAAAAAAACCACAATATATATAGGATTATAATATAATTCAAAATTGAGAACAAAAATTAAAAATATTAGACAGCCATAGTATTATGGGCTTTTTAAATGATCATTTACATTAATTAAAACTCGAAAAATAACCATTCATTTGCTACCGTTTGTCCATTGTTTTATATGCTATATATAATTAGATATCTCATCTCACACAGTTTTATTTATATTCTATCTCCACATAGCTCATATTTGATCACCCTTTATATTGAATATACGATAAGGCGATCATATCAATATGTATTGAATTGCATTTGTTATTATTAATTTGAAATGAAGACGAAAAAAATCACATGTGCCACAAGAATCGTGATTCAAATATTCATGTTTTATGTACATACATAAATGGGTATACATACATTATAAATATTTATTGCATTTATGTGTATCGAATGTCGGATACATCATTATTTATATTGTATTATGTATGTACATACATATGTACATACTCGTATTCGTAAATATAATATGTATACAAATAATAAATATTTTAACGCTCTCTTATACAATAATAATGTACTCGTATGTGTATGTAGATGTAGATGTAAATGTAGATGTAGATTCTTGGTTGACTTATCATCATCAATAAGTACATTGATTAAAACCTCTTAATATTATTACTTTTTTATTTCTTTTGAAAGGAATTTCACGCGTAAAAAAGGGAGGAATTTTAAAAAAAATAAATACATATAAAAAACAATGAGTTTATTTTAATTTAATTTTATTTTTTCTTTATACAGAGTAACTACATAGATTTTTTTTTAATTTTTTTTTTATCGATAACTTATACATCTACTCATATAAATTTATGTACAGAATTCATTTTGAATTAAATTTTTTAATGTAGAAAAAACTATATAATGACTGCTAACTGACTTCATTTAATTCATTTTCAAATATTCTTTATTCTATTTCCTATTTTTCATTTTAATTTGAGATCATATAAATTATACTAATATACTAAGTATATATGTATATTATTAGAAGATTTTGTTTTTATTTTGTTTGGCTAATTGTATATGCCACTTCACCAAACACCAAACACACTCTACTATTGAAAATCATGTTATATATTTTCATTATTGTATAACAAATGTCGAATTTGTTATTATTTTTCAATTCAAAAAATAAGTAAACCTTGGAAAATGATTATCTCAAATCAAAAAACACAGAAACCACTTGACTGTCAGAAGAAATAAATGTGAAAAATGTATTTTACTGTGTGTATTAAAAGGTATACTCTACTATATATACTTCTATGTCTAAATTCTTATTTATAAATTTTTTTTCGGATATATTTTCTTATTTTTGACTTTCCTTTTAATATATCTATAGTATATATAAGTAAATATCTATAGTATATGTAAAATCGATTTTATTAGAATTTTGTTAACGTTCTTAATATGGTTTTTCTTTAACAGGATTTGGTAAATCGACAGGAACAAATGAAGATTACGAAGCACCACAGGATGATGAAGATGATTACGATGATAACAGTAAAAATGTTGAAATACCATCATCTGTTCATAGTAATGATGTTTTATCAGACAGTCCTCCATATTTTCCTGTAACAAGTATTACTGTGAATGCAACAAAAGGTGAAGATGTAATACTTCCTTGTGATGTAAAAAATTTATCTTCAAATTGTAAGAATATAAATATAATTTAAGAAGTTTCAATTTTTGCAAGAAAAAAGGAAAAAGAAATTTATTTTTTTTTTGTTTTTTAATTGCTTATCCAATTTTTAGCTGAATGTGTTATAATGTGGTTTAATGGGTCACAACCGATCGCAACCGGCACTCACAATGCTGGAAATATATTGGGAAATACGGGAAAAGTGAATGTACATAAATGGCCAACAATAAAAATTCACGATGTTGAATATAGTGATCGTAATCAATACTTATGTTCGATTGTTAGTTACGCCAATTTAACTGTACTTCTGAATGTGATCAAATCAAAGGCAGTAGTAATATATGCACGTGATCGAGACGTAACTGGTAGATCAATGACATTCCAAAAGGGTGATCCTGTTGAATTCGAATGTCGTGCTATTGGTGTTGAGAATGCTGAAATTAAATGGTCTCTGAATGTAAGTGATAATGATGGAATTATGTTTCCATTTAAGAATTTGAAGCATATAGAAAAATTTTATTATATAATTACAAGATTAAATTTCATTTATGATCTATATACAGGGTGAATTTGCCAAAAATCATGTAACAAGAATCGATGGTGGAAAAGTGACTATAGCTTCAATCGATGTACATCAAGCGGGAACATATCAGTGTTTAGGTGATGATCACTCTAATGAAAAATTACCAATTGGATCAGTCACTATAAATGTTCAGTATGCTCCAAAAGTTTGGGCAAAAAAACATTACGTGAATACAATGGAAGGAGATAAAGCAGAAATATCATGTGAGTACATGGCAGAACCCATTGCAACAGCTTATTGGGAAAGACACGTTTCTAATAAACCTGAAATCATACCAAGAAAATCTGATAAATACGAAATTACTAATATCAAAGAAAAAAAAAGAATGCATTCAGTTCACGATAAAACCATATCAACCCTCACCATAAGCAATGTAAATGAAAAAGATCTTGGAGAATATACATGTCATGTAAATGTAGGTTATTCGTGTTTTTTTTTAAGTGTTTTGTAACGCAGTTTCAATAAATTTTCATAACATTTCTCTTTTGGACTTTTGGTATGTATAGAATTCAATTAATGCTACACATGTGAAAATTCATTTGACTTATGGACCAGAAACACCACTATATGATGGCCATGAGAAAGATGGACAAAACGTTTTCATCCACTGGATAGTAATAAGTAAACAAGAAATCAGGGAAGCAGGTGTAGATTATAAATTAAAAGGAGTAAGTACATAAATGTCTAAATTTACTCTCTACTATATTCAATTCAAATTAAAGTTTTGGATGGATAATTTTAGAAAATAAATAAGGTTATAATTCAAAATAAATTTATATTTTTTATAGATACATAATAAATGGACGACTGAAAATGTTTCAAAAAGTTATCCAGGTAATCATACTGGTAGTTGGAAATTAACTCATGAATTACAATTAGCACCTGGTAAATGGCATGTAAGGATGAGGGTTAGAAATAAATATGGCTGGTCGAAATTCTCCAAAGAACATGACATTCCTATTACTGAAGGTGAGTGTTCAATTAACAATTTTTCGAAGGAAATTTTTCTAACTAGTATCGTGATAAACCTGCGTCTATGTAGTACTTTCCAATATGGGCGACAATTGCAATATTATAGTAGACATGGCATATAGTATATTAACTGCTCTAATGTGGACAGATTATACGGAAGCAATATTCAATTGCGAAATTTGAAAAAAAAAAATGTGAACACAAATTCAATGTTTGTACGACTGTTTCTTAGAAATTTCATTTGTCAAAATATACATATATGTCAACATTATTACCACAATATTTTGGTGAAGCAATATTGTCCTCAAAGCAGAAGCAAGTATTGCCATCCAGAAAAAATTGCCGGAAATGCAGTGTCTATATATTGTCAATATCCATATTGCCATTACCGACCATATTGCTAGTATAGAATATAGAAGCATGGTAAATGATGTAGTAATTGCATACATATACGTTTTTTTTTTATGTTTCAGATGTTGTTGAAACACCACCTGAAGATATTGTATATGCTGGTGATATAGCTGGTGCAAAAATCGATAGTAATAACAATAATAATAGTGCTAATCAAATTATTGTAACAACGGTGCCATTTTATTTAATGTCATGTTTACTACTATTACCAATATTTAACGTATAGTGCCATTGAGAAATCATAAACGAAAAACGAAAAATATGAAAAACAAAAATGAAAATTCTCTATTTTCTATAGCTAGTATTCTTTTATGTAAGTTAAATGTTCAAAATATATATACACATTATATAAGATTAATATCTCAAATAGCTACAAATAATACAAATACAAAATAAAATTATGTATTACCTGGAAGATACATAAATAATTTACAATATATTTTCAGAATAGGTTACGTTTTAAAACGAAGTAAAACCTAATTTTATTTTATTTAAAATTGCACATGTATGTATGTATATAGAGAACTACTCTGCTACAAATGAAAACAAAATTTATAAAAAAAAAAATAAATAACAGATAAAACAACAGATAAATGATACATTGGGTGAAATGAATAAAAATAAATAAAATCTTTTAATAAGTAAAGGGGTTTATTTATTTTTATTCACTTCACCCATTATTTAAAATAAAAATAACTTTATGCTTTAATTAGTTTTTAAAAAAAAAAAAAAAAAAAAAAAAAACAAGAAACAAAAATAAAAATATATAAGTGACTCTAAAAGAAAATCAAATCAAATTATTTTTTATAAAAAAATTATTTAACACAAGATCTTCTCATATTTACAATCTGTAACCATTAATTATTGAAAATAACTAAAAAAATAAATAATTAAAGAAGAAAATACAAATTGAAAAATGTTGTAAAGTGCGATTAAATATTTAGCCATCTCGAATGGGTATTATAGATAGCCATAAAATGGATAATAATACATATAAAATTATACATTTATACTTTTAATACATATTTAGATAATACTACCGAGTAGAGTATGAACCATATCAGTTGTCAAATTCGTATTATATTACTACCATGCACAAAATTTAAGAGCGAAGATTAAACAAAACGAGTTGTGTACATGCTGTTCAAGTGAAGTTTTTTAACATTTTTCTTAAGATGAAAATTTCTTATCTTAATATCAAAATCTTTTATCCGTATATAGGCTTATACGCAACACATATAGAAACATCTGCGAAACTTGCCAACTGATTTGGGACACACAATATTATATGAAGCTAAATGTACGTTATACGTTATACTCATATATTTTTGAGTTTTAATAAAATAATTTAACGGATAGAGAGAGAGAGAGAGAGAGAGAGAGAAAGTAGAGTTTAGTCACAATATAAATTATATTACAATTACATATTTATACATTATATGTAATTTTGTTAACTACATTTAAATTATATATACCTAAACGTATATATAATATATAAAAGAAAAAAAAATTAATATAGCATTTTATTATTTGTATCATAAAAATGTATATGTGTCGTACAATCTCTGGAAGAGAATTAAAAATAATAATAATAAAAAGAAAACACGTTTATTTTCAATTTCATATTATACTCGTATTAGAAAAGAAAACCTCTTAATGTGATAGATTAGGTGAAAGAAAACAAACAAAAAACAAAAAAAGTAACAAAACAATAAAAAAAAACTAAATAATACATTTAATTGGTTTAGGCTGAAATGTTATAGAATCACTTTACAAATAATAATATGTATCCGTGAAATTTATCGCAGACAAACAAAATTTTTTATCATAAGAAAGGATATATAATTAAAAAACAAAAAGAGAAAAAAAATAGCACAAATCTGAAATTCAAAATGATAATAAATATGTAGTTGCGGACAGAAATAAAACAAAATATATAGTGAAGAAATTCATATAAAAAGTAAAATAATTTGTACAGGTCGATCACACAATCTATAAATATCTATAATATGAATGAATAAGGAGATAAAATAAATATATAATTTTGGAAAGAAAAAAAAATTTATTTTTTAAAAATTATTATTATTATTATTATTAATATTATTATGTATAGTTTAATTTTATTAAAGAATTTAGACCAAAGTTCTGTGTATTAATATAAATAAATAATTAAATGTAATGTGAATATAATTTATAAGATAATTTTTTTTTTACAATAAGAAAATATCATACAAAATTGTCTACAACCCACAACTTTACTATACACAAATTAAAACTACCAAGAACCAACCAGATTTTTCATTCAAATAATAAAATATAAAAAATAACAATAACACTGTTTGGATAAGTTCATGCTTGCAGAATATTTATTGCAGTTGCAGTACTATACAGATTTTCAGTTCCTAATTGTCCAGTTCCAGTAACTATTTTTATAAACTGTCTATTGCAAGACGAAAGAAAGTGTCATTGATGGTTAGTTTCGTTAAATTAAAATTATTAATGGATGTAGTTCCCTTTAGCGGAACTCAAATTATCAAATTTTATCTATCCCAATCGATAGATAATGACGTCCTGAACAAGGTTAATACTGATCATTTTTGGCGCAAATGCCATCTAGTGGTCGAAAAATGCAATTGAAAATTCGGTATAAAATACAAAGAAATGAGTATAATTCAATAGCCAGAGATCGTACAGACACTTTATCTATCCCAAATGTACGTGTGCATGTGTGTGTATGTGCGGTAATTATATAGATGATGAGTCTCCTATCTGAAACAAAAAACAGAATATGACGCAATATGTATTTTCTGACGCTGAACACGAATCTGAAATCAAAACTTGACGATCGGCCAGGATTAGCAATTTGGCATTTTTATCAAAATTCGTTTTTTGTCAATATCTTCATAACGGTAAATGATACAGATATGGTTTATATCTCAAAAGATGCGTCTCAAGATTATTAAAATATTTTTCTCAAAAAGTCCTAGTAAAAGGATAATAAAGGACATTTTAGATTTTTGACTATTTTTACATTTTTACCGATTTCTCAGAAAAGAGTAAGGATAATCGGTTCAAATTTTTTGCAAATTAAAAAGGACATCATGAGAAAGTTTTTCAATTTATTACTTTGATTCTGATGTAGAAGGCAAATACTCTACGCAGAGAAATGATTTTAATGATTCTAAATTTTGTAATAATTTACAGTATTTTATTATGTATGTGGGTGTTTGCGTGCCCGTGTGTGTGTATGCATTTGTAGAAGGCAAATCTCAAAGTGTTTGTGTGGGTACGTGCATGTGTGTGTATGCATTTATAGAAGGCAAGTCTGATGGTGTGTGTATGCATTTATAGAAGGCAAGTCTGATGGTGTGTGTATGTACGTGCATATGTATGTGCATAGGTAGAAAGCAAATTTGACGGTGTGTGTATGCCGTATAGAAAATGCTTCTATCAAGACTTTATTCTTCTTGGATCTTTCATCCTTCTGTACGATCCTGCCTATACGATCTCTGGTTATTGAATTATACTCATTTTTTTGTATTTTGTACTAAATGTTTAATTGCAATTTTCGACCACTAGGTGGTGTTTGCGCCAAAAATGGTTAGTATTAACCTTGCTCAGGACGTCAATATCTAACGTTTAAAGTTGGTTTGGTTTCGATATTTGAGTTCCGCTAAACCCTTATTACTAAAATAATTAAAAACATTAATAAATTATTTTTGAATATTTATAATTGATGATATTTATTCAAAGAAAAAAGGAAATAGTTGAAAACAAAAATAAAATTTATTCTTCTTCTATTAAATTCATTGAAATTTGAACCTATTACCTATCAAACTTTTACAGAGTTTCCAACATGAACTTACTGCAATTTGCTCACAATTGCAATAAAATATGCATATGCTGTTTTCTTATAGATCTAATATCTAATTCAGAACTGCAAATATGAACTCACGCTTTATATGTATACTTTATAAGAACTTTAGTGGTGTTAATAATGTACGGTAAATGATGAAAGTTGTAAAGGAAACTTCGTTAGTACACTTGAAATAAATATGGTAATGAATATGGTAAATAGTAAATTTTTATCACAAAAGTAAAAAGCATGCATACGAATGCTTAAATTTTCAGAATCCATAAATTCAAAATTCAGAAATTAGAACATTTTGTTCTAAAATGAAATGTATATTAAATTTAAATGTGTCAAAAAATAGTAAAAATGTGAAATTAATAAATAAATAATTTTCCTACTATTTCATAACCACAACCTTTTATTTTATGACTTGAACAAATGACAGAAAAATTACGATTTACCATTTACCATACAAAAACATACTTGAATTTATGATAAAAACTTACTATAGTTTTCCCATATAAACTTTTTACCATCAATAGCATGGTTTACGATTTACTATGATTACGATGATTACTATGCTTTTAGCACAGATCATGAACACCGCTTTTATCATGCCGATTCTACATTCAATATTCAATGCAGTGACTTCAACTTCGACTTTGATTTAATGGATATGTATTAGAATTTCTACATTCAATGCCATTCAATGCAGTAGACTTGATAGCTACTTTTACATGTTAAGGATGTTGTGAAGTCGAAAGTCGAAGTCCAAGTTGAAGTCACTGCATTGACTGTAGAAGCGGCAATTATAAAATATAATAATTTATGTCAAATATAATTTTTTTTTTTTTTTTTGAATAATTATTAATAATGATATTTCATACAACCCGTGTGTGCTATATGCTACGAAAATAAACGAAAAAAAAATTATTGTGCCTCAAATATACATATAAAACTTATTAATATGACAAAATAATAAAAAATAAGAAATGAAAAAGAAATAAACATAATTCTACACATATACGCCTAATAATTTATTGAAATGGAATGAAAAATAAAACTTTTTTTTTAAATCACTACATATATTCAATTCACTATACATATTACGTGTGTTTAAAATTTAATTAAATATTTATACATATATGTGAAATGTATGTATGTAATATAAGAAATTTATTATTATATATGTCGTAAGTAAAGCTGTTTATATATACATAAAATTATTATATATGTATTTTATTAAAATATATTATACTGGAAGTATATATAGAGGAGAAAAAAAAATAAAAAAAATATGTAATATGTATTTTTTTAGTAATTGTATAAAAATATGATTAATTTTACCACAGTGTATAAGCATATTGATTAATTAAAAAATAATAAAAAAAAAATAAATAAATTTATTATTATTATTATTATTATTTTGTGTTCAAAAATTATGATATATATAAAAGTAATAAAATATTATTGTAAAGATTATTATAATACAGTGCAGTTTAATATACACAAACACAATGACATAAATATTATTTTTATATTTTACAGTATCTAATAATAATGGATTCAAGGAATGTCAATTTCCAAAAACACTGCTTTTACTGATATGTAAGTAAATCAATATTAGATCGAATAATAGAGAATAGAAGAGCTCGGTAGCGTAGTGACAGAGCAACTGGCATACTAATCTCGAAGTTGTGGGTTTTTCAACGGAAAATTAAGAAAAATAATTTTGATATTTTCGTTGCCTATTTTCAAATTTTACTACCCCTCCTTCCTCAAATTTATTCATCTTTGAATTGGTATCAGCTTTCTGGGAAAAAGAAATACTATTGCAGTAATTTTACTAAAACTTTAGGTCCGTACTATCTACTACTGTACTACTCGTACTACTTTTTGATTATAATGTACCACGTACCACCTTTTCCTTGTTTCTATTAGAATGGAGGTTTATTTTGGGACATAAAAATATTGAGAAACATTTTTAAGATGATGTAGTTCAAACATGGCATAATAAAATATCCAAAAAATTGATAGTCAAATTGAACAAAAACGTTTTGAAGATTTACATATTTCTAAATTTATGCTTATACTTCAATTGCACTACCAAATAGCGCCGCCTCCACAGAACGTTCATTTTTTGAATTTTATTTTTATGAATTAATATAACACAGATCGAGTGATAGGGAGCTCGATGGCTAAATACTATAGCAACTTGCATACTAATCTCGAAGTTGTGGGTTCGATTCCCGTCTAAGGAAAAAGTAAGAAAAATAATTTTCAATTTTTTCGTTGCATATTTCCAACTTTCATTACAACACTTTCCTCCCCCAAGTTCACTCAACTTTAAGTGCTGAGAAAAGCAACTTAAAAATGCTGATTCGAGCATACTCGCTTGATGACAAGTAGTAACTCAAGTATTATTAGATCATTCTGAAAATAGATCAGTCTAATAGCCCTATTCTGACTGGTTTTCTTGTGGTTTTCCTTGTGACTAATCAGCTGTTTCGTATTCTGAATAAGTAATCACAAGAAAAATCACAAAAATTTCACCTCTTAGTGGTGAATTTGAAACGTCAAATTTTTTCAAGAAAAATGATATATTTTATATTTTTCACATAACCTTAAAATTATTCTTGTGACGACTGAAGTAGCAGATCACAACTTGTGACTCTGGCATGTTGTGACTTTTTACCGCGGAATACAAAAAATCACAACTTGTGACTTATGTTATAACTTATGACTTATGACTAGTCACTGATACCTGATACTCAACAGAATAGGGCTATAAGTCTAAGGCACTAAACACAATCTAAACCGACAGCATCCAGCAAGAACAAAATATGCTGGTGTAGGTAGAAAATTTGCCGCCGTTAATTTCAGAACAACATTCAAATCAGATTATTCTGTAAGTTGTACATATTATTTTTACATAATGTAAGTTGTATACTTATTAATCAAAGTTTAATGTGGGAAGCAGGGAGCTTGAATAGGTATATGATTGTGGTGTTGGACTGGCACTGGCACAGTTTACTGGACGTTCTGAGTTTGAAATCTATTCTAAGTCGATCATTAATTCCAATCAGCAATGTACACATCGTACACACCAGTAACTGATTACTGATGATAAACTGAATGACATATCTGACAGAACAGAATTATAGATCGGCAATGCCATAATGGACTGAGTATCCATTTGCACTTAATATACATATGTATTAAAAAAAAATAAATGTGGGAAGCACTACATTATCTTTGCTATTATTGTCAACAAAACTTGTCATTGTCGAGAAGATCGAATAATATGTTGTATCGTTGTATCTAATCAATGTATAACATACATACGAAAACTCTAAAGGGTAAAATTGATTATGGAGAAAAGTAAAAATTAAAAAACAGCAATATTCCATTCTCACAACACAACTCTTATATTTGGTAATTCATCTAATACATTATATTGTTATTGAAATTTATTATTTTCTCTACAACAACAAAAAAACTACTACATTTAAATTTACATAAATGTATATTTACATGTACATTTTAACAAATATTCAATTAACCTTCCTATAATATTTTTTTTTTTTTTGAAGTAATTTATTATTCTTATTCAATATTCTCAAAATACATATTCGATTTTTAAATAAAAATTAAAAAAAAAAAGAAATTTGCACTTTAATTTTTTTTCAAAGACAAATTTCTAAATTACGATTTTTTTAATTCGTTTTAAATTAAATTTAAATTTAAATTTATTTGTATATTATCTCTAATAATATAATTTAATTTTTATAGTAAATGTAAAAATTTAATTATACACGAACAGTTTCTTTTTTATTCGTCCATATTGAATTATTGAGTGATACACGATTAATAGATTATAGAAAAACATACACATACATAAAAAATGGCTAAAATAATTTTGCTTTTATTTACATATCTATTTATTTTTGTAGCAATTATGGTCATTTGAATTGGTCATTTCAAAAACCACATAAATCAAGTTTTTTCGAAACACTTTTTTTTTGTTGCAAACGCTTTCTTTAAGGTAGACTTCGTATTCTGGTAAAAATCACGCAAATTAATACATTTGTTTCTCTTCAAAACAATATACTTATGCCATTGCTTAAACATAATAAGTGTCTTAAGTGGTTTTTGCAAACAATTTCTATTTCCAAATACAAATGTTGACGATAATCTGCAGATGATAATGACGGAAAATATGATTACGTACCATAATAACAAAAAATATGTTATTTGGTAAAGCGACATAAATCAAGAATATTTTTTCCAGATTTTCTTTTTTTGTATTATACACGTACATAAACAATAAAATTTATTCGAAAACTCTAAATCTTTAAGCCCAAGCATTAAATGCAGCTAAAAAAATGTACTTGAAAATTCGTTTACTTGCGAATGACGCAGTTTTTATTGATTCCTGAAAAATTCTAATTGTGTGACTGAGATGGTTTTTGAAATAACTGATTCACTTGTAGTGTATAGTTTTTTAATTTGATTATCAATGAGTACAAGTTGGAAACACGCAATCATTTTTCGTGAATAAAAAAAATCTGCGCGTAAAATAAAGAAAAATCTTCATTATAAAAAAAAAAAAAATACAGTTAACAAAATAGTATACTATTTAGATATAATGTATTTCGGTTTTTGTAACAGTGAATTTAAAGGATTTTTTAAGAATTTTCTGAAAATTTGGATAGTAATTTGGGTAGACGCACTTTAATTTTATTTTTGTTTTCGTTTAAAAATTATTTTTTCTTTTCTTTGCGAAAATAGCCAATAATATACATATGTATGTATTGCATATTTAAAATATATATATTGTATAGTAAAATATTAGCTGATGTAAACAGCTTTCTTCATTTTCTCATTTTTCTGATAGCATTTTCTATAAACAAAAAATAACTTTGCTATGTGCCTCACTGCCTTTTTATATAGAGTTTCACGGCATCATCATCTAGCAGCCTTAAAAATTTTGTTGGTCTGGATCTGGATGTTCCATGCTAAATAATTTCTCTCGTAGTCTTCTCTTTACTCTATATGATCGGTTTTCTAGAGATAAAAGTTTTGGTTTACTCGTGATTATAAAAATAAAAGTTTAGAGATAAAAGTTTTGAATAACTCATTTAATTACATCCTTTATTTTCCCTGAATAGCATAATAATTTAGTTGAAAATCAATTGAAAAATTATTATTTCACGTAATGTTAAAAAATTTTAACAAAAAAACGTATCAAGCTAAATAAAATCAATAATGATTCAAGTGCGTTCATCCAAATTGCGCAAAAAATTTTTCAAAAAAATTCTTCAAAACAATCCTTTAAATATATTGTTACAAGAAACGAAATAAGTAGGAATATCTTAACAGTATTATTTTTAATTGTATCTTTTTGATAATGAAAAGACTACATATGTTTATTTTATACCTGTACATGCACATGTTTTTTATTCACACAAAAATGTGACTGTATTTATCCAAATTGTGCTCACTCTATGCTTTACATATCTTTCAAAATTAATTATCTAAATATCTTTCATATCAATTTTCTACATTCTATTCGAAAAAAAAAACAAGAAACAAAAACGAAAATTAATATAAATATAAAATTAAAATTACAATATTTTATACATTATACTAATATATTCTTAAACGAAATTTTTTCATACAAAATACTCGTACATGAAATAAAGAAAAACAATTTTTTTTTTATTACAATACAGGCCATCATATATTCTATTCTAGAATTCTATCGATTCCTGAATATCAAAAAAAAAATTATTTATTTAATTATAAATAACGTGTAAAACATATAAAAGCCATGATTTATATATTTCTGTTCATCTATATTATGTATGTATAAATGTATTTTGGAATTTTAAATTTTACAAAAATTTGGATAAACATTTTTCTACAATTTTTTTTTTGTTTCAATTTATTATTTAGCATTTATTTTTTAGTGGATTTATTTAAAGAGATTTCCTTTTAATCATCATATACATTCATTCATATTCATATTCTTAAAAGTACCACTGTTATTATAGATGATAAACTACAAAATGATAAAATTGATACCGAGGATGATGATGGCCGTAATGACATACTATGTGATTGAGCTTCAGCATAATTTGATATTTCGCTAACTTCCAGATTAACGTGAATACGAAGTTTTTGCGGTTGTACTTCACAATAATAATTGCCACTATCTCTTTCAGTTGCATTGAATATTGTTAAGGATTTTACATTACCATCAAAATTATAACGATCTCCGACTGGTTTTTGACCAGCAGCAATCACTTTATCTTCCTTATACCATAGGATTACATTGGATGCTAAAAAAAAAAATGAATAAAAAAAATAAATTTATTTTAAATAAAATCCACTTGTAAGAGATTTCTAAAGAAAAATTGAAAATAACTTACGCCCTAGATTTTTTGCGGGACATTCTAAAGTTATATTTGTGCCAGGTTTCATTTGTTTTATGTATTCCTTCTTCTCTAGATATGGTGGATCGGTTAATTTTGTTTTTTGTGTTGTCATTGTGGATACATTATCTGACATTGAATTGTTCTCATCATCACTGTAATCATTTTCACTATAATCATTTTGTACATCTTTTTCATCGTAATGTTCGGTAGTGTTGTTATTACTGCTATTGTTATTATTATTATTTTCCAATAGTGGTTTTGTGAAACCTATAAAAAATTTTTATTGAAAAACAAAAAGAAAAAAAAAATAAAATTTTAATGAATTTAATTCGAATACTTTGGAGTATGCACGTCGCACGCATGCGTATACATCATAAATGGAAGATTTATTTTTGATCATTTTTTGATGATCGATAATTTCAGAAACATTATATTTTAAATTAAATTATAAATTTTGTATCTATAAATTTTTATTTCAATAAATTTTCTTAAGTAACGTAAAATTTCATTTTTATTCAGTTCAATTTAAAAATCAGGCATTAGATCACCCTTTATTCTATACCTATACCATATACATACGACTATATACGAGTATGGATATTCATATTCTTATACAAAAAAACAGAAAAATTGCTTGTTTTTTCCGAAGAAAAGCACTAAAAACATGAAAATAATAAAAAATAAAAATAAAAAAAATTTTCTAAACACTATGAAAATGAAAAATTAATATGGGAGGAGAATAACAGAGAAAAATTATTTGGATTATGGACAACACATGTGTACATGGTAACATGGATATAGAGTAGCATTCATTGACATCATCAGTTTTCAACATTTTTATAAATACATATGCGTTGAATTGAAATAATTTTATAAATTTTATATATTCAAGAAAACGTGGTGTAACATTCTTTTTCTATATTCTTTATACTACATAAATAAACGTATACATATGAGTTGTGTTGTATATATAAAGTGTAAATAGAATGCTGGAAATTGAAAACATTTTCATGCAAAATTAACACTACAAATAACTCTATAGTGCATTTCTGATGGATGCACTATAAAATATGAAATACAATATATTTGCATGTACAGTCACATATTCATAATGTTTGTTCCGCGGAATAATTATGATTCTGTTATAATACAGTACAGTATAATACATAAATATGTAATGTACTATATATACATTATTTGCAGTGCAGTGTAGTGTAGTATATATTTACTATACTCGTCATTATATAAAATTTTATATTTTGTAATATAAATAGAATGCGCATGGAGCTGAATATTTATATGAATGTGAAGAAGATAATTATCGTTGTTGTTGGATTTGAATGAAAAAAAAAGTCATCATCCATGATCCCCCATATGTACTCGTATACATATACTACATAGTCATAGGCCCATCATATAGACGTTTGGAACCATTGAAATCATATACATATGTACACATTAAAATGAAAGATTTTATTTTACATTTTACAAAGTTTTACTCACACGGATGAAATATACTGTATATCAGTTGTACATAATGTGGTCGAACTCTACCTCGGATTTATTTTGTTTTTAATTTTTTTTTTTTTATAATTTGTTTTTTTGTTTTTGAATTCTTATGACAGATTTACTATAAGAAGTAAACATCCAGTATATACTCTATTATGTATATTATTTCTTTTCTTTTATTATTTTTACAGTGCATTTTATATACAAATATAACATACACTACGTTGGATGTACATATACTCGTATATAAATACATACCGCACATAAATACATACTAATATGCGGAACGCATTTATTTCAAAATAACATTTAATATGCATATAAATGCATGTTTCACAATATACATACTTACATACATATAAATTCTGAATAGTAATAATATGTTACAAGGCGTAATTATTATTGACTACATATTTCTTGTTTGACGTGATACTTATGATGACAATCACATAAAAAAAGAAATAAAAATTGCAAATAAAGAAAAATAATATCTCATCTATATCTGTAGAATGTATGTAGCTAGTAGACTACGTGTAATATCATACACATGTAAGTATTAAAGTATTAAATATATATAAATATACATAATGTATATGTTTAAAAACATCTACCTATCCTATGCACATAAGTAACTGAATATGTAAACAGTATATGCACGTCGTTTCCTATAAAATTTTATGTAGACCTTCATTCATCATTTTTATTGAACTTCAAAAATAATGATATACAAGTATAGATTTTTTTTTTAAATAATTTTTTTAACCTTTTATTTATATTTATTTATATATATGTATAGTTTAACTTCTGTTTTAAAGAAAATTTTATTTAATTTTTTTTAAATTAATTTATTTAGGTATTTAGTTTTTTTTTTTTGAAAATAGTATATCGACAATAATAAATTATTATTATTTACAATTTATAATTTAATTTTTATATTCGCTGTATCAATATACACTATATATAAAAAGTACATATACATATGTATTTACATAAATTATATAATGTAATTTACAAATAAATTATATTATTTTATTTACTTAATTAAATATACAATACACCTATTCATAATGGATTATGTAAAATGAAAATGATAAAACCACAGAGGAATGTAAATGTAAATAATAAATTTCAGGTGTTCGTCATATACACGTACTCGTACTACTCGTACATTATAATATTCAATTTTTTATTTTCATTGTATACTAGAATATAATAAGTTTAATATATAATATTTTATAATCAACAATAGTCAATAATAATAATAAAATAATAATTATAAATATTATAAAATGGCACCTGTAATTAAAATATTTATTTATTTCTAACTTTAAAAAAAATGTATGTACAATATTTATATGTGTACACTTCATTTACATATATTTATGTGCATTGCGTTTTGTATTCTCGTATATAAAATGGGTTTTTTTTTCTATTCTTTTATTATTAATTAATTTTATTTTAATTAAATTAATTATATACAGTGTATCCTGGTTAAGAGTGGGCCCTGAATAAGTACATATGTGAGAAATCTCCACTACTAACAATTACAATGAGGTCCCAGCACTTTAGCATTGGAATTTGGAATACCTCTGTTACTGGAAATTTTTAAAACTTTTTAATTGAGATTTGAATTCTTAGATTTTTTTTTATGTTTAAGATAATTCTGTATAATTGGAATTTTGTAGTTCAATAGCCTTGTATGTATAATATGTAAGAAAATTTATCAGGATTTGTCAGATTGCGACAGGTTTTTTTTTGTACAAACATTCGAGTTCTTTCGCACGCATGATTCGTTTTTAAGTATATTCAAGATTTTGTATGGCAAACAAGTGATCAAAAGTGCAGTGCATAAAATGTCAAAAAGATAGTGTATGTGTAATTCATTAACCCTCTATATAATTATGACAACTGTCATTTTAAACCTGTCTGTTTGAAATTGGGTAAATAAAAAGCCTCTTTTTAAGTGATAAAAAATTCTATGTACCTTGATACATGGTTTAAAGAAAGACTATGGGTTTGGTCTTAGGTCACGTAGTATGCGGCCATCTTGGTTAGTTCGCGATTTCAGCTGATAACTTTGACGCAATTTTGGTGATACCAATGCCAATGCGAGATCATACCATCTTTAATCTCTCTACTTTATAAAATAAAAAATATATGTTTTCTGGATGTATTTTGTACATAATTAATTAACAAAATTTATTTTTATATTAAAGAATATTTTAATTTTTATTCTACACCACAGAAAAATCAATGACGAATAATTGAATAATAAATATTTTTTTAATATATACACTTTTTGGTAACAATTTTTGCCCAACGTCTGTAACATATGCTTTGATGCGTAACCAAAATGACTGCTAAGACCATACCATTATACTCTTTATGCGCCATACCTATTTATACAGATTACACTGTAATTTTAATTTTTTCCTTCTTTTTTTTAAAAAAAATAAAATTGAAATGTAGAAAAATTCACAATATTACAACAATAAAGTGACATTATTTTAGAAAAAATTTTTTTTCTTGTTATATACATTATTACATCTATCATTTATTATTTTACATATGTACTTAGGTACCAACATACTTTTATGAATGGTAGAAAAATACATAATTTTTCAATTATAATTAATTCATAATAATACTCCATCAACTAATATACTTACATTTAAATACGGACTATGTCAGCAGAGTAATTACGTGGTTACTAATGTATCTACATATACAAATTCTTTTATTATTTTTTATAAAATAAATGCATGTAATGCAGGGTTTAGAGATGGTTTAATTTAAAAAACAAAAAGCTTTAGATAAAATCAAACAAGAATAAACACAAAAGAATAAAAATTAACAGTTACTTTTTTTTTTTTAATTTTAATTAGTTTCAAACCTTATGTAATAATTGTTATAATAAAAAGAATTCTATAATTACAAAAAAATAATAAACAATGAAAATTTTTATATGTATATTTTAAATATCTTTCATTTATTTTATCTCTTCAGCAATATAATATAATGCACATTACATTACATACGAGTGGTATGAGTAATTCGTTATTTTTTTTTTTTTTTTTTGTGTAATATCACTGCAGTGAAAATTTAATTTCAACAAAAAAAAAAATAGAATGCGTGTGCAATAATAATTTACGGTCAATAAAATTTTTATACTATACTCGTGGTCGTGGTGTATTATACATATTAAAATTAATTTAAATTTTACTAAAAGTATAACATTTATGAACGTTTCTATATGCATGTACATATGTACATACCTAATTTTATCACATATTTTTTTATATTTTTAGATAAAGTAAAGTGTAATTATTGAATAAAAAATAATCAAAATTTTCAAATCAATTCAATACTAATAAATTTTTATTTTACATTTTTATTTTTTCCTTGGTGGTTTCATAGAAAATATTATGGAAGTTACAATTTTGCATATTAATTACACTGTAAATCACTTGGTATATACATACATAGTGTAATGTATAATAATTATTGTATGTACCTACTTCTACTTATATTGTGTGTTTTATAAATGCTTAAAGAGTAAAATAAAATAAAATAAAAAACAAATATCCACTTATACTTGTAGATATACGATATACGGAAGTTATTAGTTCAATAGTTAGTACAGTAGATTGAGCATTATTGACTTGACTTGACTTGTTTCTGATTGGTATTGTGTACATACATTTATTGTTTGTACCAAGTTTGTACCACAATATGTATGAGAAAGAAGCCAAGGTTTTCACTTCCTATCGACGATTATAAAAAAAAAAATAAAAAAAAATCCTTTCACTTGCATTTTTCGTGTTTTATGTAATGCATATATATGTACTATAATATGCATTTAGTACTCCTATACATGCATATAAGTATATAATAAATATATATTTAAAAAAAGTTCAATCAACTTTCAGCAGGCTATTCTGTCAGCTACCTTTACCTTTCAAACTGGGTCAACAAAAAACGTACAATGTTGTCCATTAAATCAACGTTCACATTATAATAGTAGATGAATATAAACGAATTACATATGTACATATGTATGTATGTACATAAAGGTGTATGCGTTGTACATGAAAACATTTGATTTTAGAAATTTTTTTTCAGTTTTATGTGTCTTTTCATTAAAGAAATATCACATCACATTCTCATCACCGGCCCTCTTATGTTCGGTTGGCTGATTGATGGTTGGATGGTTGGCTTCAACGAGATCTAATGTAAATAATTTTGTTTTTCTTTATTTTTTTTTTTCAATTTTTCTTTTTTCTCTGTTTTTAATAAATAAATAATTGTTTCAAATGAATTAGAGAAGATAAAAAAAAATTATTAAGAAATATTAAAACAAACTTCATTAGGCTTATCAGATGAATTTTCACGTATCAACATCATAATACGAGTATTACATGGCTATGTATAGCTACAGTCTACACCTCTACACGTACTGGTACCCATAAGTAAATGTATACGAGAATGTATGCTTCTTATGGTAGTATTAGTATAGTATGTAAAATTTACAGTTAAACATTTTCATTACTATGTAATATTGTCACTATTGTGAAACAATTTATGGTGAATGAATGTATATAATTGTTAGATGTTGTTGTAAATTATTTTATTTTTTCAAATATTTATGTTTCTTTTATCATTTAACCACCACACAATTAAATAAGTTAAATGCATAAATCAACGCAGTTTTATACATACATTCCCATTCGAGTATTTGTAGTATGAGTTTGATGGAGTATAATATTATGTAGTATGTAGTATTTATATTAGAAAATCGTTATCATAGAGTACCTGACGCATTCACACGAGACAAAATGTGAAATTATTACATCCGGTGCCATAATATGCATATATGCATCATGCATGAGATATAAAAAAATAAAAATAAAAACAAATAAAACGCAAACAAACAAAATAACATACAAAAAAATGTACTATACATGTTTATATTAAATTTTTTAATTTCACGTAGACGTACTCTTACATATGTCACAGTCTGTAAAATGCTCGTATAATTGTATAAAATTGAAATGTAATCAAATATTTATATCCTCATCCTCTGTAGATCTGAAGATGATTTCAAGCCTATATTTATGTGTAGATGCATATGTAATTATTGTAAACACTGTGTTGAGTTCCATATCTATATATACTTACTGTTTTCCGATAAATAATGTACATATTGTCGTATTTATCATAGTCATAGGCATATAGATTTGAAAATAATATACGTATAGCGTAAAAATTCAAATTTTACCTTTGATTTTATATAAAATCAGTTTTCTAAAATTTAACAAAAATTTCAATCGTATCAATTCGATAATAATAAATTTAATAATTTATGTTATAGAGAAATAAATAATTTAAAAACTATGGAAAATTACTTAATCGCGAGTAACGACTAGATTTCAAAAAAAAAAATTAAAAAATATTAAATACAAACGGTCACGTACAATTAAATTTCAATTTTCATTTCAAATTTTTTACTCAATGACTTTTAAAGAAAAGCCATAAAATATTTTGTATCTCTATATAAACAAAATTCGACTTTGAATGCTTTTTAAGACTGTACATTACCATTACATTGTATGCACGCATACATATATATATATAAGTATATATACTATTATAATAAGCATGTAATCATCAAAATCATAAAAAATGAAAACTGAAACCAATAGCAATAAACAATAATAATTTCTTAATGAATGACGATGAATGATTTTTCTTCAAGTATATGAACGATATACATATGTATGTATGTATTTTTTCTTCCATAATGTTTATTTCATTTTTTTTTTATTATTTTTTTTTTATTTTATTTTTATGTTTTAAATTGTAATAAGAAATTTTTGTTTTGAAAACGAAGACCTCATCAAATCTTCACATAAATGCATACTCGCGTACTCTTACCATATTATATTTATACCCGTCGTGTATATTAAAAAATTATAAAAAAAAAATACATAATAAATATTTATGTATATAAGTGGTCTACATAAATACGAATTGATTTGTAATACATGCATTGATTTTGATATGTAATTACCACATTCATAAATTATTTTGCTGAGTGCTGCAGTTTATTGAATTTCGGTAACATTCGATAAAGATTTTCTCAAGTACATGCATTTATAATACCCATTATTATAACATTATGTTTATGTATGTATATAGGTACTCACTCGTACTTGCGTACTCATTTCATGCATGTAAATTTTTAATTAAAAAATAAATAAATAAATGAATGAATGAAAAAATAAAATAAAAATAAATAAAATATAAAAAATGAAATAAATAATTGTTTCATTTTACAATGGTTGTTATTATTATTATTATTATGATTTTTATTTGTAATTTATTTTCTTTTTGATGAGATTCTGTTGACTCGAAATAATATTTTTGAAAAGTCATCATTATGTAATGCACTTAGTGTTCATTCATACATATATTTTTATTTTATAAATAAAATTCATCATTATGTGATGAAATACGAAATACGAGTACAGAGTGTATAGGTGATTAAAGATACAAATTTATATTAAATCAAATTCAAAATTTAAACAGAAAATACATATACGAGCTATTATAGTCCATATAACGTATTGTACATGTATGATGATTTGAAGGTAATTTTATTTTAATTATTATATTTTTTATTTATATTTATTTTAAAAATTTAGTTTATCTTAATTTTTGTTTTTCTCTCTCTAGATATACATATTTTTTTTCTTTTTTGTCATTTTAAATAATTTTCAGTATGTAACATACAATACGTAGGTACATAATATTTAATTTCACACTTCAGTGATATTAGTTCAAAGAAAACAACAGAAATTTCATACGTAAACAAATAGTATTATACCATACTTATGTATGTATAAATCGGAAACTTTAGTATAGTGTAGACATATGTAATGTAGAGTTAGTTATATTTAATTTAGAGTTTAATTGAGAACAAAAGATTTTCCTGTTGCTGCGTTATGTTGTTGAGTTGTTGACTTTGTTGTTGACAAAATAAACAAACAAAATGTTTAATTACAACACAAAACAAGAAATCTTACACTTACACCCACAACTATCATCAACTTACAATGCTTACACGCATTACATACAAATATGTACATATATAGTAGGTATATGTGTACATATGTATATTAGCAGAATTTACGTTTATTTTATATAAGACTACTCATCTCTGGTTCTTTGCGATATACAATAAAATCTTTCTGAAATAAAATCTTCTAACTAGGATTTGTGACGCCAATTCCAATGTATTGTGTCTCCTCCACTTTTTTTCTTTTAAATATTTTTAGTTTTTTTTTTTTTTTTTCTTCAAAGTTATAGATAATCATGACTCATCAGTGTATACTCTATACTCTACAATCTCACAAACTTGAAAAAAATCTTAAAATGATAATAATAATACTATAGAAAGCATATGCATATATATATACGTACATACACATTTTCTGTGCCATTTTGCTATTATTATAATCATCAGCATAATGCGAGTAGTAATTGTATTTGTCATTTAAGTAAAAAAAAAAAAAAAAAAAAATACCGGAAAAGAAAATAAAACAAAAACATAAATTTCATCTTCTTTCGTATTTTTTAGTTTTAACTGGAAAAAAATATAAGGATAAAACCAAAATATAAAGAATGCTGTTTATAAAATTGAAATTTTTTGCAATTTCATTTAAGAATGAGAAATATATTCCACAATCATCATATATACACGAACACGATGACAATAAAACAAGGAATCATAACAAATACCATACTCGTAAATATGTATGTACAAGTATGTATATTGAATTTTTTCAAACAAAGCGAAATAACGATAAAACATAAATTCGATATGCACACACCACACACATCCACATATACGAGTATATAGCGCATAAATATATAATATAATATCCATAATGTTTATTCATAGGGATCTGGAGTTTATTGTTTTTTTCCAGATTATTATTTAGTATCCTATTTTTATTTTTTTTAATTTTTTTTTTTTCATTTTTATTCTTTGTTTTTGTCCATGGTTTCCCCATCATGAATTCTTTTGTACAAAAGGTTATTGATCCAGTTGCCCCATTCATATATGCATAGTATATGTAATATGTATGTATCAGCAGTCTTTTCTATATTATTTTAATGCACATATGTATGAGTGGTACATTCGCATAGTGTATGTATATATGTGTGTTTTCATACATATATATGGCATGATATTTATTATTTCATGGAATATTCTATGAAAACTATATTACTACAACACAAATTACAAATATACCATCAGACGAAGACGATACAGCCATTCTTTCAAGAATGCACCACACATTCATACATATGTATGTATTATATGTATTATTAGGTTAAAATGTCATGAGGAATTTATGTACATATATGGATTTTATGGTATGCGTACAACGTGCATATGTATTTAGGATTATCATCATTTTTATTGAAAAATTTAAAAGGAAAAAGGTGTACAAGAATTAAAGTTTAGAGGTATAACCAAACATTTACATAAGTATGTACATATCTGATACTATTATTATTACTTAATCCAGTCAATTCATATCAAAAATACCATATTATTATACTTTAGTCCTAAATTATAGTTTATTTGTTATTAAATTTCTTTAAGATGATGTGTAATAGTATGTAATTATGAGTTTTAAATACATTACATATGTACAGTGCAGTCACACCTATAAACCTATACTACAGTTTACTCATCCTCACAACATCAAGTCATTTTTTAGAATGAAAGAATAAAACATTTTGAAAATTTAGCTGCCAGTACAAAAGTAGAAGGAGTATAATACAAATAGTTCGTAAGAAAAAAAAAACGAAAAGAATCTAAACTCTAATAATTTAATTTTGGTTTTATTATTTTTTTTTTTAGAATTCCAATTCCAAACAAAGTATCTTCATGATCTTTTTTAAAATATAGAATGAAGAAAAAGTCGAATTTTCTTTAATTTTTCGTTGTTTTTTTTTTTTTGTTTTTCAAAGTGTGCGAGGTCAATAGCTTTTTAATGTTTCTTCTTCAATTGGATACACTTCGTTAGAATTTATATAAATGCATATACATACATACGCACGTACGAAACGTATATGTACTATTGTAAATTTATTATTAAATACTAGGCACATATAAGACTATTTAGAAGTATCATGAATGAATGGAATGGAATACTTTCATTATTGCAGGCACTAAAAAATTTGAAACTATGATGGACATTCACAAAATTTGGGTGCGGTTGTCGGTATAAATAATTCTTTCTTTCATAATAATATATATACACATAGTAATATAATACATTTCTTTCAAAATATTCACGAGTACTTTGCTTTATTGTCTCAAATTAAAGAGAATAGTGAATAAACATAGAACATAATTAAATGCATAACTTATTCTTTCTACTTTTTCTAAGAAAAATTTATTTTCATTTTAATTATTGAATTTTAATTGTGAATAATCGAAAAATGATTACTAACTATGTATTCTGTTTCGTGTTTGATGCTCATTATAGAATTGTTGTAATTGTAATATGTGACTGTGCTACTGTGTGGTACTCACGGTACATCGGTACATGCATATGTTACATTGAACTACAAGTGAAATTTTTTTATAGATGCATATTTTAAAAATCGATGCCACTCTTCTATTGTACGCTATTGCTTTTGCCTATAATATAATCAATACATACATGTATTGTATAGGTAAGTGGCTGCCACTTCTACTTGATATGGTGACTAAACAGCTGAAATATTATTCATGAAAATTTCCATCAATTCAACTACCACTCACTACCACTCATTGAATTTAAATTACCACCCGGTCTATTTGGCCTTAACCATAGCCAGCCAGCATCTGTTAACTGATTTTGAACATTTTTTTCTACTTTTCTCATGGGGAACTCTTTCGATTTAGTATATACAGTGAAATGACCTGATAACGAATTCGTTTTGAAAACATGGTACTTACATATTTATTATAACAACGTTGATAAATTTTGAAAAATAACACTAATAGAAGTCCATATATATAAAAATATTTTATTATCCTTTTTTCACTGTAATAAAAGTATAATTTCAGTATGTTACTTGTTTTTTTTTTTATTTTTTTTTATTTTGTGGTATTCAAACAAAAAACAAGCAACAAAATTTATATTCGGACAATAATATAGGTACTGGTCAACAGCTTACCACTTCTATATTGAAATGTTATGTAGTATAATAACGTCAGCATTCAGTACATTTAACAATCATCATAACTCAGAGTTATTATGGGTGTATTTTAATTTCGATTCAAAAACACATGTCCATACAACAACGACATATATAGGACGAACGACATACAGGACAATCATTTTTCCCTTGAATAAACAAATAATATTGTATGTACATATGTATGTATGTGTATAAAAATGTGAATATAAACGAATATATATCACCCACTATTACCAAAACAACTCACCCCTAATATACCATTTTGGGAAATTTAACTGTTGGGCACATATTTACGGTAGTAAGTATATTTCCATATTTCTATACATATACTCGCATGCACATCGTATACAAATGCAATAAGGGTTTAAGGGTATTCACTTAATGTAATAAAAGGCATGTAAACCGAGTAAAATGTATAGTTTTACACGATTTTCACATTTTTGTATAATTTTGTATGAAAAATTTTCTACACGAAGCAAATAAATTTAACTCTTCAAATCAATCACTTAATTCATTTTACATATGAAATGCTGAGTGTAAAATATTTTCTGTCAATTTCGCTTTCATTTTTTTTTCAGCTATTTCAGTTTTTAATTTGTATTATAATTAGTTAATTTGGAATTCCGCCTTTTGGTCCTAGTTATACCACGACGAATACAACATGGAATTAAATGGAAATTTCTGACAATGAAAATGACAGAAAATTCCAAATTTGACTGAATTATACAAGATGCGTCACTGTATATGCATTCAATTAAAACATATGCCCCTAAATGTAAATTTTCTCTAACTCTGCTTCTATACTAGTAATATATGGATGGCAATGGCAATATATTTGACGTAATATTTTGCTGTGGTCTGGGCAGATTATGAAAGCAATATTCGCGTTTGAAACCATCATGTTATTGTTTTTTTTTTTGTTTTCTTCACGAAAATTAATTTTCTTTTGTTTTTACTCAATTTTTTTACGATTTTTTTAAAATTACCATCCAGAAAAAATTGCTGAAAATGCAGTCCATATCGCCATATTGCTATTGCTATTTACGACCATATTACTTAGTATAGACGCATAGGATAATACGAGTTTGTAGTTTTACTCTCTTATGTGTATACCCTTATTATTATTAAGTTATCATATCATAGAAACACATAAATAAAAAAATTTACTATGCATATAATTTTCTTTTATTGCATATATGTATATGATAATGTTGTGTTGTGTAACACTTTCAAAATTTTTGAATAAGTAATTAAATTTTTTTTTTGTTTTGTTTTTTCACCATTTAACATTTTTATATCATTCGGCGATCTTATCATAATCTTTTTCAATGGAAAAAATTAAAAAAAAAGAAGATGCATACAATGTACATATATATACTTATTAAATTATTTTGAAAACATTGTTTTTTTTTTCTAACATTTTTTTTTATTGACGTAAATTTTTAATGGTTTTCCACTCCTGCTGTTGTTCCATTTTTGAAAAACAAAAACCATACAAAATGTACATACTGAAACTGAATAGTATACTATACAAATAGATATCAATGATATCAGTTTAGTTGGTTCAGTATACCTCAGTTAGTCAGTTCAATACTATGTATGTATATCATATTATATTCAGAGGAATCAGAGTATGTAATCAATGTAACATGTAACTGAAGTAAAAATAATATGGCGTCTGTCTAAGAAATATGCATATGCGCATTCAGAACAAAATAAACTAAAAAATAAACCAAGAAAAAAAAATAATATACATATACATTTAAAAAGTATGTAATATAAAAAAGGAAGGTATGTATTTCATTTTTTCTGTTCTTAAAATTATTTTTATTTATTTTTTTGTTTTAATTTTGATGATACAATTTTTTCTTGTGTTTTTTATTTTTAGATGCACATTATATAGGAATATATGTATGTAAGATCCATTAAAAAATAGAGATGTATTATAGTTTATTTTAATATTTTCGTCGCCCTCCTTTTTTTATTTTTATTTATTTATTTATTTATTTTTTATTTTAAAACATTCCTCAGTGATTTAAATTTATATTTACAAACAATATGTACATACATGAGTGTATACAGTACTTATGTATATGTGTATAGGTTACATGTAAAGTATAGTAACATTACACGCTATTTAGTCATATATTTTTTTGATAATCTTAAAATGAATTTTGAGGAAAAAAATGAACTAATCTATATAGACCTTTTGTTATTGAAATAATATTTTTATAATAATATTTTATATGCTTATGAAAGAAAATTTTCATTAAAACGAAACAAGAGACAAAATAAAGTAAAAACAAAAAAAAGAAAAGAAAAGCATTTCACGTAACGCGCTACTTTTTATGATAATTACGCATATTTCAACCATCATGTTTGATCAATTAATGCATTTCGGATTCGGCTGACAACCAATTAAATTGATGATATTTTAGGATCTTCTCTGTGATGATGTTCATTTAATATATCTACACATGAGGGTATACTCCATACACATGATCATACACATAATAAATATAATATAAAGATGATATTCATATATTCATAAACATACTACATATATATGTACATTCATATGTATAAATGTGTATTTATTTATATTGCGCTAATAAGTATGAAAAAAATATAATAACGAACGACATCACTACATGTATACATATATAGTGACTCTGACTAGCAACATAGCCCTATTGTTTAATTATGACAATAATTTTTCATTGATTGTCTGATTCATGAAGAATTATTGTTTTTCAGTTATATTCTCCTTCCTAATTTATTTACGTTATTGTTTTTTTTTTTTTTTTAAATATGAGAGTTTATTCATTCATTTTATTTTATGTATGTAAGTATTTCTTATATGAAAAAAAAAAAAAAAAATAAAATGTACAACCGCAGTTTTTAAATTTTATCTATACTAAATAATCATTTTAATCCCATCGCATACCATATTTACATGTAGGTATACATTATAATCTGAGTATGAGTAAGAAAAATTTATAAATATATATAAAATAATTTCCTTGATTTGTAATGTTAATAAAAGACACATAAATAAAATAAATTCAAATAACACATTGTATACATTGAATATAAAATTTGTATAATTTCACATTTCATTTCGTAATGTGTACTATAGTGTACCTTTTATAATAATTTTCGTATAGGTATATGAATGTATTTTGTTTCTATAATTTTTTTTTTTTTTTGTATAGTAAACACCTCGATCTCGTATTACCAAAATCAAAATGTATATTTTAAAACGGTAAAATTGTTTTATTTTAATTCTTTTATATTTATTATTCAAGGTAAGCAACAAATTATTTCTTATGTACGCAAAGATATTATACCATTACGTTTAGTACCCATATATTTTTCTGTTTCCTATACATAATGCATGTAAGTATGTTTGTATTTTCTTTTTGGTGTTTTTTTTTCTTTTCTTTTTTTGTTAACACATAGTTTCAATAAATGATATTACATATTACATACGTGCAAAATATGTATGTGCATATAAGAAATACCTTTTTTTTATACCTGAACTGTTTTGTATTGTTGTAACTTATAAATTATGTCCAATGCACACAGTATGAGATCAAACCTTTCAAATAATGTACATACATACATATATGTATGTATATAACTACTAGATTTGCGATGTGTACCTAATATCTTCTGGCATATTACCCATGACCCATGATGTACTTTCAGCAGACAAAAATTAGAAGAAAAAAAATAATGTAAAAGAAAAGAAATACCTATATAGATAGATACCTAGCTAGAGATAAATAAAAGCACATGTGATGTGTGTACATGTATGTATATATTAAGATTAAATTCTCAACACAACAAACGAAAAATGATATTCTTGATAAGAAAAAAAAACGATCATCAGCTGCCAATTCATTATTTATTTATTTTTTTTCACTTTTTTCTAGGAAAAGAATTTCTAAAATATTGGGATAGTATTTATTTATGTGTAGGTACAGAGTGGAATTATTCTAGATTTCCTATTGCAAAAGAAAAAATTTGTGCCTACACAATTTGATTATTCAAATAAAATCCAATAAGAGTATACATATAAAAATAATTTTTGTAAATTAAAATTGAGAATATCGCATGTATAACGTTATATTTTTCTTGTATTTGTTGATATATCCTTTATTTTAAAACGTACGAGTTATACAATAACGTACCTTTAATTATACATCCAAATATTAAAAATCCGAAAACCAAAAAATTCTGAAATTCCATTTTGTTGTTTTGCCCTTTTTTTTCTATTTTATTATTTATATAAATAATATCACAAAATACTTATGTAGTGTTATAAAAATATTTTTATCTTAAATCCGTTATTTTCTTCTTCTTCTTCAAATTTAAATAGACACACTTAATTTATTATTTTAATTAATTCATATAATTAAACACCAATAATAATTAAACAAAGTAATTAAAATTCAATAAATAGGTATATAATAATTCACACCTGTAAACTGTTATCAAATTTTATTTAATTTTCACTAAAAATTTTTGAATTTTATTTATTTATTAATTTTTCAGATTAATGAAAATCTTTTTTGTTTTATTTTTCATAAAAATGCACAACAATTTTTACGTTAATTTTTTCTTTTTTATTAAATTCTAAATTTTAGATTTTAGTTATTCAATTCATAAAGTTCGAATGAAACTCAAATATATGTAGATATACAATTCAGATAGACTGTACACCAAAAATGAATTTTATTTTGAAATTTTTCAATCTAAGCGAGACTGTGTGCATTTGTTCACTATACTTACGTTACGAAACGATTGATTGATGCTAAGCAACTATATACATATAGATGTGCTGTTGCTGTTTCTGTTTACCAATGCAATGCCCCAATCCCCAAACTCAATGCCTGCCCAATGTTGAGCTGGAGTGGAGTGGAGCTGGCTGACAAAACACAATTATTTATATACACAAAGACTTTTCTGGGTACATATAGCCATATAGGCATATAGAATGGTGTGCCGTGTGGTAGTATTGGTGGTAATGGTTAGTTCAATTTCCTTCTCTTATTTTCAAGAGAAATTCATATTTTTCTTTGCTACTAAATTTTTAAAATATTATATTGCTATTGCTACCCAATTGCTACCATACCATTACTTTACTACCCATAATGAATTTGAGGAGGGAGGAGGTCTTGTTAATTCACCATAATCCGTTATTTCATGTAGAATGTATGTAGAATCATGTAGAATAAGTAATTTAACGAATATTCAACGAATTTAAAAGTATGCAAGATTTGAACTTGGTTTAATTACGGTATTACAAGGAAATTGAATAAATAAGCAGGAAAAGTGGATTGCATATGATTGTATTTGGGAATATTTTCTGCTTACATGAAACCATTTCAGGAAATGTGTGTATACAATATACAATACACATGCACCTGTTTATATTTATATTATAGAAGCTGTATTTATACGAATAATAAATATATTTGATGTAAATAGATAGAATAAACATCAGCAGGTAAGAAAATTCATAAGGATTCATTATATCCTTGTGCACAGTGCACCTTATAAATAAATTGAAAAGCAAATATGTACAACTATACTACTAGTAGTGTGTATATGTAATATTATTGTAAGATAATGAGGAAAATATAAAAATCTAAAATACGAGTAGATAATCTAATCTAATAAAATATAACAACCGAACTATAATATCTTTTTAATCTTCCATTGTAATGCAAATTCTACATACAAATTTAGATTTATTATTATTACTTTTTTATTTTCATCTATTAAGTAAAATATTTACATAAAGCAGCAGAAATGAGAATGAAATTCACAGTAAAATATGTATAAATTTCACCTGTCTATAAAAAAGAAAGAAATCAAAGCAACGAACTATTAAAAGAACTATTGGACTGTGACTGTTTTCCAATTCTAATAATAAAGCAAATTATGTATTTGAATCAATAGTATATGTGCAACATTATTATCATTTATCATGTAGAATATTTTAAAAAATATATTTTTTCTGTACGTTATTATATTAGATTAGGACATGAAAATAAAAATATCAATTTTTCATGTTTTATAAAAAATGTAAACAAGCAAGAAACTGACAGTAATTTCAAGATTTAAAAGTTTAGTTGGTGCCATCTATATCAATTATATTTTAACTCTGTACCATCACAACAGGATGGTTTCATTTAAATTTAAACCACGGAAGAGGCTTAGATTTGACAATTTGAAAATTAAATATTAACCATTGTAGGGTGATCATTCAATTCTGTATTCTGAATTCAGTTTTTTTTTTATAGACATTTATTAAAATTAAATGAATTTTCGATGAAAAATCATTATTTTACATCATTAAATAATTCAATTCATCGTCTGTATCAATTTCAATGCTTTTAAAACAAAATTAAGCATAAAAATAAAGTTACGCATATTTTACTACTTTAAAACGATGTTGAAATATAAGATTCTTATTAGACCTTTAATGGTATTTTTTTTGTTAGCTTTTAAAATGATAAAATTATAATAAAAAATTAATTTTTATTAAATAAAATGAATTGAAAACAACTATTTACGAGTGGTATCGATTCAAATGAACATGTGATAAAGGAAAATCACTGAAATAAATCCATAAAGCGATATTTTTTTATTATTTTATTAAAAAAAACTTGAAGTATATCAGTTCAAAAAATCTTTTCTTTGATTTCTCTCAATGTATGTATATTCAATTGATCCTGATCGGTGTAAAATAGTACCCATTCTAATGAATTGTCTCTTTTTAAAATAATAAATCTAAAACAATGGTTAAATTTTCAAATTTTAAAAACATAGATAGGAAGTTCTTAAATACAATAATATCATTTTTCATATTTATATTTACATGGTATAATGTTGTGTTCATATATATTGCATATTATTGAAATAAGATAAAATTTGTGCACATTTTTGTAAATACATTTAGCATAATAAGCACAAACATTGGTAGAAAACAACAACTGTTGTGCTTGCTTCTAGAAAGCACCTAACTCTCTAGCATATAATCCATATTCGAATTACTATAGAGAGCCTAGAACTATATTTTTGAATTATAAATGAAAATAAAGAAAATTTTTTATTTCAATTCGCAAGAATATGCCATTATAGAGTTATGTAAAATATTTTGAAAAAAATAATTATTCATCTATGCATTATGTTGAAAGTAATATATATGTATATGTCATTCATTACGTCTTGTAAAAAAATGTAAACAAGACACTGATGTTAGATTATAATAATAGGTAAGAAAAAACTTAATTTTTTTTTCGAAATTAATATTGATATTCTATTTAATTTTATTCATTTTTGTATAATATTTAACAAAAAAAAACTTAATTGAATATAATATTCATGTCATACATACACATAATTATAATTTCCATACTTGATTTTTTTCACATGAATATTTAGTGTTAAAATCAGGTTTATCTTAATTTTGTATTTTTTAATTTATTCAATTTACATTATAAAATCTACTTTTTTTTTATATCAATTATCAATATTCAATTCGTTCATTTATAATTCAATTAATTTTATAATTTTTTTTTGTTTTATTAAAAAGGAAAAAAAAAAGATTATTTTAGACAAATTTTTGTTCGTGTATTTTTCGTTAATATTATTTTATTACATATTCAATTCAAATTTATATTACATTTTAATGAGAACATTAAGTGTTATAAAATTTATTTATTCTTATTTTTTCAAATAATATCATATTACATAATTATTTTTATTATTTATACAATAAATTTATTGTTCTTAAAATTGGGTTGTTCATATTTTTTTTTTCTTGTATGTATTATTTTTTATGTATGTATATTATTTTGTATAGAAAATTGACATGTTACAGAAATAGGCATATATTTTTTTTCGTTCCAATGAGTTTTTATTTTATTTAAAAACGTAAAAAATTAATTTTAAAAATAAAATACTTTCAAATTTTCATATTTAAAAAAAAAAATTTCTTATTTGTATTACGACATTAATTAGGCGAATAAAATGTTTTTACTTATATTTTAAATTCTATGTTATATACTTAGACCGAATTTTTAAAAGCAATTCGAAATATATTTTTTTAATAATTTTATTAGTAAAAAAAAAATTCTTTTTAAATCATCTTCATTCATACCATTATTTATATTTATAGATGACACATAAAAACTTGAAATTATTTTGAATATTCTTAAGTATTTCAATTTCTCTATATATACAAATACATTATACATTATTATATGATTTTTTTTTCCTAATAAATCTAAGAAAATGATAATTAAATAAAATCAAATTTTAAAAATAATTTTTTTTGCTCTTGAATCACATATTTTTAATTTTTCTTAAAAATTTTTGCATTTATTTTCATTTCATTTTTATCATGAAATAAAATTTAAATTATTATAAAAGAATTATCTACTTAATAACGTTCTAAATTATATTATTAACATTCACTATGTTACTATTTAAATTTATATTAATGGGAAAAAATGTTTTTTATCTTAGTCATAAAATTATATTTTACACAATTACACGACTGTTTTTATTTAAATCTGTTATTAATTCGGTATCCAGATCATCTTCACCTAATAAATCAGTTGATATATCGCCATTTAATAAATGATTTTCACTTGAATTACGAATATTTTCGGAACCAGTTACACCATTCATGGAAACAACTTCTGTTTGTAAACGACCGAAATCATCACGACCACGTTCTCTTTCTCTGACTATATGTGGTGCTTCATTAAATTCATCCAATTCATCCATACCTATAAATTTTATAATTCATGATAAATTCATTTTTATAATTGACAAATTATTGATAAAATTTTAATACTAACCCGCATAATTCGGTCCGGCTAACAATAAATATTGACCAACTCGATTTGGCCACAATAAACCAGTCATAACACAATAGGCAATACAATCGGCTGAATTTGTGATGCCCAATAGAAGTTTATATCGCCACATTGGACTCACTTGTAATGCAACGACAGCAACAATTGGTAAGTAAATGAACCATACAAGACTTGATGCTCCAAAATGTAAAAGAAAATCTAATTTTTTACTTGAATGCTCATATTTCATTGTGTTTCGTAGCTCCCATAAGAACCACAGCATAAATAATGTCCTAAACAAATAAAATATATACAAATATATATTTTAAAATATCTAAACAAAATGTTTCAAAACAATCAAATTTACCTGCAAATAAGTACAATCCATCCAGGCCATGTTTGATATTCATCTACATCTGAAATAATGTCAACCTCAGTCTAAAAAAATTAATAAATATTTTCAATTTTGTTGAGATTATTAGAAATAATCTACATCATATTGAATATTCTTGCCTTATTCCAAACGTAAAGAAAAACATGAAAAGCACAGTATGGTATCCAAATTGACATTAGAATAATCCAACCAGTTTTGCTTATTTGTAATCTAGTAACTGCCCATCCTTTGGCCAGTAAAAGTAAAATTAGCATAAATGACGTCTGATATTGAAATTAATAAGCAATTAAAAAAAAAATTTAGAATTTTATCTGAGTAAAATTTTTTGTATACATAATAGGAAATTACCCGACTAAATATATCCAAAATATCACCAACTGTCTGAAAATCTGGATGACCGATACCGTTAAAGGCGTAATTTATAAAATGCGTTGTTATGAACAGTAAACTTATAAATTCAATGAATAGACTGAAAGTAAAAAGTTTTGTAACTGGATGTTTTTGTATTCGCACTGCATAAATTTGCATAGGAACCAAAATTAAATAAACTAGCAAAAATGCTAAATACATTTCAAGTAAATTTTGTTGATCGAAAGAAAATTGAAATGTTAATGGAAACGATGATGAATGATTTGGATTTCCATTAACCAAATAAAAATCATAATGAATAGTCGGAATGTTACTATTTGTTGATAATTCATTATTTAATTTCGAATAATCATAATAATGCCATTTACACGTTGTTCGGTTACGATAACAAGACACTATTGAGACATACCAGAATCTGAAAAAAAAGTTTAATCTCCAATTAATAAATATTTTATAATAGAGAGAGTAATATTATATAAATATATTCATACATATACATATGTGCAATACTTACCTTGGCTGGAATAAATCACTTAATACATAAGTAAATTGATTCTTTAGAATAACATTCGATGGAGAATCTTCGTCTATACATAATTTATCTTTAGTACATGGTATTCGTCTTAGATAATCAGCCTTAGCATGTGGATTACAATCACTATCGTATGCAAAATTTTGTAATCTAGCAAACATTTTTTGGCACGCAACATCACGATCATAATATGTTCGATTCTCATAAAATTCCAAAAAACTGTATTTATCTAAAACTGCAAATGTTATTGGTATTTTAAACGAATCTTCTGATGTTATATTTCCATATATATAACCAAATGAATCTCGTTGAGAATGAGTTTCAGTCTTTTGAAAACCAAATTTTACAATAAATTTAAAAAATTCGTTCACTTTAAAATCACCAGTTATATGCATTCCATTACATTTACTTAATGATTCTAGTAAAAATATTAGAACAGATAAATAACAAATTTGTGCGGTAATTAACATTTTCTGTTTTCTAAAAATTATAATTAATATTAATACAGTATAATAGAAAAAAAAATGATATATGAAAAAAAATTCCTCCCTGTTATTGTGTATTGTATGTGAAAATCCAATTAAAATAAAATTGCTTGACTGTCAAAAGAATGCCAAAAATGTTATGTTTGATGACATGACATTGCTTTTGGATACTGAATTGCTGAATGTGGATAATTAACAATTAATTGAATTAATACAACAACAATTTTTAACAAATTAAAGAAAATTTAGTTTTTTTAAAATTTTATTTTGTTTCACTAATCATGAATAATAAATACCTTCTAAAAATCTTATATAAAGATTTTTAAATGTGACGACAGACATTGAAATTTACTTTGTTCACAAATAACCTATCATGAGATGAGATTCCTACGCTGACAATAAAAAATATTTATCCATATTTGATCTGGCAACTATTCAATACACGCATATCCGTGGTGGACCACCATAGACATAAAATAGGAAGTTATTCGTGTAAACTAAAATGTGAACGTTACATTCACATGGTTCCGATTTAAATTGAACCTTCATTTTTCATTGAAAAAATTGATGTCATATTTTTTTATACCTAGTAAAACCAACCAAATGAACCTAATGAACATTGTACAGTTTCAGTTTATTGTGTCTAAAATCACGCAAACTTTTTTGACAATTTTTAAACTATATACCCATTGCCTAAGAAAGGATTTGCAAATTTTTTTTAAATAATTTTAAAAATGAAAAAGTATGTCTAACGGATTTGACGATTATGACTCCCAACCCAAGCAGTTAAATTTGTTCAATTGTTGTGCAGCATAGATTTTTTTTCAACGGTGATGCAATTATCTGACGACCGAAACAGAAGATTTCAATAAGACAAAAAAAGAAGATGAAGGAAAAATTTTGAAAAATTCTTGAAAAAACTGCTGCTGAAAAATTAACGCCTAATATAAAATTAAAGTTTTTGTAACATGCTAAAAATTTAAATAAATTTTTAGGTAAATTGCAGTTAAGTATTATGAAAAATTATAAAAATACAAAATGGACATAATGTTGGAAATTAGAGGCGAAAATGGTACAGTTGAAAAGAACGTCCAAAAATCTGTAAAATACATCCATCATTATAGAAATCGAAGGATTTGATATAGATTGATGAAAAATTAAAGAAAACACATTTTTTTTACATTATTTTAAATATTTTATTGATAAAATAATCATTTTTTGTATATACATATGTAACGTAAATGTTAAATTATACATACAGTACATAACTTTATAATTATTTAAAACTACATGATTGCAATGTAATGATAACGTTTTCAATATACAAAATAAAAGAATATGTTTAATATGTTTGCTTCTTATACCTACATCATTATTAAATCATTTTCAATTAAAATAATAAATAATATGCTTATCATAATAAATCAATGCTAAAGGGAAGAACTTTACTTTTATAAATTTTCACTTAATTTTGAATTATTAATTTTATGATGATTCATTTTTATATTGCATATGTGTGTGGCATAATAAAATTTGAATGTTATACGTACGTATTTTGCAATTATTGCGATATAAAATTTTCATAATATTATTAAATATTTTGAATAATTACTACAAACATTATTATGTATATGAAAATAAATTTTTAATTTTATCAAATTTTTATAATAATCTAACCTCCACAAACATTTTGTTTTTAAATATATATATACTTGTATACAATTTGTAAATAATATGTACGTTATAAAAATTGAAAATTATGATTTGCATGATGTAAATTCAAATTACATAGTGTACTTATTTATACATATATTTATACCTACATATTATATTATATATATATTTTCTTACTTAGATACAGTTACACCCAAACTTATATGTAGTGAATATTAAATGAACTCAATTAACATATATATGCATACCTATTATATACTCCATGATATTCTATCACAATAATCATCTTCATATATACACAAAATTGTGATGTGATTAAAGTTAGAGGTGTTTTTTATTTTATAAAAAATTTTTTTTTGATGGATTTTAAAGAAACACACCTTATAAAATTCGATTTTGTAATCATTTCTCGTTACATTCAATTTTTTTTTTCATATAATTTATTTTATATATTTTTTAATTTGAAATCAACATCCTACCCATATTTGATTTGTTTAATGGGTTCTATCTCTTACCTTTTTTTTTTTTTTTGTTTCTAAATTCATATTTTATATGTACGAATACGAGTATGTACATATATACAGTCGTATATGGATATGAGACCTAATTATCTATATATAGTTAACATTTTATTGTAATGATTTTTAATTATTATTTTAGTTTTAATTTCTTTTCTGATACGTAATAAAATAAAATATTTAAAATTTTTAATTTGAACTTTTTTATACATATTAATAAGTCACAGTATTTTGCCACTATATAACGAACAAAAACAAAAGGATAAACATTTATGTAGGGTACAAAAACATGTACATATTATGTATGTATACTTATACCATACATACCTTACAGGTGTGAATAAAACGAATATAACTTTTTACATACATGATATGATGATATTCATTATTCTTCATCATTATTTCGTATAGTTGTGCATATATAGTGCTTTGTAAGTAACACCAGTAACACAGAGTTAATTTGAAGAACTTATATATAGTAAATGGTAATTATAATTACACCTAGAAGTAAATATACAACCTAATTTTCAGTTTTATAAGTATACGAGTACCTATTTAGAGTATAGTTCACACATACATTAAATATGTACTACCAGTACAGACTAAAACATAGAACTTTTATTTACTATATATATATTTTTTAAATACACATACAAACAAAGGTAAATATAAAATTTTTTTAATATACATATTCTTCTTCTTTTTTCCATTTCTTCTTATTCCTTTTAACAAAAATATGGTATAATTGAAGAAAATAAAAACATAATAAAGTGAAAGGAAAATGTAAATTGAGAAAATTTTCTATGAAATTTCTCTGAATCCTTTTTATTTTATTTTTGTATGCAATACTCATACAATGTATACTACTCAATGTATACATTATATATACGCAAAAAAAGAAATTAATAAAGTAACCATGTATGTACATGTACTTGTAATAGCATACAAAAGTTCTTTTAAAGTGTTAAAGATATTACAACAGGTAAATTTTTATATGACTCTTTTCTTTACAATTATTCCTTTATAATACACCTTCTCCAAACACTTACTATTATAATAATATAATCAGAATTTTCTTCGACATAATACTCGCATATAATAATATACTTACGATTACGATGTTACGTTACATTTGTGTACACATTTCGAAATCTCTGTTATGTAAAAAATTTTGCTAAGGCAATGCTTTAAAGTTCTCCTATATGTGCGGTAATAATATAATAATGTAATATATACCTAGTTAAGTTAGTTAGAAAAGTATTCTACTGCTAACATTTCTTTTTCTTATTCTAGTTTTAGTCCTTAAATAAATTAGTGTGTATATTGTGTGCTCTAGTTTCATTCTTCTTCTAAGTCTAACAAAACTATATCTGTATATACTATAATAATTGTAACAAAAAAAAAAAAAAGTTTTTCATTTATTATAACAAATTAATTAAGATTATTATTTTCTTTTTATTAAATAATAATAAATTTAAAAATTTTTTAAAAGAAATATTTATGTATGTGTACATATAATTGAGGATACTGTGAGGATTATAGAAGATTTAAAGATTCTATATTTAAGTATATTTTGGAATACTTATAGTTTAAATTGAATTTATTGTGTATTGAAAAACGCGTCTATAAAATTAAAGTATTTATTAATAAGTGTATGATTAATTTTACAATATATGTATGTACATGCATATATAGGAGTAATGTATAATAGGTGTTTTGTATACATAATATAATCATTAAAATGTATAACTTTATCATACTTTCTTATAATATACATATATGTATATACTCATACATTATTGTATATATGTATATATGTATATATATATTTAAAAGTAAATTTATACATATTCGTATATGATATTTAATAGATTTTTAGCTAACTATTAAAAATTTACAAGTTGATTTAAAATAAAAATAATATAATAATTGTGATATAAAAATTTCTAAGTGCACGTGATTGCAAAATCAATAAAATTTCTATATAATGTATGGTCAGTTCTTTATTCTTGATGAGATTCTTGATTATTTAAAGAAAACTTCAATTTCAATATTCAATAATTTTTTATTTTTATGTTGAATAAAATTGAAGATTAAACTAAAAAGGAATATGAAATTTATTTTACATTATGTATTTATTTAAAGTATTTTTGTTTTTTTTTTTTGTTTTAAAAATTAACGTGTGTTACATATTGTTACTTCAATCATTTTATCAATTTAATAATAAAAAAAAAACTAAAAAAAAATTACATTATAGGTGTATTTGTTTACACGAGTATTGAAGAATAATTAATATTATACAACAAAATTTTCATAATATATGTATAATAATAATAATAATATTCAAATGAAGTCATACACAAGAATCTTTATCGCATGCAAAACGTAGGCGTTTATAATTGAATTAAATCAAAAAATATGTATACTCTATATACCGCAAGTAGTATGATTGATAAGTATTTTGATTCAAAGAAAATAAAAAATAAGTATGTATTTATAAATACTTTACTTATACATAAATTGCGAAATTGAATTAAATATTAAATTTAACTACATATACATATATGTATAAAATATAGAGTGTATATATTACGTGCGTAACATTAAAATGTGTACCATATAACGAGAAAATCTATCTCTAACACCCTAAATATGTAAACAAAATCAAATATACAATATACTCATACTCGTATTATATTTACTTTTGTTTCCGATTAATTTATTTTTGAGGAAATTGAAATTGAATTAAATAAATATCATGCACAATTTAGTATTCATATATGTATATAGATACATTTATGTATATATTACATATATGTATAATAATAATAATAATAATAATAATACAAATACAAATATTTATAATATTGTATTTTTTTCAAAAAGAAAATACCTAGGTATATAATATTATTTATTTTAATGGATAAATAAGTTTTCATTAATTTAACTACTTTTCTTTTAAAATTTTTTTTTTTTAATTGAATTCATTCACTAAAGTACGCTTCAAAAAGTATTTTAATTATACATAATCGTCAATGATCGGCACATAATGAATACAAACAAAAATATAATACTTATGTATATACAGTATACTCATGCATATACATTATATCCATATGTACATTACATACATCAGCAGAAAATTATAATTTTATTTTATAATTTTTCCAATTAAAAACAAAAACAAATACTCGTAAAAGTATAACAAAATTAAAGATTTCTTTCACTGTTTTTGAACTTCATAGCTAACTAACTGCAGATTGTTATGGTTATGAGCACAAAAAAAATATACATATATGTACATATATATTATATGTATTCACAATTCACATAAGAAATCATTAAAAAAAAAAAATAAACAGCAAACACAATATTCAAAGTTAAATGTTGAAATGAAAATAAATAAATACAAATGGTAGGTATAATAACAATAATAAATTTTAAATTTTAAAAACATCCCACTTACAATAATAATTCGATATTATCGTATATAATACACTCTTACGCTTTTACTAATCATGTAAAGATGCAACAAATAAGATATACTATAATAATGATAATTTTTTTTTTTTTTTCATTATTATTTTTATTATTATCAAATAGTTATGTGCTTTTATTTTCAATTTCAATTCATTCGTTACATCCAAATTAAAATTTTGCATTTAATGAAAGTTGTGGGCTTATATTCATAGATTTGAGGCGTAAAATAAAAAAAAAAAAAAAAACGTTTTATCTTTTATATGATAAATTATATCTGTTTAGAACATCTTAAAAAATATATATATATATTTTTTAATTATGAGCAATATGAGCATCATTATAACAAAAAGAAAATACGTATACGTGATGTATATAAATATAATTACATTTTTTTCTGGTCGGGCAAATTTTCATTTCATTTCATTTTAGTGTAACGTATACGGTATATACCATACAGATACAGATACAGACAATTCATTAATAACTGAGATTTACAAAACTAAAGTCACAGAGTTATTTCGATTGTTGTACGATTGGTATGTATACGTATGCCACATACGTTATATATTTAAAAATTAATTGATTTGTTGTCATTAAAGTTTAAAAATTAATACGAAACGGTTATTTCTATAAAAATAATTTTAGTTTTTAAAATATTACAAATTTTTCATTTAAATTTTAATTGACATTATATGAAATATATTTTTTAAAAAAGTTAATTTGTTAATTGGAATTTTGATAAAAAATTTTTTTTTTATTTTTGCAATCGACTTTGCAATAGATTTAATAAAATTAGCATTCGTGAAATAATTAACATAAATTATGTGTGTTAAGAATAATAATTTCTACATAAAATAAAATTTACATGAACTTATATCACAAGTATAAATTGTACAGTCTAATTAATAACTGTAATATGCATATATAATTAAAAAATAAGTGTTTAATACTGTTGAGTATTAGCAGTATTAGGTTAGATAAATTTTTTTTTTTTAACTTATTAAATTTATATTGTGAAATGTGAATAAAATAAAATTACACAAGTACTAGAAGAAATAATTCAATAAAAAAAAAAATAATTTTCCAGATTTTAAAATCGTCAAAATTCTTCAAATTACATATTTCATATACAATGCATGTGATATTCCATAAATTAAATCGAAATTTAATCTAAAATTTTTTTATATGTGAAAGATAAAGATGAGAAAAACTTATCCTTCAACGATTCCAATGCAATATAATAATTATCACCAAAGAGCTATAACATCAACATCATCATCACAACCACATGATGCTTCCAATTTTGATGACAATCAATGCATTAGTTTATTTGGTGAACCTATACCTCCTATTACTGGAGAGTTTTTAGATAATTTAGATAATTATTTGTACGGTACTGTTCATCAAAATAATTCTAAAAATAATAGTAGTTATGATTTGATGAATGAATTTCCACGATACAATTCATTTGTTTCACAACATCAACAACGAGGTAATCCACCAAGTTCACCAAGACAATTAAATCAACATTCTCAACATATAATTAAAGATTCATCATCAAATCGAATATGTACTGAAACACATTCGAATGGTATTGATACTTTTGGTGTAGTAAATTTGACACCACAAATCAAAATTCTTCCAAATAGTAGTTCAAGTTCGGGGAATATTACTCCAATTATGAATCGTAATCGAAAAAATTTTCCATTGGAACCAGTTGATGTTGATAGTGATGCTATTTTTGAAACTCATCGTGCAAATGAATCTGAATGGCAGCAAAGAAAAGAAAAACGATATTCTCAAAATTCTGATGAATTTCCAAATTTTACACGTTTAGAGTACGTATATCTATTTGCAAGTTATAAAAATTTAATCAAAAATAATTTGAAAAAAAAAATTATTTTTAAAAATATGTAATTTCAGAAATGAAGATGATAAGCAAATTAAATTATCAAATCTACTGCCTAATCGAATTTTGAATGAATCGTATTCAAATACTGATTGGTTCAAACCAGTACATAATTATCAAGAATGGTCACATATACCAAAATTAAGACCAAGTTCGAAGAATGTTATGTCTATTAATCAGCAAAATGTACAAAGAGAATCACCAGTTGCAGTACTATTACATGACTCAAATGATTCCAGTAGCAGTGGAGACAAGGAACCGTCTCCACCAATTATAAATTTGAGGCAGTCTCAGCCTTTAATACAACCTAAACCTGCTCTGTATAAAACGAATTCAGAATGTACGATTCGGATACCTTCAGAAGAATATCCATTTCATCTCCCTCCGTCTGGAGCTACGGCTAAAAGAGAGGTGTCGCCTGTTATTGTTACAAATGCAATTGCAACAGGATCTGATTACAGGTAATCATAAAAAATATCAATTCCGATGGTATCATCATTCATATATTTTAATTTTTTTAGAATTAGTACTCCACGATCACATAAAAAGTCTTCTTTTACAATTCTTTCTGAAAAATCTCCACAAAATTCACGCGCTTCCAGTCCTCTTCTTCAATCAAATCTAATTGGTAGAACATCGCCATTTCTCGGATATGGCTTTAAAGAAACTCCAAATTTAAATAAAAAATCTCGATTATCGTTATCAGCTTCAAGTCTAAAAGATTCACAACCAAAAATATCGTCAAAAAATTTCAAGCTTCCCTTCATCGAAGATACCCATCGTCCTTCCGTACAATTTGATATGTCTTCCTCGACAAAAAATCAACTACCAGTAACGATATCATCTCAGCCAACGGCTAAAGACAATACTCAAAATAAAAACGAAAAATTTTTACCGTTGTTGAGAAGAAATTCAGTGAATAGTTTAGAAAAGATTCCAAAAACCACTCCGGGATATTTATTGCGTTCTGCTTCCCAAAAACAACTAAATAAGTCTTCCGTTGATATTTATACCGATAGCAAAAAAGCAGTTGAACAAAAGAAACCATATGTCAATCCAAATCCAACAAGTCGACAACGAGGTCTTCTCCAAATTATAACCAGTGCTGATGGTAGTTCTAAAATTCCCATTAGAGCAGATTCAGCAAGTTTGGATGATTTGCGGGCGAAGCGTTCTTCAACGTCACCCATCCAGGTAAATCGAAGAATGAGTTCAACATCACCTGAACGAAGAAGTTCTAGTCAAACTGAACGAAGAAGCTCAATTGCTTCGGATCGAAGAAATTCAAACATTAGCTCAGTAACAGCATCTGATTTTAGTTTCAAAAAAAGTTTAGAATTTGGATCAGTGACTTTATCGGACGCTAATAAACAAAGAGAACAGATAAATGTTAACAAAATACCTCAATACACAAGAAATAAAAACATGAAGTTATCGAGAAAAGTAGCAAAGCCTACAACTCTTTCACCTATTATTGGCACTCCAAATAAAGAAATGGAAAATAAATCTGGGAAAATGAATGATTTAAATGAAATCGATATAACATTGTCTTCTAAAATACCAGTACATGAAATATCGCGACAAAATTCAAAAATTAATTCCAGATCAAATTCTCGTGCACCGTCTACAGTTAATTCAAGATCTAATTCGCCTTCTAAAGAATATCTTACTATTTCCAGATCAAATTCAAGACCCACGTCAAGAGCTAGCTTGAGAAATGATTCTAAGGTGCAATCTCGATCAAACTCACGATTAAATACTCGTCAAGAACCAGAACTATCGAGAAATCAAAACACTTCCAAAAGATATAAGATGAATGATACAAGATCCCGAAGTCCTAACATGAAAGTCACGGCTAAAAAGTCATTATCAATAACAAATTTGAATAGTAAAAGTAAAAATGTTACCAGTAATGTAAAAGAATCAAAAAGCAATTTAGTATCAAAGTTAAAACCCTCTTCATCGAGTATTTCCTTAAAAGCTAATTCAACAAAAAGTGTAAATAATTCAAGAGAATCTATAAGTGCCAAAAAACAAAATAAAACCGCTTCAAAACCCGATGTAAGTTTAAGGAGAACTCCATCAGTTTCGAAAAGATTAACGACACCAAAGGACAGCAATTCCTTGAAAAGTAGTTTTACTCTCAAAAAAGATTCGAAGAAGACATCATCCAATTTAAAGAAGGAACAAGTAAATAACAATAATGAGAATTCCTTTCGGCCTTTGAAAAGAGAATCATCTGAAATCAAAAATGTACCACCACTATTGAAAAACGATTCATCTGTTAAAAAATTTGATGTTCCAGTAACACGAATTTCTTCGACAAAAAAGAAAACTGACAGTAGTGTAACCAAGAAATTAGAAAAGAAAAATAGTTACAAAGATAAAACCACTTCAGCCAACATAGCAGTAGATACAGAATCAAAGATGAAAGAAGTTACTGAAGGTGAGGTTCAGACTGACGATAAAACCGATACTGATTCTAATAATAAACTAATTCCTCTGACAAAAGTAAATGTAGTGTCAATGACCACGGCAGCAATTACTGCCCAACCAGTTCAAATTACTACCGCTGTTACAAATCAAATGCCTTTGACAAAGACCAATAGTAATAATCAATTAATTGCCAGTGAAGATGATGAGTCAAATATGGATATGTTACCTGTTGCGATTTTAGAAAAATCACAAAAAACACTTGAAACGATACAAAAAACTGTAACCGTTGCTGCCGATGAAATACACAAAACAATTAATGAAAACCTAACTGATCTAAAAATCCTTGAAAATGAAGTAGGAAAACTTGTGGAAAACGCCAGTCCAGTTCCATCGGACATGAAGGTAGCTCCCATTGAAAAATCTGAGAGTTTAAAAACGATATTGGAAAAACCGCTGGAAGATGCTAAACAAATAATGATGACTGAAATTGAAAAATCGATGGATGATCAGAAAACAACATTAATAGCCTCTACCCAGAAACCAGTTGAAGTTGATGTATCAGTTACTAACCAGAAAACATCCTCTAATATACAATCAGATGACATAAACGATAGCCATGGTGAAAATAACATGAATAACAACAATATGGTATCTACACTTAATACAAAAAATCACAGCAATCTGGGAAAAGATCATGCCGCCGAGGATATGTCCGAAAGGGTTAGTGAACGTGCTATTTCAGTTTTGCCAGAAGTTGAATGTGAAAGTGCAAATTTGCAGAATTATGAAGACGAACACGAGTCAGGAAAAGACGATGCAACCAAAAATGGTAAAAGTAATATTATGGAAGAGAGTAGTAAGAAGGCAAAGGCAAACATTAGACAAACAGAGACACAGATGATTGGGAATCTAGATAATGGCAGTGGCCGAGACGAGATAAAAAGGTAAGACAAATTAAGAATTATACATAAACTTATCTATAAGTATAGGTGTGCCGATAAATTAGAAAATGTTAACACGCCGTTATAAGAGCTTATTAGGACCTATGTAATTTTTTCTATAATTTTTCCATTTTACTTTTCTAAGTATGTATGTGTAACAATCCAGTATAACGAATTTTATTGAACATGACCAACAAGAAAATATTTTAACAAAATAATGAAATGTCTTTGTAAATATATTCAAATTCACATTCTCGTGGATATTTTACGAATTTTTGTTAGTGTAAAGTTCAACAAGAAAAGAATGGGGGAAAAGTTTTTGTTTTTCTATCGTTTTTGGAAAAACAAAATACATACATAAGTACATTTGTAAAACATAAAATGCGATGTCCTGTCAAGCACGAATGTTACTCACATAACTATAGGCATTGCTATAGGCTGTATAGATTGCATAGTATATTTGCAACTGAGGCCAAATTTTTTTTTCTGTTCCAATTTTAGGATATAGTAGAATGGAAATATATTGGTAAATATATATAGTGACCAAAGAATTAAATTTCGTGTGAATCTGAAATTCAGGTCGAATGGGGTACAAAGTACATATGAAATACTCCTAAAAAAAATACTATTACACTTACTTTATATACTATAAGGTACGAGTATGTCATAAATTACGTTGAAAAATTGATTGTATTCAAATTTGATTTCAATTTCGTTAGTATTATGTATGTAATGATGCGGTGTTAGTATAAGTACATGCATATAAATGAGGCTCATGCACACATATGAAATATTAAATATTTTATAAATATACGCGAAATTTTTTGTAGTCATTGTATAAAATTTATAAAATCACTAATTATTTTTCAATTTTGATTATTAAAAAATTATTGATTTTTTTAAAAATTCATTTCATTTCTTAGCAATTTTCTCAATTAATTAAAGAAGAAGAAATGAAATGATTCAAAAAATATAGTGTTGGCAATTTTTGGAGATTTGTGTGTTATATGTAGTACTTACAAGATTTCATTATACTCGTACATACTTCTTTTAAGAACTTTTAATACCTATATGACTAATTTGTACTTGCAACCTTTTTTTGGTATAGGTATACCCTCCTCAATGACAACTCAAGGAAAATATTTCAAAATCATTAACCCACTTTTAATGTAAGATGTATAATATTTTATGGTAAACATGTAGGTATGTATTTTTTTCCTTCATTATATACATACTTTTCATTTATGCTTCTTTTAATTTCCTTGCATACTATACATGTACTATATACATTATATAAAAATCTCTGTATATGCGTTTGACTACAATCTCATAAAATACATATAAATGTAAAAAGGTAACACAGTACCTATATATATTGAATGGATTTAAATTTAATGTATTAGCCTTAGCCATTGTCCTGCCTAATGCCTATATATATAAATTAACATCCACACCTACTTATGTATATAAAGTACATTGTAAATTACATATGTATTAGAAATCCTTATACACGTACATATCAATAAAAATAACTTTAAAAAACAATTTAACATTAGTTACTAGTGGACATTTGAATTGAATTGTTAACATTTATTATTAAATAAAAATGTTTTCTTTTCGTAACAGTTTTTCGTGATTAAAGTTAGTTATATATTGTCTGTATATATTTCATATCTTTTAACGTTTTATTTTTCAATCATAAAAACAATTCAAATATATTTTGTTAAAAAAAAGGCCGATAAAAAAAAAAAATAAAAAATCATGAGACATTCAACGAATAATTTTCAACATAAAAGGAAGAATTCAGTTGTGTTTAATATTGATTTACCAAATGAATTCAGAGAAGTGGAAAAATCTTTTTACTATAGGTAATTAAAGATCTTTATGAATAAAATGTAAAAGGATTAAAGTCATTAATTTTCAAAAAAAAAATTTTTTTCTTAAATATTTAATATTTATACAAATTATTTTATAGTTATCTATAAATTTCAAAATATAAATTAAATTGTATGTATTATTAAATTCTTTAGAATATATAGAATAACTTTTCTTATATAGCATTTTGTGAATGATTTTACTGCGCATAAAACTATTATATGAAACGAACTAATTTTAATTAAGATTTTAGCATTTATCGCAGTTCTAATCTATACGATTTTATTTAATATTTATATACATACTATATAATGTTCTGTATTACATATTGCATGATGTATATATAGTGAGCGCAATTTGGATAGGCACATTTATATTTTATGAATAAAAAAAAAATATGGGCATGAAATAAAAAATATTTCATTATATAAAAAAATATTAATAAAAATTTTTATTAAGATATATTTCTTTTTTTATAACAGTAAATTTAGATTTTTTTTTTTAATTTTTTGCGCAATTTGAATAGACGCACTTGAATTATTATTGATTTCTTTTGCCAAATTATTTTAATGTTACCTGAAATAATAATGTTTTAATTGTTTTTTAACTAAAATGTTATACTATTCGATGAAAATAAATGAAGTATTGAAATAAATTGGCCTAATGGGTAAAGCAAAACATTTATCTGCAGAACAAAGAATATAATTTTTTCAGAAATGGAATTTTTATTAAATTTCTAGCTGAGTTTTCTGACATTGATAGTTTGGCTATTTTTCGCTATTTCTGGAAAAATGAAACTAATTTTTAAACAAAAAACTGCTCTCCAAATTTTTAACAAATTTAAAAAAATTCTTTAAGCAAATCCATTTACTGGCACAGGAAACGACAGTAAAATACAGTGTATCTTAACAGTACTAATTTTAACTATATTTTTTTGATAATGAAAATTTTTTTTATTTAAATGTCTACATTTTATTTTATTCAAAAAAAAAAAACTGCGTCTATCCAAATTGCGCTCACTGTATGTATTTTCTTGAACTCTCACTACAAAATTTATGGATTTTCCTTTTGTTATATGATTCTGCGATGTGTATATGTATATATTGTTAAATATTATTAAACCATAACTTATTAGAATTTTGGGTCGAATATAATTATGCAAATTATTAAAAAAATAAAAATGAAATTTTTCGATATTTTCGAGTGTAGTAGTATAGTACTATAAATGTTTATATCTATTTATATGTGTGTAATTCGAGTATATAATACATACACTTGTTATAACTATACTATATGTAAATAAAAATGTTGCAATATTTTGTTCGGAACTGTTATAATTCTTTTTTTTTTACAGGACAAGCTATAACTTTTATCTATAGAAATTTTTAGACATTAAAAGAATGGACATATTTTTTCAGTTTCTTTATTTGTTTTAAAATAATATTTATTTATATACAATTTGAAAATAAATTTGAATTTATAGTTCTGGCAGTCAAGAAGAAATTATTAATGAAGATGATCATGAGTCCACAAATTGTTGTGGAAGACGTTCAAAATGTTGTCGTTGCTTCTCAAGTATATGTATACCATGCAGACGTTGTCAAATATCGAAATGCTGTCGACGAAATACCAATCCAGATATGATAGTATTAAATCAAAATGGAATGGAAAAACAAAGTTGTTGGAAAAAATTAATGTGCTGTAAACGTAAAAATGAAAATAATACAAAGGAAATGATGGCATCGCAAAAACGAATTGAAACTATCAGTGAAGAGCCAGAAGTTGGCTCTTCATCATCAACTACACAGATCGGAGGAGATGGAGGAGAAACTACTTTAATGAAACGAAACAAATGCTATCTATGTTTAAATAAATTCTTTTGTTGCCGATCTATAAATAAAATTAACGCTATTACTGGTGAAATGAAAGAGGTGAAAAAATGCTGCTTTTGTATACCTTGCAGAAGTAAAAAGAAACAAGAACAAACAAGAGCATGGCAACAGGAACGGCGTGAAAGTATTATAAGTGAACCAATTCCACAAAGGTTGGTCTATCTATCTAATTATATTTTCATCTATTATATTGCATGATTTTTAATTTAACACAAATTTTAAAAAACTTTTGAACTTTAGAGCTAGAAGCAATCGGATGCTTGAGAAATTAATGTGCTGGAAGAAAACTCCAAAACCAACCGAAAGCCGTAGAACAAGTATGAACAGTAAAAAACAGAGTATAGCCCCTACACTACCTCCAGAAGTATGCTTTAATCAGATGATTTTGAAATATGTATATAAATAGAGAAAATAATTATCCTTCAAATATTTTTTATTAATTTCAGGATACAAGACCCAAACTTCATATTGATCTTATCGAATTTAATTCAAAAATGAAAGGAGCCATACCGGTAATGCCACTTTGGCTCGCTTGGTTTTGCATGGTATGCAACTGTATATGCCCAGGTCTAGGTATGAAGATTTTATAATCAGAAATATTTAAGATTGCTGCCAATAATAATTTAAAACATTGTTTTACTTTACATGTATAGGTACCATATTCTCTGGATTTTTTTGCCTGTGTGTTGGGATTCCCAGATTTTCTCAATACGATAGTATGAAAGCTAGAATTGGATCATTAATAATTAATTGTATTGTTGGTATTGCACAATTATTTTGTGTTCTTTTTTGTTTTGTTGGTTGGGGATGGTCCATATGGTGGGGTATGATTATGTTAAAAGCCGCAAGTATGATATAAAGAATTTTATTTTTCAAAAACAAAAAAAAAAAAAAAAAAAAAAAAAAACCTAGACACATGTTAATCAAATATGTAATTTTGGTTTATTGATTATTTTATTTATAGGAAAATTAAAAAAAATTAAACGTGTCGAACAACTTGAAATGGTCATGGAAGAAGAACAGAGACAAGCTGCATCTGTTGCAGCACAAAGAGATCGAGATGTTGAAGCTGGCAAAACCTAATTAATATAGAAGAAATATAATTTTTACACTATATACCTAGTATGTAATTTTCTTTTTCACATAACACACATCCTGTTTTATTTTATAAAAAACAAAGGATATTATAATCAAATTAACAAAATATTTAAAATACGTAATTCCCCTGATATAAAATAATATCATTAAATTATGCCTAAACTTATTTAGATTCTTTGCTTTTAAAGCTTTGAAATTAATTTTATACATAATACTCGTATGTATTACAACATAACACAGTAGTACGTACATATAGTACTGAATTCGTACCGAATTTGTTATTAATCAAACTGAAACCAATTATACCGTCCGTCAATTTATATATGGATAAACAGGTAAATGCATGCATAGTCAAAGGATTTAAAGGTTTATAAACAAAAAATTATATGAATATGTATACTCTAAATAATGTGAATATATTAAATTGAATGCAGAATGCAGTAGAATTGAATGCATACACAATTTGAAAGGCGCACAATAAAGATTCCTATAGTAAAATATACATAAATATAAATACAAACATATTAATATACTTGAACATATACATATAGCATTGTAAATGTTACTCAGAGTCAGATTAAAGTGTAATATATTATTCATTTGAAATTCCAGCTACACTTAAAATCACGTATATATACATATTTACGTACTAAAATATAAATTTATATTAAACAAAAAACTGATATAACAATAAGCAGTATATAATTTTTTATAGCAAATAAAAAAAAAGAAAAAGAATTTTTGAAAAATACATTTTTGTACATTTTAGGAAAATTTACTGAATAAATAATATCGTAAATATTAACAACTTTTGTATAAAGTAAAAATTGTAAAAAAAAAAAGAAATTATGTTTGTTTAGCAATCAAAAATTAATTTTTATCTGTATTTTATTTAATTTTCTTGGAAAATCTTATGAAATTAGTTAGTAGTTTCAGTTAATTAAATGGCTGAAAGCACCTGAAAGTCAGTTACCAATTAGTTTCGGTTTTAGATATTTTCGATTAAATAAATGCCCTTTTAAAAAATTATTTTACTAACTGTAGTAGATGATTTACTATTTTTTTTTTTTTTTTGTTTTACCAAAATATTATTATTACAAATACAATAATGCCGCTTCTACATTCAATGCAGTGACTTCAACTTGGACTTCGACTTTCGACTTCACAGCATATTTATGGCTTATGGCCGGTACTCACATCGAAAGCTAACTTTTTCTCCATATAAAACCTATGTAAAAAGAATGTCGCTAAATTGTTAGCTAAATTTTTAGTTTCAAATTTCGCTTACTGGTACTCACTTCCAAACTAAATTATTTCGTTGGAACTTAATAGTGGAGAGTTGTGGAACTCATCTTTCACAATCATTTTATATGGTCGAGCATATAAAAGGCAAGCGAAATATTGACAAGTCATATATTTTGACAAATAAATATTTATTTATTTATTTTTAATTAATTTAATTTCATAACCTCCGCGATTTTTTTTCAAAAAATTTCAAAACTCTACGTACTCTACACACGTTTCCTTCCACAATTTTTAGCTTGTAGAATTATATATGCAATTGCAAGCGAAAAATTTCACGGGAATTGAGTACCAGGTCTTAACATGTAAAAGTAGCTGTCAAGTCTACTGCATTGAATGTAGAAGTTCTAATATATCTTCATTAAGTCAAAGTCAAAGTTGAAGTCACTGCATTGAATTGAATGTTAGAATCGACATAATACAATATTGCACTGCTAATCAAATTACTACTCTACTAGTACTTGGAAGTGAAACTTGGCCATAAAAGTAAATCTACTACTAATTTTTTTTTAGATTTACTATTAATTAAAAATGCTATCGCACTCATCATAGAATATGATATGAAAAAACGGTTTCGGTTATATAAATATTGAATAAAAGCTTTGTCATTGCTTTGTTTTCTTAACTTAAATGTTTAATTTTAATCAATGAACAGTTAAAATACCTTTACAAAAAAGTGCATATAAAGTGAAAAAATCAAGCAATATCTACTTACCCCGAACCGAATTATAAATAACGTATATATATATATATCGCTTTTTTCCAATGCATCAGCATCAGTTCAGCAATCAGCCAGCATCACTTTTCAAAAAAAAAAAAAAAAAAAAAAAAATCTCAATTTATAAATTTCAGTTAACATAACATAACGACATAACATTACATTTATTATAATGTAAATACATATATGTATATTCATAGTATGAGTATGTATATGTATATACGACATACGACTATCACTATCTACGTACAACCTATGGTCTATGGTACACGTACAACGTACACCACACACACACACACACTATGGTAATCATATGGCAATCTCTATTCTGTTATTTTGTATTTTGTTTTGTTTCTGTTCACTGATCAGTTTTGTTTATTTTGCGTAAAAATATCTAGTAGAGAAAGCTATAAAAGAAATAAGAGGAAGAGCGGATACCATTTATATGTTTACATTTACTCTTTTATTCATTCATAAATTGAGATATAAATAAATATAACATAACATATGTATATAATATAACACACACACGTAACATGCCAACATGCGTATTGCATTATGACGCACCGTGAATATCACGCCACTTTTCCGAAGTAATGAAAAGATCCGAAGAATCAACGATAGAAACCGAAAATTAATATATACTATACGTATACATACATAGTACCAATAGTACATACACAGTGATACGATACGTTATGTTTACGTGTTACGCTTACGTGCATATGTATAAAATTCATGCCAAATGCCTAAATTAAATTTTTACTTCTTGATTCTTGTTCTTGTGTTATGTACATGTACATATATGTATATGTATATATTATATATCTGCTGTTAAATAAAATATATAAACAAATAAACGCCGACCACGACCATACTTAACGATTTGTTCTGCTCTCTTTTAAATCTTTTTGTGGGCTTTTAATTCAGCTATGTTTATATTATTATTGTTTCATGTTTGTTTAATAATTCTCCAAACAAAAACAAAAACGACATGCTACGCTACAATCCAATTTACAACTTTTTATTTACTTTATGCTATGCATATATAATATAAGAAATATAAACATATCTTATTTATTTCTCGTTTTGACAGATAAATATTTAAAAATTCCAATTAAACTGAATGACAGTCAGTCACAATCGCAATTAAAACAATTGTTAATTATACTCTCATTTTTTGTTTGTTGATAAAAATACAAATATATTATATTCATCATATTTGTATATAATGACATTGAAATACAAATCGTAATGAAATCCAAGCAAATGTGAAATGTTCATTAATCGTTATATGTTATATTTCCACTCACAGCTCACTCACAGTAAACAGCATATATGTATGAATGTGTATGCATATTGCATATTATATTTTTTTTTTGCCGACTGTTTGACATTAAACATCTGTAGTCTGTACCCTTCCTGAATTTGATAAACTAGCAGCTAGCAGTAAGATATGGTGTTACATGAAATATATATTATTCAATGGTGTTACCGTTTAATTCCGAATACAATCACTACTTCCACTATCCTATCTACTACTACTATTAGCTTAATAAATTTTTCAAAATGTAAAATGTTTCAATCAAATAAAGTAAACAAAAAAGTAAATTATTTCGCCGAATGAATTTATTACTTGAGAATTGGTCTGCTAACATGCTGTACATGTAAGTACATATCATACAATTTGATTTTAACTCAACCGGTTTTGGGGTTATCCAACCAGGTTGGATCGTGTATGGATAGCATTAAGTGTTAAGTGCTAAGCTAAAAACTGCTCTACTCAAAACCAAATCAAATTTTCTCAAATGTCAAATTGCGCCGTACCGTAAGCCGTAAAGCTTCTTTCAGTTTCTTTTTTATTTAAATTCAGCTGAGAAAAACGAGAAAAAGGAAAAGACAAGAGACCAAGAGAGTAATAAAGTTTTTCATTTTTATGTAATGTAAAAAAGTAAAAAAAACGTAAAAAGGCAAAAGAAAAATTGAAATAAATTTGAATTGGATAGGAGGTATTTTATTCGCGGTCTACATGTTTGATTATTCTAATTGGATAAAATATCTAATTTCTAAATATTTATTAACAAAGTATTTCAAATAAATTGTGAATATTATAAATAGTAAATTATATTTTAATAATTAATTATTTTTTATTGATCATTTTGGTCATTTTCACTCATATTTCAAGTGCAATGTTTATTATATGTGTCATATAGAAATGTATAATGTACCTACATATTTAAGAAAATAAGCAATTCTTAAATTTCAAATTTCGTTCTATTCACAGAAAATTTAATTATTCTTGTGCAAATAAGAATTACTTTCTTTTTTATATTAATTTTATTACATTTAAAAAAATCGAATTTATTATAATACGTGTACATAAAATATAATATGTGTATGTAGAAAAAAAAATTTATACAATAAATTGTATATGTGTAGTGGTGTTTGAAAATCATTTTCTATAAAAGGTATTTTTAACATACATTATTTTTAGCATTTACAATTACACAGTTCAATAAATTAATTTTGTAATGAAATAATTTTAGCACCTTGAAAATATAAATGGATAAAGTCATCAGAAAAAATAATTTATAAAGCGAATTCAATTTAAAAAAAATGAGATATATTGCACATTCTATGTTTTAAAAAATAAACCATCAATCCTGCAAATATTTTGAAAACAAGTAAGTTAATTTGAATTATCATTTTTTAAAATATAATTCGATATTAAAAATTATTTATAAGTTGCTGTAATTGACCTGTAGACATTATTTTATCAATTTTTTCATTATATTACACATTTATGATATGATAGTGATATTGATATGTGTGTGAGTGTGTATCCTCAATTTTAAATGGGTGTTGTGTTTTGTGTATATATAAATATAATTCATATTCATACAAACATCGGTTTTTAACGGAACTTTCTCATTCCATAACCATACCATATATCATTTAAATATCTTGTCACCTACCTTAAAAGTAAATGTATGTATATAAATACAATAATTCATAGTAAGAAAACTAAAAGAATTAATTAAACAGTAAATTGATAGTGTAAATCTAAATAGTAGATACAGTAAATATTGATTTTTATGACGCTGGTAAGATTTTTTTAGTTTTCTACTTATTATTTATTATTTATTAGTTTTATTTTTTATATAGGTATGTAATATAAAAATGAAATGGAATGAAATTAAAGTAAAAATCATTTTATCTTTACGCAATCGCATTAATGAGACCACGTGGTTTAAATGAAAATTTCTGAAGACGACACATCGTCATCGTCATTACATTTCACTACACAAGTTTCCCCTTAATGTCATCCGATCCGAGATCCGATGATATGTTCTGCTGTTTTTTATTTTATTTATTTAATAAAGAATTGACTGTAATCTGTAATCATTACAGTGAACTTATTTGTATTACCTACCTTCCTATTTAATTTTAATATACATTACATACATATATACATACATATGTACAATGTACATACATATGTGTACTGTGTACATATGTATGTATATAAATTTTTTCTTTTTATTATAACTTACCTGCATCGTATGTTTAATTTTTTCCATAGTATTTAATAAAATTAAAAAATAAATAAAAAATAAAAAATGTCTGGTATAAAAATAAAAAAATAAACAAATCATTCATTAGCGTGTCGTGTCGTATATGTATGTACGTAATCGACCACGACGTCGACGACGAGTGTTTAGATTTTCTCTCTAAAAATTTTAATAACAAAATTTATAATAATTTTATTTAACAACACGTCAACAAAAATACGGGAAATTTGAACTTTGAACTAATCAACAAACAGAATCAAAAATTTTATACTCAATATTGCTAAAAAAAAAAAAAAAATTATCAAATTAGATTTTGATATTACATATGAAATGATAAAATTTTTGTAAAAAAATATAGGAAATCAGATTGTATGAATGAATATTCATATTAATGATATTATTGTACATGATATGATACATCTTCGTTATACAAGTAGCATGAATATATGATGTAGGTATATGATGCACTATAAACTACAAACAGGCAAAAAAAAAAAAACGTTTTCTACAGAACAAGATACTCATATAATATTTTTGTACTTTGTGATATTCATCAATGGACTTTGGATCCATTTAATGATAACTATGTATGAAATAAAAAAGAAAATAACTCAATAACAATAATAATAACTTGTTTTATTATTATCATTGTACAATTGACTGTGTAGAAAAAAAGTGTTAAATTTCATGCATCTTTTAATATTTTTCTTTTGATGGTATTAAACAATTTCATTTAATGTAACGTACATCTGTATTTATGAAAAATTGTTTATATATTTACTACACGATTATAGGTATCTACATAAATGTATAATATAAATTTATATAAAATAATAATTTTCAATCTTGATTGGATTGTACTACATATATATATGTAAATGCATATGTAATGTAATTATGTTTGTTTCTATATTCTTACATATATATATGTAGCATTTAATACTCATAAAAATAATTTTCACACTGACCTCATATAATATTTAGCAAAAAAAAAAAACAAAAAAAAAATTGAACGAACATTAATGATCATGATAATGGAAAACTACATACATTACATACATATTAAAACATATTCATTACATACGTAACCGTGTTTCTAATTTATAAAATTTATATTAACTATTGTTTATTAGCTGCAAGTATACTTATACTTGTATATGTATGCAATGAACATATATTTATATACATCATATACGATATATGTATACATATCTCGTATATGTAAATATGATAATGTTACATATGTACACATGTGTTATAAAAAGAATTTAGAAATACATATACTATATACAGGATATAACTAATTGAACATCCAAGAATTTTAAATAGAATGATTGTCAAATTTATGATAAAGACATATATAATGTACATTACATATATGTACATACATATATATACAATACATATATGTATGTAGTATATTAATATATTTTAATACATGAACATTCACTCGCAATGAATGTTAAGGAAAAACATTACATAATATCATGTGTTTATATTCATTACATATGAGTATAATCAAGTATAATACATATACTACCTATCCATTTAAATAATTAAGGAAGTAACAACTTGATATATGTATGTACATGAGTAAATGCAGATTGTAGGTGTCTATATAATGTTATAACATTATATACCTATATAATATTAATTCTGAACTTCAAGAGAAAAGTTCACATTTTTCATTTTATTTATTTTAATTTTTATTAGGAATATACATACATAAGTAGATATCAAAAGTACGATAGTACATACTAGATTCCGATCAGTAAACTAAAGTTCTGAAACAAAAAAAAAAAAAAAAACAAAAGAAAAACTCCGAAAATTCCAAAATATGATTTTTAAAATTAAAAATTTAATTTAATTTTTTATATACTATTTTTTTTTTCTAAATATTATTATTATTTCTAAATAAAAAATACAAGACAATTCGATTGTGCAAATGAAACGAGAATAACTAGATATTGTGCTAATGAACGAGTAAATTGTGATTGTCAAGGAAAGGCAAAAAAAAAAAAAAAATAATCAAGACCACAAATTTCTAATCATTTCTAATATATACCATACATTGAATTTAAAATTAAAAATAAAAAATAAAACAAGTTTTTAACTATACATACTATACTATACTGTAGCTGTACATTGTTTTTCTTCATCATTTATATGTAAATCTATGGAATACAGAGAATATAAGATGAACATAAATGGAAAAAAAGGTTCATTTAACCTGTTATACATATATGTACATATGTATATACATATGTGTATGCATACTCGTATCAAATACATAAGTTCATAAATGTATTTGATAATTTGATATTTTATATAAATTTTTTTTTTATAATTAATTCTCATAAGATTTTATTTAATTGAAAATTTTCTATTACCCACATTGCGTATTTTATATTCAAAATAATGTTGATATCATTGAACTGAATTAAAAGAAAAATGTTTGATTGGAAATTTTTCTATATTTTATCATAATTTTTATTTAAAAGTTTTCTTTATATATACGAGTATATATATATTCGTAGACGTACATAATGTATTTTATTTGTTATCCATAGTCTTTAGTATTTAGTTATATTTTGCTTTATAAACTATATGCTGGTACTCGTACTATTACTAAAAGACTAACAAAAATATTCAGTCAATTTAGTACATCATACATTTAAGATTTTTATTGCCCGCAGATAGTTTATTTAAATCACATTATATGATCGTTATCACTCTTAAAATTTGTGTATTTATTTACAAAAAGTTATAATAATAATAAGTAATATATTGTATTTATATTATTTTAAAAAACAATTTCTAATTACAAACAAACAAAAATTTTTACATTTATTTTGGCGCCAATATTCATTATTTATTTCTAAAATTTTTAAAAATATTAAGTAATGAAATGCATTTTTAGCATTCATTAATGTGTGTGATTCAATTAAATATTTTGAAAAGGGGAGGTTATCAATGTTATTTTTTTTATTTATTTTTGTTTTTTTTTTTTGTTTTTTAAGAAAAACGTTTTTCAAAACGCAAAACTAATTTAATTATAGCAGGTAGTATTAATAATATGAAAAATTTTGAATTTGAAATAATAGGACTTTGTACTGTTATTTAACGTAAAAAAAAAAAAATAATATTTTTAAAGCATCATACGTGTTATATATATACTCGTTAATATTCGAGTTTATATGTTTGTAATATAAATAAAAATAGAATTCTAAAATTATTTTATTTTAATTTTTTTTTTCTCTCTCTTAAATTTTTAATTTATTATATTGACTGTTGGACTCTTTATATTGTAAATTTAAATGACAAATTTGTTTCTAAATCATTTCAATGTCATTTTCACGCAGTTTTCTTTTTTTTCTAATTTTAATTTTTTTATTTTTTTTTTTTTTGCAAATTAATTGTTTATATTGTTTATTATTAATTGATTTATTGTGATTGCAATATTTTTTGCATAGAACGTTACACGTTCAATTTAATTAAACGCTACTATATATAATCAAACAAAACAAAACAAAAAAAATGTGATAAAACGAAACATAAAACAAAAAATAAAATAAAATATCGTTTAAAAACAATTTAACAAGTTAAAAGATGTGAATTGATTTTGCTTACATTGTGTTAGTTAGGTTTTATTTTTTTTTTTTAATTTTGTTACGTTGTAAAAACACCGTACCGTGTTTTATTTATTTTTTGATAATCATTCTGATTTTTATATTATTATTATTAATATAATGTAGGTACTATATTTTATAAAGTGTACATTTTCATTATTATTTGCAAATTAATAGTTACAAGTAACTTACTAATATTGCGCTACGAATCAAAAGAAATCATTTTTATTTAATTTTATTTTATAAAATTAAATTTAAAAAAAGATAAATTAATTTTTTTTTTAATTAAATTTGTATACATATTGATAATCAACGCAACAAGAAATACATAATATGGGTACATAATATAATTCAAATTGCATTGTATTGTATATTCTAATCAAGAAAAGAACATTAAACAAACTGCTGTAAGCTTTTATTGTTATCGCCTGATTTTATGGTGTTCAGAGTTCAATAATGTTCACGCGTTATAATATATTTTTTTTTTTTTTTTTTTTTTTTTTGATTAATTGAGTCGAAAGTTTCATCTTTTTAATCCAAGGTTATAATAGAATAATAAATTTTGATAAAAAAAATATTTTTTATTAATTAAAATGGGTATTAAATGAAATATTTAGGTATTAATATAAAATATAAATTTGAAAACAAGTATATGTATGTATGAAAAAAAAAGCTTTAAGTTAATTTTATATTAATTAAGATTTTTTTTTTTAAATTGTTTTTTGTATTATGATGATTGATAATAATAAATATGTAAATTTTTTTTTTAAATAAGAATTGTTGCTTGTTTCCAAAATAAAAATTTTTATTTATAAAATAATTAGGTACCTCTATTTGGTAAATATAATATCTAATTTTTCCAATTGATTGTATTTATTTTTCAGGATATTAAATAATAAATAAATATTAAAAAATCATCAAGTTACATAAATTAAAAAAAAAAAAAAAAAAAAAAAAAAAAAATATTAAATAAATATAAATTAAAAATAAAAATTTAAAAACATAAAAACATAAAAAGTGTTAAAGTAATTATAGCTACATACATACTACATTAAATTATAACAAATCAACCATCAAACACCATCATCATGTTTATCGAAGATGATGAACAGTAAGTATTCATCAAAAATCAGTAATAGGATTTATTAATAATAATTTTTTTATATTTAATTTAATTTTATATTATACATATATTTTTAATTTAACATCTAACATATTATTCGGTGTTGTAAACAAATTATATTATAATTTTATTTATAAATGCATTTAAACTTTAATGCTGCCTATACACAATCTTAACCGGGTGGTTATACACAACCTATTTTTGCCGACTTAATAAATGTATTAACAATACATACAAGTACACAACATGAAAATATTTACATAATGTAGTTTGGGTCTGCTCTCTGCTGATCACAATATATACATAAACACAATATAGAATACAAAAAATTCGAATCAACCTGGTTGTATATACAGTATGACCTCTTTAATCCGGACTAATTAATACACGACCTAATCCGGATAATCGATTATCCGGATTACTGGAAACGTATAAGTTTAATAGTCTGAAACACCATTATTTTTTGAAAAACTATATATTTAATTCATTATCAATACATCATGTTTATATGCATTTCATTAATATAACATAGAAATTATGTGAAAAATTCTGTAATTACGGATTGTTTCATTTTCTGGTTTTAGCCTATTTTATATTCAGCGACCAGAGTCTTTCCACTATATCCCTGTGCAAGTTTATCCAAGATCCTGTATTTTTCTTCAATACTTAACGTCTTATGTAACTTTTTTTTTTATATTGCTAGCCATCATACAAAAATAATAAAAATCTTTTTCCTTAAATTTTAGACAACTATAGTACATATGTTACTCTTCGAACAAAAATTGAATGAATGAAGTGTTTAATATGTAATTTATGCACGAAAAAATACAGAACAAAACAATGCAAAACCAATAATAAAACAAAGACAGACAGAATTACGGTACTATACTACAACACTCCGCATTCGTAATTTTCATTTATATAGTATACGCATAACTAATGAACGTAATCCGGATTTTAGAATACTTGAGAGCAAAAATTCGGATTACAGAATCCTTACGTGTATCACAAAAATCGCTTCGAATTACTGGATAATTCGGATTAACGAGGTTCGGATTAAAGAGGTCATACTGTATATATAACCAGATTGGATAGTGTATAGGTAGCATAATTGCACGTATATTTTACTTTATTTTATTTTAGTTTTATAATAAAATTTCAATTATTTAAATGCATATTACCTCTACAACTACTTTAACATCAAACATTAACAAGAAAATAATAAATGTAGAACATATACATAATACATGCTTTCATTAACAAAATTTCTTTGAAAAAAATAACAAATAACACGTTTTCATATCAAAAAAATATTTAAATAAATGCATTTTTTTTTCTTTTTTTTTTTGTTTCACATATTCTACTACAAAATTCTTTATAATTTATAGTACAAACGTGAATGTTATGATATAAACTTGATTTTGAAAAAAAAAACGAAAAAGCATTATTATTATTATTAAAATTATTATTTATGTATTACATAGTATCTGGAATTTTGTATCTTGTTTTTTTAATTTTATTTGAAAAAAAAAATCTTATAATCATTGAACTTTGGTTTAAAAACTTTTAATTTAAATTTAAATTATGTATGAAGTTCATGATAATTAATTATACGTTTGTTATTTCATACATAAAAATGTTGTATAGGTATACAATTATATGTACATACTTACAACATAGATACATACATACTTAAATTTTCTTTTTAGTTGGAAACCAAAATTTGTCGTTCACACTGACTGACGATATTAATTTTCTAATCTTATCTTAAAAAAAGCAACAAAAAATATACATTATATACATTTATATAAAATATTATATATGTATGTGTGTATTCTCATTTTCTCCAGATAAGTAAATCTCTGGTCCAAAGGTGCTATGTTTTTTCTATTTATAAGTTTTTATATAATCACTAAGCAAAATTGCGGCGCGGCGCACACACATGATATAATTCTGTAAAAATTAAAACAAAAAATAAAATAAAATTAAATAAAATTTTAATTTTCATCATGAAAATTGAATCGTTTCGTTTGTTATGTGAATATCTGTACATGTCAGCTTATTTTCTTTTTATTTATTTATTTATTTATTTATTTATTATTATTATTTTTTTTTTAATAAAAAGAATATGTAAATACGTATATAAATAATAGAATAGTAGAATACATTTCAATTTTTCTTAGTATAGTGTGTAGTATGCACTTAACAATTATTAATCATATATGTATATGTATGAGTGTTTTAATTTTCATTTTTATTTGTAAATTTATAATTAATGTATTATTTGTTTGTATTAATTGATAACAAATAGCATAATAATTAATACATAATATTTGTCATAATTTAGATAACGTTAGATAATGAAACACACTTTACCTTTTTTTATTTTTTTTTTTATTTTTTGTTCAATTAAAATGAGATAAAAATTTAAAAAAAAAAATTAACTTTTCACGAACTTAGTTCAATTTTAATCGTTTAATAATCAAGTTCAATATTCGATCTCTAGAAAAATAAAAAAAAAAAAAATTTGCAAGTGCATTTTGAAATATTTTATAATTTAAAAAGAAAATAAAATTTTTTACCGTTCATCTTAAGCAAGACCGATCGGTAAAAAATATATACATATATATATATATAATCATTCTATATAAATTATTTCATTAATTTTTAGGATGGAGAGTTTTTGGGTTCAAACCGCAATCGGGGCAATTAAAGCACTTGCTTTCGTTTGTGATATAATAACTTTACCAGTTTATCTGGTATTGCAAAGGCCATGGAAACGAAGGCAACTTTCAAGAAGAGCTAAAGTAAGAGCTAACAGATCGGATTATTAATTATTTATCCAGATTATTAGGTGTACAATAATTAAAAATTAAATTTTTCATTATTATCGTTTAGGCGAAACCAATAAGTCAGGATGATAATCAAATAACATATCGTACAACAGAACCTCCGCGTGAAATTCATGTTAAAATTCTGCAGGCAAATATTGATACGCTTGAGAAAATGTTCAATTATGTTACAAAAATTCATACGACAAAACGTTGCCTTGGTACAAGGCAAATATTAAGTGAAGAAGATGAGGTTCAGCCGAGTGGAAGAGTTTTTAAAAAATATAAAATGGGCGAATACAAATGGAAAAATTTTATTGAAGTTGAAAAAATGGCTGCATCATTTGGTCGTGGTCTAAGAGAGCTTGGTATGCAACCAGGAAAAAATATTGTTATATTCGCAGAAACTAGAGCTGAATGGATGATTGCAGCACATGGATGTTTTAAGCAGAACTTACCGATCGTTACTGTATATGCAACGTTAGGAGATGATGGCGTTGCTCATTGTAAACAATATTTTTGAATAAAAATGTAAACACATGAATTAATTAAAATGAAAAAAATGAATTATTTTTTTTAGGTATTAACGAAACAGAAGTTACAGCTGTGATAACATCGCATGAACTTTTGCCAAAATTCAAGTCATTGCTGAGCAAAACTCCGAAAGTTGACACAATTATTTATATGGAAGATCAGTTACATAAGACAGATACGAATGGCTATAAAGATGGCGTGCAATTGATTCCATTTTCACAAGTTATACGAAATGGCAATGATAGTAAATTTGGTATGTTATTGAAAAATGCGTAACGTATAAGGATGTAAAGTATTTACTTTTTTTTTATAAATTTTTTATATTTGCAGAAGGTGTACCACCGACAACTGAAGATTTAGCAATAATTATGTACACATCGGGATCTACGGGTACTCCGAAAGGTGTTTTACTCTCACATAAAAATTGTATAGCCACGATGAAAGGCTTCTGTGACGGAGTTGATGTATATCCTGATGATGTATTGATCGGGTAATTTTATTTTTTGTAAAATACATACATATATAATAATTTTGATATAATTATTGAAAATTTGTATTCAATTTTTTTTCAGCTTTTTGCCGTTAGCGCATGTTTTTGAACTTTTAGCTGAAAGCGTTTGTTTACTAATGGGTGTTCCAATCGGTTATTCAACTCCATTAACACTAATTGATACTAGCAGTAAAATAATGAAAGGATGTAAAGGTGATGCCTCAGTTTTGAAACCTACTTGTATGACTACCGTACCGGTAATTTAAAAATAAAATTATATTCTCTTACAAATTTTTATTAAAATAATAATTTTTTATAAAATTTTAGCTTATTTTGGACAGAATATCGAAAGGAATAAATGATAAAATTAATGGCCAGTCCTCATTTAAAAAGTCTTTATTCAAATTTTTATACAATTATAAAGCTAAATGGGTAACTCGGGGATATCAAACACCACTAATTGACAAGTAATATATTATGATTTTAATTTTATTATAGTGAAATTCATATTCAAAATTATGTTTACATATAATTTTTTTTTTATAATTTTGTGTAGAATAATATTTAAAAAGATTGCACGTTTAATGGGCGGAAAAGTAAGATTAATGTTAAGTGGGGGTGCACCTTTAGCACCAGATACTCATGAACAAATTAAACTTTGTTTATGTGTTGATGTTATTCAAGGATATGGATTAACAGAGTCTACATCTGGAGCAACAATTGTGGATAGTATGAAATATTTAAGAGAAATTTTTTGTTCACAAATTATTCAAGTTCTTGATTTTTAGTAAATGATATGACATTTGGACGAGTTGGAGCTCCGTGTACCGTGTGCGATATACGATTAATAACATGGGAAGAAGGCAATTACAGAGTGACAAATAAACCTTTTCCACAAGTATGTATTTGAAGAGATTTTAATCACTTTTTTTTTTTTCAAATTTATATTAAAATAATTCATTTAGGGTGAAATTGTAATTGGTGGCGATAATATTTCTCAAGGATATTACAAATTACCACATAAAACAAACGAAGATTTCTTTGAAGCTGATGGAAAACGATGGTTTAAGACTGGTGATATCGGAGAAATACATCCAGACGGTGTACTTAAAATAATTGGTAAATTAAATTTATAAAAACCATACGATATAATTAGTATAAATTTATTTTTTATTATTTTCCTTACAGATAGAAAAAAAGATTTAATAAAATTACAAGCAGGCGAATATGTATCTTTAGGAAAGGTAGAATCTGAATTAAAAACATGCCCGATTGTTGAAAATATTTGTGTTTATGGGGACCCATCCAAACAATATACGGTAGCTTTAATTGTTCCTAACCAAAAACATTTGGAAGAATTAGCAATTAAAAATGGCATTACAAATCTGAAATTCGAAGAATTATGTGCATCACCAGTAATGGAAAAAGCTGTAATTAAAGAACTTGAAGATCATGCCAGAAAATGTAATAGTATATTTTTAAATATAAAAAATTAACTTTCTATATACATATATATATATATATATATATTTATATTTTTTTTTTTTGTGAACTTGCAGGTAAATTACATAAATTTGAAGTACCGGCTGCAATTACATTATGCAAAGAGGTATGGTCACCGGATATGGGTCTGGTAACAGCTGCATTCAAATTGAAACGAAAAGAGATTCAAGATAAATATCAGCATGATATAAATAGAATGTACGCTTCATGAAAATTACTGATATTTTCTCGAACATAAATTACTAAATGAAAATAAAATGATTATTATTAGATGCAGTCAGCAACAAAAATAAATAAATGATTTAAATGATAATCATCAATATTTAATTATAAAATTTAACATTTCTAAGAAATATAAATAAAAAAAAAGCAATGAAAATGGACACTAAAGAATTCAGAAATGAATCTTGTGAAAAATATATAATTTAAAAAATGAATGACATTAAAAAAAAAATGTTGCAAGCAAACTTGAGAAAAATTACATTAAAAAATCGCAAAGAGTAAGAAAAATAAAGAAAAAACTGCATTGATTTATATGCAGGGAATTAAAGTAGCTTAATATTCAATTTAAAAAAATGTAACTATATAAAATTAAAATTAAAAAAATAAATATATTAAATGATAAGTGAAAAATTAATTCAAAAATTGTAAATATAAAAGTAAAAAAAATTTCTTTGTTTCGTTTATTTCTATTTGAGAATAAGTTAATTTTTTATTGTAATACATAAAATTAAAAAAAAAAATGAAACGATTTCATATTATATTTTTGCTCTTCACGAAATATGAAATTAAGAAATTTCGTCGCTTTCAATTAAAAATGGAAGGAGGATATGGTATATTAGACATAATAAAAAATAAAAAAAAAAGTAGAAAATAAAATATACTATTATTATTAAATATAAAATCAAAATGTAGATAGAATACAAAAAATAAATTTAAAGGAAGAAAAGCGATATCTGTAGCACAGACCATAAAAGCAATTTATTTAAAAACAAAAACAAAACAAACAAAAAAAATGTTAAATAACTTATTCGAAAACAATTTAGATTTATTCATATAAAAATTAGGCAATTATTTTATGTTATCTAATCTAGACATTCTAGACCAGAAATTATAAATTCAAATTCAAATTAAAAATTAGATAAAAATTGAGATATAAATTAAAATACTGATGTATGTAAGTAAAATACTTCTTAGAATATTTTTTAAATTTTTATTTTTAAGATACATATTCATATTTATTGTATATATGTATAGCATACAAGTACAATAAAGCTACTGACTACTGGATTGCAAAATAATTTATCTATCTCTGTGAGCCAATTCCATTTATATAATATATAATATTGACCAAATAAATATATTATATTGACCAAAAAAAGAATTTTATGCAGTTGAGTTCGTTTCCTATAAATGTCATTATTGTTCTTATAATTTTTGATTTGTTCTGCTTGATTCCTTATAAAATTGTAAAAGTTATAAAGAAATTATTTTTATTTTAATTTAAATTTAAAATTACGTACATATATCTTATTAATTAATAGTAATTATTAAATTAAGTTAACAATTAAAAATTGAATAAAAATTCGTTTTTTCTTGGCTTTTATGTTTGTCAACAATTTTTTGAACTTGATATTTATTTTGGTTTTGGATTGGACTAAAAAATATTGGAAATATATGTGTATAGAAAAGAAATAGAAAACCATCCGCAAGGGTTGGGGGGGTTGGTGCTTTATATATAGATGGTTTTGGTAATGATAATTGGTAATCGACATTCGGCATCCATACTTCATACCAAAATAACTCAACCATTTCAACTTTTTTTGTATTAAGCAAAGATAATATAGTTCTTCGTCTCAATAGATGTTCTTTTTAGTGTAAGTGGTAATTTTTCCAAAAACGACACACTTACATATATGATAAAGATCGAAAAAGCTTCATCAAAATCAAAAAAGTTTTTCAAAATTTTTCGAATTGCTTTTAGTTATGTACCCTGTACACAATTATAATGATTTCAATAAATGTGTCTGACAGTCTGTGATATAATGGAATTGTTTTTGTAAATCGAGTTATCAAAACTAATTGTGTAGACGGACCATAGTGTTTCGAATTTGTTCTCATTTATTATAAATGTTTGCTCTCACAAATGAAATGAACACCTGTCAATGTTTTGCAGCACTAAACAATACACAATGCTATTTAAAATGTACATTTAATTCATATGATATTCCACACATATAAGTGTTATTTATATGTAAATGTATATTTTGAGTATTGAAAATAGAATAAATGAATATCATTGGCTGGAACATATAAATATAAATTTGAACATTTTTGAGAGATTTTGATCATATATATTTATTCTCCATGTATGGTTTATGCTCGTGCATAAGGATATATAAGGATCCATATTGAATTGAAGACGATCTCGTACACATACATACATAAAGCATATAACATGAATAAACAAGTTTGATATAACATATAACCAAAGACCGATATATAAAATATATTATATCATGGTATATTATATTGGTCTTTGGTATAACATTGAATGCGATGTAAAAACTAATTCTAATACATACATAATAGACATGACATAGTAGACATTAATAACAACATGCTGCTTGCTTATGCAGAATAGATAATAGTAAATACTATATGCAATGAATGTGCTGTTTATGCGATACACATGATTGTATGATGTATGTATACATCGTATATATATGGTATTTTGTACACATACATACAAGTGTAATTATAAAAATAGATTGTTCAATGATGTATATCAGGATCTATAATGTATATAGTATCAATGACCTTTCTTAACATATTTCTTTATGAAAATATTTGTGTGTAATGTTAAATATGAACCTTTTTGTTATTCATAGATATATGAATACAGTATTTGGTAATTACATATACACTTTCGCTATCAGCTGGTTTTTTACTCATAAAAAATTGAAAAGTCAACCTTTTTGCTTTTTTTTCAACTTTGGTTTGATTTCGGATTTATGAATAGAATATAATAGTGGCTGTTTGATGCGTGGAGTGGTGTGGGGAGTGGTGGGTGGTGATTACTCATGAGTAATTTTTCATTAGTAAGATTGAAAAATTTTATAGAATGAAAAATAAAATATAAATGAAAAAAAGAATTTTGGCAGGTGGGTGCGGGGATGCTAAAAGAGTATGAAAAGTGCTGTATAATTAGCGTCATTCGTTAACACTGATCAACATTTTTGAACTGAATTAAACTGATTTTTTCATATGCTCTTTTAACTATCTACCCACACTCTCCTACGCATCAAACTTTAACTATTATACTTTTTTCATAAATCCGAAGTTAAATGGAACATTTTGAGACTAGAATCATGAAGATTCATATATTTTTCGATTTTTAATGTTTAAAGAAAACTAGCTGACAGCGAAAGTTTATAATTACCGAATATTTATCAATTACACTGCAATCTGATGGTTTTCCTCTGAAAAGAATTAAATAACAATTTTGATAGGTAACAGGCCTCAAGCAAATATCCTTTTAAGATACCACAATATCTATATTTGAAGAATATATCATTCATTTACTACGTTACCACTATTATAAGTGCATATTTTTATACATAATTTGCATATTAATATTATACTTTATAAATCATATATAGTAATATATTTAATTTTAAAATTTTTAAATTTGAAAACCGTCTTCCAACTATAGTTAAACTAAAACTGGATGTACAGTATTGTTCACAACTACTTTTACACGGCATTTAATTTCTAATCAATTAATAATTGGAAATGCATCCTCGAAACATTATAAATCCATAAATTTGTTTAGTGTATATGTACATATATAATTATAATAATAAATAATTAAATATAATATCAACTATTAAAATATTAAAATATTGTATAATTTCAACTGTATTAAAAGACGATTGATAATTCATCGCTTTTTTGTCCGAATTCATTAGGTTCATTTAAGTTCAAAACAAAGTTACATATATTTTATAGAAAAAAACAGAATTAAAAATACATGCAATTTTAAAACGTTTGTTCAAAAAAAATGCTGTATAAAAATATTTATGACTAATAGTGCTAATACTAAATGTCAGAGGCTATTCAAATTTCTGATAATATATTCTAAAGTATAGACAGGTCAGATTAACTTCCTATTTTTTGCCAACTTAATGACCGCACCATGCAGAACTGACCAGTTCTTGCACTTTTTAAATGAATGGTTTAAGTTTTAAAATTTGGTTTAAGAATGATATTAAATAGTTGAGCTATCAATTTAATAGAAATGTTAAAATATAAAGGCAAATTTTGAATTCAAAAATCAAATAAGCAATTATAATTTACTATACGTAAACCTATTCCACGTTATTTTCAAACATAATTTTTTGAATCACTACTGAAGATATTTTGATAATACGGATCTCCAAAATATTTCTAGGACTAGAATTATAGGCCCATTCTACTTAATAATTTATTTTCAAACAAACATACATGAAAAAAATTTGATTGCATTCAATCATAAAAATCCATAAATTTACAAATAATTTATTTTCGACTTCATGACATATTGTTTATTATATATACCTATATATATACATATATAATATTTTTCAACCTACAAATGATTATCAATTTTCATTGAATCTAATTTAATGTTCATCAGCGCTAGTATTTAGAATGTTTTGAATATATATTTTATACCACACACAAAAAACATCAACGAAATAAAATTTAAAAATTTTGAAATAAATATTTTTAAGCTTTCTGTTTTTAAAAAATATTGTAAATAATTTAAAATTCATTATCCTCAAGATTTAGGAACTAGATCTAGTTAGAAAAAAAATTGACTCAGTCTATAAAAAAATTTGGTAATTCACAAAACACCTGATTTTTAAATTTCTATATTATGATCATAAATCAGAATAATACTTTATTTTTTCAGAAGTCCTAAGGCCAAAACATTAAAAAAGACATTCTTTAAAAATTTCAAGAAGAAATTCAATTCACGGGATATGATAATATATAATCGTATCTTGCATTCATAAGTCAATGAACTCAAAAACATAACAAAATAAAACCATAATATATCCATATGTATACATATATTATGTATAATCAAAGATACTATATACTATCACAGATAAGTGTATCTGATCTGTGATACTATGTAAAAACATATTTATATGTAGTTATATAGTATCTCTGGTATAATGATACAGCAATTATAATGTATGCATACGTAAAAACCTCTGTTGCCAAATATTCTACAATGCTACATCAGAAAATAATGTAAACCTATACAAGTAATACATATAATCAAAGACCATATAAATGTATAGAGTACAGTACAAATGCTACAGTAATTATAATGTATGCATACGTAAAAACATCTGTTGCCAAATATTCTACAATCCTACATCAGAAAATAATGTAAACCTATACAAGTAATACATATAATCAAAGACCATATAAATGTATATATTTATATGGTCTTTGATATAAATACAATTCTATATATGTATTTCAATTAGAAGTAGTAGTAGTAATTTATGTCAGATCATATAGCACGCGACAAGGAATATTAACATAACAACACATACATACATAATATATAAAAATACATTAAATATGAAATACCTCCTTTCTCAAGTCATTCATATATTAAATACGACGATCAACTCAATACAATAAAAAAAAAATTTGAAACAGCCCTATTGTCAATTGTTGTATTCTAAAGCATTTGCGTACAAAATATCCATTTATTTTTACTTATTCAAGTATAATATCATATCAAGGGTGCGTTCATAAACGTTACTATAGTTAACTATAGTTATCATTTGTCGTTCAGAATAGTGGTGGTATAGTAAAACATAACTACCAACATAACTTTTTAGCGTTCATAAACATCTGAAGTAAAGCAAATTTTTAACTATTTGATGTCAAAAATTAACCCTGCTCGAGAGCATGGTTAACGATAGTAACGATAGTAAGCCCTTAAGTGGTAATGACATTGACAATAAAAAATCGTTTGTCATTTCATTTTTTGTTGTGAATTGTGAAAATTTCAATTTAATTTATTTGAAATTTATTAATTTTGTTTTAAACTTCATTTTTAAAAAATAATTTATTTTTGACAAACAAAAAATATAATAATTATAATATGTAAACATTTTTTAAACTTGACTTGACAGCTGAATGATAATTTATTGCTACTACTATGGTAAAAATCGCGTTCAAAAACCACTTGAAGTTAACATAACTATGGCTGTAGTATAACATAACTTTGCTTAAACTATACTACACCATGACTATGGTTAAAGTAATGTTCATGAACGCACCCCAAATAAGTGATGGTACCACTCAAAACCATATAAAATTTAGTAAACCAGTCATGCAACTCACAAACTAATTCTTCTATATAAATATTCTTATTTTTCTCTCATATTTACATCCCTCCTGAATTATAAACTTTCGCTCTTTTTCGATATTGTTTCGAAAAACTTTTTCGATCTTTATTTTTGGCAAACATACAAACATTTAAATAAAAAAAATGAAATGGTTCATCTAGTAGGACTGTATTATCTTTGTATTAAGCGAACATTGGAATGTCGTAGGTTGATGTCTCGGAAAAAAAAAGTGAAACTGGTAACACAAGTAAAGAAAATGAAGAAGTATAAACAAAGAATATAAAGCTAAAGCCAATAGAAAGTTTGGTATAAATGGAAAGTGGAAAATACATGAATGATGAATGCTGAATGTGAAGTGTGAGTACATCGAGTTGTCATTGTCAAAGTAAAATTTGAAACAGCTGTCAATCAAATTTCATATTGCATTGCTTCATTGCTTTTGCAATCCAATTGCCTCCAATCCAATCCAACCAAATTATATAGTATAGCGTAAAAAGAGTGTTTTTGGTTGCAATAGTCAAATAATTTTTTAAATTAAAAGTAAATTCAAATCAAAAAATTTCTATATTTTGAAATGGACGACGATTTGGATGATGGTTTTCGAGTGGAAGAAAATTATTATACATTTTTGAATGTACCCAAAAATGTAAGGAATTTGAAAAAATCAAAAAATACAAATAAATTTTGTAACCTTAAATTCTTATTGAATTTTAGGCTTCTCAAGAAGAAATTAATACCGCTTATAGGAATTTAAGTCGTATATACCATCCTGATAAGCATGTTAATCCAGAGAAAAAAGCACAGGCTGAGGTACTTTTTAATAGGACGAAAAAAGCGTATGAAGTTTTATCAGATCCTCATAAAAGAGCCATATATGATTCTTTAGGCGTTGAAGGTCTTCAGACCGAAGGTTGGGAAATTGTACATCGTACTAGAACACCAACTGAGATTCGAGAAGAATATGAAAGATTAGCAAAAGAACGTGAAGAACGAAAATTACAACAGCGCACAAATCCTAAAGGAAATATCACAATTAATGTAAATGCTACAGAAATATTCAATTCATATGATGATGAATTTAGGTACATATTTGTTAATCGAAATTACATGAGTGCTACTTACATGTTGCTACCATAAGTAAATCTATGAAATTCTAGAGACGATGCTTCACTTCCTTTTATCGAAGTTTCCGGTATGAGTATATCGCAATCTATTGATGTTCCCTTGACAGTAAAAGACACAGTAATAATGTCAGGAAGTTTAAATTCTCATAATGGTACTGGTAGTGGAGGTTTCATTATAGCAGGTAGAAGACTTATCAATAGTGGATGGCTAGAATTAGATGTAGGAGCAGGAAATGGACCGGTTTTTAGTTTTAAAGGTAGACAGTATTTACCATAGTTCGATTTTTTTTATTCACATTCATATATGTAGGTTCTCGAAATCTTTCACAAAAAGTTTATCTCAATGGTGGTACTACATTCAGTTTTCGATCAGGGGGAATTTTACCCGCTATAGTTGGTACTTTAGCTGTTCAATTAGACAAACATACCGTTGGCTATTTAACATATAATGCTGGTTTACAGTCTTCTATGTCCACCGTGCTTGAACACAATGACGAAAAACACCATTGGAGTACGTCAATCTTAATTGGCATCCCTCATTGTTATTTAGGTCTAAATTATATAAGAAAATTACCCGAACAAGATTTAAAATTAAAGTTTAATGGAAAGTAGGTACTTAATACATTTTTTAAAAAATTAAATAATTTAAAATTCATAATATATAGAGCTGGAACGTTTGGTTTTGTTGCTGAATATGGAGCCGAAAAAAAGGTTTCAAAATACAGTTCCATAACAGCATCAGTATCTGTTGGTGTACCAACTGGCGTTACATTAAAAATAAAGTAAATTAATTATGGTTAATTATAACACAAAGTGAGAATAAAGTAAAAAATTGATTTTTTTAGATTTGTAAGAGCATCCCAAACATATATCTTTCCAATTCATCTCAGTGAAGAAATAATACCAGCGGCAGTATTTTATGCAACTGTAACGCCACTTCTTACTTGGTTTGTGATTAAGAAAACAATTATTGAACCAATGAATGCCGAACAAAAACAACGAAAAGCAGAAAAATTAAAAGAAACAAATCGCCAGCGTATGGCGGAAAAGAAGAAAGAAGCTGAAGCAGCTGTGGATTTAATGACTGCAACCGTTGAACGAATTGTTAACGAGGAAATGAAAAAAAGAGGACTAATTATAATCAAGGCTTTGTATGGAAAATTTAGGGATCAAAATTCAGATGATAATGATAATTCAAATGATGTGATCGATGTCACAATACCACTTCAGTGTCTCGTCAAGGAAAGTAAATTAATTTTATACAATTCAAGTAAGGTAAGTGCACAAACAATTTTTATTTTGAATTATAAATTATAATAATTGTAAAAATCAAATTAATTATAATTAGAGTGAGCTACCTGGATTTTATGATCCATGTGTTGGGGAAGAGAAAAAATTAAAAATTGAATTTTCATACCAAGATGCCACCTACAATATTACAATAGGTGATTTAGATGCAATTAAACTACCAATTCAATTGAGTGACAATAGTAACAATACAACAAATAATAGAAATGATAGTAGTAATGCAACTTCATAAGATTTGGTATATCATTTAAGATTTGGTTGTTACTCAACTGATCATTCTGCATGCTGAAAGCTATAATTTCTAATCACTGAGTATAAATAGTCATAGTTATAAAATATTCCCAGAATAAAAAATATTTTAAAATTGTTATAACTTTAGAATTGATTAAATTTTTAACATAAAATATCTTTTTTTTTTGAGTTCCTGTAAATTGGGGCCAGTAAAGTAATGAGTAATAACGATAAAAGAAAGATTAGTAGTCTGAAATTGAATTTGATTGGATTTTGGTATTTTGGTTTTGGGTTAAGTCAGTTTCAAAATCCAAATTCAATTTAGACCATTGGAATTAGTATCAAAATTATAGCAAATGACATTTATTTGTAAATTTTTATTTCCCCTTCTAAGTTATAGGTTATGTACGTAAAAGAATAATAAATCAATTACGGTTCTCATCTTGAATAAAGTTAACGAAACTAAAATAATGCATCAAGTGCAAAATGGCTTCTACCTTCTGTTGTGTTGTGCGTGCAGTTATTTGTGTTTTAGTTTTAGTGGGTTTAGTGTTTAGATAGTAATAGTACTATAGCAGATAAATTTTATAAAATAATTAATTCTTGTACATAAATTTGTGAGGTGTGATTTATTTTTTTGTTTTATTGAGAAAGTGAACAAAACAAATTGTGGAAAGTGTCGTAAAATGTAAAAGAAATAATGAAGTGGATATAAAAAAGTTGTTTAAAACCAGCAAAAGTCAATAAATCAGGAGGAATAATCACAATAAAATTTGCTATTATAATATGTACATACATACATACGTACATACAGTAGTGAAATGCACTGTACAATGTACATGTACACTGTACATAAAAATTTGAATTTAGTTGCGGTATTATTATATTATCGTGTATGTTGTATATATATAGTATTATAATATGTAATTATGTATCGTTGAAAATTTTAAAGGAGAGAGAGGAAAGGAGGAGAAGATAAATATTTTAATTGCTTATCGATATTTAAATGTAGAAGCTAGAAGAAAAATTAACAAGCTAACAGAAATAAAATAATAAATTGAAGACAAGACTGAGGAATGCTGCTGACATCGACATTAATTATTGAAAATTTTTTGATTTTAATTTATTTATTAAACTCATCATTATCAATAATTCGGATCGGATATGGAAACAGAATCTGTAAAATCTGAGCACAGCGGAAGATCGAGACGTTCGAGAAGTCATAATAATAGTAACGCAACAATTCCAATTGGTGGAGGAAATTTAAGTGGTACAGGAACGATAAGTGGAAGTAATACAATTGGTGGAAGTGGAGGTAGTCATCATCATCGTGATAGAAGTACCAGACATTCACATAGAAGTCTTCATTCATCATCAAAAAGCAATAAAAGATCAACAGACATGGCTCCGTTTCAAACAAGTGTTAATATTACAGGTTAGTTGTTGTTTCTAGTTTAGAAAAATTTGTTTTCTGTTCTATGAAAAAATATGTAAATGTTTTTAGGTGAAGATTCTCGTGATGGTCAGGAGATAATTGAAGTCCAGATTTTGCCACAAGATGAAAATTGGGGTGAAAATACGACAGCAGTAACAGGTAACACATCAGATCAAAGTATATCAATGGAAGATGTTAATAATACATGGAATCGAGATTTAGATTCATCATTTGGATTTTTTTGTCAACGATATGTGGAGTCAACATTTTCGATTATTGTCGGTTTCGTAGCATTTTTTTCACCAGTTGCTATGGTGATGATGCCAAAATTAGGATTTTTTCCTTCAGTATTTGATCATGCCGAACTTACACCAATTTCAAAAGCTCAATTATTAGCATGCAGTAGTGAATGTAAGGGTTTATTAGTGTCATTAACAACAAGACTTATTTTATTAGCAATAGGGGTACTGGCGTTATTTTTAAGAAGACCAATAGCCACAATGCCTCGAATATTTTTATTTCGAGCAATCGTTTTATTGCTGATAGCAATATCAACATTTGCATATTGGCTTTTCTATATTGTGCAAATCACGAATGGACCTAAAATAGTGGTCGAAGGTGGTGAAGCTATCGATTACACATCTTTAGTGGCCTATGCTACCAATTTTGTTGACACGCTGTTATTTATTCACTATATAGCAGTAATTTTATTAGAAATTCGTCATCAGCAGATTGCATATTACGTGAAAGTTATTCGTTCTCCAGATGGAGTAAGCAGATCATATGCAATTGGTCAATTGAGCATTCAACGTGCAGCTGTTTGGGTTTTACAAAAATACTATGTGGATTTTCCAATTTTTAATCCGTATTTAGAAAGAGTACCATTATCAAAATCACAAAGAAAACAAATATCAAGTTTTAAATATTATGATGTAGATGGGGTGAATCCATCACAACAACAAAGTCAAAGTAGAGCTGTATTAGCAGCAAATGCTCGTCGACGTGATTCTTCACATAATGAGAGATTTTATGAAGAACACGAATACGAACGTCGTGTTAAAAAACGTCGTGCTAGATTGATTACAGCCGCCGAAGAGGCTTTCACTCATATTAAAAGAATTCAAAATGAGCCAGCTCCAGCAATACCACTTGATCCTCAGGAAGCTGCCCAAGCAGTGTTTCCATCAATGGCAAGAGCACTACAAAAATATTTACGAGTGACTAGACAACAACCACGTCATACTTTCGAAAGTATTTTAAAGCATTTAGCACACTGCCTTAAACATGATCTTTCACCAAGAGCATTTCTTGAACCATATTTGGTTGAATCACCAGTATTGCAAAGTGAAAAAGAACGAAGATCAATACAATCATGGTCATTGATTTGTGATGAGCTATTATCACGACCAATATCGAATAATTGCATATTTCAATTGATTCAGAATGATGTATCATTGATTGTATCAATTTATAAACTACCACATTTTAATATATCAGAAGAAGTGGTTGATCCAAAGAGTAATAAATTCGTTCTTAGACTTAATTCTGAGACATCAGTGTGACGTCGTCTAATTAAATCAATTTTTGAATATTCTATACTGTTATTCAGTAACAAAAAATCTCATAATAATCATAATCAGAAAATTGATTTACCAATTATTACTAATATCGACAGTAAATATGATGATAATAATAAGACGCTAAGAGAAGAACTAGTTTAATACCAATTTTTTTTTTAACTAAAAATTTATTTATTTACAAATTTTATAAAAAAAAAAAAAACTAAAGTTATAACTTATTACTTAGGATTCGCGCATTTAGAATATGTATGTATATTGTACAATTTATATTATTACATATCAATATTTCCTTTTTATTTTCATTAAATTTATTATTATTTTTTTTAATTTAGAATTTAGTCGAAACTCTAAAATCTAAATTTTGCTTTTCAATCAATAATTATTGGTTCCTTTTAACGAATTGCTCACAACACAAGTGTAAGTTTATTGTGAGTTTAAATACACATACATATATATAGATAGTATATTCATTCAAATATTTGTAAAGTAAAAATATTTTTAGAGGAGTAATTTCTTTATTTTTTAAAAATAACTTTTTGTGTTCTTCTAATTCAATTTTTTTTTGTTTTTTTTTTTTTTAGAGACATATAATGCTATATACATACAAACGAATTAATACACATATCTAATGCTTTGCATTCGAAAAAAAAAATTTTTTTTTTGTTATTTTGTTTCAAACAATTCATTACATTACATTACGTTTCAAAAAGAAATTTTCATTTTTTTATATACATTATCATTAATATAGTATTGTGGTTTAACTGTGATGACTGAAACAAAATTTAGAAAAAAAAAATCGAAAACTATAATTCCTATTTTAGAAAATTCTCAAAAAGAAAAAGAAAGAATAAAATCTTAACACATATTTAAATATTACGAAAGCAGAAAGTAGAAGATATACATATAATATAAAATAAAATAGCTAATAAAAATAATAATTAATGGATAACTTATTTTATAATACGCACACATAAAAAATAATTATAATGATCAAAAAATAGCTAGAATTTTTTATATATAAAAATGTATTTTGTATTTAATCTTCAAATAGAATAATGAATCTTTAAATAGAATATAGCGCAGCGCACACATACATATACATATATATATATATATATATATATAAAAGAAAATTTGTAATCTAAATGTGATACACACAGTTATCGCATTAAAACATACATTTACATTTTAAATGCATTTTTATTTTTTGTTCTCTTATTTTTGAAGCATGACTTCTTCATAAAATATATATTTAACGAGATTTTTCTCCTCATTAAACTACATATAAATTTAAAAAAAATATATATTCTAAACTATAATAGTAGTATCACATGAAGAAAATAAAAATAAAATGTATTTAATTTAATACAATACAATATTTTTGAACAATTTTAATTTAAACCTTTTTGAATAATAAATATGTTAAAATTTGTTTTATTAAAATCAGAGCAAACAATAAATTTACGGGAATAAAAAAAAAAACAGACTGCTTTTTTTAACTAATTAATTATAATATTGTTTTTAGAAATACGGAAATTCATAGTTGTAATAATTAACTAATTTTTTATAAATAAAGAAATGAAAATTTTTTTTTATAAATTAGAATGTAAAAGAAGTATAGAAATTTTTACTATTCAAAATAAAAATATTTAAAATCTTTAGATTGTAACATTAGTAATATATGTATAAGTATAATGTAAAAACTTAAGCATTTATTTATTTTTTATACATAAATGTACGAATGTGCTAGTTTTGTAAGTAAATATAAAGCACATCCAGGAAAATTAAATTTAAAAAGAAATGTAAATTTAATTGATAAACTTTGATACATATAATAACACATGGTTCAATATGTTCCGGGACTAACTATCAAAACAACAGTTTTTTTTTTTTGAAATTTTTTTTCTTTATTTATTAATATTGTCTTCGACACTTTTAAAACTTTTCTATGTCGACCGTGAAGAACGATTTATTTTTGGTTTCAAAATATGCGTTATTTACGACGATTACTTCTTCATTGAACTCAAATCTCATTAAAAAGCAATGTTTGTTTGAAAGAAAAATATTAAGACAGATGTATGGACCATTAAAAGAAAATGAGGCTGAACTTCCGAATTGGTGACGCCAGATTTTGAAACGAGACCTTCCGATAACGATACTTTGGATTGTCCTCTTTAACGTGGTATATGTTTCTATTGTCGCAAATGCATCTTAAGGACGCAAACTACCCTTAAAAATTTTTGATCGAAAATGGCGTGTTTTACGGAAATCGTTATTTCCCAGATCAGGATCCTGGTTCGGATTAGTTAATATAACATTTGAAAGAAAACTTTCTGTTCTATTCATCACAGTTTATTCCACTTTGATTGCATTAGCGATTCTCGAGATATAAGGACTTAAAATTTCGTGTTTTTTAAAAATCACTTTTTCAACTTCTTTTGATGACGGTATAACTTCAAAATTTGAAGTATGACATATATGTTTTGTTATATCATTTGAAAGGTTTTTTTGCACTCTTTCCAACGATATAACATGTACATATGTACATACATACATATGTACATACAAAATAATTTGTAAGGAAATAGTTAGTAATAATTTTTTTCTGAATTTTTTATGAAGATCGCATGGAAGCTGTTGGGTGTGAGAAACTGGCTGTGCTGCAGATCGGAGTGTCTGAAGAGCGAAACTGCAGGAGGTCTTGGCTCGATATGAGCTGCAGAGTCATTAAAGAAGAAGAAGAAGAAAAACAGTGTTTTATCAACACACAAAGAAATTCAGATTTTTTTCCTTGTTTTGAAAATTATAAAAATTAGCGTCACTTAAATCATTGTAGCTTTACTGCAAATGATCGAAACATTATAAAATTTTGACACATGACTCACAGAAGAGTTACATACATATTATGTATGTATGTATTATATCGTTGTTTTGATAGTTAGTCCCTGGACTTAATGATCCATGTAATACATTTGTAAGTGTTTCATTTTAATCTTATAATAATTATTTATTTTAATTTTATTAAATTAACAATAATTATAATATTATTAATTCGTAATACGTGGTATAATACTCTGTTTGAATGATGATTAAAAAAAAATGAAGATGATAAATAAAACGGCATTTTTAAAATATTCGATAAAAATTATTTATTTTCAATTTTTTAAATATATTTTCCTAATTTCATTTTATTGATTATAATTTGTTTTACAAATTTAATTTAAATTTTTAATTTAAAAACAAAGAACATTAATTATGTAAAATTTACATTTTAAAAATGGAATTTTTTAGTTAATCGTACGATTATTTTTATATTTCTAATTAAACTTATCAATAATAATTACTGTTTAATTAATCAGCAAATAGAAAATTTATTTACCATAAAAATATTGTTTAGATAAATTGATTCCTAAAAACAATTTTTTTTAACTTTTTCTTTTTACTAAATCACAGATGTATTTTCATGATTCTGATCATTTATGTGTTCTTCTGTTTCTGTTGCATCTGTTGAAATGATTGCATTGCTTTCACCCAATGGTGCAATATTTAAAACAAGATTTTCAGCTGATCTTGAATGAGATTTGTTATGATTAAATCGTAATGATGATGATTTTAAGACATTATCAAATCCAGTTGTTATAGCTGAAACACTTCTTTCATGATGATGATAATGATTATAATGATTTAATGATGTTGGTGGTGATGATGTTGTGGATGATGATCTTAGAATTTGTGCAACATCAAATGCTGTGTAAGATGGAGAACGTCGATTTCTGTTCGTAGCAGATGTAGTAGTTTGTATAGAACGTGAAAAAGTTTCTGATGATGGTCGATTAATTGATGTCAAGTTTTGATGAAGCTGTGCTTGTATATAACTATTATTGTGTGATATTCTGGGATTGATTTCTACATCAACAGGTCCACCAGTTGGATTGGATGAAACAGTCGAATATTCTGGTGGAAGACTAGAATCATTAGAAGAGAAGTTATTCGATGCTAATGATATTGAAGGTCGATTGCGATTAGTTTCACCTAAAATACTGTAAAAATCAAAAATTTTTAAAATTATTTATAAATATGTATATGATTCTGTTTTGTTTTGTTTTTGTTTTACCGTCTAACACTTCTTCTAATACTTTGCCGAAATAATTTTGCGATTCTTGCTCCAGTAGCCGTTGTGTATGATGGTGGCGGTGTATATTTTGGTGGAGCATCATCTTGAATGGCAGTCGAATTATCCAACGACAACGAAGTGACACCGATTGTAGCTGTTTGCGCTGGTGATGATCTCTCTGCATTAGGTCGACTTCTTCGATGTGGAAGTGGTGTTTCTGAAGGCCGATAAAGAAGTTGAATTCGCTAAAAAAATAAATGATATTGTCATCATTTCATTGGTACATAAATTATATTTGGAAAATTTACATCTAATATATCAGGAGGTCCGTTTGTTAAATACCGATATATTTGAATGATGGTAGTTATTGGTATTATCATCAGAAAACTAATTTGAATGAGTCCACCAACTTTTCTTGCCCATATATGAAAATACGATTTATTTCGCCAATGGAAAAATTGATTGGAAAATGATATTCGGTATTCGATTATAGCTAGTGTTATAAGACCAACAGGAAGTAAAACATTCCAGGATAAGGCCAAAAATGCAGACATTGATCCTCCCATACGCAAGTCTTTAACTAAATCATCACCATTAAATGGACGACCACGTATTAAAAAAACAGCAAGAATTTGTGCTGTCCACAGAATTAAAATCCACCACGCACCACCTAATACCGTATCTAAATAATGAATTATGGATAAACCCATTTCTGTTGCAAACGGTATTCCTAGTAATAAGCCAGTAACACAACTCAATAGCACAGAACTTGTAGAATCTCCTAGCGCACTTGAAATTGGTTTCCACATGGCACATAACTGTCCTAATCCAAATAACAAAAACATTAAGAATATCATGATACTCCAAACGGATGAAATCGATTCCTGTGTAGCAACAGCCACTGTTGCAGGAAATAATTCAGTAACGAGTCGTAAAGCTTGATATCCGCTTTCTCTATAGGCTGTTGTCACTGAAGTTGGGAATCGCCTGTAGCACTCTCCGAGTATCGATGAATAATGTGGAGACCATTTAATTGGGATAGAGAGAAGACTAGGTGGAATCGGATCACGTAGAGAATATAAAAATGTATATGTGTCAAGGTATTCTACAATATATAAAAAAAAAGAAAATTATCAACATTCAAAATTTTTACAAATAATAACATACCAAAAGATCCAGGAATATATAAATAATCATTATTCTGAAGTACTTGAACACATGCAAAGCCAAAAATGGCAGCTAAAGATAAGCCAAATAGTGTAATAATAACAACTAAAACGGCATCTCTCCTAAGTATAGTTTTTCCTTCAGTCTTTTCGGCCGATTTACTCGAAATTGCAATTATTGAGGGACCTAACAAAGTCCACGTCAAAAATGTTTCCTGTGCAGCTGCTGTCCATGTTTTTGAATTAATTAAAAAATCTTCAAAATCAGATGCTAAAAATATATTCTAAAATTTGAAAACTTTTAAAATTGTTCTACTTCAAAACATTTTCTCTCATCTAACCTGAACACTGGAAAAGTCTATGACGTAGAGTAATTTACAAGTGACCACAATGAATAGCATGATTGGTATTAGAGTAAGTCCCAACACAAGTTTTCCAAAAGATTTCAGCCCTTTGCAAAGTACGATAAAAACTGCAATCCAAATAACAGCTAAATTGAATGCTAACTAAAATTTAAAAAAAATTCACTTTTAATATAAATAAAGTCAAATCTTTGTCTTTATAACAGATGAAGAAAAATTAAAATTAACCTGAAATCTTACGCCTCCTGAATCACTTTTTCTGCCCAAACTAAGTTGCCACCTTTGCAGAACGATACCATTGAAATAATCAGCTACTGTTTCAGTTAAATTATTCAGACCAGTTGAACTGATATTGCTACGTCGATAGATCGAGAACGGTTCTTGCCATCGATAATACTCATTTCTGGATATAAAAGAATCTCTAAGATAAACCATAACCCAACCTAGACTTACTGTTGAATACAATGCTATAATGCACTGTGCAATTATAAGTGCTATTCCGATTCCTTTACAAATCGGACTAATTTTCCACATCGAAACTGGACCACGTTTGATTTTCGCTCCTAAAGACATTTGTAGCCACATCATTGGTATACCGAATATGATTGAAAGTAGTAAGAATTGTAATAAAAAATTTCCTCCATAATGAATGGTTAATATTGAAAATCTTGAAATATTGAAAAGTCCTAAAGTGCAACATAAAAGAGCTAAAATTCTGCTAAAACCATGAGGCCATTGCGAATTATTGTCTCCATTTCGTCTGGGAACATGAATTTGATGATTAACCGTTGGCTCAGATGTTATTGGAGTTCTTTGCAATTGGCTGTGAACGAAATAAATTTATTGAATTAATTTTCAAAAAATACTTTTTTATCCAAAATGTATCAAATACCTTTCAGTTGTAGTTCGGTCCGGAATAGCAGAAGTTGTTGAACTTGAAGCAGTACTTGAAATTAACGATACTGGACTAGGATTTCTAGATGAACCTACTGAACTAGTTTCAGAACCAACAAATCTTGAACAATCTGAGTTTAAAGTTGATCCAATTTGTGGTCTACTGATAACAGATGATGGTACAATACTTCCTTCAACTTCAATTCCTGCGGCAGCTGGAGCACTAGATGGTCTATCATGATTTACGATTATTCTTTGATTACCAGATAATGGATTTGTCTCGGCCATTATTGAAACGATTCGAGGATGCTGATCAGCTCGTCTACCTAGTTGTCTGGGACGATTGTGAGTACCGCCACTTTGTGATGCGTTTTGTAGTATATCGTGAATTATATCTAAATGCGTTAAATTTTGAATGCGATGATTTGAATGATAATCGTATGATAAACATCGTCTTGTGGTAGCATCATTAGAAATAAATCCTTCATCAGACGCTTGAAATCCTTCGTTCGTAAATGTATTATTATTATTATTATTATTATTAAAATTTGATATCGAAGGTTGTGATGATAATGATGTTGTTGCTACTGTTTGATGTGATGTAGATGTTGGTATTGATGTTGACAAACTATTATTACCAGTAATTTGATTATTATCTGCATTGTTTTGTGATGCTTGTGATGTTTGTGAAAATTTCTTAGTAGTAGTTGATATTTTTTCATCCGGAAGTGTAAAAAGTGATGTTTTACGCATCGAACAACGTCGCCAAGTTTTTGGAAAATTTATTGAAGTAGCAGAAGAAACTAATAATATTCAAAATAAAAATAAAAAAATTTCAAGTAAATTGAAAGAAATAGATATTGCCGAAGACCGGTGTCAAACAAACAATCACCCTTAGTAACAAAATAACAAATAAAATTTCATTTGGAATCTAATTTCATGCATGCGTATTGGAATAAAGAAGAAACTACATTGGATATAATATTTTAAATATGAAAATAAAACGTGTAAATTTATTTAATTTGATCAGGGGAATGAGTGAGGGTCATATTTATCATACTCTACGTATAAAAAAAAGGTAAATTACGTAAATTTGAACAACAGGGATTCTAAGGCTATACATTGCATTGACGAAGAATAGTATGTAATATGAAAAACAGTTCTAAATGTACAAAAAATATTTTAGCCTGCAACGATAGTCCAGACTTAGAACGATATTTATAGTCATTATATTACTAAAATCAATTTATTGATCCAATCACCTTAATTTTAATCGTATACGTCATCATGTTTGTTTCGAAAAATTAAAAAAACGACATTTCTAATAATAATTGATACTATACTGTACTGTATATTGTATCAATAAAGTTTCAGGTGAAACTATATGAAATGAATATTATCAAATTGAAGTGTTAATATTGATTTCCTCTATAATTTACTTTTATATTTATAGACAAAAAATGCATGCATCACTGCTCATTTCAAAATCAATGAACTGATGTGTAAAAAATTTAATGATGTTATTAGTACATCGTTATGATCGATCATACATCATACTTATCTTTTAAAATATAAAAATTAAAATTATTTTATTGCTTACCTTTATCATCATCAGCCGTACTGATGGGATTTTGATCTATTATTTTTGATGCTTTTGTCATATTTTTAGTATTAGAAAATTGATTTGTTGTTGGTGTTGTACCAATTGTATTTCGAAATTGTTTAAGGCCACGTATAAATGATGTTTCTTCTTTAGGAATAGCACTAGAAGAATTTTTATCAATAGATTCTGAAACATTTCCATTAATTGATTGTAAGTTGATTGTACATTTTCTTGGTAGAGTTTTAGATCTCTTAACAAATCGCGGAATTATTTCATTTTTATTAGATATAATTGATTTTTTGTCATCAAACTGATCTTCATTATCATTATCATCATCATCCACGTCATTATTATTATTATTATTATTATTATTATTTTGATTGTCAATTTGTTCTAGGTAAGCATCTAATTCAAGGAGACAGTCTTCAATTTTCTCAGTTGTTATGGATTCCGATTGATTTGTAGATGTGGTAGCCATTGTAATCGGTGACGATGAAGATGATCTAGATAATGATAAAGTAATATGTTGAGTTCTTGGTGATGATGATGGTGATGATGGTACAGTCGATGATGCTGACGATGATACAGCTTCTATTGTTGATGTTGAATGATTATTAAGAATTGCGTCTAATTCATTTAAAATATTAAAAGCTTCTGCTGATGTCAATGAACCATCATATGATGGATATGGATGTTCTTTATTAATAACTGCCTTTGTCATTATAACATTTTCATTTTCGACATTGTTACTAGTATTTTCGTTATTTCTGTCATCTTCTATTAAAACAAGATTTGATGCAACTGCAGGTTTTATGCTTGAATTATTACGGTAATGATAACTAGTTTGATGAACATCATCATTTGCAGATTGCAATTCATTTTTATCATTTTCATTTGAATTAATATTTTTTTCCCCTCGTCGTATTGTGCAATAAGGATGAAAATGATCTTTTATCATTTTTCGACGATCTAATGTTGAAAATCTTAACAGTGATGATCTTTTTAAATTCTTACTACTACAGTTATGATTTGATTCAGAATTTATATGTTTGATGCTTTGTTGATTGGTGAAAGTCAATTCTGATGATGATGATGATGATGATGTAGAAATGTTGATGGTATTTTTCTGTTGACTATTTCCGATATAATTGTCTCTTTGTCGTCGACAAATATTATCATCGTTATTTCTATTACTGTAATTATCATTCTCATGATGAGCATCATTTAATTCTTCGAAGCAGTCACATGCATCTTTTATTGATTCTGTAGATAAATCTTGTGAAATACCATAATTAATAGCACTTGCAACACATAACTCAGATGCTGATAACGATGATGATGATGATGTCGATGTAATCGATGAAAATCCAAAGTCTCTAGATTCAGATTCATGAAGTTTTGAATAAGATAATGTCGTGTTACTATTAATATCATTATTTGATTTCTGTATTGTTTTTGAACCAGATTTTATGAAATTTTGTAATTTTCTATTGACCGTATAGAATTTTTCAGTTAAATCAATTTTTGATAAATTATTATCGTCTGATGGTACTGATGATGATCGTGATCGTCTTAATGTACAATATGCAGCTATCTTTGAATCATTATTATTTCTTTTTGATTTCTGATGATAAAATTCATCATCATCAGTAGTATGGTCTGCCATGGTATGATCATTATTACGATGGCGATCATTGTTATTATCATTATTTATAACATTATTTATATTAAAATCTTTGCTGTTTGAATTGTTGTAGTCTTTTGCTTGTGACCTCATTTCGTCACCAAAATATTTATATTGTTAAATGTGTGCTTTGGATGGATGGAAAAGATATTATCTCTTGGTATTTGATGATTTTATTTTATATATGTATTTTTAATTATCTATTTTTTATCGGTACATAGATATATTTTAAGTTATATTTTTGTAAGAATTACAATTCAATGATAATCATTGAAAAAAATTTAAAACATTTTCATTTTGCATTTGAAATTTTAAGTTTTTATTTTCATTGTAATGTAATACCTATATGCTATATCTGATTAAATTTTTGTTGGTTATTATTACAGAATCATCGTAAATAATAAATACTGCTGTTATAATGATTATTATTTAATGTTGATATTATTGAAAAAAAATTTTTAATTTTTTAATATGAAAATGACCACCACCAATAGTTAACCGCAAAATATAAAATAACAATATTGTATATTCGTTTATTATTGAACTGCAAAATTTATAGGTAGCAAATATTCAATAATTAATATGAAGATGTTACATGTAGCTTTAAATGTAGATAATTTTGATATTCTTTTTTTAAAATGATGATGATAAATGTTGAATGCAATATTTTCAATTTTTACAATTAGATAATATATGTATACATACATACATGTGTGTCTGTACAATTCGTTGTATACAATAATTGCACGTTTTTGACATTATTTTCATATTTAATCTATACTCTTTGTAATACTTCAGAGATTACATTGCATTCTATACTATTTACCTTTCTATATTCACGTTAGATTTTTTTTTTTGTATTTTATATTTTATTCATCACAAGTTATCATCCATCTACAAAATTTTCTCATATTAAATTAAAAAAAAAATAATTTTTTTATTTTAATTTGTATTTTCTTTATAAAATTTCTCTGCTTGACTAATATTCCGTAAATTTTTAACACATACAAGTAGGTATTTTAAGCGTCGTAAATCTCTGTTTCGAATGTAACTATATGTTTACAATTATAGTATATACATACATATATACACATAGATGTTATAATATATATCTGGTAGATAAATTGTATTAAATTCGCATAGCAGTATTATATATTGAGTTGCTTTTAAACTTATGTATATTATTCATTTATTTAAGAAAAGTAATCGATCTGGAACAAGAAATAAAAAAAAAAAACAAAACGAAAGATATCTCAGATTAATGAATGAATGAAAATTTTTGAAATTAAAAAAAAAAAACGAAATAATAGAAAATTGAAATGAAATATTTGTTATGGTGTAAATGAAATTTCATATAATATTAAACTCAAAACTTTAAATTTATTCATTTTCAGTGTGTATTCATTTCGTATTCGTATAGTAATTCAAATAATATATCTATTCTATTTGAAAGTGGTGTAAGCTCATATTTTTTTTTACAAAAATTTCGTTATTATGATAATAATGAATGCAATCTGAAAATGAGCTTTTTATTCATAAACAGTTCCCAAATATAATAATTCATTTAAAATTTTAATCATTTCGTTAATATGAATTTAATGAAATTAAAACAACGCATCCAATTATATAAAACATTAAATACCCATAATATCTTCATATAACACAACTGATATAATATATAAAATGAACTTACATCACTTTCAAAGAAAAGGGATCATACCTATAATATGCTTGTGTTTTTTTAAGTCTGATTTTAGAAGAGTTATGTAGGTATACATATACTATTTGTTGCAAGTTATAAATGTACATAGATAAAAGCAAATAAAAGTAATAATACATTATTTAAAATCAAGCTAGATTTTATTTTTTTTCCTAAAATACTGTAACATCTGGTCTCGGTTAACTAAGCATAAAAATTTGAACAGGTGCAATATGTACAAAAAATAGTTATTTTACTTTACACTACACAAAACAAAAAAAATAAAAATAGAATATTTTAAAATTACGTATAAACACGTATAACCTGCATACATATTATGTATCTCATTTTTTTATAATTTAATTTAGTTACTTATTTTCTTTCAAATTCATTTGTTCACGAAATTTGAATATTTATGCGAGTAATATAATAATATTATGTATGTATATATGTGAAATATATCTAACTATTTACCATTATTATTGGTGTTTATGTTTAATCTTTATAATGATTTCTTTAACTGAAAATTCTATAGAAAAAAATTGTTTTCTACTAAGAATTTGTTTTGTTTTTTTGGTGGTATGCACATAATGTATAAGTGCATATATGTTTGTACCTACATTATTCAAATGTATAAAATAAACGTATAGACATATCTATAATAATTTAATTATTCAGCTACACTCTAATATACTTAATTTATTATAAAGTGTTGAAAAATTTATACATACATACATATTTTAATTTTAAATTGACCCTGAAAAATGAATAACAATGAAAAATATGTTTACTTTAAATTTTTGTTTGCTACATAATAAAATGAATGTATAATTATGTATTACAAATTTCATATACTTATACACATATATAAACGTTTTAAAAAAAATTTTATAAGAAAATATGCACTTCACATAAATGTACATACATACATTACATTATATATTGTACATAAACTTTAAAAAAAATTGGTAGATATGTGTATTATACCATACGTACGTAATGTATATTTTAATTGATGTATTGTCAGGTGTTTATTATTATTTTCAATTTAATTTCTTTATAATATACTATACTCACATATGTACTGTATATACTATATGTGTACCTATTTTTTCGTAGATATGTGCTAAATGTTTTAATATCATTTCAAATTTGATCTTGTTTATTCACTTCATGATAATAGCTATTCTAATCATTTTTTTTATTTTAATTTTTTGTTTTTGTATTTTGAATCATTTCGAATTAATAAAAATTAATACATATTTGCTAATAACTTTAAAATATTTTATAAGCATTTAAATAACAAATTTAACAAAGAATAGGTATTTATAATTTGATCAAAAAAAAAACTTGTACGAAATTTTCATTTACACATTCAATGATGAATATTTTTTTTTAAAAAACAACATACGTATAATATGTAAGTGTATTATAACAAGTGAAATTTATAAAATATGTGTACGTATAGGTGCCTCATCATATTTATATACATATGTAAATTATATATATGAATTATAAAATTTATATTTTATGACTCATACCACTCATACTTATAAAAGACATTCACTGAAATCATGTTTGCAGTATCACAAACATTGTGAGTGAATGAGCTTACTGGTCTGGTCATACAGTACTTAGATCAATTTTCAATTTCAAGCAAACCAAAAAAAAAAATACAACAATGAACGATTATAAATGAATGACTAAATAAATGATCAAATGACTTAAAATACATATAAAAAATTGTTTCACTATATGTGTTGCTGTATTTCACTAAACCTATATATATGCATGCCTATGTGAATGTGGTATTAATTAAATACACAGTGCATTTAATATACTTTTGTTTATATTTGGATTTTCTTTTATAAATATAAACTATAAAGTATAAAGTAACTTCTAATGAACAAGCCAAATTAAATTCGATGTACAAGATGTGAATAGGATTCTGATGATTATATATAATTAAAAATTTCAAGAGTTCAATGTCCTTTTTCATTAAATCACACAATAAACTTTTATATCTGTGATCAAACTTTTCATTAATTTCATACATATTTATAGCTATTTTTTTTTATGATGCTCTTCCAATTTTTTTTTAATAAATAAAACAAAATCTTCTATACTTGAATTATTATTACGTATTATAATAATCATATATTCATCGATTTCGATTATTTCATATTTTCATTATAAATTAATTGTTTTATATTGTTTATATATATACCTATGTAGCTATACAATAATTGTATATAAATAATTACAATTTTAATGACCTCAGCCTCAATTTCAAGGAATGAGGAAAAAGAAAAAGCAATTACTATTGGGTGGGTTCTTAAATAAAATTAACTAATAATCTTAATATTATAGGTATACAATAAAATATAAAATCAATTAAAGTATCAAGGAAAATCGAGGGGAGGTTCAATATCTAAATCTACTATCTAATTCTACTATACGAGAGGGAAAAGAACAAAATTAAATTAATAGATAGTATGTTATTATTTATGATGTGAGGTGAGCATATATAACACACGTCATTTCAACAGTAAAAGAGTTTAGAATATAGCATAAATCACAATATAGCATTCGTTTTGAAATTAATACATATACTTTTCATATTATTTTATTTCTATAATTTTTAATAAATACTTCTTGCAGTAGGTAGGTACCTACCATATATTATATCATCACCGCACATCTACATAGAAAATAATAATTTAAACAATCTATAATCGCGTTTTCAAATTTTCTAATGTGTACATATAAAACAAAAAAAATTAGACAAAATGTTAATTGACCTTTGATACTGTTAAATAAAGTAATAAGCCAAACACAAATAAGGAATTAAAAATTTAATTTAAATTGATTTCTTTTCTTCTAAATTTCAAATCACATAACAAAATGGCTGTTTAAATCTATCTATAGGTATAAACATCCATTATCGATAATAAAACAAAACAAAATATTCATTCATTTTCTCAGTGCACACATAATATTATATGTACATATTTTTAATTGATGATTTTTTTTTTTTTTTTGGACTACGAATTTCATCAATCAACATAATTACTATGTATTTTTTTTTTTCAAATATATATATGTACATATAATGTGATATAATGTATAACCATTCAATAGAAATAAAAAAATCTGAAAGCCTTTAAAATGAAATAAAATATGAATAAGTATAATGAAAATTTTTCTTTAATTTTACTCTTTTTTTATTACAAAATACCGAACACATGAGATTTTATATTGGTATGGTAGTCTATGGTTGTATTTTGTATTAGATAAATGATTTTTCCATTAACGTACATACATATATTTATTATGTGTGTTCATTATTTACAATTTTTTTAATATAATGAAATGACCTTTAGTTAGATTGTTTATAGTACCACTAAAAATAGGTATATTTTATGTTTTTTCATTCAAAAATATGTACATATTTATTGTTTTTTCTTGTATACGAATATTTTTTCATACTATATGAGTCTTTAATAAATAAATTTGTACCTACATCACATGTGTAGGTACTAGATATAATATGTATATGCTATCATTTAAAATGAAAACACAAAATAACTTTTGATCATCGTAAAATAAAAAATTAATGAAATCGAATAATATTATATTTGAAAAATGTAAAATATCGATATACCTAGTATGTAATTATTTTTAACTAATAAAAATCTCCTACAAACAATCTATTTTCAATATACATTATGCATATATAGCCTATATACAGTTACATATATAATGTATGTTACAAAAACTGATTTCCAAAAGTTTATTTTTTAAAATTAAAATTAAAAAAAAAAAAAAAAAAAAAAAAAAAAAAAAAAAAAAAAAAAAAAAAAAAACCTTGAGTCATGTCATATTAAATGCATGTAGGTAGCTTTTTAGCTTTAGCCTAGTATTATTATTAGTACATATCTGTTTATGGAACATCTCTTTTACTGTTATGCATAAAACGGCAATATCGCTAATGGTGGTCATTCATATCATATCATATCATATATGTATCTATATCTAATGTAATGTAACTAAAAGCAGTTTCTGATAACTAATGATTTTTTTTTTAATTTTAATGCTTGCTTCAAGCATCAAACGGTAATATTCATACGTCATAAGTTAAATTGTATACCACGGTTAATATAAATAAAGTACATAATCTTGTTATACTTAATAATGCATTATTATAAAAACTGATTTTTTATCAAAAATTTGATCTTAAAATTTTTAATTCTAATGCACCTACCAGTTAGTACTATTTTTTTTTCTCTAAATTCTAAAATAATAATAATTTTGTTACTATAAGTAAGGTAGGTATTTGAAAATAAATAAAAACATAAATCAGAAAAGAATTTTAAGGAAAAAAAAAATTTGGATTGTGCTATCTCACAGTCACAACTAATTTGATTTTGGAAAAATGAACAAATATCTATATTTTATTATATTCATCTAGTTTGCTAGAAATAACAAATTCAGAAAAAAAGTACATTTATGAACATAAGACAAATAGTAAGAAAATAATAAAAAAATAGAAAGAAATATTTACTGGATGGATAGTGAATGAATGTACCTATGCATATACACAGACATGACATGTATTGCATACGCGCAATTTCAAGTTTTAATGATATAGTTTTTATAACATGATATAACTGTAAAATATAAAAAAAAATTACCTAATTTATAATAAACATTCATACAATTAGTACATAGTTATAATTAACAGTAAAATTTTATATGTTATGTAGCTACCTGCGAGTAATTAATTACACATACATTTGTTAGTCTGTATAATAATTTATGTATACTTATGTATGAAGGTAGTATTTTGTTTAAATTTAAAAATATTTAATTTCAAGTGATTTATTATAAGCAGAAAAATGATTTTTAAAATTAAAATCTTACATACATACATACATACTCGTATGTATGTACTCGTACATATATGTATATGTATTATAATTTATATTTTAAATATTTTATATTTATCATTTTATTAATTATGCATTTTTATACAACTTAAAACAATAGAATAATTTTTATTGAAAATTCATTATCGTTGATTTTATATAAAATTAAATTTCATTTCATATGAATCATATGTATATACATATACAATATCTTTATATTCCACATAATTTGTATACAGTGGACATCAAAAGTCTTTGTACATCTCCAAATTTAAACTTTGGATAATTGTAAGTCAAAATCAAATGAATACACTTATACACTTTCTCATGTTTTGTACAAACAAAATCCTGCCATGTTTTTTTTAGTATTATTCCGGAATTTTATTTTCATACAACTGTTAATTCTTAAGTTATAGAAAAATAGTTAAAACAATATGATTTTTTATACGGTTTTCCTGGGTAATATTACAAACATTTTTTCTTATAAAAACTACGTATTTTTTCGATTTTAATGATAATAATTAGCATACTTAAAGAAGACACTTTGGCCTTTCATATGCGCAATATTTAATTTATGACTCTATCTAATTTTAGATCATTTTTGATACCAATTTTTTTTTACGAGTGATAACGGTTAACATAGTGAAATCAATTATATGTATTTTATTTGAAGAATAATAAACTTTTCTACAGCATTAATGTAAAACCAAACAAATATTTACTCTTGTCAAGAGTTTATTATGCTGTTATGACACTTACTAAATCTTAAGCGCACGAATATGAAGTAATGAGGAAAAGAAACAGTTGTGTTAGAATAAAATAATTATATTTCTTTTTCGAACGCTTTTTTGATAATTACTATGTATACCTACATGGCTACATGCTTAGAATTCAAGTTGTTTATGAATTCGTTTTTTAAACTTTTCTCATTTTTGTAATAAATAAGCATTGTAATAAATAAGCATCAATTTTAATTTACTTACTTAAGTAATTTTTCAATATCTCCACTTGAATCGGGCATTATAAAGAATAAAACTTTTAAATCCAATTAATACAATTAATACAACAAGCTCGAAATCCCAAAATTATTTTTTTATTATTTTAAAAAATTGTTTTTTTTATTTTATTTTTGTAAAAAATTTATGTACGTACAATCTAGCTGTTGTAAAGAATGAAGTGGTAGATAACTTCGACAGTACACTTGTCAGTAGCATATATGCAGTGTTTCAAATCAAGCTGCTTATTTGCGTTAAGATCTTTCAGGCCTGTTTTGCATTTTATAGTTTTCGAACGCACTGCATTGCAGTGCAAAACTTATCGAACGCTCTGCTTTTGCAGTTAATAATTTTCGAACGAACTGCAAAAAAGATCTAACTTAGAACTGAATTTACGAAAAGGCCTAAACATTGACTTGATAATAACAAGACGAATGATTCTAAATTTTTATCCATTTTTAATTTTGCAATTTTTCAAATTAACTTATTTTAATTATTAATAATTAAAAACGAGTTGCAAATTCGTTATTACTCACAACAAAACAAATTTGAAATATGTAGTATATAAGATTTTGAGCACCACAAGAAAAACAACAATAAACAAAAAACATTTGTTTTCGATCAATATGAAGAATTGTCAAAAATGCAGCCGCTACAAGATTAAGTCCACGAAAAAGAATTTGTTTTGAATTCTTTTTCGTGGTCTTAATTCAGTATTGTCTTAATTTCGTGGGCTTAAGATGATATTTTCGTGCACTTCATCTTAATATGTGCCTTATGTTTTACTCTTTCACACTTACGTGAAATATTCATATGATGGTAAATTTCAGTCTTGCAAATTGCAATACTTCAAATTTAGAATCTTAAGCGAGAAAAAAAGTAAGTGTCATAACAGCATTAGGAAGAGAGAGTATTTTACAAAAATTTGACGATGTACAAAGATTTTCGACGTCCAATGTATGTATAAATTAATGTATGAATTATAAAATATGTGTCTGTAAATGAACTTTAGTGAAAATCATTTTTTTAGATATCCGTCATATATTATATGTTAGATAAAAATATACTTATGTATGTATTTAAATGCGCTAGATGAACATTTTATATTTTTTACATACTGATGATACTTCTATGTACAGACTTATATAAGTAAATTTATTCAACTTTAATTTTCTCCGTTACATCACGTTACATACATATTACATACATAAATAATACACATAATGTATGTACATATGTTCATATCATATTCAAGATAAGAAATTGTATTGACATAAATTTACAATGCACATTAAATATAACATAACGTGTAGACAGACGTACAAACGAATATAAAATAATTGAGACACATACTTATATGTATTTAATATGATTTGAGATAAAAATGATATGTATGTACATACTACATACATACATAATTTTGTTTTTGTGAATACACACCATATTATTACTATAATACGTATTTTATTCTTGTCGTTAAATCTATATAATTGTGAACATATGAGTATAGTAGATATATCATCCATCAAAACAAAAAATATTCAAATGGTCGTTAACCTTTTTTTTTTTTAAATTACATACATATTATGTTTCATTACACTGAACTAGAGTATGTTACATTAATTTATTATTGTTATCTAATGTACAACAATATAAAGTCATCAAATAATAATTAGACACAGTTATTTACACATATACTCGTACATACATAAAATTATATTTAGTTTAAATTTTGAATTTAGTTCAATAATAGAAAATTATTATCTCTCTGGAAGGAACCTAGTATCTAGTATGTAATTTTTATTGTTTCAACAAAATTTAATAATACAAATTGCATTATTTTGTAAAGTTGTAGGTATGTTGTATAAAATAATGGGTGTTATTTATAAAAGTATTATGTATTTCATACAAAATAATTATGTAGGTACTACTGGTACTACATAATTCCGTTAACAGTATGGTGATAATATGATGTATTAAATTTACTTCACATTTTAATAATAATGACATAAAGATAAAATTTGTTTATAAAAAAAAAAAAAAAAATTTTACTTTTTTCTTTGAATGCATATAATTTTTAATTAAACACAAACATAACAATAACTTAAAAATATATGTAGGCATGTACATAAATTTGCTATCATATATCTTCTGCAAATAATTTCTTTTCTATATGAAATGTTATCTCGTCATCGTCATCTCGTATATATGTATATATACCGTACCCATATACCGTACATGTTAATGGACAATTTTTTTGTTTAATCTTGAATTTTCTTATCCGTGTTCGTGTAATATCACCGCGATATAGTCAAAGTTTTTTTTTAAATAATACATAAATAAATTTTCTTATGCATTGTGTATATAATTTATAATTAAATTAAATTTATTAGAATCTGAAATTATTTATTACAATCATTTTTTAATTATTTTCATTTTTATAACATTTTAACTATAGGCATGGCATCATATATAGGTCTATCTCTATATAGGTTCAAAACCGGAACAGAAATTATACAAATTTTCTCCTTGGCTTTGTAGTATTTTTGCTTTAAAAAATTATAACGAATTTAAAAAAAAATTATATTACATTATGTAGGTATATGTTATATATCGAAATAAAATATATATAAATAAACAAGGAAAAGAAAATCATTTTTTTATGAAATTATTAAATTCATTTTATTTTTTTTTTTTTTTATATGAATAATGATGTTAGTGCAATAACTTAAAATTCGCAGATAATAAAATTTAAATTTGCGATAGTTTATGATATTTTTATTAATATAAAATGGATATGATATGATTCACCTTTGAAATTTAAATTAAAACTTTTCAAACTGACTGAAACTACACGAACGTATATTTAAAAAACTAAAGTTAAAAAATACCTAGACCTACTAAATCACTAAATGCAGATTATAATCATATAATAATATAGTTTTCTATATGAAAGTGCATATATTTAATATTACAATATTATACATACATACTTACAAAATACACAACATAAAGGAGTACTCAGTATAGATACATATATGAAACATAAAATGCATATATTACATATAACATATAACATATAACCAAACGCAACTTTACCAGCTTTACATCAAGAGACGATGGTTTGGTTTGGTATGGTATAAATTCTCGAATCGAAAAACCAGTTTACCTGTTTTATATTTCTTTTAATTTTTTCTAATATATGTACATATAACAAAACAACGTCCATAAAATGTTATAGAGTCTTATGCTTATACCTATTTATATTTCTTTCATATTTATAATTTGTATGTATTACATACGGTATTATGTATATTACAATGAATGAATATGCATATACATTATGTGTTAACGTTAACATACATACATATCCTACATAATATATTTGAAAATTCAAAAAGAACATAAGAAATCATAAAAAAAGATTTCTTTTACTACTTCATCATGACTTGATCATGACTTCATGTATGTATACTTTATCTACCCAAATACGTATAGACATACCTACATATTATATACATACTCGCGTATACTTTTTTAAATTTTTTTTTTAAGACCACTTCTATAATTCAATATATGTGCTTTACTTGTGTCTATTAGAAGCAAAAGGGTATGTTTTCCGTTTTATAAGAAAAATGAGATATACAATATCACATTTTGTAGATTTTTCAAAATCGAATCTAATTTTATTTAATAAATTTCGGAAAAGTCTCATATAACTGTTAAAAAATTGATTTGAAAAAAAAAAAAAATTAGCTTCAAAAAGGTATCTTTTCCAAAAAAGTTTAGTTTCAAAAAGGTATCTTTTCCAGTGAATACTATGTATATTTATCAAAAAGTTTTTATTCCCATGCAATTGATGTATTGATACAAAAAGTTATTTTCAAAATGATTTTCATTTTTGTAGATTTTTATTCTTTCTCTATATTATAAGTATTTTTATCGAATAAATTTGAATGTCATATTGATCCATAAAGAAAAAAAAATATAAATAGATAAAAAAATCACAATTTTGCTTAAAAACTGCCTCTTTTCTAAAACATTAGTTTGGTCGAGTTCATATTTGCAGTTCTAAGTTAGATCTTAAAAAGCAGCGCGTTCATATTTTATTCTGCGCGAATGCAGAATGTTCACGTTTGCAGTTCTATAAAAGTTTGATGTTAGAACTTGCAGCCATATTTTTCTTTCTACTTTTACGTTAAACTTCAATGAATCAAATAAAATAAGATGAAAATATAAAAACAAATAGTTTGCCATTATTCATTAGCAAAAATTAAAGAAAAATTAAAAATATAAAAATTAAAGAGAAGCAATTATTTTTTATTAATATTTTTTCAATAAAATTTTTTAAATGGAGTTTGAAAAATTTACGGTTTTTTTGTTCATAAAAATTCAAATAGAAATTGTAATAAGCAAATAAAACCAACCATATAAACGTCACTTTATTTCTTTTTGCAGCAGACAGTTCATAAAAGCAGCTGTATTAAACCCGTAATTCTGCTAAGTTAGTACTAACTTAGGACTGAAAAATCTAGTACTGCAATCAATATTCTGCAAATATGAACTCGACCTTTCTTTAGTTTTCCCAGAAGTTGTTTTCAAAAGGTACTCTTTTCCAAATTTCAAACTAACTTTTCTCGTGATTTTTTAATTAAAATTGCAACAGCATTCTACTTTCACAATGCTAATAACTAATTAAAAAAACCTATTTTCATATTTACAGATGCTACTAATAACAAATAAAACGTTTTTCATGTTTTTCTCAGAACGTGTTAACATGGAAAACATACCCTTTTGCTTCTAATAGACACACTTATTTGATGGTGGTAAAGTTAATGATGATTGCACTGCAGCAACGTATAGATAAAATGCTAATAACTATACATATATATAGATATTTATATACTTACATACGGTACATATATAGATTATGCATTTTTTTTAATATTTAAAATAAAATTTTTAATTAATGAATGCCAGTTATTTTATTATATGCTCTCTCATAAACCTAAACCATTAACTTTCTCTGCACAAAATTAAAATTATTTTTAGTATGAACATATAAAGAAGAAGATAATTGAAAAAAAAAAGAAAAATTAGTTACGTTACATATTATTTTTACAAATAAATTTGTATTGTTATTATATTGTAAACAATTCCCACAATAATCGTATGTACGTATGTATTTCATTTCAACATTTCAATATAAAATTGGTTACATTTTCAACACATTATTTTATAAATTATTATAAAAAAAACTTATCACTATTTTAAATTTTTTTTTTTATTATAAATGTATTTATAATGTATTGTTGTAGTTTCGTTATTATTTTCACCAAAAAGAACATCGCATATATTTTTTTTTATATTTTACTGTAATTTTTTTTCTATACTCGTTTAAAAATTATATGTATGTATGAACCTAAATTTTTTTTTCACTTTTTTTTTCTACTTCTAATTATTTAACTCACCTTAAAAATATTGAATCTTAGGTTTTATAAAAATACATACATATATGTATCAATAAATTTATTTACTAAATTTCAAATAAAAATATAATTTTCATATAAGATAATAATAAGTAATTTCACGACAACGATCCAATTGAAATTGAAAAGAAGCTTTACTAAACTTAAATTAAATACCACATATAATACAAAAAATTATATTTAATATTAATTCAGTATATTTGTTGGTGGTGTATTTATTGTACCGTACTACCACAGATCTAAATCAAATCAAACATATTAAAGTAAAACAAGTAAAGAAGTAAAGTTAAAAAAGTTAAAAGCAGTCTTTCAAACAAATAACTTTTTGATGGTCAAACACTGACTGAAGAATAGTTATACTGGTTATACCACGCTATACATATGTTATATTGTTTATTTTCTACCTATATGCTGATACTGTTACTGATACATAAGTACATCTACACTACATATGTATATTTTTTATTATAAAATATATGGTGTAAGGTGTAAGCAGTGTAAGTTTTAACAACAAATAATGCATAAAATTGAAATGCATATTGCCATATTGCACACTGCACAGACAGAATGACCCTTTTGTTTTTTATTTTTTTAAATAATTTTCTTACTACCATTACTAGCCTGTGATATATACAACATTACACAATACACATATTCCATTTTATTTTAAATACTATGGAAACAAATGCACACATATGTACATGCATTATAAAGATTATAAACAAAAGAATTTGTATTTCGTCAATATTTAATACTCAATATGTACTTTAAAATAAATCTGATGAACTGCAAATAAATTACATAGAAATTGTAAATTTTCAATTAAATGATATAAATTTTTTTATAATTGAAACTCACAGAGATAAAAAAAGGTAATTTTAAAACTAAAGTAAAATGGTAAAAAAAAATTACCACTAAATTCAGTAATTCTGAAAAAAGTTTAAAAGAAAAAGAAATATCAAAAATTTTTAATTTATTTAAAACAACTTTTATTTGAATTTTATTAATTTTTTTTTTTTTATAATCTACTTTAAATATTTAATTATAATTTTTAATATATAGTATATGTATTTCCTTTTATTAATTTTTTTTTTAGATTTATAATTTTCTGGTACATATATAATATACTTAAAATTGTTACATTCGTTCAATTAAGGTAAAATAGAAAAAAAAAAGGAAACTTTTAAATGTACATACATACATACACAATAATATACTTAACTCAAATCACAAATATATATTTTTATACATACTACATACATATGTAATAATTTTTTAAATTACCAGTCAAAGCTTAATTTATTTTCATTTTTATTTTTTAAATTATACATATAATATTTTCTTCTTATTATTCTTTTTCTTTTTCAATTAAATAAATCAATTGAATTTGAAATACATATAATACATATTTTATTATTAATTTACCTTTTTTTTATTTTTTTTTAAAGTTATGTTATATGTATATAGTGCAATGGAATTTTATTTTTATTTTTATTTTTTTTTTTAATGTAGAATTGAGAAAGAAACAAGGCAACGTATTTGATATATTCTTAGGAATTTTTAGGAACTCTACATAATAACAATACTAAAAAAAAAAACCTTTTTTTTCGACATTCATTCATTCATTGAATAATAATTCTCTTTCCATTTCCTTCTTTATGGTGGAATTTTTTTATTTTATCTATAATAATTTAGTTATTTTAAAAAAAAATTTATTTCATTTATTTTCAACTTATTCTTAATAGAAAGTTTCGTTTAAAAAAAATTTTTTTGTTGAATCCCAATTACATTACATATTTTAATTAATTTTTATTTTTTCATTTTATTTTAGAATATGAATTTCGATTTTGACTAGCATTAGGGACATTTATGTATATATAAATAACGTATCATGCATACCTATTTTTTTACCTATCTACGTTTTATAAATTATAAAAAAAAATTAACGACGAAGAGTTGAAAACTCTTTAAAGAATTATTATTAAATTTCATAAATTCTAACGATTTATTTTTTAATAAATATATATTCTACATCCTATAATATATACCATAATTATTTTAGCGTCCGCCTTTATTTATGTGCTTAAATTTATTATTTTATTGTGTTTATTTTAGTTAATTTATATTTATTATTATTATTTTTGTTTTTAAATGAAAGCCAAAAATTTTATACATATAATTATGTAATTTGCCTTGACTGGTTTTTCACTTTTGAATTAAAAAAGGAAAAAAAATTCAATATGATATCGATATGCGAATTTATGATAAAAAAGTGCGTACTAAGCCCTTAATAGCTGATCTACAGAGAGGACATTGATTCACACCAGGTGCACATTGTACACAAGTGACTAAAAAAATTAAAAAAATTTGATTTCAATTTTGTCTCAAATATATTATATAGTTTGATCTAATTAATTTTACCTAAGTGACCGCATGGCAGAAAAACAACTCCAACTTCTTCATCCATGCAAACTTTACATAAACGAGCATCTTTTAATTTTCGATTTTCTTCCTCCAATGATAGTTGTTTCTTTAGGTCGACTTTAGAATATAATTTCGTTGATGTTGGTATTGATGCTTGTGTAATATTTGGATTGGAAGATGATTGGGAGATACCAGCAGCATCAGTATCGGAGGGTGTAATTGTAGTAGTTGTTGAAGAATTGAAACTTGTAATAGATGACATATTTGTAATTGGGTTATTTATTTCCTGTTGTCGTTGTGAAAGTGTTGAAGGAGAAGGGCTACAATTAATATCAGGTACAAGATTAAGATTTCCGGTGCCATTACTTCTAACAAAATCACTTGAAGAATTTATATTTGTATTTGTATTTGTTGTATGTGATGATGGAGTAGAATTTCGATAAAATCCGACAGTCACACTTGAAGAATCTTCATCATCTTCAGCTAAAGATGATGTATTTTCTTCAAAATTATCGGAATCTGATCGATTTCGAGGACTAAATATATTATTTAAAATTCTTGAAACTTCTCGCACAATTGATGAGCTTAAATCATTCGAAGTATCATCTTCTTCATTTGTTTGACCTTCTAGTACAGCCTCTACGAGTTCTTCAGTAGTTTCGAATGGTTTTCCATAGTAATCCAATTGACGCTTTGTTGCATTCCGAATACGACCTTCATTCAATCCCATTTCTAAAGCTTGTCTAACTGGCTCTGAAACCATAGCTTCATCAAGACTCATCGGCGGTTGTTCTAATCGTACTCCAGCTGCGTCGCTATTTGCAGTTGTGCTTTCATGACAATTCTGTCGTCCCAATTCTTGAACTTGATTTATATATGCTTGGCCTTTTACAAGTTTTAAAAATTGACACAAAGGAAACCACTTAGCATGTTCAAACCAAGGGTCATCTTCTTTTTGCCAAGATCGTAAACCACCATTACAATGAAAACAACGAACTTGATCATCAATTTGCTGGTAATAAAATCCAGCTTGTGCTAATATTTCTGGCTTCTGTATTTCTCCAATCGGCCATCTAGAGTATGTTCTTAAACGAGCATCTAAACTAGAATATTTTGGCTTTCGTGGAGGACTAATTTGTTGAATTCCTAAATCACGAATTCCATCACTAGCAATTTCAATAAGTGGACCTAATTTAACACGTGGGCAATCCGGGAAAAACCTTTGATGTTCATCGAAAGCATTATCATTTTTTTCCCACTTCGCAATAATTCCCTGACACCAAGCACATTTTACTTGATCTGCTCTATTAATATAGTAAAATCCAGCTTTAGCCAGGGATTGGGGAGATATATTTGGATTCTGTAACGGAAGAAAAGTTTAAATTTCAGTCTATTTATACATTTAAATAATTTCAAATTAAAAAATTTGCTTACAGGCCAATTCTTAAAGGTGGCAAGACGGCACATTTCATTTTTAAGATCTGATTGAGGTACAGTAGGATTTTCTTGGGAATTTGTTTGTTGACTATTCTCGACAGATAGTTCAGATGACAGTGGCGATGTCGTTATTGTTTCATCAGATACTTCATTCGAAGTATTTGATGGCGGGGTTAAAGGAACATTACCAGAATTTGAAGAATTTAAAATAAATGGACATAGTGAATCTAATTGTCTATGTCGTACCGTGATCTAGAATTAAAAAATCAAATCAAATAATTTCAGTAAAAAAAATTTTAAATGCACAATATTAGGTTTAGTAGTAATTTAGTTCTAGTTTACCTGATCTCCATACTGCCAATCAGAAATTTTTTTATGACACCAATTACATTGGGCCTCCGTGTAATTTCCTGTAGCAAAAAATCCATTTTTAGCTAAAAATTCAGCTTCTATTGGAGCATTACTAGGCCACAGATGGAATGTTCTAAGGCGATTTTCTTCTAAATTCATATCAGCCATATCATCCATCATACATATAATAACATTTATACATGCAAATATAAATGTATAATTTTTTTCCAAAATTTCTATTTACAACCTTAATTGCTTTAATTTCAATGTAGTACTAGTACTTTTACAGTCTATTTTTCTTGCGCAGTTTTATAAACAATTTTCATTTTCTCTCATTATATTTTATCATGTCACACCTCACACGTTTAACATAACGTTTTAACGTACTATATTTTTGTTTTGTAAAAAGAAAAAAAAAGTATTTCTCAATCTTGTGCAACTTTCACCAAAGTAGTATATATAGATATAGATAGAGTATACAGAATAAATAGTATTTTTGTATTGTTCTTCTCTCCTTTAATAATAATTTAAGGTTTCCTTGACATCTGAGTAAATTTATGACCCAGTCAATGTAATTATAATTATAAAACGATGAAGATGAATGAAAAACACTTATGAACTCACAATTACATACTTGTTTTTCTTTTTTTAATAGAAAAAAAAATTAAAAAAAATAGGATTTCTTCACTTTTATATCATCGAATAAATAAAATGAAATTAATAGTTAATAGTACATATCTGCATACTGCATTCCACATCCATTCCATTTGAAGTTTGAACTTAATTACTTACATACGTTACATACAGTGTATATTTGTATCATGATTTGTATCTATAAACTGTGCATAATATTATGTATATTATGTAGGTATGTAGTTCGTATTGTATCGTAATTCGTATAGAGAACAAAAAAAAATTAAAAATTATGTCACTTTTTATTACTTAAAATTAAAAACGATTTGCAAATATATTCGGATTAATTTAAAACTTTGTCTCAAAAAGTACTTCCACAATCCTTATATTATCAGGGACAGGGATTTTTAGTTTAGAACTTTAAATAAGCACATAACACAAAAATATATTCACTTTGTAAGAAAAATGAAAATATAAAATTAAAAAATAATCATAATATACATATACACTATACATAATATAATATTCAATATTAATATATATAATCAATTGTCAAAACTTGAAATATTTACTGTCCTTTTCTATCTTACTTTTTTGTACAATTTCATTCAGCTTATTGTTTATTTTACTATAATGTACGTACAACATGTAGCTACTTAGCTAGTAGGTGAGGTTCAGTTAAAAAAAAAATATGATATAGGTTGAGTTTCAAAATGTAAAAAGGCGGTTTCGATGCAATATTCAGCGTACTACGATGTTTAGCTGAATATTGCATCGAAACCGCCTTTTTACATTTTGAAACTCAGCCTTTACATTTTGAAACTCAGCCATAATGTAGAACAGGGAAATTACGAAACGTACAATTGTACGATTTTTGGTACAATTAGGGACTAAAAAGTACAAAAAAGGTACAACGGAAAATATTTCGGTACATTCGAGCCTGATTCAAATAAAACCGAATTCAATTTTTCCGTCCAACTCAAAAAACTTTTAACCCAACTTTTTATGTATTGTATAATGTGCATAATTGTTTTTGCGTGAATTTTATTTGTGAAAAGTTACCAAATTTTGATTGTATAAAATCTGATAAAGACCATATAGTAATAGGCTTGCTGTAGATACAGTAGCATCTTTGATCCAAACAAAGGACCTTTTAAAGTCGACTTCCACATGTTGCTTCGATTGTAAATTGGACAAAACAGTACTACTACAAGATCAAAATATTAGTAACGAGATGGAAGACGTTATACTTTGATAAGCTCATATATTATCGTATGATAAATAATATTTAATTATGTGTTTTTCTTTTGCTGATCTAGAGATCAGATAGATTTTTATATAAATTTACTCTGCAAAACTTAAATTCCTTACTTTTTTATTTAACTTTATATTCCTTTTTGTAATGGAAATAATGTTTTTTTTTTCTTAATTTTGTTGTGTTGAGTTTTTAAATAAATGAATTATTCTGACCTTTATTAAATAAATTTATTTTTTTGTATTGAGATTTGGTTCAAGTAAGCGGCGTGTAGTATACGTCTATAAAAATAAATGTTTTTAGCAAATTAAGCGTGTTACAAATGCAAGTTAAATGAAATGGTACATTTTCAATAAAATGAAAAGTACAATTTCATATAAGCTCATATCACCCCTGACGTAGAATGATGAATATGACATATACAATGTAAGTACAATGTACAATACAATGGACATAATCAAAGCCTGCTGTACTAACAAGCCCTGAAGTGACGTTTGACACTCACTCATTGATAGCAAGCGGGAGTCCTATTTCCCATATAATAAAATGTGCATACACATCATACACAGCCATACATACATATAATGATGTGTTTAGTTTAAGCTGTTACTGGTGAACTACTGCCATGATTCCATGAACTTCCATGAAAAGTTCAGTTGAATTTTGATATTTTATAAAATTTACTTAAGTTGGGTACCCACCATCTACTTTGTTTTTATTTTTCATACAATATATAAATTTATATAATTGTAACATTTTTAATAATTTTAATTTTTCACTTTATGATTTTTCATAAAATTTCTACATAAAACTTCGAATATCAAAAAGACGAAAAGAATACATTGTAGATTGTAATCGTTACCTACACTTCTTTTCGTTTCAGCTTGATGAAATGAAACGAAACGAAAACATTGTAACACCGCTTTAAAACTTTCTGTTAATTTGTACAGTATAATTACATACATAATTATTTAGCTTCAAGAGAATGTAATTTTTGTTAATTTTACAATGATTTATGGAATATTGAATACTGTGAAATCTTTTTTCCAGTCTATATTTTTTCAGTCATTTCAATATAAATCATTTGTAGGTTATTTATTTCTGTAAAAACGGTAAAAACTATGCAGCTGACAAAAAATGTTGTGTACTTACTAACTCTGTTACTTTACCATACTTTACTCTACTTTACTATGTACTGTAACTGTAATGTAATCTGTAGTGTTTGTTTCTCGGTGCCTCTCAGTAGATTTGATTGCTGTACGTACAGATTACAAAACATTTCATATGATTTTTTGTATAATGTATAATGTTAAATATGTTAAGAAAAACATTTCATAATTGTGTTTATGTATTTGTCATATATTTCTCACAGAATATTTTCGGTAACAAATTTTTTAAAAAAGATAGTAGAAAAAATTAACTACATATTGTTAATTAAAAATAATTTTCATAACATTATTTGTTTGATCGATGATAACAAACTAAAATTTATAAATCCAACATATAAATAATAAATATTTAATTTAAAAATTTCCCATTTCTCTTGTAACGATAATTTAACTCTTTTTAATTTTCCATATTTCATTTTTTTTTCTTGATCAAATGCTGAATGAATACAACATTTAGACATCACCCAGAATGCGGTCATACGATCCTGTGTTTTTAATGTTGTTTCAATACCACGAATTAAATCATTTGTCTTTAAAATTAATAACATTTGTCTATCAACTTGTTCAAGAACATCAGATATATGTGGAAGTACTAATGCTGAATTACTTTGAACAAGATCTTTCTGTAAAAATGAAGAAAAAAACTTTGTTACTTTTAAAAACAAGAAGTGCTTAGTGCAAGTACATACTTCTCCTTCTGTATGTTTTATTTTATCAATTCCTTTTATGACAGTCTCCCATGGACGTCCAGTTACCATACATGCAAATAAACCGTATAAATTCTCTTTGATACCTAAATTGAAGGCATGTCTTTTCATGGCATCACGATCAACATGTAAAATACTCAACCATAATTTCGCATATTCATAACGAAATTGATCACTTAAATTTGCATATAATCCATGATCTAATAATATTATGTCTGCATTACCATTTTTTTGATTTTTATTAACTAGAATATTTCCAGGATGTGGATCGCTATGTACAAAACCGTTAATAAATATCATATTTGAATATAAATATCCAATTTTATTTGATACATCAAATGGATTTATACGATTATTTTTCATATATTGTAAATCAGTAACGTGACCACCTTCAACATATTCCATGACTAGAATCCGCCTCGTTGAGAGTTCCCAATAAATTTTTGGTATTTTTAACCATTTACAATCTTTAAACATTTCAGCAACCTAAAAATATTGATCGTGCAAGTATTTTAAGAAAATTTCTACTTTAAATAAGTATTAGAAAATTTTATTTTTGTTATTAAAAATTACTTTTTCACATTATACACGTACCTTTTCTGCATTTTTACCCTCATTCAAAAAATCTAATTCTATTGGTAAATTTTTTTTAGATTCATCAACAAGCCATTGAATTTTGAAATCAGGAAATATTATGGACATAATTTTGACTGCAATTTCCATAGTTTTCATATCAACAATTGAATTTCCTTTAACATAAGGATGTTGTACTTTAACAGCAACAATATCACCGTTTTTTAGTGTAGCTTTATGAACTTGTGCTAGTGATGCAGTACCAAGAGGTTCTTGATCAAATGTTTCAAAAATTTCACTTGGCTAAATTTTAATAATCAAAATTATAATATTTAAATGATCATCTTACAAAAAGTAAATTTGAATATTTATTTATTACTTACATCACTTTTTAGATCTTGTCTAATTACTTTATACAAATCTTCAACAGGATTTTTTGGTGCATCGTTATGTAATACTTTCATCGTTTGTACGTATTCAGATGGTAGCAAATATTCTAAGGCACCAATATGTTGGCCAACTTTTATATAAACACCCTTATTTGTGCATATCAATTCTAATAGTCTTGAGGCAGCTAATTTATGTACTTCACTTTTACGTAATTTATATTCAATTGAATCTTTATCCCATTCCTTATAAAATAATTCTCTTTTATACATTACACCAATATCAAAAACAGCAATTGCAGCACGTCCCAATCTTACAATACCCAATGAATTTACATTATAATCATTTGATTTTAAACTGAGACCAGTACTTATAGTTCCAGCTCCAATTATTGAATATTTCAAAATTCTTCGAAACATTTTTTAAAACAGAATCAAGTAGGTATTTTTCCCTCCAAAATATCTGAAAAAATTAAATTATTAGTTTTTTTTTTTAGCTAATTTTATCATCTTTAGTTAATTATTACTCTTTGAAAATTTATTAAATAATAAAGGTAATATACTAGTTTTTATGTAGATAAGATTTATTAAAATAAATTCGTGTAGAAAAAAAATATGTGAATACATTAATGTGCCAAGCCATTCTATTTTTCATATTTTAACGCACGCCCCCGTTTATGTCATTTCAATTTACTTCCAAATGAAGTGATAATAATTCTTGAAATTTATATATTTATTAGAATAAAATTCGAAGTGAATAACATTTTACACTAAGGTGCATATATGAAAATATTTAAGCATCTTTGAACCTTTTTTATTTTTTCTCATAGAAAACATAGAAAAATAATTTTTTCAAATTAGTTTATATGACCATTTATTTAACGTAAAATATTAGATGTAGTTCTAGTTTCTAGTTGAATATAATGATTTTCAGATCTTCTGGCGGAGATAAATTGATTGCTGTACAAGTATTATATACAAAGTATATATTTGCTGAATATAGAATGGAATGGAATAATCCATAAAAATTGCATAATTTCCTTGACAGACAACAAATACCTGTTACATAAACATTAACATAATATTTTCATTATTATACAGTATTATACATTATACATATACGAATACGTAACCAAATTATTTTTTTAAATTTTGTTTTGAAAATTATACGTGTACTGTGTACATGTACACACTTTACAAATTTTGTTCCACATATTTAATACTTATAAATTATAACAGGTGATACATACTTACTTTTTCTTATATAGCTGGATCTAGTTTCTAAGCCTAAGACACTACTATCACCTTTGGAATTTCATTTTACTTAATTTTCAAATTATACGTAAATTTCAAAAGAAATTAAAGAACATTTAAAAATTTTAATTTTTCACGATTACAAATTAATGAATATTGAATAAATTAATACAGCCACGCATGCATACATTATTTTATACACTATTTTTGTGCGTGAACGTGAATGAAATGAATACAAAGTGACCAAGTGGAAGTGGAGGGTATGGGGTAAAATGTGTAAAACTAAAAATTACACGTGTGCAATGCTAATTCTAATAACTAATTCATGAACTAATCTAATGCCACTACTCCAATCCAACTCCACTATTATAAAATAAATCATCATGAAATAAACTACCTGTCCATTATAATATAGGAAAAATATTGAAATATGAAATATATATTGGTTATTCTGTGCAATTTTATGACCTGAAATCTGACGAGTGACGATGACGATAGCATTTTTCCAATAAAGTGAAAGCAAAAAAAAAGAGAAAATAAAATTAGAAATGAAATTGAATATGGATTATGGATTATGGATTAGTAATTTACAATACATATTTACATAGGCACAGTCACATCCCAGTCGGGTAGGCAAGTAATTACCGAACCGATTCTGCAACTAGTTCCTTTAAATAGCAACTAGTTCTACTTTCGATTACTGTGTATGAAAATAACGCATTACTTTTACATGGCGATGTCATAGGAGGTAATCAATCGCCTCCTTTCTGCATTACCTAGAATTAGTTTCTTCATTTATTCAAGTTAAACTTATTATAGAACGCATTTCCAAACATTAATTACATAATAGCAGTAAAAGGAGCAATTCCGATATCGATTCTTGGAAAGTAGTTATGGAAGATTATTAATTAAAATATATTAACTTATATTATATTTTATATTAACTTATATTATATTTTATATTAACTTATATTATATTTTATATTAACTTATATTTTATATTATATTTTATATTTATATTTTATATTTATATTTTATATTTATATTTATATTTATATGTTATTTATATTATATTTTATAGTCACTACTTTATACTCCTTTTCATATCGAGTTTATAACTTCTAATGACTATTGACATTGACTATGATTAACAAAGAAAACGCAAAAACTTTCCATCGACGTGTTCATAATACATGTTTCTAATTTCGCAATAATTATAATGCGTATAATGCGTATATTGTTATACACATTACCGCTTGCATTACATAGCATCAGTATCATTGTTCGGAGTACAATTGCATTACACTCCACATTACTTTTTTAACGAAGTAATGTATTATTGAACTACTTCATTCGAATTGGAGAATTGTGAACTAGTTACAGAATTGATTCTGCCAGTAATGCCTTACTAATTCACGACTGGGATAACACATAACACATATTACTATGTTTATACTTTCTCTTAAACCGGTATAACTCATACCGATATGATATAAGTTATGTCGGTTTATAATTGTGGTGTAAACAGTTGCTTAAACCGGTATAAGTCTTTAAATCGCTTTAACAAAAATCGATTATTAAACCGGTTTGAATAATCTTATATCGATATGAAAATTGGTATAAACACTTTATGACGGTTTAACGAAACAAGTTGATAATACTGTAGTGTTGACAACACAAGTTGGTAGCATTGTATTTTAAATCGCTTTATATGGAATTTCGTTTATATCGCTTTATCTTGTAAGTATAAACACCAACGCAATTGGTATGAAAAAAGCCGGTTTTCTATATCGGTATGAGTTATACCGCTTTAAAAAATAAGTATAAACGTACTAATAGTAAGGTAATAAAACAGGTAAATGTGCATTATGTATGACATTTCTAAAAGTTTAAACTCATCAGATGATTTTTCATCTGATGTCGATGTGCATGTGTAACGTCTGTTTGTAACCGATATATAGTGCGATGCGATGGATCATATGATTTGTCTGATATTCGTTTTTATGTAGTAGATCCAATGATAGCGACGCGATTTTTGTGCGTTTAATATTCAATAACAGCGGTGCATTTTTTTTAAGTTCCAAATATCTATCGGCGTACATTTAATAAATCTATTATTATAAACATTCATTCATACATATATATTTTATTAAATCTACCTTGTATAAAGTAAATAAAATTAACAATTTAGTTCTTATGAAATATAAACAGAAAAAAACTTTTAAGTGGTGTTTACAATGTTTTCGTTCCGGCAAGCTGACGGTCAAAAGTAAAATGTTGAACCATATTCAGGGGTGGGTTCACGTAAGGTGATTGGTGATATTCACCATAAATTTCCGTTCATGTATGGTGACTATCACCAAAAGCTATCACTAATCACTTTGAGGTGTCACTTTTCTAATTTTTACTATTATTTTTATTCTACCTATCAAAAAATACTCATAATCACATACAATCAATTCGTGTTTGCTGTTGACGGTATATAATTTATTTAAATAATTTTGTAATTTAATAATATTGTGTTATTTTTACAATTAAATTCTCTATGAATAATTGCAACTTACTGAATATCCGGTAATTCCAAGAGATTATTGCTATCTCGCATTTTTCTTCTAATTATTTTTATTTGAGATTAAAAAATGTTATCGAATTTTCTTTATTAATTATTTTTATTCACAATTTAAATTTTTATTTTTTTTGATTAATTGACGTTTGGCACCTATAACTAAACTATACTCTGGAATTCGCTGCGTTTCAAATTCCATCACTTTTGCGTGAATCCACCCCAGGCTCTTATCTTACTTATTGATATCAAAAAGTATATAAAAGAGAGAGTTTCCAAGTGAAAACTCGTGAAACAAAATATCAAAAATGGAATAGACTGGAAACGAAAAATTGACGGTTGAATTGTTTTGAATTTTTCCGTTTATAAATGACAACATTTGAAATTTATGAAAAAACATGCAATGTTTTAATTTTTTTACGAGATTAAGTAAAAATGTATTTTTATAAAATATTTTTTAAAATTAAATACTCTATCAAACATAATTAACTTAATAATAACAATATATATAGCCATATAAATTAATATTAATATTATATTGCTGTTGCCTGTTGTATTGTATATTATATATTATACCACATTATACACATCATCAACTCATACATACATGCAATATACATGTATGTGTACAAAAAGTATATAAAAGTAAAGTAGTAGTATATATCTAGTATACACTTGTCTTGCAGTCATAAGTCATAACAATGATGTATTTACAATATTTATGATGTTCAATGTTTATATATTTTGTATATTTGAGCTTTATGGCTTTATGCATATACAAAGATATAAACCAATATATATTTAATTTGTTATGTTTTGTTATTATTTTCATTCGTTTTGCAGTATATAATTGCATATTATTTAAAATGTATAAACATTATATGAGCATGAGTGTCATATCGTAATATAATGCCATAATCACACCATAATGCCATATCATAATACAATACACCTTACACTATTCAATAACAATACATAGATATACTGTATAGTATTATTATGTGTGTATATTATATACCATATATACTGTATTGCTATGCTGTGATATTACCTAACCGCTCCCCTTCTTTTCGAACCAATATTTTCTATTGGTTTTGATCTGCTAATTTTTATTTTTAAATCAATGATTTCTGTTTGTATTTAATATTTTCGTATTTTAGTTTTCAGTCTACAGTAAGGGACAAAATGGTGACTCCTTTTTAATATTTTTTAAAAATCGGTAATTTCCAAAAATATAAATGCAAAATATATAATAATATAAATTATCATATTTTATATCAATTTATTATCTATTATTCACAGTATCTTCATTTTAACATATTTTTAAGATAAAATTAGACTGAAAAGTTTCCTTGCAAATAAGTGAGTTGATTTGCAGTGATATTTGGACCTAAAATAAAAAAGACACCAATTTTTATGAATGATGATAGCTCTCGAATTCCAGCCAATATTGTTTTTGTTCGCTGATATCTTGTTTTAAGTATATTATAAAGAACTGATAAATCTCTACGTAATTATTGACATTGATTTTTACTTAAATATTCTCTACAACACAAAAGGAAATTGATTAAAATAGAAACAAAAGAAAATATCAATATTTTTATGTTGTGAAATAACTTCATTTAAAATTAACCAATTCTATATTATTTCAGCTTCAGAAGCCCTTATTTCAGATTTCAGAAACCACTACAAATTACGAAAAATTCCGATATTTAGGATTATGCATAAAGTAAATGCATACGTTTGAACAAATTGAATGTATGTATTAATAAAATGTATATTTATATATGGATTTAAATTATTGTAATTTGTAAAAAAATTATTAAGAAAAAATAAATAAAATAAATAAATAAAACAATTTTATGAACGAAACATGAGAATTTGTATTTTATTTTACACCAAATAAATAATAATAATACTAATAATATATTTTTTGACAGCTCAGACTAAGTAGTCAAGAAATGTAAACAAAAAAATTCCCGACTACTTAGGCCTTTGAATGTGTGTGTAAGAAAAATTTGTTCATGGCTTCTCTCTGTAAGAGAGAGAGATTCTTTCGGAGGTTTTGTATAAATATATAAAAATTTAAACAAAGTGCTTAACATACATACAAACTTGCATATAAAATACATATATATAAATATAATGATCAAGTATATATTGCATGTTGTATTCAATCAAAGCCAAAGCATTGCATATAAATTATATATGGCATGTGTAATACAATACATGCGAATGGATTTATATATTATATACTTTGAATGTTGCTGGTTTGGTTGCTGTGTAGCCTTACATACATATAAACAAATAACAAATATAATGTGAAAAAGTTTGTGTTTGGTATATAATTTTCTCTATTCTCTTTACACTATATTCTATATATTTATATTGTATACCAGTGTGTGCCTGCGACTTCGTCTGCATTGTTATAGAGCTATAAAACGAAACCACGATATACAGAATAAGGAAAGCCCGAACGAAGTAGCTCTTTGTAAAGCTTTATGTTATTACGTCATTCTACCGAGTTTGTAATGCAATAAAGCAATCACCAATCAACCAGTTCATTTAGAAGAAAAAGCTTTTCATACATTTTTATAATTTTTTTCAGACCTTCATCTGTTTAAATCAAATTTTTATTGTTTTAAATAATAAATTTTGGAAAAAAAGTAGCCTATTATTTGTGGGAGGAATTCCTCTTTCAAATAAAAAAAATTCCATCGAGATTGGTACAGCCGTTTTCGAGATTACCCCGAACATACAGACAGACAGACCCACCAAATTTATTTATAAGATATATTATATTGCATGCAAAACCTATAAATAAAGCAAAATGACAACTGATAAAATATCAGCTGTTGTAAACAAATTTATTCATTTTCACATTTTTCCTATACAACCAAAGTAAATATAGGTAAACCAAGTAACAAATCTCAGCTATTTTGATAAATAGAATGGGAGATCAGAGAAAAAAGTAGTTCAAATATACATGTTTATCAAATATTGTCAGCAATTCTCACAGCAACAACAATTTTCTTAAAGTCTGAAAAGCACTTTACCTGGCAATTCCCAAATTACTATATTTATAATGTAAAAATGTGTACATGAAAAAATAAGATAAAAAGTACACATACTATCAAACTTCTCATTTTCTATATCACCGACATCACAATAATGCAAAATTCTCTCTGCTTACATTTTTTTTACATTAGTTTTTAATAGCCTCCGTGATATGCACTAGTGGTAGTTGAAAATATTCTTATTTGATTCACATACGAAGTCTATTTCGCTTCAACTTTTTTATTCGTTGTTCTTCTAACATATGTATGATAATAGCCTCCGTGATAATTTGACGGTAAATACACGTACTTGTAATGTACGCGTGCTTGATGTTGTTGTTGTTGTTTGAGTTGTTTTTTAGAGTGAATTTTTGATTGTGTTGTTTTTTACGTACTCAATTTTATAAAAAGGGGCGACTTCTTAATTATTTCTTTCTTGTTTCAACTACTTCTTTAGTCTTGATTTGATTTTCTGTCTATTTTTTCGTAGATGTCAGTGTATTTGTGTAAAAAATTTCGAGGTCATTGAAAATTAAAAAATATTTTATATTGAGATTTTCCACTTGTTAGGTATATATACACTTTGATACAACTCCATATAAAGAGAGAAAAGCTTTATACTCAAAAAGTTTGGGCTTGGCAAAAAAAATGCCGTTATTTTTATATGGAGTTGGGTGCTTGGCATAAAGAAATGCTACCTTTTTTATATTGAGTTTTACGCCAGCATCACTACCGACATCTACAATTGTTGAAAAATTTTTTGGTCCGAATGTTTCTATTTTTAAACAAAATTAATTAATACTACTACTTTTTTCAAATAAATAAAATTTAAATTTTCGCAATTCACAACACAAAATTAAATGACAAACGATTTTTTTATTGTCAATGTGATAATGTCATTACCACTTAAAGGCTTACTATCGTTACTATCGTTAACCATACTCTCGAGCAGGGTTAATTTTTGACATCAAATAGTTAAAAATTTACTTTACTACAGATGCTTATGAACGCTAAAAAGTTATGTTGGTAGTTATGTTTTACTATACCACCACCATTCTGAACGACAAATGATAACTATAGTTAACTATATTAATGTTTATGAACGCACTCCAACGCTTCGTTTCTGTATCACTTCTCGATTGGTTTTCTCGACTGGTAAACTCGATTTGACGTCATTATGACGTCATTCTCGATCGGCCTGTTTCTGTATCTGTGGTGAATCGAGAATCGAGAATGTAGCGATCGAGAAACTTCTCACCGATAATTTAGGTAGTGAGAACTGAAAAAGCCGTTGAATTTTAAATATTTTTGAATTTTAAAATTGTAATACGGTAATAAAAATTACAATTTTATTTATTAATAATTATTAATAGTGATAATAATAATGTATATTTGTTATTATAATTATAAATTTAAGAAAAAATAGTTTTTATAATATAATATTATAACTATCCTTATCTATAAAAGAAAAAAAAAATAAAAGCGGTGTAAAAAAAATTAAGAATAATAAATTAACATACATATAAGTATATATATAATATATTTTTTATTTTTATTGTAGAGGAAGGTCAGGTAAAACTAATAATATATTATAATTAAATAATATAATATATTGCACGTAAAATTTATAAATTTTTTCAAAATTTTCAAGATTTTGTTTTTTTATGCTTCTAAATAAAAACAAAAGAATTATATTAAAAGACACAAATGGTATTTATAGTTTATAAACAAGAAGGGAAATTCAAATTCTTGTTTATTATAATTAATACCAATCATACAGGTTTGTATTACTATATCTACATGCAAATAAAAAAATTACAAGATAGATAGATATTTTATACTAGCTCTCTTTATTGACTTATTTAATTTTTTCACATGTAATAACACATGTCGATTTATATAAAAAAGCAATATGTTTACAAAAATTTCTAAAATTTAACTGCAACAAATTATCCTTTTTGTTTTTTTTTTTTTTATAAAATTATCTTAAATTTAAAATTGTACTAATTATTTTTGCATTTAAATACACATATATATAACATAAATTCATAAAATAAAAAATATTCATTAAATCGAACTGCAATATTCATACATATAAACTTTTGTACGATAGAAATTTCAAATATTTGAAATAAACGTTTAACTATGTAATTAATAGCTGTTTTTCTTTGGTCACAATTATCTGATAATTCTCAGTTTAACATCTCACTTAGATCATTGATCTTATTTTTTTATTAACTGAGCAAACAAACTGAAAGAAATGGACTGATACTTTTATTCTCAGTTGATTGTCATTTTAAAAAGAAATAATTAAAAAAAATTTTATTTTTAAAAATTAATTTTTACAAATTATTTATTACAAATAAACTATATCCAAAAATTTACGTAATAAAAGTATGAACACGAAGATTGTCAAAATTGTGTCTTTTTTTTAATTCTCAGTTCCTCACATCAATTGAGCAAAAATATTTTTCTTCAGTTGGATTATATAAATCTCACTTCGTTGTTGCTGCCACCTATAACAAAATAAAAAAAACACCGACCAAAGAAACGCATTGCTCAATTGAGAACTGAAAATTATCAGATAATTGTAACCAAAGAAAAACAGCTAATATTGAATACACTAACAACTTAAGTGTTATATTGTTTCATTCCCGATATTCCCTCTCGATTATAGATACTAACCACGATTTTCTCGATTGGTGAATTTCGAGAGATACAGAAACGCAAAAATTTTTTGGATCGAGAATTACCAGTCGAGAAGCTGTGACGTCACTTTCAGTCGAGAACTTCTCGACTGAGATACAGAAACGAAGCACTGAAAAATCGTTGTCGTTTTTCGTTGTCGATTTGGAAGCCGAATTGTGGTTATGCTTTATGCTTTATGCTTTTATTTGTATGCAGTAGTCGTTGAAACGAAACGAATAAAATGTAAAATGCATCGTATCGAATGAATATGACATAAAGTGTTAAAATATTTCCGGCCGGAATCCAGGATTTATATTGGGAACTAGCTGACCCGGCGAACTTCTTTCCGCCGAAAAAAAGAAATTCCTAAAAGACTTGAAATAAAGTTACAATAAAATAATACGACTGCATATATTCATCATATTAATTTTTTATTATTAATTATGTAATTTATTATTTGTTCTTCTTTTTGTACAATTCTCATGGTAAATAAATACTATTCCTAAAATTATTCTATCTCATACTTATATTTTATTTTAATGCCTTATAATGTACAATATTCTTAGTTTTTCCTTTCGGAGAAAAAACATATAGCGCCGATGGTTTGCCGACTCTTGAGCATGCAACGTACAACTGCCATTGTGAAAAACATTGAAATTCAAGGTTTATTCCACACACTTCTAACGATTGGCAAAATTTAATTTAAACATTACATTAAATCGTTGTCGATTTTTACGAAGGAGGCTATGATTAAAAAAATTTTTCATTTTGACGCCAAACGCCGTGAAATGTCAATTTATAATTTCTTTTATTATTTAATATAATATAATATTTTATTTAATTTTTATTATTTAATTGGTCGATTTTTTTTGTATATAAACCTTGCCTTGGCGATAACGAACACAATAAAAAAAGAATTATCCAATTTGGTGCCGGCGTTCGGAAGTTATGAGCGTACATACATTTCGCAGATTCATTTTTATATATATACGCGTTGCTACGCCACCAACTAAAAAATTCATTTTTCTTTACATTAATCTTGATCTTACGAAGATTACTAAGTTTACGACGTGAAATGAATCCCCTTATTGTCTGTTTAATGTGAGCCTGACATGAATTTCATAATTTACATAAATTCTTATTTCATCCACAACTCGAAACGTCATCATTCATTCGCTGTAATATAAACTTTGACACTTGCAAGGCTAACTAAAATAAAACTTAAAAAAAATCGACTATATTTTTCCGTGTATGATAACATGATATTCGAAAACGAAACGTTTCGTATCTTTTTGTTAAAAACGCGATCATGATATTCGAAACGTTCAAATTCAAACGATTTTCATCGTCTACTCAGTCGATAGCATTTTGTTCATCGTTTACATATATTTTGAACGTTTTGTTATTGTTTGCATAGTTCTTTTTTTATTAAACTAAATTGATTAAATATTTTTAAATAATGTCAAAATTAAATGTTTTAAAAAAACCACATAGCACAAAATATTTTAATATATGTAATTCCAGTCAACTTGAAAAATTCGTTTGTGTAAAAATTTTATATGGCACCACTAAACGTTCGAAACGATGAAGTTACATGCGCATATGCATTGCACACGCTAGATGGTTGGTATGGTTTTGTGATAAGTGAAAATTAGTGTGTATAATAGTATATGCAGGTGTATGTGTATGTGTATGTACACCATGTTTATTATGTACACCATGCGCGTATGTAGATAGAATCGTGGTAAGTAAAGTGCATTATGTATATTGTGTGGTGAGCGGAGTTATCGTGATTGCGATAGCTCCACTCGAATAAAAATTTGAATTAAGGCGTAGTCACGATAAGCCCGTTCCGTCCCGTTACGTCCCGCTCTGTTCCGACACTTTTCTAAACATACCTTTTATAATAAAACTTAACTGTCTATAGTAAAGTTGAAAGCCAATTTTGAAAATTTATATGGAAACAGGTTATGTTGTCCGTGAAATTTGTTCAACTCCGACGTTCCGCACCGTTCCGTTCCGTAAATCATAACAGCTTTTCGATCAATCCATATATAAATAACATGGAAATGTCAAATATTCAACTTTTTTCTTTTTACGGAACGGAACAGAACGGGCTTATTGTAACTACGCTCTTACACTACTTGTCATATCTTTTGTTTTTATTTATCTATGTTAATACGCTGATACTACTACTAACTTATATTATGACTGGTAGTAAAATCACAACTAATGCACATGTGAACATACAATTAAGACTAATCATGTGACATGGCCTTAAATGTTATTTTGATAGTTTTGGGATATTTGTTCTGTATATAAAAATGAATCTGCGAAATGTATGTACGCGCATAACTTCCGAACGCCAGCACCAAATTGGATAATTCTTTTTTTATTGTGATCGTTATCGCCACGGCAAGGTTTGTATACAAAAAAAAAAAAACATTTGTATGGAAAATAGAAAAGGGCTGTTTTTAGGGTTTTCTCGGCAATTATTCGATTTTTTCTCGCCTTTTAAACCTTCCCTATACCTCCACGAACATTTCAAGACTAAGATAAGATAAATCCGTTCATCCGTTCTCGAGTTTTAGCGAGACTAACGAACAGCAATTCATTTTTATATATATAGATTTTTTGAAGTATTCGGTTTTTCCTCGTTTTAACTATTTCTTCAGGAAGGAAAGTTTAATGGGAATAGATTAGATTACGTGGACCTATTCTGTATCTCCACATCCATATAAAGTAATAATGTAATATATAAAATAAAGTGCATTTGAATTTTGGATAATATTGTATGTGTGTGTATCGCATTCATAATAGTAAATTAAATTTATGTGCCGAACTGCCGATCCCGAGGCCTTTGTTCTTTCTATATAATGTAGTTTGGTTGCAACAATTACAATATATAATTTTTTTGTTTAGTTTAAAAGAAGTATTTGTTTTAAATTTAATCAGATAATAAAAAGGGAAAAATAATTTTAAACTGAAAATTCTTAGAATATCAAACCAATTTTTTGTGTAAAATTAAATGTTATCTACATATATATAAATATAATATGTAAAAATGGCTCAAACCAAAAGTGTGGATGGTACAACTTCAGCTCATGAAGAGGTCAGTTTTTCACAAGTTTTTTTTACTAGCTAGCTACACAAACATAATTTGTATTATTTATAATTCATAATATTTTAATAATTATTTATTAGGATATTCTTGACGATTATAAGCCAAGACCGTATCAAGATCAGATATTAGATATTGCATTAAGAGAAAATGTCATTGTGTATCTTCCGACCGGAGCTGGGAAAACCTACATAGCTATGATGGCTATACGTCGTATGAGTTCTGATTTAAGAGGGTAATATAATTAAAGGGATACTATGGTTATTTGAAAAAAAAAATGATTTGATTTCTTATAAAACAGCCCAAAATAAGCTGAAAAAAATAAATAACATCGATATCTCGCTTCTTTTTCGAGATATGTATTTAAGCTTGAAGTTTTTAGTTCTGAATTTACAAATTCTGTCCTCTTTATTTTTTTTTTTATTTTTTCCTTTTACATTTCATTTTTAAATAAATAAGCAGAAAATTTTTCATTTTTTTTTTTTTTTTTTGCATTTACAAATTCAATATTTGACATTGTTTTATATAACTGAAAAATACAATTTCTTCAATATCTCGAAAACGAAGAGAAATGTAGCCGTGCCAAAATTAAATATTATTTTAACATTGAGTATCTTCAAAAAGGTCATTTTTTTGCAATAACAAAAGGCAGTCAGTTCAGTTGTTTGAATTATTTGGAAAATATGTTTTCAAAGATATTTCAAAGATGTACAACATTATTGCATCATGAAATTCTGTAATTTGTTTTAAGTGTTTGTTTAACATTTATGCATCAAATGCAACAATGATGTATTATTGAAGGCTAAACTACTGTAATGCTGGATCACAAGAGCAATGATGCGTTTTTTAAAATGTCCATATCTATCTTTGTAGTTTGATTATGAAACCAAAAAAATTTTTTTCTTTTAGATATTTGTTTTTAATATTATATAATTGATTTTCTTTTAGTTCTTTCAAAAATGGTGCTAAAAGATCTGTTTTCCTTTGTAATACAGTTGCTTTAGCTAAACAGCAATATGATGTGTTAAAGAAATTTACAAATTTAAAAGTTTCTTTATATACTGGTGATTTGAATGTAGATAATTGGAAAAATGATAAATGGGAATTCGAATTTGAAAGCAATCAGGTATTTATTTTGAATTATAAGTAAAACTAATTTAAATTATATAATATAGAAACTTTTCTATATCTAAATTTAGGTAATTGTTGCGACTGTTCAAATTATCGTTGATGTTGTTCGACATGGATATATAAAAATACCAAATTTCAATTTAATCATATTTGATGAATGTCATCATGCTAAGGGTGAACATCCAATGTTTCAGCTAATGGGTCTTTTTAAAAAATACCCAGAAAATCAATTACCGAGAGTTATAGGACTAACTGGATTATTAATAAATCCATCAACAAGATTTAAAATTGTAGAAGATTTGAATAATTTAGAGGCAACTTATCGTGGTAAAATCGTAACTGTTGAAAATTTTGATGAATTTCAAAATGTTTTAATGTAAATAATAATTATTATATATTATATGAAATAATTAATTTTGAATTTATACTTATTTGGAATTCATGATTAATTTTTCTATTATTACAGATATTCAACGAAACCAGTAGAAATCGTATTAACGTATCAAGAATATTGCGAACCATTAAATTTACAATCCAAAGTTGAAATGCTCATAAATAAATGCATAAATTTGATTGATAATTGGTGTATTGACAAGTGTCGAATGAAATTAACAAAATCTTTAGAGATGGAACGTGCACCAAATCCAATTAAATCACTAATAAATTTACTAAAAGATTTTGTATATCAAATGAAGGATATGGGAATATATGCAGCATCAATTGCAATATCGACAGTTTTAATTGAATTGGAATTAAAAAAAAGAGCTGCAGACACAATTAAATTTAGAAATTTATTACGTATTTGTATTTCATACGCAGAAAACATTCGTCATTTTTTAATTAAGACAATGTATGATACTGGTGATGATGATGATGATGATGATCAAAATGAAGAAAATATCATCATGTTACATTCAACACATAAGCTAAAACAACTTTTATTACATTTAAAATTAACATTCAGAGGAAAAAATTTAGACGACATGAAATGTTTGATATTTGCACAAAGACGACATACTGCAAAATGTCTTTATCATTTGATTAAAAAATGGGCTAAACATAATTCACAAATAAACATTGTACCAGAATTTATGGTTGGTCATAATGCAGGAGTGCCTGAAAGCGTAGAAACTGTATTAGATGCGAAATGGAATAAAAATGTAAGTAAAAAGTACAAAAAATAAAAAAAAAAAGTTGATAACATTTTAATAATATAAAACATTTTTTATGAGCAGGTATTGCGAGCATTCAAAAGCAATGAAAGTAATTTGATTGTATGTTCTAGCGTTTTGGAAGAAGGAATTGATATACAGTCGTGCAATCATGTTATAATATTTGATAAAATTCTATCATTTCGGTCTTATATACAGAGTAAAGGTCGTGCACGTCAAAATGATAGTAAATATGTGATAATGGTTGCAGCAAATGAAAAAGCAAAAGTTTTATTAAAGATCAATGAATATAAAGAGATTGATAAGACTTTGAAAGAATTCTTAATTGGAAAAACAATAGACCGTAAATCCCCATTGAAGGAAGATATCGATAAGCAATTTGAAACAGATATAGAACCATTTTATACTCCGACAAATGCTTGTTTAGAAGCTGCATCAGCTATACAATTATTACATCGATATTGTATGACGTTACCAAGAGATTTATTCACAGTGCCGTCAGTTGATTGGAAAAAACATAAAAAAAATGGTGCTATATATGTTAGTATATTTTTACCATTGCAGTCACGTATTAAAAATGAAATTTGGGTAAGTATAACAATATTTGGATGTTCATTTATCAAAATATTGAAAATACTTATTCCTAATGGTTTTTTTTTTCTTTTTTATAATTAGAGCGATCCACAAAAGACTGTAAAACTTGCTAAGCAGTCAGCAGCATTTAATGCTTGTAAACAACTGTATAAACTAGGTGAATTTGGTGATAATTTGCTACCAATTTCAAAAGTACATCGTGCAAAGTTGGTTGGCCCCATTTACTTTAAACATTGGGATGATTTCAAAGATGGTATAACAAAAGAAAAAAATTTATATATATTTCCTAATTTATGAAATTTGCTAAAAAATTATTATACATTTTTAGATAATCCAAAAGAAGCAGGTACAAAACAGAATAAGAGATTGTATAATGTTGAACATCCACATCAGTTATATTCATCAACTCCATTAGAAAATTCTGAATGTTATTTGTATACAATAAGCTTATCACCGCAATTCGAATGCAACGATGACAATGAACATTTAATTAATTTATTCTCGCAACCAAATACCTATGGCATTTTAACAATGAAAAAACTACCAAAAATAGCTGAAATTCCATTATTTATGAATTACGGTCAAGTACATGCAAACATTTCTTATAATCCGATTCCAATTAAAGATTTATCCCATGACGATATTACATATCTACGTAAATTCCATGTTATGATATTTCGTGATTTATTACAAATCTGGAAAAATTTTTTGGCTTATGATTATCGTAACGAAGAAAATTCATTTTTAATTGTACCAACATTGAACGGTAGAAAAATAGATTGGGATTTAGTAAAAAAATTTCAAGAATTATCAAAAATTATTGAACCGACAGAAATACAACGTGAAAATATGAATTTTAATAAAACCGAAGATTATATTGGTAATATTATATGTCCATGGTATAGCGTGGATACTGATATACGTTATGTTGTTACAAAAGTACGCAGTGATTTAACACCTTTCAGTCCATTTCCAAGCATGTCATATAAAAATTTTGCTGATTACATTTTTGATAAATATAAAAAACGTGTATTAAAATCGGATCAATTTCTTTTGGAAGTAAAACCAATTACAACACGATTAAATTTCCTTCATTATCATGATGAAGGTGGTAAAAAGAAAAAGAGCCTAGATATATTATTAATACCGGAATTAAGTCATAACTTTTTATTTCCTGGTGACATGTATTTAAAAGCAAAATTTCTACCATCAATTCTACATCGTCTACATTACATGTTACATGCAGAAAATCTACGTGAAAATATCAATAAACATTTGGGATTAAATTTTCCGGATTACACACCTAATCCATTAATAATTGATACAAGTTTAAGACGAATTCAAAATCAAAAGAATATTGAGAAAACTACTCGATCAGTTGTTTCAACGGTTGATCGTAGTAATCGAAAATCTTCAGTTATGGTTAAGACAGACTCAATGACAGAGAATTCACAATATATGTGGAAGGAATATGAAGAACCAACAGACTTAACAAGGTGCGTATGTTCCATATACTATACATTAAAATAATTTTTTTTTTTTTGTTTTTTTTTTTTTTTTTTTTAGAATGATTGATAATGTATTTAAAATTGAGCTTGATTATTATTATCAATTTGTTACAAACAAATTAAACAAATTATCGATTTCAACACCTGATGAAATATTGCCGGTGATTAATACAGTTGAAATAAATAAAAAATTTGCTATTTGTGATGTACCTCTCGATGCGAAATCACGTATTAATATCATTGATATCAATGAACCGCTACGAAGTGCTGAACAATGGGAATTTTTAAGTGCTATCACATCAGCATCAAGCGGAGATGTTTTTGATATGGAACGTATCGAATTATTGGGTGATTCATTCTTAAAATTTAGTATTTCATTGTATTTACTACATAAACATCCACAATGGAATGAAGGTTATTTAACAATTGTTAAAGGGCAATTTGTTAGTAATCGGAATTTATTATATTGTGCAGTTAAAAGAAAATTGCCAGGCATATTGTGTGTATCATCTTTTAATCCTCGTAACGATTGGCTACCACCATTAGTTTGTGTACCAATACAAATACTGGAAAAGTTTACTCTTAACAATATTTCACCGAGTGTTTTATGGGATTTATACCTAAATGATGAGGAGATAACATCAGGAAGATGTGATGAAGAAAAAATGTTAAATTTTGTATCAAATATCGTTGAAAACGAAATTGAATGCGATCTAAATTTGTATGTAAATAAACAAGTTGTTTCTGATAAAACAGTTGCCGATAGTGTAGAAGCAATACTTGGCGTTTGTGTCAAAAACTACGGTATAAAGAGAACATTTTCAGTTTTGGAATTATTTGGAATATGCCCGGATGGTGATAATTTGTCAAACTTACTAAATTTAGATTTAGGTAATCCAAGAATTGCAGGAAATACATCAAATGCAGAAATTGATGCATTTCTTATTAATTATGAACAACTTGAAGAAAAACTGGGGTGAGTACATGCAATATAATTCGCATTAAATTTATTATATTTTTAATTAAGTAAATTTATTTATTTTTTAAAGATATAAATTTAATGATCGTGCTTATATGCTTCAAGCACTAACACATCCTTCATTTCTCACAAATCGTTTAACTGGCTGTTATCAACAATTGGAATTTATTGGTGATGCAATATTGGATTTTTTAATTTCATGTTATATATATGAACGTTGCACTGATATGGATCCAGGACAATTAACTGATTTACGTTCATCTCTTGTGAATAATATCACATTAGCATGTATTGTTGTACGAAATAATTTTCATTTATTTATGTTGCAACAGAGTGCTACTCTTTCACAGTCAATTGAACATTTTGTAAACTTTCAAGAAACACAAAACATGAATATTACTGATCAAGTACGTGTATTAATTGAAGAGGATGAAAATAATCCAGATGCAGTGGCAGATTATGTAGATGTGCCTAAGGCTTTAGGTGATATATTTGAATCATTAGTGGGAGCTGTATTTCTTGATAGTAAAAATAATCTGAAAAGAACATGGCAAGTTGTTTATAATTTGATGAAAAATGAAATAAATCAATTTATGAGAAATGTACCAATAAATACTGTTCGACAATTATATGAATATCATGGAGCTAATCCGCAGTTCAGTGAAGCAATTGATCTTGAAGATTTTGTAATGGTAACATGTAAATTTAATTGTCGTGAAAAAATATGTGAAACAAATGGTTTTGCAAAAAACAAAGAACAAGCAAAAATAGCAGCAGCAAAACTTGCATTACAAATTTTATTGAAAGCATAAATTTGATATTATAGGTAATGCCTAGTACGCTGTTCGAACGGGATTCTATTTTAAATACAAAAGTAAATGCATAAAAAATAAACGGAATTCCGTGAACAGAATTTTATCGTCTGGTTTTTGTTTCGCAGTACGCATTTCGAAAGGAAAACAAGTGGTAAAATATTATTTTTTCTAGAATTCACTAGTTGGCTATGATTGTGAGTGGAGACTTTTTTTTGTATCTTCAAAACGGAATGGTCGAGCTATTTTTTCCGTGAGCAGATGCGGTAAATTTGACGTTTAATACCTAGGTAATATGCCTAAAATTAAAAAAAATTTCTCTTTTTCATTTTGTTTTACTCAAATGTGTTGCTTCTCTTTAATCACGTTATTATTTGATGTCTCCGGTATTATTTCTACACTATTCTACAGCAATTTTTTTCGTGTAGAAATAAATGATAAAAATGCGAAAAGAAATTCCCGTTCGAACAGCGTACTAGGGAGGCATAATAATATTAAAAATAAATGATTTTAAAATTATTGATAAAATAATGTTAATTAATTCGTTGAGTTACGTAATCAAAAACATTTTTTTAAATAAACTGATTAGTTTTAATAAAATTTAAAAATTGTTTAAAATTTCATTTAAAAATTTTTTATTATTTATGAAAATTTGGGTAAATAATGGTTAGTTCACTAATTTCTGAATAAGTGTCAGTTTTCTGAGAAAAAGAGCTTAGAAAAAAAAATGCTACTTGTTATTAAGTATATTGGATCATTTCGTTCTAAAAAAAATACATCAGCCTTTTGCTTTTCTTGTATATAATTTTTATTATTTATTTATTTCTTCATTTATTATTATTTAATTTACAACCTACCTATTATTATAATTTCTACACTTTAATATTTATTTCATAATTTCTACACTTTAATATTTATTTCATAATTTCTACTCAAAAATAGCATGTTTGCTGATACGATACCAATTTATTGAATTTATTTCTCTACTAACAGTAAATATGGTTCGTAATTCATATTAAATCAATCGCACACGATAGAAATAAATCTCGAATTCGAAATTAAATTACATTAATGAAAATTCGAGTCCGATTTGGACCGTGCTGCTACAGAAAATTGTAAATATGTATATATGACATCAAACAGGAAAGGAAAAATTCATAAAATACGACTTAGACATAAATGAATTAAGAATTTTAATAAGATTACAATGGATAAAATTAAAAAAAAATCGTTTCTTTTATTAATTTTTATTTAGTTTGTTTTGATATTACAATTTTTGTAGTTAAAAATCAATTTTTTCATTTTTTTTTTACAAGAAATGTGTTCTTGGTTTTCTGTAGGAGAATAATTTTCTATTACCCTTATGATGTACTCTTTGACATAATGGGAAACGAATTTTTGAATCGTGGAACTGCTTAATGTGTGGTCTTTTGGTTTTACTTGCTTTCACGGATTCAACTTTAATAATTTGAATTGAATGAGCTCTGGCACGATGTCTTGCCCCCATATCACGGTAACATTGTGTTACGGCACCACCAACAGTTAAATCACGATATTCACGATACATATTATGTGTACCTGATCGTGAATCATATCGCAACCATATTCCAAAATTCTTAATTTTAATTGGAGTTGTCTCGTAAACTTGTTTTAAGGAAACAATCTCACCGGTGGTCTTTTTAAATTTCTTCAATTGCCTTAAAAAATACCAAAATCGTGATTTTGCAACAATGCTGTCGGGAGCAAATATCCTCATCTTATATAGAGGAGTTTGTGGCTCCTTTTCGGTTGGCAATTTTCGTCCAATAACTTCGTATTCTTTCAACTAAAACAAATGAAAGAAAAGAGCAAAATTATTTACAATTTTTTAATCATTTTTTGATAATAATATAACTTATATTATGAAGTTATTTTTAAAATATACATTTCGAGGTTATGTTATGAGATAATCTCAATTTGAATATGAAGTTCCATAAAAACCAAATATCGAAATTTATCTTAAGTAATACTGATTGATCAACATTTATTAGTGTTAAGAATTATTAATAACATTTTTAAACAAAATTCTAAAAGTTAATAAAAATTTCACTACATATTTGATAGTTGCCACATGTCCTAGGCCTGTAGTGCAATTAATTCAATTTTATTCATTTTATTGGATTTTTGCAGTTTTATAAATACTTCCACTTTTTAGATTTACGTATATTTTACTTAAATAACTTATATGGAGTCATGTTTTTGATAATTTTCTGCAAAAAAATTGAAAAATAAATTTACCTGTCCTTTTGCCTTCATTTTAGTTGCGTTTAAAAACTTGAAAAGAACGTGAAATGTGAAATTGAAGAGGAAGGATAGAAGAAGCAAAAAAGAAAGAAATGTGAATAAAAAAACAAAAGTACTGACAAGACAAGCAATTAAAATTAGATAGAAATAGATACACACCATTATATACTTACACATAAAACATCTAGTTCTAGACTAGAGGTGGGCGATAGCGAATGATTTCAACAATCGATAGTTTGATAGTGAATGAATTCAACTATCGATAGTATCGAATGCGATAGTTTTTACTATCGAATAATTCGATAGTTTTAGCCTTTGTTATAAAATAATAATGACATATACCAAGGCTAATAGAATATATAAGGTTAGCTGTAGCCGTATATAGGAAAACTTTTTGCTTTTTTTACAATCAGATTTTCAACCGATTCTGACGTCATATTGTAAGAAATGTTAAATTGTTATTGTTGTTTTTTAAAACACGAATGTATTTTAGAATTAGAGCACTAAATCTATATTTTATCAACTATTAAAAATAACTTAATTTGTTTTGTTTAGTAATCTTTAGTAATTTTTTAACTTTTAATTCATCTTTTTAACATCGAAATTTCGACTAACATAATACGGTCTTATGAATGCTTCAAGAAATCTTACATTGTGACGTCACAACTTAATTTGTAGGTTATTAGTATCGCTACAGCTAACCTATATATTTTATTAGCCTTGGACATATACCATCGTCACCGTCCCATTTCCCATTCCAATCGGCACGAAAATGGAACTATGTTATATGTTTATCACTTAATACGACATCCCTGGCCCTGCCCTTTTATTCTAAATCTGAAATGCCATTTGTCATTTTTGTTTTGATATAAAATTTAATTAAGAAAGACTTTTCTGCTTAAATTTTTAAATCAGTGTGGAATTCCGAAGAGTTTTGTTTTATTTTAACTTGAACTGGCTAAAATTAGAAGAACTATTTTTAATAATTTATTTCCGTTCTTTAAAAGTATGATACAATTTTGAAAAAAGTATAAATTTCCAACCATTTACAGATTTTTCAGTTTTGTTTATTTCAATGATATTAGTAGGTTATAATTTCAGCATTACATTGCTGTAATAGTTAAATTAAAAAATGTCAAATCCAGCAAATAAAATGTATGAAGAATGAAGAAAGAAGCTGATATTACACCGAACTGGCAAACTGTCAGAAATTTGCTCATTTTCATGTCAGATATGTGTAATCACCATGACCGATGTAGACAAACGTCTGCCCTCGAAATCTGACACTCAAAGATTGCCATACGTCTTCCACACGTGTTACCTGCAATTTTTTTCATTTGAGAACTTTCAAAACTCATCTACGAAACTGCCAAGTGAATATTTTTAGATTCAGCAGATGGAATCTGACAAAAACTCTGCCACTTCCGTAATCAGTAAGACAAATACATATATGCCAGCAAAATAGTTATTCGAATGTTTTGAAAATATCGAATGTTTCGATAGTTTAATGTTTTAGTATTCGAATAAATGAAAATCATTCAACTATCGAATAATTCGATAGTTTTTATTCGCTATCGCCCACCTCTATTCTAGACAGTGATGGGACCCTAGAAGGAAAAAAATGTAGTAGTTTGCCCCCAAAAAATGTAGTAGATTGAACCAAAATGTAGTAGATTCGGAGAATTATATGTTTATAAATATGGTATATGGTTAATATAATCGTTAGACTGATTCGCTTTTAAGTTTTGAGCAGCATTCCTTCGCTTAATTATAATGGAGAAATTTTCATAAAAAAATTATCAATATTTTTACTGAACTTTTATTTTAATTAACAAATTTCTTGAAAAACAGTATAAAAAGAAATGCAATGTTTTATTTATAACTATCATTATGCTAAATAAAATTTAAGATAATTTCAATGTATCAAATTTATTATTATTTTTATCGACATATAAAAAAATAAACAAACAAATAACAAAATTTCTCAAAAAATTATAAAGAAAGAAAAAGGAATAAAGTGTTTTAGGAATCAGTACTGCAACTCGTCAATTTTTTTCCGTATCCAAATGGAGACTAAAATAGTATCTAGCTATTGATTAGTATAAACCATTGGCTATTGGCTTTGGCTTTATATTCTTTGGTCAGTACACCATGCCTCATGTCTGCAGTGTATTGAAAGTGAGTACACTGTGTTACAAAAATTTTGGTTCATGTAATGTAATGTAATATTAGTTCCCAAAACTTAAATTTCAAATATGTAGTAGATTCTGAATAGTACGTAGTAGGTTTTTCGGACTACTCAGATGTAGTAGATCTACTACAATTGTAGTAAAGGTCCCATCACTGGTTCTAGACACTGATTTCTTTAATATATCTATCTCATTCTTACAAATTTAGAAAAATTGAAATTGATGTCTCAGTCTCAACTCAACTCTCAACCTTTGAATTCGGAGTTCCGTTTTTGACAATGACATGTTCATGTTTTATTTTGACAGCTTTGATGTAATTCTAAATATACCAAAACATTGGTGCTTATTATGATTTTCGTAAAATTATCGAATATCTGTCAAATTCAAATTTCGGTATAGTTTTCGATTTTTTTCGAAGCCTTCGATTTTATCGAACAGCTTATTCGATCACATTTTTACTGACGAATTGTCATATTTACGTATAACAATTAACAACAGTGAACAAAAAACATTTAGAAAAATGGATAGTTCAAAAAAATGTAAGTATATGTATAAAGCTTTCTTTGTTTTTTTTATAAAATGTATATATGTACAAAACTCAAAATTTATAAAATTTCATTTTATTATACAAGCAAGCCAAGTAAATTTAAAAAATTTAAAAAAGATATCACTTAATCAAGAAAATATTCACAATAATTCAAAATAATGACATCTGACATTTTCAGTCGTTCAATCGAATTACATAATACCAAAATTAAATTTAATCGAATCGAAGAAGATTCTTCGATCAACCATCGAATCGAAAACCATAATAAGCACCATTTTTTTCGGTACAATATTCTCGAATTTTCAAGAATTATATTTTAGTATGTAATTTCAAATTCTATAAAATTGTATAATATATGTTGTTGGTGAAATATGTACATAAATAAATGTGAAACGTTACCAGCCGTGATTTATAATTTGTACATTTTTGAAAAATATTTTATGTCATTTATTTTATTTCTGGTACATTAATATTGTAATGTAATGAGGTATGCAGGGTGCAGGTATGGTGAAAAACTAAGTGCAGTGCAATGACATGGCATGTCATTCTTTTTCTTCGCATTCGCTATTCGCATTGTTTTAGCCGTTTTAGCATTGTCAGGTCAGATGAGATTTGAGATGTCATTGGTCATTCCGTTATTCTGTATCTGTAATCTGTATACTGTATCTGCTCTACTCTCTACATTAATTCGATCAAATTTTAGAAAAGAAGAAATTAAAATAAAATTTTTAAAAATTAAAATAGAAAAGTACAGTGCACTCCACATTATTAAGATTTTTTCTTATGAAATTTTAATCAAAAAGTCTTTAATTTAATATTAGTCTGGAAAGTATATTTTTTAATAAAATTTTCTAAAGAATTTCTGAGAAAAACTTAGATTCTAGAACTACATAGAAAGAATTTCTGCTTATCCACTGTAAAACCGAAAACTCGAATTGAATCGATTATAAAAAAAATTGCATATTTTACAAACTAGGTACATATATATGTGCATGTAATATATAATATAAATTATATATTGTTGTTTAGTAATTAACGATCTTGCATTTTATTTAAATTATTTAAAGGTAAAAGAAAACTAAAAAGAATTCATTAGCAAGAGAAATGGCTAAATGGGGTGAAGGTGATCCAAGATGGATTGTAGAAGAACGTCCAGATGCTACGAATGTTAATAATTGGCATTGGACTGAAAAGAACGCTACACCATGGTCAAAGGATAGAATTAAGCAGCTTTTCAATGACTTTAAAATCGGTAAAAATTTATAAAATTATTGAATGGACTGTATGCACATTTAAATGTTTGAAACATAAATAACCTCTTAAAATATTCGTTATAATTTTATTGTGTAAAAAAAATATTTGGAAATTTATCATTTACTTTTATGAATTTTTTTACATAATTTTAGTCGAAAATGACATCGAATGTTCAATAACCGAAATAGATAAAATCGAAGGTGAAGCATCTGCAAATAATCGTAAGGGAAAATTAATATTTTTCTATGAATGGAATATTGTACTTAAGTGGTCTGGTAAATTACCTGGTGTACCAGAAGCTAACAATGGCAAAGCAACAATTCCAAATTTATCCGAAGAAAATGATTTAGATGATATTGAAATAACAATAACTGTTGATGAATCAAATACGAATTCAGAAAAGCTTAAAGATTTCATGTATAATATTGGTCGTGACAAAATACGAAAACAATTAGGTACCTATATAAAGGAACTTAAAGAAGAATATTCAAAAGGTTTAATTTTACCAAAAAAAAGTGAAATTGATGGTGGACAACATTCAAATATAAAGCCAGATGGTGTATCGACGATAGCATCTGGTTTTAATAAAAATCTTAATTCTAATATTGATCAAATGGCGTCATCTGATAATCAACAACAATTAGGTCATAAATTAGATGTTAAAACGCTTAAATTCAAAGTTGATTTTCAGTGCCGATCAAATGAATTATACGATGCTTTAACCAAGGCAGAAATGGTGACAGCATTTACTCATGGTCCGGTTAAAATGGATGTAACGAAAGGCGGAGAGTAAGTTTGTAATATTTTAAAAAAATATAAATACATATAATATGTATATTTATTATTTATAGATTTGTACTTTTCGGTGGAAATGTTCATGGAAAATTCGGAGAATTAGTTCCAAATAAAAAGATAACACAAACTTGGAGGCTTAAGCAATGGCCAGCTGGACATTATTCAAATGTGACAATTAACATTGAAGAGAAGGTAAATTTAAAATTGAAATGAAATACTTTTATTCACCAATTAGAATTGTAAATACAATATTGAATATCTCATTTGAATTTGAAAAAAGGATGATCATACCGAATTGTCATTAACACAAACTGGAGTTCCAGCACCAGAAGCGGAAAATACTAGAGTTAATTGGAATCGATATTATTGGAATAGTATTAAACGAACTTTCGGATTTGGATCATTTTTAGTGTAGAATGATTTTTGGCGGGGGGAGTGAATTTAAATTTATTTGATAATAGTCCAAACGCATTAAATTTGAAACGAAGAAAAAAAAACAGACAAATTTACATTCAAAGTTAATTTTTTATCCAATCACGTACCGTTCAAATAGTCAAAAAAGAAAATTCACATAAAAATGCTAAAAAATACATATAAACACTGAAGAAAACATAAAAATGTTGATTTAAGAAATAAAGAAAAATAATTGGGAAGAAATTAATATACATATTTTCTTTTTTGAATTAAAAATTATTTTTTACTGTGAATTTATTTATTTTTCAATATAAAAATTTTAATTGATTTATGATTCAATCATATAATTTTCTTTCTTTGTTTAGAGATATTTAGCTAATGAAAAAAATAAATCATTTATGAAGCTGCTTTTAAAACAAGAATGTTTTATTATGAAAAAAGAAATATAATTTCTTTTTACATTTTTGTAATATACCTAAATACTTTAATTTAAAATAAATTTAAAAACACATTTAATTTTTTCTTTTTAATTATTACTATTTTTAAATACATTGATTGATAATAATAGAATGTGTACGTTTTTCCTACTGTAAGTACAGTGGTAAGTAAAAATGAAAGTGGAAATCTTTTGATGTACTCCAACGATTAAATATTTAGGTATCTACTGTTATCATTTTATATTAATTTTATCTATAATGTATATGTACTAAGAAATTACCAACAATTTAGTGTTAAAAAATTGTGTATTTTATTATAGGTTAGTACCTATAAATTCTTATGTTTGGTCAACGTTTAATTTAACATTGATCAAAATATAAACAATTTAATATAAACATTTTTTAGCAGTGTACATATTTATTATATTTCATCGCTTATAATGTTTGTATATAAATACAAATATCTACATAATGTACATTCATATATACATATATATGACATGGAGAAATTTATTTTAGAATCAGAATCAGAACAGAACATCATAACCCTGGCATTAGATTTTGAAATGTGTTAGTCACTTGAAAATTTGAAGGAAAGAGGAATTGAAAAACAAAAAAAAAAAAAAAAAATTAATAAGAGAGACGAAAATTTAAGGTATGTATTTAGAATTTTCAATATATTACATATTATATCTACATACATACATAATTTGTGTATATAAATTTAGTATTTGTCATATACGTAAATGTGCGAATACCGCTGATACACTTTTTATTCTTTAGTATTGGGGCATTGGGGGAGTACTTTTCTATGTACACATTTTGTGTCGTTGATAATGAAGAGAAAAAGATTAAAACAAGAGAATAATTTGTAATTGTTGTATTGTGTATACGCTTAAAATCTTGGCGCATAATTTTTGTTTTGTACTTAAAAAGTGTCGTACAATAAACAATGATTCAAAATACAATACATACATATATCTTTTCAATTATCTTTAAAAAAAAATGTAGGTACATATTTTAAAATTATGAAGACTCAAAGATGAATCATGATTAGAAACAAAAGAACAAATAATAATGTTATATTTTGTATATTTTTATTCTTTGGACCGTTTAAAAATATGTGTTGAATTCTTACAAAATTATAGGTAAATTTGTAACTACATACATATAAAATTTTATTAATAATTTATTAAAGTCTGAATGGTAAATGTTATAAATAGTATCATAATAGTCATTTTTCATTTTTGGTTTTGATGTTTTCCTTTATATACATAAAAAATGTTTATCTGTCCTGTCCTGATATAACTGATATCCTGATGTTATTTTTTTTTAAAGCAGCAAATACTATAATTTCAAAATTCAATGTAAATAAGATTTACTAAAGCGTAAAATAATTTATTATTTTTAAATACATATTTTATTGTTATTAAATATTTTTTTGTTCTTGCAAAAATTTATGTACCTACTTCCTTTAAAATATTTTAACGCTTAAATGATTTCTTTTATGAGTGATAAAATGTATGTATATATGCATTTTACACATTAATATATGTTGCCTAGGTGAAATTGATATGAATTATGTGTATGTGTACTGTACATACATATTTTATATGAGCAAAATCTGTTTTATATATGTACATATATACGTATATACTGAATTCTGATGGTACATTAAGAAAAATACATTTACACATTATTATATTCCCACATACATACAGTTACAGCGTGTTCAAGAGAACATGGGGTAATAATATAGCGATATATTAGGTACGAAATATGGATACTCTAAATTTTATATGTATACATATGATGAATAAACAGCGAATTTGCAAAAGGAGGACATCCAAGATCTAACATCCAATCATACATATTAATACACATTTTATTGTTAAAATGTAACATGTGAATATATAAATATTTCTGTATATGTACGACTATACAAGAATGTATGTACAAACATATATGAGTATTAATATATATATATATATATATATATATATATATATATATATATATATATATATGTATATTTATGCATATGTGCTCCACTGATATATATTCAATTTTATCCACAAGAAAAGAAAGGATACAGGCTAAAGATTTTTGTTTTTGCTGATGATGATGATATAAAGAGTATGTATATGCATATAGTACGAAAAAAAAGTATTGTAGATACATACGTACATTTGTTGTACATTGTATTTGTAATATGTATGTACAATAATAATTTAAAAAAAAATCTCTTCATATATCCTGGTTAGCAAAGCTGCTGTTTTTTGATGATGTTCATGTTCAGTCCCGGACGAGATATTGTGGAGCAAACACACGTTCAAATCACACACAATTTCAAAAAAACAAAATTGAATTTTTTTTTTTATATACATTTATTTACATACACACTGTCTAATTCATACATGTACATAATATATTTAAATAATTTTTATATATCTAAATATTTTTTTTTTCTATTATTTAAATACAATCCATGGTGATAAAAGTGCTGTACATATTTAGAAAAATCTTAAATGATTCTTAACAATATTTTGGATTTGATACATCAATTTTTGGAATTTTTAAGTTTGAGACAAAAAAAAAAAATCAAAAAATTTTTCTAATGCAAAAAAATTTCAATACAGTGTGTGATGATTTATTTGCATACATAATTTGAGTGTTGAAACATTTTGTGTACCTTACCTTACCACCACTTTGCAACAATACAGAAGCTTTTATTTGACTTAGATAAAGTTCAATCAATTCATTTTTGTTTTTGGTTTTTTTATTGTATTAAGAAAAGGTGATTGAATCAAGGAATTCCTAGTTCGGGATAATTACATATTTGTATATGTATCTACACTCCTACTGTATAAATAATTTTCGTGTGTATGTGTATTAAAATAAACGGCATAAAGAATTATGTTAATCATTTTATAGTCATTATTATCATCCTTTTATCGTAATCAGTAGTATAGTTTTTCTTTTTTAATCATGAATGTATGTGAGAACGATAAAAGATTAAAAGGCAAAGTATGATAAGAAAAAAAAATAAATAAATTAAATAAAATATAATTTAGGACTAATAATAGAAGTCATTTTGTTATACGAAATACAAAACAATTTTTTCTAAAATTTTGTACAACTTGGTATGTATATCCTTTTTTTGTACAATTTTTTTTTTTTTTTTTGTTATTTAAACGATTCATAGGATATAGTAGTAGGCAGTAGGTAGTAGATGGTAGTAGGATATATATAGATAGTGCGAATGATAAGTGATGATTATGATGTAATGTAATGTAACAAAAAAAAAATTCCATATATGTAAAAAGGTACATGGTAGATCAGTAAGTGATTGTGTATATAAAAATTCTTAAACAATTTTCAAAAAAGAAAATAATAAAAAATTATGTGTATGTATGTGCGTAAAAAAGATATGTATATGCGTGCAATCGTGTAATATCGAAAAAAAAACAACGGAAAAAAATTGGATAACGAAAAATATATAGTTAATGAGATGGTAATGAGAAACATAAAGAAGTAATGAAATTTTGAATGAAGGAAAATTTTCAAAGTATAAATTTCGTTCGGTGTTTAAAGGTTTAAAGAACGGACAGTTACAAATAATTGAAAAAAAAAAAAATTCAATGAAAATTCACAATAAAAAAATGTCATCAATTAATTAAGAGTGAAAATTCATAAGTATAATAAAGAATGTATATATGAATTATCGTATTTTATCGTATCGTATCGTATCGTATCGTATCGTATCGTATCGTACTATACCACACAACACAGAAGAAACAGATAATAATAATAATAAATATTTTATTACGTAAATATAAAAAATAAAAATCGCATATCAATTAGGTATTCGTTGTTTGTTAGTCGTTAGTGAGAAGTAAATTTTACGTGTGTGTATGTATCATCATCATCAATTCATGCATATACGGATAAGATAAAATATTATATTATACAAATCAAATATATGTACATATGCATATGTACGTATGTGCTTATGTATACACACGTGAATTATACTCGTACATAGGTACGGTACATTAATGATAAAGGCAAAGTTACGCAAAATACTTTGATATGATGTAAAATGTAATTACATATGTATTTGTAATCTGGTCATTTACAATAAATGTACGTATATTTTATGAATAAAAATTAAAAAAATTAATATTTAATTTATTATTATTTTTTGTTTTGCTAATGATTTTTATTTGAAATTAAAAAACAATTTATGTTATGTATTTTTGTTTATTGAAAAAATATCATATCCTTTTTATATTTATATTATCTGTGCTTATACGTACATAAAAATACATATTCGTTTAGCTAAACAAAAAGTAAATTCTGACGTGTGTATTATCCGTTTTTTTATTAGTACATCTACATACCATACATACCCGTATTATAGCCGTATATGTACATATGTGAATGTACCGACCCAACTATTATTATGATTGTTTTTTTTTTTTTTTTTTTTTTGTAAATAAAATATGTATTCTCCTAAAAGAATTTTTTTGTTTTTTTTTTTGTTTTTGATTTTTGTAAAGAAGGAATCAAATGTGAATTTTGTACTTTTGTTCACTGATTTGATTTGTTCTCTTTTCTCTACTGCAATATTAGAAGAATTTGTACTTCTTTTGTTCATGTGCATTTAAGTACATATACATACATGTATATGATGTATGCATAGTAAATAATAATATCTTTAGTTGGTTAAAAAAAAATAAAAAAAAATTATAAAATAAAATGTATGTGCGTATGAGTATGTATATGTATAAACATTATATTATTATCTTCTGTACGTATAGATATTTTGAGTTTGCGTGTGCGTTTTGTAAAATGTATATATTTATGTACATACATATACATATATGCACATATGTATGTAGTAGTATAAAAATATAAAGTTAATATGATAATAAGAAACAAAAAAACTCAACATATACTTGTACCTACCTATATACCTACTTTTTATACATATTATACATATTTATACGTATTATATGTACATATATTGAGAATATAATAGAAAATATATGCTCTATATAGCTCTATACATAAATATGTATGTATATATATGTATACATATGATAAATTGATTAGGTATACATTTTACATGCATACATATAATATATTGTATGTATGTATATAATTATTGTCGGTACATATATCATATATTGAATCGGGGTATGTGTATGTGCAAATGTATTAGAAAAATAATTTACAGAAATAATAATAAAAAAAAACAAAATTATAAAAATGATTTTATTTTCAGTAGAATTAAAAATAAAAAGTTAAACCACCGTACATTTCATTATGCAAAACGTAAATACAAACGTACATTACATAAGTGCTATATATGTGTATATGTATAACGAATACCAAACCAAACATTATCTCTTTGTACCTATTTTTTTTTTTTTAACTTCATTTTTTTGTATATTTTCTTTAGGATTATGCATACAAAAAAAAATATTTTTACGTTCATCATTATTATATGTGTATGTGCATAAAAAGCAGTAGCAGCAGCAGTAGCAGCAGCAGTAGCAGCAGCAGTAGCAGCAGCAGTAGCAGCAGCAGTAGCAGCAGCAGTAGCAGCAGCAGTAGCAGCAGCAGTAGCAGCAGCAGTAGCAGCAGCAGTAGCAGCAGCAGTAGCAGCAGCAGCAGCATTTATAAGAAGAATATAGCGTATAAGCGAAGGATTTGATGATTTGAATATATTCTTGAATACCTTCTGTATATTATTGCATAGATACATATATACGAATATATATACATATATGTACATATATTTAATACAAAACAACAGTTCTTATTACTACAATACATGCATACATCTATGAACTTTATGAATGAGTACGGTACGATTATGATGAGGTGAGTACGCATTTAATACATTTTTATACATAATATATACATATATGTACATATATATTTTTATTTTTATTAATTGTATAACTTACACATATTTGTTTTCTTTTTTTTCAATATTTAATTAAAGTATCTATTCTCTCTATTATCTATCTAAGTATCTATCTAGTCTCTATTTAAATGTAAAAAAATAACTAAATACTTTTATATAAATACATACTCGATTAAACTTTCTATATTGTTTTTACCAAAAATTTCGTATATGTACTATTAAATTTTATGATTCCTGTTTAATTAATTTTTGTACACTATCTATGTTACATATATCTATTTTACTATGATAATGATATTCGAATAAAAGAATATATTCATTAGAGCAATTATTAAATAAATTCGACATGTAATTAAACATAATAAAAATATACACAGGCGTACAAAAAATTATAGAACAAGCATAATTTTTCGAAATAATGTAAAGAATTAATAATTATTTTTTAACAAAATATTTTAAATCAATTCATATATAACAGAACTACAACAAAAACTAAAAATATTTAATACTTATTCAAAACTTTATTAAAGAAAATCTAAAAAGAAAATATTATATGTATCAAAACTACGGTGATAAATCATCGAATATGGTACAAAAATTTAATCAAATTTATGTGAAAAAATTAATTTAATATTTTGTATAAATATGTGTTTTCGATTTGACAATTTCAAGTACTTGCGGTTGCGAGTACTAAAATGTGTCTAGGATAAATTGTTCAAACGAACGACACAAACATTTTTCGTAACTACTTGCATCTACTTCCAGATACTTGAAAAATTGTTCATGAGTAGCTGGCGAGTAGATTGTTTAGCACAGACATTTACCTTTTCTACTCTTAAGTGCTTGAAATTGCCAAATCGAAAACACCTAATGTTATGACAAACTTCACATGTATACAAACCTCCTTTGGTTGCTTGGCATTGATTGCACAGTTTTCTTTTAACAAAATTTTATAGAATTTTACTCCATTCTTCTTCAAATAATTTTTTTAATTTGGCAGTTTATTTATCCTAAAATCATTGTCATATTTCTTTTTCTAAAAATGATCAAAGATGTTCGATGGAATTTAATTCAGCTCTGTTTTAGAGCTCTGTTTGCATCACAATTATTATTTTCTTCCTTTTTATCTGGTGATAAATCACTAAAAATTGTATGTTTTTATTAGTATGATGTTTTTTAATAATAAAAAAATATGCTTATTCCATAATTTTTTCACGACTGAATATTTTATATACTGTTTATTTTATATATTTTATAAGTATATTTTTTTCAATATTTGCCACTTTACATTATTGCAATGAACTATGTAATACAAATGATGTCTGCATATTAATATAAAAGATAAAAAAGAGGAATTATCATAATTTTTTTTTTTAAATTACATATTTTCACAAGTTTTCTTTTATTATTACAAAAAAAAAAAGTAGAAGACACTATGTACTGCGACTCAAAAAACTATTTAAGATTTAGAGTAAAATGAAAACAAATGAGCATATTTCGGGAACCCTTGGACATACTCGTATTTGATTATAACATGCCGTATGCTTTTTTTTTTGACTTGTAGAGACAATCATTTTGATTTTGTACAAATTATTTAAATATAGTGATGTTCCGAAACAATTTAATACTTTAACACTAAGCGAAGTGATATGAATTTTAATAAAAATCAATTTAAAAAAGTGTAAATAGTATTTAAAATGAATTTTAAAAAAAAATTACATTGATATACTGTCAGAAAAGTAGCGTTAAAAATATAGCAGCACAAATTAAAAGTAATCTTTCTGTTAAAAAAAAAATGAAACATTTTACATAAAGGTCAAGAAAAAACTCAAAATTAATGTACAGGATATCAGTTTCAAGAATTTCATTCAGCAACGAATGAAGATGGTCAATTGGAAATTTCTATTGGTGAAAACAAGATTACAGATTATATGTAATAATTTAAAATTATAGTTATTAAAAGCTGAAATCAACAATAAAAACTAAAAAATATATGACAGCCAGAATGATCATTGAAATAGTCTCGTGTGTCACAGGGTTTTTGACAATGATCATTCACACGAATTGAGACTGGTAGAATGATTATTGATTTATTCTCTAGACACATACAGCTCGAAATCACCATAATTTTACGAAATCAACCTTTTGAAATCATATAGTGACACACTGCATTTTGTTGATTTTGAATGAATGAATTTTGAAGTTCTATACTTAATTGTGTATTAAAAAGAGCTTTTAGCTTTTTAAAAATGTAACCATTAAATACATAAGAATGTATAACCAGTATAACTATATGAACATATGATGTTAATGACAGCTGAAACTGGAAAATGAAGTTGGAAACTGGAAGTGTTATCGTGATTTTGATCAAAATCAAGCAATTTTTACGTAATTTCGATGAAATTACCATAATTTCGATCTGTTGAAATTATATGAAAAGTTTTTGATTTCGTCGCCAAAATCAAGAAAAAAGGTTGATTTCGAAAATTATGGTAATTTCGAGCTGTATGTGTCGAGGATCTTACTGCCGTTTTTTTTTTTTAAATATACACATATGCATACAATGTTTATGTACAACATTATATACATTAAGTGCGCACGGATACTCAGTCCATTATAACACCGTCGATCTGTAATTCTGTCAGACATATCATCCAATCTTATCATCTGTAATCAGTTACTGTTGTGTACGTACATTGCTGATTAAAATTAATGATCGAATTAGGCGAGAGTAGCGCGCTGGCTATAAGGATTCGAACTCGGTACCTCAAGTGTACCAGTCCAACACCGTAACCATCAAGTTATTCAAGCCCTTTGTTGCCGTCTGTCTACGTTATAAGTTTCAAAACGTTTAAAAATTACTGTCTCGAAACAAAATTTTTATTTTAAACATGTTGTGAAAATCAGTTAAGTAAATAGTGCATCGAAAATTTTCTTGATGGACAAACTAAAGATGCAATGTATCAGTGACATTGTGTGTATAAGTTTTATCGTACTGGTATTAACTTATTGCATAAGGCATAAAATAACACTTTTTGACGTTTTTAAAATTAACTATTCTTGTCTAATCACTGTTATAATTAGTAACAGTAACATGTAACAGTCTTCAATCTCCTAGTTCTAGTAGTATATTTTATGGATCCGGAAATATATACAAAATTTATCTTGTCAATTATTATTATGGTATTACCTTGTCAATGTATGTTATTACTTACTCGACCATGCATATTATGTTCACGATGTACGACTGGACTGCATCCGTATTTTTTTTTCAATTCTCTCTTATTGACATCTTTATTTATATATTTTTTATAATATTACGTGTTTTATTTATTTTTTTATTTTCTTATTAAATTTATACAATCATAATTTCCTTATACATATTTTTTTCTTATGCATAATTGTTGCTGTGTTGTTTTCCATTTCGTTGCTTTTTAACTTTTTACTCATCATACATTTTTTATATAAATGAACAATACATTTTTATATCCTTGATGCTTTTGTGTACTTATTATTTTTTTAAAAAATTTTTCTTGTATGCACATGTTTCATTATGTATGAATATACATTTGTATATGTATTATATGTATATCTGTAACACTAGAATCTATTGTACATGTAATATACTATACATTTTTTTTTATAAAACACCTTTATGACATTAACGTGAAACGATTTAAAAAACAAAACAAAGTACCTATGTATGCACTTGTATGCACTTATATATTTACATATACATACATAATATTACATATATAGGGTTTACCAATAGAAACGTCAAAACTTTCAACGGCCGCAACACAATGATGAAACTGATCGAAAAGTCAAATTCAAACCACAGAATAATGAATTTCATATTATATACTTATGTTTATATTATTCTTTTTCATTCCTTTACACAATGCTCAAAGACTCCAACTTTGATTTGATTGCTATGCTCTCTGTACTGATCTCAAGTTCAGTATTGTGTGACAACTGACAATGACAAGTGATCATGAAAAGGTATACGATTCAACAATGCGTAGAAATTATTCGAATTTATTATCAAAATGTTCATGTTCAGTTCGCTGTACGTTTATTCGTGCATTACGAAAAAGTTATGGAGAATTTACGATTTTCTTTTGAAGTCTTAAGTTTCACGCTTTTCACGCCTTGCATCCGTTGATGTATGTGAAGCGCGAAAGTTAAATTACATTAAAATATATGTATGCAATGAACGCATGAAAGGCTTATGAAGTCGACAACGGATAGAAGTTGGTTAATTTTCAACTTTTCAAGTGGCAAAGCATAACAGTAAGAAGAAGAAATACTTTGACTGAAGTTTCTGTAAAGCGTACATTGGGCCACACTAAAGCAATTCTATACGGCAAGAGATGAAAAGTTTGTAAAGTGTATGAAGTGTGAAAAGTTTTTCTTCTACAACAAAACTTATCATGGTTTGCGTAGAGCTTTTGCTAATTGGGCTTTATGAATTTCGTGAAAAAAGTCAAATCATCCTTTCAAAAGAAATGTCAGACGGAGCGGAGAAGAACATTTAATATCACATTTAATATCAATGAATATCACTTCTAATTATCATTGTGTTTCATTTTAAAGTTCTGACGTGCTTATTGGTAAACCTTTTACCATCTTTTACTTTAAATACATTATACATATGTATGTATATAAATATAAACAAAAAAATTGTAATGATACAAAAACAAAATCATCATCATTCATCATCTTTTCTAGCCTGTAGTTATTTACAAAGAAAATTGCTTCAACAATTCACATACTCATATTGTACGTATTCACGTACAGAATGACAGAATACAGATACATGCAGGCAAAAAATAAATAAATATGTAAATAAATGAAAAAACAGTAATCTGTTATACTTGTGTTATATTTTTTATAAAATACTTTTTATTTATTCTAATTCATTTTTTGTTTTTAATTTTTTTTTCATACAATACTACTTTGACGTTTATACAAAATTTAAACGATTTACATGTAGGTACATATGTGATGATTATTTGTATTTATTCACTTATGAAGCTGCATTAATGAAGGTCAAAATAAAAATGTACCTGTTTAATTTACATATGTATATCAATATACATAAGTTTATACAATGATATGTGCATAAATCTGTTGTTCTTAGACATTTTTTTTTCTCATATTCCCGCATATTTCTCTCTACAAATGAAATCAACACACAAAAAAAGAAAAGTATTTATGTTGTAAGTTGTAGCTCAATGACACACATTTTTAAAATTTTATCATTTCGATTATGTTTTATTTCATATTCATAGACAGAATGAACACTTTAATAACGATTGTGTTTTATATGTATTGCTCGTGTAGGATGTGTAGGTTCGTAGAGTTAAAGTATACACACAATGTACATTAATGATAAATGACAGATTCAGGATTCATTTCATATAACATAACATTTAATAGATTTCCTTAAAATTTTATTTTCTTTTATTATAAAGTGTGTCTTTATGTTGAAATTAAAAAATTAAAAAAAAAAATGCAAATAAAAAGCTCAAAGAACGATGAAAATCCTATACATATATGTATGACATTAAGTTTTAGAATTAAATAATTATTCATCACCTCCAATAATAGCAAATATTTCCGTTTCCATAATTTATTTTTGAACATCTGCGCCTGATGATGGATGAATGCCAACAACAACGTAACTATGAGTAAACTGAAAAAAAGATAGAAAATTTAAGAAAAATACTTGAAATTATTTAACGAAACTTGAATAATCTTCACTTAATTATTGTATTGTATTTGTATTAGGCTTTTAGAATTAATTAAATTTCTATACTAGACAAGATACTCGTATACTTAAAAAAGTATTATAAAAACAAAAATAAGTAGAAGAAATATATGCTAATTAATTTGAATTTGTTTTTGCTTTTTTTTTTCGTTATGCACGGTAAACGGAAATTATTATTTTTGTTTTGTGTATTTTATTTTTTAAAATTTATTTTTGTTTAATTTATTCTATTCCGTCTATTTTACTTTATTGTGTTTATTTATTCAGAAGTTCAGACAGAAAATACAAGCAATTAAAATTCTAAATTGACAATTCGAATTAGTGTAAAGAATTAAAAGAATAACAATTTAAAAATAACTAATAAAATTGAATTAAAAAAATTAATATCAAAATTGAAACTAAAATATTTATTTGTGTGTGTATATAATTTTCAATTTACACAATTCTTGTAAAAGCTTTTAATTTAACTGGCAAAATAAAATTATTTAAAAAAAATAATTTAAAATAAATTTAATTAATTAATTCGTGGAATTATTCTTTACAATAATTGCAGTTATACCAAATTGAGGTATGCCTATATCCTTTTGAAATTTTTATCATGAAATAGTTATTTCATTAATTTTAGAAATAAGTTTAGAGAATTAATTTATTTTGGTTTTTTAAATGCAGGTAGTTGAAATTTCGGTAAAGGTTTACATTTTAACTCCATGCCCATTTCAGATTTGGGCTAAACTTCCAAATTGGTGCCGCCAGATTTTGAAACGAGAACTTCCGATAACGATACTTTGGAATGTCCTCTTTAACGTGGTATACGTCTCTTTTGGTGCAAATTCATCTTAAAGACGCAAACTACCCTTACAAATTTTTGCTCCAAAATGGCGGATTTTACGAAATCCGTTATTTCTCTAGATTAGGATCTTGGATCGGATTAGTTGATATACCATTTGAAAGAGAACTTCCTGTTCTATTTGTCACAATTTATTTCACTTTGATTGGATTAGTGGTTCTCGAGATATACGGACTTAAAGTCAAAATTTCGTGTTTTTTAAAAATCACTTTTTCAACTTCTTTTGATGACGGTGTAACGTCAAAACTTGAAGCATGACATATATATTTTGTTATATCATTTGAAAGGTTTTTTTGTCCTCTTTCCAAAGATACCACATTTATGTATAGAAACTGCATAAATAAAAAAAAAATAAATGCACAAATATAGAAAAAAAAAATGCGAAAAAATACACATTTTTCATACAAAATAATTTTTTAGAAAAAAAAACTTTATTAATAATTTTTTTCTGAATTTTTTTTTGGTCCAAGTCAATTAATCTTTGTTTCATCACTCCACAAGATGAATTTTCCACTAATTTTCTATCCAACTCCGAAGTGTTTTTGCAAATTGTTGTCGGTTGGCTCTATGTTTGTTGACAGCAGTGTTTTTTTTCAGCGATTCGCCCATTAAGACCTTTTTCTGCTAAGCGATGTCTAATTGTACTTGATGAAATAGAATTTGCTGGATTTAGATCACTAAACAGCTCTCTTTGTATGTCCGAAGAACTTTTTTGGGATCATTTTCTATGAAATATTGAGCTGTTTAGCTATTTGGTCATAGCTCATCCTATTAGCTCTTAATTTAAGTATAATGCTTCCCATTCATGCATCACAATTTTTGTTTCTACCCATTTTAAAATTTTAAAATTGATAGTCTTATATTTCACGCACTGAAGTACTTTATAATTAATAATATCATAATGTTCTATTTTAAGGTTAAAAAAATTTTTCATCAGAACGAAATCGTGGTAATATATTACATCAGAACGAGATGTAATAATTATGTAATAATAATAATGTAAATTTTTAAACTGGTTTTTACAGGTAATGAAATAATTATTTCAAAATGATGTATTTTACATGCAGGTCGTTCTTATATTGCTGCACACAGCCGTATATACAGCGACTTGCAAAACAATGTCAAATGTTTATACACCTCCAAATTTTTGTGAACGGGGAAAGATAAATTCATAAATTAAATTGCATATGAAAGGCCAAAATGTCCAACTTGAGTACGCTAATTATTATCATCAAATTCATAAAAAATAGTTTTTACAAGAAAGAAATTTTTGTAGCATTAGGCTTAGTATGGAGTTCGAAAGGAATTCCTTACACCCAATTTTTCCGCGTGATTTTAATTTAGTGAGGACGCAGTTCGAACCGAATAAAATATGGAATTATAGACTTTAGTTGGACAATTATTTTGTGCATTTGTTAGATAATTTTGACAGCACAAAAAAACCAGCTGTTGCTGTCAAGTATTATTATTATTATTATAATTTATTTTTTTCATTCGTTCACCACAACATAACAAAATCAAATCATTCATACATTTCTTTTTTTCCACACTATTCTACACGGAATTTTTCGTGTAGAAATACTTAAATAGCAGAAATGAGGAATTCCATACGAACTCCATACTAAGTTAAAATTTAATATATTAATATTTTAAATTTCTGTTACACATTCGTTTGAATCAATTATACAAGGGAGAAAATATAGTATGTAGTTTCAAATTTAAAAAATCCTTAATTAAATGCTAAAAAGTTAGTGGAATTAATGAGAAATAAACAGTTACATGGGATGTTATATGTGATGTTATGTATTTATCAACATATATTATGTATTTGTATCTATATATATATATTTATTTTTTATTATATTTATATTTATTATATATGTACATACATACTATGACCATGAGATCGATTATTACCTCGTTTATACGACAGTCTTAATGCGTGCGTACTGACTTCGCATTGACTCAGCGTACTCCTATAAATACTTTAAATACTTTTTCAGTGCGAATTAAAATTTCAATTCGCATTCATTCAATTCAGTTTGTCAATTGAAGTGAACCTTTTCAATACGCAATGAAAACACGTATAAACATTAATTGCGCATTGAAAACTATTTTTTAGATGATGTATTTTTATTTTGATTTTTCATAGCTGAGCGGAACTATAATGTGATTTCAGGGTACATCGATTCAATGCTTTATAGAGATTAAACAAATTGGCTTTTCTCAGTTTGTTTTAAGTTAAAACCGCATTCAATCAAACTGAAGCATAATCAAGACATATCACAAAAAATTTCTTAAAATGAAACGAAAATTTTACAATATGTATAATAATTTAATTTATGTACATAAATTATTCATGTACATCAATGTACGTACTTTAGGTGCTTTCGATTTGGCAATTTCAAGTACTTGCGAGTACTAAAATATGTGTCTATGGATAAATTGTTAAAACGAACGACACAAAAATTATTCGTAACTACTTGCATCTACTTATCTACTTCCAGCTACTTGAAAAATTTTTCATGACTAGCTGCGAGTAGATGGTTTAGCACAGACATTTACCTTTTCTACTCGCAAGTACTTGAAATTGTCAAATCGAAAGCACATATTATGTAAATATGTATTCAACATTCTGGATACGGGTGCTTTTCAAAATCATATTTTAAATAATAGTTTTGTAATAATTTTTTTTTGTAATAGTTTTGTAATTTTATCTGTGCAGAAATTGAAATATGCATAAATTCATGGAAAACAAAACAATACCTACTCATATATGTACATACTATCATTACATACTGATACTACATACATATGTATACATAGCAATTTTAGGCTTATTATTATACGTTGTACTTGAAAATATAATGTACATACTTGCATAGATTAAAAGAAATAACTGATATACATATGTATGTATATATTTGAACATTTTTTTCTCAAATTAAAAAAGAAAACAGAACAGAGTATGTATTCAAATTAGGTAGTACATAATATGTACTATGTATGTTCGAGTATACCTAGGGCTACGAGTTATCGTATAATGTAAGTACTTATATAATGTATACACATAATTTACCAACAAGATTCTCTATAAACGATAAATTTTTTAAGGATATAAACAAATATATATACACACACATTAAATATTGTTATATACACATATATATATATGTAAGAATGTATACAAATGTGTAATTTAAGTAGGTCAAGTCTGAGACCATATTATTATCTATCATTATCAACAAGAAAAATCTATACAAACGATTGTTTTAATTTTTATTATAGCCTCCTATCTATATGCATGCATGCATATATATATGTACACATGTACATTTTTATAGAGGCATATATCAAAATACTTTGCATCATATATTGTATACACACACATATCCATATGTATAACCATGTATAACATTACTTATAGCGTGCAATGAATCAAGTTTATTCAAAAATCGATTAAAAATTTTCGTTACATTTTTCCTTTTTTTTTTGAATTACCATTTTTATTTTTTGTGGTTTGAAAAACGGTTAAAGAACACAAAAGTATCCTTTAGGAGTGTATGTATATGTGGGCACATTTATGTGTATATATATGTACATAATTGTTCTAAATTCTTCGCACTTGATGTGATTAATAAATTCTTCTGATCTGATAATACGAAATACTGTTAATTCAACATTTTGTACGGACTATTATTTCCGTGAAGAAGTTTTTATATTTAAAGTTGAATGTTTTACGTGTACGTGCTTGCTATAAAATTTTTTTAATGGAATTTTCATAAAATCTAATAAAAATAATTATGCACCCGATATTCAAATCCAAGAAGATCTCAAGAAAATGTTAGACTGAAATATATGAAACAATCACACACACGTCCAGTTTTAATGTATGGCTCTGAATCGTGAGTCTTAATGAAAATTCGAAAGAAAAATCTTGCGAAGTTTATGCGTTCACATGGCCTTATGTAATAATGAAGATATAGTGACCCACGTTTTGAGAATGGATGAATAACGAGTGGCTAAGATAATGCTGAAGTGAATTCGATGAGAGAATAGTTATAGGACGATCCAGATTGAGATGGCTAGACGACGTACTCGAGGTTTTCAAGCATTTGAAGGTAAGAATTGAAGATAGCTTACAGTAGACTGAGGACATGGGCGAAGCTTGTTGAAGAGGCTAGGGTTCTGCAAGGACTGTAACGCCACAGAAGAGAAAAGAGATTTAATTATTTTATTGAGATCTACAAAATACTTAAACAATGCAAGTTACAAAATTAACGAGCCTCCTATATACAGTGTGTGTTTCACTACAGAATTAAAACGATTCTACCTACATCCTTCGAGTCTCAGGTATGCTTTTTTGCATATATAAGAAGCAATAGAATCTCTATTTCGCATTATATGTAATTAAATTTGTTTGTAAGTGATATACTATACATCAGTTTTTTCAATATTAAAAGTGAAATGAGTTTACATTTCAAAGCCCGATTCGAAGCTGCATTTTTAGTTAGCCATCCTAAAAGACCAAAAATGACTTTTTCAGAAACAGATAAGTGTCTAAAAAATCAAGTTATTTTGCGAAAAAGTGGAATAAGCGTTTTCTTTAAACTGGTTGTATTGATGACGTGCATAAAAAGGACAGACCTCGATCGACAACAAATAGCGACGATAAGATTATTGAAAATTTATTTTTATAAAACCATTAAATATATATACCATTCAATATCGATTCGACAAGCACGTGCAAAATGATTGAAAATGGGTGTAAACACATCCATTTCAACAATTCAGAGACATCAAAGAATTTCAAATAGAAAACTTTCGACAATCCAAAAACCTTTATTGACAAGTTATCATAATGGGCCCGGGAAAATATGGAACGAGATTGGAGTAATGTAGGCTTTACAGATGAAGCTTTTTTTTCTTGTTTCCAATCTTTTGAGAACTGCTTCGACGAGAAAAGGTTAATGCTACATAGAGCGGACTGTGAAACACCCAGTAAAGATGCATGTTTATGGGGCCTTTTGTCAAAAGGGATTTGGTAGTTTAGTGTGCTTCACGGGAATACTGGAAGCAAAATGAATGACGAAGTTATCCCAAAATGGTTTATGGTTTAGTACTTCATTCTCTAAGAAGACAACGATCCCAAATATCGAAGTCTACACTGTACCTAGTGGAAAACTCATAATGGGATCACTTCTATGGATTGGCCTTCTAAATCTCCTGATTATGTAACCCTATTGAAAATGTGTGGAAAACACAAAGTACTTAATTAGTATTTTAAAAAAAATTTAGAAGGGTCTTAGCGGGGAGTACGCCAAAAATTAGTTGACAGTTGTAACGAAGAATGTCGGTATGTTATTGAAGCAAGTCTAGACTGACAAGCTCTAGATGGGCTATTGAATATAATGCGATATACAAAGATTTTATAGCTAATTAAAATAAAATATGTACAGGGTGTTCGGCTTCGGGTAGTCAATCCGCAAACAGTAGATAGGTCTTGTAGAGATTCGAAAAATTGTTTTACAGAGGGGGGTTAGTCTCAATCGTTCAGCCGCTAGAGAGCGATGAAGATTTTTTGCACTTACTCTACGAAACACCCTATAACAACTACGATGTACTAGCTAGAAGAAAGTAGTCTAAGAAAAATCTATAAAAAACTTTCCCTCTCTCTAACGATACCTGGCATGCTCCTCTACGTCTTTTCTGTTAAGAGTTATTGTGTTGTATAGTCAGAATTTATTAATTTTTTGCCATTATTTTCAGAAAAAATACAGGCTGTGGGAGTACAGCGCTCTCTGAATTTATTTCTAATTAAATAAGCAGAAACTTCAAGATTGATGGATTTCTGTAGTGAAACATACGGTACATAGAAAAGTATAGTGTACATATCTACATAGATTTAGATCAAAGTAAAATACATATTTATAAATTCGATTTTTTAATGACTTATTGAAAAGAATTAGTTTTAGTATTATGATACAAGGATACAACCATTTTCTGATTCTGAATTGCTACTATATTATAGTAGCTAAAAAGATGTTTTGTTATATTTATATGCTTGCCCACATTCTTGTTTATTTTTTATTCGTTTAACAAAGTAACTTCAAATTTCTAAGCAGCAAAAGAAAAATCAAAAGTAATGGTAAAACATAAAACACATATTTTAGGGCAAAAGTTGAAATCTATAATTAATTGGACACGTCCGTATTTGTTCGTTAATTTGAATAATGTGAATATTATTTAATTGTATGTCTAGCTCTAGTGTTTCTTATACCTGTAGAATATTAATATTAAACGAAAATAAATTAAAATTTAGCGGCAATTTTTCAAAAAACTTTTTAAAAGGAATCAGAGAAAACTTAAAAAAATCTGCTTGTTGAAAATTATGAGCGCCTGGTATTTTACAAAACTTTTAAGACGCTAAAATTTTCAAAAATTTCCAGTAATTTTATAAATTTTTTTAAATTTTTACCACACATTTTTGAAAGTTTTAGCATCATAAAATTTAAAATTTTTTGAAAATAATTTTTTAAAATTTTGTGAATTTAGCGGAAATTTTTTAAACATCTTAGAAAAACTGTGTAAAATAGTTGTTTTTCTTTGGTCACAATTACATATCTGATAATTCTCAGTTTGACATCTCACTTAGATCATTTATATTATTCTTTTTACTTAAGCTGCGATTCCACTTATTGACAATTCGTCAAATATTTGACAAAGAAATGCCAAATATATGGCACGGGGAGTTTACACTACAGAACAATTTGACGTCAAAAAGTTTGACCAAGAGAGTGTCAAAGTAAATATATGGCATCATTATATGACGTTGGTTTACACTATTTGACATATTGCGTTAATTTTTTGTTTGACATCATAGTCGACATTTTAATATAATGTGTTACGACAGTCGTGAAGTGAATTAAAACGAATTTTGAATTAGATTATTTAATTTTATTTTATTTACAAATAATAATTTATAATTTTATTTCTGAATATTGTTCTTTTTTAAATAAATCTGAATTATTTTATTAAACAATTTTATTAAATTTTTAAATTAAATCAGGAACAGTAATAAAATAATAGTATATAAATCCTTTTTCTATTCAATATTTTTCTTTACAAACACACACCAATTTGAACAAAAAAAAAATTCAATTTTATTAAAAAAAATTCAATTTTATTAAAATAATTCAATTTTATTAAACAAAATTTTATTAAATTTTTAAATTAAATCAGGACAGTAGTAAAATAATAATATGTATATAAATCAAAATAAGTAGTATAAAGGCGGTAGAACTATGACGTTGTTTGACACTGTTTGACATCCAATTATCAAATATTTTATTTGACAAAATGTTTGATGTCAAATATGAAAACAGGAGTTTACACACAACAAAATATTTGACAACAAATATTTGATGCCATACTTGCCATACATCATTTTGACAATATTTGACAAGGGTTTACACGTCTATGACATCAAATATGGTCAAATATTTGACAAAGTGTCAATAAGTGGAATCGCAGCTTAACTGAGCAAACAAACTGAAAGAAATGGACTGATACTTTTATTCTCAGTTGATTGTCATTTTGAAAAGAAATAATTAAAAAAATTTTTATTTTTACAAATTAATTTTCACAAATTATTTATTACAAATATATCCAAAAATTTACGAAGTATGAACACGAAGATTGTCAAAATTGTTTTTTTTTTTAATTCTCAGATGTGAGATCAACTGAGCAAAAATACTTTTCCTCAGTTGGATTACATAAATCTCACTTTGTTGCTGCTGCCACCTATAACAGAATAGAAAAAACACATATCAAAGAAACCAAAGAAACGCATTGCTCAATTGAGAACTGAGAATTATCAGATAATCGTGACCAAAGAAAAGCAGCTAATACCAGGCGCTCATAATTTTTCAGTAGGCAATAACTGCTTTTCTTTGGTCACGATTATCTGATAATTCTCAGTTCTCAATTGAGCAATGCAATACGTTTCTTTGGACTGAGTTTTTTCTATTCTGTTATAGGTGGCAGCAGCAACGAAGTGAGATTTATGTAATCCAACTGAGGAAAAGTATTTTTGCTCAGTTGATCTCACATCTGAGAATTAAAAAAAAAACAATTTTGACAATCTTCGTGTTCATACTTCGTAAATTTTTGGATATAGTTTATTTGTAATAAATAATTTGTAAAAAATAATTTTCTTTTCAAAATGACAATCAACTGAGAATAAAAGTTTCAGTCCGTTTCTTTCAGTTTGTTTGCTCAGTTAGTAACTAGAAGAAGATAACTGATCTAAATGAGATGTCAAACTGAGAATAATTAGATAATTGTGACCAAAGAAAAACAGCTAATGTTTTCAGAAAATGTTGTTAGAATGCAAAACAATAAATTCAGACGCTTAGTTTTTACGGTCTTGTCATTACGGGGCGGAACGAAATTTTTTTAAATTTGAAAATTTGAATTCAAAAAAATTTTTTTTAAATAAACTTTGCATACTTTTAGACACTAAAATAGCAAATTATAGCAATTTGATGAAATAAAATATTTTTTATTTTGTATATTCTGGGACAATTTTTAAAATAAGAAGAAACGGAAACTATCAAATTTTACCGGAAATTTTAAACATTTTTTCGTAAAATTGAAAAACGTTATGATTTAAAATTAGAGTATTTCGTGATCTAGAAGGTGTATTAATATGTGTAAGATACTGTTAAAAAGGATTCAGCAAGGGATATTGATAATGAAAAAAATTTTTTTCTTGTATATTTTTGCATGTTTTTTTGACAAATACATACATGATTTATATAATGAGTTATTTCTACTATTTTGACTCTTAATGACATCATCAAAAAAGGAAAAATTGCGTTTTTTTATATCCAATCTACCTCTTTTGTTTCGAGAGATTAAAGTCTCCACCCAACAAATTGATTTCAAATATTGATGTCTATCCATATGCAAGAGGAAGGTTGTAGTTTGAATTTTCATGATATGCCGGGTGCTCATTCTTTTCTGAAATAGTATAGAAATTAAAAGTGAAACATTAACTCAAAGTAGCGAAATCAATGCTTGGTAATTGTTGTGAAGGAGGTAACGAGATGTATGTACTACATATGTAATTGTGAAAATAATCTCGTATCAACTTATCAACTGCAACTGCAACTATTAGACTACAGTAGTTCTGCTATGATTTCTAATTTATGAACTATTCTGCCTTAAAAATTAAAAAAAAAATATTCACCATATCATAAAACTCATTTTACTCCCCATATGCTCTTTTCTCTTCTTCATGTTTGTCCTTTCAGCTATTGAAGCTTGACTGCAATCGTTATTTACTGTGATGAATGAATGAATGATTGGATCAATATTCTGCAAGAAACAAAAAAATAAATAAAAATTATCATGATTTCTTACACGTGAAATTAATTTTTTGTATTTCTCTGATTTTTGAAAAATTTTCATAATTTTTTGCTATGTTAAATAATATTGAGAGTAAATGGAATAAAAATAAATTTAAATCATTTAATTTTTTTTTATTGTATCTTTTTAATAAATAGAAAACTTTGAAATTAGATACTAATTTATGTATTTTTAATTTATGTTTTGTCTTTATTTACAAGATTCAGATGGCAGATTTATAAAGCCATCCATTTACAAAAGATCCTTTAAAGACAAGTACACACTATTTAAATAAGTTTACATTGTTAACTAAGAGCAAAAATCATACCTATACTGTATGATTTTTGCTAAGAGGAAAATACATACATACAATAACGATATAAATATAAAATTTCATACATACAGGACGACACAGAACATACAATTAACATAATAGACAATAGTACTACTTTAACTATAGATGAAGGATAAAGATATCTTTAAAGGACTCTTTCTCTGTGTAATACCTTTTTAAGTTAATTGTGATTATGATGCATTTTTCATGTTGTTATATATCTAATAATTTCCTTATTATGATGTTAGTTAGCATTTAATTCAAGCAAATGAGAAAATAAAAAAATAAAAATAGATAAATGATAACATAAAAGTATAAATGAGGTATAAAAATATACTCAAATTTTATTGTGTTGTTGACAGTTATAGTTGCAAACATAGACTATATCTAAATCATGATAAACAAGGCACCGAAACGAGAACTATAAATAAAAGTAAAATCTTGGTAAAATTTTGTCTGAATTTTCACATATACTTACACTTAAACGAGTGTGCATATTAAAAGATTTCATTTAGGATATTTAAAGACCCACACAATGAACAGCTAGAATTTTTCTATGTTTGTATCGAATTCAATAAAAATTACAAAAGATTTATAAACATAGCTCTTACCCACTGCGATTTTAATTAAAGTATAAGTAGGTTTGTGTATACAAATCTTTTGTGATGGAAAAGCATGAATTGTAACTATACATACTCGTATTCGTAGTTACATACATATTCTGGTAGAGTGGTTGTACATTAAATGTGTACACGAAACACGACACGACAAGATGTAAATATAAAAAAATATTCAGAAATGACATAGTAATTGCGATCTGAATGAGTACAGAAAAATAAGGAGAAATAGAGAGAAAACAAATATACAAATAAAAGTATAAAATTTTCATAAAAAAAATGTGAAAAGGATAACTTAAAATGACCAATTTTGTAAATTGAAGTATTGTGTTTTTTATAAAGCACATATTAAAGGAAAACTATATAAATTATACATTCGATCAATTTTATACAAGAGAAATTTAAATTCATGAAATTTTTATGTCCTTTTACTATTTTATACTCGTAAATAAATTATTGTTATTGAAAATCTTTAATTACGTTGAAAGTAATAATTAAAATTTATCGATTTTTTTTTCTTGTTTTCATTTTTTTTTTCAGTCTCTTCAATCAAATAATTTACAAAATCATCGAAACATTTCAGTCATCAAAACGAAATGGAGATATACCCACCAGCACCAACATCCTTAGTCGATATTTCATCATCGGTTGTTGCGGCTACAGCAGTAGGAGCAATAACATCATTATCGTCGTCAACAGCAACAATAACAAGAACAGCAACAACGATAAATACAACTGCTGTGATGGATATCGTAGAGATCACAATAAAAAATTTAACCATCAACGAAACCGACACAGAACCACCTGGTCTACGTTACAATACCATACAAATGGTTGTATTAGCTGTTATAGCAATTGTATTAAGCTTTTTAACGGTACTCGGTAATGTTATGGTTATGATATCGTTCAAAATTGATAAGCAACTACAAACGATTAGTAATTACTTCCTATTTTCATTGGCAATAGCAGATTTCGCAATTGGCCTTATATCGATGCCATTATTTTCAGTTACAACAATACTAGGATATTGGCCACTTGGTCCATATGTATGCGATACATGGCTGGCATTAGATTATTTGGCATCGAATGCATCTGTATTGAATTTATTAATAATTAGCTTTGATCGATATTTTAGCGTAACTAGACCATTAACATATCGAGCGAAAAGGACAACGAGTCGTGCTGCGGTTATGATTGGTGCTGCGTGGGGTATCAGTTTACTATTATGGCCACCATGGATATATAGTTGGCCATATATCGAAGGAAAACGTACTGTACCGCAATATCAATGTTATATACAATTCATTGAAACAAATCAATACATTACATTTGGTACTGCGTTGGCGGCATTCTATTTTCCTGTAACCATAATGTGTTTTTTATATTATCGAATATGGCGTGAAACTAAAAAACGGCAAAAGGATCTTCCAAATTTACAAGCTGGTAAAAAAGATTCCTCAAAACGATCAAATTCTAGGTAAGCATAAAGAAATATTTATGTTCACTATTTTATATACAAATTAAAATTATCATGATAACCGTTTTCAATGTTACACACATACACGCATTTAATTATTTCGAGAAATCAAATACTTGTATAATTGAAATCATCATTATCATTATCAAATTTATCACAATCGCACAACATGTATTCGGTAATTAATTGACATATGAACTAGAAAATTGTCTTTACTTCCTACTGTGTGTAATACAGCATCATCAAGTATATATATTATACTTGTATATATATGTATGTAATTAAAGTTCTTTTTAAATTCTCTGTAGTTGATATACGAATAATTTATGTACTACGAGTATATGTTGTATCATCGTAATGTGGTTTGAAAATCAATCATTATACTTTTTGAAATTTAATTTTGAGCAAAATATTTTCTGATGTTTATTTTTTTTGTTTACTTTCTCTCATTTGTTTTTCAAATTTTTAAGTAAAAAGTATAGATATTTATCTAGATTTTGTATTATATAAGATCTTAATAAAATTGTTTTCGTTTTCGTCATTCCATAAATCTTTGTTGTTTACAATTTCGGATATATTTTGGTTAAAAACAATGACGACTACTAAACAAAATCTAAGTAAATCGAAAAATTATCAATAAGGATAATAAATAATTTACCTAAGATGAAAACAACATATAAAATTAGCGCAAAGTAAAAAAACAAAAAACAAAAAGAAAAAAGAATTTAAAAAAAAAATAAAGGATAAAGAAAATTTTTTCGCTCGCTTGTACTTGTACATAATATGAAATATTGAAAAGTTTATCATCTTGTTCTTCAGTGCAAGTTTGGGGGTGAGTTTCTGAATATCTTGTTACCACCACCACCGTATATACAAAAAATTATGAGCTTCAAAAACTTTGAAGACTGAAATTTAAAGTCAAAACGATGCATTGTGTTTACAAATTTTCATATTATTATGATTTTCCACTTCTCTCTCACCTTTCTTTCTCCCTTTCTCTCTCTGGGCACGAAAAGTCTTAACTGAGTTCATTTCAGAAACATGTAATGGTGGACAGCATTGATGCCAGATATGAAGTTGAAAAATATGCTAAACTAGACAATAAAATGTGCAATTTTTGTGCTTTTTTTTCAAAAAATTGTGCTAAAATTATGTCTTGAATTATTAATAGCTTTCTAATATTTGGACTTAACCTTACTTTAAAAAAATATTCTTCTTATCTTTTTTTGCTGTTTCATTTCGTAACAAAAATTAAAAAAATAGTATGTATTTCATTTATCACATTTAAAAATGATTTAGGGTTATGTTATATACTTATGTCTTGACAGTCTTCTTCAAATTCAATTCCAGTTTACTTTTATATCACATAGAAGAGTTTTTATAAGTTTAATTAATGCGTCAGGAGGAACATGAAAACTATGACAGCATTTTCCACCTAATTTGAGATACGTTTTTTTAGTAATTAAAGAATTCAGAAGTTTTTGCCCTGTTTTATTGCGTGCCTTTGATTTATAAATATTCATGTAGCTAAACATTCTTTTCACCTAAGCATTTGAAAATGGAAAACACAAAACAGCAGGTATGCTATTTCCTTGAATGAATTTTCTTCATTTGCAATAGTACGGTTCATAACATCGGTCCAAAATTTTATATGATCTTTTTCAGGCCATTTTAAGAAATATATGCTTTCAAACTGCTATGTTCTATATTTTTTGTCAATATTTTTTTCATATGATTCTAGTAAATCGAAAAGTTGATTTTTGGTTTCTTTTGCTTGGAAAATCATATTTTTCGGATTAAAAAACCTTATTTTTTTTGAAAAATTTCAATATTATTTGGAGCCCGTTGTTTTAAATCATTAGCAAGTTTAAGTAAAAATTTTTTACATTCACATTTAACTTTATGTTCATTATCATTATTCAAATTCTTCAATAACTTTTCAGTCTTATAGCCACAAATATGGTTTTTCTGAAAACAGTGTTTCATTCAAATCGGAATGAAGTGGATCAAAGTTAAGATCCTTACTAATTAAAGTATAAACACCGAATTTTATCAGAAAAATTAGATTATCGACTAATAATTTTGTTACGTCTGCATTATGGTTTTGGAATATGTTATTGACTTCATTAACTTCAAATAAAATGGATTTGAGAAACTCGAGATTGTTCAAATTTTTATATTTTATACGACAAATAAAGAATACATATGCGTTTTGTGGTTATCAGTTTGAACAAGTTTGAAATATGTTCATAGCTCAAGTCATTGATCAACAATTCTTTTGACTGCTGGTAAAATCGAAAGCCATCTTGTTTCAAATTACCTTAAGATTTTCAATTCTTCTTATCATTGTTTATTAATTTATGTAATTTTTTATATATTGTTTGCCGTATTACATGATCTGCTGAACCAAGAATAAGTATTACGAATTCAATATCATTTTGAATACAGAAATTTGAATCTGTCTGTACACTGTTCGTTCATTTCACAAGAGTGTACTTTTTATGTTATTGTTATAAAATAGGTGGAAAAACAAAAAATTATCTTGTACTAGATTTGTGCTAAATTTATGCTTTTTTAGGATAAATGTGCTGAAATTATGCCAGCATAATTTGATAAAAAATTTGTGCTTTTATTAAATATTTGTGCTAAAAACGCACAAAATGTGCTCATATGACATCATTGGTGGACAGCCACTGACACTGCTACTGCTACCTAAGTACCTACTTACCTACAGACACGTCTTTTGCGAACATTTTTTTAAATTTATTTTTACTCTATGTTATATTGTCATTGATAGCGATCGGTATTATTATCTTACAGTCGTAGAGCTGTAATTTTAATTGTAATTGATTTTATGATTTTTTCTGTAGAAAAGTTAAAAGAGAAAAATTGATAAAAAAATGTGAATGAAAACACTGTAAATAAAATATGTTTCTTTCATTTTATAAAAAAAATTAAATGTAAATTTGTGCCATTTTCACTTTAACAACACTATAATTCATTTAAAAAATATAAAAAATATGAGGAGAAAAAAAAATATAAGGATTTATAAAAATGTTAACCATCACACAGATAGTAGTTCCATTATATTCCATTTTATTGAATAAATAAATTATTCTGATAGGCAGATAGAGAGTAAAAATTTAAAATTTCTACTCAATCATTTTTTTTTCTTTAGCTTCTTCTGTCAGTGTTATTGAGTTTTGTGCGTTATTGATATTTTGATGAATTTTGTTATGTATATTTTTTATTATTTATTTTTTTCATTCTTCACTTTTCATATTAAGATAGAACGATGAACCAAGGTGCTATATATTTTAAGCTCAAATATGTATAGGTATTTCTATTTGATGTAATTAAATGAAATATGTATTAAAATTTTCGAAATTGATATATACCAGGCGTGAAAAAATTGTAGGATACGCTTAATTTTTCGAAATAAAGTGCTTCAGAAAGTATATTTTTAATTAAATATTTTATTTTTAATTTCTTTACTCAAAAATAAATTCAAACAGGGAAATTATATGAAAACTACTGTAAATAAATCATGGGTACAAGACATTATTAAATTTTATATGACAAAATGAATTCAATATATTATATATGACACCGTTTACGTTTATACTCCTCTAACTGTTTTAGTATTGACTGTACAATTTTTTTAACAAAATCTTGTAGAATCTCACTCCATTCTTTTTGTAATATTTTTTTTTTGTTTGGGAACTGACTTCATATGCTAACATTTTTTTCAAATTTTTCTTGTTCTAAAAATGACCAAAAATGTTTAATGGTCAAGGTTTTTTAAAAGAATTTGCATCATATGAAGGCAATTATGTTTTTGTCAGTTTTTGTGGAAAATTACATACAAATACATTACACAATTAGAAGCAAAAGGGCATGTTTTCCATGTTAACACGTTCTGAGAAAAACACGAAAAACGTTTTATTTGTTATTAGTAGCATCTGTAAATATGAAAATTGGTTTTTTTAATTAGTTATTAGCATTGTGAAAGTAGAATGCTGTTGCAATTTTAATTGAAAAATGCATATATATCACGAGATATCTTTTTTTTTATGGATCAATATGACATTCAAATTTATTCGATAAAAATATAATATAGAGAAAAAATAAAAATCTACAAAAACTTAAAAAAAATTGGTTAGAAAACGGATTTGATTGTTTTTTGAAAATAACTTTTTGTATCAATACATCAATTGCATGGAATAAAAACTTTTTGATAAATATACGTAGTATTCACTGGAAAAGATACCTTTTTGAAACTTTTTGGGAAAGATGCTTTTTAGAAAGTAAAGGTGTTTTTCAAATCAATTTTTTAACAATTATATGAGACTATTCCGAAATGTATTAGATAAAATTAGATGCAGTTTTGAAAAATTTACAAAATGTGATATATGTATATCTCATTTTTCTTATAAAACAGAAAACATGCCCTTTTGCTTCTAATAGACACAATTGTCGAGTATGTAGCTTACAAATAATTTGAAATTGAAAAAGGATAAATCAGAATTCGAAAATTAATCTATACATACATATGTATGTATAACGATGGATATTATTAATAAGAAAATATCACCCTTCTAAGCAGTATGGAATTTATTTTTTATGTAATTGCACGATTTAAATCACAGTAAATGATGAAAATTTACAAATTGCGAAAAGAAGTTTTTTTTTCCTCGATAATTTTTAAATAACCACCATTCCGTTTTGTAGCAAAAAAAAAAAGTATGAAATTTATTAAATTTGTGTAATTTCTCTAATATTTTTATTCAGCAACACATGTATATAATGAACTTTATGTGTATACTTTATGAATGGCTTTCATGCTATATTATAATATAAAGAAAATTTAACCATGTTTTATTTTTGTATTTTATTAGAAGGGCCAATTTTTTTTTCCATTAAATAGAAATGACAATTTTTCACTCCATTTTGTTTGCACTTTATATACGTACATATGTACATACTAGAAGAAAGTGAGAAAAGAAAAATAATACAAAACAAGAAAAAAAAATAAATAAATAAACTTTATCCTCCCACAAGCAATTTATTCGTATGCAGCCCGTTTTGCTTTTTATAGCTCCCGATGTACCTATATATATGTATTTTCACATTCTTATGTTGTTCTTTTCATTCAACGTCGTTTCATTGCTGTGTACGTTTATTTTTGATGTCAAGAACAAATTTAAAACAACAATACACCATCATACTCTTTGTATATTAAGAAGAAAAAAAAAAGAAAATATAATAAAAAATAAAATATAAATAAAATAAAATAAAAGGAAATAAAAGTATAAATTACATACATATGCTGAAATTTATCCTCGTATATATGTACATACATGTACATACGTATGTATGTATATATATGTATGTACATCAATATAAGCACAAGCAACGAATACAAACGTATGTATACTTGTTGCTATAATATATTTTTGTTTTATTTCATTGTGTATATGAACATATACTTTCATTTGCACGTAAATTTCAGAATGCGTTTATGAAGTTGAAAGATCTATATGATATAAAATGAATACAAGAAAACACTCTTAAAAAAAAAGAAAGAATGAAAAAAAATTTAAGATTTTATAAAGTACACATTTGCTGCCAACGTCAGGGCAGAGCGGTAGCAGAGCAGATATAATGTATGTATGTATATATGAAGAAATATAAAAATGTAAAGAAAATACTATGCAAGAAGGGCAAGAAGGAATGTTTTTAATTTCACTCATAAAGTATACATAAGAGAATTTTTACTACTATACACAGTACTACAGTATATTATCCAGGAACTTACATCCACTTAATTTTTATAATATTCATATGATGATATTGTCCTTTGAATGGGTACGCTCACACTTTGAAATATGCACATACATGATACATACATATGTATATGTATGTGTATAATAATCATATAGGTACATATATGTACGTATATACATATAAGTAGTATATTACATTACATACTCTTACATACATATATTATATATGTATGTATACTCGCGTATATAAAATTATCTACGTATATGTACTATAAAGTGACTGGTATATGTCTTTCAATTACATTATTATATTGCAACTGCTTTTATATTTATGTATATATCACCATTCAGATTTTATCGTCTTTTCATGTGTCAGGAGCACTATATAGTTTCAAAGCTAAAGCTCTTTTACTACATACATTTTCAATGTCCTCCATATGTACTCATCGTAAATAGTACATAAACGTACATGTTATCTGATGTTATATGTCATCAGCAAGAACATACATATAAATACATACATTATATAACATATGTACCTCAATAACCTACATATATGTGTATGTATACAAAAATAGGTTCTTCTCTTCTTCATATATAATGTAAAATAACAAAAAAAACAACAACAACAAACTTCCCTCCAGCAATATACAATGGCAAAAAGTTAATATTATATACTCATATATTCATGCATATACATATACTTATATCTGAATTTATTTTTAGATATACATATGTACATACACATTATATGCAAAAATGAATGAAAAAAATAAAAAAAAATAAAATAAAATAGAAACTACAAAACTGAAATGTCAAAACAAATACATATGTAAGTTGGAGAACATTTTCTCAATGGGAAAAAGGATTCACATCATTTATATAAAATGACAGTTTTTTGTGTATATTGTGTAAACGATCATATAATTTATTTTATTATTTTTATTTTATATTTTTTATTTTTAGATGTGTTATTCTTTGTACAAAATGTAATGTAATGTAATAGTATATAGACATATAGAGAAATTGTGTATATACATAGTTTATTTTCTAATATACATATTTATTTTCCAACAGGACATTCTTCCTGTTCATATATGTGACACATTTTCAATATTTTTTCTATCTATTATATATTCGATTTCAATTTATGCAATACATACATAATGTACGTTACTTATCGTCAGTTAAGTAGTGAAACCTCGTAACTAACAAAAAAAATTTTTTTTTTTTTTAGGAGAAGGAAAAAACTTAATTTTAGGTACAATTTTAATGACTTTTCCAAAAAATTTAAAAGCTATTTAAAATTTAAAGAAATATATTTATTTTAATAATTTTAAATTATGTATTTTTCGATTTTAAATTGAATAAAAAACAAAAAATTGTTTTTCGACAAATTGCACTGTCGAGGTTTCACTACTTAACCGACGTTATTTTATGTGTGGTATGTTAGCAATGTTAGAAAATAAATATAGCCACAAAATATTGAAAATTATAGAATTAAAATTATTTTATAATAGCATCAAAGAAAGCCAAAAAGTCAAGGATTATTTTAGTGGAGTGTTATGTTCTTTTTTTTTTTTCTTATTTTTTATTTCTATACATCATCATCGTTTCTATTTTATGACACAAAAATATAAATTTGTGCAACAAATACAAGTTTTTATTATATATGTAGTTTTTATTCATGTAGTAGCTAATCAACAACTGATTGTTAATGAAAAAAAAAATAATTTTTTTTTTAGAAAGCCAAAGAAGTAAAAATTAAAATAAAAAAATTATACGAAAGAAGGTTGTAATATACTTACCTACTGTTATATGATATACGACAAAAAAAGTAAACAAATGAATAAATAAAATGAAATAAATCAACCGAATTGAATAAATCAAAATCACATGACATTAGAAATAAAAAAAAAAATGTAAATTTTTAAAAACGTTCATTACGATACATTATTGTTGTTTTTTACTTAATCGTATCGTATATCTGTGTCTGTTATTTGTACAAATAGCGAGAATTTTAATATTTTTCCGTGGAGTTTATATTGAGACGTATATCCAAACTATTTCAGTGGAATGAATAATAGATACATTACTATCGAAAGATGTGTAAAGAAAAATGCAGTTTTACACTCGGTTAACATGCCTTTTACTGCATTCAGTGAATACCCTTATTGCATTTGTTGCGGAAAATATTTCATGTAACATTTAAATTATAATTTATTTATTATTTTGATCAACAATAAAACATGATAAGAAAGGAATACAATTATTAAAAAATATTTTCCCAGTATAAATTATCATTTACGAATTATTATTATTTTACTTTAACTTTCTCATCATGTATACTAGATATGTATACTGTACTAATTACAAAAAGTTATTTCCAAATAAAAATGAAAAAAGAACTTTCGATGAATATTAAAATCGAAAAAATACAGTGTGTTTCACTACAGAAAGCCTGCAAAAAATAAAAAACGAATGATTGTTTTGACCAGGTATATACTTTATTTTAATCAGCTATATAAACTCTAGTTCGCGTTATATTCAATAGCTCGCCCAGTCTTCACTCGCTTCAATAACATGGCATCATCTTTCATCACAACTTTTCACTAATTTCTTGGCGTAATCCTCGCTAAGGTTCTTCCAAATTCTTTTTAACACTCTAATTAAATGATTTGTGTTTTTTATTTTTAACTCCCGAAATTTCTGCTTCATGTAAGCCCACACATTTTCAATAGGGTTACAATCTGGGGATTGTGAAGGCTAATCCATAGTATTGATCCCATTTTGAGATTTCCACTGGGTGCAAAGTTGACTCCGATGTTTGGGGTCGTTGTCTTCTTGAAGAATCCAATCTCGATTTCCATGTCCAAACCAGTTATTTGTTGATCGTGACAACCCTTTTTTATATATTTTGGTCATTCGTTTCGCATCCAGTATCACCGTGAAGCATATCAAATAACCGAATCCCTTTTGACAAAAGGCCCCATAAACGTGTACCTTTGCAGGGTGTTTTACAGTACGTTCTATGTACCGTTCACTTTTTTTCGATCAAGCACGTCTCAAAAGATTTGAAACGAGAAAAGAAGCCTCATCCGTGAAGACTACATTACTCCAATCTCGGTTAATATTCTTTCGGGACCATAGTAACCTTTTTTCTAATTTTTAAAATTATACTGCGAATTAGAGATTCGATGGCTCCTTACATATAGACAAAAAATTTTACCTGTAACTAAAAGGTTGTAAAGGGTATTTCAATAAGGACGCTCGACTTTTAAATATAAATAAAACAAGTTGTGTGTGAGGTATCTACTTTTTTTTTTCTTTATTTAAAAGAGTACTTTATGGCATTAAGTATGAAAAATTATATCGTTCAAATGTCCGCCGCGGCTTTGTTTGGTGGCACGAATTCTAGAGGTCCAATTTTCCGTCACTCTATCGCATAAATCTGGTTGAATTTGCTAGATGACGTTAATTATATTGACTTTGAGGTCATTGATTGTTTTAGGTTTATTCGCATAGACCTGTGATTTAAGATATCCCCAAAGAAAAAAATCTAAAGGCGTTAAATCGCACGATCTTGGTGGCCAGTTTACATCGCCGCCACGAGAGATTACCATACCCTCAAATCGCTCGTGTAGAATGTCCATCGTGGCATGAGCTGTGTGACACGTAGCGCCGTCCTGTTGAAACCACATGCCGTTGGTATTCATGTTCTCCAATTTAGGCCACAAGAAGGTCCTTATCATTGATTTGTAGCGCTCGCTGTTGACAGTTATGGCCAAGCCGCTTTCATTTTGAAAGAAATACGGACCGATGATTCCTCCAGACCAAAATCCACACCAAACAGTAGTTTTCTCGGGATGCATTTGTTGTTGATGTATCTCGTGTGGATTGGTATCACCCCAGATCCGACAATTTTGCTTATTTACAAAACCATTCATCCAAAAATGGGCTTCGTCGCTAAAGATGATTTTTTTGGCAAAATCTGGATCAACTGCACGGAATGTTTCTCGAACGGAGCACTGATTTTGATAATAAAATTTAATTATTTGCACGCGTTGTTCTAAGCTAAGACTTTCCATGGTGAATTGCCATACACTACTAAATAATTTACAATTCATTTGACAGATATTGCTTAAACAACATGGCCGCTATAACCTGAAAAAGTTCGAGCGTCCATATTGAAATACCCTTTATATAAAATCGAAGGCTTTCTGTAGTGAAACAAACTGTAAGTAAATAAATAAATACGAAAAAATAAATTTCGAAGTTGAACAAAATAAAAACTTAATTAAAATCGGGTCATTAAGGACCATCACCATCTATTTTACATGATTGATTTTGAAATAAGATTGCTCCTAAAATATAGGGAATGGTGTATCGCTTTACATAGGTACGAGTAGACTTTTTTAAAAGTTACTTCAAGAAGTTTTTAAGTATTTTATTTACTTTCATTTTTTTATGTTTTGTTTTGTGTAATCAATATACATATAAGAGGTATTCACGATTTGTTGTAAGAGTGTAAAACGTGTAAACATACACCCAAATTTTACACTATTTCGTAACGCACCATAGCAAATTTTTTTATTGGAAGCAAGCAAATTAATAACATATGTCAGCTAAAATATTATAAAAATAAATTTAATCAAATTACTTTAGCATTTAATGTCAGAATGGCATATACAATAGTAATATACACCGTATACAATGGGTTTCAGCATTGTAAATTTTTAAGTAAAGTAAAAATTAAGTAAAGCAAGTAGTGTAAGTAAATATTACATAGACATGTTTAAAATAGGTTTATGATTGTACGAGTTTACACTGTTTACAATGATACAAGACCAAGCCGTAAATACCCTTATAATACATATGTATGTACAATTTTTTCAGTTTGTAAATATTTTTATATGATTTCTGAAAAAATTTTAAATGAAATAAATAAAACTGTAATAAATTATCAAGTCAAAGGGTATTATTTTCCTGTGTTATACGCCAATATGGTATACGAATTTTGGAAATTTCAAATAATCGTAATTCTATACGATTCCATTCGTATCCTCATTGTTCTATTCGTTGCGATTTAAAACAAAGTAATAAAATCAATAACTAAAAGGACAAACTTTTTAAGAAATTTACAAAAACAATTTATATAGATTAATTAAAACGGTTCCGAATAAAGAATTTCAATTAAGATCCGTTTGAATGTTTGTAAATTATGTAGAATACTTTTGAACCGTATGACCGTATGAACTGTTTTATGTGAAATTGAAAATTACTTTATAACCAATTTGTCTTTTTTCTTTGTTTTATTATATTGACCCAAATTATTATTTTTTTTATTTATTTTTTGTTGTTGTTGTTTATAATGAAAGTTTTACGGCATCAGTATGTTTTTTTCATACTGGAGAATATTTAAATATTTCTAAGTTACTACTAGAACTTACAACATAAAAAACAATTTTTTTTTAAACTTTACTCTGTTAAGTACATTATTCACTCATCTAAAACCATTTAAAAATAAATCATTCAAATAATAAAACCATAACTAAAAATCCAAATTCAAAATGATTATGTCAACAAAACGAAAATTACAAAAAAAAAAAAAAAAAATTCAAGTACCATTCAACTTTTTTTCCACTGATTTTTTTTTGTCGTGCAATTTCTTTTTATTTTAATTTTTACTCCTAGAAATATTTTTTAGTCCTTCCTATCCTTCCACCTTTCTATTCTTACTTGAATTTAGGGTATATACATCCATACATGAATGTATATACGTATATACGCCAACAAAACAAATATCTGTAACCACTTTAGTATTTTAACTTCTGAATTTTATTTAAATTTGAGATCCTTAAATATTTACTCAAACACATAATTCATTTTATCTTCATTTTTTTTCTTGTTTTTTTTTTCGTTCTTTTTTTAATTAATTTCATTTTTATAGCACATACATATTATAATTTCTGTCAAGCATTAAGCAAGAAAAACGAAAAATTTATTTTGTTAAGGGGAAATTTTGATTATTGTTTACTCTGGCCTTTCTAATTTGATTATAATTCCATGATAACATAAAGGAAACAAAGAAATGCATGCATTTTGATTTTTGCCTTTAAAAATTATAGACCGAGGAAATTTCTATTTCAATTTCTATTATTTTCATTTTAATTTATTTATTTATTTTTTTTTTTCAATTTTTTTGTTTTAAAGTGACGAAACAACAGCGGTCAATCATTCTGGTATAATGTCAGTATCACATGTAGCTGGTAATGATCATGATGGCTGGAGACGTCCTAGATCAGAATCATCTGCTGATGCTGAAAGTGTTTATATGACAAATGCAGTACTTTCGGATTCTGGTTATTCGCATGGAATACCATCTAGAAAAGCTAGCGTAAGTAGTTGATGACATCTGTAATTTCATTTTGTTAAATTTCATTAAAAATAAAAAGTTTTGTAAGAATTTTTATCATGTTTTCCATTAACGAATTACATATTTCTTTTTTCACATACATACATATTTATACAAATTTGTTTTTTTCTGTTCGCTTTCTCGTACATGTATGTCTATGCGATGAACAGATATCACACTCTGGAGGATTGAAGAAACCACAAGCAACTTGTTTCGGTGGTATTAAGGAATGGTGTATAGCATGGTGGCATTCTGGACGCGAAGATTCTGAAGATGGTGGTTATGGTGGCTATGAACAAGAGGAGCCATCTGATTTAGGGTATGCAACACCTGTATCCATAGAAACTCCTTTACAAAGCTCCGTATCCAGGTAGTAAAACAAAGAAACAAATTTAGAAAAACAAAAGTATAAAATTCGTTGTAATGGCAGTATTGACAATTGCACCAAATTATATGCCACATTTTTACAAGTTTTGTTTTTTATTTACATTTAATTTTAGTACTACTGTTGTTAATTCAATTTTTTTTAGCACACATATTTGGTTTGTGATTTTATTTAAATAAATTGAATTTTTGCTATTTTTAAAAATATTTATTTTGCACTTGTTTTTTTTTTTATCTTTTTAATTTTTTAGACGCTCATCGTATGGTTGAATTGTTAAATGAATTTTCAATTTTTTGTTCAGTTTTATGTCCTTTTACTGAAATTTTATTTTAAGCACAAATAGCACAATTCTCAATTTCGAATTCGAGTTAATAATTTAGTTAAAAATATAATTGGTGGGAATACTTATTGATTTCTAATACAGAGATAATGATTCCTTTCCGTCTCCTGTTGGAAACTTGATGAATATGAATTCAACCAATTGACTAAATTTTTTTTCTTCATTTATTTCTTCTTTTTTTGTTTTTAACAATTAACACTATAGGTGTACATCACTGAATGTGATTCGTGATCCTTATGTAACTGGTCGACCTGGAATGGTTAGCATAATTTCAGATGTATCTCCAACACCGTTACGACCACCGATTGCACCATTATCACAATTACAAGAAATTCCGGGACCACGTGATTCACGTTCATTGCCAAATAATAGTAGTAATCGTCTCGGTTCACGTTCAGTTAGCCAGGATTCAGTTTATACAATTTTGATACGTTTGCCACCAGACGGTGCACAAGGTGATGAACGTGCACCATCAATTAAAATGATTCAAGACGATGTTCCTCTTCCAGTTATATCTTTACCACCTAGAAGACCATTACCGTCACGTGATTCTGAATATAGTCTACCATTAGGCAGAAGAATGTCACATGCACCTGATATCCGAATACCATTAAATGCAAAAATCATACCAAAACCATTATCGAAAGCACAGCCATTAACTGCACGTCAAGCGAAAAAAAAGAAAAAATCACAAGAAAAACGACAAGAAACAAAGGCCGCTAAAACATTATCCGCCATTTTATTAAGTTTCATAATCACATGGACACCGTACAATATTCTAGTTTTAATTAAACCATTAACGACATGCAGCAATTGTATACCACAGGAGCTATGGGATTTCTTCTATGCACTCTGTTATATTAATTCAACAATAAATCCGGTATGCTATGCATTATGTAATGCATCATTTCGAAGAACATACGTTCGAATATTAACGTGTAAATGGCATACAAGAAATCGTGAAGCAATGACACGTGGAGTATACAATTAATGCAATATTATAATTAATGCTCGACAATTTTTATAAGGGGGATCGATTAGAACGATTCAAATTTACTCGAAGGAAATTTTCTCTGATAATAAGGAAATTGTATTTTTAATTGAAGCGCATCGCATATACGTACGTACATACATATGTACATAAGTATGTATATACGGATATACAAAAATAAATGAAAAAGCATATAATTGTACGTCATATGTCGAGAATGATTATTATTTTTAAGTCTAGTTATTTTGTACAGATAAATATTGATAATTAATATACATAATTGAAAAATTATTTGGTAGGTAGGTACCAGAATCTATTGCATTTATATGATAAGCTGTAGCAGCAAAAGCAGCAGTAAATTTGTTGTCTATAGCTGCAGATTTAAATTTATATGTAGAAAAATACTTATGTAATATGTAAAAATATGTGTCGTCGTCTAAGAACAGTTCAGTTAAGCTGAAAATTATTATGTCGACAATAAAAAAAATTTGTTATACGCTTTTATAAATATGTAATATTAATAGAGAAAAATTAATTTTTTTTTTCGTAAATTTAATTTTGTTTAAAAATTGAACTGAAAAGTTAATCTTGAAAAAAAAAAAAAAATTGTAGATTTTAACAGTTTAATAATGTGCTCAATTATTGCGTACTTCTGATTTTACGCAAAAAATTCAAAATGAACTTATGTACTATGTTGCTATTATGTACATATGTATGTGTTCTTTTTTTTTTTAAATTCAAACTGAGATTATTTTTTAGCTATCGAGGCTATATTGCCACAATAAATTTATGTAAATTTCTTTTGTGTTCGTTTTTAACCCTGCGTCTATAGGTACTTACAATACGGCAGGCAATGGCAGTATGAAAATTGACTATATACTTAGTATGTAGACACAACATTTCCGGCAATTTTTTTCTAGGTGGTAATTTTGCTTCTGCTTTGAAGGACAATATTATGTATTGCCCATCAAAAATATAGCGGCAATAATTTTGACATGTTGATTTTTACACATGAAATTTCTAGAAAAAGTCGTAAAATCATTTGTATTCATAATTTTATTTTTGTTTTTTCATATTTTGCAAATGAATATTGCTTCCATAAAGCTGAATGCCCAGTTTACGCCTTTCATACGTTTTTTACGCCTTGCATCCGTTGAGGTATGTGAAGCACGAAAGTTAAATTACATTAAAATATATGTAAGAAGTCGACAACGGATAGAAGTTGGTTAACTTTCAACTTTTCAAACGGCAAAGCATGAAAATAACAGGAAGAAATAGTTTGAGTGAAGTTTCTGTAAATCGTACATTGGGCCATACAAAAGCAATTCTATGCGGCAAAGGATGAAAAGTTTGTAAGGTGTGAAAAGTATATAAAGTGTGAAAAGTTTTTCTTCTACATTATCTTGAGCTTATAATATGTCAACACACAGCAATACATTATGTCAAATAATATTGTCATTGCCGTCCACATAAAGCAAGAATAGTCGTAGAATAATTTATTGTCATTTTATTTTAATAAGGAATATTCGTACCTATTGCAATATAAAATGCATTTTTATTTAATTTCGAATACATTTCAATGTTTTCATCATTGATATAATCATATAACCGATTGATATAATCATATTCGCCGTCATATTATACGTTACGATCATTACTATATTTGTTGTCACAAACAACAGTATATACTTACCTATACATAGAAGTGAAAACAAGATAATAAAATTATTTTTAATCTTGTTTTTGGTGAGATGTTAAAAACGAATTGTGTATAGAAAGCGCGCACCCTTTATTACACATTTTTTGTTTTAAAAATTAAAAACAAAAAATATTTCATGTGTCTTTTTGCTCTTATGAATCGACGTAAATATATGTAATATGATGACACAAAATTTTTTGTACATATGGATATTATGATTTATCATTTTTCTAAATATTTCTATTATTTTTCTTCCCATTCGCAATGGAAACACAAGTTGAAAATGATAAATTATATACTCGTATAACAAAATCATACATAAATGATAATTAAATGTTAAGGGAAATTATTTGATGTAAAAAAATATGAACACAAATAAATAAAAATCGAAACTATTTGAAATTATACGTAAATAATAAAAAATTAATAAAAAAAAAATTTTATAAAAAAAAAAAGTAATTAGTGAATAAAACCAAAAACCAAAAAAAAAAACTTACATATATGTATACCTTAAACGCACATCTTGAATGTTATATCAAATAAGTTCGATAAAATAAAAATTTACAAATCTAAAAATAAAAAAAAATATTATAAATAAAAATATAATAAAATTAATAAAAAAAAAAGTATTATTAGTAAATAAAAATACTTATAAAAACGTTGATAAATATTATAATCGTATATACACATATGTACACATGTATATGTTAATCCATTAATAAATGATTTATTGAAAAAGAAAATCATTTAAACATTTCCCATTAAAAATCAAAATAAAAAATAAAATCAATTCTAATTTAATACAAAATTTGGATTGTAAATTATTATGCAATTGGTATATAGACGAGCTCAATAGGTACAATTTTAGTATACAAATTGTTAAAAGCAAAATTATAACAGAATACGAATATGAATTTTCAGTTTAATGAAGAAAATATTGTCATGATTTTATTTACATTTATTTAAAACATTTCAAATCATATGAATACATTATTTTCCCAAAATGAAAATTACAAAACTGAATATGTTTAAATACAGTGGGCATCAAAAGTCTTTGCACATCTTTAAATTTAAAATTTGTGTACCTATAAGTCAAAATCAAATAAAGAGTGGGTTCAAAAATTCAACGCGTCATTAGTGTTGCAAAAGACGCATTCGTCAACAGTTCAAAAAGTAGTCATGAATAAAATCATGTATTCATTTTTGCATTTTATTGTTAACTCTAACTTATCACAAAGTGAAAATTTGCATCATGATTTTTGATGTTGCAATTAATAAACAACCTTAAATTTCGGACGTTTAGTTGATTTTAAATTATTATCAATGCTATCATGGATCAAAAACACAATAAACAGTAGGTTAAATTTCAATATTTTGAATTTGTTTTATTTATTTAATTTATTTTTGATTTTTGTGAATTTTTACCCATTTATAAAATTTTAAAAGACAACAAAACTTCAAAACTGTCGTCAAATTAATCAGCATAATCAAAGCATCGCAACATAAGTAAATAATCAGTGTTGTGCTAACACTGCGGCAACACTTCTGCAACACTGCAAAATCATGATTTATTTTTGAACCCAGTCAAACATATCTTTCCATTTTTATCATAGATGAAACCCTGATATGTCCTCAATATTATTCCGGAATTCAATTTTGTTTGTACACAAATTATAATCCCATATAATTTTTTTTACCGTTTTCCTTGGGTAATATTACAAAAAAGAAAATGCGTATTTTTTCGATTTTAATGATAATTAGCATACTTAACAAAGACACTTTGGTCATTCATATATGCAATTTAATTTATGACTCTGTCTCTCTCCGTTAACAAAAATTAAATCTACATATTAAAAATGAATCTTAGATGATTTTTCATACCAAATTAGTTTTCACGACTGATTACATTAATATAATGAAATTAATTATATATTTTATTTAATGATAAATAAACTATTTTACTACATTCATGTAAAACATCTCTTAACTCTTGTCAAGAGTTCATTAGGAAGAGATAGCATTTTACAAAAATTTAAAGATATACAAAGTACTTTTAACGTCCATTGTATATATGCTGAAAACTATTGCAATTAGGCATGGCAAATTTACAAATATATATATTTTTTTTTAATTTTACAGTTAAATATGTAATTATTTTTTCTTTATTTATCCTTGAAATACAAACATATTTAATGTGTTATTCAGTCTTTATTGGATTAATAATTGTAAAAGTGATATGATATTTTCAATAATGAATCTTCCACCGAAGAATGAAAATTCTTGTTATAATCCGTAAAACTCTCGAGTAACTAAAAATTCAAAAATTTATGTAATTTTCCATATTTAAAATAAAAAAAAAAAAAATCATAAAATATTGAAAATTGATATAGAAAAATCAAAAATAAATTTAATTGGCAATAATTGAAAAAAAAAGAGATAAAATTTGAAAAAAAAAAAATTATTCGAATATTATAATTTAAATTTTGTAAATAAAAATATAAATGTAATCTCGTAATCGTATATAAAATAGAATTACATATTTATTAGAAAAAATATAACATTCTATAAAGAATAAAAAAAAATTACGTGTGGATGTAAACTAAATCTTATAAACCTATAATTGTATAACTCTTGTAAATGTGAAAGTCAATAACTGCAACAAAAATATAATGATTAATACATATACATATACTGATACGATACTGATACCTACATGATATATACTTTACATTACATATAACATACTCATACATAATACTTAAGAATGTGTAAAATGAAAAAATAAATTAATAAAAAATTATGCATATGTATACATACTGAAATACATTACATATATGTACATTACATTACATTCATATATAAACGTGTATATACTATACCTAAATAAAATTTTATTAATTGTATTTAAATGTATAATTTTGAATGAAAAAAGATAAAAACAAACAAAAAAAAAATAATTTTTTTTTTGACCACCAAAGAGATACTTATAAAATTAATAATAATAATAATAATAATCATTTTATATAATATGTAAGTATGAACGAAAAAAAAAATGTAATAAAATATAAAATATAATATAAGTTATTATGTGTGTACATTATTTATATAAATATATATATAAAAAAAAACTACATATTTATAAAATAGATACGGGTACGTAAAAAAAAAAACATTTGAGAAAATTATTTATTTCAAAAGATTATTAAAAAACGTAATATACAAAAAAAGAAAAAAAAAACAAACAAAAATCAAAAAACAAAAAAAAAATCAATGGAAAGTTAAAAACAAAAAAAAAAAAAATTATTATTTAAAATGTTAAAAAAAAACTGAATTAATATATGAAAAAAAAAGTAAAACAGAAGAAAAAAATAAAAAATCAATAATTAAATAAAATAAAAAATAAAAATTCGTTTATTTCAATCAAACATAACACGAAAATAAATAAAATGGAAGTTTTTTTTTTTTATTGAATTTATTTTGCAATAGTAGTTGCTGCATATTATTAGATGAGTGATTAGAATGAATTAAAATAAAAAATTAAAAATTGAAATGATACCCAAAACCCAACAAAACAATGACCAAATTGTAAATCGTCGTGTCGTCGTTGACTAAAACTAGAAATGATAAAATGCAACAAATCATACATGTGTATGTTTGTATGTGGTTAAAATATCGAATGCGGCGCGCGATGCTAATGTTTCTTTGAATGCACAATCAATTGCAGAGTTACATAAAATGTTTTACAATTTACAATTTACAATTTACAATTTTTGACATTTGTATATAAAACTTTTCGAACTATCGATTATCGTCATCGTCAATATAATATGTCATTGAATTTGACGTTTTAGAATTTGGTCAATGTTTCGGTTTTACTTAAATCCCAAATTAAATTCAACTTTTTATGCTCTGTACTTGCCTTATAATTTTTAACTTTCTGTTGATTACAATTCTAAAAAAAAAAAACTGAATAAAAAAGATGCATTTTTTAAAATTTTAATCTGCTGAGTGTATATATCCAATCATAGTTGTATTTAATTCTCGCATAAATTTAAACATTTAAAGGTACCTTTTTTTTATTAAAAATATTTTTGCATATAAAGATACAGAAAGAGGCTGTAAGGACGTACGAATAATAACAAAAATCATAAAATTTTCTTTTAACAAAAAATCAATTATATTCTAATGTACCTACCTATTACTATAGATTTTTTTTTCTTTTTGGAATTTGGAATTTAGAATTTAGAATTTTTATTTCAAATAATTATTCTGACTTAGATTGTGTGTTCTCTACAGAATACAGAGAATTTTTTTTTTAAATTTCAATCAGCTAGTGTGATTTGATTGACTTCTCAAAATGGTTGCACGATTATTCACATGCAATTTTAATTACAGAAATATTAAAAAGCGAAAATTCAAATTGAAAAAAAAAAATTTTTAAATGAACATCGCATCACGTTAGTAACAGTTCGTCCAACCATTATTACCGCAGTCACAGTCAATACTACCAATACTACTAATCATGTCGACAAACCTATTTTGGTTCTGAATTTTTACAGCATTGTATAAGATTGTATAAAAATAAAAATGAAACAAAGAATGAAAAATGTTTCTGTTTTAATATGTAAGTAGCTATTAGCATACATATGCAAGTAGATATCTATATTATCTCCTCGCGAGCACTATTTTGCTTTTTATTTTCGAATTATTACACTCTTATTGAATACTAAACACCGGAACTTCCTAATTCAGATGACAAAAAAAAAAAAAAAAAAAAAAAAAATTCATGACTACTTCGACAGTACGAAAAATTTAATTATTATTATTTTTTTTTAATAGCACTGCTGAAACAAATAAAATAAAATGAAATAAATTAATTAATTTAAATTCAAAGCAGATTCAAAGTTGTTAAATTGAAAACAAACCGAAAATAAGTATAAATTCTGAATTTCACGACAAAATGAAAGTAAAATTTTAAAAATTGCAGACTTTTTGATTTTTATCAAACATTTTTATTTTTCAATAAAATCCTTTGAAATTAATTATTTTGAAAATTTTCTTCGGTATTCATTTTTAGTTCAATATTTTTCGAATCTTTTAAATTTTTAACTTTCATATCGTCACTATTATTTCTGTTTTCATCATCATCATCATCATCATCACCGTTACCACTACCACCTTTATCACCGTATTCATTATCATCACCAATTATTCTCGTAGCTATGGAATTTATAGCACCCTCAACCCGCTGTTGCAAGAATTTTTGTCGTCTTAATTCAGCGTTCATCAATTTCTGCTCTAAATCATCGATCGTTGTAGGCATATTTGTCTGTTCAGTCAATCGTAATAATCTTTTTGGAGGATGTTTTTTTATGATACTATCTGGCATTTTATTTTGATCATCATTATTATCGCCATCATTAAGTGGTATTACAAATGATTCTGCCGGTGCTACAAAAATTTTTTTATTGGATGAATTTTAGAATTTCATTAAGAGAAAATATTTTCCCAATTGAACTCTTACGATATTTTACTGGTTTAGTAGGTGATATCTGATTTCCTGGTTTATCAGTTTCTGCTTCATCTGTTGATGACGACGATAGAACTTTTTGTTCTGTTGTAGTATTATCATTAGTAGCAGACACTACTGACGCCTGAGATGATGCACATCCCATTTTATAATTTTTATTATATCGTCGTAGTTGAGATGAAGCACGTTATCAATTTTCAGTGAAATTTGTCCCGTGAAAAGCTCATCACTAATTTTCTTTTTGATAATAACTAATGAATAACAATTGTTTGTGTCACTAAAAATTCGATTTTTAAATCTGGACATTATCCCGTCATTTCAATTTAATTTGACAGCATTTTTTTTTAAAAAAAATTTTCTCTTATAATTCACTAAAGATCACTTCATGTATACATGAAAAAATTGAATTTTATTTGATGTCTTTATCCTTGGTTTTTGCAAAAGATATACAATATATATCGGAATCGGAAATTTAATGTAAAGTACACACAATTAAATGAAAATATTATAAAAATAAATACACAAAATACAGGAAATCAAACTGGAATTTGATTCTGATGTAACATACATATATTTTTGTATAATATTGATTTACACGAACTCTGTTTTTTTTGCACTATTAATAAACCTATAATCTTTGATTTCCTTTTTGTTTTTTAGTAAAACTACAAAATAAAATTGTACAAACAAAATTTTTTTTTTTTTTTTTAAAAACAGCAGAAAAAGTTTTCCTTTTTATATAAATTCGTAAAATAAAATTTTTATATTTCCAGTGTTATTTATTGAAATATGAAGACTACTGTCTGTCAATGGTAGAAATTGATAATGTTTACCACCATAGAATACACTTTATGTGTATTCATGTACAATTATTATTGGACAGGAACAGGAAAATAAACTAAATTGAAAGACCCGTACATTACGATATTAAAATAAATGATATATTACATTAAAGGAAAAAAAAAATGAAAGGACAATGAATGACAATATGTAAAACATTTACACTATATCATGTACACATAGATTTTACGTTGTGTGTTATACAAAAATATTCGATGGAATGAATTTATAGCGTGTATACGAGTATGTGAATGTAACCCATATGAGTACATAGTTTGTTTTATTTTGAAATGCTTTAATTTGATTTCGTAGAAATTCAAATGCGTGGAAATATTTAATTACTTTTATCTAGCCACCCATCTACATACATATGAGTGTATATTGTCAGTTTTATTTATTTATTTTTTTTTCTAAGAATTTAACCACCTAGTCAATTCTTTTTTTTTTTTTTCAAACCTTTACGAGGACAGTGTTTTTGTCATAAAAAAATTGAAATGTTAAAGTGAATGTAAGACGTAATCATAGTAGGGCATTAATTCTATTATAGATAGTAGTATGGACTGTGTGTGGTGGTTAAATAAAATACACATAACAGTATGTATTCCTTTTGTAGGTATATAGTAGCGTAATTATACTCATATGCTTAATCATAAAATAAAATGAAAATCGCGTTGTTTGTTTATTTTTTTAATCAAAAATATATAATTTTAGTAATTGTTTTTGTAGTTACTCACACCACCATTATATTGAAATTATTTTCCAAAACATTATATACAATTATTTTGTATTATTTTTATTACCCTTTATAATAGTCGTTCAAAACAATTATTATATTGTGGTATGGTCAAAGTAAAAGTACATAAATGTAAGTACATACATATATATACAAATTTATATTTTGACTATACGGGGTGTCCCGATTCAACATGTACAAATTAGTACCACGGAATTCTTTGAAATGTTTTTTAAAAAATTTTGTGTAAAAATTGGGTTCCTGAAAAATATTTGCACTACGAAAAAAGTTTTTATTTTTGGAATCGAAGTATAAAAATGTTTTCTTTCAAACAAAGAAAACCAGAGCATAATATCTTTATCCGTTATTGAGTTATTAAGGATCAAAGTAGTGAAGAAATGGACAAAAATGTGCCTAAATGAAGTTTGTAAAATTTTTTCATTGCGAAATATTAATTTTTTTACGTATATTGGCATTTTTTACCATTTTTGCACTCCTTTGATCCTTAATAACTCAATAACGAAAAAAGATATCATGTTCTGGTTTTTTTTGTTTGAAAGAAAACATTTTTATACCTCGATTCCAAAAATAAAAACTTTTTTCGTAGTGCAAATATTTTTCAGGAACCCAATTTTTACACAAAATTTTTTAAAAAATTCGTCATAAATTTTGACTTCAGGATTTCTTTTTATTTAGAACCGAATTCCAAAATACTTGTTATAGTATATGAAAAGAAAGGTCATTTAGTTTCCTATTATTCTCTAGAACACTAAATTTTCCAAAGTATGGTGTACAAAAAGTTACACATGATTTTGTATTTGAAGGTCCTGCAAAAAAATCAAAATTTTCAACGCCCTCTAGCGTCGAAAATAGGTTCGATAGAAAATTTTTGGTAGTACAATTTTTTTCATGAAACATTTCAAGGAATTCCGTGGTACTAATTTGTACATGTTGAATCGGGACACCCTGTATATCATCAATATAAGTATATGTATTTACTGACAAAGAACAACACAAATGTTTTGTTTTTTTTTTTTTTTTTTATAAAAATTTATACCTCATAATATTTTAGACATTTACAGAACGGGACTATTGACTATTGACTTTATATGAATTATCCTGTAGCTCACAGGAAAAATATCTACAGATACATATGTATATGTATTGAGCGTTAGAGATAGATCGCTATTAGTTGAAGGTAAATTAAAAAAAAAAACAAAAAAAAAACACAACCTAATAAGGGTATTCACTTAATGCAGTAAAATTTATGTAAACCGAGTAAAATGTGTAGTTTTACATGAGTTACAAGCTTTTGTATGATTTTGTACAATGATTTTACTCTCTTAAGTGAATACCCTTGAACAATTTTACGACTAACAAAAAATAAAATATTCGAATATGTTATGTAGAAAGAAAATAATAATCAGATATGTACATATTTTTGATTAGGCACATACTCGTATTTGTTCGGTATTATATGAATAATAGATTGAAAGTAATTTGCGCAAAAGTTAAAAGTCAATAATTTTTAAAATATGTATATGTTATGTATAAAATATCAAACACTCTGGAAATATTTTCCTCATTTTTGTTAACTCGGCAAAAGTGTCCAAAACATACATATCTGGTTCCTTTTTAGTTTAGTTATTTGTATTCTTTTGAATCGAAGTCACATAAAGTACACTACTTGAAAATACTATATTTAAAGTAAAAATTACTTTTTTTTTTTCTTTGACTTTATTATATTGAATTTTATTTTTAAGAAATTTTTTTTTTAATTTTTTCCTTTTATAAATAATGTGTTTTAATGTGTTTTCTTAAACAAATAAAACAATGTCTGTTTTTTTATTGATACTTAGAAAAAAATTCTTTTTTAAAAAAAATGTAAAAATAAATTTGTAAATAAAAATTTATAAATAATATATTTTTTTTTAGCTTCAAGCACAAAATTATATTTTTGTATATTTTTTGTAAAATAAAATGTGTCTAAAGAATCGACTAGAAAACATGAGAAAATTATTAGTTTAAGTTTAAGTATATAATATATGAGTACACCCTGAATTTTTTTTTTTTGTAATTTAATATTTTTTAATACATTACTAGGAAATACGTAAATAAAAGTTGAATAAAGTTTTAGGGTGTTATTTTTTTTTTTGATGCTTTCACATTAAAAGACTTATCTGGAATAATTTTTTGTAGGAGATTTATATTTTAATTACACTTTACTGAATTTATCTTTTACTATGGAAACTAAAAATGCATTAAAAAAGAAATGTACAATTTAAAAAATAAATAAAAGAAAATAAAATGTAACAGAGTAAAAATCGAAGAACTAAATCAAAAAAAAAAAAAATTTATGTTAAAATTGAAAATAAAAAAATATTTGATGTTTGTGAGTAGAAAATTTTGAATTTCTTTAGTTATTCAGTCCTATAATATGTACATGGTATAATAATTTATTTATTGATTTTAATTTAATTTTGTTTTTTTTATTTTGTTTTTTTTTTTTGTTATTTTTGTTATTTTGAGGAATATAATATTTTTTATATAATTCATTAAGAAGATTTTTTTGACCTAAAATAAAAATTTCATTTATGAAAAATCCATATAAGAGTTCAGAATTTATCTTCATATTATTATTCGATAATTTCTGTTTTAATGCGAATCGAACCATCATTCATTATTAATGGTGGAGAATTTCTTCCTCCACCATTTGTGGCTGCTGTTGACGTTGAATTTCTATACGTAGTTGATGTATCTTTAAGACGAATTTTATTTCCATTTCCTGAATCTGAAACAGATTGAAGATTCGTAATAATATTATTTGACGATGTCCTTACTATACCGTCAATTTCTTTACAATTACTATTTGTCGTCGGTCTATTTGTTGAATCAAAATTATTAGCCCTACTTCCACTTCCACCACTGTTATTATTATTTCCACTTGTCATTGCAATCGGAATTGTTATAAACTGATGACCGCTACTACTTCCACCGCTATCTGAAAATGCCAAAAAGTCATTTTTTTTTCTTAGCATTTACTCATCAATTTTTTTCTGCATTTCAAGCAATAGCAATATAAAGCCACAAAAAAAAACTAAATCAAAAATTCCATTAAATGTCTGAGGAAACATCAACATGTCGATTGGCACCAATAATGTCACCAAAGGTGAATAAAGAATAAAATGGCACATTGAATCGATGAATGAATCTTTTTGTATCGCTCAAAATGTTACATAGTATAACTGATACCATGTGCAAGCTATATGCAAACATTTATCCGTCCCGTAATCGTATATTGAAGTTTCTAAATGGACCAAAATTTATGGACATGCAGGACATATTCGTTCTGCTGTTGTAAAATGCTGATTTGTTATGGTACACTACACGTCGTACGCAAATACAAATAGAATGAATGAAAAAATCTTCTTAATCGAGTACATATAGAAATGTAGCGGGGATCGCTATTCTTGCTTTCATTTCGATGATGAGGTCGTCGGTTACATTATAATGTAATGATATGAATATGTATATAATAGTAATACGATACAACCATATATACATGATGATGTATGCATGTTCTATGTATCTATACATGAGCAAGAATATGTATAATAATAAAAGACCAGAATAATGGTTTAGTGCATAAAAGTCAATTGATGATTTTTCATTTGCTTATTTCCGTAAAAGACAGCTATCGCCAACAAAAATGTGTATTATGTCAATAAGAAGATGCATTTTAATTAAACATACGTACGTATATAGATTACAGACAGCAGACAACAGTCAAACAGAACGACAATAATTTTATGTTATTCATTTTGTGCATATGGTAATCCCTTTTTTGGGATTAACTATACGTATTCCTTTTGCGGATTTCTAAAAGGTATATACTCGCGCCATACACATACACGAGTAGTCGAGTACATAATAAATGTCAATTAAGTATCGAACTTTTATATTCGGTAGTCTGTAATTTCCTTTTTCGAATACAAATAAAGTCGTAATCCAATATAGAAAATTGTTACGTAATCATAACGGTTATTAACGTAAAACGTAAAATTTAAATGAATGAATGAATGAATGAAATTTGTAACGCGATCAATATTCAATAAAAATATTACTTCATATAATATGAGGCGGTACATACATACAGGCATAATTTTTCACACAAATTAAAAATGATTCAGATGCAGATATGTATATTGCATTTCATTGTACGGTAATTCAGATTTAACTTACCTTCTTCTGAATGTAACTGCAAATGACCAGACTGCACTAATCCTAAGAGGACTTCTTGTGGAAGATTTCCTAACGCTGAAGTTGGATATAAAACATCAAAATGTCCTGCTGACGTTGTTGAATTTGAAGATGTATGAGAATGTATCATATTATTTTGATGTTTACTAGATTGCTGTTGTTGTTGTGGTTGTTGTTGTCGAGTTTTAGTATCCACTAATAATGGAGGCGAATCTGATGTTGCCGACGATTGAAAAATATTTTGACTATTCGGAATACTCGATGGTCTTGGTGAATCAATATCTGATGAGTCATCTGATTCATTTCCAGATGATATTGGTGATCTATCATCCTTGATAATTAATAAGAAAAAACATTTTTGTATACATTTTAGTTTTCTGTTTTTTTTTTTTCAATTTGTTTGTGTGTGTTTGAAATATATGTTCTAATGAAAATTAGCATAAATAAATGTGTAATAACAACAAGAAACAAGCCATAGCATATATTTATATATACTCGTATATATATTAGAAAATTGCCACAATTTTATAATAAATAAATGAGAGTCCAGATCAAAACTAAATTTAATGATGTAATCTTTTACGATTTTATGAGATTTATGCAACATTCTATATGTACATATACATAGCTATATCCTACATCCATATAATTATTCTTTATCTATACAATTATAAAAATGATAACACAAAGCACAATTAACCATAAATAGTATTGGAATTTTAATTAAATTTAAAGCATATACACAATTTTTACCAGTGGCACGAAACAATTTAACGTTTATTTAATTCAATTATAAATCTGTGCATATCTATACATATGTATGAACATTATATACTCGTATATGAGGCATATCCGTGTATTCTGTTTATATTTCTTATACACAATACCCATTCATACAAGTACACACATACATAAGTACAAATATAACTCTAAGCAAAATAATTTCATCTAGGTTTATTTGTTATTCCATTAATTTCTTTATTCTTTTGTTCTTTTTAATTTTTATTATTTATTTCAGAATAAAAAATATAAAAAGAAAACACAGGGAAAACAAAGAAATAAAATATTTTGCATTATAAATTCCTATTTATTTCTATATACTTTATTCTCTCTTCTAAAGCGACATGCATTTTTTTTTATTATTTATTTGCCATTTTGTTAGTTTCATTTTAAAATACACACTTTCAAAGGAAGGATACATATGTACATAAATATTAAATATTGAGTAAAGAAACTGAAAAATATGTAAAATAAATTTTAACGATGATCAATAATTTAACTAAAAATATTTTAATCGGTTTAGAATTTTTCTCTATCACATATCAAATATGTATGAATTAACATTACATTTTAATTGAGGAAACTCTATAAAAATAATAGACACAAGACACAATGCATACACTGTAATTCTCAAAAACTGATATCAAATTTTTTTTTTTTTTTCAAATATAAAATTAAAATCTTTTGCCTATAAGTATAATTATTAAAAGAAATTTCGTAAAATTTTTATAAATTATTCATTTATACATATAAACATATTTAGTATGTTTTTTGCAATATTCTGATTGATAATAATTTAATGTACATATTTTAATTTTTAATTTAGAAAGAACAAAAAAAAAAAAAAATAAAGTGATTGCTGGTAATTACTAATGACATCGCTAGAAATGAATAAAATACCCAAAATGGAAATATTTATAGATGTTACATGCTACCAATGCTATACATAAATAACCAAACAAATTGTTAGATATATACATAATATTAGCTGTTAAAGTTATTATTGCGTGTATCCAATCCATATAGTGAAATATGTTATTTATTTATTTATTTTTTTTTTAATTTTTATTTTCCAGCAAAAAAAAAAAAAAATAAATATATTTCTTGATTTACAAGATATATCTTAACATTTTTCCTTCAATTCCGGTAAAATACATTCTGTACATATTTTATTTTATATAACACAAATGACAACGCATCTATCCTATATACCAATACAACAAGTTTTCATAATGATCGTCATCATTAGTATTACTGTCACTGTTTGTTTCTATATAAAAATACCTTCCATTTATATCTACTCTATATAGATTCTTATATTCTGTGTACTGTACTGAATTAATTTTGGATCCATTTAAAGTCATTTATATTATATTTTATATTTTATAGATTTTCTAAACTTCTTGTGTACATTTGCTGTAAAGTTCACAAGAGACTACTTGTCTAATTTTATATCGTCAACATGGCTGTGATGATGATCACGATAATGATAATGATGATGGTCTCTGTGGTCTTTGGTATTCTATTCTATTCTATTGTATTATGAATTATATTAACATAATCTTATGAAATAATTTTATTATTTAATTTTTAATTATATACGAGTAGCTATACGTATATATGTTGATTATAACTTTGCCAATTCGCAAAATTTTCATGATGTCTCTTCAAATGTTTGAAATTTTCATGCGTTTTATTGAAAATTTACAATTATTAAAACAATTCCTTTTAAAAAACATATTCTTTCAACAAATCTATGTTGGAACAATATCAACGTAAATAACTGTAAGAATGCTCCAAATTAATTATTTATTAATTAAATTTTTTTTGTATGTATACACATTTTATTTTTGTCATTTATACGGTGTGGTGTGTCCAGTACAATTCGTATGAATACAAATTGACAATTTTTCAATTCATAATCAATTTTAATTTTGAATAGAATATTGTATATCTAACGCATATACGTATAAATGAATTACGATTGCATGTATCCACGAACCGTGGCATATATAACACAGGTGCAATACACTTGATTCAAATTTATCGTATACAGGACTTTGTATTGTATTATATAGAATTGTACAAGATATAATTTATTATCATGTGAGTAGTATATAATACTTGAATGGTTTTAGATAAATGTTGGTAATAATAATATTTTGAAAAGAATTATTTATTTTTTCTTTTTTTTTGAAAAGACATTTTTAATAAATAATTGAGCCACCAATCAAGAAAAATACGAATGCGGTAAATAACAATCAACTGCGTATTATATATAGGTATATCCATATACTTAGTATTATATTACTTGTCAACTAACTTCAATTCAACAATATCAAAAGACAATATTTTTTATTTTAAATAAAATCAAAAAAAAAAAAAAAAAAAAAAAAAAAAAAGAAAACATACGTGCAATATCAATCAACCATATTAGATTTAGGTACAAATGTTGTGACTGGACAACTTTAATAATAATTAATCGTCTTTTAGAAAATGTAAAATATTAGATGAGGACGTGTAATTGATTGATTTTTAATTTTATTTTAATTATTTGTTTATCAAAAATTAACGAAATTTTATTTGACCTAAACAAGTGAAAAAGTTCATCAACTAATACACAATAAAGCATTTTGAAATTTTTTTTTTTTTGTTATTTGTGTAGATATTATATTAATAGCAAAGTTAAAAGAAACATTTAAGTACTTAAATGATTTTTACATTAAATTAAATTGAACATTATTATTTTTTTTGTCATTTTTTTTTTCAATTATTCATTACATAATTTCAAATCAGTAATTCACAAGAATTCATTTTCATTTTAAACTGTAAAAGGACAGTTGCGTACAATGAACTAAAAAAGGACAAGATAAAATTATTTACAATATTATATACACATTCAGTCAACATTAAAAATTATAATTTTTCCGTGAGTTGTCCTAGCATTCAGCTGCTAAGATTGATAGAACAAGTAATAAATTTTTGCTATTTTTTTTTTTTTTTTTTTTGTTTTTCATTTTTTCTAAAATTTTTTTTATCTGTCCCAACATTCCATCTCTGGAAAATCTCATCATCAATTACACTCACACATATTTTTCCTCATTAAAATCAATCCAACTGTGCAATATTTTCTATTATGTATGTATGTACATTTGTGCGTTATGTTATACGGAATTAAACAGTATATAATGTATACAGTATATATACATATGTATATTGTTTGTATTTTCGATTAATATGTGTAAGATGTTCTACATTCTATATGATATATATTCAGATATAATATATATGTATAGTAAAATTGCTAACGTTACGTCTACTACGTTAGCATTACATCGCCTAGATATTTTACTAGACCATCATCAGAGACATGCAGTCTCATCTAATTCGTACTTTAAGATTTTCTATTATCATAAATGTATATATGCTTGAGCCATATTATCAGTATACATATATTATAGTAATCAGCAGCATTATCAAATGTTAAATTGAAGTTTGTGTTTTGTGAACTGAACTGAACATGATGATGATGATGATAATAATGATGATGATAGGATAGGTATACGAAAAATTGATAAAATACCAAAAAACTAGTACTGTGTGAATACAACAGAGGAGGAGTGCTTTGTTGAGAACAAAATAATATAAAAAAACAAGAAAACAGATAATGGTATTAATAAAATAAAAATGAAGAAAAAAAAAACATTTTTACCAAGTACATCACCACATCATCAAATCATATGAAAACATCTTGAAATGGACTAAAAAAATGAACTCGAAGATCTTTTTCGTATCCGTAAGTAACTTCTTAAAATGGATGAAATATGTAATCTTGTTTTCTTAACAACAAAACTTTGAAAATTTTTTTTAATTTTTTCTTGTTTTAATTTTTTTTTTTTTTTTTTTTGCTTTTTGGAAAAAAATTGTAATTGTGCGTATCACAACAAGAATAATGATACACATGCGAATATGTTGGAAATTTTTTAATCGACACGTATATAACTATGTACAAAAAATGCAACTGTTGCATTGTTCCATTGCATTATCATTGTAGTTTGTATTAGTATACTTGTACTTATTATACATAGTTGTACGTATGTATTACGTACAGTGAATTACCAGTTGGTTTTTGATATGACGACAAAGTGTCTTCCTTTGCCAATCGTTTCATTTCAAAGAATCTATCATCAACAGCAAGCAAAACTTTTATCAATTCTACATACTATACTATATTGGTATCTTCTTATGTATCAATATTTGCTTTATGTATATAGTGTTATACTCGTCGTAGTATAGAATCCTATTATAATTTAGACGAACCACAATCAATTTGGATTCTTGTCTCGTGAAAGCGATGTTTATTTTTTTAAACATTTTTATTCTAGTTACTGCTTTATGTTTGTTGGTTCTTTTGTTACATCAATTTACTTTTTACTAAGAAGTCGTCAATATACGTATAAACGCAACGCACATAATACAATAATATATAATATAAATTATAAATAGAAAGAAAATATTAAAAAAAAAAAATGAGTAATAGAAATACGCAAGAAAAAAAAAAACCCAACACATAATACTAAATGCAACTGTCCACAATTTCCTTATAAGTTACAAAAGAATGTTTAACAAGAGTTTTGTATTTCATTTGATTGTTTTTTGTTGTTATCGAGGATGTTTCAAACTTTTTTTTTGTGTATATAGATAAATAAATCGAAATTTTTAGATCGAATTGCATTGCGTTTGTTTAATATAATATATGCACGCATATGTACATACTCGACGAACATAACTTTGCTTCCACTTCTGTTATGCTAGCTAGATATAGTGTAAATTTTTCATTATTCCATGAAAGATATGAAAGCATTTTCTATGCACATATATGGTTAGGTTCACCTTATCCTCAACCAAGACTACATACATTGTAAAATGAGTATATAGTAAATAAAAATTTGACATTAAGGTAAAAATATAATAAAGAAGAATAATAAAGTCACACCACTTAAATACCATAAATAGATTTTTGATTTGACACCACCTTCTTCATTTGCTTCATTCTTTTCTTATTTTTGACATTTAACCAAAATTAAAAACTCGATACACTGCATATTTGTAATAGAAAAATTATTATCACAATTATAGGACTTTATATATTTATTTTGATAAAAAATGACTTTCTATTTAGACTGAGTGTAAGAAATAAGATGACCATCATATAATTATTCACCATAATGACAATAACACAGTATTTCTGTTTTGTGTCTGTAGTCTGTACATGTGTGTAAGTGCACCGAAAATTTATAATCTAATTGATTGACAATCAAAAGAGACATTCAAGTGAGTTAAAGTGCAAGTAAAGATAATCTACTTATGCAATTGACAGATAAACAAATTTACTTGTTTTTTCATTCAACAAGAAACAATCAACCCATAAACTTTGATAAAACGTAATTCGTTGTTTCGTTCCTATATACTTATGTTATATATTCCTATATTCTATGCAAAATATACGATGACAATGAAGAAATGATGACAACAGGACACCACGATTTTTCTTTCAATAAGGTGTGTGCATATAATAAAATGACAAAAATGTATTATCAGATTGCGGTAGACTTTAAGTTGCTTTAAGTGATTTTCCATATAATATAATATAAATTCATACTTTACCAATAGTCGGCTAATTTTCTTTAAACTTGATCGAAATTTATTAGGTGATCAGAGTTATTTAGAATCTTTTTATAAATTTTTTTACACTTTAAAATTGCGCAAACATTGTAAATAAATTATTCACTTACTATACACATTCACATATATGAGCATCTTAAAGCAATAACTTTATCTCAATGAAATTAATCGAATCTTATTGATATTCAGGGAAAAAAATATTGAAAAAAAAAACCGAAAATTGATATGATAATGATGAAATGCTTGTTACAGTCATATCAAAACAAATTGGAGAAAAATAATTTTTTTTTTTTTTGTTTTCGAAACACAAATAATTTTATAAAACCTACACTCAGGAAGGATAAAATTTTCAATTATGATTTGTTACAATTTATACAAATACATATGTTTCATTTTATGTGTCGTTATTATATTAAAAAATGAGAAACATTTTAAATCTATTTCAATTCAGTTATCGGGGAATATTTTTTTTAATTTGATATTTTGAACTCACAAACATTTATAATAGTAGTTTATTACATGATTATCATTTGTGCCTGTTCACTTTTCAGTAGTTATAGTTTAGTTATAATATGATCACAAATTTTATGGCTTAGAATTGAATGTCAAAACGAGTATTTTTGCACATTATTTACATTATTTAAAAATCTTGCCACCAACCGTGATCATCTTTTGAATGCCGGCATATTTTATATGTACATTGTACAATATACAATGTACGTACGGTACGTAAGCACTTATAATAGTACGAGTATACCTAATTCTGTTGAAAAATAAAATATATTCGTACTTCTTCTGAAAGAATAGCTAAAGCAAAACTAACTTCTTGTAAACAACAGCGTTTTGTATCTGAAGGAGTCTAAAGAGATTTTACATTATTTATAATTGTTGATGATGACTTGGCCATGTAAACATGTTCCTCTATTATTTCATTCAAATGTCCATTTTTCGATCATCTTCTAGCTTCAATTCAAGTATATGTGCATAGCATTACATACATACTTTTGATATACATTTTTATTTTTTATATTCTTGTTTACATTTAACAATCCTTTCTCAAGAGGATTTTTACATTTTTATTTATTTATTTATTTTTTTATTTTTTTTGAAAGTACACTTACTATACATCATGAAACTGAATACCTGTCTGTCTATATACATTAAGCCTAAAACAATACAAACGATATTTAGCTTTCCTGACGAACGACCCTTGTTTCATGTTCATAATTTAGTGCATACAATCACTACATCTAACAAAAATTGTTTCTCGCAAACAATACGAAAATAATTTTGAAATAAATTATTGCATAAAACCTTCATTTTTTTTTCATTCTTACTTTCTGTGTAGAACCTAAAACACCTCTCTTCCCGTCCCACATACTGTACACATGTGCGTATCTCTGTATTGTTGTACTATGTAACAACATTTGGTAATACCACGGGGCATACTACATAAAATTTTAAGTCAGAGCAGAGTGTATTGTTAATCTTTTTTGCTATTACATTTATGTCGTTTTTATTACCGTGTATATCTACATTATGTTGTAGTATAGTATAGAGGTATATACATATGTACTTTATTTTATATTCAAATTTCTCATTTGTTGTGTATTAATTCTATATACTTTTCATCGCTATCTTTTTGTATTTTTTTTCTTCCTGTATTGAGCATTATATAACAAAATGACATTATCGATATTTTGCACACTGATATGAGTTACTGGTTCGCTTTACTTTTAATTTCAAAAGGATAACCGCAAAAACAATATAAAATGACAACTTTTATTCCTAAGCAAAAGATGAAACATCAAACATAATGTACAGATATCAGATATCAATGATCTTTAAAATGGTAATGTAAAAGAATAAAGCTACATTGAAAAATCAGTACACACATTCAATGAAAAATATGTTTAATAACTATAACTACCTATATACATACATACCTATCAATAAACCGAACAAATCGATCTAGATTTGATTCAGATCAAGCATAAAAACGAACATAAAACTGAACTTGGATACAATGCAATGCTATACATACATTATGTACAATTACAAAATAGTTACTGCATATTTGAAAACCGAAAAATTGGATTTTTTAACAGTTTTACCTGTATGATTTAATTGAATCCTATATTATTATGTCCCAAAGATAACAAATCATACAATTCTTTACATAATTTAATACATATTTAGAAAAAGAAAACTTCAACTAGCACCAGTCCCTTTCATATTCAATTTAAAATTTTGAAATTCTAATTTTATCATCAGAAACGAAAATAAAAAAATATAAAATACTCACATTACACTGCATGATATGATTTAAGATATAATCAAGTGGGATGAATATTTTCAAAAATAACAATAATTTTAAGTTATATTAACCATACATACATATTTAGCTTACAAATTAGGATGATTGAAAAAAAAAAATAATAAAGTAAAAGGAAAATCAAAGCCTAAAGAAGAAAACATTTAATATTAACTAGTTGTTTTGCTTTTTGTTTCTATATGTTTTATCTATGGACATTATTTAAAATATCAGAGCTATATGTTGGAACTACAAATACACCTTACACACCTGATTTGGCTGTAACAACTTTTGAAAGGTGTTTGAAACAACAAATGATGATATTCACGTGTACAGTATTATAGTCTACACTGAGTTTAATATTTACGTGGATTAGAATTTTAAATGCGACAACTATTATACACTACTTAAAGTTTAAATTATAATATATAAAAATATATAAATATATTATAATATATAAAAATATCTATATGAAAATACAATGCACACACAAAAATCACAATACATATAATATGTATATGAAATATAATGACAGACTAATAACTTTTTGTCAAACATTTATAACTATGATGCATGTATTTTTTTTGCACATACATACATACTAATGCATACATACTTATATATTACATTTCAGAGATTATATAGAAAAAGGTAAGAAATAATTTAACAACAATTTGACAATCATTTTTCTGTTTTGCATTTTAGATTTTTAAAAATTTTTTTTTGCAATATTTCAACACAGACAATATTATATAAGTATGTACCTATTTTTTTTTTAAATTATTCGTGTGTGTTTGTTATGCCTACAAGGTTGATGCATCAATCAATATATTTCGTTGTTCTATGATGTAATAAACAGACATCAAATGTCACTTTAAAAAAAATAAATAAATAAAGTCACAGCCAAACATATACTAAACGGCATACATTGAAACAATTTAAAATTTTGAATGAATACTTGAATTGTTTACAGAAAAAACAATATCTCTTATAAATGACACTCTTAGGTGTTTACATTACACCACTACATGTAAAATCTTAGAGTCCATATCGATTTTTGAATTCAAATTTTCGATCACTTGTGAGTATAATTTCAATGGTAATTTTGTGCTTTAAATATAAATTATACTTGAAAAATGAAAAGGCATACATATGTACAAACTGTAACCTGCAGGGTAGTTGCATGTATATACAAACAAGCATATAAATAACTTTGTGCGTATATAATTTGTAATGTAATGAATATGTATTCAATGATATGATATTTAGCTATTGTGAATTCAATATTTAATTGTTTTAGATGTCCAGAAACGGGTACGGTTCGAATAAATTTCTTGAACACTATTTAGATGTTTGATTTGTTCAAAAGCCTGTAGCAAATTAGTAAACATGAATAATGCGAATACGAATGTATTTATGATTGATTACGATTGTAAACTTACGTAGTTTTACATGGCTTTACTTCATAAAATTTATTGTTTCAATATTCAAAAAGAAAAAGAAAATAAATTCAAAAAATTATTTATCAATATGATGAATTAATTTAGACCACCGCGTCTTGGCGGAAGTTCAGTAAAGTAGTTAGTTGGAAAGAGATTTTTAAGTGAAAATTGTATAAAAATATTTTGAAATTTTAGAAAATTTACAAAAGCCCTTAAATGAAGATGAAGTGAAGATAAAAATGTTACACTTTCCAACATTACGAGTATAATTTAAAAAAAAAATAAAAAATTAAAAATAATAACGATTCACGATGCGATTGTTTATTAGAAAAAAAAAGAAAATTTCTCATAACATCACATTGATATGATTATATATGTACACATTTTATGATGATATCTAAAATATTTTTCTGGCATTTCACCTAATGTGTATTGCACCATACATCGACACATTTATAATATCTATGTATAATTATGGAATATGTATTTATATAATTTTTTTTTATATTTTATATTTTCCCTTTTTGTGTGTTATCCCCCTATTTAATATTTTAATATCATTTCCACAGAGCAAAAATATTTTTTGTTTTAAAGAAAATTATAAACCACATGCATGCATGCATGCGTTCATTCTTTTAATATTTATCCTTAAATGTTTTATCATATATTGTTGTATCCAGGTGTTTTGACCATATTTTTACTTGTATAAAAAAATAAAAAAAAAAAAAATAAAAAGTAATCGTATATGTAATATATGAATGAGTTAAACGAGTAAGCTTTTCCAATTCCTTTAGAGAAATTGAACAGAAAAATACGTATATATAAAACGGAAAAAAATGAAGGAAAAATTCCAAATACTAGAAAAAAAATTTTTTTTTTTAAATTAAAATGCAATATCTTGCACATATAGTCACACCCCACACACTTAAGTATATGTACCTAAGTACTTGTATATTAACAGCTATATATGTAGTTATAGTAAAAGCAATATAATTTGTATGCATATATGTATACATATTTTATATATAAGTTTATGTGACCAGATGTCAATGATTTTATCCTATAAATTCACGCACATAGTATACAGCCAGAAAGGAATTATATGAATATCTTTTGAAATTTATGTATACGAACCGCATTCCAATAACTCGCATCCATTATTAGAAATTACAGAAAGCTATTATACATTATATACATGTTGATATACAGAAATTTGTATAATACTTACTTATATGTTACTCGTATGTACGTAAAGCATGTAAAATCAATATATTGAAGAAAAAAATATTATACATATATCTATCTAATTTCATATATTCGTGATGATAGTAGTTATCCGTAACTAAAGATAACTTGCTATTTAAGCAAACTTGATTCAAACTCTATAATGCATACATACATACATATATATGTATATATGTATAATAATCTAACCATCGATTCATATAATCATATGTATGTACATACATATAATTATATTTTTATTTATCTATCCATTTATTCATTCATCTCTATCTATATCGTGTATATACATATATGTATATTTGTATCTGTTATTAACATTAATACTCGTAAACGTATTATAACAAAAATGGTAGCTGACTTGATTTCAATTTGCACCCTTTTAAACATGATTAAAATGGTTGAAGAAAAAAAAATTTTTTTTTTGTAAAAACCTATACACACACCTAATTATACCTAAGTAAAGTACTATTATAACAGCGTAAAAAACTAACTTGAATTAATTTAATCATAATGGGTAAGATCAACTTCTTTTAACAAACATTCTTTATCATCTTTTTAACATATGTACGAGTACATATGTACATATACATTTCAACTCCATATTTATTAATAAATCATCATCATCATCATCATCATAACCATCATTGATTAGATTCTACTTATAATTTTTGTTCATCATTGATAAATCTCAAAAATTACGATTTTTCAGAATTTTAAAATGTACAAATGTATATATAGTAAAAAACAAAAAAATGCCTTTTATGTTGCTAAATATCATACATATATTGTGTAGTATATAAACACTTTTCTACTGAAAGAATTTTTTTAAAGATCGTAGATAATTTTTTTGTTTTGCTAAATAACTAATTTCATAACATATGTATATGTTGTGTGCAAAATGATGATTTTATTATTCAAATGTTCAAATAAAGTACCAAAAACTAATTATTGCAAGAACAGAATGTAGCAAAGTTTTAAATCCTATAAATTAATGTTTACTTACAGAGTGTGTATAGCTGCTGCCGAAGCTGTAGTCGTATAGCTGCAGCTAGTCTTTAACAAATTTTTAATTTACAGCGCTACATATTAACATTTCAGTTTCTGTGATTGAAAAATTTGAAATTTGACATTTTTGAATCTCAGCTAACTGTATTAGAATATAGAGTCATCAGTACATTCTGTTCGTTACAGTCACATACCGCAATTCAGGATTTACTATATGTTAAGCCGTAACTTAAGATACACATTCTGTTACAGCACTTATGATTAAAATAAAAATCAAATTAATTTAAAAAATGAATTGATCCTCTAAATAAAAAATATATAATAAATCTTTCTAATTATGCAAAAACATTCTTTGTTATTAAATTGAACAATTTTTCAATTGGCATCCAATCTAAACAAACATTTAGAATATTATTGAAATTTATTCTCATAGTTAGCTCTAGGATTTAGTTTATTCTTTGTATCTTTTATACTTTCCCACATGAACAAGAATATATTTTGTATTATTATGTAGTACGTTTATTTACGTTTGTGTATGCGTAAGAATATAGAAAAATAAAGTGAACTATATGTATCAGAAAATTAATTAGAAGTATATATATGAGTCAAAAATTATGTGCAAAATTAAGAGTTTAAATTTTTTTATTTAGTTTTTTTATTTGTCGCTCCTCGAATCTTTACTGGATTCAAAAAATATAAATCAGTATTATATGTATATGTATTTTCATTATTTTTAAGTGTGTATACAACAACAAGAAAGTGTTAATTATTTTTATTGATTTTATGTAATATTTTATTTTTATTATGAATAACTATATTATACTCGTATATAATATTAACAACAAGCTATAACAATTCTGTAACAGAAATCATCTAAGACCAATTTAATTTTAAAATTTATCAAAAAATCTTTGACATATTCAAATTAAATGATCGTTCTTGCTTGTAATTATGTACATTTCTTTCTGTTAAATTATCTAGAAAGTAAATTTTATATTATTTGCGCATAAGATAGTAATACTAGAAGCATTACCATCATCATCATCATCATTAAAAATTGTATGTGAGTTCGTATATTGCGTACACAAAACAAAAAAAAACCGAATATGTATCGTCTTTTCATGCTCGATAGACCGTACAATTGTTTTATCTTTGTTATGCATACAAACATGTATTCAAGTGCATTTTGCATTCATAAATTGTGCGGTAGAAAAATGCAATTAAATTTAAACTAAACTAAAACAACTGAAACAATCATAAATTATACAATTCCAGAACAGTTTGTCTTACGTCGCATACTTTCGTTCGTTGTACGTATATTCATTTTAATATATGCGTCCGTGCATTTCGTTCGAACAAAAATAATAAAAAAAATAAATTTTTTTTAAAGAAAAATCCACGAATAATAATTCTAATAATATAAAATAGATACAAAAGCTTTAACTATCTGTAACTCATCCATATATGCGTATGTACAGGTGTACATGTATATATATATGTGTTTATAAACAAACAAACTACCTATATATAATATAAATAGTAATAATATGTAACATGTATATATATGTACATATAATGTATATGTTTGTGTAATTTTAAATGGCTTCTGTGATACTGTGATATTGAAAGAATAAATAAATAAATAAATAAATTCAATTACTTGAATTAAATTCAAAAGATTCGATTTTTTAAGAGCATTCGGAAGTAGTATGTAAAAATGTTTGGTAATCACAATATATACTCTTACACACAGAAATTTTTCGATGCGTAATTGCGAAAAATCATGATATAATGTACATACGTACATATATTCGCATATGTACATTGTACCATTTATATTCGTATGCTCGTATAATACGTAATAACGCATGTATTTTCGATCATGGCTTGTTTTTAAAACAATAGTTTATTCGTTTTTGATAAAACTTGTGCAACATAAGTATGTGTTATTGGTTGCTATGGAAAAACAATAAAGCAGGTACGTACATATATTTAATAATGATGGTAATTTATTAATTCAAGCTTTCTATGCCAATCTCTATCTATATAGTATAGTTTGTTGTAGAAGAAATTTTTCAGTTAGTTACATTGTTAAATTTTGAATTTGAAAACAAATTTTATTCTCTTTACAAACAAAAACAAAAACATAAAGGAATATAAGAAAAAGAGACGAATTCAAAATCAATTTTGTGCTTTTTTTAAATAATATAATTTTTTTTTTTTTGATAAGAATGATTACTACTTTGAATACAATCGCGAAAATAACATACTACATAATTATGTGCGCCAAACTAAAACAATAACAATAGAATTCAATGTATACCGAATGTGAATCTTCTTCTTTATTAATCGTGCATCTCTTCTTTAAGTAAAACCAACGCTGTGAAACTCTAACTATCTTTACATATACGCAAGATGATTATACTTTTTTTATTATTTTCCATTTTATCTACGATTTCAGCTATTTAATTTCTATATACATAATATACCTATAATACATCTACATAACTAAATAACTTCTAATTCTGTTTATATTTGTATGGGAGTACTTTACTATATGCATATTCTTTAATTAATTAAAAACTAAATTATCTGTAGATGCATATTTTTGCTTTGACCGTGCAATAGCATTCAAAGAAAGTTCTATGCACTCGTACATATACGTATATAACATATGAAAAAGCGAACACAAAGAAAATTTTTCATAAAATATATAAGGACCGGAACGAAAAGTATTGCACTTTTTCAGAGTTGTATTATTAATTATTTTTAGCGCGGTCAGGTAGTTTGTGATACAAATTCAGCTACCTTTAACCTTCAATTATTCAGTTTTAATAAGTCCCTTGACAAATTAACATCTTGTTTAAAAATGAACGGTTCACAAAAAGAAGTGTTAGACGTGAAATAATCGCCAAATATTGTGAAGATAAAAATAAAAGTGTGAAAAAAATAGCATCAGAGGTCAGTGCATCTGTATGGACTGTCCTGTCTGTAGGACAATAAAAAGATTCTATCAGGAAGGTATACAGTAGTGAAAAAACCTATAAAAGTGATCGTCCAAGGGGTACAACAGATAAAATAGTGGAAAAGAATGTATACTACGGCAATTAGAGAATTTGCAAAAGAGGCAAAAATCACGATTAATTTCCTTTTATAAAGCAATACGACACATCAACACTGTTCTGGCCAGATTTGGCGACATCACATTATTCGAAGACTTGCTTGGTCTTAATGGAGCAGAACAACATCATTTATGTACCAAAGGACATGAATCCCCCAAACTGTCCGGAGTTGCATCCCATTGAAAAATATAGGCAATTATCAAAGGAAAACTCCGAAAAGGAGGTAAATCAGTGTCTTCATTGAAGGATTTTAAAGCACAATGGTTTAAATGTTCAAAACGATCGACGATGCAACTGTGCGGAATGTAATGAAGAACATTGAGAAAAAGGTTAGGCTATTTAGTAGAAGAAATTTAAAATAATTTCAATAAATGCGATTTTATAATTTTTAAGCCTGTAAATTTATAAAAATGTCAATAAAACTCTTTTATGAATAATAAATAAATTTTTTTTTCCACTTTTTCCAAAGTGCAATACTTTTCGTTTCAGTCCTTATGTATATACAATACATATATGTACATATCTATATAAATAAATATTCGCTATTTTCTCCTTGTTATACGCAGGATTGTAGAATTTATTTTCTTCAATCTATTATAATCGATGCTTTTTCCTTTTTTTTTGTATTAGATAATACATAGACGATAGGTACATAAACATTCAATAGTACGCAAATATTTACAATATTGAACATTATAGAACCTAATTATTGCAAATTGAACGAAAAAAAAGTGCAGAATTAAATTTCATTTATTTTTTCTTACAGAAATGATATCTTGAAATTTTCAATAAAAGAAAAAATAATTGGAAAAACATTAAATTAGAATTTTATTTTAAATTTATTTTTGAAGTGAAATTAAAATTTAAATTTTGAAACAGAAATAATACAAAAGATTTAAGCGCGAAACTAACTTCTTTTAACCAACTGACCTATATAATAACTATTAGAAAATTTTTGTATTTTGATTTTTAGAAAGTTGCAGTAAATGCACAGTTCGTATGATTTTTTTTTTGCATTTTCTGATTTGAACTTGAAAAAAAAATTTTTTTTTTGTATTTCACGACAAAAAAAAAAAAAATACATGCTCGTGTTAGAGTATACATAGAATAATAATAAAATTAGCATCTTAGTGATTTAGATTAAATACATAAGTAAAATATGCTTTCGTAATTACCATATTCTTTTAGGGAAATAACTTTCTACCGCACCTATATGTGCATATACTTATTCATATACTGAGCCAGTAACTTCTAAATAAAAAAAAAAATGGGCTTATCAATGAGTCTACCGGCCTAACTATATGTAGTAATAACTCAATAGTAACAAATGCTAACTATGGTATTTAAGCATTTAAGGTATTTAATAAGTTGTTATATGGTAAATTTATAAAAAGCTCTTCTAATTTCTTTTAATTTTCTTCTTTATTTCTACTAACTTTTATTTTGCATTAAATTTACATTACTTGTGTATGTGTGTATTCAAATCATCGTCGTCGCGTAAGCCATATGTACACCTAAACCTAATCTATTCATATGATTATTTAATTTATTATATTATTTATGTATAATATATGCATATCTGTATGTGTATTTTATTGTTTAATATTTTCGTTAAATTTTATCTTGCCAAAAATGGTAATGTGAAAAACTTCAAGTATATACGATATTTTAGCTGACGTAAGTATATAAAATTGACGTCATACATGTGTAAATGATTAAATGAATATGTATACCATCTTACGATATACATACATATATAAACTCTAAGACTTAACATGTAAATTGAACGTAAGATAATTTAATAGATTTATATACTGTGTACTCGTACTTATTGATTCAAGAACGCGTTTTATATTCTTTAGTACGTGGACATGTATTTATCGATAAGTGGATATTATATACACACGAAAATATGCAGAAAAATAAATTGCATATAGAAATAAATTAGAAATGAAAATGAATAAATAGATGAATGCTATGGAGATGTAGGAAGATATGCATACATAATTGATTGCGTTGAAATTTTGATTTTTGTGCCATTTCAATGTGACTTTGATATAGTCGTCGTTATCGTCATCGTCACTATATATATATGCATCATAATATAATGCAAAGAAAGTTGTATAGAGTAATTAAACTTCTTTAGTGAAAAAATTATAGAACAAATTTGTTGAACATTGAATTTCAATTATTTCATTTTCAGATTTTTATTTACAATGGAATTTTATTTTGTTTTTGATCTACATACATAATACCATTTTATTTTTATTGTTGTATAGGTATTTTCAACTTTTTTTTTAAATAAATTCAAATTCATAAATTAATGCAAAAAAAAGTCAAATAATTTTTTCAATAAAAATTTTTTAATATTAAAAAATCAGTAGGCTTCTCAAGGTTGGAGATTTCAGTCTCAGCGTATTATAATACAAAAAAAAAAAAAAAAAAAAAATTAAAATTATTTTAAACAACCCACTCCTTTTATGTGTCGGTAAACATGAAATTTAAGTAATTCAAAAGATACAATAGAGATAAGGAAACACAATCAAGTCCCTCCTACAATTAATTAATTAATAAACAAAATTTGAATACTTTGCAAGATGCTCATTAAATATTACTATAATTAACAATTTATTAATAAATTATTATCAATGACCAATAATTATATACTTTGTAAAATTTTTCAGTTACTCACATGCTGCGTAGTAATAATACAAATTACAGAGGTACAATAATAATAATAGATTTATTTGCTACGAGTTCAACGATTATATTTTATTGTTAATTGAATAAGTACGCCTACCATACACCTAATTTTAATTACAATTACGTAAATAATGATCGTTACTATAATTATTAAATCGTATCATCATCGCACAAAGAAAAGAATTAAGTGAGTATACATAAATACAATCAACACTAGAATTTTTCTTTTTTTTTTTTCATGTGTGTAAATCCCTGACTGTATGACTGGCATAAAAAGATGATTACATATACAAAACGTTGACCATTAAATAACGCCTTCATAATTTTCATTATTTTTACAATAATAACAACATTAACTCTTTATCACAATCTTTGTCACCATCGCACCACAACAACTGCTAACTATCATCATCTTCGCATCAACAACTGTTAACATCGCCAATAAATTTTCATCATTTTCATTTTTTTTTTTTTTTTTTTTGTAGGTGATATAAGTTTTATTTAGATTTCATCTCAGCAGCAATTCATAAATAAGTTTTTCAACCAATGTGATTTTCACTTGCAATATTAAAACCAATAAAGATCGCTTTAAGTCGAGTTTTTTTTATGACTATAAAAAAAATTGTTTTTTTTTTGAATCTTGCTATTTCTTCTTATATCAGCGTGCAAAATAAGTTTTAAAAAAGTTAAACAAGATACAATATCAGAAAGAAAAAAAGTCAACAAAATAAATAAAGTGAGTACCTACTAAGCAAGATAGAAACAAAAAAATGAAAAGAAAAAAATAAAATAAATTTTAGAAAAAAAAATCATGATCATAAATTAAAACATTTAAGCCCCCGCCTTTTTGATTGAAATATAAAAACAAGATGGTTACCCAATCATCGATCAGTTGGTCAATTATACTTTTTATGGTCTCAAAATGAAACTTAAAAACACCTAAATCACATTGCAAAAATAAAATAAAAAAATACAATTGATCTTTACATAATCACTAAATATCTGATTTTTTATAATAAAAAAATTGTAAAGTCTGGTAAAAAAATAAAACAATAATAAGCCATGAAAATTAAAACACGCCCACACAAACTGAGAATGATCACACATACACACAAATACATACAATCATACCGATACCACCGATACATTATCACGTTTTTAACCTAATCACATGGGTAAGCAAGGCTTAAAAGCTTTTAATTAAACTTAAAATGATAATCATTATTTGTTCATTATTACTTTTGACTTTATTTTGCCTTTATGTTTTATCTAACTCTATCAATTCCACAATTCTCTCAAAATATAAACTTTTGTCTGCACAGTATCTATACATACAAAATTTCTGCAAAATCATAATCATTTTGAAACATTTTGAACTTCTCTCAGTTTGATTTACCTCACCAACCAAGCTTTAAAAATAATCGATTTCAATTCCACTTTCATTTTATTCTCAAGGTAGGTACTCAATAAATTGAAGAAATATTGATTTTACAAACACACAAATAAAAATACAAACACATATACAAATACTGCTCCAACCTAAATAGTGGATTAAACAACTAAACTAAACTAAACTGAACTGAATTAAAGTTTCTTCTGCTTCTGGATCTTGTATTTTTACCTATCGCGTTTTCACCTTTTTTTATGAGTCATCTATATTGTTCTCAGTCAGTAATTGAAGCTCTAAGACGTTTGACTTCAATACGTAACGCATTAATTTAATTACTCGTTAATATGAGTATTGAAATTATAATTAAAATTAAAAAAATATAGTTAATTGAAAAATGAGTAAAAAATTCATTTAGTACAGAGTAAAAAGTAATCGAGTAAATTTTGTTTTGTTAATTTAATATAGCGGAATCAGAATATTTGTTTGTTACATTAATTTTAAATTAAATTTTATTTGTAAAAAAAATTATTTTTTTTTTTAAATTTTGTTTTTAAATTTATTGTTATTTGTGATTCTTTTGTGCTATTTTAATATTCTAAAAAATTTTCTCCAAAAGAAAAAAAAAAATGGTAAGTGTTTGAAGTTTGTGTTTTATAGAATTAATAATTATATGAAAAAAGAAAATGTTTTTGTTTTTTGTTAAATAAAAATGTTTCAATGATTATTCTATTTTTATTTTTGATTTGCAAATTATGTTCTAAATGAGAAATTTTAATACATAATAAACCTTACATATTTTTTCGTGAGTAAACGTGAATACTTTCTATACGTCTTTACAAAGAAACAAGGATATTATTTAATTAAAATCTGTTATTAGGTATAATTTTCATTTTTCATATAGATATTATACCTATAATTAGTATTAATTAATTAGTATTTTACTAATTTTTAATATTGATTTTGTGTTAAATATAGTATAATATAAATAATCATCATACTTTAAGTCCTTAAGTAATTAATGTGCAATTTGATTAAATGTAATTCATAAATTTTTCATGTTTTAATGCTTTTGTATATAATTATTAATAACTTTCAGTATGTACATATAATCATTTTTTAACTGACGATGATTTTGTATTATTAATCGCTAGGTATAGTAAGTTAGAATTTACATTTTAAATAATTTTTACTGTCTTAAAAGTCTGATATTTAACTTTCAATAATACTACCTATAGTCATAGTCACCTACACTACTAGCATTCAAATTGAAAATTATTGCTCAAAAAAATGTAAAATATTCACATATTTTTTGTAATAAATAAAGTTCATTTTTTTATATTTAAAATGAAAAGGAAAGATTAAATGTTAAAGAATGTGCATATATAGGTATACATTAAAAATAACAAAATTGAAAATTTAAAGTTTACTTGCATCATCAACATGATACTACTATACTTTTATCATCATGGACGTTATAAATGTATACAACGTATATAAATGTTGTATGAAAATTATCTCAGATCTACTCTACAATTAATATAAAATAACTAAAAGTATAATTTTAGTATTTTTTTATGTAAAAAACTTTACTAAATTCTATCATCATAAAATATACAAGGATATATTTATAATATAAAAACAAAAATTAGTTTTTAAATTAAATTCGAAATCACTACTGGTTGAACACAACATACAAACTCGCATATTTAAATACAGCATAAGATATAAATATGCATAATGCATCATTTATTACGACGCGATACGAATTACTTTTGCTGTAGGCTAATCGGTTAAACTGTTTGAATTTTTTTTTATACACCTTATGTACATATGTATATACAATAACTATACAGATAAGAGAGACTGAAATGTTATTATAGAATTATTTTAAAAATGATGTATGTGGTAATTAACGCAGAATATTGATAGTGTGGTAATTGCGAATGATTACAGACTCGTTGACAGATTTGTTATATTTTCAACAATTTTTTTTTTATCTTCTTAAAGTACTTATACTATATTACTGTGCATATGTAATAACTATGCTAACAAGTAACAACTGACAACGAACCGATCATACCGAAAGTATGTATGTATTTTGTTCATATGTTATGAATGGTATTACACATAATAGTTTAACAGCGTATAAAAAATAACCAAACGAGGGTATATTTTGTTTATTCAAATGATTTAATAGTTCAGTTGTCACCATTATTATCCTATAAAAAATTATATTTTGAAATAAATAAGTGTGAAAAATCAAATTTTAAATTATTTTTGAAAATGAAAAAAAAACAAAACACAAAAAAAAAAAATTAATTGATATCTTATGCATGTAATTATGATACAAGTGTCTAATTAAATAACAAGAAAATTAGAGAAATAGACAGACCTTCACAGCCTGTCATTACGAATTACTGAAATCCTTTACAAGAAAATACTAGCTTATTTTGAAAATGCATGTTGAAAATTTAATGTAGATATAAACTCAGCAATATTTCATCATAACTGATTTTGTCTGTAATATTCTAGTTTGAGACATGACATCATGTTTCAATTTTTTGTTGTTATTTTTGTCTTTCTTTTTTAATTTTAAATAATCAATATATATATTGGGTTTTAATCCAATCGAACTATATGTCCACAACTGCTGTGTCATATATGTATTGTCGATATCAATCCCAATCCAAAATACCTAAAACTAATTATTTTGGAACGCTCACATTACCCGATTAATGTTCTTTTCAATTTAATTTTAAATTACTTACTTGATGTTATATAACACAATGGCTCTATTTTGACTTTATTAACAGTAATTATTCCTCTTAATTTTAACAACTCTATCTGTACATGTATAGATATATAATACTATAATTTGCGCGACATAATTTTATTCGCCTCCGCAATTTGGTTGTTGAATACCTATGCTTTTTTTTAATGAAAAAAAAAAGCAAAAAAAAATATATATATATAAGGAAATTCTAAATCCGTTCCGTGATCATAAGCTCTAAATCATTGATCATCCAACGATAACATGCCATCAAGTCAAAATATTTAATCGGACAATCAATTTAAACATTTTTTTACGTAAATGTTTGTAAAACCATAACGTAAAACTAATAACCGCAAATTCGTAAACGAAAGCTGTAAAGAGTTTGTCCCTATATCACATAACATAATAAGAGTCGCGTTGAAAATCCCCTCATTCTTCCTTCCTCAAATATATTTTCGGTTTTATAATTCTATTGAATACAGCAAAACCCTAATATATAAATTAAGTTCACGTGATCGCGTTCTGTCCAACAAATACAAAAACAAAACAATAAAAACAGAACCAATTAAGGATCATGTTAAAATTGTAAATTGGAGACTATAAAGCGCAAAAAGTGAAAATTACTTGTAAAAAATGTGGACTAAATGTTCATACACATAATTATTATGAAACAGTTCATGTACATATGTATGTATGCATATAATACTCTATCATAAATATCAAAAAAGTGTACAACTTATTCACCCAATTACTTTACTTTATATATACCTCAAATGATCGTTTTGTATTTTATACACTTAATTAACTTAACTACGGAGACCAGCCGCCTTTGCCTTGTTATGGTAATAATTAACGGATCAATAACAAATTTAAAAAACAAAATATCGATCATTTAATACAAAATTTATTTCCACTAAGACTGGCCTAATTTTATAGTCATCTATGAAATAATATGACAACAATCTCAATGGCAATGTGTAAAAGATGATATATAAGCGCAAAACAAAAATCATAAAAACTGTACAAAATAAATAAATTGCATTTGTATTTTTTCTTTTTTTAAGTTTTTATCTTATGATGGTCTGTGGTTTTGTCATCGCTGTCAAAATTGAATAGAATATAGAATCCATTTTAAATTATTTGTTCAAATAAACGAAAAAGATACAAGTAATTATTCATCTATAGTCTATACCTATAGTCTCAATTAAATTACTGTTTTAATATTCGTATAGGATTAAGAGTAAGACAATGATTATAATGCCAAAAGCAAAATTTTATTCAATTCATTTCAATTGTAATTTACATATTTATGTGAAGAAAATTGAATTTATATTCAAACGATAATGAAATTTCTTGTTCTTGGCTATAAAGATTAAAGAAATACGAGGTGTCTAAAAGGGTACATGTACAACGTGTACATACATATGTACAAACTAAAATAGTGTTAAATGGTACATATTATTTAATCGCATATTCTAAATAAGTTTAAAATGTAATGTTATACGAGTATGTATGTATGTATATGCCACCAATAAGTGTATGTACAAAAGTATAGTAATTTATTTTATTCACTACCTGTTATTAGAAAATGGCAAAACATTTACATCTTAAAAAGAAATTAATACCAACTGAAGATTACATATGGTGACAACGTAAAGTGCTTACATGTAGAAAAACAGAAACATGAGATATTATCTCATATGTCTAAAAAGAAATAAACTAACTAACTAATGTGAGCAACTCTATAATGTGCACACGCGCTTTAATTTAGTTGTACACGTATGCGTAAGTAAAAAATAAAAAACAGAAAATTGCAGCATGTAAAATTTAACAGAAAAAAAAGATTTTATGCATGATGCAAATTTTTAAAAAATTTTTACAAATGTGAAAAAAGTTAAAAAAATCTTATTTTTAATCAGCACGAAAAAAATTCTTTTTTTCAAATAAAATCTTATGTTAAAAAGACGAATCAATACTTGACTGATTTCAATTTTTTTTTTTTTTGTAAAATTAAAACTTTTATATTTTATTTAATAAATTTGCTCATGGAAATTTGATTTACATACATATTTACATATACATTTTAAACTCCACATATATTTTTCATTATTTTTCTATTTACTAATTTGTCCGCTATAACCCAAAACAATAACAAAATAGAATTACTACTATACTATGTAATATTGACGGCAACTAAAATCATTCAATTATTGTGATGGATACACGCCTATTTCTTTGATGAATGATAACTAATCGCATATCATCTTAACATGCTATACATATGTAGGTATATATATGAAAATGAAATGCCATATACATATACATTTCATAAACATACTTCTACCTCGTACTTTTAAATAAAGAAAATTTTTCATATATGATTGTATTATATATATATTATACGAAATACGAATATGTACCATGTAGATTTAAAGTTATTGAAGCGTTAAGTTAAAGACTGCCATCATGTCTGACAGAGTATATACAATATAAGCATTAACTAATCCATTTTCTTTCATTTCTTTTGCTCTTTCATTCATCATTTTTTCATTAAAAAATGTTATCCTTTTGCTATCTATTTTTATAAATTAAAAGTTTTTTAATTTTAAAAAATTTCAAATATTTTTTTTGGAAAAGTAAAAAAAAGAAATTAATTCAGGCTTCAATAATTATAAACATATCGATAACGTTCTAATTAATCGGCAAACACTGGATTATGATGTCCAATAAACATATACGAGTATATTACGTATTTTAAAAATTTTATGAAATATTTAAAACAACAACCAATTTATTTCGTCAAAAACTATAACCCTATAGTCAATAAAACATTAACATAAACTTTTCATATTAGTTGGTTCAGCATTATTATCCAATTACAATTTGTTTTATACAAATATGCACATACTATTGGTAAATATAAATATTTCCAAGAGAAAATGCTAAGATGAATCTTTCAATAGTTAACTACATTTATATATTTTTATGAAGAGATGAAATTATGTAACAACAATATGCGAACAATACGAATTATCAAACTGAAAAAAAAGATCCATAGACAAATTGTCCAATTGGAAAAATGGCAAAAATGTCAAATTGAGAATGAAGTATAATTAATTTAAAATTGAAAAAAATAAAAAAATAAATGTAGAAAAAATAATCTGACATAGCGCCATTTGTTAGTTTAGCTATTAACTAACTATACTAAATGCATTTCTGTCATCGATCAAAAACAAACAAAAAAAAAATAATATTGGGAAAAAATAAGAGAAGAAAAAAAGGAACAACAAAATTTATGTATTAACTTTATAAATAGTTTTGCAAATAAAATTATTCAATTGCATGGATATACTTAACGAGAAGAAAGTTAAAAAAAAAATAGAAAAAAAAAATAGAAAAAAAAATCATATAAAAGCAATAAATTTGTATGTATTCGACGAGTATTTGTTCAGGATTCGAGCCTCATCATTCTTTTTAACAAACTTGAATTCAATATATAGTGAATTAAAATACTGACTGAATAGCAGCTACTACATATGAGGTGTGGACAAATCTACAATTCAACAAGAAATCAAAAAATAAAATTAAAAAAAAAAAAAAAAACAAAGTGCATGGTTTAAGCAAAATGGAAAAAATAAAAAACCAAAGGCAAGAAAAAAATAACGAAAGGAAAAAATTCTTTTGATTCAATACGTATACAGTATACGATTATAAAGTAGATATACGTTTGTAGTATGTGTATATATAATGAAGTACTTATAGATAACTTATTGTCGACAATTTACACAAAATATGTACTTTTGTAGAGATAAATATATGTAGTAGAGTGATTTGATGTAAAATTTATTCACGAAGCCTCTCGAAAGTCGTATAGATAATAACAACTTTAATGCTTGTATAAGTACAACAACAAAATCAGTTATTGCTGACGATGATAATGATGAAAAGCATCATTCGTTTACTCTTAGGCTCTTATAGGTTATGTACATTTTTACGGTAACTAACTAACCAACTAAATGATAATAGCCAATATATATACATATATGTTTTTTTTTGTTTACTAAACATATTGTAAATGTGTGAAAAGAATTATCATCAAATCAAATCTATTTCACCGATTTGAAAAAAAAAAAAAAAACAGTTATAAAGTTTTTCTTTAAATCATTTTCCTTCAATTTTTTTTGATAAATTTTTATTTGAAAATTGCTGGGAATGAATACTGAATACATGTTTATATATTGAAGAAATTCTTAATATTTGTTTTATATATTAAATAAAAACTGATTATCATTACCATAAAATAACTATTTAACTTTACACATCTTTTATTTATTATTATCTAACTGGTGCGAATAAAATCATTTATATAAACAATTTAAATAAACTATCTATAAAATACACATTCATATACATTCGGTATATAAAAGTATTTAAAATAAACCAAGTATAAAATCTACATGCAAATTATTCAATTCTAAATTTAATTTGAGATTGAGAACGCAAATCTAGAATTTAGAAATTTTATTTAAATTACCTATTCGAATAGATGAATTATTGTAAGTCTAAGTCTATATTCAGTTCAGACTTTACAAAATGTTTATTTTTCTAAAAAAAAAAAAAAAATTACATTTCATATACTGTCCATAACTTTTAATCATCATCAAAAACAAAATTCTGACATGTTTCTATTATTTTTGATCGATAAAAATCGCTAATGCCATTCTCTTTTGATTATCAAATTATTTTTATGCAACCATCATCATCATCATCATCATCATAAAGATGATCAAATCAGTAACCCATCTTTATTTTAGAGTTAGTTAGTTAGTTACAATCACAATCTATTTTATAGAGTTAATAAATTTATTTTTATATACTAGATTTTCTATCTATCAATTTCATCTAATATTTATTCTCTTATATATATGTACATATATGATGAAGATTTTATTAAAATATCAAAATTATCATAAATGCATACCTTTATGTACGAGTATTTCATATAAGCTATGAATATATCGTAACAATCATTTCATTATTTGTGATTTTTCTAGTTTATTCATATACAAAAAACAAAATTGACCTTTTTAAAAATGTATAGAATTACATAAATATAATGAAACATTAAAAAAAAAAGTATAGTGTAGGTATGCACATCAAATTCAATTTTCGATTTGTAAGTGAATCAATAAAATTCAATATGTATAAGTACAAAAGTTAAAACAACGGAAAGAAAGCATAGAAAATATTTAAAAATGATTCCATGATCAAAAATAGTACATTTTTCGATATTTTATTTCCATTTTTGATGACAAATTCAGTTTTTTTTTTTCTATTTCATCAAGTCATATGGTATTTTTCTCTTTGAGAATATGCACATTTTTTTTTATATTATTTCGTTATTTGTATTACGTATTACGAAAACGAATAAAAATATAAACAAATGCCTCTATGATTGAATTTCTTCGATATCAAATAATGAATGGTACGTTTAGTGGTATTTTTGTTAAATGCATAGGTATACTGACAATCTTAAAATTTTTTTTTATAAAAAACACAATGTACCTAAAGTAACAAGTGTTCTTTAGATATCATATCATATGTGCATAGAGTAGCAATATTCGAGTATAATGCAAAAAATTCAGTCTTATATTTTTATATTATTCTTACTTTCAAATTCAATTGTACATATACTCCAGTATAATACATAGAAAGTCAATCTACGATTATGGTCTTTTTTATTTATTTATTTGTTTTTTAAAGAAAATTTTATCATTTTTCTTAAATTGTGACAACAGAATGAATTCATTTCTCATCCGTTCTCATAAGGTGTAATACTATATAGATATGATATATCAACCATTACACAAAACGATATGCTTCTTTGGTTGGACCTCCTGACGAGTATAATGATAAACATTATGGTATCCATAAACAATATATACCATATGTACATATATTACTCTATAACATAACTAACCAATAATAATTGTATTTGTATATGTGCTGAATAAGTTGCGTATCGATTTCAATAACTACCACATTTATTTTTTCTACATATTTCAAATGATGATTATTGCTTGTCGATTTATTAAATTTACAAATACAAAAACAAACATATAAATACTTACTAGTATACTATAGTTATTCACTAGGATTAGATAGAATATATAAGTAGTCACTTTTCGCTTTTGTTTAAAACCTTTTATACTGTTTTAGTTTTTCTTTTGCATATAATACGAGCATACAAAACATTCACATAATATAAAAATGATGATGATGATGATTACGTTGAGACGATAGGACATGTCAAGAATGTCTTCTTTCTTTATAGCGAGACATCGAACATTTATACAAAACGATTATTAAGATAGATACAGATACCTGTCAAAACTTTATCAATGTGATTTCTATAATCGAAGAAATCTATCAAATGTATTCAAATATTATTTAGGTACATGTAACTTTGTATAGTGTGTATATACATGTACATATTTTCATACATACTCGTATATGATCGCATCATCATACGAGTACGTATAAATTTCAATTTATTTAATTATATACAAAAGAAATTGAATAAATAACACCTTAACTTCTAATATTCATATCATATCCATACTAAGAGGGATGAAAAAATAGAAATTTTTTTTTTAGAAATCTTGTAATATGCAGAGTAGATGAATATGAAATTAACTGAATACAAGAGTATTTGTGAAAATCATAGGAAATCTAAGTATATGTTACATAATTCAAAAATTTTCATTTAAATTTAAATATAAAAAACAGTTACAATTACATAGATATGTACATACATACTCGTAAGCACAATTTTTTTTGGAAAGAAACTTTAATATTTATTATTCCTAAAATTTTTTAAGCCAAACATCAACGATACAATACAAGGAAGACATGTACTACATGTAATTCTAACTCATGATTAAATGTGTTTAAAAAAAATTCGTTCAAATAATTATTGTATAGAATCTATAAACTGATAAACTGAGTGCACAAATCAATTATTGATGATTGCTTTATATTTTTGCAAGGTAATTGAAGAATCAATGTGTACAATACATACATCAGTAGTACAATATTCTCATTATTATTATTATCATACACATATTACTAGTTCAAATGTCTCCATAATTTATATTGCATCTTCTTTTACATTATTCGAGCCAGCATGGCGATGATCATTATTGATTTTTTATCAATCTTCAGGGAAAAAAAATTTACTATAATAACAAATAAAATATCAACATAATCGTGTAAATGTTCAGGAATTCAAAGATATACCTTTAAACATTTACTGCATATACACACATATAATGTATACTTTTACAACTTTGTGCAACAAGTAATCAACAACAAAACTAAGCTTTTCTATGCCTACTCGTATATATTTTTGTTATTCCTACATACATACAATGTATACATTATTTTACTTCAATAATAAAATAATAAAAGACTTTATTATACGAGTATGTATGTAATGGGCATTAAGGGAATCTTTGGCGGGAATACTACATGGTTACGTGTATTTTGTAAACGTTACATGAATTATTAATTTATCTATAATGCTAGCTATCTTCAACTTTTTCTTCTTTTCATGAAGATATCTATTATTTATTTAAATCAATATTAATTACAATCAACATTTTTTTTTTGTATTTACAGTTTTCCCTTTTATCAGATGTATTTAAATTAAATAAAACGCTCCTCAAACTATATAGTACATAAATATGATTCTGAATTAAATTCAAAAGTGATCACAATCACTTTTTTAGAACTCTACAAGCATATAAAAATACAAAATAAATATTTTTAATTCCGGTTCAAAGGGAAACTGTAAAAATTTTCTTTCTTTCTTTCTACTTATTGATTCTAAAAATTTTTAGTTAATCAATTTAATTTAATGAAGAATAAAAGAAAGTACCCTCGTACACATATAATTTGAAATGTTATGGCTATCAGAATTAATTTTTTTCTTTTCGGAAGTTCACTGTTTTTAATTTCCGGGTTCTATTTCCTTACATTTACAAAATTTTAATACAAAAAAAAAAGAAAATAAAAACATCTATCTGTTGTTGTAATACTTATCTTATATATGACAATAATAATAATTAAAAATGTTATATTATTCGACCAACGCACGCATACTGTCATCATTTATTTATTTTCTTGATGATGATTTCATTTTTATTAAATGCGGTGGCGGCATCAGGTATGTACGAGTATTATACTTTTATATTTGTATTTATATATTTATACGTATACGATTATATTCATATATTCATATCTATCAAGATACTTTGTGATTTGAATTCATAATCAAGATTAAATCACGTAAAAGGAAGGTTACAACAACTGATTTTTTTGTTTGTCCATTGTTGTGTTTTTTATACTATAATATTCGTACGTTTTTGATGGTTTCACTTATATATGATCGGGCAGTGTCAAAAATAATGTGTAATCAACATAAATGTTTTGATAATGTACACATATTTGTTGCGGTGTGTAGATATATACGCGATTCAATAAATATGAATTTTGTCTGTTGATTAATATTAAACAAAAAATGAAAAGAAAAAAAAAATACACTGGGTTATGGGCTCGTGGATCACGTTGTAAATACAAACACGAATAACAATTCAATAATAATTTTTTTTTATGAGTACAGGGCGAAATTAAAACCGCCTATACTGAATTCCTAACACAATGACCTCTTTAAAGGTTTTTGAAAATGTTTCATTCATCGAATAAAACTACAAAAATTATTTCAGTAAAATGCAATGAATCTATATCACAAAAACAATCGACATTTTTAAGAATTAACAAACAAACAGATTCTGATATTACAGATTTTAGCGTATAGCAATAATAATAAATTTGTCGTCGATATTCAAATCAATCACATTATCGTTTAAAACATTACATTTATACAAATACAATTGTAAATTTTAAAAGCGTAAACAAAAATAATCTAAAAATCTTCTAAAATAAGAAATCTTTTGATGCTATGACAGAACTAGAATATGTTACAAAGATTACTACAATTGCAATATACACATACTCAATGTACTACTCAACACAATAAAATGTGTTAACAAACATCTCTGCAAACAATAAAATCAAATTGTTCAACATATTTAGACTACTATCAGATTAAATCTTCAAGTTCATATGCATTATATCGTATTGTGTTTGTAATCATAATGATTTTTAATCAAATAAAAGAATAATAAATAGAGGTATACATATTCTATTTTCCGTTTTATCAAAATTTAAAATCGAATTCAATGACTTTAGTTATTGCTGGTTATCGAAATTCAAAAATAGAAATAAAAATAATTCTATAGACAGATATTCTAAAAGTTTTCAATATTCTGTAATAAAAGTTATTTATTGTATGGATCGATATCGATGTGATATTATGTACAAATGTATGTATGCATGAATGTATCTATAATTCTAAAAAAAAAATATAAATTTCAAATAAAATTCTAAAACAAGTCGATTAATTTAATAAAATTGAATTCAATGTAATTCATGCAAAAAGATACACCACAACAACCATTTTACATTTAAATGCGTGGAATATTCAAAACTATATTATTTAACCTAACCTTTCGAAAAATAACGTTAAATTTAAAAGTCTATGAAATGTTTTGCAAAGATTTGAGCATATGTATGTACTTTCAAACAAGTCATCGTATACATTTATATATTATATGCTTGTATAAATTAAATTCTTATTATGAAAATAATAAAAAAAAATATATAAATATATATATTTTCAAAATTTTTTCAATCTACACAGATTAAAATAATGTAACGTCAAAAAGAAAAACACAACTTATAATTCAGTTTTGCTATAATTCTTATATAAATATACGCGATACATACGCAGATACATTATCTGATAGTATATCAGAAAATTCTATGTTCATGCACAATTTTATCAATAAACAAACAAGTTAAAATGTGAAAAACAAGTCAACCTATACACACACACACACATTCGTTTCATAAAATTCCTAACCTAACCTAAATACTCAATAACATATTACTATTTCTATATACTTTGTAAAAATTTTAATCAATTTTTTTTTAATCGTTTATTATTTAACTGGTGAAAAGAAAAACAAAATTTTATTAATCCATTTACACATTTATTCGTACTTGCAATGTCAATATTTCATTAATATTTATATATATTTATATTCTATGTACCATGTTTGTAAATTTGTAAACAGTTTTTATAAATAAATTTCTTTTAAATTACTTTATATATAGTTTGGTCGTTTGGTATCCTTATCTGTGGTCCTATATAATATGTATAATACTTCAAGAGTATTCTACCATTTATTGAATTTATTTTTATGAGTATGTCTATACATAAGCACGTCAATATCAAGTAAAAATAACATGAAAATCACCAGATAATCTAATCCGTTTGAATTTTCTTTTAGAATTTTTTGAAACACCACATGTGGAATATTGTGAACAGTGTATTTTTGTTCAATGCAAAAATAAAAAAATAAAACAATTTATGATTGATTTTTTAACATATTTACATTTATATGATAAGATTTTTATATACATAATATAAAGATAAATGTATATAATAAATATCTGGATGGTAATGATAAAGGAAAATGAAAGAAAATCTTACATGGCAAAAGCTTATTGATAAAAAAAAATGAGATAAAAAAGAAAAAAAAACACTGAGATATTATCAATTACTAGCTGACTGTTTTATTATGAATTATTACTAATTATTATTATGAAAATTACAATTTTCCTGTCTTATCTATGAATATTCAATTTATTATTCATTTTTTTTATCAAAAAAGCTGTTAAACTGCTATACTATGGCTGTTTGCGGTAATTAAGATCTTTTCTAAGTTTCCAGCCAACTATAACTATTTTGATATTGAAAAATATATATATATTACGTACATATGTATGTGTGCTTAGATCGCAAAAATACAAAAATATTATTTATCTTATTTTTGATCAAAGTACTAGTACACATTGTATATTTTTTTTAGTGTCAAAATACATAGTTATAGTTAGCTGGGAAGTTAGAAATTTCAAACCGAACTTTCAACTTCGAAAAAAAAAAAATTTTTTTTGTCCCAAAAATAAAAAAAAAATTTTGTAGAGGGCCACCCTTATCACCTAGGGATATAAAAAATAGCCTACGACCTATTCTCAAACCTACCAAATATACATAAAAAATTTCATAAAAATCGGTCAAGCCGTTTCGGAGGAGTTCGATAACAAACACTGTGACACGAGATTTTCATATAAGTAGATATTATTATTATTATTATTATTATCAAAACTATTGTGGAAATTTTAACACTTAATCGCATTTCATTCGTCCAATTGCAAAAAGAGACGCTTAGAGAAGTTTATTATGCAAATACTCGTGCAAATACAAGTATTCTTGTGAGTTATTTCTATGCTCTCTGTTTCCTTTTGGTGATTAGTGGTTTACATTTATATTTTTTTTATATTACAATTACAATTTAATGTTTATCTTTATAATATTTCTGATAAAACACATATTTATCATTTTTATTTTATTTTTTTTTTAAACTATAGTCACGAACACGATTAGGGTGATGATGAGGATCATAATAATACAGGCAACATACCCACTAAAATCATTTCAAGGGCGACTTATTTTGTCAAACTTAAAGATTTTTTTTTTTAATTTTTTTAAAACTTAACGATTATTTTATTATAAAATTAACCAAATACAATAATTGATATATGTAGTACATTTATAAAGATTTAAGTACTAGATGGAATTCAAATAAATTATATTCTAAATATCAGTTTAAATTAATTTGAAGAGTAAAAAAATAATGATGAATGAATGAAAATTCATTCAAATAAAATATTTAATCTAAGAATTTCTTCTATTTCGTTTTATAAAAGAAACCAACTATACCTATAATAAATAATAATTAGAATACCATGTTAATATAAAAATTTTTCATATTCAATTATTGTGTATCAAACAATATAAAATCAATAAAAATATTTATTACGCATTATGCTTAGCAGCATACTTGTACAATACTATGTAATTTTTCCTTTGGAAAATTTTTCTCACATTTCATTAAGATCAATGCCAATCTGATCTGTACCGATCATCAACATCATTATTATTATATCGATCTCCACTAATACATTTTCTTGTTCCACAGAAGAATTTAACGACAGTTATACTTTCAATATTTATAATATGTGAAATTGTATCGATATACATATATACATATCTATATACATAGTTATAATGTGAAAAAAAAACAAATTTTCTATCTCATTGAAAATTGTGAACATTGTGTTTAAGTTGTTATTTTTAATTTCAATGGAAATTGATGAAAATAAAATGTATGGTGGTCAAGTGAACATACATTAACATTTATATATAAACAATAATAATGACAATAAAGCTACTCTAAAGCAATTGATTTGTTGTCGGGAAATTGCTTTCGAAAAATACAATACAATTTCCAATTATTGTAAAGATGCACGAGTAATATACTGTATATGCATGTATGTAATATACTTGTACAATACATAATTCTATGTTAAATTTATGTTGTAGATTTTCTGATCGACAACAAGAAGTGATCATCATCATTGCGTTATGTGTACAGCAGTTTGTTTTTAATTTGTTTCATTCGATTTTAATTAATAAACACAAGTATTACAAGAATTTTATACATTTGTTACCACATATATGCACACATTTCTCCGTATGCATATACGAATATATAAAATGTGTATAGACTTTAAAATCACTACTACATTTTTTAATACGTGATTATTATTAAAAATTATAATTTTTTTAAAAAAAAAAAGTAATGTGATAAAGTGTAAATTTTCTCAAATCAATTATGAAGTGCACATTCGAACTTTGATCTAAAATATTGACTTTTAATTTTTTTATCTTGTATAGTTCCTAGTTAAAAGGATGGATATTTTTCCAAAAGTGCATATATATAAAGTATTTTGAATATACTGAGATTATAATGAAAATATTTTCTTGCACACATACATACGAATATTTTTGTTAATCGTTTATTTGATAAATCATTAGAATTGCAATCCAATCGATCGATAAATATCATTACTATATGTATATTAATTATAATCCTTTAAACTGTTTACAGTATATTTATATAAATTGAAGTGCAAATATTCTATATTCTTGTTCGCTTGATCACCATATCTTTACCATCATCATTATCAGTAGAATATAATCATCGACATCTGCGTGATCATCATGTGAATTTTATTTATCCAAAATGAATTTTAAAAATTTAGATGCATATTGAATGTCAAAAGAATTTGTGAAGTGCGCATAAAGTTGCGTTCTTGATCCTTTATTTAAAACTACCAATGTGGTCCACCAACTAATATTGTAATTTTTGAAATTTCTTCCTGGATGTCTAGAAGAATCTCTGATCTTTACTTCACATCACAACTCAGATTACAGAATGATCATTTTTAAATCTTTTATTTATTTGTTTATTTACTTTTTTTTTTTTAATATTTCAAAAGAAAAACAGTAGCAATAAGCAACAGGTAACATTTTTATACGTTATATTTTATATATGTATATGCTGAAGATACATTCGTTTTGCAGTATTCGTTTCGTGTATGCATTATGAAATGTCGTTTAATTCTTTATTTTTTCGTCTTTGTCGTTACGTTATATCTTGTATGGTTCTCATATTGTTAAACTTGCATGTATTTCTAATATTTCTCTGACTCTATTAGTGTATTGTTTTTGCTTTTTTATACTCGTTGTGCTGTTGCTACTGGATTGCGCATTGTTCTTAAAAACCAGTATGTCGCTATTTAACTACCACAATCTTTCTTTTATACATAATTTTCTTCTTCAGTTTCGGTATTATTTTGGCCAGGTAAATTTTATCTTCTTGCAGATCTCGATTATTTTTTGTTTTTTTCTTCTTCTTTATTTTATTTTTTGTATTTTCTTTTTTCAAATCAATTGATTATGCACGCGCGTATAGTAAAAAAAAAGTATTATATGGTATTATTTTCTTATTCAAAGGAACATATGGATTTGCACTCGGAATAAAATATGCGCATCCTCATTTTTATAAAATCATTTCATATTTATCTAAATGTCTACAGCTACTGCTTGTTTTCAGAAGTATGCCTATTATTTTTACTAGTTTTGTTTTCTGTTGATCGTCATCGACTTATTTTATTTTTCATTTTCATCATTACTATCATCATCATCATCATCATCATGAAAATGAACAGAAAAACGTCATAGCAATATTAATACAAACTGATACACTTGTTAATCATAATGACGAGGACGATGATTCAATTCATGTAATAATAATTTTTGTACTGTACTTCTAAAATTCTTGTTGTTCCTGTTTGTGTTTTTCTTATTATTGCTTTGATTGAGAATTGCTTATTCTTCAGATCCAGAGTATATGTAAGTACTACTGGTACTACCCATACCACAATGCATAGTATAGTATAAACCAAACGACAAGTTTAGTTCACACGGTATTCTTTATGAATTCTTGTCACGAAATTTTCAAGTTGTTCGAATATCTTTGCCTTTCGTTTTAATATGCAGACTTCGATAATGCGTGGTATTTGCGTGAAAAGGAACGTTCCTGTTTTTTTGTTTTTGGTTTTTTTTTTCCTAATTGTGTTTTATGATGTGTTACAACATTTGAGTTTTAAAATTATCTACAGGTCAAAAACTTGTTATTTTGATAATTACTATACACAGTCTACACATATAAACAAAAATGAATTATTCTGTAGCTGAATGTGATCGTAATTTTATATTAATTAGTTCGAATGATTTAAATTTTACAAACTATCAAAATATATGTTATTGAACATTTTCAAAAGATATAAATTTTTTAAAGGCAATGGAATGCAATTTCTTTTTCATTGGAATTTGAAATACAGAGAAATTATTGTCGTCGATATTGAACCATCATATTCTCAATTCAATGTAAAATGATGTACATTATTGAAAAATGTCCATTATTTTATTTATGTCAAAATTAAAAGAAAAATATTTCTATCAAATTGCAAATATAAATTGTTTTTTATGAATTTTTATTCTCATGTTAATTGAAAATCAGTAGTTCAAATGATGATCTACTCGTATAATATAATACATTAATGGGATTATTATTAAAAACTTTAAGGGCATTATGTAAGACTTTTATATGAAACTTTTTAAACTTCACGCATATTTTTATTAGATGATAAAATACACATGTGTTTGTGCGTACAGTGTAGTGTACAATGTACATAATTCCAGATTGCCAGATTATTATATATACGAATATATATACGAGATACGAGTAATTCTTCAGTGAACGGAGAGCAGGACGATACTGTTACGAAAAAAAAAAAATTTTCACGTACTCGTAAATCCACAAACTAAAATAAAGTACACATACTCGTAAAACAAAATCTTATCGTTTATTGGAATTTCTACGAAATTAATTACCGCCGTGTTCTATGGTCTCTGTGAAGTCTTGAAGGGCAACTTTTTGCCGCAATTCTTTACAATCTTTCGATGTCCAAAGATGTTTGCAGTTATTTTATTTATACTGTGTAAGCTACGTATTCCTCTTTTTTTGTTGTATGGTATATATGTATATATAGCTTTTAATTCAAGATGACCATCCATTCTTTCATGGTACATACATACATACATACATATACCCGTACAATTCAGAACGTATCGTCATCGAAAATCATCCTAAAAGTATTGAAGCAATGTCTTTTATAGATATTTCTATACAATGTTGTTGTTGTTATTTTTCATCATCGGTTTTTGTTTTTTTTTTAATTTATTTTTTCGCTTTTTGATTTTTCATATCTTCTGTTTACTTTTTACTGTTCACTGTTTAGGATTTTAAAGATCAGCCAGTTAACTTTCTACTGAACCCATAAATCTTCGTTTGATCGAAGTCCGAGACAATGTGATTGACATGATAGTTTAACTATCATTGTCGTCGGGTGAAAGGAGAAGATTGGTCGACAATTATATTGACTATATTATTGTATGTGTGTGTGTTGTGTACATATATGAATTAGAGATGCTTATTGTACTATACTGTAAATTTTAGTGCTATATTTTCTGACAATATTTATAGTTAATAGCGTGTATACGTATGCTTTGTAAATTACTACCAATTTTAATTTCTGCAGCTAAAAAATAGATAACGAAGGCTACAGATTGAAAGAACAATAGGATATATACTTGTATATCTTTATCACCAAGAGAGAAATTAACTAAACTTCTGTACTTTTCTATGTGCTGCTTATATGAATAAACAATTTGTCTTAAACAGTTTGAAAATATAATAAGGTAACTAAAATTTTTCATATTTTTATGAAATTTTTTTTTTTATATAATGAATTGTTTTATGCATCAATACATAAACGGTGTAATTAAATAAATTAACAATTTTTATGAATTTTTATTAAAGAATATAGAGTAAATTAAAAGTTATTTTGTTATAGTTTTTGCAAATATAATTATTTAACAAAAAACAAAATTATTTTTGATCATTAAACATTCGCCTAATACTTAATTTATACTGTACATATAAATCACATGCTATCAATTTCAAATTAAGTTCGAATTATTTTATGTAATTTCACAAACTAGTAAGTAAAATAACAAACAAAAAGTTTTCTTAAAATTTTCCTTCTTTTTTTTGCATAGTGTCTTGCTGTGACTTCTTTGGTCAAATAATATTATATACACTTAAATATTACCATATTACATAACAGACATTACACATAACTGATAATAATCATTCGTGATTACAAGATACAGCATAGTCTACTTTCTAAACATACAACACCTTCAACACAAATACACACTCGTATGCTTGTACACACATTATGTGTAGTACAGTAGCATTTTTCAATGCCACAAAATGTTGGTGTATATTACTACTACTACACTACTGCTATTTAGTCAATTTTTTACAGTGTTTATCTTAATTTACTTCTTTTAAGCGGCTACTATCATTGCTATATCATATACCATCTACCCCTAACTTCTTCTAAATCATCCAAAAAATTATTTACCTATAATCCACAACAGTGTGTTACAAGTTACACTATAATGCTTGGGCTATGATATGACTAAGGTACACGGATGGAGATTATGTGTTGTTAGCAACTTTCCAAAAAAGGATTACATATTTTGTGTATTTATTATACGTCATTCATTCTCACTTAGAAATCGATCAACACATTTAATAAGGTAACGCAAATATTAAAAGAAAAAATCATTTTTATATTCTCTCTCTGTACACACGTTCTGCCTTATTACTTTCATAGATAATATTGAAGGAAAAGAGAAGGACGAACATTATAATAACCAGCAGAACGTAGTCATATAGTGTTGAGATTTATGTCAAAATCGATCATAAAACTGCAATATGATCGTGTATTTCACCGTGTTGTACTGTAATGTTTTATTGTTTTATTATTGTATGACAACGACAACGGCACAATTAAACGAGTATATGCATACATATTACGAAACATTCATTTTTCTCGAACATATAGCAAAAAAAAATGAAAATAAAAATTCATAAAAAAACTTTGTACTTTTTTGCTTAAAGGTATTTCAGCTCTATATTATATAGAAACAACAATAACAACAACAGCAAAAACATTACAACATTAAACAAGACTTTACGTGGAGGTGATTCTCCTCGAATTCAAACAAACATTTTGTAAGCCAAAAAAAAAAAAAAAAATAATAAATAAAAAATAAAAAAAAATTAGGACTTCATATTATAATCTCTAACATAACATAACAAATAAATAAAAAAAAAAATGTATAATAATAGTAAAAATTGCATACACATAGAACATAGTTACTAACTACACTTCTTATATATGATCTCTGGCTAAAAATCTTGTCTGGGGCCAATTTATGGTTAAATACACGAGTTGATGGCTCCAATATGCTCCACCAATATATATTTATGTACGTACATATATACATGTATAGATAGGTACATACGAAAGTATGTACGCATGAGTATGTATATATGCATATTTTACTTCAATTTCATTCCCTCTATAGACTATGTTTATATAAACAAGAGTTATGTATCGTCCAAAACTTTCGCGGATCGATAAAAAGACAACTAACATAAGATTTTCAAAAGAGAATATGAATACGATATTTTTTTTTTTTTTCCTAAGAGGAGGAAGAAAAAAAAATTTGGTTTTATATGTTATATACACATGATATTTATACTCGTTCATATACATACATACGAACTCTTGCTAACTATAATATGCAATATCTATGCAGATTATATCCAAAACAAAAACTTGAATGGTGTGTAGAATATGCATTGAATAAAATGTTCGTACGTACTATACGTATACGTATACCGTACGTAAGTACAATCAACATGAACGATTCTTATTAGGTACAATGAATGTATAGAGTTATGTATTATAAGATTTGGAAAATTTAACGTATTCGTTAATATCGTAAAGGTATAGAAAAATGAAAAAAAAAAAAAAAAAAAAAAAAAAAAACTAAAATAAATAACAAAACGCATAATAAAATGCCTACGACAACAAGAATATGCAAAAAGTTTATGTATGCATATGTACGAGTACTTATATGTATATGGAGATATATATTATTTTTATATGTACTGTACTGTAGAAGCGCGGCGATAAAAGCATTACAAAATTCTACTGCATATATGCATTATATTATATTAAGATAAGCATGCGTAATTCATTTTAAAGAAAGAAAATAAAAATTATGTATTTCATTTTTCTTTATTTTGAATAGACATGAAAAATAAAATAAAAGATGAAAACATATTACGTGAATACGTAATTATATTTTTCTCATCTCTAATAAATATCGAAAATTCATCAAAAGAAAAATGAATGAGAATGATAACAGACATGTAAGTTGTAAGCTGTGTGATATACGTAATCATAAATATTATAAACTACTAGAACCTAGATAGATGAAATAATAATTTCTTTAATTTTCGATGATTTTTAAAAATATTCACATTTGTAATATTTAATGTTAAATTGCTTCGATTTGAAGGATAATAATACATTGCATTGCCTTAATTTTTATATTGTTTATTAAATACGTACTATAATTATTATTTATCAACATCTACTAATATGTACAATAATTATATGAATAAATAAAATATCAAAACACAAAAATACACGAATTTATACTTCCTCATCTGCATAATGTAGATCATTATTTATATAATTGAGTATCTATACATTTATGCATTTAGAGCGATTTAATTTTGTCATTATTTCATTTACTTTCGTTTCGATATCATATATCTGCCTATTTCATGAATACATATTATATAAAATTGTTTTTAGTTGTATATTCTTTTAATTTCATTTCCATTTCGTATTCAATATGTAAAATTAAACTGCGTATTTCATATATGTAGTTCTCCTTTACTTATAGCTACATTCGATCATACAGGTAAATAAATTGAACATTTATAAAGTCATTACTAAAATGTATGTATGTACTATGTATATTGCAATATTTTACTGATCAATTATTTTATGATGTCTTTTGCGATGTATAACGCGTACATAACTATTAAATATTATTGTAATGCATGTGCATATGTAAGTAAATTACGCCCCCTTCGTCTATCAACAAAGTAAATAAATAAAATTGATCATTATAGACATAATTTTTTGTGTTAGTCAAAAAATAATAAATAATCTTGAATTCAAATTCAAATATGCATTAAAATTAAATTACAGGTAATGAAAAGAATGATCAATTTTTATGCAAACATACATATTGTAATTCATTATTATCGTTATTATTTTATTATTATCATTATCATCATTATTATGATTATTGTTGTGATTATTGTGAATGGGCAATTTTCAATTTAACGTACGAATGCAATAAACAACAAATCGTTCAAAATACATATTGTGTTTAGAAGATATTTACAGGTTTATAAGAAAATTATTTTATGATTCACAACAAAATTATTATGTTTGATTTGATGTTACATAAGTATATCCAGTTCTGTTAGTATCTGATTTACGATTTTGATTTTTAGAATTTAAATTTGATGTTCCTTTTTTTTTTGATACAATTTCAGATTTACAATTTTACAATATGGAAAGCAAGAAAACGAGAAAATTAAATGGCCAGCATAGAGGGAACATATTTAAAAATTGTGAATATTGAGAATATTTAAAAAAAAAAGGATATTCGTTGAGTACCATGCAAATTTTTTTAGTATTGAATTCAAATAATTTTTGTGATTGAATGAAAAAATTTAAAATAATTTTAAAAGCTTTAAAATATTATGTAAATCTTATGTAAATCTAATAAAAATTCAATTCGAAAACTAGAAATATACATAAAAATAATTTCGCATATAAATACAAGCTAAAATGGAGGAGCTGATTGTGCCATCATCCTACACTATTTCTTCAATTTTGCTTGAATTTAGAATAACAACGAAAAAAAAAATTCAAACTATCAGGTAAATAATAATATACATGTAATGGATTTTTCTTTGTTCTTTATATAAAAAAAAAAAATTATAAATTACGAATGTTAAAAATTAACTTCTTCCTACACTAAAAAACTTAATTATTTTATTTTTGTTTCTATCATTTTTTTTTTCTCTTTTTATCTTATAATTTATTCTAATTCTCATGTTCGACTGTTCAGGCAGTTTTTTTTAATGATTTTTACAAAAGAATTAATATTTTTTTCCAATTTGTATTATAGTAAATATATGTGAAAAAAAATTTCACTCTATCAAATAGTATAATTTGTTTTGAATATTACACATATTACATAGTATTTTTCTCTCAAACAGAGCACAAGAAAATTATATAAACTTACATATTATTATGCTTACTATAAATCAAAAAACGAAATGGAAAATCTTTTCAGAGCATTTTTTTATGCGTCATTACATTATAAAAAAAAAAAATTAAAAAGAAGAAAAACTGTTTTCTTTTTCGTTTCGTTTCGTTTCGCTTTAATAAAAAATAAAACTATGAAAATATCATAAACTTCGAAACTACTTTGCATGCAAACACCAACTCAAATATTTTTAAACTAAATAACTTTCAAAACTGATTATTCAATTCTTTTATTATTTTTCATTTTATTTTTTTTTTCTTCATTTTTTTTTTATATATTTTATTTTATAAAGCTTTTTTTTGCTTATTTATTCATTCATTCATTCATTTACAGAATGAATTTTATTTTTATTTTTCATTAATATTTTATTTTTTTTAATAATTTTTTGATTCCGACGCACACGGCGGCCTTTCTGTTTCTCATATAATTATACACGTAATACACATATTTTTATGAATAAACTTGTACATATGTATTCGTATAAATGTACATCTGCATGTTTACTAGTACATATGTAGGTATATATATATATGCAAATTTATACTTTTATTTGTATACGTGTAAGCATTACATATATGATACATACAAGATGGCACGTGGGTGATTTTAAATGTCAAATATCTTTAAGAGTTTAGTAATTTATCTTTTTGGTGGCTAATTTATTTGATGCTTCATACTACACACAAATTCATTTTTTTTTTAAATTTATAATTTACAATTTTCAAAACGTAATATACTATATATACGAAATACGAGTACTATACATAGATATATAAATACATATATGAAAATACTACATTTATGTATGTACTTTATCTTAAAATTCAGGTATACGATTATACAATTTTTTTTTTTACAAATCATATTTTGCATGTATTTTACACTAACATACATATATCTACATTTTAGAGTTGTATCAATGTAATGTATATTATAACGCGTATTGTATTTTTAATATTTACATACACATATCACTTCAATGAAACAAATGATTTATTTTTTTTTAATTTGACTCAAATTGTATTTACATATACATACGTACACAATTTTATCTTAATAGAATAAAATATTTTTAGAAATTAGAAATATAATTATTTTCATTTAAGAAAGTATATTTTCAAAATCTATTTAAAAACAAAATCATATCGCAAAAACAAAATACATAATACATAATACAAATCAATTGAAATTTCTATACAAACATAAAATACAGACACAAATAGTATATTAAAATTAAGAAAGGAGGCATTCAATTGAAACTAAAACGATGACAAAAAAAATGTAGTATTTCTGGAAAAATTGCAGAAAACTGATAAAAATAAAATTGAATGGGTCAAAATACTAATTTGATTTTCTTCTTCTTCTTCTTTTTATTATCAAAACAGGAAACAACTGACAATGAAATACGACAACAAAATGAAGGCTAAAATTTTTATCAAAATGTACACAAGAAATAGAATAAATTGAAATAAATAAGTGAAAATTTTCCAAAACATTTCTATAAATGTACATGATTGTGTATGTTTGTTTGTATGACAGAAATCAATAGAGTCCAAGACTAAAAGTGAATGATAAACAACAGAAAAGAATATAGAAAATGTTTGTCTTTGTCAATATATCAATTTTCAAAGGAACTTCTTTATCTCTGTTTCACCTCAGTTCAGTTTTTATTTGCATATTTTCTTTCTTTGTCCAAAATAACAGCAAAAATTTTTATAGATTTACATTTTTGAATAAAACGCAAAGCATTATTACATAATAATATGGTGTAAAAAATAAGTTTTAAGAACTACAACGACAACCTAACAATATGGTTAGCTATTTTGTCTGACATTGAAATACAATTGAAATTAATTTGAACCAAACACATCTTGGACAACTTCAATCAATATTTTTATTCGAAAATTAAATAAATGCATTTTGTGTAACTAAGAATTGTAAAGTTTTGTTTATTTTTTTCTTCGAATTTTATTTCACAGATTTATTTTTATCTTGTGAGCAGTATGGCTTTGAAAATCGAGAAGAAAAACAATTAGAAGAAACAATCGGAAGTATGAAGTATTCTAATTTTATCTTATAAAACAGCAGACCTATCACAAATTTTGCACAAGAAAACAAAGAAAAATAAAACTCATTTCAATCGAAATAAATAAATACCGAATAAGGTTTGTATATATGACCACCTACAAAAATGACATAAAGGTTTTTAAAACTGTGAATTGTCCGCTGTTTATTTTTATTTTCTAAAGTCTGTTACATGGAAAACTTTCACCAAAAAAAAAAAAAAAATGAAAATGAAAATAACACAGTAGGTAGATATAGAGAGGTGCACTGAATCCAAATACTCATACATCAATAAGAAGAAGCAGAAGAAGATAATATCATTTTGGAATTGATACAAATTGTATAATTCAATTCATTTCGAAACGGTAAAACAGCAGCACAAATATTATTATATTAAACAATACTTATACATAATTTTATATATTTCATTATCCGATGATAGCATTTACAAATAATTTCGTCCAGATTATTATTGTCTATATAATTTTGATACATTTCGTCACATTAATAAATTAGTGCAACCTACATAAAAATTTCCTTTTAAAATTTCAAAAGTATCAAAAATATAAAATACATATAAACTTTATAACGATTATTTTTCCATGTTAATAAAAATTGCGTATCGTGGACATGAACACACACACATTTGATGAAATAAGATGCTTAGGGTGATAATAAAATGACATCACCAAAAAAAACTACGTGAAGTTAAACAGAAGATTGATCTTCAAAAAAGCAAATCGATCTACAATTCTTATACTGTGATTTTTTTTTTAGTACATAATTATCATAACAGAAAAAAAATGATAATGTGTAAGATAATTTTTTCTTAATATTTTTTATACTAATAGAATGAAATTATGTACTTAAAATTTACGAATTCAAGTCGATGTTAGAAGCACAACTTAAAAAAAAATTCAAGTGGGATTAACAATATTGTTGTGTTTTGTCAGACGAGCTAAAAAAAAAAAATTATCGCAATAATGTACACCATCTACACTATACATATAATACTATTGCTTTGGTGATATATAAAAATAGTAAGTATGTAGTTCCAAGTGATGGCGGCTTTTTCATGTATTATTTCAACCTTGTTTGACTTAGCCGCCGACACAATAATGCAGGTGACAAAGTTTATTTCAGGTTTAAACAGGTAGTATTATGTACACACTTACAATCAGCAGTATTGAATGACAATAAAAAAAATCAAGTGACAGAAGGTAGATATCTACTATTTTGTTGTTTGCAACCTTAAATTGTTTACGTGCTCGTTTTTTATGTATGAAATAAACAATTTATGTTGTACTATATTTTTCGCAACATTTTATTCGCCCACGTTTATATACTCCAAAAACTTGTACAGAGAGCTACAGATTGAGATTGAATATATACGACAAAATTAAATAACAAAAAAAAAAGATATATATATATATATATATCAGTCAGACCACAAAATCTTTATAGAAGTAGAATATTTCCCGATATAAATTTATTTTTATCTATGTGGACAAGATGCATAGGCTAACGTTACTAGTTCAAGCTACATTACAGCGATTTATTAAATTTACTAAAAGAGAAATCAAGAGCAAGGTTTCGTATTTCATGAATGATCAATTTTTATTTACAAAAATCTGACCACAACAAAATTGAATATTTCAACCCCTTTGTCATTGTTATATCATCTGTTTGTTTGCATCCAAGCATATATGTATATACACACACACATATATATATATATATATGTACATATAATGCAAGCATCCTGCTTTTATATTTTATTTGAATTTATTGTGCACACGATAATTTATGTATTTCGTTTGTAAAAATTGAAAGTAATAAAAGTGAATAGGAGTACATACTATAACAAAAGTTCATATTCAAAAGTAAATGTAAATAAATTAAATCTGGATTACTCTAAACAACTAATATCTATATCTGTTATTTGATAACGACAATAAAGTAGTAGTAACATTCTACCAATTTTATCGTCGATTATATAATTCACTAAAGGTAATCGAATGAGTTAAAAAAATAGTAAATAACAAGAAATTCAATTCACGCGACTACGATTTATGCTTGAACTACATCAATATATGTACTTGTAAATCGTATCTGTATGTACTATATACGCGAGTATAATACATATTCAACAAACTTACAATTCAAATAGAAGCTGTATATGAACATATTAAAGTTTGCTTTTATGGCCAAATAAACGAAGCACGCATTGGATGACGTAAGCGTGGCAAAAATATAAAATCAACAAAATATTGAATTGAATATTGAAAAAAGTGTGGGCGGGCGCCGTTTTGTTTATCATTTTCTCTCAAAAAAAAAAAAAAAAAAAAATTATATACAAAAACAAAATGAGTATAAAATAAAATAAAAAAAATACATTTGGCGTATAATTCATGTAAGTGGATAAATCAATAAATGAATAAGTATATTACGAAATTTCAAATGATCATAAATGAAAATGAATAAACAATTTTTTGAATGAAATACATTTATATGTTATTTAGAAAAATATATTTACATATTTTTCGAATTATAAAAATTGATAAATTCGGCAGCCTCTTTTAAAGAAATAAGAAAAAAAAACAATCTAATTACCAAAATTTGTTCATCACTTATACTACACAAACGCACACTCGTAAGTATAAATATCTAGCAAAATTTACTTTATTTATTTTCGTATGAAAAAATATTTGTATTCAATCATCGTTTTATACATACCACCTCTCTATGGTTGACACATGTATACGAATATCAATTAGATAAAAGATGTTTATATAAGAGGACCGTAATATTTACAAATAATTTCTGCACTTAGAATAAGTCATTGTATTTACTCATGTTGATATTTAAAGTTTCAATTAAAATTTAATTGAAATTATATTAAATTAGATAAAGGACATTTTTAGATATCATACAGAATAGACAGGTATACAAAATATGAATGGTGAGTAAACTGCGTATACATTGATTGTTGATTTCAGTTTAATGAAAATATAAAAAATAGAAAACGAAATTCCATTATCGCTAAATTACAAGTTTTAAATATACAAATAAAAAATAAAGTGAAAAAACTAAAACAAAAAATAATATTTAGTTCATAGCCAGGGGATGTTTAAGGTGACGACGTATAATAAACTGTCGGGGCCTTGGATATCCCAAGGTGAAGAACATTAAAAAACATCATACTATAACAAAATCCATATGGATGATCACTTTTTTTTTCAAAACTATAATGTGTGAAGTTACTGTTTTGTTATTATCATAGCCATCACCATCATCATCATCATCATCATCTCCAATATTTGATTTCGCAATCATTGATTTCGTCATAATATCAAGACTACATACAATAAAGTTATAAAGTGGGTGATTATAGAAATATACATAAATATTGTTGTACTCTTTTTACTATATGATTGTTATTTTTTTTACAGTTTTAATTCGAAAAAATTTCCTTTTAGGGTAAATTTCACAATATAGAAATGGACTATTTCATATTTCTTGTACAGTCAGCCAACAATAATTTATAATAATATAAGAGAAAATCAGAAAAAAAAAAGGTAATAAACACCACCTCTATTTTTATAAGAAAAAAAAATTTTTTTTTTGTTTTTAGCAATTTTGCACCCTCATTTTGATACTTTTTATTTAATTTTTGCGTTTCTCGTTAAATATTATAATGAAATGACTTCATGATATTGGAGTTCATTTAACTTGATACGTAAACATTTCATTATAAATATGGTCAAAAGTAATAATGTTCCGTGTGCATCAAATATTTAATGTAATTTTTATTATTTTATATAAAACGAAAATATTGTATATAATATGAAAAAATATAAACATTTTATCCACCTACTCTACGGCTAAAATAATAATATCCATGAGAAATTTATTATAATGATCCGCTACTAAAACAGATTACATTGGTCTGGTTCTAATATTTCAAAAGAAATGTTATAAGGTATATGAATCAATGTAGATATTTGCGAATTTAATTGTACGTCAATATTCATTCATAGATAAAAAAAGTAGCAAAAACTGTATGCACAAGTCTAGTGGAAGTAATAATTCAGATAAATTTTAAACAAATTTTTTTTCTATTTTCAGATAAATATATGACAAAATTTAAATAGGTTATGTTTAAAAAAAATTTTAAACATAACACAACAAAACATGAGTTTAAAAAATCTACTGAGTTTTGAGATTCAATTATTAGATATTAAATTTTCTAAAAACGAAAATTTGTTGTTGTTTTTTTTTTTTTTTTGTAAAATGTTCAGATTAAATTAAATAATAAATAATAAATAAATTTTCAATATTTCTCGCACTGAGAAAACAAAATATTATAAAATGAAAATTAAAAGAAAATAATAATTGAAAATTTACTAATAGAATTATCTAATTAAAATTATTACTGTTATTATTATTATGCAATTATTATTTTTATTAAAAATTTTCTTCCTTTAAAATATATTTTAATATTTAATTTGTTTACACTTCTTATAGATAATATACGCTACAGTTAAAAATTAAATTATTTACTCGCCTATAGATTTATCCTTGTTTCTTTGTATTTTCAATTACTACATTACAATATAACTTATATTTAAATCTTGAAATCTCGAAAAAGTACTTCATTTTATCAAGTGTTTTTGTTTTTTTGCGAAATTATTCTTTTCTAAACAGATTTTTTTTTTATTTATTTTTTTCATTCATTATAATAAGAAAAAATAAGATAATTTTATACGGACGGATTTATTAGAAATTTTAAAAATATCAAAATTTGTTCTATTCAAAAAGTACTTTTTCAACAAAAACAAAAAAAAAAAAAATGCATTAAAAAAATCGAAGAAAAATCAAAATTTACATTTTGATACAACACAAAAAATCATCAATGTATAATATTGTTTCATTTTGTGTTTATTGTTTCTTTTGTATATTCTTTTGTTTTTTTTAATATTACTAAATATTTTCACTCGATTTTTGTTTTTCATATAAATATAAATTTAAATGTTTTATGAAAATAATTTAAATATTATAATATACTAATAAATACATATAAAACTATACACTGCATAAAACTACTAGTTACAAAACTACAAACAAAAATTTAAAAATTTTTATAAAAAATTTAATTTAAAAATAAAAAAAAAACATTAAAAAATTTTAATAACTACAAACACACACAAACAAAATAAAAAAAAAAACCAAAAATGAAACAAAACACATAAAATACACAAGGACATGCTCATTTTAATATTTATACAATCAAAATTCTTTGTTATATGTTTATTTGTATAATTATTATATTTTGTGAAAAATTCAATAGTTTTTCAACTCATTGTTAAAAATTATTATGTATAGTACATCATAAATAGAGAAAATTACATTTCAGATTCAAGTTTCAGTAAAATGTAAGTATGAAAAATAATTTTTATAATAAATTTTCTGTGAAATAAAGTAAAGACTGAATTAAGTTACACTTTTTTAATTTATATTTTTGAATAATTTTAATTAATAATAATCTATCAAAACTTAGAAATGGTGGTAAAATATGATTCTATATTAATCAATCAGTTTATATAATATAAAAATATATAAAATACAAATAAAAAATGAAAATTTATGAAATAAAATATTTTACAAATCGAAATCGAATTACATATTCTTGTCTTACGAAATAATATTCTTTTGAGATTAAATTTAAAATGCATTAGATAAATAAATATATAAAAAATGAAATTTACGAGGATTTAAATATCCTTTTTCATGTCGCAATTCAATTGTATGTATGGCACATTTTATTATTGCATAATGACTAGTTTGATAGATATAGATGTAGTCTTATTTATTATCCTGAGAAAATACAATGTTTGAATTTAAATAATAAATAAATAAGTATTGTAGATTTTTTTTTTTTTTTTTTTTTACTGAAACTTGTTTTCTTTAAGGTTTTTTCTCTCTTAAATTAAAAAATAATTGTTAATATTCTCATTAAAATAAATTAGTGCGAAATTTTCATTAATTATATATATAAACACAAAATATCATTGTCATCCACAAGCTTCATTTTTTGTTCCTATATATATATATATGTACGTATTTTAAAAATTGAATGAAAACTTTTAGAATATAAAGTGGACAAAGTATGCTTAATTTTTTGAGAAAATTTTTTTTTTTCGAAAAAATGAAAAATTATGAAAAGATATTGAAAAGAGAATTGAAAATTATTATGATATCAAGAAATAAATGGTATTTATATTTATTTTCATGTTTTAAAATAGAAAAAGCTACCGTTGAGCATGTGCATGGCTCATATGTGTCGAATGTGTATGGGGAACATGTGAATGATGTGCATGACCACCATGTGGTGATGGTCCAGTAGCATATGCTTGTGCAGCTGCAGCTGCATGTGATAATGGTGATGCTTGCCCACCACTATATGGTGATTGTATTAAACTTTGTTCTAAACCATAATGACCTGTAGCTTGTGGATGACCTAAATGAGCATGCCCATGATGACCATGACTGTAAATTAATTGTCTTACTTTAGAATCCTCATCAGCAATATTGTAACTTAATTCAGTTTCTTCGAATCCAGTTGCTGACATACGTTGATCACCACCACCAGCACCAGATGGTGGATCCGGTGAATTTAAACAAGTCTGTATTAATTGTTTACCAGCTTCAGATGTTATCATTGGCTGTAATTTACGTGTTGCAAATGTGTAAACATGACCAGTTTCTGACGCGACCAACAACATTACCTGTGTACCAGTTAATGTTGATAGTTCGTATGCCTATAAAATAAAATTTCAGTTTTAATAATAATTGTACAAATATAAAAAATACAATCTCATATTCCTCCACCAAGAAAATTTTTATATATATCTAGATGCTATAATTCTATACTCCTATATGCCTATACATGCTTATACCATACTTTTACATCAATTTTTCTCACATAACGACAATCTATTTCATATAAAACTTCATACACATTTATACATTTTCACTACATATTTTTTAGTAAATTCGAAAACAAATTTAATTCAGCTCTTTCTATTGTATTTTCCTCCTTTTTCAAAAATGCTAACAATTTTATTCGTCTAAATAAGTTTACGTTATCACACTTTGTACATCAAATTGCCTAGAAGTGAAAACATATTTCTTTCTCATTCTTCTGGGTATTCAATCAAACAATTAACACTTCATCAAAAATGTCAATTTATAGAAAGTTCCGATTTTTGGAACTTTTTGAAAAGAACAAAATAGTCTGTTATATAAACAAAATGGAGTATTTTTTTTTTATAGCAACTGAAAATTTGTATCTATGATTACCAAATATATAGTCACTTTCAAATAAATTCATATTAAAACTATTCATCCTCATTTAGTCCTTACCACCCTTCTTAACATATAAACATATCAATGTAATTTCACATCAATAAAATTTCATTACATTTTTATTTAAACAACAACAGCAGCAACAACAAATCTATCAAAATGATAAGAATTTCATATTTTATAAAAATTTAATTAAATGACATTTATTCACCACCTTTTCAATGTATAAACACAGAAGCATCATTTACAAAATGGTTGCACATTCAATTTGCATATATTGAGGGTAATCATTTCAAATCTCATAAGTTTCGTAATTCACTTTAGTGTAATTGATCGTATTTTTCGAGATTTCGTAATTTGTTTTCTTTGTTTTGAGAATTACGAGCTCTGCGTAAATAAACGAGAATTTTTGGTCGCGTAAATCAATCTTATAAATAAATATTGTGTAAACCAAGGTTTTTACCAGCTAAATTTTGAAAAGTGAGTTTGTATTACTTATATTTTGAGAAGATTGTTGAATTTGTTTGGTATAATAAAAATTTGTGAAGTGTCAAGTTACAATTAGGATTATGTAGTGTTTTACAAAGTGCTTTCACGTCATTTTAACTTACGGGATCGTAAAATTACGCATTGCGTGCGTACATTTACGACTTGAAATGAATCCCCTCATTATTTTATCAATAATTTCCATAAATTTTCATATTTTATTTCATATGCACACATATATTTTAGTTAACATTTATTTGTAGTACCGTACCACATAAATTCCGGAAGTCCTAAAATTGAATTTTGGTTAATGTCATTCGTATAATATGTTTATATTTTATTCTATTATTGAAATATGTATGCATACGAATTAATTTTTTAATCTGACAATACGAGAAATTTAAAAACGCAATGTATTTTGTAATTTTTTGTGTTCATTGTGTTTTTTTTTTTTATTATTATTAACATTTGAATAGCATGTGATGTTATCATACTGAATCATATTATTGAGATTTGGTGACTTAATTTTATTTCTATAAATATTATATCCATTTAAGGATATTTTTAATGGATTAACTAATTTTTTTTTTTGTATATACTTAATTCTTATACATACTTGAAAAGTTCAAAACTTATAAGCACGATTGAAAATTTATTGTCAGACAATACATGTGTGCAACGAAAAATTTTATATTGCTTTTGTATAATAATTTTCTTAAATAAATGAATAAAAGTTAACCATTGTTTCATTTTGCTTATAAGCTTGCGCTATTGTATTCGATTTTACAGAGTAACCTCTATTACTACTAGTAATACTCTTGTATTTTATCTATAACATATCTTTCCAGTTAAATAGTTTCTAATCAAATAATGTCTAAGTTCAGTATTATATTCAAGCCTATGTAAGTATATACTCATTTCAAATAAAATAGAAGTAGCTACGTAATGACTAACGACAGTCAAATACAAAGAAAAAAAAAATGGAAAAAAAATTTTACAAATTTTCTTATGTTTTCAATATTAATAAATTCGCAGATCACTAATGACTAACACATCCATTTAACTGTGTATCTGTAAAGTACACACATAAAATACACATTTTCATACTGTACCATTTTCGTTCAGCGTATTATTCCATTTAATAAAGTACCACCGTTTAACAAATTAAAATCATCCAACTATTTTGATTATTCCAAAAGTAACTTAAATAATATTTGCATGTACAGAGATTATTATGTAATTATAAATGAAAGAAATTAAAAGATTAAATTGAAAACATATAATTACAATGTAAACGAATAAAATAACAAAAAATTGGGAGTTTTATGCAAAGCTTTGTAACTTTTTTATAAATTTAGGTATACCTAATTCTCTTATTACTTTACTCGTAATCTGATTTCTACAAATAACACATTACACATAAACATTTTAAATATCAGTACTTTAATAAAAAATTTAAACAAAAATATTATGGAAATGAGATTCTGAAACTGAAAACTCAAAATATCACAAAATATGTGTAACTGGATGTTAAAATAGTCATTATAGAAATACAAGAAACATTTCTACTGCAATAATACTCCAATACTGACAGTTTGATAAGTCAAAAAATAGCTGAGGACAGAAATAAATTAGCGTATTGGAGTAGCTAGTGTCGTTACCGATTTTTAACATTATGAAAATTTCAGGTTATGATTAAGCCATCGAATATTTGCATGCAAATAGGAGCTATTTTAAATACATGAAAGGAGAATATTCTATTATCTGTAAGTAAGAGTCCCATTTAAGGTTTTCCAAAATAAAAAAAATTTGATTTGTAAATGTAAATTAACTAAAACGATCAAAACAAATTATCATGCAAGATTTATTGTAATATGTCTTCAAATTCATCAGATTTATTTAAATATAAAACTTTTGTAGTGCATATAATCATTTACGCCGCTTTTTATGAATTCATAGACTACATATGTACTGAGAACCTAATTAGTTACTCCGATATACATATATGTATGTTATCACCCATCAAAAGCGCATATTATCAATAAATGATATCACGTGCAACATGCATATTTTTTTATAGTTACGATAGATCATTTGCCTAAATAATTACCCAAAAATAATGCTAAATCACATAATGTACATATGTATCATGTATGGAAGATTACAAACGAAAATATGATGCAGTAATGTGAATTTTATGTATGTATAAAAATACACGTAAATTTAATAAATTAAAGAATGAATATAAATTAATATATGCATATATACATTTTTTAAGATTTATACATATGTACATCTATATACACATACATTTATGTGTACAGAGGCTTTAAAAAAATCGGGAATAAACAGATTTTAAAGACATTAATGTTTAATGTTATACTATATGTGATCGTGACGAATTTTGATTTTTCAGGGAGAAATTTTATTTGCTATATTTTGCTATATTACTTAAGATATTTTATTTTATTTTAAACAATATGGATTGTGAAATTTTTTGAAAAAAAAAAAAAGAAAAAAACATGGCGCCAAATTTAAATTTAAAATTTTGACATTCACTATAAGTTTCCTTTTAGTTTTTTTTTTTTTCTGCACCTATCTACAGATGCAAAATTCAACAGATAAAAACACAAAATCATTTTGTCGTGATTAATATTTTTTATTTATATCAAAAGGGAAAAAAGCAGCAAAAAAATCTAAATAAAAAAAAAATTCACCATTAAAATACCTAACAGGTTAAAATTCAATATCCAATATATGTACACAAATAATGGATATATCATACACAATATCGTCGTAATATCGTAATATTATTACTGTACGTGATGATAATCGATTAAACTTTTTGAATATTTTCAAGTGTGGTTTGAGAATTTCCTGTATACGTACGTACGTACAATACTAAAGATAAAACAAACAAGTTACACTGTATGACTATATACATTATATATGATGTATACAAAACGAAAAGACACATACTATCTATACAATATAAATATAATGTATGTAGGTGATGGTTCACAAGTGATAATAATATAAGTGAAAATAAATTGATGTGTATTAAATATGTATGTATTTAGGAATGCAATGAATATGTGTCCAAAAAGAAAAAAAAAAAAAAATATTTGAGTAAAAAATATTAATGTTCATCATTAATTTTTGTCTTTGAAAGTGTATTATGATGTTTAATTTTTAAGCGCACATACTTTTCGAAAAAATAGATGACTTTCTATTTTAAATTAATTTTAATTATGAGCTATTTTGAAAGAAATAGGAAATAGATTCATTCTCACGCAAAAATTTTAACAAAATACAAAACTAAAATACAGAATAAATTTGTCTAATTTTTTAAATTGTCTACAGATAAAGGTTTATGTTCGGAAAATTACATTGAAATGCATTTCAAAAATTTTCTTAAATCTATTTCATGAGAAAAAATATGTAAATCAGGCAAATGATAGAAATTATACCATTCCAATACAAATGTATGTATAGGTACTCATGTTATACGGTCATACTTAAACTTTTTAGATATAAAAATGTTAATAAAAAATTAATTTTTACATTTTGCTGATATAAAGTCTCATATACAATATATGTTGTACAAATATTCTTCTAGATATCCATCTTATTAATTCATTTCAAATTTTAAATTTTATTTAAATTTCTGGCGGTTTTTCCACGTGTTTAACATCATTCCATTGAAAATTCTTTTTTTATTTTAATTTTCCAGTTCTTCTCTAAGCTACTGACATCCTTTTTTATTTTTTTTTATTGTCACTTAAATTTTATTTTATTTTATTTTATTCTTTTTTTTTTTTACTCTTTTTCTGTCATCAGGATTGGCTTTCATATTATACATATACTGTGTTGGTTATTTGTAAAATTTTTGTAATTTTTTGTTTTACTTTTAAATAAGAAAATAACATCTTAAAATGGGATATATTATTTACTAACAGCACAAGCAAAACAATTTGATTTTGATTCTGCTTTGTATTTTGGTGTGTATAAGGCAGCAAATATGTATATAATATAGGAAAATAAAATGAAATGCGAAAAAATATATTATAAAACAGAATTATATATGTATGCACGAAGAAAGATACAAAGTGTGATTCCATTGTTTTGTAGTGTCAATTGGTTTTCAGTTTACATATAGATATGTATGTAGTGTATGTATTATAAGAATATGATACAATAATGTAAGTATGTAAGATTTACCTGTAATAATGTGTATACAGTTCACAATTTATTGATAAAAATGAAAACTATAAAAAAATTTTTTTTAAAGATGTTTTTTTCATTTGTAATACATACATATGTAATGTACATACATACATATATATATATGTTCTGATATGTACATTTATAGATAGATCATGATTTTAAGCAGTATTATCAGTTAGCGGCTAGCTTTTTTGTTATTCCATAGCTATTATATATACATATATATCTACATATTTATATGAGTATACTATTACTGCTATATGTACATATGTTACTGATATCGTTACTGTTTTCAAATCGAATAAATTGAAAAGGTGTCGGAATCTATAATATCAAGAGAGTTAACCGATGCGGCACACTGCATTTATAATATACTAACCATATCATAAAAGATAACTTCGCTTATAGACTTCTTTAAAAATGCGTTCGCATCTTATTTCATTTTTCCAGAATTTATATAGAATATGTGATATGCCACGAATGACATCAATATACAAGTACATATGTATATATATGTATAATGATATCAGTTTAGTATATACAGTCCTCGACACATGATTATGAACATTTTTTGTAAAACAAACAAAAACATTGTAAATCAATAATTTCATTTGGTTTTCTTGATTTGCTATATACATACTTTGTATATTTTAGGTACTGAATATAAACAAATTTCAATAATCTAAAATAAAGTGCTCATATACTAACAGGTATGGGTGCGAAACTTGATTGTGAACATTATTTAAAATATATTTTTGGGAGAAGTGATAAAAGAAAAAAAATATTTAAACAGTTTTGAGAACTTAATTCACTTTGTAGTTATTGAAACAATTTATTTTGATTTATAAAATTTTATCGTTAAGTGGCAAAACATTGATGCCCGATGAAAAATCGAAAATTAAGGTCCTAAAATATGTAAACAAAAACTTCTAACATTACAAAAAAAAAATGGTAGAAACGTTTGAGTGTTTCATATCTCTTTAATAAATAATGAAAATTATGATCGTAATATCGTAATAATTAGGTAAAAATGGAGCCATTCCATCAGAATTGTCTCAAAACAATGTTTTACTGCTTTTATTTCATGGCTGAAAACATTATTCTGGAGAAATATGAAGTTGGATCGTTAAAAAATTTTCAAATATTTTGATTTTTTTTTATATTTCGAAGGATGTTTAGATATTTTTTTGCAATAAATGAACCTGTCATAATTTTGAAATCAACAAAATTGTTAAGTGAAATGGAGCCCTATATCATAACAGATTTTCATATAAAACTAGAAATCAAGTTCCACAATTAAGTTTAGTACATATATGTGCACTTTTTTGGACATGAAACACATGAAACTCCAAACACTTTTAGGATAATGAGATTTCCAAAAAAATTAGGATGTGTATATATACAGTATCCAAAATATCTAGCCAATCAAGATAATCAAAAGCAATTTTTAATTTACTTTGTTTTTTCCCCAAAAAACACATGATGCTGTTCACAATCATGTGTCGAGGACTATATGTATATGTATGTATAAAAAGGTATGCGCAACATTCACTATTCAATAAATGTAATTTCTTATACAATATAACATATAGTGTTTTATACTGATGTTATACATAATTCGCGCAAAATAACAAAACTTCCCTTTTAATATTTATAAGAAACGAATCTTGTTGAACATGTGTTTCAACATGAATTCACACCATTTTCGATAGACAAAACAAAAAACAAACAAAAAACAAAAACCGTAATCGGGAGAAGGATATTCAGACCATTTACGAATTATTCCACTTTATGTATAAAATGCACGTACAATCAAGACGATTAGATATATTACTGTATTCGCAGCATTATTCACATTATACATTACATTATACAGATTACAAGCACAGTAGCATCAGCGATATATTTCAATGCAATTTATTTTGCAATTTCAATTCAGTATTCATCATAAGTATTTTGATATAAGAAGAATACAAAATAAAATAAAATAAAAAACCAAAGATATTTGGTTAACACGAATGACAATGAATATACGAAGGTATTGCGAAAATAAGAAAAAAATAATTTTACGGAAATTGGTTTACTTTATGATAATACGAATATATATATATATATATATATATATGTATATATATGTATATACGATTATCCTTGCTTTAATACAATGTAAAATAATATGCAACACACTTCATCCATATCAACAGGACAGTTATTGAAAATTTTGGTGTAGATTGGTATCATTTGTGATGCAATTCACTTCTTCCTCTTCTTCTGGATCAATTTCAATAGATTTTGTCAACATTTATTTGCATCTTTTTTCTCATGTAATATTATACTACAACATACGTATATTTCCATGTTATTTGATTATTTTTGTTTTTATTTTGTTTTATTTTTTTTTTCTACTAGCATTAAAACAAAATAAATTCACCGCCATGAGTATATACTGATGATAACGATAGTGCAACATTTATATGTGTGTATCCATCTGTAATTATATTGTTCTATTTTGTTTCTAATTTAAATAAATGTAGTGCATCTTTACAAATACCTGCATTATTTATATATATGTATTTGTGTATTGAATTTTTTATAAACTTTCGATAAAATACATTTTTTATTTATATATCTATATATACTCATAGCTCTTACTATTTTTATATCCTTTTGTGCTTTGTGTTATCTCAAAGACACACCAAAACTTAGACACAGAATGTTTATATATGTAATATCGTTTTAAATTTGTTACATTTCTAGTTGTAGTCTTCTGCGCTATATTGATGAATATAAATAAAATTGAAATTACACACTGAATATGTACGTTACGTTGTGCACGTGAAAATATTTTTATACTAAAACTTATTTTTTCACACTATGCTAAAGCCATTTTAAGCGTTGAAATCATTGTGACATTGTTGTCGCTTGTCGCTTTCTGCACCTATCTATACTAGTAACTTTACCAACCATTCTTACCAATCTTGGCTTTTGGATTTCAATCTGTTTGGTGTTTGCGTTTTTTTTTTTTTTGTATTTATTTTCTTTTATATTTTTAGTTAAAGGGCGACGACAAAACACTGAGGAAACATCAGAAAAAAACAAAATAACAGCATTAGCCGATAATATGTGCTCGTGTTTTCTAAAAAATTCCAGTGTCAAAGAAAAACGAGTTAACGCACATAGGAAGACAGTTTACATTACAACAAACCAACAAAAATGAAATTAAAAAAAAAAAAAAAATCAAAAACATACAAAAATTCATGGGCGAGCAAAACACAAAATCGAGTACTTTGATCATTACTAATGTAGAATTTTTGCCACTTCTATACAATAGTTTCTTGAAAAGATTCTCTGCTGCCCAGCAAATAAATGTAGTTATTACAAATTTTTCTTTGTAAAAGATACGTATGATATTATATATTATATAAGTACATACTGTTACATATATGTACTATACATACAGGCAGTGTTAGTGAATATTCAATAAAATATATACACATAACACTATAGGTACATATATACGTATACATACTACATACGTAAGTTACATAAACATTAAACATTTTAAGTACGCATGTAAGCAAACTTTAGGATGAGAGAACTTTGTAAGATGGCACACGGACCGCTTACATCTTCAGTATCACTTCAACACCTATTCGTAATTTCTTAAAATTGTCTTCTTTTTTTTTAATCAATTTTTGCAACCTTACTTACTTCTTAAATGACCTGTAAAGTCTAATTCGTTTGTTCTCTTCCGATTTTGCTACCACATTGAATCATGCATTTTAAAATTTTATATGATCTTGCACCCATTTTTTTTTTTAAATAATAAAAAATGTATGAAATAATGTACATATGTACATAGTTATATATATGAAATAGACCAGACCAGAAATAGTGAATTCCTGTATTCAATGTACTCGTAAAATTGTTAATGACTAGAATATCAAGTAAGTTAATAGAAAACGCACATTTACTCTACAATACTCTCATTTCATACATATACACCCTAATGACACTATATGTATTCCGAAGATGCGTAAGAATTTATTAGAACTTATAAGAAAAAATCCAAAAAGGACTAAACAATTAAATGAATGTACCATTCATTAAGACAACAAAAAAATTTATAAAACAAAAATTTGAACTTTTTAGAATACATATTGAGCACCTAGGTATTTTTGTAAGGTGTGAGATTATTGGTGCGCAAGTGATTCAATACAAATTCCATCACAAAGTCTTTTTTATTTTTATTTTTTTTATTTTTTGCTTCATGTCAATTTTTATTTCTTTGAGGAATTTTTGAATGCTATAAGCAACATATTCGTAATTTTTTGCGCGTAATCCTTTATTGATTTTTACAACTTTTAATGTTGATTTATTTCGCGTGTTATGTATTTTTATTTTTGTTAAAGTCGTCGTAATTATATTGAAGAACCATATAACAAAAGTACATTAAAAAATAATGATACATATGCGTATGGTGGAAGAATTGATATAATGTATATATAAATATAATACAGTAGCAAAATCCAATGATTGAGAATTTATCAATATGGATTACTGGTATCATAAAAACTGCAAATCAATCGTGATTGAAATCGCGATTTTTTTACTTTTATTTTCTCCTCAACATCCCATTCATTTCAAGTAGTTAAATTAAAGATAAAAATTATTAATAAAATCACAAAATATCTGAAAATAAATTTTATTGAATTTAGACATCTTTTAAATTCCTATTATTTTTAAATAATACTCATATTATAGACATGCATTTTATTATGTCTGATGACGTTTTAATATCGCAATATAAGAAAACATACTTATATCCATGCGAAAATAAACTAAATATTCACATACATATATATATATATATACAATAGAACAAAACATCACATTATTTACATTACTGCATTTATTTAAATTTTTACAATTTGTTTTAAAAAGAATACTAAAATTTAATTATTATCAATATCAATTACTCATTATGTAATTCACATATCATTGTTATCACGATGTTTATATACCCTACATACATACGTATATTCAACATATATGAACTTTTAAATTGTAAAATTCAAATGAAAATAAATATGTATTATAAAAATTTTATTACGAATTCCCATAGCTATTTCCCTATTGACCTTTCATTATATTTCAATAATTTAATATTTCACAAAATATTATTATTTATATTTATTTATAATAAATTCATATTTTACTACTTTCCGATTTCGGGCTATTTAGTAAGTTTATATAAATCATAATTCTGGGATCATAATGTTATTTGTGAATATGTATACGTCGTCACGATCAAATATATGTATATGAGTATATACATATATGTATGTATTATATTATATCGACATAAATTTCATACATACTCGTATATGTACCTAACTCCTAACGAATAAAAATCAAATACAAAATATTTTATTGCTATCTATTTGTTAGGGTTTGTAAATACGTTTATTTATTGTAAATTTTGTTTTTTATTTCTATAAAGTTTTTTTTACCTTTCCAACTTTGTCTAATACGATAAATATAAGTAAACGTTTGTACATACATACAAACGAGTATTATATATATTCATTTAAATAAATACATACTTACATATCTAAATATTTTTAATACAGTGTATAACCGCATGTTCTTTTGAAAATAAAATATTTAACATAATCTCGTATTTTAAATCTTGTAAAGATCAAATATCCACAGCAATCGATTTAATATTGATCTGTTATCATTGAAATATCGTGAAACTAATAAAAGCATGTAAAGTATGTACACATATATGCATATCTTGAAATACGCATATAGTATATTACATATACATACTAGAAATAAAAAATAAAATTTTTAGGCATATTTAAGAAATCAAATATTTTTGTTTAATCATTAGTTTGTGATTTACTAAAAACAACACAAAAATATTTTTTTTCTGTCTTGATTGAAAGTCATTTTTTTTTTCCAATTTATTATAGATATATACGTGCTTACAATCTATGAAGTTCGATGAATTCAAATAAAAAATAAAATCTCTCAATATTCCATCATCATGGTAATAATAATCACCGACGTAATTATTATCAATTTCTATCATCGAATTTAAACATTATCATGCAGTTAGTTCAATTAACTCTTCATATTTTTAGTTCATCTCTAAATAATAATAGAAAATAGCCAAATCATTGTTTAGAAATATGTACATTGAATATACCTACCTATTTAAGAAAAGAAAAAAAGAAAAGAATTGATCTGTCAAAATGTTGAAATTATGATAAAATTTCAAATATTTTTTAAATATTACGAAAATTTAATAACGGAATCATCTATGTAGAAAAGATCAATATCCAATGATTAAAATTACTCGGATAACTTTAATTTTAATTAGAAATTTTCACAATATGTAAAATTTCATGATTTTTTGAATTTTGAATTTACTTTCACGAAAAAAAAAAACCTGCATTAAAGTGTATATGTATAGCTCTATCTTTAAAAATAAGTAATAAATTGTCAGAATTGTAATAAGTTAAAAATAATAATTGTCAAGAAGATTATCATTAATATTTTTTAGTCACTACATTGATTTTTCGGTGAGCCTTGGCTTGGATCAGAATTGACTACCACAGACTTCTTTAGCTTTCCAATTAATAAAGCCAATATTTAATAGATAAGTAAAATGCTAAAAAGCCAAAAAACTTTACTTCATCATAATAAAAATGATTAAAATTTCATTTTTTATCTGTACTATGATCACATTAATTGACTAATTAATTATTATTATTGAAACATTTGATTGTCTATTGATATTCTAATTGTTACTTGTCACCGAATTGCTACTCTTTTTTATGAAAAAGTCTTCTTCTTACGTATAAGTAACATGTAACGTCTGCAAAGACTTATTATACTCATACTCATTTTAATAATGTAAATTTGACAAATTATAATTTTACATACAGAATTCGAATAGAAAAAATAATAATTATATCGAATCATGTAGAAATATTGTCTTCTTAATGAATAATTATTGAGGTTTTATTAGAAATTTTTTGATTTAAATTAAAAAGAAAATATTAAAACTCAAAATTTGGTAGACAATTTACTTTTAAATATAAAACAAAGAGATTATAGTAGTATTGAAAGTAGGCACTTAATTCGAATGAACAGAACTTTTATTTTATTTAATACTTATAGAAGTACCTATACGGTTATTTTATTTTATGTAAAATAAAAACTATGAGATATTGGAAATGAAAGAACATATTAATATATTTTTGTAACAAAAATATTAAATAGGTATTTTTGAAACAAAACTCAAGTTTAAAATATAATTCAACTGAAGTAGATAACTTTTTGAAGAACTATAGATGTGGTGTAACTGAAAGAAAATATGCATTATCATCATCTAATAACTTTATTACAATATGTTCAATAATGATTTACAAGAAGTTAGAACTGATTTACAAAGATGTTTAAAATTTTCACATCTCATATTTCTATCGATTTTATAACAAAATATGAATATGTACATACGTATGTACATACTTAACTGTTATTTCATGATTATTTGAAAGGTATTATTTAGACAACACCTTTTTATATCAATTAATTATTAAATTTGCTGTTGTTAATATTAAAATGCATAGTAAAAGAAAGGTAATATTTTAATGAATTTTCTTTTATATTTCATCTTTCATTAGTTCACTTAATAATATCGTAACAGAAATGTAGATGATGTACATTTTTCAATAAAACACAATATTGTTTATTTACCTGGTTTTTGTTTCTTTCTTTCAATTATCATATACTACAATCTAAAGAAAATAGATATAATTAATTGTACAGGTTATTTATTTGATTAAAATTTTTTAATAGGGAAGAATTTTGGATAGTTAACGATACTGATGTGTAAAATGTAGGTATATTACGTATAAGTACATACATACATTATATTTCAGTAATAAAAATAATAAAATTAAAAAAATAAAATAAAAAATATATTTCAGTAAAATGAGACACCACTTTTGAAAAACAAGGTTCACATTTTATAATACGAGTACTCCACCCACACCATACAAAGAAGAATATTTTTTATTGATTATAAATTGTTCGTTTCAATTTTTTTTTTGTCTGCATATTTGAAACTATTTTCAAATTTATTAAAATTTGAATTTTTTTACAGTAAAATAATAAATCATCTTCTTGAAAAACTAAACTGAAACGTAAATCTTTATGAATATGTAGGTAGTTGAAATTTTTATCAAAACAAAAATTCAAAAATTCTTCAAAAGGAAAATTATTTAAATTCACTCGAAATGGCAATGCCATTCAAATTCATAAGCTTTGCAGATTTCGACTTTTCTTCTTTTCTACTTTTTATCATACATAATTTATATTCATTTCACTCTTTTGTTAGATTGGTTTTTGACATTAATAATAATAAATAACGAAATAACATCGGTGGTAATGGTAATTGGTAAGGTAACAGAAAATAAAAAAAATACTCATGCTCTTTTGTCTGCAAAATTGTTTTACTCTTTTACTCAATCTCTCTAATCAGAAAACTTTACTCACTCTCTCTCACTGTTTGCTGCATGCTGATTTCTGCTGTTGCTATTTCATTGCATATATTAATATTTATTTACATTAACTTTAACCCACACCATCGTACATATACTACACAAAACATATCACCAACCAAACACCAACGCAATATTTCATCTCATCTCATACGCATATTCTATACTTTTCTATTTTTTCTCCAATTTTTTGACATTTCTTTTTAATTATCATTTATCTCATACATTTTCCATTGCGCAAAAATACACATCAAGGGGAATATTAAATAATGACAATATATTTTTTCTTTATCAACCACTATTTTCACATAATTTTCAATGCACTTTTTTAGGTTATGTTCGAAAAAATATTTTTAATATTTATTTAAAACTATTTTACCAATAAAATATTAAAAAAACTTTACTCACTTTTTTCATAATTCCAGTTTTTCTTTTCGAAAACGTTGTATATCTTCTCAATTTGTTGTCAATATATTCCATTTTGATTTTAACTCGTCCTTTTGTTTTTTTTCCATTGGCCGGGGGTGATTTTTTGCTCTGCATTGAAGCATAATTATCATCTACAACATCTGATATATTTCCACCGGATTGTTGACCACTACCGTTACCTGTACCGCAACTTTCTAATCCTTGTAACGTTTGTGAAGTCATACTGCTGCTACTGCCACGATGATGATCGTCATAACAGTCTGAATTAGCACGTTTAATACCACGAGACTGTCCTCCTAATGTTTGACATTGTCCTGCGCCGCCGCTAGTGTTGCCACTTCCTCCACCCGAACCACCACTTCCACCATTTCCACCTCCTCCTCCTCCTCCTCCTCCTCCACCACCTCCTCCAACTCCGTGACTCATTAGCCCTGACCGACCCATTGTCTGTATTAAACCACCACTTGGGGGTCGACCACCGCCACCTCCTAGCCCAGTAGGGTTGCCATACAGATCAGCTTGGTCGGCGAGGCTCAAGCCAATACCACCCATACCATAATTTAAATTATAGCGCGAATCTCCGCCGCGCGAAGGATCCATTCTAAGGTAAAAGTTCTCCACGTCTTGGCCGTAAAAAATTTTGAATATTTAAAGTAAAACAACGGTAAAAAAATTATATTTTTTTTATGAGTTGTTTCTTAAAAACAACTCTTGTAGTGTCGCTTTTTGAATAAGTTTTTTTTTTCAGTTTATAACTTGTTGATCATTCAATTAATTATCAATAACAATAATAGCTAGGAGCTGAAATTATTATTATATTAACGTATTATATAAATAAACCGACGGGAACTGTCAAAAATTATTCACTTCTATTTATTTTTTTAAAAATTATTTTAATCAATTTCAGATAAAAACAAACTTTTTCTAAAGGATGCTTTCAACTTAACATCAAATATGTATGTAAACAACTGCTATTTTTTTTATTATTATACAATGATAATAGAACACTTTTTTTACTACCTTCCCTTACATACAAATGTATATAGTGACCCAATTTTAGAAACAAAAACAAAAACAAACAAAATTGTGACAAATCCAATCTTCTCTTTTTGCCTTTTCTTCTTATATGGAATAATGGAATATTTACAAACAAATAACTTAAAATTTCTTATTAGAATTTTCTCAAAAATATCACTAAAATATAAATAATTAATTTACACACTCAATTTAATTAATTAAATAAATACCACTAATAATGCACTTAATATTGACGTCATTTATTTTGTCCAGAAGTATCAAATAAGATTACAATCAACTATGTACATATTTTTACAATAATATTCTTAATGGTAGGTATTATTTTAGTTTTCATTTCTCACTTTTCCTGTATTTATAAATAAATTTTGGCAAAACAAATTGATATAGAATTGATTTCGAAATGATAAAAATTGAAAAATCCCACACATATGTATGTATATTTATTTCTATTTTCGTAAAAGAAAAATTTAAGGTCTTAAATCCGATTGAATATTTTTATTTATATTTACAGCAGCATATAAAGCACACGCACAAACAATTAGCTGTCGTTCTTATATTTTTTATACTTTTACTTTGTTTTATTTTATTTTATTTTATTAAAGATAAAAACTATTTTAAAATCTTAGTAATTTACTACACATTTTATTTTTATTTTATTTTGTTGTATATTATTACTATTTTGTTCTATGCACAGCTGAGCTTAACGATCAACTCTTTCACTATGACGGGACAATCGGACAGTATTGAGTTGAGTAGCGATTAAATTAAATCGCGCACATTTTAGATAAATAACCATATGCATATCTGTTTGTCTGTTTTTCATATTATTTTCCTGTAATTGTGGTAATTGTGCAGAGTGCAGACGAGATATATAAAATATAATATGTAAAACGTACACAGACACACTATATATCAACAAATTCATATGCCTACATATATATTTATATTTTATATTTCATATTATTTTTAAAACGCGATGGCATGATTGAGAACAGTGCGAATATATACGTATAATATTCAGTCATTCAGTGCGCACCTAACTTATTCAACTTTCATATAACTTTGTATATATATTTCTCAGCGAAAAGTATGTGAAAGAAGTGTTGTATATTTTTTGAGCTGCATGAGCATAGCATGCATATATACATTCATACACACATATGCAAACACATTATACATATATGTATTTATATTTATATATATCATCATTATCATTCACGAAAAATGAGATATTAGATATAAAATCAACGCATAAACATTTATTATAAACAAAATTTAAACAGCGATGGTACAAGTACAATATAAATATTAATTTTATGCCTATACGTACACTATACACTATACACACTACTACACTACTAATAATAACTATATAAATATAATAAACCTAACCTACACACACGTACTATGTACAGCTTATAATCTTATAATACAATAATAATAAATTAAATATACTTTATCACCATTTATCACTATCACTCTGCTCTCTTTTTCTGACATTATACATTCACAATACATTATGCCATTATACTCATTACTCAAACTCAATTCAAATTCAATTCAATTATCAATACCAGCAGCAGCAGAGAGCAACCAACACAGTATGCATGTATGCATATCCAACCAAATCCAATCCATATACAATACAAATACAATACGATTTACAATTTGCAGATTGCAGTCTACTCTACACTACAGTGGTATATAAATATAATATAGGCATAGCCATAGTGTACATAAACGTAACGTTTAGGCAAGTTTAGGTTCAGTCAGAATACAGACAGAACAAAACACAATGACAGAATCACAGAATGCAGCCAGCCAGATAGATACAGATACAGAAATAAGAACAGAGCAGAGCTTTTGAGTTATCTGCACAATTTTACTTGATTTTACTCATGATTTTACTCTTCACTGACTCACTCAGACTGCTCAGACCAGCGTTACCAATTTAGCTACGTGGTAGCTAGATTTAGCTACCAAAGGACAGTTACAGCTACGAAAATTTTTGTTTAGCTACCGGTAGCAATTTAGCTACCAATACAAATTTTCAGCTACCAAGTGGTAGCTAGAAATGTATTTGGCTAGTAAAAATAATTTAAAACAATATAAGCATTTTTTAAAACCATTTTAAAATTCAAATATCGAAATTTTCAAAAAATTTTGAAAAACGTAGTGAAAGTTTTTAGCAGTATAGTATAGTAAATTTATTCAGATATAAAACTCTTGTTGTGAAGCTAAGTAAGTATAGTAATTAAATTATGTGTTGAAAAAAAAAGAAAAAGAAAATGATTTTGAGTTTGAGCTGAAGGAAATTAAGATAACCTAAATGAGTTAATATCTCTTCCTCATTCTAATTTTGACATAGAAAGAATATTTAGTACAATGAATATTGCGAAGAACAAAATAGGGAATAAAATGAAACTTAAAACATTGGACTCGATTTTATCAATTAAACTTGGTTTGCAAAGACATAATAAATGTTGTAAAGAATACGACTTAACAGAAAATGTTATAATGAAAATAGGAAATATAGGAAAAATAGGAAATATAAATGAAATATTGTCAATAATTAATAGAAAAGACTGAAATATATCTATATTTTTAAAGTTTTCAATTGATATTCAGTTCCTTTACTTTATTCATTTGATTTTTTTTTATTTTTTTTTTATAAAATGTTAAAATGTTTTTTGTTCTGATATTTTTTTTAATAAAATGTTGAAATGTTATTTACTTTTTTTGTAACCGTACAAAATAATTAATAAATATGTGACTTTGACTTCCATATTATCATACTTTCAAACACTAAAAATTTAGCTACGATTTAGCTACCAAATTTTTCTAAATTTAGCTACAAACTATCCAGTTTAGCTACTAATTTAGCTACGGGCACGGCTTGATAATTGGCAACACTGGCTCAGACTCACTAATAATCACCACTATCACATTCACATCACTATGTTACTTTTCTCTCATTCCAATTAGATGATCAGATCATCATGATCATTGACATCACTGTATTCTGTATTTCAGATTCTGACTGTATCACTGATCATATTATTTACATACATACCTATATTTTTTATTTTATACTATTGTTTTGTTATGATTCATATTCATATTTTCTACATATATATTTTTTGGTTTTCTCTTTCAACATAGTATAGAAATTGTAGCAATGTCTATATACATACTTTAAATTGTAGTATTTTGTCAATTTTAATTCTATATTTCAACAAATGGTAATTTCAATTTTTATACAACATTTAAAAGAATCTAATAAGATAAAAGCATATAAAAGTAAATCAACCATTAATTTTATATGCATATGAAATGTATGTAAATAATAAATTAATTTTATACCCCTTCGGCACGGCATTCACATCTAATCAAGTTAAATAGTTTACCAATACCAATACCAATAGTATTTGTCGCATAATTATAAATCATCCTTAATTTTGGAAATTCCTTAATTCCCCTCCTGATATGACGTATCAATTTCTATTATATTTATCATTTATTTGTTTTATTTTATCTCCTATGTTTATTGCAATTGCGATGAAATTAAAAACAGAACCACACAGAACACTTTTTAAATTAAATAACGAATTTTTTCTTTTTGCTTTCATTTTTTTTATTATCTTAATTTTCACAAATGCTTACCACTTATGTATCAGTAAAATTGTTGCAAAAATATAAAATAGAAAAAAATGGGATAAAACTGACAATAGATATAGGTATACTACGGTTACTCAAAAAAACAGGTAAACGCAGGATATTTTTTGTCATTCAATAATATTCGTTGAAAATTTAAATGTAACATGAAATGAAACTCTAATAACCTAGAATAACTAAGAACTTTTGATTTTACATAATATTATAGATAGTAGATATTATTTGTAAACAAATAAATTACCGTAACTTGGATTTAAACAGTTTTAATTGTAATACTTTAAAAATTTTACACTTATTTTGTCCAAACACTCTATGAATACAATAATACAATCAAATAAAATTTTTGCAAATCCATAAATTGTTCTATATGGAATAATGAGACGTCGATTTAATGGTTTTGGTCAATAATATGTATGTTTGTACATATGTATATACTAGATACTTTTTTTATACACGAGTATATATGAATAGGTACTAAGATAAAAATAATTCATTTTATTTTGACTTTTAAGGACGTTAATTGTTAAATGGGTATACCTACCTATATTAAGAATAAGAATGCCGCGAAAAAATGAATTATTTATAAAAACAAAAATGCTATCATTAGAGGTATTCCTGTGTAAAGGATGTAGCTAAAAAGTCTAATCGTCTAATGTTAATAGAAATAAAAGTCTATATCAAATTATAAAAAAAAAGAATAATTGCACAAAATAGAGCATTAAGAGAGATAAAAAGTCAGAAAAAAAACAACTTTGTTTGCACGAATATTTTTTGTAACAACTGCAATCTCTGGTATTTCAATATATATTTACATATTTTAGAATAAATTTATTTATTTTTTTTTTTTTTTCTATACTAAATGAAGCTACTTAAAATGGAAAAAAATTATAAACCAACAATAAGCAGACTGATGTGATGTTTATGCTATAAATCATAACAAATTAAAATATCTATAGAAACTCATAAGTGAATAAAATTGTTGAATTAAAATATACACGAGTATAATAAATTATGAAAAATACATATCTATATTTTGGCTGCTAATCAAATGTGAATTTAGTTTTAGGATGACGAAGAAAACCAGTTGATTTTTTGAAATAAAAAAATGTAATGTGATAAGGAAAGGGTAACTGAAATATCCTATATAGCAGTTAATTATAGTGTTAATTAAAATGTCTTGATCACAAAAACAATTTTAAAAAGAAAAACAAAAAACAAAATATGTAATATCAATAAATTTGTTCCATCGATTAAATTTACTATGATTAATTATTTTCAATTAACCATGATAATTATAATATCAACAGGAATATTATTAGTGATATAATAGAGTTGTAATTGTTTTGTTTTTCTTCTATATATAATACATTCACTTATTGTGAAAGAAAAACTAATTCTATACATAGATACCCATATGTAACATACATACTTATATGCATATTTAAAAGTTAAGTAACATTTTCTGTTGGAATTTTTCCACACTAAAAATGCCCTAACCTAAATCTACTCTAAAAGTATTTCGAAATAAATGTGAGTGTACTCATACACATTACATTATATATTCAGATCAATAAAAATAAGTCACTATAGTCACTATAGCCACTTGTATATGTATATTTATATTATGTAAATTTACATATAGATATCTTTATATTTACATTCATTCATTCATTCATTCAAAAAATATATAATCTAATATTGAAAAATAAAATATAAAAATATAATACGTCGCACATTTCTAAAAATGTGTAGTCCAATAGGTATCTTATTTTTGTCATCATCACTAATAATTGCTTGCAATATTTTTTTAAAATTTTATTTCTTCAATTATATTATATACTGAACAATTATTATCGCATCAAAGTTTATTAGAACTATGTACATATATAATTAAAAAAAAAACTAATAAAAAATCTTAAAATAAAATAAAACTACTCAATACTAGGGAAATACTTATATCCGAATACATTTTAATTTTTGTATATACACTGTTCAATTGTAGTGTTTATAAATTTATATTTTTCTATTATGTGCAATAGAAATAAGTTTTTTTTTTTTTATTTTACATAAAAAATAAATTTTAATTTATTTTTTATTTTACATAAAAAATAAATTTTAATTTATTTTTTATTATTCAAATGGGATTTTTCAATTTCTTTCTATTTATTAATTATCACACTCACACATGGCTAAACAAAATGTACATAAGTATAATAAAAGTATGAAAATAACGTGTTTTATTTATGAAAACTTTTTGGATATTTCTTTAACAAAGTGTCACCACGTATCAAATTTTTGTAACGTATAATCACACAAAATCTATACATTATAACTTTTATAAATATGTATTTATGTATGTAAATTATCGCGTATTTATGTACATACTTATGTATACCGTTGTACGGTTATATCATTCAAAACATTTTGTCAATATATTGCAAATAAAACAGAACATTCTTTTATGTAGATATGTACGCGATTACACTATATACCGACAAAAACATTCAAAATAAAATTCCTATTTAATCGCGTTTTTATCATATGTATATTCGTTTTCTTTATAATACAAATTCTTATATTATCTCGGTTTTTCTAAATTTAAATATCGGATAAATGTAACGAAACACTTTTAGGTGCTAAATTTAAATTCAGAATGAAAAATTCACGCAATTTACAGTTGAAATTGAAATTCGAACTTATGATGAGTACATATGTATATATACATCTAGTACACACATATTCATACTGTATATAGATTATATATACAGAGTGTGTGTTTTCATAGATATGTATGTGTAAATATTTTGTATTTCTATATCAAATATAAAATGCATGTACTTAAAATATATTTTTTTCATTTAAATTTTGTTTTAGTTAAATGTTCTCATTCTTTTTATAAACAAAAATAAAATACTTAAATAAATAACAACAAAAACAATAAAATTTTCTCTTCTTCTCTGCGCGTTACCATCAACTTTACCTTTGTTTTCCATTTTTAGTTTTTAGTTGCGTATACGCCTAAAATTTTAAAAGTTTATCACAATAACAACAACATCAAAAATATGATACCATAAAAATTCATTATTTTACTATTTATATGTACTCTATAGTGTGTCGTATTATACTCGCGTGTATATATGTACGTAAAGACAATTAAAATACAAAAAAAAAAAATATTCAATAATGTTATAGTATGTGATACATTTTATATTCAAAATTAACCAAATTTTACATTTTCAAAATATACACTAAAATACATTTCATTAATTTATTGGCAGATATCTACATATAATTTGCATTATGCATTATGTATACATAATATCTAAATTTTGTTATAGACGTATATTATTATTTAATTTTTGCATATTATATACTCACACACATGCATGTGCATACGTACATATATCATATTTTGAAACATTTTCAGTAATAATTTCAACACAATTTTATGTATAAATTTGGGAAAATGAATAAATTTATTCACATATACACCCTTATTATGTTTTTCCTATTCTAATGTAAAATACTTGCTACATTGCAGACTAATTTTAGAACTGTACTACATATATAATTAAAAAGCTTTGAATAAAATGTTTTTGAGGCTGTGATAACATATGCGTATATGTATAATAATATGTAACTCGTGTGTAAGCAGAAGTATGAAGAAATTTTGTTTTTCTTTTTTATGAAATAATAACATAAAAAACAAGTAATATAATATGTATATATGTATATAACACATGTGTTTCAAATGAAATATTTAATTAAGTATGTATGTAGCTGCTGTATACTATTTTATTGATTATAAGTATTTTGCTATATACATATATATATATATATATATATATATGTACACGTATATACTCAGAAAAAAAAATAAAAAACAAAAAATATCTGATTTATAAATCCTTTAATGAATAAACCCTTATAATAAGTACGACGGCATAAAAGTTGTATTTTAAAATTACTCTGTTACAAAAACCGCAATTCTTTTGTTAAATAAATACAAAAATACGTGCTTTCGGCTCGGAAAATTTTATTTTTCTTTTCAAATTTTTAATTTTTCATTTGAATGTTCGCATTATTTTTGTTTTCAAACTATACGATAATTAAAAAAAAAAATTAATGTTGTGAAGTGTATAGTATTATAGTAGAGAATAAAAATTTGAAAAGAAAAATTTTTTAGCTGCAAAAGCACTAATTCATTCAAGTTATTAAAAAAATAAATATGATTAAAAATCACATTGTATTGTTGAAAAATCAATATAAAATGTTGAGTACTAACGTATATATAGGGAAGGAAATTTCGAAAATTATATTCTATCTATACAAATGAGATGAAATTATTAACACAATCATGATCATTATTATGTGATGTCTGACCATAAAATACGTGATTTTATTTCTGTGATTGTATATGTAGGTATGTATATGTATGTACTACATAAAATATAAAATCTTTCCTAATATGAGTCATTGATCCAATTTTGTCCAAAAAGTGTATGTATTTTTATTATCATAATTTAAAAAAAAAAATATCCATTTAAAATTCAACTCAAACGAAATGTGGTGTTTTTTTCTTTATATAAATTAATTCTATTTAAAAATAGCAATTTTTTTTTTAAAGATGAGAAAATTTATTTTATTTGTTTCATAAATAAAGTTGTTTTATATAAAAATTCTGATATCATGATGCGATTAGCTTTCATTTTTTTTTTCCTCTAATGGATGAATATTGCAAAACATCTACATTTATGTAGGTATATAATTATATAGTTTTGACTTCTTTAGAATTAGAAACGTATTAAATTCTAGCGAATTACAATAGGAGTTTTTCATATGTTCTTTTACGTACAAAAACATAGAAAAATGAGGCATGCTTGTATAGTATATGATATTATCTCATACGATCACTACTTAATATTCTTTTAAACTGATTTTAATTGTATATGTATAAAAAAATTAAATTTCAAATTAATTTTTTCCTGTTTCGTTTTCTTTTTTTTTCAGAGCACATATTCATTTGAGATTTTTATAATTTTTATTTATCAAAAAATATCTGTTTGAAAAATTAAAAAATAAATAAAAAAAAAACCAAAAACGATCAAAAATTGATATACAATACACACAGGACATATAAGATATTCAGAATTAATTTAAAAATGTCATCTTTACCTTATATACATACTTGTATTCATATACATAATAAGATATGAGAATATAAGCGCATATACCTCATCGAATAAAACACGATAGCTGTCAATCAAAATTTCATTATTATTGTATAGTGTAATGCTATATATACAATTCTAACAATTCAACTTTTTTGAAAATAACAAAAAAAAATAAATATAAATAAATAAAAATACCTATACTACATAATATATGTATGTACATATTTATTATTTTTGAAAAAAAAAAAATATTTATATACATATATTTTTAACTCGTATAACTGTATATAAATGCAATATTATAAATATAGAGATTTATTCATTTACAATATCAAAACAACATTGTCTGACGCTTTTTGAAACCCTTTTCTTACGCCCTTCACTTTATTAACTTTATAACACAACAATTTTTAAATGCATAAGGTACCCATAAACCTTGATCCTTCATATTCATATACATATGTATGTATATAATGTATACATTATATCTGAGAAAGTAATATATAAAGAAGATACACAGAAGTATCTCAATTTCCTATCAAATTTCAAAATCTTTTAAAAAATTTTATGCGAATATTTAAAAAATTTTCATCTAATCAGAAAAAACAAAATCTCATCTTGAAAATCTCAATTCTTTTTCAGTTTCACAATTTCAGTTTTTCGCATTCGTGTTCATTGGTTATTCAAAGATTGACAAAACTGATGAAAAAAACTTGAACTCAAAATATAGAATTCTATATAATATACCAATAATATCATACTGATTCTGCTGATGATAAAGTGTAGTAGCAGTTAGCAGAGTGAATTGAATATATGTATATACTGCAGGAAAAAAGTTGTGTTCAAATGTTGCTGACTGATGATGATGATGATTCTGCTGATGAAGATGAGAATATTGATGACGATAATCATAAAAGACAACAAGTCATATATAAATATATAGGTATGTACATATGTACATATGCATTGATCAGTTGAATATAAAATGCATACATGTATGTATATACATATATACATATTTTAAAATATGAAGAAAATACTTTTTTATATGATTTTAAAGAGATGCATAATATATAATATCAATAACATGTATATAAAAGAATATTATAGCTAACGTTTATAATTTTTGAATAAAATCTATATCAAAATTCATAGGATAACTGCTGCTTTTTTTATCGTTGTTAGTTTAAGGTGGTTAATAGAGTTAAAAAAAATTAATAAAACATGAATTAATTACATTGAAATTCTATTGTAATAAAATAGTTACATTCTAACAGATTTAATTCTATCAATAGCTTATCAATTTACTTAAACGATTCATTCGAATATCATTTAACCACATACCTATATTCTTTTATCTATATGTGAAAAATTCTTGAATGAGTTTTTAAAATATCAGTACATGGCTATACTTTAAGAGAAAAAATGGTAATCAATATATGTATACGAGGATGGATTGGTAAGTCTTTAGAGTGAAACACTAAATATATATATTTTATAACACTTTTTTTTTAATATGTATATATAGTATATATTAAGTGCACACGGATACTCAGTCTATTATGGCACCGCTGATCAGTAATTCTGTCAGATATATCATCCAGTTTATCATCAGTACTCAGTTACTAGTGAACATTGTTGATGGGAAATTAATGATCGACTTGGGAGAGAGTAGCGCGCTGGCTGGGATTCGAACCGTGATCTCAAGATCACAATACACCCAACCATCGTGTTATTCAAGACCCGTGTTTTTTTTTTGTTTTTTTAAGTAAAATCGGCTATAGTTTTCAACGTAATCGATTTCCAACGTTTTTCCAATTTCATTAATCCTTCTTTAATCCTTCTTTAATATACAATTTATCAAACTCCTTAAAATAAGGATTTGTTTTTTCATTTATTATATAAGTACTTCATCATTTGATACAAATCTCTTTCCACCTATTAATTTCTTCACATTTGAAAATAGAAAAAAGTCATAAGGAGGAGAAAAAGAGAATCAATTTAAAGCCAAATTCCTCCAATTATTATTGAGTTTTCAAAGATGAATGGATTCAATTTTTTAAGATTTCTTAATGAACGGCGGTGACATCGATCTTGCTAACAGCTTTTTCATATGCGATTCTTCGTATATGATGTTGCGAACATATCTTCATATGAAATGTTGACAGTGCCAGCAATATCATTCAACTCAATACGACGATAATTCATAATGATTTTTTAGATTTATTTGAACGTTTCGATTTATTTGTTACCTTTCTTGCTCTTCCTGAACATTCAACATCATTTATACTTTTTCGGCCACGCCATAATTTATTTATTTAATTATAAATGATTGCATTTTAAACGTGAATGTTTACCTAACACTGTTTTTATCTCGTCAATAATTTCTTTTGGTTTTAAAACTTTTAAATGAAAGTATTTAATCACTGCATGATGTTCACTTTTTCCCATATTTAAAAAAAAAAATGAAAGTGACTCCAAAAACAAATCTTACTAACAAACTATTTGGTTAAATGTCACTAATATTTGACAGCTTTCATTTGAAAAAACATGTTTCACAACAGACAAGAAAAATTGTTTATTAGTAAGACATAGATGGCGATTTTTTAAAGACTTATCAATCCACCCTCGTATTGGTATAATGTTAAAAGTATAATATACTGGATAATAATGTGCATTACCATTTGAAATACATAAATGCATTAAATGTATCAAAATTTCGATGATTAAAATTGCAAAAAGTATATAAATAAAAATATATTATCGAATAACTATCCACCGATATTGCGAAAAATAAAATTAAAAATACATTAAAAGAAAAAATATTTTTAAGAAAAAAAAAATAAGAAATTCAATAATAAAATTTAAAGTACAGAAGTGAATTTTTATATGTTACATACAAATATACGCGTTGGCATTATATACTATACTTATATGTGTATGTTATATTGTACTTATGTATTACGAGTATTACGTATATTCTAACATGTAAGTATATTGGTGATCGAATATAATACATATGTAGTATTTATAAAAAAAAAATGTCATATTATTAAACAACGAACAATAAACGCATGCATCTTCAGGGATGGCGCCTTTCTTTGGTTGATTTTTTAAACATTTCATTATTCTATTGTATTCAGAAGATATTGGGTTTAAATATCTTCCATTTATTTATTTATTTAGTTATTTATATTTTTATTTTTATCTTTTTTGTTCTTTATTATCAATGATAATGTTATGATAGTCATTATTATTACCATTATATTCGAGAAATTAAAATCTGGAATATATTTAAAATGTGAATATATATACATAACGAACGCTATTAAAAATAAAAGAAACATGCTTATAATGCAATAAATGCGAAACTGGCGAAACTGAATATAAATTAAGGAATAATAAGGAAAATCAGAATAATTACAAATTTTTATATATTGAATCGAATAAAACAAAACAATCCTGCAACATGAATTGCAATAAAAAACGATTGTATGAATGTATTTAAATATTGAAAAAAATTTAACCGAAAATATATAATATGCATCAGATATAAAAATTGAAATATGTGAGTATATGTATGATTAATAAATAATATGTAATACTATAAATATATAAAATTAAAATATAATCATATTTGTTTTATATGATTTCCACCTATTTTAATTATCCTGTTGTGAAAAAATTACGAGACAAACATAAATAGAGAACGTAGCATACTGATAGTATAAGCAAACCATCTTTAGTGATAAAAAAGGCAAAAAATAAATTGCCCTCGGCCTCGTGTGATGGAAACTCTTTCACAAGGCTGTAATTTAAAACCCAAACAAAATCTTTTGTCATTTTTAGAAGAAGAAATTTGAAAAAAATTTCAGGATAAATCAGCTGCTAAATTAAAAGAAATATAATTTCAAAAAGACTTTGTGCAGTTAATACCAAAGGACAATTAAAGGCCTGAGGAGATAGTTTCGTTCGTTCTTTTCTGTTCTGTTCGTTCTTTCATACACTCAATGAACGAACGAAAGCGTTGATCACAAAGTTTCGTTCTTTTTTCGGTCATTTGACAGCTGAAACAAAACGTTTCTTCACTTTTCAATTAAAAGAAGCATTTAAAGGAATAAATAATTGTTTGTGTTGTGAATATGAATATTGTTAAAAGAAATAAATTTTTGAATGTTTATTTTTTGTTAATAAAAATTCTTATTTTATTACGTATAAGAAGTCGTCGAAACAAATGTTATCGTAGAAGGTAGTGGGTAAGGCCACTAAACCAAAATCGTGATGTGCGGTTGGTTACTTTGAAACGACTTTCTTAAGAATGAAAGAGGAAGATCCAGAAATGTTCTTCCAGCAAACCAGAATGATTCGTTCGACTTATAATCTTTTTGTGAATTTGATGAAAGATTACTTACGAAAAAAGTCAATTCGTCCATCGATTTTCTACGAACAAAGATTGGCTGTAACACTATCGTAATTATTATATGGTTTAAGCAATTTCTTGAATAAATTCATGTTTTACATCTTTTTTTATATTTTAAGGTACCTTTCACAAGGTGTAAGTGTCACATTCTTAGACTGGTCATTCCATTTGGGAAAAAGTACCGTGAGACAAATAATACTAGAGACTTGCGAGTTAATTTGGAAAGTGCTTTCTCCATTTTACGTCGCCAATCCAAATGAAGAGGACTACAAGCAAATTGCCAGGAAATTCGAGCTTAAATGGAACATGCCAAATTGCGTCGGGGCTATTGATGGTAAACATATCAATATAACCGCTCCACCAAACAGTGGTTCCGCTTTTTATAATTATAAGAAATTTTAGTATAGTCCTATTGGCAGTTTGCGATGCAGACTACATATTTACAAACATTGCTGTAGGAGCATATGGTAGTCAAAGTGATGGAGGTTCGTAATAATAATTATTCTGAATTTGAGACAAAACTAAGTATTTTTTATTACAGGTATTCTTAAGGAATCTTCCTTTGGCAAAGATTTGAAGAATAACAAATTGCCTCTGCCGATAGATTGCCGTTTACCAAATTCAGGAGTAAAATTTCCTCACTACTTCGTTGGTGATGGGGCTTTTCCCCTTCGAACAAATTTAATGTGGCCATATCCTGGCATAAATCTAGCGCTAAATAAGGACGTGTTTAATTATAGACTGAGTCGAGCACGAAGGATAATTGAAAATTCCTTTGGAATTTTAGTCAACCGATGGAGAGTTTTGACAAGTTCATTGCAAAGATACCCCGAAAGTGCTGAAAAAATCGTTCTTGCATGCATTACTCTGCACAATTTCATCAAGCTGAATGACCATACAAGTACCTACGTGCCACCAAACTACGATGATTGGGAAGATCATAATCATATGGTTCATGATGGTGAATGGAGAAACACTGGCCAAAGACTAGAGTCTGTTAGGATGGGAGCAAACAATGCCAGCAGAGATGCTTTTAGACTCCGAGACACATTGATGAATTATTTTATGAATGAAGAGGATGTACCTTTTCAATTTAATAGACATTAATAAATAGATGTAATAAATTTTATATGTGTTGTTTATTTCTAATCTATTTTAAACTAAACATTATTATTTTCTAAACATTCATAAGATAAAGCAACTAAATCTAATTTAAATTTCTTTTTCTGATTGTGATTTATCAATTTCATCTGACTTACGAACGATTTCAAAAAAAGAGTATCATCGTCCTCTTCTATTTGATTTGATTAATTCCATATAAAGAGTACAGGATTTAAAAAAATGAATGAATGAACGAACGAAAACAAAACGAAAGAAAGAAACTATGTGTCCAACGTTTAAAGGAGATGTACACGGGACTTTTGTCATACAAAATATTAAATTCATTTTTTCTTATAGGTTTGATTAACTTTTTGTAGCATGATGTCCTTTGATTTGGTTGGTTGGTTGGTTGGTTGGTTGGTTGGCGTGGCAATCTGTTTCCTAATCTTGAAACAGACTCAATTAGCACTTTGTGTGTCGTTTTGTTAAACTCGTAGATGTTAGTTGTTTTACTCTAGACTTTAGATAGTAAATCAAACTACCTATATATATAGATTGGCTATATTTCCGTGAGTTCTTCGAGAAAGGGCATACAGAAAGCCTTTAGTATGGATTTTGACAAGGCCGGGCTGGACACCTGCCCAAAGATAATGCAAGAGAGTTTCTTTCTCTGAATTGTACTTGCAGCTTCTACATTATGTGTTAAATATATAGTAGACCCAGCCTAGCCTCGTGTTCTCCCGCAGGCCAATGTCCTGTTATAATCGACATGACCTTAGCGATATTCCGCCGGTTTCTATACCAATAAGTATAATATACCAATAAATAATACCAAAATGTTGACAGTGTTTTGATTTACTCACAGTAGTTTTTATATAATTTTTCTTTTTGAATTTATCTTTGAATAACGAAATTAAAAATATTTCTAATTTTTGTTGTATTTCAGGTCTTAACTATTGGTTTATCATAAATAAGATTATCATTTATAGATACTTAAATCACATAATTATATAGAAAAAAATTTATACAAAAATTATGAAGATTTAAAATTGCATTTATGTACAAAAAAAAAAAAAAGGAAGAAGTGGAGTACATGCTATAAAAGAATAAAGTCATACATTTTTATTTTGTTTTATAAATAAGTATATGTAAGTACATAACATAGTATGTTTTTTAATCAAATGATTATAGTGTGATAAACGTTAGTTAAGTATCATGTATCATGCAATTATACAATTTTTACATTTTCAAAATAATACAAAATTGCACTAAAGCAGTTACAGTTTTTTATTAGACTTGAAATTTTGAATATTTTGAAAAAAAAAATAATCAAAAATCAAAAATAATGATTAAAAATATATTTAATTAAAATTATTGTCTGCATTTTATCGCATTAAAAATAATATGTAGGTACCTTACAAAAAAAAGTTAAAAAATTTTTATTTCTAATTTTTATTTTTAATTATTACTTTTTGAAAAGTCTAAAATTTATGAGTTTTATTGCTATTGTCTTCTTCATCATTATCATCATCATTAAATATGCGTATAATTTATCAACATTATGCATATAGTATACAATATGTATTATTGGTATATATGGTATATTAGGTATATTGCACATTAACATTCTTACGATTGTAAAATCATTACAAATTAATACACTACAGTTTTAGTAATGTGCATTATTATAATTTTATGTTTCGGTCACAAGGAAGGAATATATGTATAAAAATAAATGCGACAAAAAAAAACAACGTGATAAAAAAAAATTAATAAATAAAAAATGTCGTGGAAGGAAACATTCCATGAAATTCAGTTCAAATATGAAAGTATGTACTATACGTACATATATTACTGCACTATGCCTTTGGACTTACATATACATACATATGTACATATACTCGTATATTGACAAAATTAATGATAAAATTTTTTTGTGTAAATTACTTTGTTACATATATTTACTGACGGATACATATACATAATATGTACGTACGTATACGAAACGAATTCTTATAATAATTTCGTTTTGTGATATATTTGAAATGTTCCTACTCATCTTATACACATACATGTATAATTAAATATTTTATATACGTATATATATATATGCATATATACAATAAAATAATAAAAAACGAAAATGAATTCCTATCATCGTCATCATATTTGGCATAGTTTGATATCATTGTAGTTACGCAAGTTTCACAAATATATAAAATTATAGATACATAATGTACGCAATTTATCTGAATATTATTGTGTTGTAAATATACATATACATACATACATATAATATGTATGTATGTATATATAACAGAAAGTAGGTAGCCATTAAATCAGCAAACAAAAATACAAAAAAATGACAAAATTAAATCTGTAAAAAGTTACTAACAATTTCTTTAACTCTATAATCATTATTATCGTCTCATCGTAAACGCACTATACTGTTTACTTAATCATTTTTTTTTTAATCTGAATTATTGTATATTTATTCTTTTTTTTTTTTATTATTATTATTATTTTTATTTTTTAAATATTTTTTGTAGTCTTTGTTTAAATGTATTATTCATGAGGATGTAAGAACTGGAATTTTTTCTCAAAACGATGAGTAATTCTTTAAAAGATCACAAAATCTTTTAAAAATGATTTTACTAACATAATATACATGTATGTATGTATATATGTAACAGTATTAATGTATTTGTATGTGTATGGATGCGATCTTATAGTTGATGCTACTACTATGTACTATAGATACTACACATTACATCCAATATCATCATCAATCAACAACCAAACAAACTTCATACTATTATTATCCTGAACATTTATATATACATATGTAGGTACAAAATACAACATACCAATGTGGAAAATAAATTCAATAAAAATTTTTAAAAAAAAGTCCTTCCAATTTTTATAAACACAAACATATTTATATGATCGTACTTATGTATATGTAGATATATATGTATATATTAAAGGCATAAAGTTTATATATAAATTTGAAAATTGAAAATCGAATTTTTGTCATTATCATATGTGTACGAATAGAAAGAAAAAAGAAAAACATTTAACAATTCTCTATGTAAGTATGTTATGTGGTATGATATTGGTATGGTATGATGGTAGTACAATACACATATACAAAATATGTACACAAAACTTTAAAACATTCATTTTTATTTATTTGTAAATTTATTTTTTTTTTGTTGTATTTTTTCGTATTTTATTTTTAATTTTTTCATTTATTTTTGGTACATTATCTTTCCAAGTTATATTGGTTACAAATATGTACATATACGTATCTCGATATATCGATGATGATAGAGTTTATTGACCGTAAATTTAATTCAATCGACAAAAGATAGATCGAATCCAATTGCGAATATACAGCGAGCATAAAGTATCTAAACAGATCGTTGACGTTTTGTCTTTGTCGTTATGTCGATATCGTTCGCGTTTTCTTTACTATACTCTATCTATACTATACATATGATAGTATTTAGTATTTACTGCCTTTGTTACGTTCGCATTGTTGTCATTTTATTTAAAGTAATAAAAGGATTGCAATCAACGCAAAAATCATCCTTATATATGTATCTACATATGTATGTATTTATATAAAAAAAAGAAATCTCTCACGAAAAAAAAAAAAAAAAACAGAAAACTATAAAGTAAATATGATGATGCATAAATGAAATGTATGTCGTACGCGTACGCATTTTCTTCCATTTATGGAAAATTTTACTCCAATCTTCTTTATAGTTTTAATAATAGATAGTGGCAGAAATCCTAAAGACAAGGACGATATCTGGTCAAAAGTTGACAGATGAGATTTTTTCTCTACTTGTTTGTATGCTTGTATGTTTTTTGTAAGCAATTGAAATTACGTATACTATTTGTAGATACCATTATTGATAATATATGTACGTACATATTATATATGTATGTATTTATTATGTTATCTTTTGTATAATTGTTCAATTTTTAATTTTTATTTAAAAAAAAGTTTTGTATACATATATAAGTTTACAAGCATTTTAGATACAACTTTTGTCTTGTATAGGTACAAACGTTACACATATGTATAACGCCTACTATAATACGTATACAAAAATTTAAAACATATAAAAGATACAAATATGTATGTTTGTACATACATATACGTATATATATTCTATATATTTGATCCTATTTATACATACGTATGTATGATCGTTTTCATGTATAATATTTACTATAAATGTAACAATATAACTAATTCATGCTCGTGTGCCTTATTCTATTTTCTTATGCATACATACATATATGTACATAGTACGTATATCTGTGACATGATGGGTGATGAAGATGATGATATTTTTTCGTGGTAATTTAAAATATTTAACAAATTAATATAAAAAAATAACAATATAGAAATGATGTACCTTACATATTATATACATATACATGTACCTTACATCTTACATGTACATATAGTTACTAGAATCTGTATAAATGTTGATGATGACGACAAAGGATGATTTTTTGAAGATTTTATTTTTGCACTTTTTTATGTGCACATACAAGAAGATACATATACAATACATACATAATGTTGTAGATATTTGATCATTGTCATCATCATCATCATCGTGTAATATGAATTTTTAAAATCAAATAACTTTTGTAATGTCGATCACATTTTAAATATATTATGTTTAACAATATAAAAACATAAGTTATAATACCACGTATATAGACATCCATTACAAAAATCTTTACATACTCGTTATTATTATACTATATATACTATGTGTTACGTTACGATACGATTACGAGTATGTAATGTACCTACTCATTATTAATTCGAATCATGGTGGAACATAAGCCATAAACAATAAAATTTCTAAAAACCAAATGGATTCCCTACTGAGGATAATTTTAATTAGAGCGTAAACAAAAAAAATTATGTATTTACATCTACATAATAACAACATCGTACTATATGATAATCAGTGGCAGTGCATATATACAATAAAAATATGCACGCATAAATTTATACTTTTTATTTATAAAAATTTTTTTTCATTGTACTTTCTTTCTTTGACTGTCTGTATTGATTTGTTGAAATTGAAATCAAAATGAATTATATACATACATACATACATATGTACTCGTATATATATATAATTAGAAAAAAAAACATTTTCATTTTTTTATTTTAAAATTAGAAACATTAATCCTCTTAATTGTTTTGTAGGTACAGATATAAATATTTTTGTTTTTTTTTTTTGACAAACAACATTTGAGGACAATGATTCTCTCAAATTTTCGCAAATTTCCTCAAATTGTGATATCAAAGTTTTACTCTCATTCTGTTAATGTCCGTAATTTAATCAAATTTTGTTTTTGAAAATTAAATTTTTACTTAAATTTATTGAATATGAATATGAAATTGAATATCATTTTGAATATTAACATACATAATAAATGTACTCATATTGGGATCCAAGGTCAAACTCAACATTCTATGGGGAATAAATTTTATTATTACAGATGGATCTTGGACAATCGAGTATAAAGCACAATAAATTTGCCCAAAACATAACAGATAAGTTAAAATACTTTAGAATGAACTGATATACTTAGATGAGTGAATAAATAAGGAGAAATGAAAATTTTGATGCTTTCCCAATTCGAAATTTTCAGTATTCTCAGTTCGATCAAAGTAAGAAATAGGAAACCGGATTATTTGATGATCAACTGGATTATTATTGAAAATTCAGACTCAATTTGTTCAGAAGAATGTTTAACGAGTTACGGATAGTCGTAAAAGATCGCCATAAAAAGCAATTATCATTACTATTCGTATATTCATATTGAAATAATTTTTAAGGATATTATGTATATACTATATAGATACGAGTATATAATTGTTAGAATATGTAACACATTTATACCCTGTAATTTTAATTTATAAAATATTCTGAAAAATTTACGAATAAGAATAATAATTACTTATGTTATAAATTTAACTAAAATCTTGTTAAGTTTATTCTTATAATTTTATTAAGTATAGTTAATAGAATTTCTATATATATGCTATATAACTGTCCTGAAACAAACACTTTTAAAATGACCAATTATCATTATTTTTTATTCTAATAACGTTGTTATGATTGAAATGTATTATTTATTCTTATTAGTCAAACTGATCAACAGCTATACTGTACAGTGTATACATGTTAATAGACTTGTTGATACGTGCGATGCGATAAACCTCAATATTTTTTAACCCTTTTCTTGTCACCTTTTTACCGATTTCTTTTTGTTTGATTTTTTTTTGAATAATTAACAAGTGTGTAGTGTCAATAGTATGTAATAATTGTTCTTTTGTATATATGTACATATAATTTATATACATTGAAAAAATATATTGGACAATTATCTTTTGCATGTGTAATAATAAACGAATAACGGTATTCATTAAATTTTATGCGGTCATTTCTTCCTTTTTTTGTTTTGTTTTATTTCCACTTTACATTCAATTATAATAATCATTGTAAAAAAAAAAAAATAATAATAAAGACACTATTTGTATTATATACGGAAGTAAAGATTATATTATGAAATATATAAGTTAACATGCAAAATATATGCCTATATTCTATACTTAAATCTATATACCTATACTATAAAGCACACAGCACACGTTAAGTAATGTATCACGATAGAGTGTTGTAAGCAATATAATCTTCTTGACCGGATAGGAAGTTAACAAAGAGAAATATATGGTTAATATTTTCATATTAATTACTAATATACAATAAAAATGCGTATTGAATTAGGAATTAGTGTGTTAAGTTAATATACATATACCTACGCGCTACGCTCTTTCTTTGTCGCATATTCATATAAAATTTAAAATTAAAATAAATAAATAAATTAAAGAAAATGATATTGTTGACTTAAAAAGGTAACAAAAAATCAAATAACAAACTGTTCACTTCCTTAGTTCTTTTATTTATATATTTATTTTATTATTTTTTTTTTTTTTCAATTATATTTTTGTTTCAAAAAATTTTATTTCATTTTATTTGTTTGATTATTCAACGTAGTTTTCATTCACATCCTGTTGTCATTATTATATCACTTCTCTCTGTACAATAATAATTATAATTTCATTTAATTTTGAACTTTTAGAAACATACATAATGTACATTTATTTATTTATTATAAAATAATTGCCTATTGAAAGTAGACACCGTATGCATAAATACATAAATATGCAAGAAAGCTTTCAAATCCTTAAAAAAAGAGACTACACTATATGATGTATGTATCAGAATTAAATGTAACACATAATGATCATTTATAATCATTTTAATCATAAATACAATCGAGCATATCGCTATTGTAATTTTGTGACATTAAATTTTGAAAAATTTCATTTTTGGTGTACCTACTTATTAAGTGTATAAATTATCTACAGATTTTTTATTTTAAGAAAATCTTATGATGAAAATTGATTTGTTATAATTATAAGAAACATTTAATTTTTAATTTCTTCATTTTTTTATTCTTTTCAATTAAAGTAGTATATTAAATTGTCGGTCCTTATGAGTTCGAACAATATATACATATACATATATGATCTAAATTTCTTATTCAAATTAAATTTTAAAGGTTTGTATATATATTATTAATTAAAATACTATATGTATGTACCTACATTTTTTACATTATACATATCAGTATATATCTTTACTAACCAAAAAATATAAGAACACGAAAGAAAATAAAAAAGAAAAAAAAATTTAATGTTAAAGATTTTTTTGTTAAGCTGTAAGGTAAGAACTTGATCAAAAATGAAGAAATTAGTTATAAATATATCAAGGTAAGGTACTTTATTTATCTCTTAATATAGAGCTACACTTCTATATTTATATAACATAAACTCTAATACAAATAAAGTTAATGTCAGACTTTCTGTCTCTTTGTTTCAGACTTTCATGACAATGATTTTACATGCAAGTATGTATGGCTATACATATTAGCGAAATGTTCTCTACATTTTCTATTATACAAATGGTGCAAAATATATAATTTTAGAGAGTCTTTTAAAATAGACATGTATCAACATTAAAAAATAATCTTGGTATTATAGTCATTACTTATCATCAGTTACACTTAACTTATGGATATTGTCTTGTTCAACATACATATATGTATGTAAATCAATTTAAAAATCAGATATAAGCTTCTGAATTTGCTACTGTATACTGCCCACTAATTTTATAAAAATCTCAAAAATATAATTTTATCGAAGATTCTGCATCGAAGGAGTTTCGTCTATATATATGAGTTTTTAACTTCATATAAAATAATTTCATATGTATGCAATTAAAATTATATATGTACAACGTTGTACTGTAAATGTATAGTTAAATAAAGAACATGCATCCTATATTCTATCAATCTTATATAATCAATCATAAATCATGCAATTAGTAATCATATATAATTAATATAATAATTTTAACGCGCGTTCATTTTTTCCATAACAAAGAACTATTTCGTGTATTATTGATGAAGTAAATGCATATTCGTATTTCGTATTCACATGAAAATATATAAAAAAAATTAGCTATATATCGCATCTTTGTACAATTCTTTAAATAAATTTGTATATTGAATAATTGCAAAAAAAATTAATAATTTTAAACTATATGTATATTGATAATCGCTGCAATTTAATTTTATGACTAAAAATTTTCAATTGTCGTTAATGGTGTTAGTACGTAAAAACACTTATCTATAAAGAAAGTAAAAAATAAAAATGTTTTTTTTGATAGTACGAAATAATTCAAACAAAAATGATTATTCACCTTATTTTTACTGTCCTACTACAGAAGAATCTCCTGATCTCCTAATAAAGCCTGATCCATATCATGTTTTTCACTCTTACTTTATTATTTATTTTTTCTTTTTTTGAACATCCCTTTTCACTTTTTCTTAATTTACTTTTTTTTTTCTTTTCTTCTCCTTTTTTTACTTTTTCCATTTCTTTTTTTTATCCTTTTTTTCTTTTTCATATAAACACCAATTTACAAATGTGTTATTATTGTTATTATTTTTATAAGATATTTTGTATAACATGTTTTTTTTAATTACCCACTTTTTTTATAATTTTCATTTTACCTTTTTTTATCATCATTTTACCCACTCTTATTACCTTTTTACTTTCTTCTCAATTTCTTTTAATATTTTTAATTTCTTTATGTTACACTTTTTTTATTTGTTCTTCTATTTTCTTGAGTTCCTGTAGAAACTAACACCCTACATTACGAAAAAATCATATATCTAGCTAAATCTGCGCTTGTTATCTCATGGGCTTTATTTTAACGACGACGTCCCATCCGTTAAAATTTATTTAGTTAAATTAACCGTATAGTCTAACAACCACATTTATAAATTTAGGATGAACGAATTCGCATTCGTGTCCAACTCTTGTCATATTTTCATTCTACGCTCGAATTTCTACGCTAATTTTACACCCTGACACCCAAATAACTACGCCACTTGTTGAAAATCTCCTCCACTATCATAAACATTGTTCAATGCATAAATCACCTCAAAAATCATAAACACAATTTCGTTTAACCTACAAATTAAACTAATAAATCAGCGCATCGTTTCAATTCTACACCCTACTCCTAGAAATTAAGCCGTCATTTTAAAGATCTCTTTCACTAATATATTAAGATTAACATCGTTTAATGCATAATTAATGAATCACCTCAAAAAGAACGGATATATATACTTAATTTATAGAACCTATAAATCTAAATAGTCTAAAAAAAGTCGCTTCGAGTTGCGTGTTTTTATTTAGATTGTCTTTTTAATCCTATAGTGAACTCGATATTTCGCAAAAACAAGCAAATGCGAGACGTCAGACCTTCTTCAGCTCATGCATAAAATCTGATCAAGCTGAGTTTTGAAGGTTCCAAAAGAATTACATACTGTGGAAAAAACATAGCCTTGAGAAGGACGAATTAAATCTCCGACAAAAACAACTGTGTAATTACCCTATAGACATACACTCTCTATTGTGTTTGCCTATAATCATCTCCAAGTTGAAGTACTTGCTTTTACGAAGCACATAAACCCTTATCTAAACTATACCTAATATATAAAAAAAAACTTGTGATCGCACAAGAGCTAGAAAAACCGATACACTATGTATTTTCTTTCGACCAGAACGTCACCTGCAAAAAAAAACATTCTTATCAATATTTAGGTAAAGGTTTACATTTTAACCCCATCTCCGGAGATGGTGAGGTGTGTCCAAATGATAGAGTGGTGGATGCCCCTCAGCAACAATCTGAAAAAAACATTTTGTGTTTTTTCTACATTTTTGTTTGTATTTATAGAAGGCAAATTTAACAGTGTGTTTCGCCCAGTGAAAGCATCAACTATAAGAAGAAAAATATTCGCGGCGATAATCCCCCCCCTTCTTCAAAGCATATATCCCGTAGAAAAAAATTTTTTTCTTCTTTTTCGTAATATCTTTATAACGGTAAGCGATAAAGATGTGATTTATGGCTCAAAAGATGCGTCTTAAAATGCTCTATATTTTGAAAGAAAATTTTTTTTCAAGTCCTAGTAGAAGGATAATAAAGGGCATTTTGTGTTTTTTCTACATTTTTGTATAATGTAGAAGGAAAATCTGAAAGTGTGTATGTCTGTATAGAAAATGCTTAAAGGCTGTTTCTTATTCCGCACGATGTTTTTATAGATCTTTTATCATAATCCTTTAAATAGGTTTGCTTTCACTGGGCGAAACACACTGTTAAATTTGCCTTCAGATTGTTGCTGAGGGGCATCCACTCTATCATTTGCACGAACACCTCACCCCCTGGAGATGGGGTTAAAATGTAAACCTTTACCGGCATCTGATACAGCAAAAAATTTAACAATTTAATGTGATACTTTGATAATTAACATTTTTCAGAAAAGCCGAAAATGTTTTATAGAGGTTTTCCTAAAAATTAATTGATGGATGTGATGTTCAGATAAATAAGTATAAAATATGAAAATAAATAATTGTACAAACTTTTATCATAATGCTTTTTTACATTTATCACTTTTATTTTTTATTATCTCTTTCTTAAATTCGACTACTATAGATAAACAAAATTAAAATAAAAATGAATATGAAATAATAATGAAAAAAATGAAAATCAAATTATTTATTTATTTTCTTGTTTATGTTCGCAAGAATACTATTTTGAAATATCAATTTTTTGATAAAATATTTCCTCTAATTACTTTCAATACATTTCAATTTACACTGAACCCCCAACATTCGCGAAGGATACGTTCCGTGAAAACCTCGCATATGTTGAATTCGCATATGTGGAGAACCGAATGCAATACAAAATAAACAGATTGGTTCCAAGTTTTAAAAAAAAATACATATTTATTTATAATATGATTGCTAAACTGATGCACTTTCACCTTTTTCTAGACGATTAATAATTTCGAGCTTCGTTTTTAAGTCCAATACCTTTTTCTTCTTCTTTATTATTCTACCTGATAATTCAGCCATTCTAAGGGATTAAATATGTATGTATGTATTTAATTTTAAGAACGATTTGTAGAATTATATCTATTATTGATGACATTACCTATATGCTTGATCGCTGTAATGCACCAAAAAGAACTGTGTATTACCACAAACAATATAATATAGTATTTATTTGTCTGTGGTATTACTCTAAAATTGAAAACAAAATGCGTACATTAATATGCATTTATGACAAATCTATGTAAACCAACAAAGACAAAACCAAACAAAAATAAACAAGTTAGAACAGAGTTCAAATCTCAAATCGCGTACAAAATCGCAGATGTTGAGGGAAAGTTCAGAAAAATCTATTCGCGAATAAGCGAATTTTTTGATATTTTAATGTTTGTATTTGAATTTTTCAAACATTTTTATACATACATACATAGGAATTATTGAAAATAAGAAGAATGGAAAAAATTGAAATGAAAAGTAGAAAATTTGTTAAGTATGTATGTACCAAGATAAATAGAATACTCATGACGAGTACTCATTTATTTTGGTATGCACTTTACACTTAGTACTCTTGAGATTTGCTTGACAATTTCATATGACCGTTGTCATATTGAAAATTTTATAATTTCAAAACTAATTTCTGATTAACTTACATTACGTAGAGTTCAAAATTTCATAAAAATATAATCACTATCATTGGATCTCAATAAAATTTTACATGTATGGTACATATATTAAATTTTTACAACGAACAAGGAAACCTCTGATTTCAACTGTAAAATGGGGAATGAATTGTTTGAATTTCAATTTCAAATATTTCATTTTTCATTAATTTATGACATTTTGTTGCATAGATTTCAGCGTTAATTACTTTTTTTTTGTTATTTTAATTTCAAATTTCTTTTTTCTGAGGTTGTAAAATAAATACTTATTTCATAGTCGAATAATAGATGTCACACTAGTACCACTAATATTATTTTATATTCGTTGATAAATTTCCTTTTTTGAAATTTCCACTGAAAAAATAAAAATACTATGTATACAAATGTTTGATGAAATAAAAGAAATTCTTTTAGAAAATAAAAAATGTTTAGCGGGATTCAAATTATCCAAAATTATATTCTACAATCAAAAAAATAAATAATTCAAAAAAGTAAGGCTTCATTCATATTTTTAAAATTTTTAAAATGATTGTACCTATACCTAAATAATCATTATTTTGTTACTTCTGCCACCTTCACCACATTATAACTCTCTATACTGTTCACTCACTCACTCATTCAGTGGTGAAACAAATGTCAAATTATTTTTATGACATCATACCATTTCAAAAACTGAACTTATCAGCAGCGCATACATTTGCGCATACATTACATATAGCAAAATAATGATGAGGAAATGTTATTGAGTATATTTATGTATATAATAATATAATATATAAACACACTTACAGTGATTTGCAAAAGTCTGCATGCACCAATAAAATTCAAGAAAATTGAAAAAAGTAATATTTCTAACTATGGTTTTTTTGAAAAGTTTGTTTTCTTTTTCGTTTTTAGAAGTAAATTTAATGTACATTTATTATGATGAAATAAAAAATTTGAACTACAAGCCTATCATATTAGTTTTTTCAATTTTCTTGAATTTTAATTTGTGTACACAGACTTTTACAAATCACTGTACATCTGCATCTGCCTCTGACTCATTCAAGCAATGGTCAAGTCAAACATCAGTTTACGTACACGTACACTACACATGCACAGGCACACATGTACACCATTGTATAAACACATGCATCATGCACTCATGTTCATGTACATAAAAGCATATGTAAATTTGAATTTTATTGAACCGTGCTATCAGGAGAAGGGCAAGGAAGTACAATATACAATTACAACTACAAAGTACAAGAAAAAATAAGTGTTTTGTTTAAGTTAAATTGGTGATTTGGTGATTTTATTCTGTTTCTAAGCTGGCTGAATTGAAAAAAATTATATATTATATTTAATTTAAAAAAAATATCATTTTCGTATAAAAAAATTTAAAACATAAATTGCAGTGATATTAATATGAACGGATTGACCCAAATGGTACGAAATAAAAGTATAAAATAATATATTTTTAAGATATTTATGAATGGAAAATTTTATTGGTGATAAAGAAAAGTTAATCATGAAATCATGATGGCGGCTATTAATTTTTTTAAAAAAAAATTTAATATTGTGGAATACATTAATTTATTTGCTAAAAAAATATTAAAGTTTGAATTGATTTCGAATCTATTATTATATCCATCTATTTAATGCTCAAAAAAAATTAATTTCGAATATATTTTCTAATTTAAAAAAATGCTAAGTATAATAATTAATTTGTGATATTATGGGCAGAGGGGGTTAATGCCGCATGTAAATTGACGGCACTTAAGATTCCCTTCTATTTTTATTTTGTGTTGAAAATAATATGTAGTTACATTCATTTTTATTTTTTAGGGTGGAAATGATACAGTAACTGAACCTACGCCACCCGGCGAGGAACCACACTCACCACCACCAACAAAAAGATCCAGATCAGACAGATCTGAAAAATCCGAAAGATCGGATAGAGATCGATCAGAACGATCTGAAAGAGATCGATCAGAACGATCTGAAAGAGATAGATCAGACAGATCAGATCGTGATCGTTCAGAAAGATCTGAAAGATCTGAAAGAACAGATAGAGATCGATTAGAAAGATCTGAAAGAACAGATAGAGCTCGATCAGAAAGATCTGAAAGAACAGATAGAGATAGATCAGATAGATCGGACAGAGATCGTTTGGATAGATCAGAAAGAGATCGATCTGATAGATCAGATCGTGATAGAGACAGAGAAAGGGATAGAGATCGAGATAGGGATAGGGACAGATCTGATAGAGACCGATCGGATAGATCTGATCGTGATAGATCCGATAGATCAGATAAAGGTAAGTACTAAAATTGATAAATAATACAAAATTGTAATGAATTTGTTTTTTAAAAATCATATTAAATATTAATTTAATAAAAATACTCTGATAATAATACTTTAAAAGAATAGTATCTTCAGAAATATATAAGTTTTGTTTTCACAGATATGAAAAATAATTAAATTTATGTAAAGGTATAATAATTATAATACTATGTAATTGATAAACCAAACTAAAAAATATTGATGTAATTTTAAAAGTTGTAAAAATCCTAAAAACAGAAATTTACATTACTTATATTTTTTACATCGATACACGATAAAATTGACTAACTAATTTCGTGGTTTTTTGTTCTGCTTGAGTTATTGCAGACTCATATGATGTTAATTGATGTCAGATGATGATAAATGATATAATGATGGTATGGTATGGCATTAACATATTAAAACAAAATACAAGCCTATTCTACTTAAGAAAATTAAACTAAAAAAAAAATAAAAATAAAATATAATAAAAAAAAAGATGATGCCCAATATCTATATAAGCAGGTTCTCTTTATCCATACATATATAAATAAAAGTATGTACTTGAAAACGGATAAAAATAGGCAATTGAAATTTAAATAGAAAAAATAAAAAGAAAGATTCTTAAGAAAAATGCAATAAAAATGAGGAGAATACTCATCGTATATTTGAAATAAATACGTAAAATTCCCTACACTTCAAATGAATGATCAACTTCGAGCAAATAATGACACTCACATAATTACATAATGTGTAAAACAACTACTAGGAAAATTTTGATTTAATTTCATATTTACAATAAAAAAAAAAAAAATTAGATAAAATTCGTCTCTATAAGAAAAAATATGCAAAAATTGAAACAATTCTCTTTTTTTTTTCTTTTTGTGTGTATTCTTTTTTTTGTTTTGTTTTTAAAGTTTTCTTGAGATGTTCGAGTTCGATTAAGCACAATCATACAAACACATAGAAAGAGTATTATGAAAATGTGGCAGAATCCTAATCAATCTTCTACTCTTCTGTTCTTCTCTCCCACGTATATATGTGTGATAACATTGAAAGGGTCCCACAAACAAAACATCCTTGCTGCTGGGTTTTTCTGGTGTGTTTCTGGCGGGCAGAATTTTTTAAACTCTCATAATATTTATTTATTTATTTATTTTTTTTTTTTACTTTTTTTTCTTGTTTAGTTATTATTTTATTTAATTTATTTTTATTGATTTAAAGGAAGTAAAAAAAAAACGCGAAATTTTCATTTTTATTTTTGGATATATTTTTTTAGAAGATAACAAAAGTTTACAAAAAAAAAATGCAACTATGTATTTACTTATTTGGTATTTTTTTCTTTGTTTCTTTGTATATCGTTTCAGATTTTTTTATATTTAAAAAAAAATTTTTTTTTTTTTTTTATAATAAACGAAAAACAACAAAATTATTTCTCAAAAAATCTGAGGCATTAATCATCATGAGTGCTAATAATTAAAAAACAATTTTCAAGTTTTACGTAACCTTTTTTTATTCTTTTTTTCTTCTCTTATTTCAGTTAGTGGTAATAATAAGGAGAAAAAATACTTTTATATGGCTAGAGTATTTTTAAAAATTAGAATGAAATAAGATTATTATTTAAAAAAACAAAATTGTAGGATCTTCAAATTTTTGTTAGGATGAATACGTTTTCTTTTTTGTTTTTTCTTTTTTTTTTTTTATTCTTTTTCAGAATAATATTGTATCTTTGATACGCACAATAATCAATCAGTTTGTCATTTAATAAATACTTTGTGTACAGCTATATAAAATCAAAAATAAAAAAAAAACAATATCAAAACTAACTGTGTACCACTACCACCCAATAACTCAATCTATTATTTTTCTATATTACTTTGAATAATATTATATATACACAAATTAATAAATTAAAATATGTAATGTATCCTGCATACCTAAATTTTTTTTTTTCAATCTACAAATTTTATAAATTATTACAATCATATTTTTTTTCTTTTTTTTTTTTTAATTTTTTTTTCTTATTCAAGAATGAGTGACACACAAGAAGCGCTTAAATGCAAAAAAAAAAAAAATGTCCAAAAGCGTAGTTTAGCCAAATTTTTCTAAAGCGTATGAATGTTAGTCGATCTCGAGTGTGATTTCCTCTACCAAAAAAAGTCAAAAATAAAAAATATATACATATATATAAAAAACAACAGATATAAATTACAAAACAAAAAGAGCGAAAAACAAGAATTAATTAATGTTCTTTTTTTCTTTTTTTTATCTTTCTTACAGGATATGTTTTTATTATACTGGGGTTTTAGTTTATTATACTTCTGATTCAGTTTCAATTAAAAAAAAAAAAAAATAGCAATTTCACATTTATGTAATTGAAAATGTTGGTAATATTTTCTCAGAAATCAAAAAAAAAAAATAACATTTCCTGGTAGTCTGATTCCATAATTTTGAAATATTTTGGATGAGATTTCCAATTTCAAACACATTAATTTTGTTTTAAACTGAATATACAGACAGACATTAAAAATATTTTTTTATTTTATAATGAAATTATTATTTTTTTTTTCCTTTAAATCTCTAAGAATCTCTAAGAATGTTGGTTTAGTTTAAATAAATTTATGTTTGAATTAGAAATCTCTTGAAAATGTTTTCTATTCTTTGCTCACTATAACAATAATTATGCTTCTCATAGCACTTGTTGTATTTTCAAAATTATAATTCATATTTTTAATTCTATACTTAGTTGGTAGAATAATGAAAGCAATATTCAGTTTGTGTGAATGACTACAAAAATAATCTGAATAAAATTTGAAATAATAAACTTCTAAAAATTACCACAAGAAAAAGCCAACATTAAAATGTGAAATAAATAATCTACGAATCATTTTCTGAAATGTTTTCCGAAATTTAAACGAAAAAAAAAAGAAGGGAAAAAAATAAAAATCGAAAATAAATAAAAATAATTTCACGAAAAAATACATTTTGTAATATTAAATTAAGAAATCATTTTAGGCAAATGGGAACCGAAAATACCATTTTTGTCAACACCACTGTATGATATGAAACAAACTGGTGATGTTAAATTTGGTCCTGGTACACGTTCTGTACTATTAGGTCTTTTAGGTGGTGCTTTACCAAAATTAACATCAGAACAATATGATACTGTGACAAAAGCTAAAAAATATGCAATGGAACAAAGCATTAAAATGGTATTAATGAAACAGACATTAGCACATCAACAACAGGTTAGAAACAAATTATTAATCATTTAAAATTGTATCATTTTTGAAGTATTTTCTGAAGCAAACTTTATTTTTATTTCAGCAATTAGCTAGTCAACGTACACAAGTACAACGTCAGCAGGCATTAGCATTAATGTGCAGGTAAATTTTTATTTTATTTTATTAATCATGAGTAGGACAGAATTAAACCTGCCTCCCCTTCACCCGCGCCACAACATGTTTGTTTGGGTAAATCGAAAATGAAAGTAATGTGAAACAATATGATGAAAATTATAAAAGTGAACATAATTTTTGGATAAAAAATGAAATAAAGTTAATAATTTCATTTTTTTCTAATTCAAATATATACATGTGCAAAATTAAATTATTTTGCTGATAAGATCTGATTCTTTTTTTTTTTTTTGTCAATAAATTATTTTGGAAAAATTTTTCTATCCAACTTTGAAATTATTTTTATTTCTAATTTTTTAGAGTTTACGTTGGAAGTATATCATTTGAATTGAAAGAGGATACAATTCGTGCGGCATTTCTTCCATATGGGCCTATAAAATCAATAAATATGTCTTGGGATCCGATAACACAAAAACACAAAGGATTTGCATTTGTTGAATATGAAATTCCTGAAGGTGCTCAATTAGCTTTAGAGCAAATGAATGGAGCATTGATGGGTGGTCGTAATATAAAAGTATATTATTTTTTTAAATAAAATAAAAAACAAATTATAATCGAAAATAAAATTATATATTCATTTCATTTTATAGGTTGGTAGACCTAGTAATATGCCTCAGGCACAACAAGTTATTGATGAAATTCAAGAGGAAGCTAAAAATTACAATAGAATTTATGTGTCATCAATTCATCCAGATTTAACTGAAGAAGATATAAAAAGTGTATTCGAAGCATTCGGTCCAATTCTATATTGTCGTCTGGCACAGGGTACATCTTTACATTCCCACAAAGGTTATGGATTTATTGAGTATGCTAACAAACAAGCAATGGACGAAGCAATCGCAAGTATGAATTTATTTGATTTAGGTGGACAATTGTTAAGGTAAATTTTTTTAAAAATTTAATAATTATAAATAAAATGAAATGAATGATAAATCTAATTTAGAGTGGGGCGAGCTATAACTCCTCCAAATGCATTGATGGGTCCATCGACAAATTCATCAATGCCTACAGCTGCCGCTGTAGCTGCAGCTGCTGCTACTGCAAAGATTCAAGCAATGGACGCTGTTGCTAGCAATGCAGTTCTTGGTCTTTCAGCCGCTGCTCCAACACTTGGAATTTCACAAATTTCTACGGTACTACCAGCAAAAGTTGGTCCAACTGTTGTATCCGCTCTACCAGCAGCAACAGTAGCAGCACTTCAACCTCCTGGTATTGTTGTACCTACACCAGCTTCAACAATAACGGTAAAATAATATTTCTCGTTTTTTATTTTTTATTCCCAATCATGTTTTTTTTTAATAAATTTTTTCCTTTATTTTTCTCTTGATTAGCCTCCAACAATAATAAATCCAATATTAGGTACACAAGGAGCAATAAATGTGGCTACAACGACTCCGACAGTTGTTACAACAGCAAATATTGCTGCGGCGGCAGCAGCGGCAGCGGCAGCAGCAGCAGCAGCCCAAGCAAATGCTGCTCAGACAGCAAAACCAGAGGATATTTTGAAAAAGGCTCATGAAAGACAACAAGAGGAACTACAAAAGAAACTGCTAGAAGAAGGTGAACCACAAACACTACAGCAACAGGAAAGTATATCGATAAAAGGTCAAAGTGCTAGACAATTGGTAATGCAACGATTAATGCGACCACAAGATTCAAAAGTGATTATATTACGAAATATGGTTGGTCCAGAAGATGTTGATGAAACACTACAAGAAGAAATCCAAGATGAATGTGCTAAATTTGGTCGTGTTGAGAATGTCATTATTTATAAGGAAAAGCAAACTGAAAACGATGATGATGATGATGCTGATGTTATTGTCAAAATTTTCGTTCAATTTTCAACATCGACTGAAGCCGAAAGAGGACGTGATGCATTACATGGAAGATTTTTTGGTGGTCGACGTGTTGTTGCACAATTATATGATCAGGCTTTATTCGACCATGGAGATTTATCAGGTTAAATTTACATATTTAACCAAAACAAATTAAATTATATATATAAATGAATTTTTGCGTATATTTGATTTTTAAGTTTACGCATTCTATTTTAAAAAAAAAAAAAAAAACTTGTATATGTATTTTGACTTATTAATTTTGTTAATGGATCATGTTTTAATTTTTATTACACGATATCAAGTGTAATAGTAGAATTATACCTAATTTGTATTACCTACATATTTTATACCTTACACTATCTGTTTACTTCTAAAAAAAATAATTTGAATTTGAAGTTGAAATTCATATTTAATTATTTTTTTCCTTGATTTTATTTCAATTTTCTTATTCTTCTTCTTCTTCAAAAAAAAAAAAATTTAAAAATATATCTAAATAATACTAATAATCCCAATTATTACTAACTGTCATATTATGTATTTCTTTTTTTTTTTTGTTTTCTTTTGTATTTTTTTTTCTTTTCTTCTATTTTAAGCAAACACAAATCACAACAATTATTATAATAACGATATCATTCGAAGTTGAATATAGTTAAAAAAGTTAATTGAAAATAATAAAAAGATAAATACATAAAATAGAGAGAAGTGAGAGAAAATAAAACGAAGAAAATAATAAAATACTTAAAAATATATTATATAATATACAAAAATTTCATTTTAAAAACTCAAAATAAAAATAAATAAATAAAAGAACGTAGAATAATACAAAATTAATGTTGTTTTATTTTTGAATTTACAAAATAAAAAAATTGTTTTTCTATATTCTCTGTTTGTGATTGAAAATCCTTTCCATTTTTATGTTCAAAATTATTTTAAATTGAATATAGGAAGAAAAAAAAAACGTATTAAAATCATGAAAAAAATTTTCTATCACACATTAGATTAGATTCAAAATACAAATTATAATATTTAGTTTTCGTTCACTATGTATTACATACTTACATCCCGAAAGGAACATTGTAAAAATAATTAAAAAATATTTTCATTATGTTTACATGATTAAATAACAAAATCGACTGTTATTTATAATCTATTCAAGGTTTTTTTTTTTTTTAATTTTTAAAATCCCATTTGAACTAAACAAAAATACATTTATGTTACAGTTACAGAATTTTTATTTAATTTAAATAAATTACTTATATATTCACAATCGGTAAAAGGTTATCAAAAGATCAGTAATTTGTTAGTATATATGCATTATATAAATATATGTACATAAAATACAAGTTGTTTGTATGAAACATGAAACTGAAAAGAAAAAAACATACTGTCGAATTCAAATGAGATAACATTATGCAGAATAGAGAGAATTATTTTTGTACAATTATTACAAAAACAAAAAGGAAAAAAAAATATACAAATTTACATTGTTTTCAACTCATTTACAAAATAGAAAACGATCATCAAATGAGTTAAAATAACAAATAAAAAAATTTTGTTGAAAATATTTTTCCGAAAAAAAAAAGAAAATTTATAATTTTGGATCGACTTAATAAATTTGATATTCTGTTAAAACAAAAGTTTACATTATTATGAAGTAAAAAAAACAAAAAATTATTGCATTCATAAAAATTGAAGTAAAAGAAAATACTGCGAAAACGTTTTTTTTTTTTTATTTGTTTGCCTTTTATTGAATTGGAAACATCCATAAAATTGATTTTTTTTTTTTTTTTTTTAATTGTTACAACACGACAGAATTTCATATTTTATTCTCTGAATCCAGAATTATTTTTTTGTAAATTGAAATGGGAAAGAACTGGTGGTGGTGCGTCTATTTGCACATATAACATATTATACCTGTATTATTCATAAATTATGTTTATCAATAATTAATTTTTTGTTTTTAAATTTTTTTTGTAAAATGTAATTGTGTTTGAATTTTTTGATTTTTGTGTGCCATCGAAGGTATCAAGAAGTTCAACGACGATATCTACGAATAATGAATAATTTTGTTATTCAAAATGATTCGAAATTAGTTTTTTTTATGTTGATTTTTAAATAAATAAATAAAAAGAAAGTTTGTTTGCAATTTTTTTTTTATACATTTGGAATAAAGTTCAATTAAGACTTTTACATACATATCACATCTAATATTATCAATTAAGCAATAGTTCTCATTTGGATTTGAATTAACAATAATAACACAACACCATCATTTTGTTTATTGTCATCATTAAAATTTCATACAAATATAAAACATTATAAAATTATAATTATATCTTTTAATTTTGATCCGAATTATAGAATGATTAATGGGAATAATAAAAGTGGTAGTTATTCAAAACTACCGACTACTTCTACTACATCATCAGCCATAACAACAACAGTAGCAACAACATCATCAACATCAACTGCAACAACAATGGTGAATGCGCCAATCATGCCAAATGTATTGCCATCTGATCGGTCAACATCAGCAATTTCAGCAGCCAATACTATCAGTAATTATAATGCAATTTATCCATCCACTGTTGTATTGGATATACAACAACAGCACCAGCCGCAAATGCAACTGATGCAACCAACAACATCATCCACAAAAACAAATAAAAATTATTTACACAACGGTAACGCAAACAACAACAATAATAATGAACCAGAAGATGAACAAGAAGATGATATTATTGAACAACAAAATCGTAATTCAAATTCAAGAAATAATCTGTTATCATCAACGCATACTATCGATTATGATAGTATGACTGAAGTTGTTGTACGTTCAAATTAATAATTTTGCTTCAATTTTGTGTCACTTTATCACTAATGATCAATAAAAAAGCAAATTGAAAAGTGTAAATCCATCAAAATTAATAAAAAAGAAAATATTATTCGGATACTGTGCTGTGTGTGATCTTTCATAAGTGATTCAGTGATACTTCAGTGATAATTTTTTTGATTAAATTCTATTATAATTTTTGATCATATTTTTTTTTATAATAGATTGATGATTTAAATGAAACTGAGCCAACATCAATAATATTAGATTTTTGTAAAAGGAAGGTAAGAAAATGAGAAAAATACATAATATTTAATTTGTATGTAACAAAACAATAAATTTCATAATGTAAATTTCGTCAACAATATAAATTAATGCAAAACGTATAAACTTTTAATGATAAAAAAGAGAAGAAAAATGAATAAAATAATTAATTTGAAATTTTAAAATAATCAAAATTCAAGCATATTAAATTTAAAATGAAAAATTTAAAGATCAATTTAAAAGAGTTTTTGAACTTAATGCAAATGTACGATATATGCACAATTTTGCAGATATGTAGTAACTTTCAGAAGGATTATTTTTTAGACATAATTTTTTTCGACATAATTATGATCAAAAATAAATGAAATTTACAAATGAAAAATACTTTTTTCCTATAGTTTCTTCGACTGTACTTAAATTTATTGGGCTTAGCTGGAATTTATCCAACATCATCTGATACACCGTGCCTTAAGACAATCTTATGTAATCTGCAAACTGTTATTATATTAACGTTTCTATGTTTCGGATATTATTTGCAGTACTGTTCGTCTTTTAGGTAAGAAATTTCAAAGATTTTTTAAACTAGTCTTCTTAAATAAATTGTTTAAAATTTATTTATGTTATTGAATTTGAAAAGTTTCAATTTAAAAAAAAAAAAAACCTTACGAATTTTATTAATCAAACTAAAACAATAATTCATTTTTTTTTTTAACTTTTTCATATATTTTCACAAAGACGTGATCGTGGTTTCAGTGTTAATAGTTCTATGATAATGACAACAATCGTTTTAAATCCATATTACAGAGATGCATTAGATTTTGGTGAAATATTCTTCGTTCATATTATACCAAACATTTTACATTTATTTGGTTTTATATTTGCTGTTTATGTATTTCGTATAGCTGATAATGAACAATTGCAAAATTTAGTGGAAAGAGTATTTCTATTAACAACATATCCAAAACGTTTATGTATCATATTATGGTTAAATGTAATTTGTGGATTTTTTTGGTTAGCATTATTTACTGGATACGTTATATTACTGGTATATTCACAACCAGAAAATTTACAATTAGGAATGTTCTATATGCCAGGAGTTGATATTCATTCAATCTCAAGGGTACATATGATTGTATATGTTATGTAAAAAAATTTTTAAATTTTAATTAAAATTTAAACATTTTTTTTTTTCATTCTAGTTAACATTAATTTTAGTGACATTAGTCCAAGATGCCATTCAAATGACTATTTTAACTGCATACTGTATTCAGTGTTATTTAATAAGATTGCATTTACGGAATTTAAAAGAAAAATTGATACAACATACAATTGAAACAATCGATTGGATGAGAGTAATGATAAAAATATATAATTTTAAAATTTAATAACCATCAATCTAATTAAATCTTATATATTTTTTTTTAATTTATTCCACAGGAAATACTTGAATTTCGTAAACTTTTAAATCATTTGAATAAAAGAATTTCAATACCTGTTTGCTTCTTTATTGTAATGGATTTAACGTACGGTTTTGCTGGTCTTGTATACGTATTTAAAGAATACGATTTTAATTGTCCGATACGGATATTTTTATTAAATCTTGGTAATTGTGTGCTATGGTTAATAATTGGTATGACACCATTTTTTCAAGCAGCTACAGTAACACGTAGTTGCCAATCAATACAAGCTAGTGGACATCAAATACGTGTGAGACCCTTCGTATATCACACAACACCATCTGAGAAATTAGATTCGACACTATTATTTGCTTCATCATTGAACATGTCAGCTAAATTATTTCGTATACCAATTAAAGCGAATTATTTATGTTTTGCAATTTTAATTATATCGTTATTTATATTAACAATTGGTATGTGTTTAAATATATCATTAGGTATTAAATAAATGATATGTAAATTTTTTCTGTTTTTATTGTTAAGTAAAATTCAAAGAGAAGAATTTTTGTAAATAACTGAAAAAATGTGTGTATAGTTGAAAATATCTAACAATCTAGTCTAATGAAAATTTAAATAAAATTCTACTTAATTGTTTAAATAATACAATGTTTGATATACAGTTACCTTCATAGTGTTAATTAATATCATTTATATCACCACTTATTATTCTGATTATTTTACATGTTGAAAAAAAACGGCATCGATTTGTCTTGTTTTTATTTTTCTTTAATTATTGCAAAAAAAGGCCAAACATAACTTTATCATTTAATTAAATCACTTTTTGTTAAAACTTATCACATTACAATTATTTTATATGTATTATATGTTCCATTAATTTTTTCTTTACAACCAAACATTTTAATATTTCTTTGATTTAATAAAAATCGAATTGAAATTATGCCCATATTACATTTATTATTGTATTATTTTTTAATTTCCTATAAGATTTCAGTTATAAAAATACTACAGTATACAGTATTTAGATTAATTGTAAATATTACGGAATTATTTTAATGAAAAACATTATTATGAAAATGGAAGAGTTCCATAAACGTATACATTAACAAGGTATAATCATGTTTGAACATAATTTAAAAATGCTTACACAAATTAATTTACTGATTTGTACATTATCTTCAATATTACATACTTAAATTAATTTCTAATTTCAAGAACTACTTCTATTTTTTCAATTCTAAATATTGTTACAGTATGTTAATTGATATTTTTATAGATTTATTTATCGCAATGGACCACAAAGTACTAGTACTAATGTTAATGTATATTCATGTTTCTCCTAATCCTAAATAACGTTTAAATCGTTTAAATGAAACTGAAACTGTGCCTGTGTAATATGACTTTTCCTTTTAAAACTTCTTTTTAAATGAACGCCATCTATTCGTTTTCAGATATAAAATGTATGTACTTTTTGAATATGGTCTTTTGATATATTGGAATGTGGAATTGAAACCAAATATCAAAGATTTTTACCAGAATAGCTGAATGTTGAACATGCTGAATTATTATTGTTGAAAATTGAAATACACAATACACTCACTAGCTCTATCTCACTATTAAGAACTCATAGTGATGGGACATCGAATAATCACAATCGATTGTATGATTTAATCGTATTCAAAACATCGATTATTGACAATCGATTCTAACATCGATAAAAATGTATGTCTTTTATGTCAGGGTCTTAGGGTTTTTAAGTGAAAAGAGTAAACATACTTTTATTTAAATGTAATTATCAAAATTTACCATACTATTTATATACTACTTTATAATACTTAAAAGAACAAAAACAAAATAAATGAAAGAAAAAATAAATTTAGAAATATTAAATTACATCCTCAATAATAAATCATTTATTGATTATAAAAATGTAATTTTTGCTATTGTTTCTCCTTTCAATCGATTACGTGTTTCGGTGATAATATTTGGAAGTTTAGAAAACAGTCTTTCAGATGGAACAGATGTGGCTACTATCGTCAAGTGTTTTATAGAAATTGTTGACAAAATTGGATATGTTGTTTCCATTTCCTTTCAAAATCGTAACGAATTTTGTTGAATTTTTTCCGCTGATGCATCTGTATAAATAAAACATTAAAAAAATTCTATATATTGCCCTGTTATAAAATTTTATTCAACTATAAAGATAATTCTGAAATGTAAGCTAAATGATCCTATTTCTTGTTCTTTCCCGTTCCCGGCAATTTTTTGGATCATTTTTGTTACGCTCACTAAATAAAGAGGTTGTTCCTTTTGTCTGTTTTAAAAATTGATGTACATATATTTTATTTTATAAAATAGTTATTATTGACAATTTATAAGTTTTTTTACAAATCTGATTCCGATTCAGATGAGGAAGCTGAATGCATGGAAGCCGAAAGTGACGTTCTTATACGTTCTTGTTCGATTTAGAATAAAAGTAACTGGTATAGCGAATAAAAATAAATACATACACAACAATTATTTTCTAACATCGATTTTTATTATGATTATTCTCAGATAAAGAATTAAAAAATTATAAACAGAAAAAACTAAAAGGTGAACTGTACAACATTACATAATTTCTTGTTTTCATTACATTTGATTTTTTAGTTATATAAGAAAATGATTAATTATAATTGTGTTTTCTTTTTCTCATGCATCATTTTCGAGATATAACAGTCTTTCTAATTATTTTTTAATAATTTTTAAAAAAATATAATTTTCATGTAACCATTACAATACATTCTCACTAACGGGCTCTCACATGTACATAAGTAGTGTTAGTGAAAATTAGTAAACATTGTGTAAAAATGCATGTACAAATAGATGATACAAATTTATTCTCACCAACTGGCTTCAGCCATATAAAATTAGTATTTTTTTTTTTAAATGATATAGTGCGATACTACTCTGTCATATTTTAATTTTCTATGAGAAATTCTTTTGCCTGTTTCCTCTTTAGAGAAACATTTTTTTTTATTTTTATATCTGCTGCTCTTTTCTTTTGATCTCCATTACGAGTGTGCTTACTACCTTTATACAATGGTTATACTTATATTTATATGTACATCATACATTAATGAATACCATTTATAATTATAATTTTGTTATCACAGTCTATTTCTATACAAACTAATTTTTTTAATTGACGAGAAAAAAAAACCGCTACCTAAAAAAATCGGATAGCACACAATCGATGGTAAAATAATCGAAAATCGACCTAAAAACATCGATTGTTGAGAATCGATGTCCCATCACTGGAACTATTTGAATTAAATTTTGAAACTTTGACAGTAATTTAATTTGTTTTTTAGGAAATAGATCTCATAGAATAGAATAGATTCAATTAGTTATCCCGATATTTAAAAAAAACTTAATCTCAATATGTATTTAAATTCAACTTTGTAGTTTGTACGTATACTTACATATTCAAGCATTGTATAGCGTGTTTGCGTGTTATAATTTAAAATACAGTTTATTCTCAAACAGTTTTATTTAATCCAATTTTATACATTTCTAATAATATATAAAATCAAATAAACAAAAATTAAGTACGTTATTTTTTTCCTCACAATGTTACAATGTTTTACCATCCTATCCACGGTGGATAATTAATATTTTGTGGTGGCGTAAATGTTAAATTAACTGGTATATTTATAATTGCATATTTTTTTCGCAATTTTTCTAATGTTTTCTTTATAATTCTACCATTTTTTCCCAATAAAAATCCAGCTGGAATATTTGTTTCTCTGTTTGTATTATCGTGTATCATTTCAATATAATAATCGTATTTCAATGAATTTTTATCAGATTCAGTTATTATAACAGCTTTTGCACCGACTTTCTCCACATTTATAGTTTTTGATAGAAATGAACAAATTCTTTATAGAAAAAAGTAGAGGAAATAAAAAATACATAAACAGTGAAAAATAAAAATTATATAAAATTCACCTACTCTCTTCGATCTTTATCTTACCCTCTTTCGATCAATGCAACCTTTCCATTAATATCGTCAGCATTTAATATATCTGAACAAGCATCTGATGGTATTGTGGGTACTAAAGCAACTTTTTGTAATTTGAAACTAGCGTTAAATGTTGCACCAAAATCTAAAGCTGGACGTAATCTGTACGTGTATCCTAATTCAAATGGTTCTAATATTTCAAAGAATACATCACCAGCTATCAATTCTTGTGTGGTTATTGTTAATGTATCATGAATATGTATGTTGTTATTATTATTTGCTAAAATAAATAGAAGATCTAAATTACATGTCATACATAATACAACACTTACCTACATAATAAGAATAATTATTATTCACATTATACATACCTAAAATAATTTGATATTTTTGATTAATTAATTTGTTATCTATTAAAATTATTAATATTGTGTAAATTATAAAACTTACAACTCTTGACAAAAGCATAATTTTTGTAATACACAAAACTATAAAATTTTTAATTAAATTAAACAGTTATAACGAAGTAAAAAATTCTGTAATTGTTTTTTATTTGGCAATTGCCAATTGCCACTTGATTTTTATTTTTTTTTTTCAATACACAAAACAAAAGCGAATGATTGACATGATGTATATTGTGAATGTGATAATGTGATTATTGATTTTGGTTGTTTTTCGATTTTAAGCACAATCATTTCTATGTATCTAGTTTCCTTTCATTAAAATTTTAAGTCAAAAGTGAAAATAGTGTATAATAAATAATGTGTAAATAAATATAAAAAACAGTAAAAATATTAAAAGGATAACGCTTGTAAACGTAAACTAAAAGTTTCTAATAATTTACTTCCAGCTTCAATTCAACATCAACTTCAAAACAAAACATGTGTGTAGGTAGTGTATGGCTGTAGGGGCTGTAGGGTACTCGTTGTTGTTATTTGATCGACTGTCAATGTTATAATTTAATTCATTGTCAAAATCATAGTGTGTAAGAGTATGTAATGTCAAATGTCAAATATTTGAAGAAATAAATAAGTGTTGCCATACTAATGTAAAATGTTCATAAGTCGTTACATTTTTATCGTAATTCAAATTTAAAAATGTCCATTAAAAATAAAATGAATATAATTTTAATAATTGCATTAATCGTGAAAATGTGTTCATCTGTAAAAACACAGTTACACATTGACATTAACATAACAAAATCTGATGAATTTCATAAATTACCACGTTTTTGGACGCATACTGGACTATGCCCATGGGGAAATCCCTCGAATATTACTGAAATTCAAAATTCATTACTGTCGAATGATATGAAAATGAATTTAGAATTGATCGGTTCATTACCGAACAATGCATTATCAACAGTACGTGTACATTGGTTGTTACAATTAATCGATTTCATAGGATTTAATAATAAATTTGGCGCACCAAAATATAATTTTAAAAAGTTAAATAAATTTTTAAAATGGTGTAATGATGCAAAATTATCAATTGGATTTGAATTTATGGGTGATCCTGGGAGAATATTTACAGAAAATCAATTTAAAAATGTATCTAAAGAATTTTTATGGAAGGACTTAAGTTACCAAATTGTACAAAGATATCTGAGTAAGTAATGTAACGGAATTTTGTAGAAAAATATTAATACATATTTTATTTTTAGAAAAATTTGGTGCAAATAAAGTTCTAAAGTGGAAATTTGAATCTTGGAATGAACCAGACCTGAAGAGTTACAATTTAATTTATTTTAATAAAGAAGGCATATATTTGCATTCTTCTGAAATTTTGAATTGAAATTTAAATTATTTTTACTTTTATTTTCAAGATTATATTGCATATATTCAATCCTTACGAAAAGGTTTGGATGCTGCGAGTAAAACAATCAATGATAACATTCATATAAAATTATACGGACCAGCAGGATTATTTAAAAGAATAGATCGACATCCGTTATGCTGGTCCACATTAGAATTTTGTAATCAATCAAATCATTCTTGCCCAATTGATGTAATTACATTTCACCGAAAAGGTGAAGGAATAGCTGACAATGTATTCTCAAGTGGAAAGGAATTAGTTATGGAAATCTTAAGAAAGTACCCATCACTTAATCAAATGCAATTTTCAAATGAGTATATAAATATAAAATTTTAAATATATTACATTATATCCAAAGCAATAAATTGCAAAATTTATTTTTAGTGAAGCTGATCCAATAGCTGGATGGTCAACTCCACGAATCTTTCAATCTGATATTCGATATGCAACAGATGTTTTAAAAATCATCGTTCAACATTGGCATGGAATAATAAATGATAAAGAATTTTTAAATTTTGAATCGATTAGTCATGATAATGCATTTTTAAGTTATTGGCCACATACATTCTATCAAAGAACACTTTTTGCTCGTTTTCAAATGAATGAGACGAATTCAATGTATGGTCAATTCATTAAGAAACCAATTTATATTACATTAGGACTACTAGGAAATTTGGGACAATATGCAAAAGATGTAGAATATTTTCAAAATAACAATATAACAATGTTAACAACAATTTCATTAATTGAAAAGACTGATACACCGGCGTTTTACTCAGCTATTTTATTATTCTGTGATCAAGTACAAATCAATAGTCATCATCAAATAATATTAAATATTAGTCTTCAGTTATTAAAAATGAACAAAACAATTTCCATCATTATTGAAGGTTTAATGACTGGTGTAACTGATCCAGTGTATATTTGGGATTTTTATGGACGACCAGCATATCCAAATTTAACTGTTCGCAATTCAATGAGAAATGCTCAAGGGCCAATATTGATTGATAATAAAATCTTAAAATTAAGTGAAAATGATGAAAATTTTTTAATTAATATAAATCCAAATGTCATATTGAAATCACCTTGGATAATTTTATTAAGAATTTGTAATAATAAGATTGCATCACCATTCAGACCACACAATTTACGAATTAGAAATATAACTGATGGTGAAATTATGATTATGTGGAGTGAAGTATATCGTAATGAACGTTGTTTAAGGACTTATGAAATTTTTTACTCTAATGAAGTGAGGAGAAATAATAATTGGATATCGATAACAAATGGTCATCAATGATATCTATCGTATCACTTTAGTCCTGATAATGGAAAAACATCAGGTTAGTTTTATCATGAATATTGATTACAAATTTAATACGCAATTACTTAATATGAAATTTTACTTCAACTTTTTTTAGGTTACTACAGAGTACGGGGAATTGATGTTTTCGGAAGAAAAGGTGAATTTTCTAAAATTAAATATTTCCCATAGAAAATGTGAAAAACTTTGAAAAAAATGAAAACATGCTTTGGAGCAGTAATTTAAAGTGAAAATTTGCATTCTAAATTTTTTTTTAAAATATAGCAAAGACAAATACAACTATGTGATTTTTGACTTTTATAACCTTTTTACTGAATAAATTTTTTTGATTTTGATTTTGATTCAGCATTTCTTGTCTTTCCTTTATTATTATCTTTTAATAAAAAAATAACGGTACAATTCATTTATTTATCTATTATTCCCTTTATGTTATTTTTTTAAATTAAATTTAAATTCTAAATTATTCTCTAATTTCTTTAATATTTTGTTTTGTTGTTTTTTTTTATTCTTTTACAAAATTACAGCAATAGTAAATTTTAAAAATTTTTTCAGCTTGTAATCTTTTTATTTAGTTTTCTCTATCATATCATAGTCTTGTCTTTTTATTTTTAAATTACAAATTTTTTGTTTTTTATTTTTAACTAGAATTTCAGCTGATAAAATACATAATAACAATTCGTAATTAATTAATGTATGTACATTATATGTTATTATAAAATTCAATTAAATTATTTAATTTTTTTTTCTATTCCAGAATCAAATACATTAATTTTATTTTCATTTGAGAAAGACAAATACATAAGATAATTTTTTGACACAACAATTTTAATTGGCATTTAAAATGGAAGTTTACAGAATAAATGTTTAAAAACAATATGGTGTTCTTATGTTCGAATTAAAAAAAAAAATACGTGTAAAAAATAAAATAAAAAGTATTAGTTTATTAAATTTTAACGAAGCTGTTTTCAAAGTTGCAAACGTTGATTGCGTCAACTCAACTTCAGAGTAAAGTCAAATGAATTACTTTGCAAAATCAGAAAGACAAACTGCCATCGCACAATTATGGCGACAATTACAGCGTATCGCCGAAAGTTCGCACCATGGTATAAAGAATACTTATCAGGTATGCTACATAAGTTTTGAGGTTAGATATGTTACGTCATTTGTCCAGCAAAAGTGTAAACAAAGATTTGATTTTTCATAGTGACATATTATAATTAAGTGAATTAGAATATTTTTAAAAGAAAAAATAAATTAAAAGTTTGAAAAATGGTGAAGTGTTGTGTACCAAATTGTAGAAACTATGAAAAAAGAAATACATTGAGTGAAAATAAAAAGAGATTCCATCGTTTACCAGCAAATAAAAGTCAGCAAGAAAAATGGATGGAAGTTTGTAATATAAGTGCGAAAATAAATGTTAAAAACGCATTTGTTTGTTCAGACCACTTCACAAATGATGATTATTGTTTGCGGCACGTTCTCTTGAATGTTCCTGACATTAAAAAACGTTTAAAAGAAGGTGCCATACCTTCTCAAAATTTATCGGGCAACAATTCCTCACAAAGTTGTATAAGAGAAGATAGATTAAATCGCCGTAATTGCAAGAAGCTTGTAAATGAAATGTTGGACGAACATGATGAGTAAGTTATAAATAAACTGGTAATATTAAAAAGTAAAAATAACATCATTTTAGGTATTTCCCTCGGGCCTCATGTTCCAAAAATTCTGAAGAAGTACCAGTATAGGCGTTCAAACAATGTAAGTAAGAATAATTGTTTTTCTTTAATATAACTTACATTTATATAATTTGATTTAGGTATCCTCTGGAATATTTCAAAGATATTGAAATGAAAAGAATGAAAAGACAACTAAGGATTCAGGATAAAAAAATTAAAAAACTTGAAAAGCAGGCGCAAAATTTCGAAACACTAAAGGTTTCTATTAGTGATATGTTTAGTTCCGGTCAAATGAAACGTCTTCAAAATCCGAAAAAAAAAGTGCAACTGGAATGATGAGGATATAGCATCGGCAACTTCTTTATATTCTGCTGGACCGCGCTCCTATAGACTTTTGAGAAAAAGAAACTTTCCTCTTCCTGCTCCGTCAACTTTGAGGAAGTGGGCATCTTATTTGAATATTGAACCTGGTGTACTACATAATGTGATGCATCTTTTAAAAAATTGTAAGTACGTAGGAAATGATAGATTATGCACTTTAGCATTTGACGAAATGAAAGTTAAATCATGTTATAGTTATGATAAGGGTAACGATAAAGTTATTTTACCGTCAAATTATGTGCAAGTAGTTATGTTAAGAGGAATAATTGCTAAATGGAAACAAATAATATATTATAGTTTTGATAGTGCCATAACTGAAGAATTATTAAGATATATAATAAATAGTTTAAGATGTATAGATTTTAAGGTCGTAGCTATAGTATCAGATTTAGGGCCAAGAAATATACATTTATGGAAACAATTAAATGTAACTCCGGAAAAACCTTATTTTTATTGTCAAGAGAAAGTGATGGTATTTGCTGATGTACCTCACCTGATCAAACTTATAAGAAATCATTTTTTAGATAGGGGTTTTATAATTAATAATGTAGAATTAAACAAATATCCAGTGGAAGAAATAATCAGGCTTCAAAAAAACGACTTAAAATTGTGCAGTAAAATTACTATTTACCACATTGATGTTAAAGATGCAAGTAGGCAAAAAGTAAAGTTTGCAACGCAGTTATTATCACATACGGTGGCAATGGCCATAAAACATTGCTTTGCGTTGGGACAAATAAAATCAAGTAATTCGTTAGAATGCAGTAAATTTATTAAATTGACGAATGACTGGTTCGACGTAATGAATTCAAGAGTTCCTCAAATAGATAGTCGACCAAGAATGCATGGCTATGGGCTACAATTGATTAAACAAAATCAAATTATTGATGAAATGTCTAACTGTATCCGACAAATGAGGGTCACTGGATGCAAAAATATGCTGCCATTCCAAAATATTATATTAATAACAAATAACGCTTTAAAGAATTTGTACGACTTGTTGCATGACAAATATGGTTTAACATATATTTTAACGAATCGCTTAAACCAAGATTCGTTAGAGCAATTCTTTAGTTTTATTAGGTCGAAAGGTGGCCTTTTTGATCACCCATCGGCTTTGGAGTTTAAATATAGACTTAGAATGTACATACTAGGTAAGTAAAAAGATAAATCTACGTTCTAATTCTTAAATGTTGTGTCGTCCACTGCTGGTAATATGGTTATAAATTTAGTTACTAACATGCATGTTTGAATTTTTAACGATTTAATAACAGTTGATTTATTTCTTAATAATGTTGCTTTATCCATTTCTAATTATTCATAAACTATTACATTTAGGACGACAGGATAGTGATTAACAAATAAGTTCTTTCACTAATGTCGAAAATATAAGTAATAGTGAAAAAAATGCAAAAGACACTATTATATCAAAACAAATGCTGACATGTATTATTCAAAATCAAAAAGAGTCACAACAAAATAATTTAAATAATACTTTGGAAGAAGAACCAGAAAGCCAATTCGGTCAAATTAATTTCGATGAAGCAGAAGATAACTCTTTTTAATATTTGGCTGGATATATATTGAAAAAAACAGGTCGAAAAGAGTATGCTGTATCGAGTTCTGGTTCCATGACATGGATTGATGTAAAATCGGAAGGAGGATTAATAAAGCCGTCATTAGATTTTATAGAAAAATTGAAAGAATTAGAAAAAATTTTCATAGATATAAATAAACAAACTCTATGTAGTAATATCAAATTTATTGCACACCATTTAGAAAAATCAAAAAATGTTAATTTACCAATCGAAATTAAAAAACTATTTTTTAAACGCAGAATGTATTTTAGGATTAAACATTTAAATAATTTAAAAACTGAAAAAATAACACTTAAAAATAAAAAGAGAAAATTAATAAAAATAATTACATAAAAGATATACATATTTTTTTCATTTAATGGTTTAATTTAAAAAATCACTTGTATACGAATATGTTAACACGGAACGACACGAAACTAAAAAGCTGGACAAGTGACGTCATATATTCTAAAATGACATTTGGCACTTTTCTTATGTAGCATACCTGATAAGTATTCTTTATACCATGGTTCGCACAATTCGGGCGCAACTGCAGCGTAAAATATATATGAATTTTACATTTCTTCTTCTTGCGAATAGATTACTACTACTGTAAAATCCAGATCGGGATGGCTCGTTGTCGCCGAAAAATAGAATAGAATCTATTTGGACGACAGCGTAAAGTTCAGAGTAAAAAGTCCCATTTAATTACTGAATACGCTGTCGCTGTCGCTGTCGCACGAATCAAGGCTAATAAAATATATAAGGTTAGCTGTAGCGATACTAATAACCTACAAATTAAGTTGTGACGATACAATGTAAGATTTCTTGAAGCATTCATAAGACCGTATTATGTTAGTCGAAATTTCGATGTTAAAAAGATGAATTAAAAGTTAAAAAATTACTAAAGATTACTAAAAAAAACAAATTAAGTTATTTTTAATAGTTGATAAAATATAGATTTAGTGCTCTAATTCTAAAATACATTCGTGTTTTAAAAAACAACAATAACAATTTAACATTTCTTACAATATGACGTCAGAATCGGTTGAAAATCTGATTGTAAAAAAAGCAAAAAGTTTTCCTATATACGGCTACAGCTAACCTTATATATTCTATTAGCCTTGGCACGAATTGTACGATGCAAGAAAGACTATCGTTGTAACCTTGGAAATTTTGATTAATGATTAGTTTGATTGTATCTGTAGTATGCTTGAATATGCAGTCAACATACAGTCAGTGATGTGATTTTCGGTGCAAATATGTAGAGTAGATATACTAAATTCAGTACAGTTGCATCAATCGGCAATTCAAAAGTAAGCAAAAGTAATTTCTCACTCTATCATTCCACTTTCTATTGTACCCCCTACACAATTTTTATCGATTTACAAATTATGCTAATTACTATACGGTAAAATCAATTTTATCACATGGTCGCCATTAAAACTCTTTATGATGACATAGCCGTTTGACAGATATTATTGCTTGTAAACAAATTTGTTAGTTTGTTGAGTTGCAGAAATAAATAAAGGCTGTAGTTCCGAAAAGGTGTCACCCCCGATCCTCTTGAAATTTTGCCCACAGAATGCCCTTTCGGCCTAGGTCACGGGATCCTCGTCTTTTTTGTCACATCGCCCCCTGTCGGCCGTAATTGACATTTTAATTTTTTTGCCAAAATTCTATTTTTGCTAATAACTTTATAACGGTATATGATACAGATATAGTATATATCTCAAAAGATGCATCTCAGGATGCTCTATATTAAAAAAAAATTCGCAAAAAGTCATAGTAAAAGGATAATAAAGGACATTTTGTGATTCTTGACTATGTTTACATTTTGTCAAAAACAATTAAAGATATCTGGACCAAATTTTTTGCAAATGAAAAAGGACATTGTACGCAAGTTTTTTTAATCAAAACATTGATGCTAGATTTTCAGCAAAATATCCTGAGTATTATTAATTTTGAAGGAATTGATTTCAGTCATTCATATTAATACCATATAATACACTTTTTTCTGTCTGTTAGAACTTTGAATCAACTTATCTACGAAAAATTTAAATTAATCAGACTATCCATGAAAAATATTTGAAAATTCATATTTAATTTTTTCATTTCGTAAATTACTACTAGAATAGTTGTCATCCATAAATCAAAGTAAATTTTAATTAATAGTGCAATTCAAAGAAAAAATATTTTTTGTAGTATATTTTTTCATTGTTTTTGTTTTTGTTTTTTAAATAAAAAATTTTCTCAAAAAGTCCTAGTAAAAGGATAATAAAGGAGATTTTGTAATTTTTGACTATTTTTACATTTTTGACATTTTCTCAAAAACAATTAAAGATATCTGGACCAAATTTTTTGCAAATGAAAAATTGCGCATGTGTATGTGTGTGTGTGTGTATTTGTAGAAGACAAATCTGATAGTGTGTGCATGCTGTGAAGAAAATGTCTAATGCACATTGCACACATCGCGAAATTGTGTGAGTTAATTGCATACTTTTTGTGGTTTATTATTTAGTTTTTTCTAATTTCTCAGGAAATTGTTCTATATTCAAGTGATTTTAGAGGTACGTAGTACAAAATAAAAAAAGTACACATCTATATATGTATATATATTTTGAATGATTTTAACAGTAATAATAATAATAATAATATAACAACTCTAATTCTAATATTCATTAAAACAACTACTTAGTAATAATTCTAATATTTCAATTCAATTCTGATTCAATAAAAAGTAAATAAATAAATAAAATATGATGGTAATAATAATTTTTATGATGATGGTAATGACGGACCTGGATAAATGACTCGAATGTCTTTTATTAATTGTTCGAACGGGTCAATATTTAATTTTTTTATTCTTCTCCTCCATAAATATTCACATAAATGATCCACAATATTGTCTTTTTGTATGCCAGTCCTTGATAAGGATTGCCTCATAGCACGCCACGATGCTTCGATGTTTTGTGTGTGAGCCCCAGTTTCGGGATTTACAAATTCAACACTGTGGTTTACCGTGCCATGGATATACCCATGTTTTTCTATATTCCGATATGATTTCCAACAATCGGAATAAATTGTTGTCCCAGGACATCCATGTTTTTTAGCAATCCTATCAAAGTCTTCTCATCCCTGCAATTGTTTGGGCACATTTCAAGACGGTAGTTGTAGCTACCCCGTTCAATCATGCCAAATATCCAGCATCCGTCACGAAAACGACCTCGATTATATTTTCTTTTTCCAATTTTACATTCATTTATTTCAACAATTTTCCCTTCTTCACCAATCAATCCTTCATCTACAAACATATCGTTGATACTGATGGCGCACACCTGATAAATAATAATGAAATACATAAAATTCAATTCAATAATTATTTGCTTGAAAATACTTACTTCTCGACAAAACGAAAAACGATCCGCAACCGTTTCTCGTGAAATTGTTTCACACTGCACAATACTTGCTTCGCGAATTGTCTGATAAAAAGACATTTTTACGGCGAAGCAGTATGTTATAATAATACATGATTTTAAAGAGATATGGCATCTTTCAAACCATGTATTATTGGCCGCGGAAATTGTGTGCTTGTATTTATTTTTTTTGCGGCATATAAATTCTGCGCAAACACCTTTGTCAATAAAAACAATAACATTTTTATGTTTTCCATCATACTTATTTTCTGGTATTAGTTTCATTTCTCTGCACCAAGTCAAAGTTCTTCTTCTGGTGCGAAGTTTGTTGGCCAGAGAAAATAAATTAAATGTAGCCATTTTTTATTTAAAAAACAAAAACAAAAACAATGAAAAAATATACTACAAAAAATATTTTTTCTTTGGATTGCACTATTAATTAAAATTTACTTTGATTTATGGATGACAACTATTCTAGTAGTAATTTACGAAATGAAAAAATTAAATATGAATTTTCAAATATTTTTCATGGTTAGTCTGATTAATTTAAATTTTTCGTAGATAAGTTGATTCAAAGTTCTAACAGACAGAAAAAAGTGTATTATATGGTATTAATATGAATGACTGAAATCAATTCCTTCAAAATCAATAATACTCAGGATATTTTGCTGAAAATCTAGCATCAATGTTTTGATTAAAAAAACTTGCGTACAATGTCCTTTTTCATTTGCAAAAAATTTGGTCCAGATATCTTTAATTGTTTTTGACAAAATGTAAACATAGTCAAGAATCACAAAATGTCCTTTATTATCCTTTTACTCACTTTTTGCGAATTTTTTTTTTAATATAGAGCATCTTGAGATGCATCTTTTGAGGTATATACTATATCTGTATCATGTACCGTTATAAAGTTATTAGCAAAAATAGAATTTTGGCAAAAAAATTAAAACGTCAATTACGGCCGACAGGGTGCGATGCGCCAAAAAAGACGAGGATCCCGTGACCTAGGCCGAAAGGCAAAATTTCAAGAGGATCGGGGTGACACCTTTTCAGAACTCCAGCCTAAAGAAATAAATAAAGAGAAAATAAAAAAATAAATAATTATATGCGGGTACATTTTAATATTGAAAATAATTAAAATTGTTATATTAATAATTATAATATTATGGAAAAAATAATAGTAGTAGCAAAAATAGTGTTAATATAATATAATCTAATGTATGTAATATAATATAATAATAATAGTAATAAGAATTTTGTTAAAATGCTTAAATGTAGTGTAAGAAGTTGTACAAATAATTCAAATAAAAAAACTGGTGAAGATCATGTAAAATATCATTAATTTCCGAGAGACTTTGATTTATGTAAAAAGTGGATAAAGACTTGTGACAGAAAAACAGTAAATATACAACATGCGAAAATTTGATGATAATTGTTATAATTTACAAGACAGACTTTTAAATACACTTTTAAAGCAAAGAACATTAATTCTAAATGTTATATCAAGCCTTTATTTATCAATACATGAAAAAAGTAGTGAAAGGGATGTAAAGCTCAAAAAAAGAGAAAGGAGAAAAAAAGTTGAACAAATTATAGTAGAATCACAGTAAGAAACTTTATTTTATTATTTATATGAATGAAAATAATGTAATACAATTTAAGTTCATATTAACTATTTCATTCCTTATTTTTGTAAAATTTATAGAAAAAGAGAATATTCAAAACTTCAAAATAACAGATAAGCCTTATACCGACATTGCAGTTCAAACTGAGTAATTTGATATTTATATATTATATACCTATTTACATTAAAAAATTAGATATTAATAAAAAAAAATTTATTCTAATTTAAGAGGAGACTTCATTTGCAGCTTAATGATAGAAGTACACAATTTAAAACAAGAATTAATTAAAAAAAAGTACTCGAAAAGAAAACGAAAAACTAAAAAAAGAACGTAAACAGTTTGAATCATCATTTAAAAATATTTTCACAGACGATCCATTATATAAACTGAGAACTACTTCTAAACTTTTCCACTAGAATTTAAAGGACATTTCATCATCGGTTTGTTTATATTCCAGTGAACCTAGCGCATACAAATATTTATATAGAAGAAAATATCCATTGCCGTCTGTAAGTAATTTGAGAAGGTGGGCAAGTATAATAAGAGAAGAGTACAGTCAGGCATTCTAAAGACTGTTTTGCAAATAATGAAAAACGCAGATTTGATGAAGTAGAATCAATTCCAATGCTAACAGAAAATATATTTTATAATTTAACAGAAGAAGTAAGCGAAAATGAATCACTAGAAACATCAACATCTGAAGCAGGAATTGAATTTTGTGAATTACACCTTGATGCACTGGAAAATTTAGGGGGATATCTTATAAAAAGATGCAAAAATTTAAATAAACATTTTTGTATAGATAATAGCAAAGACTATAGAAGAATAATAAGACGTACCAAGTTTATTATAATCGAAAAAATAGCTTTAAGATCATATCCCAACATTGGTGGCTATATCTTTTTTACTGATGTTAATGTGATGTTAATAACTCAATCCACTGTAATATAGGATAGCATTTGTGTACTGTACAACATGAAATTGTTTTTATCAGCAGAACAAGGCAATACAACACGATAGAGTGGCGAGCTTTATATTGATACATTGTTGTGTAGTTGTATGTATATTTTCCTTTAATATTACCAACTTTATGTACCCGACATGAGGGGATATAGTCTTTTGTTGTTCATATTCCGTGTTGGCTGAAAGATCAACAGTTCAAAGATTGGCTTGAGCCTTTGGAAAATTATGAAAAGAAATGTAGATGTAAACCCAGTCAGTAAAAGCAGTAAGTAATGTATCTTGCTTAAAACATTGTTTTGCTTCTGAAAATAATCCACACATAAAAAAAGTGAAATTTGCAGAAATTAAATTGGCAGCATTTTGTGTTGAACACATTTTAACAATATCGACCATAAAATATCTTCTTCGTGTAGTAAAAGAAATCGTACCAGATTCAAAAATTTTGAAGGACGTAAATTTAAGCCGGACAAAATGCAGCAAAATTGTATCTAATGGGTTATGTGAAATTGAAACAAATAAAATTTTAAAAATAAGATATGCACCATTTTCTATATTAATTAATGAGAGCACCGACATAAGCAATGTTAAAAACTTGTGCATATTGGTGCGATATTGTGATGAAAATCTTGAAATTCATAATAAATTGCTGAGACTTTTATCAATAAATGTAGCTGTTGTATTCCTATAAAAAATATTATACCGCTATGGTATAGGCATCTAATAATGCCTTAGAAATGAGAGGATAAAACAATTCATTTTTATCTAGACTTCAAGAAGATGTTCCTGGTGTAATCAGTTTTCCTTGTATTTGTTATTCGTCTGCACTTGTTGCTAGTGTAGCAAGCAGTGTTTTACAATCGAGATGTGAGCTGTTAATGACAAAAATTTCCACATATCTTGCTGAAAGCCCAAAAGCAAAAGCAATTTTACATGAAATGCAAGAATATTTCAATATAGAAGAACGAAATATTCCAAAACTTGTAAGAAAAATGTGGTTGTCTGTTTAGCCTTTGTGCAGCTAGTGAAGTGTTAAATTATTTCAACGAACTGGAAAATTGTTCAACACACAAAAATTTAAAAAAAAAATTTGTTAGTGGTTTAAAAAATTTTATGTGAATGGAGGTAAAAATTTTGGATCGAGATATCCTCCAGAGTTTTAGTCAATTTCTGATACTTTTGGAATATTTTCCAAGAATTCAAAATAGCGTTGAAGCATGGCACCGTCGTTTAAAAGTGGTAATTAATAAAAAGAATTGTGGACTTTATCAACTAATTAAAGAATTATCAAAAGAAGCAATTGTAGTATGAACAATGTTATCAACAATTGAACGCGGAGAACTTTCATTGAATAACAAGAAAAAACAGAAACAGTATGACCAACTGAGACAAGTGTTGAAAAATTCGAGAGATAAGAATAATATTGAGTTTTTAAAAGCAATTGCTCAAAATTTAAATTTATATTAATAAAAATTTAACTGAAATACATATGAGTTTTATTTGAAAAAAAGTTTCAAAAAAAAAAATAAAACATATACATATATAAAAAAATAATATTTAGATATAACTATCAGTGCTCCATTCCAGAATCCTCAGCAGGATATCCACGCGCACAGAATCCCTGATTTCAAACATTTCTTTTCTATTGGGGATTTTGTGTTTACGGATTTTGTGTCGCGGATTATGTGTTGAGGATTTTGTGTCAGCGATTGTGTGTTCGGGGATTTTACACCCAACCCCTGATTACAATGTCATCAAATTTCAATTCGAAAATAACACTTCACTTTAGAGGCTATTCATATTGCGATCATACAAAAGTATAACTTCATTATCAAGTAAAAATTAGATCATAATGAAGTAGCTCAATTAAGTAAAATTTAATATTTAGTTCAAGTATTTTGGTCAAAAATTGTAAAACTGATTTTTTTATCAAAAAATTAAAATTTATTTCATTCGTCAAAAAAAGAAAAAACAAAAATATTAAAAATCTTGCTAAATATATTATATATATTTTTAAAACATGTCAAAACTAATGAAGTGAAGTGTGATATGAATAGCCTATCACATTCTCAATTTGAACTATAAATTTATATACAACCTATCAAATAACCACGGAAATAACGAACAGTTGACTAAAATACAATTTCATAACTTTCAGTACAATTTTCGGTACAATTTGATTTAGGTCAATCTCATCTCTGATTACTCTTTTTTTAAATTTCCAAAGTGCAAACAGTTGAAAATGTTCACAATCTTGAATTTATGAGAGCGCCCATTATAAAACACAAGCTCTCAGTAGGCTTGCAACTTTGAAACAGCACTACAATCTTTATAAAACAACTAATTTAAAATACAAAAGTAGATTACAAAAAATAAATATAAATTCAAATAAGTAATATAAAAAAAAGTTTTAAATATTTGTACATAATCTATACCCATAAAATCGTAGTGTCTGTCTGTTCGCGCTAATCTTCGAAACGCTTGAACCGATTTCAACGAAACGAAACTTTACAGTCAAGAAAAAAAAAGAGGTCGTTGAGAGTGACTTATGCCAATTATACATTTAATATTCAATGCAGTGACTTCAACTTGGACTTGGAGTTTCAAGTCTACCGCATTGAATATTGAATGTAGAAGTTCTAATACATATCCATTAAATCAAAATTCAAGTTGAAGTTACTGCATTGAATGTAGATGATGTAGAAGCGGCATTTTGTGTTAGACAGACAAAAGTAAATCAACAATAATTCACTATCTGTCTGTCACTACAAATTAAGTTAAAATGATCATTACATCACATCTTCATTAACTAAAGGCAACAATTCAGTTTATATATTTTTAACTTTTATTGGCAATAAATTTTAAATTATTATAATCTGTTTAACCTTCCTTTTTACTGTAATTTTTTTCAAATACTGGAAATTTTCAATTCTTCATTTTCATTCGACACTGAATGAAGCTCCTGAAACTTCATTCGAACTTCATTCAACCTTACTTCAATGAGGTTAGAATAAAGATATTATGATCATTTTAACATTTTAACTAAATTTGTCACATAGAGCAAATGAATGATCATTCGCAATGAATTATCATTATTTTGCTATCGTCTCTACCATATAAAACGTGAACGAAGTCGAGATACAAGCTAGTGACCGATAATATACATAAATATGTTGTTTCGTTTCATTTGATTTTTTTTCTGTTTGTTACCATTTTTTCATTTTCATTTCATTTATTTCCATCATTTTTTGTTGTAAAAAACAATAATTATTTTGTTTATAATAATTAATAATGATCATGATTAATAAGGTAAATAATATCATATAGACTGAATATTTAATATAAGTATGCATGTATAATAATAAACAAAAAAAAAGTCGTTTCACTTAAAAATCTAATAAAATATACATATATATATATATTTAAAATTTAAAAATTAAATTATAATTAATTAATATTACTTTTTATATAATACACAAAAAAAAAATAATAATAATAAAGAAACAAATTATAACTTTAAATATTTATGTAGTTATTATTATTTGTTATTGTTATTTTTAATTTTATTTAGTTCTACTAAGTATTTTATTTATTTTTTTTTCTTTTATTATTCTCCATGTAATTTTCAAAATTTTCTTTTTTCTTTTATTATTTATTTGAAAATTTGAAAGGAAAACAAAATTAAACAAAGCGTATTATTTAATAACATAATATTAATTTTTTTTTCATATATTCTTTTCTAAATTTATTAATTTATAGATTTTTTTTCTCATATATTTTTTTAAATTATTTTTTATTTTTTAAATAATATTAATTGTAATATGTAATAATAGTAAATTAAAAAAAATATATATTTAATTACAACAATAAAAAAAGGAGAAATATATTACTGTTTTGTGGCATGTTATTGTTTTTATTTACTTTTTTATTATATTATATTTTTTTTGTTCTGTTGTTATGAGTACATACTTTTCTTTTTCTTTATCTTTTTTTTTTTTTCTTTCTAATTATTGTAAACTTTAATTTAATGAAAGACATAAGTAATATAATTTATGTATAAATGATGAATTTTTAATAATATTTATTTTTAATTTATTTTTATGTTTTGAAAATGTATAAATTTTACTTTTTACATCTTATCTATTTTTTGTTATCATTTAAGATTTGATTGTACATTTTTATTTTTAAAAATTTCTCATATTTATAAATTTTACTTTTTCATTAATTATACAAAATGCATAAAAGAATAAAATTACATTGACATAACATATTTTTCTTTCGATTTTTTTTATTTATTCTTTCATTTTTTTTATATTTTTTTTTAACATAAATTTTGTGTTAAAATAAATTATGCCCTTATGTTCTTCTCTAAGTACCAAACACAAATGAAAAAAAAAATGCAAAAAATAAAGCATCATAAATTTTGAATATTTATTGTAGTTTTACAAATGGTTAAATTAAATTAAAGAAGAAAATAAAATAGTAAAAAGAAAAAAGAATTAAAAAAAAAGTTTTGAATTGATTTTAATTTATTTTTTTTTTAATGTTTTATAGATATCTAATTTTTTATTTTCTTATGTGATTTTTCATTAATCTTATAATAAATATTTCAACTTTCTGAATATGATGATTGACTACTACGTGTTGAACCAGTCAATTCACGTGGTAATGTGTCCGATGGTATAGGAACTATTAATGTACCACCATATAACGCTTCCATTTCTTCTAATTGTTGAGCAAATGTTTCTTCCAATCGCTTTTTAATAAAATATGAAGAAAAAAATTATATTTTTTTTATAAAAAATCGAATAAAAAATACATTTTTTTTTTTTTTTTTTTTGAAAAATAGTAATTACATTTTTTTTTTTTTGTATTTTTCATGAGTGATGTAATGAAATGAGTGCATTAACAAAAATAACAACTAATTACAGTTTCAATATGAAAATTAAAAGTATAAAATACGTATGCAAAAAAAAAAAAAATAATAAAATAAGTAAATATTAATTAAAATAAGAAATATTTTACAAAAGATAGGAAGCATAAAGATTCAAAAAATAATACATAATTCTAAATTAAAAAAAAAAAAAAAAAATACATAACATTAAATATAATATTACTGTTTTTCTAAATAATATTGTTCCCATAAAATCCATACAATTTTTTTTAAATATGCACATGGGACATATCTTTATCGTTTTAAATTTTTATAACGATTTAAAAAAAAAAAACAAGGAATTTTTTTTTTCGAATATTTTTAATATTTTATTTTTAATTTTCAAATGAAAGAAGAAAATTATACTTAAATAAAATCATTATTTTTTTGTCTTTCTAAATTTCTAATATACAATACAAAATATAATAAATATGTACATGAAGTAATGGGATATACGAATGCATATAATGTGTGTGTGAGTACAAAATGATTAATTCAAAAAAAAAAAAAAATAAAATAAAATAAAATAAAACAACAACAACGAAACAAATCTTAAGAAATCTTAAGAAAAATTTTTAAAAATATACAGTGATGAACAATACATATACAACTGAATGAAACTGTCACATAAAATAAAGCCAAATAAAATTGTTGTATAACATTTTTTTTTAAACTAATAAAATACTCAAGATTCAACATTCTTGTGTATTATTACACATTTTAACGAAGAAGATTCCATTAAAATGGAGTAAACATTTTAATATGCAATATCAACATTTTTATTCAGTTCAATTTTCACTGAGTTTATGAATACCAGTTATATCGTTATATCAAAGTCTAGATATAATAAAGTGGAATTAGTCAATTTATAAAAGATTTTTTAATTTTCAATAACCTCGACATATTTTACACAAATACACTGACAGCTACGATAAAAATAAACAGAAAATCAAATCAAGACTAAAGAAGTAGTTGAAGCAAGAAAGAAATAATTAAGAAACCGCCCCTTTTTATAAAATTGAGTACGTAAAAAACAACTCACTCAAAAATTCACTGTAAAAAACAACTTTAAAATCACGCACGTGTATATTGTATTTACCGCCAAATTATCACGGAGGCTATCATCACATCATACATATGTTAAAAGAACAACGAATAAAAAATTTGAAGCGAAATAGGACTTCGTATGTGAACAAAATAAAATTGCTTTCAACTATCACTAGTGCATATGACAGAGGTTATTAAAAACTAATGTAAAAATACCGGTGTAAACAGAGAGAATTTTACATTAGTGTGATATAAAAAATGAGAAGTTTGATAGTATGTGTACTTCTTATCTTAATTTTTCATGTACACATTTTTACATTATAAATATAGTAATTTGTGAATTGATAAATAAAGTCCTTTTCAGACCTTTAATAAATTTTTTGTTGCTCCGAGAATATTTGATAAACATGTATATTTGAACTATTTTTTCTCGGATCTCCCTTTCTATTTAGCTGAATAGCTGAAATCGGTTACTTAACACAACTTTATATACTTTGCCGGAACCTCAAGTCAAGAGTATTAGACCCCAACACCACACCCAACGAGCTATTCAAGCACTGTTAAATCGATTTGAAAAAAAAAAATGTCAACTTTACGTAGGTCACTCCCAAAGTTTTGCAATATGGCTAAATGACGAAGTGTTCTGCATTTCCTAATAGTTTATTGTTTTTCGAAGTAGTCTCCGTGATATTTGATACATTTTTCCATTCGGCGAAACCAATCATTAAAACACGATCGCCATTTTTCTTCAGGTACCTCAGAAAGCAGCTGTTGATATGCATTTACTGCACTTTCGGCGTTATCGAAACGCAAACCACGCATTTTGTCCTTCATAAAAGGAAACAAAAAGAAATCACAAGGTGCGAGGTCTGGACTGTAGGGCGGATGAGTCATTTGTTCAACGTTTACAGCCTTTAAAAATTCCTTTGTTTGTTGAGCTGCATGGGGTGGTGCATTATCGTGGTGAAGGATTATGCGCCTTTGGGAGTTTGTTTTTCTTAACTCATTGATCACCTTTGGCAAGCAAGTATTGGTATACCACTCCGCATTTACTGTCTTACGATCTTCAACTGCCAATGTAAAGATATGCCCCGTTTTGCCAAAAAAAGTGACGATCATTTGCTTACCAGCACTCTTGCTTTGTTTGACTTTGGTTGGTTTCTCTTCATCTTCAAAGATCCATTGAGCAGATTGCTGCTTGGTTTCCGGTTCATAGCAATATATCCAAGATTCGTCACCTGTGGCAATATTGTAGACAGCAGTTGACTCCCCTCTGCGAAATTTTTCAATCATATCTTTGCACCAATTCACACGCATCTTCTTTTGTTCGGAGGTCAACCGATGAGGTATCCACCGACAACAAAGCTTTCTGACCCGTAAGTGATCATGCAGGATTTGATGCACTGCTTTCATACCAATATCGAGAGTTGCAGCAATCGATGCATACGTAATTCGCCGATCTTCCGTTAAGAGCTTCCGCGACTTTTCAATATTTTCTTCCGTTACCGCAGTTGCAGGACGACCTTCCCGGGGTTCGTCCTTCAAGTATTTGCGGTTAGCCTGGAACTCTTTGTACCAGCGAAATACAGTTGAAAAGGACGGAGCTTCATCCCCAAATGCAGAAATAAGTCGGTCGTAGCATTCATGATTAGATAACCCATACCGAAAATCATAATAAATCATTGCCCGGAAATTTTCTCTTGTTAATTCCATTTCAACAATAACTTCAGAACCTTTCTGTTTTAATAATTTTTTTTCCACAACACACAGTTCAAAATATTTTTGACTACTGACTACTAAAAGACTAGTGACTGGTTCTAAAAACTAGTTTCTGTTATATCGTTTTCTGTTACCTGGCATTGCAAAACTTTGGGAGTGGCCTACGTATATGTAATTTTATAAACAAAACATATTCAAATTCAAAAAATTTTTCACATATTTAACGAACGAACAGATTGCTACATGTTTTCTGTTTTCGTTTTATGAGTTTATGAGTAATTTCATATCATTTTACAACCGTTTGGAACGCATAACATCACTGGTTTGAGTTAGAACAATATGCTGATTCTAATATCGATTTTATGTCCGTTTATGAATCGTCTTATTTGATGTCATTCTCTTTGGGAGGATTCATAAATTCAGTAAAGTGATTATTTTATTCCAATATAAGTATAAATAGTAAATTAATAATTATAAATAATAATGTAATAAAGTAAATTCAACATTTTTCATATTTTTTTTCTTCAATTTCTTGTCATTATTACAAAGTTTTGACACACTGTAATTAAATATTTCTGTTAATGGAAATAAAAATATGGTTTTCAATCGTTTTTACCTAATTCTTACACTTTATTATATTGAGGTATAAAATAATTTCAAAATATAAATTTATGTAATTATATTTTGTTGCAAATGTTTTTTTGTTCATCACTGTATATAATTATTGTGTTTAAGTATGAAATTTTTTTTTTTTTTTAATTTGATTAAAACAAACCTTTTAAATTATTTTATTCCTATAATTTCTATATAAGTTCCCCCACTCACCACCATCAAAAGAAGAAACGTTGGTACATAGTTGGAGATTTTTTTTTTGTTTCTTTCTATTTGTTTGTTTGTTGCTTCTTTTATATATTTTTCTAATAAAAATTATGTACATACTGATACTATTTCGTTTTGTATATTTCTACATAATTTTTTTTTGTTTTATAATTTTTTAATTTTTTATTTTTTTTTTGTAAATTAAATTATTTTAAATATATTAATTTTATGTACTTTTTAATTATATAATATACATCATAATCTCAAAGAAGTGGTAAGTATTGTAATGTATTGTGTTAATGTGTTCTTTTTTTTTTCTTGCATAGCAGCAACAATTAATTCCTTTTTTTTTTTTATTTTTTTACAAATAATTTTTATTAGATTGATGATTATTTACGAAAATATTTGTTATTTTTGAATGTGTATAACGTGATGTATGGTAGGTAGTAATGTATGAGTTAGATGATAAAAGTTACATATATCTATATTTTTTTTTTTATTATTCAATTTACTTAATTACATACATATAAATAACATTTAATGTATTTTTAATTTTAATTTGGCAAAGATATTTTGGACGATTTAACTTATTAAACTACTATTAATTAATAAAAAAATTATTGCATTTATTATTATTATACATTTTTTTTATTATTTTGATTGCATCAAAGTTATTTTACTATTGTTATTGTTTATAATTATGTATTATATGTGTGTATGTATACATTCTAATATTAAGTACATTATTAATAGGATGTGTAATGAAGAGGATGTGTGTGTATGTGTGTGTATTATATTACAAATGTAATAACAAATTAATAAAAAATGAAATTAAATAAATAAGAAAAAAGAGAATAACAACAATAAAAGCAAAACCAAAAAAAAAAAATTTTTTTTTAGAAAACAAACAAAAAACTTAAAAAAATAAATAAAATGTTTAACAATTTTTTTTTCTTTTTCTATTTATGTATGTATGTGTAGAATACATTTTCATATTGTACATAATATTAATAGATTAGGAAAACATACTATGTTATAAATACAACAAAAATAATAAGCAAAAAAAAGGAAAACAAAAAAAAGCAAAAAAGAAAACTTTAACTAAATAAAAAAAAATAATACACAAAATATTAAAAAAAAAAACAGTTGCAACAAATGCGTTTTTTTCCTTCTTGAGTTTACCAAGTTTTGGAAAATATTATAGAAAGCATTTTTCTTTTTTTATAAAATAATTAATAAAAATATATTTCGGCTAGACTATGTAAAAACTTGAAGTACAGTAAAATTTCTTTATAGTGAACTTCCTTATAACGTAAAATTTTTCTCGATAACGAATAAAATAGTTAGGCAAGATAATTTTACACATAAGATTTTTTCTAACAATTTCGTATTACAGGAGGTTTGGAATGCGCAGAAGAAAAGATACTTACACACATGTACAAAATTTATGCACGAAGAATAAACAAAACGAGTTGTGTACATATGCTCAATTGAAGATTTCTGGCATATTTCTTAAAATCATAATTTTCTATCTTAAGATCGAAATTTTATCTGTATATGTACCAAAATTTTGCTAACACTTAATATAGAAAACAGTGCGAAATTTATCAACTACTTTGAGCCAGTCTTTAATCTATGTATGTATAATGATTTTTTTTTTAACAAACTTTCCTTTTAGTAGACAAAATTTTATAATAAAAACCAATCTCTTTATATAACAGTTACAATTTCTAACTTGGATTACGATTAAATTTCCTTTTTGACTTCGTAATTCATTCCATGCACTTTTATAAACACTTTGTCTATATTACACATATTTTTTATACATTTTTAATGCATTTCACTTTGACACATTAATGGAACATTTTCAATGCAACGCTAAGTGAAATTGGAATTTATCTGTCTTTCGTTCCTTATTTTCTTACACGACATTAGATGTCTGCGTCACTTTCTAATTGAAATTGAAATTGCTAAAGTAAAGTGAAATTAGGTTCTATTTCTAATTTCAATTTCACTTAACAAAAGCTATAAATTTAATTACAAAAATGTTGTTAGGAAATTGACCAACAGATGGAAACTTTCAAAAAATGCAAGAATTTCCCTAAAATTCCCTTAAATTCCTACTTAAAAATGGAGAAATTCAGTTGAGAATTTGAAAATTTGAATTTCAAATGTCAATTTAAACAAAATTTTAATGTCAAATTTTCGAATTTCAAAATTAACTTATCTTTGTATTTTGAACAGTATGCTTTTTCATGAAATTTCACTTTCACTTAGCGTTACATTGAGAATGTTCCTTAAACTATCTACACATATCTGTTCTATTTAGTCTATGTTCAGTTCAAAACCCGTCAGTCACAGTTTCGAACATTCAAATATTGTCGGCAAAGATGCTTTTCTAAAATGAAAATGACTGAGTATCGGAACTGAATGGAAGCTTAACTGACATGTGTGATTAGAAAATTTGTTCCAGATTCAATTTTTTTTTTACTATGACCATACTATCAAAAGTGAATTATTGAATTTTTAAAGAAAAAAAAAGAAACACTTGTTACGCAGTTTTGTGTTATTTCACATATCGAATATATGTGAATAAAATTGACTGATACTTACTGATACTGAACGAAAAGCGCTGGGACTGAACTGAAACGTATGAATCAATCTTTAAAGCCTTTTATTTTAATTTTTCAATTCCCGATCATTGTGTGCAAATAAAACTCTGTAAATATGTTTAGTATAGTGTTATTTTAGAAAGTAATTTTTATTAATAAATTTTCTTTTATTTTTTTTTATTAAACTTCGTTCTTTTGTTTAAAAAAAAAATGAATTGAAAATGTGGTTTTTTTTACTGAATAAAATACAAAAAAATTTACTAGAAACTATAGTTTCTTTATAACGAATTTTCTCCGTACCTAATGAAAACTTTTTTGTGACAGATAAAAGTTCAATATAAGGAAAATTTTACTGTACTTAATTTTTTGAAATTGTACCTATTACCTATAAACCCAGTAGGATTATAATTTTATTCAAAATATAAATATGCATATTGATTTATTTTTTTTATATACAAAAAAGAAAAACACTGATAATAACAATAAAAAGATAACAACAATAAACAGGTAACATAAAGAAAACAAATAAGAAACAATTATGTATGTATGAGAAATTAAACCCAAAAAAAAAAAAAAAAAAGTAACAAAACAATGACCAACAAAAAAAAATCTAAACGTACTGATCCAATTATGTTCAAGTGTATTTAAACAAAAAAATTATGGCACAGGAATGTGTGTTTGGAATGTAGATTTACATTTACGTTTTGATTCTATCACTTTGAAAAGAAAGATAATTCAATTTTCAGAATTTTAAATTTGAATTTGATTCAAGCCGCAGAATCATGTTCATGTACATTATTACGATTAATATTGCTTTCTTTATCATCACCATCATCATCTAATTTTATTTGTTGTTGATCTGTATCAATATTGACTTTTAAATTTGACGTTGACTTCAATGATACACGTGGTATTTGATAAGTTGATAAAGTGTTTACACTTAAATTCTCTACAAAACTATTTGATCCTCTAACAAGACCCCATTTTGAATTACGTTGATACTGTGTTCTTATCTTATTTTTTTGATTCTGATAATCATCCTTACGATTATTATCAATATCATTGTTATCATAATTTGATATTTCATTGATATTATGAAGTGAAACTGAATGCATACGAACTGATGGTCGCTTAATAAGTGAAGGCCGTTTAATTGCAAACGATGATGATGATGTTAATAAACTGTGAGCATTCTTTGTTAATGAATTACTCTTATTAAAAGAGGATGTTGTGGTTGTTTTACAAGAAGAAGAAGATATAGAAGACGGAAATGATCGAACATCTACTATTGTTTTTTGTTGTATTGGAGGTAATGAAATGCTACTATAACGATTATTATCAATTATCGGTTCAGATTTGTTACGTATATGATGATTACTAATTGATTTGATTGTAGCTGTTGGCTGTGAATAATTTTTAATTGGAAGATTACTTGAAAATGTACTCAAAACTGGTGTAAAAGATTGAATAGGTGATGCATATGGGGTTGAATAAGCAGTTGCTGGTATATTTGAACGATCGAAAGCGAAACAATTTCTTACACCATATTGACGAGTTGGATTGAAGGACAAACAATCATGAGATTTACGTCTCACTTCAATTTTATCATCAATCGTAAAACCGTATTTATTGGTACTTTGATTTTTGTTATTGCTATTATTATTTCGATGTTTTGGTTTACCGATACAACCACCAACAACAAAACCACCTGATGATGATGTCGACGATGATACACCACCATTATCGCTATTACCGCCGCTACTAGAAGATATTTTCGATGAAGCGATTGCAATTTGATGTTGTGGCGATTCTTCTAGTACTGATTCAACGGAAGAAAATTTATTATTTCCCGTGAATTTACGATAATAATTACGACGTGATGAGTTTGGTGTATTTGGTATACTACGACTTAAATCTGGTGCTGAACCATGAAAACTATTTGATGTTGCATTACTACTACCATTGCCACCATTATGAATATAATTTGATTGTTGTTTATTATTGTAATTGTTACTAGATAGTGGTATGGAAATAACAGAAGATGAATGTTTTGTGGGGAGTGTTAAAAATGTACGCGAACGTGTTAAATTTCCTAAAAAAAAGCTTCCAACTGTACGTAAATTTAATAAATTCGCATTACGAAGATGTTCTGGTACACAAATATCACCATCAAATATTGAACGATCTGGTATTTTGCCATAAATTCGCTCATGATTGTCCACCATTTCAGATAGTTCGGCTAGTAAGCGCTGTAATTTTAATTTTTTTGTTAGAAAGGAAAGGATTTTTTTTTTATATAAAACACAAAATATGGATAGGTATGGATTTGGGGCATTTGCTATTTTCGTATTTTGTTTTCTTCAATTTCAATTTCTTTCGTAATTTTCCGTGTTAAGATAATTTATGAATTTTCTATTTATGACTACATTCGGTGCATCATAATTATCAAATAAAAAATTTCTAAATAAAATACTTTTCAATTGTTAGTAATTTACGTTAATAATTTGTTAATTTAAGAGAAAGATGAAGAAGAAAAAGTATAGGCCGTTTTCATGCATGCCATTCAAATTATTACTTTTATCGTATATGTACTTATAATTCAACTGAGTGAAAAAAGTGACAAGAAATTTTCCATTCCCAATTAAAATTTTATACACTCATCCCCCGATTTACACAGTTTTATGCATAAAAATACACGATTTTTCAAAGAAAGCTATCTTCCATGTATAAATCGGAGAAAAGGTGTATTTTTGTAATCACATTTTCCACTTTTTTTTTAATTTGTTAGAGTTGTAATGCCGTTTTTTTTTTAAATTTAATTTTGAACTAATAAAATAAAGCATGCTTTTGTACAAACATTTTCTTTCATAATCATATTTGTACATTGTTTTAATTCTCAATTTGAATTTATGTATGTACTTATATAAAATATTCCAAAAAATATTTACAATATAAGAGCCAATAGATTTATGTTTATATTATAATAAAATTAATCCGCCGCAGTTTTTCGTGATTTTCAGTATTATCGTTAAATTTTTTTTTTAGGATAAAAAAAAATTGTTAATTCTCTACTAAATCACTTACTTGTTTACGCGGTATCAATTGTGCTTTCCATTCACGTAATTCCTGTTGTAATCTTTCATCAATTTCTTTTAATTTTGCTGTTTCATGTTCTACAAGTGCTTTACGTTTTTCATTCTGTAATTGTTCCAATTCACTGTAAAAAAATATAGAAGAAAAAAACAAGAGAAAAAGTAGAATTATTGACACAACCCCACAAATCTAAGTAGAGCTAGAGACTAACCGTATTGCCCCTTCACGTGTTGCTCTTAATTCTTCTAACTGTTTCATGTGCTTAGTTTCGCAACGTTTTTCTTCCTGCATATATCGTTTCTTTTCTTGTTCTTGGAACTAAAAAAAGAAAAAAATATTTAAATTTTATTTAATTGCACAATTTTGGGCACTTTTTTGCTCACTTTCTTTAATTTTTCTCTTTCAGCTTCTGGATCTAAATTCGTTGATATCCTCAATGATTCTCTAAACATCATATCTCTGACTTTTCTTTCATTTCTTATACGTTTTGGTAAATTTCTTCGTTCGATTGTTTGTCGTTTAACCAATTCCTCCTCTTTTCTTTGTAACATTCTTTTAACTTGTTCCAATTCTTTTTCATGACGAATTATCATTTGATGTCTTTGCATAAAGCACATATCTTTAACGTGTCTTTTAGCCAGTTGATGCCTTTCATGTAAATGTTTTTCTTCTAATTCCCATAACATTGCTTCTCTTGTTCTCATTGCTGTCTGTTTCTGTTGCAAGAAATTTCTATCGATTGTTGCTAATCGATCTCGATGCTTTTCACTAATCCTCCTTAAGAGCAATTCATGTCGTTCTTTTAACGAATCCAAAAATAATCTTTCTTTCTCTTCATGATCATGTTCCATAGCAGCTCGTCTTTTCTTAAATTCATCCTTTCGTTTATCCTTTGGTAACAAATCTATTTCCTGTTTAAGTAGACGAATTTCCTGTTTTAAATTATCTCTAAACAATTTTAATTCTTGTTCTTGTTCAGCTCTTATTCGTTTCGATGACGCCCGTAATTCTGCTTCTTGTTGCTGTTCTGTTTTTTCAATTAATTGCTTTTGTTGTCTAGCCAAAGTTTCCATATCAGATTCATATGTTTTCTCCAATGCAATTCGTTCCTGTTCAAATTTTCTATCCTGTTGATCTCTAGCTATTTGTTCTTTAAATTGCAAATCAGTCTGCTGTTTTTTCTCTTGTTTCTGTAACATTTTCAATTCCCTAAGTTCCTGTTTTCTAAATATATGGTCATCGTACAGTCTTCCATTTTCTTCGTCACCATAAATAACTTTACTTGTCGTCGTTGTAACTTGAACTCCATCAATTTCAAATTTTCGTGTACGTTTTCGTGTTTTTTTTCTCAAGTTACGTAATTCAACCTCCTCTCTACTACGTTCTGCATTTACTTTTTCAGCAGTTTTATTGCGCCTTATAATGACTTCTTCTTCTGGATCTCGACTATCATGACTAGCAGTTGTGGCAATACTTTCAGCGTCGCTTCTATCAATTTTTATTACACCAACAGGTGTACCACTTGATCTTACCGATCCACATTCACTATGGGTTCGTGATCCTTCCATTGATCCTACTGAACTATCCGGAGATATTCGCTGCGATTTTTCAGACTTTGTTTTCTTTCTATTCACAATTATGTTAACATCATCTTTAGTTTCTAATGTTGTCGATTTTGTTATCTGACCATTAAATCGATTTTTTATTGAAATTTGTTCCGTTCGTAGATCATCTATTGATTCACTAGGTCCACCTACAGATGACAAATCACTGCTTGATTCTGTTCTAGATGTAATTATATTGCTGCTATCCTTAACTTTGATTTCTTCACCAACCGTAACTACTGATACATGACTAGTATCAAGAAGTCGAGAATCTCTCTCAGTCGATCCGCTAGTTGTATATGCAGAATCATCATCAACGAAACTCGGACTTACAATCAAAACTTCACTTTCATCTAATTTTCTGGCCTGTTGATGTTTCAATTGTTTTGTTGTTGGTTGTTCACTGATAACAATCATTTTTGATTGTTTGCCAGCATTAGTTAAACGTGGTGAACATTCTAAGCTGTCTAATGACGTATAATCATCATCCGTTGATGATTCATTCACATGTGTTTTATTCAGTTCATTTGACACAATGATTACTTCATTACTGCCACTTTTTGATAAAGCTGATAATGATGGATCAACTCGAATTGAATTATCGATAATAACTGGTGGATGCGTGCTTGTTACCACTGTTATTTGACTAACATTTGATGCAAGACTATTTGACATATCTCCTAACATTGGTTCAACATTACCACTGTTAATTGTTATCATTGATTTATTATTATTCGCATTAGAATTAATAGTTGGAGTCAATGATGTAACTGAAATTGCAGCTGCAGCTACAGATTTTTGTTGCTGTTGATGATAATTTTCAGTAGAGTTGCTTCTACTAAGCACCGGAATAATATTTTTATTTTCTCGATTAGTTTTAAATTCGACTTTAATTTCATCACTACTCTTATCTAAAATTTCCTCTTCATCCATACCCACATCCACAGATAGAACATCATTTTGAACAATAATTTCAGCATTTTTATTATCGAACTCAATATTACTGCTATCTTGATCTTCTACTTTAGGCTTAATATCTAATGATATTTCCTCAAATTCAGGAGGCGGTTTAATGATGTCTTTTAGAGGAGTTGATGATGATAAGTTGTTATCTGTTTCAGTTCGGTCTCTCTCAACATTCTGCTGTGTTGATGATGGTACTGAAATCGGAATAGATTGATCATCTTTTGGGGTTACAGTAGGAGCCAATTGAAGAATTGGTAATGGTGGTGGTGTTGGAGGCGACACTGATGACTCTTTATTTTGAATTTGATCAGATTTTCGAATAACTGCATTTGTTGGAGGTGGTGGAGCTTTTCCTTTTTCTTTTTTAGCAATCTGTGTGTGAATATAAAAAATAAAAATAAAAAAAGACGATAAATAAAAAAATTTAAAGTATTATGTGTACTTACCTTCTTTTCGGCATCTCCAATGGTTTCCATATCTCTTGATTTTTTCTGTTGCTTATCTGATGATATTTGTGATACCAATGTGTCACCAACCACTTCATAATTTATAGCCATTGATGTCGCTAATGGTAATTCAGATGTTAAGAGTGGCTGTTGTTGTTGTTGCTGTTGTTCCTGTTCTTGTGGCTGCTCCTTTTGTTGCTGTTGTTGTTGTTGTTGTTGTAAAGATGATGGTGATTGTTTTGATACTACGGCTGGTGGAGGTGGAGGTTGAGATGATGCTGTTGGTAACGGACTTATATTCTCTTTCTCTTCTTCACCAATAACAAGCGATGCCGCAGTAGCTGATAATGATGGTGGTGGTGGTATTGGTGTTGATTCTTTAGAATCCCTTGATACTTTTGACAAAGATGTAGGAGTATCTGGGACTGAATTAAATATTTATGTATTTAAATTTTAAATTTTCAAAAATATGACAAATTGTTGAGTAGGTACTTACGTTTATCTGTTTCTTGACTTTGAAGTGAAGAAGAGTCATCGTCCAAGTCGAGTGGGAGCGCCGAATTGCGGGGTTCCTAAATGTTAAAATTTAAAAAAAAAATTATCAACATTTAAAAAAAGAAAACAAAACTAAATAAAACTAAAAAACTCAAAAGCCAATAAAAACGTCTGCATGTTAGTAATATCGAAAAAATGAAAATGTGCAATGCGAAAATATAAAAAAATTCACAAAAATTAGCAAAATTAACAAAATTACAAATCAATTATTAAAAACACTTTTAAGGATTTTACTATATAAATTTCAAAATAATAGATTTAAGCAAAAAGACATTTTAAAAACCAAAATTTAAGTGCAAAATGTTTATGTGAAAATTATTAAAATTGAATTCAAAAATTGTAGAATCAGGAAAAAAATCAAAAAATACAAATGAAATAAAATCAATAAATTTTTATCTACTCGACTACGTAGTCAGACTAGACTGAACTGAATTTTCTCAAAAATAATATTTTTAATTATATTAAAAAAAAAACTTCATTCTCAAAAAAATCAAGAAAAGACACAAAAAATATCATCAGTTCCAGTCTGACGACTTACCAACCCTCTGATATAAAGATCTTCTTTTTGCTTGTCTTTTAGCTTTCTGCATTTTTACATAATTTTGTTGAATAATTTAATTTTTATTTTTTTTAAATTTGCAATAAATTTTGTGTGATTATTTTTAATGATAGGGCAGCGTAAAAAAATAAGAAAATTTTAATTTGAAAGTTTGTGTTAGTTAATTAGCAACTATGTTAATTACATTTTTAACAAAAGTGAATTATAAAATAACAAAAATATCAAAAATCAAAAAACAAATATACAAAAAAATTTACCTCAGCTTCTTCATCGACAACTTCTTCTTCTACAACCTCAGCTTTATATTCTAACAATAAATCTTTAATTGGTTTTGAATCTAAATCATTACAAATAAACGCATGTTGCATCAGAATATCTGTGGTAGGTCTTTGTTGAGGCTCCTACAATTCAAAAAATAAAAATAATTAAATTAATATAATAAAATAATTAATCAATATTACCCGTATACATTATTATAAATTCTTATTTTTATTAATTTTTTTACCTTAACTAATGATTTAGCCAAAAAATCATTAAATTCTTTTGAATATTTTGATGGATGATCTAATTTTGGCGGATCAGATTTTTGTATTTTTAATAGAACACGCATTGGTGACATTTCACTATTTGGTGGTTCCATTTGAGCTAATTCAATTAATGTTATACCCAATGACCATATATCAACTTTAAAATCATATGGATTATCACGAAATGTTTCACATAAAACTAATTCTGGTGCCATCCAATATGGTGTACCAATAAATGTATCATGCTTTTGTAATGTGTGCTTATTTTTAGCGGAAACACCAAAATCAGCTGAAAAAATGGACAATTATTATTTTTTTTTTTTTTGCAATTTTTTTTAACTAAAAATTGTTTTTTTTTTATTATTTTGATTTGGTTTTTACCTACCTAATTTTACACCACCTTCCATTGTTAATAGTACATTACCAGCCTTTAAATCTCGATGTATTACTTTATTTTTATGTAAAAAATTTAAACCAGCTGTCATATGCTTACATACATATGCAATTTGTGGTTCGGTTAATGGTTTTTCTAATTCGACCATAATACTATCTAAGGCACCACCATCGCAATATTCAATTAACATCTGAAAAACAAAAATGTTTTTTAATTGAAAATACTAGGTATAATTTAAATATTAAAATTTTATCAAAAACCATAAATAAATTTAATTTTAATATTGATTTTCACTCACCCATAATTTATCATCAATTGAAAATGCCTCATATAATTCGACAATATTTGAATGTTTTATTTCTGATAGAATATCAATTTCGACCATATGATCACTTAAATTTTCTTCATCTTCTAGCGTACACATTTTTGCTGCTGCATAATGTTTTGTTTCTTTATGCTGTGCTTTATATACTTTACCAAATGCACCATCACCTAATTCACCGATCATATCCCAAAATTCATTGGGATCTGTATCCATACGGATATTATTGTAAAGACGTTTCTTTTTCGCCTCACTCCCACCAAGATGAAATAATTTTTTAACATTCGTTATGAATGACATTTTGACGGTTTTGTTTTTGTTTTATGTTTCTAACTTTTTTTTTCTTCAAAATTATAATTGTTCTATCACCACTTCCAATATGCAAAAAAAAAAAAAACTCGTTTTTTTCTTTGCAATTATTTACATTTAAAGTAAACGTAGTAATTCAAACCAAAAAAGTTTGATTACTTTTAATTATGCTACACAAGAATTTTTTTTATAAACATATACAAAATAAAATCAATCAAAAAATCAAGAAAAGCTTTTTAATTTTAGCTGCTACATTTTTACGAAAATTATAGTCTTTTTAAAGTATTTTTTATGCTAAAAAAAACTTAGCAAAACTATATATTTGTAGATTTTTTGCAAAAATTTTTAATCAGTTTTATATCAATTACAGATTTCAACTTATGTATACTACAAAAAGTTTTTTTCTTTAAAAGTTCTTTAATGAATTTTTATCTTTTTTTTCTCTTCATATCATTTATGTTAGTTTTAGTCTAGTTAGTTAATTTTATTTTGGAGTTCCATTATTTTATTTTTTAATAAATATTTTCTAAAAATATATAATTATATAAGTATATGGCAAAAAAAAATTTTTTTTAAATTTGATTTTTTTTTCTTTTCTATGTTCTTTTTTTATATTTTTATGGTGTTGCTTGGTCTTTATATGATTTCATTTCTATATATTCAGTAACATTTAAGCGACAACAACATTAATTTTTTAATTTAATTAACATACGAATTAATCATTCATTGTAATTGTATTGGTTGTATTTATCGATATGATGATATAGGTAACATTTTCATCACATGCTTTCCTTCTAAAATAACCTAATTTGTGTAAATTAATACCAGAACATTAGGTAATGTATATATCAATTTTCGTACTGTAGCAGTAGGTAGCTCAAAATTTAGGTAAAATTTATATTCTTTACTTTTCCAATTATCAGACGTGTAAACCTATAATTAAAAAAGAAAAAAAAAAAATAATCTAATTAGATATTTTGGGGAGACTTCCGAATTGGGGCCGCCAGATTTTGAAACGAAACCTTCCGATAATGATACTTTGGAATGTCCTCTTTAACGTGATATATGTCTCTATTGGCGCAAATTCATCTAGAGGACGCAAACTACCCTTACAAATTTTTGGTCCAAAATGGCGGGTTTTACGAAATCCGTTATTTCTCCAGATTAGGATCTTGGATCGGATTAGTTGATATACCATTTGAAAGAGAACTTCTGGCTTTATTTTTCACACTTTATTTCACTTTGATTGGATTAGCGGTTCTTGAGATATAAGGACTTAAATTCAAAATTTCGTGTTTTTTAAAAATCACTTTTTCAACTTCTTTTGATGATGCTATAACTTCAAAACTTGAAAGATGACATATATGTTTTATTATATCATTTGAAAGGTTTTTTGGTCCTCTTTTCAATGATACTACATTTATGTATAGAAACTGCATAGATAAAAAAATAAATGCACAAATAAACAAAAAAAATGAGAAAAAATACAAATCTTCATACAAAATAATTTTTTAGAAAAAAGTTAGTAATAATTTTTCTCTGAACTTTTTATATAAAATTTTGTAAAAGGTAAATGAAATATTTTACTAAGACTTATATAAATTTTGGTAGAAGGGTAAACAAAAGTTGAATTTAACATTAAACTGAATTTTTTGTATATTTTTGTAAAAGGTGAATAAAATTGAATTTTATTAAATTTTTTACGTATGTACATATTTAGTAAAAGGTAAATAATATATTATACTACGAAAAATAGTAAGCTTTTGAAATAATTATACTCAAAAATGTATGAAAATGCATGAAAAATGTGTATTTTTTCGCATTTTTTTGTATATTTGTGCATTTATTTTTTTTATTTATGCAGTTTCTATACATAAATGTGATAGCATTGGAAAGAGGACAAAAAAATCTTTTAAACGATGTTATAAATCATATACATATATCATCTTTCAAGTTTTGAAGTTATACCGTCATCAAAAGAAGTTGGGAAAGTGATTTTTAAAAAACACGAAATTTTGACTTTAAGTTATTGTATCTCGGGAACCGCTAATCCAATCAAAGTGAAATAAAGTGTGAAAAATAAAGCCGGAAGTTCTCTTTCAAATGGTTTATCAATTAATCCGATCCAAGAATTTGATCTGGAGAAATAACGGATTTCGTAAAACACGTCATTTTGGACCAAAATTTTTTAAGGGTAGTTTGCGTCCTTAAGATGAATTTGCGCCAACAGAGACATATACCACGTCAAAGAGGACATTCCAAAGTATCATTTCTCGTTTCAAAAGCTGGCGGCCCCAATTTGGAAGTTTAGCCGATATTTTTACATGTAATTTAAATATTTATAAAAATTTATAACCAAGAATATATATATTGTTATACGTAAGAAAAAAATTGATCCATTTCCTTTGAAATTGGTGTAAGTTCATTTTTGACAAAAAAATTAATACATAATAATTACAAGCGGCGCAAGGCATGGGCGACGTTCGCCACGGCTCGATGCTTCACAACGAAGGGGTCTCACAAATCCTAAGAATTAAAAATAATTATCGCAACATTTACTGTAAATATTTTACTAGGTCAGAACATGGTGATGTTTTATTCAACATTAAATGATTTCTTGTTTTGAAGACAGAAAGTTAATCATACGATAAGATTATTGAAAATTTATTTTTAGAAAACTCTTGAATATCGATTTGACAAGCACGTGAAAAATTATTGAAAATAGGTGTAAACACATCCATTTCAACAATTCAGCGACGTCTTAAAGAATTTTAAATGGAAAAATTGTCGACAATCTAAAAACCTTTATTGACAAGTTCCCATATGAACAAAATGTTACAATTGGCTTGGGGAAATATGAATCGAGATTGGAGTAATGTAGTCTTTACAGATGAAGCTTCTTTTCTTGTTTCCAATGTTTTGAGACGTTCTTGGACGAAAAAAGGTCAACAGTATATAGAGAGCACAATGTGAAACACCCAATAAATGTGCACGTTCAGTTCAGGATGCTTTACGGGGTTACTGGACGAAAAACGAAAGTCAAAGCTACACAAAAAATGGTTTATTACACTACGTAGAAAAGTGATTTGGACGCGGTAATCGAAATTCGATTCTGCAAGAAGACAATGATTCCAAACATCGAAGTTACAATGATTCCAAACATCGAAGTTAACACTATACCAAATGGAAAATCAATAATGGGATTACTTCTGTTGATTTGCCTTCTCAATCTCTAGGTTTTAACTCTATTGAAAATGTAAGGGATTGCATGAAACAGAAATTGCGAAAAATAAAAATAAAAAACAAAGAGCATTTAATCGTGTTCTAAAAAGAATTTGGAAGAATCTTAACGATGAGTACACCAAAAAATTAATGGAAAGTTGTGACGAAAGACATGCCGGCATGTTATTGAAGCAAGTGGATACAGGACGAGCTATTGAATATAATGCGAAACAGAGATTTTATATCTAATTAAAATAAAATACATATATAATTATACAAAAAAATTGTTCGTTTTTAATTTATCGTTGACTTTCTGTATAGTGAAACACACTGTACATCACTTTCAAAGAAAATGGCTAAAGATTTAAGATAAACTCATTTAAAATAATAATAAAATACTATTTTTCTAAAGTAATTTTTATTTATTTATAATTTTTTTTTTTACACTCTATGCACACATATTATACAATTGACAACAAAATATTTATTGGTTGTCTTGTCATTGATTATGAAATCAAAAATTCCACTCAATGTCGTACTACTGGTACTGGTATACATATTGGTATAAAGTAAAAAATATTTTTATACAAATTATGAAAGGCAAATACGTACATTATACATACATATGTACATAACATATCTCTGACTATCAAGTATCACTAAAAAACAAAGCCAATATTTTGATTTCTTGTTTTTAGAGTCACTACTATATTTATACCACCAGCCTATAATATGACCCAGCCGGTTCTAACCATTTTTTGAATTTTAAATAATAGTAGTAGGAATATTTTTTATAGGTGAAGTAAATGAAAAAAAAAAATAAATACTAGGTATTTATGTATTATGCATATTATATGCATACATTTTAGACTTTTAAGTCTTTTATAAAATAGTCTTGTAAACGCTTGAAACTGTATTATAGGTGTACAGTATATATATTTTTTTAGTTTTAAATACAAATAACAGCTACTCTAAAAATAATTAAATAAATAAAAATTCAAAATATCTATATATGTATATATATAAGAAAAATATCTAAAATATGTGTCTTAAAATATAAAAAAATAGACAAAAAAATAATTACAGTAAAACAAGTTGTCTGCCTTGAATAAATTATGTTTCAATTTAATGCTCGCTCGTATATAATGTACATTATGTATATGTATAATAAAAATAATGATATATGCATGAGAAAAACAATTGATAATGTAAATTAAATATTTATACTTGCAGCTATAATGTATGTATGTACATATCTAGTTATAGTTTATATTTATTCTGTCAATTTATTAATAATTACTTATTTCATTACTTCACTCATGCAAAAAGGATTGACTGTTATAACATTACACATATACCTAGCTCTTTAGACATGTTAAATAATGTGCAGTTTAAATTTATTCAAAACTATCAAAATAAAGTTTTCTTCTAAAAAAAAAAAAAACCAACGTTTATCAGTTACATTTTATTTTCGATAAATTGGGTTCAGATATTTAAATTTTTCTTAAATTTATCCATAGTTTTACCTACACTCTTGAAAATTATTGAGCTAATTATTAGCGTGATTGGTTGTATTTTTACGAGACTTCGTAACTTTTTCCTTTGTAATGAGAATTACGAACTAGCTCTGCGTAAATGGACAAGACTTTTCGGTCGCGTAGACAGATCAATCTCGTAAACATAAATAAATTTTGTGTAAACCAAGGTGTGACAGCTGCTTGCCATTTTCACCAGTTATAATTTGAAAATTGAGTTTGTAGTTATATTTTGAGAAGATTGTTGAATTTGTGTGACAAAATAAAGAATTTATGAAGAATCAAGTTACAATTACGATTAGTGTTTTACGAGGTGCTTTTACTTTCACGTTACGTAAGTTTACGATTTGAAATGAATATGAATACTCTCATTATATTATTGTTCTATACTGAATTGTTCATCTGAGCTGAGCCCACAAAATTTCAAAAGAATCTAGTTACATTGCAGACATTTTTTAATATTCTATTTTTCTTACAGAATATGATTGAATTTATCATCATGTTATGTTGTCTCTACAAACCTTTGAGCATCCTTTAATATGTTAAGTTATGCTGAGTTCATTGTACAAAATTGCATAATCTCGTCATTTCACCTAATTCTACAAACGGCCAAATATTTTACGAAGAATTTTTCTTTCAATGATTGAATTTATATATAAATATTAAATGATGATTATACATGATTACAATCATATGATCATATTTTGATTACATACATTTGATCATAATTTGATCATTGAATCACGAAGGAAAATTTCAATTGAAAGCCAAACATATCTATCGTCTATATAGACGATAGGAAATTAGGAATTGATAGGATATTGATCAAAATTTTACTCATTGCAATAAATTTCATATATATATATATATATATATATCTATATATTGTCTTTTAATTATGTATGCACAGTAGTATAGGATACACACATTTGTTTTGTTCACTTCAATAGTACTAATTCGAACGAGAGTATTTGCATTGCTAAGGGTTTTCTTTTATAATACATATAGATTTCGCATTTTATTACTTACGGTATTGCTCGATTTTTTTTCATAATTTTGTATTAACCTACAATCAGGTTATTGGCACAGTTCTTTTTCTTTTATTTATTTATTTTTTTGTTTGTTTTAGTAGTTTTATTTTTTTTTTGTGCTTTTTTTTATATTTCCAATTCCAATATTTATAGTGTACTTGTTTTAAAAGTCCATACACGTTATGTCTTATGTGGATTTAACGATGTACTCAAATACAATATGTAGTTAGCTAAGTATATTTGTGTAGGCATTTTCATTAGATATATTATGTAAATATGTTAAATAATTGAAAATCCAATTTAAATGTTTTACATTTTTTATTTTCTATTTTGTTCAAATCATCGGATTTTCGTATCAAATTTTTTCGTTTTGTTTTTTTCCAGAAAATGTGTCGATGCATGTAAACATTTTAGGTTCTCAGACTATATGTCTACTGTCACATAAGACTGATTCTGAATCTGAAACGTAAAATTTCAGATTCAGAATTCACTTTTTGTTCATTCTGATTCTGAATCTGAAAACTCCTTTTCAATATTTTTCTTTAAATTTGTTATTGTTATAAAACACTTTACTTATCGAGTGAACATTAGACCATCGAACGATAACTACTATGAGTGGCGAGTACGTTGGTAAGACGCACTTTTCAATGGAGGGTGAAATAAAGTTAATCTTCTGTCTTCTGTCTTCTATCTTACGATCTTCAAGTTGTATATAAACAAGTATGTCAATTTATTGAGTGGTTTAGCTATGAATTCAGATTCAGATTTCAGGTACATGTGACATGCTACATTTATTGTCAGCATGTTTCATTTTCTATTCTGAAAATAATCAGATTACAAAACGGAAACACAAACCGGAATTTATTCAGCAGATGAATTTTTCAGAGCCATGTAACAGGTCACATATACTACAATGTATTTGATTGTGATTCTGAAATTTTCGGAATTTTTCAGATTCAGAATCAGTCTCATGTGACAGTACACTATGACTGCACATATAATAAATACTTTTAATATTGTTTTACTTTACTATTCTGTATAGATAGGTAATTAGAATGTTATGTCTAAAGAGATTTGAAACAGGAATTACTTTTTATTTGGTGGATGACCCTAATTCAAAAAAAAGATTGCGATTGTATTTGTGTTTTTGTTTGATTAAATTTTTTTTTATAAAATTGATTTAATTGATACATAGGTAAATTATTATTTTTTTATTTAATTTTAACTTAGTCTTAGTTTTGTGCTTGTTAATATCAATCAATGGACAGTAAATCGAATAGTGAAAAAAGTATTTGACATAATGTAGATAAATATTATAGGTACAAGAAAAAAAGCAGACATATGCGCAGATGGTTGGACAACGTCACAGAAGATTTAAAGTCATAAAAGTCAGCGACTACGAAAAAAAAATTAGAGATCGAAATGAAAATAAGGAAGCCATGGTTCATAAACGACTACACGACTATAAGGTTATGAAAGGAGAAGAATATCAGATATCAGTCAATGACTAAAAACATAAAATTTATTCAGTAAAGTTGTTTATATCACGTGCGTTTGCGTTTTTTCTTATCAGCATCACAATTTTGATTATAACGATAATGATGATGATGTTAAATTTTAACTAAAAAGATTGTAGTTAACTAAATATACTCTTAAAAATAATGATAATAATAATAATAATAATAATGATAATGAAGGTGACAGCAAATATTTACAATGATGAAATATGATGACATTAGCAGTTAAATATGGTACCCAGACCCATCGTCGTGTCGTACTCGTACAGCATACTGATGTTTATATAATAACGATATGGTGTAAGGTGTAATTGTTAGATGTTGATTCTTGTTGGGGTTGGTTGATGCACTCAAGTATGGAATAAAAGCACTTGTTTGGATGCAGCACCTCATTTTATCTTATGATGATGATTTTCATATCATCACCTACAACTACAATACTGTATGCATGGTTCAACTTCAACAACAAATTCATAAATAATGAATGAATATTCAAAACGTAAAAAAAAAATAAAACAAAGTCGAGATGACGAGGACGATAGCGATGATGACGATAATGATAATATGAAGACAAAAAAAATAATAATAATGACACAAGATGTAAAAAAAAAAAATAATAGTCAAAGAGGGTGTTGTGTAGAGTGTAGACCAAGAACTGAATGATATAAAAAATATGATTTTTGTTTCATAATTTTTGTATACCTATTTTTACTTTTTGTTATTTTGTTTTATATATCGTTCTGGTTAAATTCTAGTGATTGAGATGAAAAAAACGGAAGAACATTGTCTATAGAAAATACACGTTTTTTTTTTTTTTGTAATTAAATCGAATATTCAACTTGAATTCAAATGTATTTATAATTTGGTTTTAAACCGTCTTTAAACTTACATATACCTATATGTATGATGCTACTGTGAAAATAATTAAATAAAAGTGATTCAAATTAGACTTTTGTAAACGTAATATGTAATCTCAAGTATACCTACATATTTTACACATTATGAACGTACATACATATTCCCATTTCCCAGACACAAATATACAAAAATTGCATTTTGTAAAGACATTTTTTGAAATTTTTATAGTAGTTATCTCAATAATACAATTGAACATTTTGTAGTTAAGCGGAATAAAAAATATAAAATAAAAATATTAATTAAATTTCCTTTATATTCATACAAATTTACATTTTGTTTCTTTTGTTGATTCAAAATTAAAAATTTCAATGTTAGACTTTTAAATTTATTTTAATTTTTTTACCAAAATAAAATAATAAATGATTACAGTTATTTGAACAGTATAATTATTTAATCTAATCACCACACATGATTATTATCACTGTTGATTAGAAAAATTTTGTATATTACATACAAAGTTGATTAAAAATGTGTCATTATACGAAAACTAAATAATATCCAAACAAAGAGAATAAGATAAAAATTGAGCCGTTTTCTTTGAAAATGTTGTAAGACCATATTTTACATTATGGTGTAATACGTAATACAAATGCAACACAGTGTAACCTGGCTAAGTGGTCCCTGAATATGTGAGAAACCTCAAAGTACTACAACTGCTGATAATAATTTATTCAACACTTTTGTATTGAAATACATCTGTAACTTGAAATTTTTAAACCTTTATAGGTACCTAATTGAAATTTGATTTTGTAATTTATTTTTTTGATTTTTAATTCTATAACTGGAACTGGGTAGCTCATTAGCCTGTACAAGTTAGATAATTTATCAGGTTTTGACAGATACAGATTGCGACACGTGTGTTTACAAACATTCGAACTCCTTCCGCGCGTGCTTTGTTTTTCAATATATCTAAGGTTTTGTATAATAAATAAATGAATGAAAGTACACAGCGTGTCGATCCTCTATAATTAATACAACTATCTTTTTAAACCAAAACTGGGAAAATGAAAAGTCCCTTTAAGTGGATTAAAAATTTTGGGTTCCTTGAGATCCCAGTTATACATAATGTTAGATACACTGTATATTTTATTTATTTGAAACTGTTTAATGATAAATTAATTGGTTGTTAATCATTAACTGATTTTTAGTCAAAAATGGATATACCTACATTTATTGCTCACAACAAATATGTGGTTATTATCATTAACTGACTTTTAGTCAAAATGGACATACACCATTTTCCAAGAAAACAACGCAATTTATTATAATATATATTACTATGTGCATAATGTAATATATGGTGTATAGTTTACTCGATTTGACGGCTCTCATCGATCGAAACATTTGTACATATATAATATAATATACATATTATATGTACCTATGATACATACATATGTATACATCATTTTATTATACACGTTTTATAATTAAAATTTAAAATTAATATTTTTTATCTCTTTTTATTTTCAATTAAATACATTTTGTATATATGTATATATATATCATAATATGTAAATGTATGTATAGTACACAGGTATAATATTTAAACGGCATCATCACCTTAATTATTGATCTTCATTTATCTTGTTTTAACACAGAATACAAGACTATACCTACATAACTATGTAATTTGTACTTTTCCATACTGACTGTTGTAAAATCTACAATTAGGTATATATTAATATAAAAATATTGAAATTACAATGAAACAAATATGAAAAAATAGCCATTCAATATTTTTGATATTAGCACCTGAATATTATGTTGTTCTTACCAGTTTGTACGTATGTATGTTTGTATATGTTTTTTGTACATTTGTATGGATTGTTTGAACAAGTAAGTACATTACATGCATGTATTTTCTTTATTTTATTATGAATGGTTGTGTATAGTTGAACTCAAATCGAATTTATGAATGACTTTAAAGCCATGATTTTAAATTGTGATTAACATATTAACAAAAACATTATGTTAGACTTAGAGGTAGGTAGGGTACTAAACATAAAATTAGGTACAACAATCAATCAAATCGATTTATTAAATTGAAAATTTGTTTAAATTTTAAATGAATCATCAAAAATTTGAATTTTGTTTACTTTGTTTTGTTTTATTTGTTGTTATTGTTTATAAGAATAATTATTAGTGAGAATAATTTAAGAATCATTTTATATTTTAGATAGTTTTTCAATATAAAATTAGTAAACAAAAACTTTAATTTTGAATACTTTTAATTTTGAACGAAATCCGTTCATAAAGTTAAAAATTAAAATTTTTTTAGGAAATGAGAATGTTTCTAAAAGTTTATAAAAGGTATTCAAATTCAAATTAGATTTTGATTCTGAATTAAAATTTACATACACAGGTAAAAAATATAAAACGAGTATTAACGTGAATCCTTGACGGGACCCGAAAAAGAGGAAGACCAAAGTTGCGCTGGATGGATGATGTAGAGAATGACCTAAAAAAGATCGAAGTGATGAACTGAAGGAGTAGTGCGAAATGTAGAGAGGAATAGAAGCGAATCTTACAACAAGCCTTGGCCCACCACGGGCTGTTGATCTAATGAAAAAGAAGAAGTGGAAAATATAGCAAGTAGCAACTAAATACATTGTAGGTATAGCAGATGCAGGCAGGTGAAACTTTAAATATGATATTGTTATAAATATAATTCTTTGGTCAAAAAAATGAAATTAGCTTACAGTTAAAAGTACATAGAGGAGCACTATTATATATTATATATTATGCAAGATTTCAATTCTCTCTGTTCTGTCAAACAAAACGCGAAAATATATATTTTTTAAAAATCATATCACATACCGCACTATACACATATGTATATAAAAATCTGCGGTCTTGCATTTGCATAGGAGCAAGCATGCATGTATATCATAATCATACATATAATAATTATAATACAAATGGAAATGATGTGTTTTATTTTGTTTTCATTTCATATTTATATGTGTATGTAATATAAATACATATGTACTTACATATTACCAAAGAAAATTTATACAAGATATATGAATGTAATTTTTCTTTGCTTTGATACATATACTACACATATAATGTACATTAACATCGTACATACAAATACTCAATACTCATATACCATGCTATAGGGTGTTTTCAATGATTCAAGTTTGTCGCAAACTTGAGTTCGCCCAGTGTTCAAAGAAGCAAGCTGGCGTATGCCTTGTGTTCATTTAATCAAGTTTGACATCAACTGGCGGCAAGTTGAACAAGGTGAAAAAGTACTTTGTTCTTCAGATTTTCAAGACGAAAGAAATACGTGTTACCATTTGTATTTTTTTTTTTTTAATATTTTTGTTATCTGTCAATTACAAAAGTGAAGTTGTTGAGTTGATGTAATTTATTAATTTTTTTTTTTTAATTATTTAAAATGGATACAGAATTTGTGTAAGTATTAATAAAATAAAAATTAATTAAATTTTCAACGCGTGAAAATTAAATACCTAATTTTAATACATTTCTTTTAGGTGTAATGAAAATGGTTCATCTCAATGGACCGCGGCCCAGATAAAATTATTAATTGAAAAACGTATTTCAATGGAAAATCATTTCACAGAAGGAAAACGTAAAAAAAATGTACAATAAAACAAATTCTGTTCATTCTAAAATGCGAATAGAATGTTTCGTCTGAAAATCTTTTTATTGTTTCTGTATAATTTTTAACCTTAACAATTCTTTTTTTTTGGTTTTTTTAAATAATTATATTGATTAGTGCTTGCTCTTTCTAGCTCTCATTCTTCTAATTTTATTAATTGCACTGTCAGAAGTTTCCACACATTGTTTAAAAATAGTATTAGAAATTAAATTTCCTAATATCTTTTTGTCATTACTTCTATGATCTTCCATATTACTTTAACTAAACAATGTTTCTTTATTTTATTTTCACAAATCAATGTTTCTTTATTTTATTTTCACTAAACAATACAATTTCTTTATTTTACTTTCATTAAATATTTTACCTTTATTTTATATTTTATACAAACACTTTTTAATTTAATTGAAGTTTAATAACATCTGTTATTTGTTAGAAAACTAATATATGGTAACACGAAAAATCTAACAAATGGTGGATTATGTTCAAAGATTCAAAAAATCTTGACTATGCAAGATAATCAAGTTGGCGGCAAGCTTGTACATTTGATCTCAAGTTGGCGAAGTCAAGCTTGAATCATTGAAAACACCCATACATACCTATATATAATTAAATTATTATATGATATATGGTAAGAATTTGTATAAAATGGCGGTTGAAGAAAAAAAAAATTAGAAAAAGCAAAATAAATTTGAAGTAAAAAGTGTAAAAAAGAAATTCAATTCAATTTTTTTTTAAAGTGAAGGAAGGAAGAGGAATAGGAATTTTTCTTAATAACAAACATTTATGATGATGTATGCAAATGGATTTTCATTATTTTTAAATACTTTATTTATATTTATTTTATGAGTTACAATAAATTTTTGATTAGGTTATAATTAAATAAATTTGTTCAAATTCAAAGCAGGTATATAGTAATTAAAAATATAAGAAAAAAATAGGTAGGTATATAATTTTTCATCTCAATACAAAAACCTCAATATTTTAGAAATGAAACAATAGCAATATGCACTAGAAGAGAAAATATGAAAAAATAGGAAACTTAGATTTTATAAAATCAATGAAAAATGAAAAACTTACCTTTTTTTATGGTTAGTTAATTTAATACTTGTTTGATCAAAATTGGACGTATTTTTTATTTATTTTTAATAAGAAAAAGTAGCTAATTTGAAAGCACATTTTATATTCCTCAAAAGTAAAAAAAAAAAACAGACATTGTATGTACTTTACATTATATTATTATATTACATATTTTATGATGTGTACATTAAATCAAACTTAAAAAAAAAAAATTGTTTTTTGTCAAAAAAATTGCATTACATATTACATATATATTTTGAGGAAAATACACTTTCTTTTAAAAAAAAATTTAATCAATTATTGACACACATCTTCACATTATCTAATTTTATAATTCACAAATTTATTTTCTTAATTACACTATCATAAGAATGTGCAAAATGAATATTCTCACACACACAAAAAACAGTTTTCTTTTTCGCATAACTTACTAAATAAAAATAAAAATTTCTACAAAATTTAAAAATATAAAATTTTTATTAAAATATATTTTTTTCACATTATATTTTTTTATATGGTACATTTGTTATACACAAAGTCACAGAGTGCAAAAAGACCAAAATACTTTCTTAATTTCTAACGAAGAAACGAAAAAAACACCATTGATCATACAGCTAACAGCATACACGAACACGACATGACGTGACGACACACGAAATAACATACGCGATATACGCGACTCGTTTACACTACACTATTCTACGTTTATCGTTTACCTCTACCTACAGGTACAGTCTACAATTCTACATCTACGCCAAACATTGGCATTGCCATTCACTTGCTAACTAGTAGGAGTAGCCACTAGCCAGCCAGCAGCCACCCACTTTCTAGTTTAATCATATATAGGTTTAAGAAGGTAGGTATAGGTGGTAACTGGTAAATAGAAGAACTACACCACTACCACTATAGGTACGATTGATGACAAACCATAATATGACAAACAAACTATGTAGATAAAAGATGAAAAATATATCGAGTACATGGAAAAGTGAAAAGAAAGCATAGCATATACGAATATGCGAATACGATGAAAGCAAGCAAAAACAAATTAAAAAACAAAAACGAAAACGAAAAATAAAATTTTAGCTCGTCACAATTTGAAGGCATACACCAAGCATACACCCATCGCACAATTCCGGCGACAACTACAGCGTGCGTATACAGTAATTAAGTGGGATTTTTATAGCATAAATACAATTCAACTACAAAAATTAAAAAAATATAAAAAAACACATGTACATAGCTGTATGTAATTGAATCATATTGAATATAATAAAACGACAACGACAAACGAAATTATCGCTCAACGACAAAATTAAAACCTATTTCTAATTTTGTCGTTTGTGTCGTGGAAGAAGAAGACAAAATTTATTATTTATTTATTTATTTATTTTGCCAAGTCATTTTTGACTCAAGTCAGCTTCATTGAATTTAACGCAACACTTTGAATTATGTACATATGCACTTGTATTATTTAAACATAACCAATTTCATATGAAGTTTATATGAAATATCGCATTTTGTAGTTAATGTAAAATATTTGTAAAAATTTCCTTTATGTGTCTCCTTTTTGTAACTCTCTAAATTGTATGTTTTGTATGTGTAACTCTATCTAGTAACAAATACCATGTTCATATAACTATTAACTAACCTTCACACAAGCCAATATAGTTACAACTTCAAGCCCAAAATACATTCGATGCGGTCGTGAGTTGTAAGAATCTTATAAAATCACAACTAATAGAAAATATACAGAATTCTTACAACTTGAAATACATTCGCTGCGGTCATAAGAATTCAACGCAAAGATTGTTTCGATTTGAAAGTCATGAGTTTGCGTTCGAATAAAATGATGAGAGAAAGCTTTTTCAGTCTTTAAAATTATTTCGAAGTGAAAGGTTATATTTTTTCGTGCGCATTTTGATTTTCACGCTTTGCCTTTAAAAATGTTTTTATATGAAATGCATGTTTATTTTTTTCACTTTCAGTGTTTAACGGTTTTGTCCAAACTCTTTTCTTTTGTCTTTTTTTTAGCAGAGCTATTCCTAATGCTAATCCCAATACCAATTCTATATTTTCACCCATGATTAAAAATTTCTTTAATTAATTAAAATTTTAAAAATTTCTACAATTAATTAATTGGTGTATTTATTAAAGATTTTCTTTATTGTATTTTTATAAACCAATTAATCTAATATTCATAAACTAAACAAATCACATCTTATTACAATTTTCAATGATAAGTTTAAGTTGTCTTACAAGTTACAACTCACGACCGCAGTGAATATAATTTCAACTCTCTTGTGGTAGTTTAGAGCTTTTGCTTACGACGCACGACCGCATCGAATGTATTTCGGGCTGCAGACTTGAGTGAATTTCGCTAGCTTTGACTTGAGTTAGCTGAAGTCATTTTAGTTACGGCTTTAGCCAGTTAGCTTTGTAGCTAGTTAGCAAGATTGTATGAAGAAAACCAAAATCGTTGCTAGCTGCCAGCTATGGAGTATGAAGAAATCGGCCATAAGAATTAATTTTTTTTCAATCCGAATTCAAAATCTAAATTTAGGGTATTCGTGGAAACTTCTGAATTGGTGTCGCGCGATTTTGAAACGAGACCTTCCGATAATGATACTTTGGAGTGTCCTCTTTAACGTGGTATATATCTATTTTGGCGCAAATTCATCTTAAGGACGCAAACTACCCTTACAAATTTTTGGTCCAAAATGGCGGGTTTTACGAAATCCGTTATTTCTCCAGATTAGGATCTTGGATCGGATTAGTTGATATACCATTTGAAAGAGAACTTCCTGCTCTATTTGTCACAGTTTATTTCATTTTGATTGGATTAGCGGTTCCCGAGATATAAGGACTCCAAATTTCGTGTTTTTTAAAAATCACTTTTCCAACTTCTATTGATGACGGTATAACTTCTAAACTTGAAGGATGACATATATATTTTATTATGTGTTCCTTCAAAAATGCATCGCTGCTTTGGTGATGCTGATGCGTTTCTTGTAGTGATGCGTAATCACTAGCGTGTTACGATGACGATGCGATGCTTTAGGTTTGATGATGCGATGTTTATATGATAGCTGATGCTGATGCAATACTTTTTTGATTAGTCAAGTTTACATGATATCTGATGCTGATGCAATACTTTTTTGATCAGTGAAATTTTGATTGAAATTGTAACAAAATGGAAAACAAAATTTTGTCTAATATAATATTAAATTAGTTTAATTTAATAAAAATTATTAAATAATTTTTATAAATACACATCTTTTATTTCTATTAAATATGTATTAAAAAAAATGTTTTACTAACCTTTCTTCTGACATTATTAAAAATATAAATAATTCAATATTTATTTTTAAAACGCTATTTATTAAAATTCACCTTCCACTAACAGCTGACAGCTAAGAAATGAATACAAACAGAATCAACTTCAAATTCAAACTATCAAAACAAGCATCGTGAAAGTTGATGATGCGATATGATATGTGTGTGACTTTGACGCATCATATGCAACTGAACCATTGAATAATATATATTTCATATAACAAAGAAAGGCAGGCTTGAAGAAAACTGCTGATTTTACTCGTTGACCTCGACTTATTTCTATTGTTTAAATTACAATACATTCAAACTTTTTTCACTAAAAAATAAATTAAAAAAAAAAATAGATAGACATAAGAATAATGAAGGATGGAGAAAGAAAAAAAATGAAATCATTTTTTTAGTTGTCATCGGCCATGTTTACATCCATGTTTATTTTTAATTTTGTTTTTATTGTTTCGATATGCAGTGTTACCAGTGTTGTTTTAAAATTATTAAAGATGACATTGTTTTTGAATTTTCAATAAAAAAGTTGTTTCTTTGTGTTATTAATTCTTATTTATTTATTTATTTAACTATCTGTACATGAATTTTTATTACATTAATTATTTGTACTCCTGCATATACAACAATTGTATTCTTGTGTAAAAACTTAGCTAAAAAGTGTAATGTTCACAAAAATACCATTTGATATCAAGTCCTAAATAAAAAAAAAGTAATTGTATTATACATCTTTGCTATGCACAAATAATTTTTGTAACATTATCAGTATCATAAATTTAAATAACATGTAACATTATCAGTAACGGTAACTGTAAGTACTATATGCTAAATACTACTTATATACATATTTCACTTTTGTTGAAATTGTTTTATAAAAATATATAATTTAAATTTATTTATTTATGTTATTTAAATTTGTAAAGTTTATTTATATAGGTATATAAATTATTCATTTATATATACTTATATTTTTAATATAAGTATTCTAATTATTTTTCATATTACTTACACATACAAATCCTTAGGAAATCTAAAAAACCTTTTCCTACGATCATTATTAACATCTACACTCACTTCAATTTCACAACTTCTTGCACAACACTTCATCTTTAAAAAATTTCAATATTATTAAATATTTCAATTTAAACAAATTTTAAAAATACTTTAATTTTAATAAAAAAATTTTCTATTCAAAAGTTGTATAAAATTTTATACATTAGCGTATAATATAATTTTTTGTGCTACGGTAACACCATACAACAATAAATATCAAACCATTAACATTTTTTTGTACATGTTCGTTTCGCTGGATTTATATTTTTGTACATTTTTGTGAGTGAAATTATTTAATGTTTTTATCATATTTAATTTTTTAATCATACAATTAAATAATAATAATATAATTTTTCAACTTTTTTTATAATTATTTCTTTTTTTTATTGTATTAATTAAAACATTTTAATGATTGAATAGTACAAATAGTGTTGTTATGTTGTTTTAGTATACATTTTTGTGGGTGAAATAATATGATGTTTTTATTATATTTAGTTTTTAAAAAAACATAATTAAATAATAATAGTGTTTTTCAATGTTTTTTTTTTTGCTCATGCATTAATTTTCGAGACATGACAATATTTCTAAATATTTTTTAACAATTTTTAAAAAATATAATTTTCATGCAACCATTACAATACATTCTCATTTCAATGCATTGAAGTAGTGTTAGTGAAAATTAGTAAAATTGAGTAAAAATGCATTGTACAGATAGGTGATACAAATACATATTAAAAAGTTGACTTCAGCCATATAAAATTGGTATTTGTTTTTTTTTTTAAATGATATAGTGCGATACTGCTCTATCATGTTTTAATTTTCTATGAGAAATTCTTTTGCCTGTTTCCTCTTTAAAGAAAAAATTTTTTTTTATTTTATTTGTTTTATTTTTCTATCTGCAGCTCTTTTCTTTTGATCTCCATTGCGAGCTCGGTTACTATGTGTACCATTATACAATGATTTGCCTTCTACCCGTCTACCTTCTACTTCTACAAATGAACATACACACACTATTAGATTTGCCTTTTACAAATGCACATACTCACACATGCACTCGAACACAAAAAACACAAAATACAAAATTTTGCACCATTAAAATCATTTCTCTATAGGATTTTTGCCTTACACATTAGGACCAAAGTAATAAGTGAAAAAAATTGCTCAGGATTTCCTTTTTTATTTGCAAAAAATTTGAACCGAGTATCCCTACTCCTTTCTGTGAAATTGGCAAAAATGTAAAAATAGTCAAAAATCACAAAATGTCCTTTATTACAATTTTTTTTCAGAATATAGAGCTTAAAGAGACGCATCTTTTAGTCAAAGAACCATCTTCTCACAATTTATCGTTACCAGAAAATCGCAAAAGTGATTTTTGCAAAAAACTTCAATTGCTTTAATCGGCCACTAGATGGTGCCATCGTCAAAAAAGAACATCATTTTCGTTATCAGCGTATCGAAACCTACCTTTTTAAAAAAGTCCATTTTGAAAGCTCGACCAAGCGATTCGGAACTTTCCTCGAGTTTTCGTTTGGATAAAAATTCATTGAATATTATCGAATCGAATATAATTTTGTATTTCTTCCGCCAATATTTCATATGACAACTCAATTATCACAATCTTTACTAAACAATAAAAATAAAAATAACATAAAATAACATAACTATGGCTGCAGTACAACATAACTTTGCTTAAACTATACTATACCATGACTATGGTTAAACCGGTTAAAGTAGTGTTCATGAACGCACTCAGTGTGAATATAAAAATACATCGAATTAGCGAAGAAGAAATAAAGAAACGTCAAATTTGCACCTGTAAAAATTTTGTTTTGTCTTGCGTCTTCCGTGACAAGTCAAGTTAAAAGTTGGATTTGCTTTACTAGCATGATTTCGAAATTTCGAAGATGTGTCGAAGATTTTATATAATCATATGATTTTGAAATTTTCAAATTTATTGACAATATAAATTACATTGTCAATAAATTTGAAAATTTCAAAAAAGTAATCCAAATGCAATTATTATACAATAACTGTGTTGTGTGTACATATTTGAAACAACAAAAACAAAAAATTATAATAAGAATACAGCAGTTTTACATCTTCTAGTTTGAATTTTGGTAATTCAAATCTGTCTGTGAAAAAGTACTAAAATACTAATTTCGAAAGTCGAAATCGAGATGTCTCAACCACCTCAGCGACGTCTTATTCGTATAATTATTGAAAACTTTATAAATTCTTTAAAACCTAGGCAATTCAAAGGTAATTTAATGGGTGAAGATTATTTTGGTAACAAATACTACGAAATACCAGCAAATCCGTCAATTGGTAAACGTAAGTCATCTAGATGGTTTGAACCGAAAGATAAAGATGGATTTGATCAAGAAATAACAGCAGAATGGGAAGCATGGTTAAGAGGGAGAAGGTGATTGGTAATTAAAATTAATTAAAATGGCTATGTAATACCTATTTTAATTCTCAATTTTTAGAAATGATCCTCCAACACGTGAAGAATTAATTAGAAATCTACAATTGATTGAATTAAAGAAAAATAATGCTGCAGAACTAGATAAGAAATATAGCTCCAGCCAAAAGAATCAAAATCAAGTTCCAAAAGAAGAAAAAGGTTATGCATCGTTCCCAAAGTATGATGACTATGAAATAGTACCTGGAAAAGATCCAAAAAATCAAAAACAGTGACAAATGTGATTTAAATTATAATTAGGAAGATTTTGATCTAGTTGAATTAGTTGAATTTTATCAATTTTCTTGTGTGCATATAATGTGCTATTAAAAGTTTTCTAAAAAAACATTTTAGAAAATATATTTAGTATTAAAAAATATATAAAAAAATGTATTTTTCTAAAAATTTAAAACACCTAATCTCATCCCATATATTTAATTCCATCTTCTTGTAATTTTAATTTTATTTACACTTAATTGCCTGCATAGCATATGCAATTTTCGTTGTCGGTATCCATTTCCATGTATTATTCCAGAATTCATATGTAAATCCATTAATAAGAACAAGAGAACAATTTACTAAAGAAAAAATATAACGAATATCTAATGATTTTGATTTCATAAAAGTTAAACAGAATATTTCAATTTCAACTTACAACTTTCTAGAATTCTTCGAGTTTCAATTGGACTGATAAATTTATTCCAACTATGCGTTCCTCTTGGTACAATACGTAAAATATATTCTGCAGATAAAATAGTTCCAAATAATGATAAAATACTTTTATTTGGTGTCGTTATAAAAATTGATCCACCGGGCTAAAATTATACAAGCACAAAAATAACAAAAAAAATTTTATATAATTTAAAAATTCTTACTTTTAATGCATATACACATGATGCCAGAAAATTTGCTTTATCATCTATATGTTCTAATACTTCTGATACAATAACACCATCGTATTTTGCTTCGTTGTGTTTTGAATGATCTTCAATTGATTGTAATTTATATTGTACACGATCAATAAGTTCAGGACTTGATGTTTCCAAATGTTCTTTTGCAATTTTTATTAAATCTGAAGCTAAATCAATTCCAATTACATTCGAATGTAATCTGGCTAATTGTTCTGTTAGTATACCGCCACCACAACCAACTTCTAACAGATTTAAACCTTTTAAAATATTATCGGTATGAAGATATTTCGGTTGTGTTTTATGTGTTGCAATTAAACCATCACGAATAAATGGTATTCTAAACAAAATAAGATTTTAAAATAAAACTAGTCGTAAGGATAAATGGAACATACCTAATCATATTCATTGAATGCAAAGGACGAAATGGACCATTTATATTCCACCATTGTGACGCAAATTGATCATGATGTTTAATTTCATCGAAGTTTACAGATTCTTTTCCTCCAACTTGATGAATTCTTACATTTTCATTTATTTCAGTTGCTGTTGAACTATTTCTCCCATCATATCTATTTCCTGAATGAAGTGATCTGTGTGAAATCTGAGCAAAAATCCTAAAATAGAAAGTTAAAAAATAAAACAAATAAATTGGAAAGAAAAATTTGAATTGAAGTTTTTTACCCTCTATGTAGACGTGCCAATTTTATAAATTGTTGAATTTTAAACATAACTTATTAATTATTATATTTATTAAAGAACATTACTTTTTAAGCAGGCAAAATTTATCTATTGCTTATCCAGATCCTTGAGATTTTGTTGTGATTTTGATTTGTGATTGTGAAATTGTGATGTGAACAGTGAACATTTTAATTTACATTACCACTTACCAGTACCATATTACCAAAATACCATTCAATTCATTCGGATTAACAAAACCACAAAACCAATTACAAATTTGCAAATTACCATACAATGATACAATTACAATACAATACACTTGCACGAAATTAAATTTATTCATTCCGATTTCATTTTCATATTCTTCTGCCTTCCAATTTATCAAATTCATTTTCATTCAGCATTCATTATCAGCTGATTAATGTTTATAAATAAAATAGTTTCAAATTTTGTTGAAATGTGTCAACTGTCTAGTCAAGTCAAGATAAAAACTTATTTCATGCTTCTTCCTTGCAACACGTGTTCAAACCTCAAAATAATTGACTTGTATTTTGCATAGTGCAAGTGCAATAGTAATTACAGTAGAAACTATAAACTATAAAGTAAATTTTAACTCTTGGAAATTTAAATACACAAGAGTATTTGTTATTTTATAATTAGGTTTTTTAAATATTTGCTTATTTTCATTCATTTTACATACTACAAAAGTTCAAAATGAAAATTACAAAAGTTCAAAAACCTTTGTTTAAAAAATCATTGAAAGCAACAAATACCAGCATGCAAATTAAAACAAAAAAATCTAAAAAAATGATATCAACAGAAGACGAAATTGTATCCGGTAAAAGTAAAGAAAATATTTTAAAAACAAATAAAAAATCAGAGAAAAAAGAAAAAACATCAAAAGGAACGAAAAAAATTTCCAAAAAAGAAAATTCAACAAATGAATTGTTAAAACATAAAGAAGAATTAGAAAAGCTGAAAGATATTGATCCAGAATTTTATAATTTCTTAAAACAAAATGATAAAAAATTATTAGAGTTCGATTTTGATGATAGCAATGATGATGATTCCGACGTCGGAGAAGACGATGAAGTAGAGACAACAAAAAACAAGAAAGATGAAGATGATGATATGTTTCACAAACCATCACGAGAATTAGAAGTACCTAGTGATGAAAGTGATTTTGAAGAAGAAGATGATGATAATGATGATGGAAAAGAATCAGAAAACGATGATTTTGAAGATAATGATTCCAAAACAATAACTTTAAAATTATTGAAAACATGGCAAATGAAATTACAAGAAAAACATCCACCAATTGATATTATACGTAAAGTTATACAAGCATTTAGTTCAGCACTATGCAGTTTATCTGGTGAAGAACGTAAATTGGCCATATTTAAAGTTGAAGGATCCAGCATATTTAATGGAATCATTCAATTATGTGTTTTACACTTACAACCAGCTATATTAAAGTTTATGGGTATATCACAAAAATCTAAACAGCCATTGCATAAATGTAAAAAATGGAAAAAGATTCAAAGCTCTTTGCGAAATTATTTTGTTGATTTAGTTGATTTACTGGAACATGTTTCAAATGCCAATATCTTAACTGTTCTATTAAAACATTTACATCAAATGGCTGGTATGATTTCATCGTTTTCAACTATAACGAAAACAATTTTGAAACGTCTGATTGTATTGTGGAGTACATCATCCGATGAAACGGTACGAGTTTTATCATTTCTTTGTATATTGAAAATTACACGTACCGAACAAATTAAACTTATGAATCATGTGTTAAAGGCAATGTACTTGTCATATGTACGTAATTCGAAATTTGTTAGTCCAAATACATTGGCGAATATAAATTTCATGCGTAGATCATTAGTTGAAATGTTTGCATTGGATTTAAATATTACATATCAGCATGTATTTTTATACATACGACAATTGGCAATACATTTACGTAATGCGATAATTTTGAAGAAAAAAGATAGTTTTCAAGCAGTTTACAATTGGCAATTCATAAATTCTATTCGTTTGTGGTCAGAATTAATGGGTTCAACGGCTGATAAGCCACAATTACAACCGTTAATCTATCCTTTGATCAGTATTACAATTGGAGTTATAAAACTGATACCAACAGGACAATATTTTCCATTGCGTTTTCATTGTATTCAAGCTCTGATTACATTACAACGTAAAACAAATACATTTATACCGGTCTTACCATTAATATTGGAAGTTTTAAATAGCAACACATTTAATAAGAAGCACACAATCGTCTCAATGAAACCAATGCAATTCACTTGCATACTTCGTTTAAATAAAGCCCAAATGGCTGAAAATGGTTTTCGTGATGAAGTTGTTGAACACGTTTATGGACAAACATTGGAATATTTAGAGAATGTATCAGCATCTTTAGCATACCCAGATTTAATAGTTCCAGTAGTTAATTTCTTAAAGAAATATTTGAAAGAATGTAAAAATTCAAATTATATACGAAAACTAAAGCAGTTACTCGATAAAATCATTGAAAATTCGAAATTTATTGAGGAGGAACGAACAAAAATTACATTTAGTTTTAGAGATTCCAAAGCAATCAAAGCATGGGAAACAAAATTGATAAGTAAAGGTACGCCGTTAAGTGCATATTACGCAAATTGGATAAAAACTTTGGAAACAAAAAGAAAACGACAGGCAGCTAATACTGATGAAATAAACGATGATTATGATATACCGTTTGTGAAAAGGAAGAAAAATGATTCGATTAGCAAGGAAAAAAATGACGATGATGAATTAGAACTATTTCCATCTGATGACGAAGAAGAAAACGAAAATGGACAACAGTTAATTAAAGAAAATAATAATAATAAGGGTCCAGCCAAAAAACGTGAGAATAAGAAAAAGATGAAGCAGAAAAAGCAGTCTCAAAAATCAATAGAATACAACGTAACTCAAGAGAATGAAGAAGAAAGTGATGATGTTGATGTTGATATTGTAAAAGATTTAGATATTGATGATTGGTAGTCATTTTCTCATATTTTATTGTAACACTTCTGTAAAATAAAACAAAAACTTTTAATTAATTAAAAACCTGGTGTATTTATTTATTTTATTAAATTAAAACAAATATGTACATATTTCTAAATATTTTCGTTAAGTTATAACTGAATGCAGCATTATTTGTGTTGGTCTTAACAAGACAACCCAAAATTGCTTCGTTTTTTAAAATTAAAATAAATGTACATTGCATATATTATCATAGCTAACTAAGTTAAAGGTGAAATAGATACAATTATCATTTTACATTTATTCTATTACCTATTTTGGTTTTATATATTTCATATTTTTATTTGCTAACGGTTGCATTGATACTGGTATTTTACGTTTTCTGTTCATTTTATCGAATTTATTTCTCATTGTTTTTACAATATTTCCATAGTACTCAGCCATATCATTATCATTTACATCTGCTTCCATTTGTTCTTGTTTTATTTGTTTTTGATTTTTGGCAGCCTCCTCCTGTTCCATTATTTTTTCAATTTCTGGATTCATACCACGAAAACTTAATCTGCCGTTAATTAAATTTTCACAATACACATAACTTGGTTCAATTACAAAATTTGATCCATGTATCATGCGTTCGGTTATTTCGTTTGCATACATTGCTCTACCTTCAGCATCTGCATCCTCTTTTTCGACTTTTTCCTTCGTCTTTTTCATGAATTTCATATCTAAGATTGTTTTTGATAGTCGTGTTTTATTAGCCATTTTTGTTTTACTATTCTCTTTGTTAGTTTTTAAAATATATTAATTAATTAAATTTAAAATAATTTAGAATTGTTTTATTGTACAATGTACATGTACAATATATAAACGAAACACTTTGCTTCGACTTCGATTGTCATTGTCACTGCACTTGGCAGTTGGCACATCGCATCGCAGAAAACACAAACACATGCATCACATGTTCCACAACACCATACGACATACGACCATACTCATACAACACTGCAAACTGCAACACGATTGTTTACATTTTTCATTTTTATCATTTACAAAAATAAAATAATTAGTGTTATCGTTTTAGTTAACAGCTAATTATAGCAATTGATTGATGTTATAGCAGGTTGTAGCTTGTAGGAGCATAGTTTGTATGGTTATATTTTTCTATTTCAATTCTTAATATGAAGCCGATTACAGAAATTAGAGAATAATGATTAATGACCAAGTTACAATGTACCTTACGCTTGCTCTGCTTGTTTTAATTGCTTTTAATAGCTTGTTTTGTTTGCTTTATTTGCTATGCGCATTGTGAGTGAGTAATCCCGTTTAAAAGTATTTTCAAAGTGAATAAAATATATGTAATAAAACTTTGAAATTTTTGCTAACAAATTTACTGACATTTTGCGAAAAATAGAATAGCCAGAAAATCAAATATAAACTAAAAAAGTAGTTGAAGCAAGAAAGAAAAATGGAAAATTCCATCCTTTTTTTACATAATTGAGAGAATAGAGAATAAAAAACGATTATTCTTTACTTTATTCACTTATTTCACTCTACAAAACAAGTTTTAAAATATACAAATGTTTATTTTTTTTACTGGAAAACGGTCACTGGTCAGTGATTGAGTGAGGATATCCTACACATGCATTAAAATAACAAAGAATATACGAGTTAAAAGGTTAAAACGAAATAGATCTCGTACGTGAATTTAAAAAAATGATTCTCTTAACAAATAAATTCGGTTAAGTGAGCCAGTTCGGTACACACTTATGCAGGGCTCATCGAATGGAACAAAAAATCGTATTGGAGGGGGGAGGGAAATCTCAAATGTTTAGCCGCTAGAGGGCGACATAGTTTTTCTTCTCTTTTTTCACTAAACACCATGTATTTTCATTATTTTACATCCCAGCTCAAAAATTATACAACCATGCGATAAGAGACTCCTTGCCGTTTCATTTGACATATAAATCATCCCTGTTGCCCACCCCATGGACAGTCAAATTCAAAAATATACACTGTATTACTTGGTTTTTTTGTAAAAATAATAATAATAATGTGTGAGATGTGAGATGAAGATAATAATAATAATAATAATAATAATAATAGTAATAATAATAAAAATAACAGTTTTTATATTTTTTCAGTTCACTTTTTTTCCCATATTTATATATACACATATTTATATACATATATCTACACATTTATTCACTGTGAAAATTAAATGTATAATTATTCAATTATTAATTTTGTGTAGTAATTAATTTTTAATTAATCTGATTTATTTGCTATTCACTTCTATTATTTTAATACATATTTATTTTTACATTTCTATATATAACATTCTAAAAATTAGCTATCACTTATCTTCTTCTTGATTAAGTGAAGCTTAAGCCTAAGATGTTCATCACTTAAGTTAAACCACACCTTAAACTCTACTTTTGACTTAAGTTGTCACTGTGAAACTGAAATATTCGCTTCGTTTCTGTATCACTTCTCGATTGGTTTTCTCGACTGGTAAACTCGATTTGACGTCATTATGACGTCATTCTCGATCGGCCTGTTTCTGTATCTGTGGTGAATCGAGAATCGAGAATGTATCGATCGAGAAACTTCTCACCGATAATTTAGGTAGTGAGAACTGAAAAAGCCGTTGAATTTAAAATATTTTTGAATTTTAAAATTGTAATACGGTAATAATAATTACAATTTTATTTATTAATAATTATTAATAGTGATAATAACAATGTATATTTGTTATTATAATTATAAATTTAAGAAAAAATAGTTTTTATATATAATATTATATCTATCCTTATCTATAAAAGAAAAAAAAATAAAAGCGGTGTAAAAAAAATTAAGAATAATAAATTAACATACATATAAGTATATATATAATATATTTTTTATTTTTATTGTAGAGGAAGGTCAGGTAAAACTAATAATATATTATAATTAAATAATATAATATATTGCACCTAAAATTTATAAACTTTTTCAAAATTTTCAAGATTTTGTTTTTTTATGCTTCTAAATAAAAACAAAAGAATTATATTTAAAGACGCAAATGGTATTTATAGTTTATAAACAAGAAGGGAAATTCGAATTCTTGTTTATTATAATTAAAACCAATCATACAGGTTTGTAATACTATATCTATGTACATGCAAATAAAAAAATTACAAGATAGATAGATATTTTATACTACCTCTCTTTATTTACTTATTTAATTTTTTCATATGTAATAACACATGTTTATTAATATAAAAAAGCAAAATGTTTACAAAAATTTCTAAAATTTACCTGCAACAAATTACCCTTTTTTATTATCCCATATTTATCTTTTTGTTTTTTTTTATGAAATTATCTTAAATTTAAAATTGTACTAATTATTTTTGTATTTAAATATGTACACATATGTATAACCGTATAACATAAGTTCATAAAATGAAAAATATTCATTAAATCGAACTGCTATATTCATACATATAAACTTTTGTATGATAGAAATTTCAAATATTTGAAATAAACGTTCAACTATGTAATTAATATTAGGTCTGTTTCAATTGCTACAGAATTTTACAGAACTTTAAGAATTTTACAGAATGTTAAGAAAATTACAGCTGTGGCGTTCCAATACAATTTATTCTGTAAAATTCTTACATTTCCCCTCTTTAAGAAAATTACAGAATTTTACAGCCAGATTTATCTTACTTATTATGTCTTCTTCTTTCTTTTTTATTTAAATTTTTGAATTGACATTTTTCTTTCTTTTTTATTTGAGTTTTTGAATTTAAATTGTAGAGAAAGTTTATTTTAATTTTTTTTTAATATCTAATAACTACAAAAATGGCTACAAAAAGTAAGATTTATTAATGTTAAATAACATATTTATTTATTTTATTTATTTATTTATTTTATTTATTTATTTATAATTTAATTATTTACAAAATTTTATCTACATATTATAATTATCAAAATACAAAATATTCAAAAGATAATAATATAATAATATAAATAATTTATTTATTCATATATTATACATATCCATTTATTTGATATTATTTACAGATTCATATTTAATTCAAACAATACATGATGTCGAAGAAGATGAATTATTTTCTACTTACATTGAAGAGGTTGATGCAATTGAAGAAATAAATATAGAGGAGCAAAATGTTATTGAAGAACAAAGTGAAGTTGAAGGTAATACTAGTACCACAAAATTTATTTAATTTTTTTATAATAAGTGTATATTTATTTGGTTACTCAAATCTAAATAGAGTTATCTGGAGAAGCAGCATCGTTATGGTTAGACAAACCAACCAGATTACTCATTTCTTTGGTTGGAGGACTGATGCCGAAAATTGGAAAAAGCCAGAGCCTCAGTAATAAAGGAAAAATGTGGAGAATTATACAAAACAAAATGAACGAAGAAAATTATAAGTTTAGTATAAAGCAAATTCAAAATAAGTATTTTGCACTCGAAAGAGGCTACAAAAAAGCGGTCGCCCATAATAATAAAACAGGTCGAAACCGGATTATAAGCCCTTATGAAAAGTAAATTAAATATAATATATTTTATCATTTCTCCTGTATTATATAATAAAATTTATTTTTGTTTAGAGAACTAGGTGAATTATTTAATATCCGACCAGCCGTGTTTCCACCTTATTTGTTGGGTGTTCGAGATTCATCACAGCCGTCCACTAGCAGTAATTTAAGTAGTGACGTACCGTCCACCAGCAGGACTACAACTATTACCGAACCGTCCACCAGTAGAAATTTAATTGCCGCCAATTTGGAAATTATATCCTACTTCTACATCTCGTACAAGTACATTATATATATTTACTTTATTATATTATGTGCATTTTATCTAATTATTCAATTATAGGAAACGCATCTTTCTCCAACGATGATAGTGAACAAGAAATGTTAAGTCCAAATCCAAGTGCTTCTAAAACAAAAATTACAACAAATAAACAAATTTTGGAAGAGTTAAAAAGCATAAGAGAGGAGAATAGAGAATTCAATAAAAACATTTTAAAATTGTTGGAGGAAAAAAACAAAAAAAAAGAAGAATTAGTAAAAGAAAAGAACGAAATTTTAAAAAAAATGTTAGAAAAACTTTAAAGATTTATAATAAAGTAAAATAAATAAAATAATATAATAAACGAAAATAAGCGTTTTTGTATTTTACTTAATTTAACAAAAGGAAAACAGGTAAAATAAGTAACAAAACAAATTTTTAAGTACATATTCCAAATACATCCTTATCTGTGTTGTTCCCATAATCTATTGCAGATTAAATCCCTCATAGCTTTTGTTGCTGCACTGTTGGCTTGGCAGTCTTCTCTGTCTATGATTTCCTCTTCATCATCATTCTCGTCTTCAAAATCAAAATCATCTTCACTCGCAATATTATGTAGAACGCAGCATGCTCGTATGAAGTGGCAAAGTTTTTTTGACCCTTTCAATTTACAATAATATAATTGACGGAATCTTTGCTTCAAGACTCCGAAAGCGTGTTCAATTACAACTCTACCTGAACTTAATTTCTTATTGTAATTCTTCTGCGCTAATGTTAAATGTCCATTGTCTCTGTACGGAGTAAGTACATTTTTCATCAACGGGTATGCCGAATCGGCGAGAATGTAATAATCTGTGAACGAACCAAACAAATTTATTGAACAATTCATTAAGTAAATTATATAATTTATTAAAACTGTATATTATCTTACCTTTACACAAGTTTTCCAACTGAGGATATATAAAAGAATTTCGAAATACTCTGCTATCATGCACAGAACCGGGGTACCCCACGAAGATATCAATGAATTTTCTATTTTGATTGCAAATTCCTTGCAAACAGATGCTTGAAAAATGTTTTCTGTTGATGTAGTCATTTCTTCCTTCTTTTGGAGGGTCAATTCTAATGTGCGTTCCATCGATTGCTCCTTTAAATTAATAATTATAATGTAAATATGTATACTTTTTAACTATCTAATTTGAAACCCATAAATCTACTTACCGATAACTTTAGTAATTCCAGTTTTTGTTTCAAAATAAGCCGAACTGTTTTCCATATTTTGCAAATTTGGCCAACGTATTATTTCCGTTGATAAATCACTTATGAAGTTTGTTACTCGGTCAATAATTCTATGAACACTAGATAATGATGAATTAAAACGGTCCGAGACATCTCTAAAACTGCAGGCTTCATGACCAGCAAACCACAAAAATATTAGAAGATGTGTAGATGCTGGAAATTTCTTAGTAGAATGTAACTGGCTATACAAATCGTGTTGTTCAAAACGTTGGGAAAGATATGTAAATGTTCCACGATTCACTCTGAAATGCATTTTGAAATCTTCATCCGTGTAATATGGTATTACTTTTTCGATGTAGTTTAACATGCGAACTCGGTTTTCTTTTAAAACAGCTAGCTGCGGTAACAATATATCAACATTAGATTTTCTTGTAACCAGAGATAAAATTTCAGTTTCATCATCACTGGATGAATTTTCATCTTCTTCACTGTCCAACATCATCATCATCTTCAAAACTCTGCCTTTTCTATCTTCTTCCATTGTTAAATGATTTTACTACGTTTACAAAACAGTTTATTTTATATATTACTTATTACTTCTTACTGCTAAAATTACAAATAAGTTTATTTTTCACTTCTTTATTTTATTTTTCATTTATTTTCAATAAGTTTATTTATCACTTCTTACTGCTAAAAATTTAAACCAAATTTAAACAACTACCAAATAATAGATGCATTTGTAAACAATATAGTTCGTTAACAATTATATTTCAATTAACTACCAAAAGTGTCAAATTTGAGTCTTCCTCTTGAATTTCAGAAAATTACAGCTCTCGCGTTCCAGTGATTTTAAAAATAATTTCCCCCACTCTAATAATCAACTTACAGAATTTTACAGCTGGCTGTACGAATTGGAACGAACCTATTGAAATTGTAATTAATACACTAACCATTTAAATGTCAAATTGTTTCATTCCCGATATTCCCTCTCGATTATAGATACTAACCACGAATTTCTCGATTGGTGAATTTCGAGAGATACAGAAACGCAAAAATTTTTTGGATCGAGAATTACCAGTCGAGAAGCTGTGACGTCACTTTCAGTCGAGAACTTCTCGACTGAGATACAGAAACGAGGCAATTATTTAAACTTCAACTTACCCTTAACTAAGCTTAAGCTCATACTGCGAAACGGGCCATAAATGTTTAAAGTAAAAACGGTTACACTATATTTACATTTCATATTTCACTCCGGTAATACTACCGCATCGATACTGATTTTTGACATTTTAGAACTCAGCCTATATGAATTTTCGAAAATTTGCAGAAAACAGAAAACGAAAAACACTGTCAGCTGCATTTTGTTTTGTCTTTTGTGTACTTCTACATCTACTTGCTGGTGTATTGAAATTGAATTTTATTAGCTGATTAGACTTTTCAATTATTAGTTTCTTTTATATTAATGTTCATATGTATATAAATTTGTAAATTGAATTTTATTTTTGTGAAAAATGTTTAGTCGTAAAAAACCAGAACCACATAAAAAACGAAGTAGAGATTTATCACAGGTAGTTTTCCTAAATGACTGCAAACTTTTACTCACCATTTTCATAAATAAATGTATGACTCATGATTTTTATTGCTTTAGTTTGGATTATTTGATATTTCCGATGATTTTGATCCATCTAAAGGAATCGATAATGATGAAGCTGACAGTGATTTAGAAGCTGAATTAGCTGCAATTACATCTGTTTCTGGTGATCAAAAACCAAAACCTAAATCAAATGAAAAAAAATTAATTCCAACTTCAGATCTAGACAGGATGGTTGCAGAAAGTTTGAAGGATATTGGAAGTGATGATGAATCATCAGTTGATGACAATGATCCAGATTTATTAGGTGAATTACAGAATTTAACGGGAGAAGACGTAGTAGAAGAAGAGAAAAATTCTCCTGTAGATGCGACAACTGTTAGTAATAGTGAGAATAAAAATGATGATAACGATCAGATTTTTTTGCCAACGACAACGAAAAATGTTGTTCAGATACTTAAGAATCGTATCAAAATGTATGAACTAGCCGAGAGCAATGCTAAAAAAATTGGTGAACAAAGTCGTGCCAGACGTTTTAATCGAGGTTTAAAAACATTAAAAGATCTGTTAAATCAAGCGAATTCAGGAAAAAATATCAACATTGACGATATTCCTCCAGAAGTTAGTACAGGAAAACCAATCGAAAATACAGTGAATGAGAATGCAGCTGATAATAATAAAGAGGATAATAATCCTCCAGAAATTCCGTCAAAACCAGCTCCTGAAATTCCAACAAGATCAGCTCCTGAAATTCCAACAAGACCAGCTCCTGCAATACCTGAACTAATGCCATCTCAAACTACATCCATTCAACAAATGTCTCAAAATTTAACAGAGAAAGACTCAAAACTTGCTGTTCTCAATGCAAGAAAAAATGAATACAAACTTGCTGCTTTAGAAGCAAAACGTGCAGGAGACAAAGAATCAGCTTTACAATTTGTGAAAATTATAAAACAGTTTGATGTTGTTATTAAGGCAGGAGAAAATGGTGAAGAAATTGACTTGAGTGATATGCCACCACCACCAAATGAGCTTGCTGATTTCTTGAAACAGATGCAATCTCAAGCACAAGAGACAAATACTACTCCACAAGAACCTGCAGCTTCAGAACCGCAACCACAACCACCTGAAGAAAAAGAATTGGTTCCTGATGCTCCAAAAACTGTATTAGAGGGTCTTCAACAACGATTAGAAAAATATAAATCCGTAGAAGCAGCTGCTAAAGCAGAAGGAAATAGTAGTAAAGTTCGACGTTATGGTAGAATTGTGAAACAATACGAAGACACAATTAAATTGTACAAGGCGGGGAAAACTGTTCAATTCGATGAATTACCAATTCCTCCTGGTTTTGGTCCATTACCGACTGAAGGAAGCTCTTCTTCAGGTAGTAATACACCTTCAGTTCCGGTTTCCGCTCCAACACCTCTTCCAAAACCGTCTGCTTCAACTCAAGAAGACAATTCATCAGAATCCGCTGATCAGAGGCCTAAGAAACCGTTACCATCAAAAAAACCTTTACAAAAACAAGAATCAACAGTTACAAGAATATCTGGAAATCAAGTAGCAACAACTTTAGTAGAAAAACAAATGGAAATTTTATTACAGCGTCAGAATGAATTTAAAGTAGCTGCAATTGAAGCGAAAAAGGCTGGTGAAATTGAACAAGCTAAGGAATATTTGAAGATTTATAAAGGTTTCGAAAGTTTATTAAATGTTGCCAGTGGAGGATTGCCAGTTGATCTGAGCACAGTAAATTGTTATCAAATAGAAAAAAATGTTTATGCTAATTAATTTTAAATATACATACATAATATTTTTCTTTAGCTTCCAATTCCTCCGTCACAAAGATCAAATCTCGAAGATTCATTTGCATTTGTTTCAGACAGTGATTGTGATCCAAATAATGAAATTTCAGATATTAGTATCAGAATGGAAGAACAATTAGCGAAACAATTAATGATGTGCAAAAATACTAGGTAGATATTTTTTGTTTTTTGATATTTTGTATCAGTTTCACATTTAAATTTATTTTTGTTTTACTTTTTAGGGATCATCATAAAGCAATGGGTGATATTGCTGGAATGAATCGTTTTGAAAATTTAGCATTATCTGTACAAAAAGATTTAGATTTAGTTCGTTATTCAAGAAGGTAAATTACTGAGAATAAAAAATATCTCAGAATTTATTTATAACTATGGATGATACTCTAAATTTAAATTCGTTTTTAGAAAAAATTTACCAATACCAAAATTTCATTACGAACAAAAAAGTTTCAACATCGTTCACTGCAATACAGATTTAATAGATAATGAGGTTGAAGTGAAAATAGTTCGTGGTATAACATACAATGTTCCTAATCCCAAAGATGTTGACACATACGTAAAACTTGAATTCCCATATCCCCAGGTATCAATAATTCTTTTTATAATCAAGCGATCTACTCGTAAATGTTTTAAGATTAAAATATATTTTGGTTTCTTCCTTTCTTAATATAATAGGATTATCCATTTAAAGCACGAACTCAATTAGTAAAAAATACTGATAGTCCAGATTATGATCAAACGTATAAAATTGAAATTCAACGAACAAATAGACAATGTCAGAGAATATTTAAAAGACATTCAGCTAAATTTGAAGTGTATTCACGTGGGTAAGTGTAAATATTTAAAACAACACATAAATCTAGAAAAAATACAAAATTTCCTTAGACAACATCTAGTGTGTCTTTCTTGTGGATGTGATAGAAATATGGGTTTAAGGGTACGTTTGGTTTGATAAAAAAACAATACATATATTAAAAGTAATTTTTACATATTATTCACTGTAATACAGTAGTATACGAAGGCTATGAGTTAACAATTCAATTTTTGTAGTAGTAGAAAACTGGATTTTTTATAGAATTAACAGCATGTTTATTTCAATTCTAAATTATATATTATATTTATGATGTTTCTTTTATCATTTAAAAAAATGAAAATTGTATACTTTTCTAAAATGAAAATCCAAATTTAAGAAATATATGTAATTGAAAAAAAATAAAAACAAGAAAATTGAATACATACCCCCCAAAATACATGCACTAGATGCTGTTTTGGTGGGATATGTCGAAAATTTCCAATGTGTTGTTTCAGTGGATTCTTACGATCTGATGTGCTAATTGGAACAGTGAATGTGAAATTGCAGCCATTAGAAACAAAATGTGATATACATGATACATTTGATGTAAGTTCAAAAGATGAATACGCAAAACTAATGTTATTTTTTTTTAATTAAAAAAATATGTTTTTTTTTTTTAATTTCAGTTAATGGATGGACGAAAAGTTGTTGGTGGCAAACTTGAAATTAAGATTCGCATTAGAAATCCAATATTAACAAAACAAATCGAACATATTAATGAAAAATGGCTAATTATTGATGCATAAATTAAATTGGAAATGTAAAAAATAAAAAATTTTGGATAAATGTATGTATATTACATGGAAGTGGAAGTGAAGATATACTATTGAACAGTTACTAAATAATAAAATTGTTTTATGAAGGCCTTACACTTATATATACCCGTACATACATAAATGTAGTTGTGAAATATATAAATAAAAAATATTTTATTCATTATTCACAAAATCGCGAACGAAAAATATATTATTTTGTAGAAATACGATTTGAAAAATGTTTATGTTAATGTTTATTTTTGTTTTACTTAAGAATATTTTAGAAAATATTAGCATTTAAAATGATTACTTTGCTATTTTATTATTGTGAAAAAAAAATAAAAAAAAAATTATTACATATATAATTTTTATCAGATATACTTTTAATCAGATAAAATGAAAATGGAATAATGGCTCAAATCGGTTGTAATCCAAATGCACTGAAATTCATTGGATATGATTTGCAATATAAACCAACGAATCAAATGTTTGGAATATACGAAACAGAAGAAATACACGATTTAGGTCATTAAGACTCCATTTTTCGGATCATGCCGTATGTTATCGTAGGAAAAGGTAAAGATATTATCGGTAGTGGTTACCAACTTTTGAATTTTGTAAATTTATGAAACTTCATCCTGTATATACGGTAGCAGATAAAGTTAAGGATTGTAGGGATTTATTAATTAGTCAAAAAATAGATATCTGTGGAGGATTGTTTCCGATGAACGATGAAATTCCTCGATACATGTATCTTATTCTACCGTTTCAATTCGATATGTGGATAATTTTCTTCTTTTTTGTTATTTATATTGCAATATCTCTGCATTTCATTTTCATTTCATTTATTGAGACTTTTTTTTTATATACATAGATTTTTACAAAATACAACTTATCACTAACTTAGAATGGCTGACTATACAGATTGTCTTGCCTACTAAATACAATATTAATAATGTGCGAATGAACTACACATCTGTGTACATTAGAGAATATGGAATTAAAAACGAAAATTTTTAAGTTGGCTTGCTCCCGGCTCAACTACTGCATTTTAGAGATTAAAAAAAAAAAAAAAGAAAAATAATAAATATATACATATATATATATATATATATATATATATATATATATATATGTAACATATTCATTGACTTTCAGCAACATACAGTGCACATAGGAATTTTTATAATCATAATGTAACCTTTCCTTTTCTATCTCTCTATTTTTAACATATCTATATTATACTTCTTATACACTATTGTTACATTTATTTATTTATAAATGAGACTATGGGCTATATCCTCGATACATATAGCAAGCAAATTAGCAACTTTGCTAGCGGAATTCGACGTTTTCACATCCTCGATTGTTTTGACAGTCGCAAATTAGCAAAATCGCAAGAATATTTTGCGATCAGAGAAAAGGTAATAGCAATTCATTTAACAGCAAACATAACCCGTAGAATACTACTTGGTTTATATTTAATTCATACTATATTTTATTTTTCATTATATTATAGTTTTACATTTTCTCATCTTACGAAGTAAATAAAAAAAAAACAATAAAAATAAAAAAATATTTCAAATAATAGATTTTTTTAATAAAAAAAGTTTTAAATTTAAAATTTTTTTTTTTTTCCTTTTTATATGATCTAATATATTTGATATTTATATATTCTATAATATTTATATATTTGATTTTACGTGCTCCTCAAGCCTCTTTTTCTCACATTTAAATTTAAAATTTTTTTCATAAACCCACAAATACAACTAATTTAAATTTAACTAACAGTTAATCCTCATTTTTCAATAATTTAAGGTTTTGTTTGCTATATGATGAATTCAGACAAGTGCTGAATGAACGAAAATGGCCGACTTGCAATTGCAATCGAGGATGTGGATTACACCAATCGCAATTAGTGATCGCAAATTCACCATATTTGCTAGTCGCAATTTGCGATTTTGCTAGACGTATGAGGATATAGCCCTATATTTACATTTAATACATGGCATTGCCAACTTAAAATTAATGTATCATTTATTAAGATTAGCTTATATTTACATTTACATTTACATTATATAAGATATAAGTTGTCCTATGAATAGATTAAATTTTAAATTTAAATATAAATAATTTGTTAATCATAATGATTAATTTAAGAAAAGGAAAGGAGATTTTGCTAAGGCACCAAGTAAATTCGAGGAAAACTCACTTCATTATGTTATCTTGTTTTTTACCCTCTGTACATATTTGGTAGGGCTTTGGCATAAAAGCCCAGTTGTAAATCTTGGCTGTTTATTTCGAACTGAGTGATACTGTCTTTGTGAACAATATTAAAGGGCGAGAGATAATAGTTATTAAAAATTGAATCAATGTAGTTATCATTAAATAATTTTCTAATTTGTTCATCAGGGTGAAATTGCGCACGACTAATAGATCTTTTAGCTAAGCTTATTAAGTATACCATAAGCGGGGTAACTTTGGTTTCTTTATACAAGGTTTTATTGGAATACCACTTCTTGTTAGGTCTTCTATGTAGTCCTGTGACAAATCTGAGAATTGTTCTTTCATATTTTTCAAGTTCTTTCGCCACTGTGGGTGAGATAGTAAACCAGAATACAAATGCGTAAGCGATAACTGGGCGTATGATTGTTTTGTATAGGAGTAATTTAGTCTTAAGGCTGACATCTCGGGAGTTAAGTAAGATTTTGATCCTAGAAGTAATAATTTTTGCTTTTCGCAGCATCATTCTAGCATGAGAGTTAAATAAAAATCTTTCATGAACTTGCACACCAAGGTATTTAATGCTATTTTTCTTCAAGACCTGTTCACCTAATAGATTCAATGAGAGAGCAATATCTCTGCACATATCGAAGATACTGACATTTCAAAAATTAGATAAAGACGAGTCATTATTAGAAGTTATCCACGGAATATTGTTTATGTCAATCCCGAAAGCATTGACACGAAATCGGATCATCAATATTACCTATCTTATAATTTTTTTGTTTGGATTTATTTTAACTAGCTTTAAAAATAAAATCTAGAAAATTTAAATTTAAAATAATGTGATTAATTTTGATATTTTTAAATACAACCATATCCTATATATCCATACAGCTACCAGCTACACAGCTACAATCTACATTGCTAGATTATTTCACGACATTTCCTGTCTTTCGGATTAGACATTTGAGTAATTTTTTGACTTACTAAAATTTTCAACAGATGTCAGCAGTATAGTGGTAAAAAATAAAATAAGTAAAATATAAAAATGAAAGAAAATATTGGTAGTGGTACTGACAATTACCATTTGAAATTTAATTCAATAAATTTTTCAAATTTTTGAATTTTGATTTTCAGTGTAGAGTTACCAGAATAAGATTGATTTTGACAACTAAATGCGTTAATTATTGCGCTTGGCCTTGTTTAAACGAGTAATTATTTTCGATCGTTTCTGCACAGCTTTTAAGTGAGCAGACTGAGCGAATGTGTGCAGAAAGAAAATGAATAGAATATCATATGTATATGTATATGCATATTATAGTATTATAGTAATTATATAATCTCATTTTCAGTTACAGCCCAACGTGGAATTCACGCCAGAGAGGATTTTTCATACATCCTTTATTTTCACGCCAGAAATTCTATATCGCTATCCTTTTTCCGCCTAGCGTGGATTTCGCCCGAGTCAGAGTGAGATTAGGCTGTATTTGTAATCTGACGCTGATGATGGGTAAATTATATTGAACGTTTTAAAAGCCTGTATTCAGTATTAAATCAATGCTAACTATGAAATTTGTATTAAAATAAATAATAAACAAAAAAAAAATTAAGAAGAAAAATGAAGAGAATAAGAATTTGTAAATGCAGAACTAAAAACTTCAAACCTCAATATCTCGAAAACGAAGCGAGATATCGAAAAATTGTATTTACGTTTTTCGCCTTATTTTGGGCTGTTTTATAAAAAATCATCATTAAATCGCGGGGCCACGGAAATTGAAGTCGTGCCTGGTTTTTTTTTCCTTTTAGGCTATTGAATTATTCCAATAAATTATGCAAATCTGACAAGACATAAATTGAATTGGCAATTGTTAGTTTGGTAATGACACAGTGAAATATCAAAATTTTAATAATTTTTTTTTTCTATTCTATCGTGTGTTACGAGTTAAAGAAAATATTTTTAAAAATTTTATCTAAGTATTTAGAAGTTTCTTAAATAAATTAAAATGTCATCGGCAATTAATGAAATCCGTAAATAATTTTCTTTTTAAATATATTATTATATAAATACATTCATAGAAAATATAAAGTTACTCAGCAATTTTGCTTAAGCAATTTTGAATAGCCATTCCTGGAAAAGAAAGAAAAAAATCCAATTTATATTTTATAATAAATATTTTCTTTTTTACTTTGTTTTTATTATAGAACTTTTAGAACGTGTTCTTTTACGATTGGGTTCAGCTAATACTGATGAAAAATTGGAAGTAACTGTTGCTAAATTTTTAACACCAGTCATAATAAAAATTAATTCGCAAGATGAAAATGTTCGATGCAAGGTAAATTAGATTTTATATGTTCTTTCCTTTATTTGCCACTGAAATGAAAATTTTCAGGTTATCGAAGTCTTAACTCACATCAATAAACGATTAAAATCTCGATCAAAAGTCCAAATACCGGTTGAAGCATTATTGAATCAATATGAAAAATCTGATTCAGCATTTTTACAAAATTTCTCCATAATTTACATAACAATGGGTTATCCAAGATTACCAATTGAAAAGCGACTTGAACTAGCACCAAAAATCATAAAATCTTTAAATGGAAAGCTACTACAACATCAAGATAGGTTAGTGATTTCATCTAGTTTTTTTAAAAACAAAAATCGACTAACAAAATATAAAATCTAACATACGCCTTTTAAAATTTTTCTTGTTCTGTTAGGCTTCTTGTACTGTTGCTACCAGTGTTAGGTGAAATTAAGATTGTTGATCATTCAGAAGAGCGAAGTGATATACTCAATCTGAACACAAATTTAAACGTACGGAAATATTTCATATCTTTACTGCAAGATGTATTGCTATTACCGTATGGTGTTCCAGAAGATGCAGATCCACCACCACCTGGCTTTAGTAAACATTCGTTCAGTCGAATTATCGGGCTTAATATGAAAGCTGAAGAGCTAGAAAATGTTGGTGTTAATTTAATGAAAATATTTTTTATTGAATTAATTATCAAAAATATTTTTTTTTTCAGCTTAAAAAAGGAATTGTAAATTTTATTTGCAATGGGATGTTGACAGATCTAGAATCATTCATACTTTTGGTAATTGCATCATCAGATACACGATTCAGTGTTGCAACACCAGCCATAGCTGAACTGAGTAAAGTTTGTACAGCATTAGATTTTACTGATGCAAAAGTTTCAGCACCCCTTTATCAATTATTTTCTGGTACATCTTCAAATGATAGTGAACGTCAAAAATCACCATGTAGTGTTAGAGTACGCCAAAAATTATTACAATATTTGATAAGAGTTCGTGGTAATGGTATTGATATTGCAAGAGGAATAAAAATTATTTTTGAATGTCTATTCGGTGAGAATACAAATCAAAAATGTAAAGTGCTTGTTTTACAATTTTGTGAAAATCTCATAAAAGAGTAAGTATTACAATGAAATATGAAAATAATGTCATTTAAACTAAATTTTGTTAATGTTAATGCTTATTTTCCTTGTATTATACTCAAAGTGGACCTAAAACAGACGTTCAAACTATATCAAGAGTTATTTTATCTGGTCTAACGAAACTGATTGGTAAAGATTCAAAAGAACCATTGGATGTACAAAATGCGACATACTCAGCACTAGCACAATTAGCAAGAACATGTCCAAATATTTTCAATCAAGATTTGAAACTTATTGTGTCATATTTTTCTTATTTAACGACGGCATCACCTGATTTACACACTTCAATTCGTGAAGCATTAATCGCAATGGCGCCAGCATTTGCATGGAATTTTGATAATGATAATTCCGAACAAGATGTTAAAGAAAAATCGAAAATTGCTTCAACTATCACTAAAAAGTTTACATTGACTCCACAACAGAATTTATTGCTAGCGATGTTATCAGATAATGCGGAATCAAAATTGCAAATAATTCAAAACATTACTAGCGTTTTCTTGACTACATGCTTCCCTGAATATTTTGCACCAGCACGTTATTTATTGTTATTGATTGCAGGAGAAAGGTAAAATCTGATTCAAGTGAAATAATAATATTATTTAATCGTTTATTTATCATTTTGAAGATCATCATTACGTGAATCTGTTACTTCTTGTCTGTATGGTGTTTCGAAAAAGGATCATATCAACTATAATATGCTGTCATCAATTGATTGCTCAGATCTATCAAAAGATCAGGATTATAATAAATTAACATCAGAACAGCGTCATGTTATTTTGCCATCTTTTAACGATATGATTAATTATATATGTGAAATGGCCAAGAAACGTATAGCAAGCTCTATACATAAATATGTTGTTGGCAATAAGACATTACCATTTCATTTGAACGCTTACACAGAAGTAAGTTATAATTAAATCAAAATTAATTATAATATAATTTAACGTTTTTCTGTTACTCAAAATAACATACATACCTATATTTTAATTTAATTTAGATATTGGATTATTTGAGAATTTGTCTATGGTATTCAGCTGGTATTAGATCTATGCCTGGTGATGAAAAATACACAGAAAAATTTAAAAATTACATTTTATCCAATTATAAAGATGATGAGAACAATGAAATTTACAAATATATGACGATAATAAGTACTGCTGTTGAAGCAAAAAGAGGTTCGTACAAAATTGCAATTGCACTAAATTTTATCGACAATTTTTTTTTTTTTCATAAATTTAGATGAAACAAGCCTTCAATGTATGTACGATTTATTAAATGCAGCACCGGAATTATTAACAAAAAAACAAATGCATTTATTGGAACCATTATCAACATCATTAAAAGATGTATCAGAAACATTACGAACTCTTGTTGCCCAAATTTATGGTATTCTCTTAGCATATGGGCTAACTGATGATGAATTCAATAAACAGGTTAATAATAAAAATATGAAAATAGATTTATCAGTAAGCATTTGTAATATATTTTTGAATTTTAAATTTATTTTTTATAGATAAGAGAAATCACATCATCTTTGTCACAAAAATCTTTGGAAAATCGTCATGGCTTGATATTGGTTATTGGTCATGCATTCAGTAGAAAATTTATATTGCTTAATAATACTGAAAAGAAGAAATCAATGGAAGAATTAGTGAAGTGGAATGAATTTATGGATAGTTTTAAAATAATTGGTAACACATTAAAATATATTGAATTTTATTTTTTGATATTTTATTTAATTCATTTATTTATTCATATAATGTATGTATTTGTTTTATTTTAGTTTTCTTACTTGGTGAGCAACAGAATTTGCTTATATCTGCTGGCATTAAAGGAATATCATTAATTGGAAAAACAACAGAATTGCCAAATGTTGAAATCGAATGTTCAAAAATTCGTAAAATTGATGAAGAAATGGAAATTAAAGGTACCTTATATTCGAATTTAAAAAAATTAAAAAAAAAAAAAAACAATTGATTTAAATAAGAATTGTTCATTATTTAATGTGAATTCATTTAGATTTTACAACGTCCGTTAAACATTTAATATTCGAAATTGTTACGGCGTTATTAAAAAGTACCAGTGTTCGACCAAAAATACGTGAAGATTCAGCTACGTGTCTAGGATATTTGGCGATCGGTGATGGAAAATATTTTACTGAAAAGAATTTGAAAAAATTTTTAAATTTAATAAAATTAACAAAAGATGCTGCATTAAATATAGCCATTGCACAAGCCATAGTTTGTACAATGAATGGTTTTGATGCAAATTTTATTGGAACAGATTCGTCATCATCATCATCATCATCATCATCGAAAGAAATACACTCTTTGAATCAATATTGTGACGATAAAATATTTGAAGAATTTCTAAATTCTATAATAAAATGTATATCAGATCCGAATCCACATTCAAGACAGGTACAATTTAAATTCTTTAAAATAATAATAGTAATACTAATTGCAATCAGTCGTTTATATTCAATTTATAGTCATGCGCAGTTTGGTTACTTGCTCTTGTAAAACATTGTTCTTACCGTCCGGCAATTTACTCTAAAAAACAGCTTTTACAGTTTGCATTCACCGAACTATTATCAGATGATAGTGGTAAATTGAAATTATAACAAACGAAAATATATTCAAAATAAAAAAAAATGACAACGAAAAATAAATTAACAAAATGAATTTTTCATTATTTTTCAGATTTTGTTCAGGATGTCGCTTCGCGTGGTCTTGGTTTGGTTTATTCACTATCAGATCAGAATAGTCAGAGTGATCTGGCTAACTCTTTACTAGATCAATTGATTGGTGGCAAACGACAAGTTAATCAAGTTGCAGAAGATACAGAATTATTTGCTGAAGGTGTTTTAGGTAAAACACCAACCGGGTAAGAATGAAATAGAATCGAACAAATTGATGGAAAACAATATAAACATTTTTTGCTTATTTTGTTATTTTCTTGTAGTGGTAATATTACAACATACAAAGAACTTTGCAGTTTAGCATCGGATCTAAATCAACCGGAAATGATTTATCAATTCATGCAATTGGCTAATCATAATGCAACGTGGAATAGTAAATTGGGCGCTGCATTCGGTTTAAAATCGATATCGAAAGAAGCTAAAGCCAAAATGACGCCGTATTTGGGAAAAATTATACCACGATTATATCGTTACAAATATGATCCGACACCGAAAATCCAAAATTCAATGATATCAATATGGGATACACTTGTTACTGATTCTAAAGAAATTATCGAATTATATTACTGGGATATTATGAAAGAAATATTAATAAATTTAACGACAACTGAATGGAGAGTACGTATTGCTTGTTGTTTGGCGGTTAGAGATTTAATTAAACGTCCGAATGGATTACGATTGAGAACTGAAGAACAGAAAATGATCAAAGGAAATATTAAATGTGAAACTATGGAAATTGGTAAATTCAAAATTGAAGTTTAATTTTAAAAAAAAATGCCTTAATTTTTTTGTTTTGTGTTAATTTTAAATAAAATTTAGACGAATCAGATGTTCCTGAACCAGAATTGAAAGAACTATGGTCACAATTATTTCGCGTAATGGATGATATACACGAAGGTACAAGATTAGCAGCTGAAGGCACAGCAAATGCTTTAAGCAAGGTATTATATCTGCCATAATGAAATAATCGAAAGCAAAATGTTAACTATATTATTATATACTTGATTTTTGTTTTTAAAGATTTGCGTTACGGCTGCTTCGAGTGATAATGGTAAATCTGGCATGGCTGTAGCATCTTCAATATTACCATTACTTTTGGATGTTGGAGTCGTTCATACAGTGCCAGAAATTCGAAAAATTAGTATTAAAACCATATCAGAATTGATCGAATCGTCTGGATCGTTAATAACTCCGCATTTACCAACTCTTATTCCGTGTTTGCTACGGGCCACTGGTGAACTAGAAACACCGAAATTATCGTATCTATCTACAAGATTGGGAGCTGAAGCTGAAGCGCAAGAAGCTGTTGATTCGATACGTGCTGAAGCTGCAAAATCACATCATACAATGGAAACAATATCAAGGGTTTGTGGATTGATTTATTATTATTTTGTATTTGATAATTCATTTTTAATATTTATGTTGATTCCAGTGCATTAAACACATTGATTATCCAGCTTTGGAACAAATGACTCCAGCAATTTTGGATCTTATAAAATCCACCGTTAATCTTGGAACAAAGATTGCATGTGCCCATTTTATTTGCTTGGTATGAAACATATTCTAACTGCACGCGATAAATATTATTATTAAATTTTTAATACATTTGTTATTTTTATTACCACAGATAAGCATTAAATTGGGAAAAGAAATGACTCCTTTAGCAGGAAAATATTTGGGAGCTTGTTTTAATGCATTGAAAGATAAAAACATTACGGTACGTAAATATTGTGCAAGTGCTATAGGTCACTTATTTGGCGTCGCAAAAGAACAATCGATCATAAATCTATTGGCAAAATTAGAAGCATTCTACGATGAGAATCCATCAAATAAGGGCATACCTTTAACGATAAATTCAATAAATAAACGTTATCATGAATTGTTGAAAGATTACATGGAGAATATATTACCGTTGATATTCTTTGCAATGCACGAAGAGATAAATGACGAAAATAAAAGTAACGTTGAACTATGGAAAGAATTATGGACTGATATAAGTCCTGGTGATGCTGGTATACGAATGAATTTAAAGGTAATTGTACCGAAATTAGAAAAATCATTAGATGATGCAAGCTGGTTACGTAAAATTCAGTCGGCAAATGCCATTAAAACACTGGCAAATCGTTTGAACACAAACTTGGATGAAACTGAACGTCTACGTTTGATCAATATACTTTTGAATACAATACCAGGACGTACATTTCAGGGTAAAGAACGTTTACTAGAAGCATTGGCAAGTCTTTGTAAAAATTTGAATAAAACAAATAATGAAGAATTATGCGAGAAAATTATTGATGTAATGATGAAAGAGTGTCGTAAAGAAGAGCCACAATATCGTACACACTCATTAAAATCATTCGGTGACATATTGGAAGAATTAGAAATCGATAAATTCGAAGAAGTCTACAAAATGGTTTGGTATTTATTAGATAAAAAAGATTTACAATCGATAATCAATGATAATGATGCTGATAAGAATGAAAGTATATCAACTGAATTATCGATCGATGAACGCAATCGTCGAGCACAAATATTGAATAAATTGAAAGAGACTGTTTGTGAAACATTGGGTAAATCATGGCCAAAAACTTCATTCGAAACACAAAATAAATATCAACTAAAATTTATCGAAAAATGTGTACAATGCCTCAAGGATAACACAAGACAAGTTCAAATCAGTTTATTAATTGCCCTTGGAAAATTTTTGGATCGGTTACAGATATTTAATGATACTGAAAATGTTGATAACGGTGATAATGTTGATAAAGAGAAAAAAGCTAAAATCGATATAAATCGTGATGAAATTATCGAAAAAATATGCAACGAAATATTGACCACTGTTTTATATGCATCTGGTAAGTGTGACTTGTTTCAATTCTTGTATTTTTATTTGTTTATTTTCAATTCAAATAATGGAAAATGAATAATTTCGTAATTAAACAATTTTTGTTTTGTTTTTTTTTTTTTTTTTTTCTAAATAGGCCTTCCTCATTCAGGCTTGAAAAAGGAATCGTTAAATATCATTTTAATACTTATAAAACGACTGGCAATCAACAAAGATAATGCAAAACATTTAACAAAAGTTAAAAGGGTATTCGATGAGAATCTGAAAATATTTGAAAAGGATTCATCACCAGAAATTCGATGTCGTGTCAAGGATATTGAAGATAAATTGAAAGGTATTTAAAACATGAAAAAAAAAAATGAATGAAAAGGGTAATAAGAAAATTAAAGAAATCATTAATCGATTTTCGAATTTATTTTAAGTTCATACCGTTTATAACAATTGAATTTATGTACTTCATTATGTACATGTAAAGAAAAATTAAAACATGTAAGAAATAAAATGAAATAATACTTATTTAATTTGTGTGAATTTTATTTATATAACCATAAAATAAGACCAGAAATAAAATGTCTTTCTGATAATCGGTTTTATGACTGATTTATGTAATTAACAGTCACTGTAGACCGAAAGGTAGATGGACAGATAATGTATTAAATGATGTGAACTAAAAATACAAAATTGAACAGAAGTGCTAAAGAACCGGATGGAATGTAGAAGGATCCTTAAGGAGGCCAAAGCTCTGAATGTGTTGTAGCGTCATGGAGTAGTAGTAGTTTTGGAGTTTAATAAAAATTTTAATACCCTTTTTACTATCCTTCGACCTACGGTTCTTATACTACATCATAACATACATCATAACATACTACACATAAATGTGAGAAAACAAAAATTCAATATTACTGAATATGTTTTTGAATTCCACCTGCACTCGAATTATCATTCACTATTTAGTGCTAGTGGTGCTAGTAAATTTTCAGTTACACTGTCATTAAGTCAGTGCTAGCGCATTTCGATTTTCACTACCTTAGTGTTAGTGCATTTCGATTTTCACTAGCACTATCTGTTTAGTTTACACAGTTTAAAAATCTGTTTAAAAATTATCTGTTTAAAAAATCTGTTTAAATATCATGGACATTTCAGCAAGATAACGCCCCCATCCACGTAAGTCGCGAAACAGTCGCATGGTTTCAGTCGAATTCAATTGATTTTTTAGACTGGCCAGCATATTCACCTGACATTAATCCCATTGAAAATCTCTGGGGAATCCTGGTACGACGTATATACAGAGAAAATAAACAATATGAGACAGCTGAGGAATTAAAAAATGCGATAATCAGAGAGTGGGACGCTATTGATACTGACATCATTAGAAACCTCGTCAATAGCATGAAAATGAGGATTTATAACTTAATTTTAAAAAAAGGAGCAGTTTTAGATTAAGATTTATTATGATTGGAATTAATAAAATTAGTTTGTATTATAATTTGTATTAGATTTATTATTAAAACATTATTTTATTCAACAAAAATAAAAATGGCGTTATAATTTTGAAACATGCAAAAACCGAATTTTATTAGTTTAAAAAATATTTAATAAAAGAAAGGTACTAGATATATTTTTTTTACCTAAATACTTTGAAAGATATTTGTGGTGCTTGAATAGAGCACATTTTTGATTTTAGGTCCTGAAATTTATTTATAGTTCTTAAAAAAGGAGAGGGTTTTTTTTTGAAAAATCGTTCAACTTTGACTTTTATTTTCATACATTAAATCTTCATAAATATATCTATATGATTTTGGTATCAAAATAAAGTTTGGACTTTTCTGATATTTTTGCAAAAAAAAAGTAAAAAATTCTTTGTTATATTTCCATTTTTATTAACAAATTATGTTTTTTTTTTATCAAAATATTCAAAAATCCATTTTTATTAGCACCTAAAAGGTATGCAAAAGCATTTTTTAAAATTTTTGTATGTAAAATCATTGTTGTTGTTTTCAAAAATTTTCAATGTCAAATCCTACTCTTAAAGATTTGTAATGAAATCAAAACGATTAATGCCGCTTTTACATTTAATACAATGACTTCAATTTAGACTTCGATTTTCGACTTCACAGCACAGGATGCTTAAAATGTAAAAGCAGCTGTCAAGTCTACTGTATTGACTGTAGAAGTTGTTTTAATACATATCGATTAAATCAAAGTGGGGAAGTTGAAGTCACTGCATTGAATGTAGAGTCGGCATCAGATTTGAATAGTAGGAAAAAGTTGAAGGGAGTAGGCCAGTAGGATAAATAAATTAAAAGTATGAAAATCCTACTATAGTAGGACTTTCGACAGCACTGACTATCACTAAGTCAATAGTGTGTAACGTATGTATGGTTAGTTTGTGTGTATATATCAGGCTTATAAAAAAAACTATATGTCATGATGTGGTGTGTTGCTCATTGTCAAATTACAGTGCAGTATCGACTACCCTAATGAGAGTTAGAGGCCCACACTGCAATTAAACAATGTACAACACCCAACACCCAACACCCTAAATATCACAATAAGGAAAACAATGTTGGCTGGACCCCTGTAAAAAAAAAATTAATACACACACAAATCTCCCATATTTACATCTTGAGTGTATGAATGATGATAGTGGCGGTTGCTCTAGCTGGCTAGCACGGTACTTGCTCGCCGGATGGGGTGTGAGTTTGCCACTATCCATAACTCTTTTAATGTCATCAGTTCCAGAAGCGGTGGAAGGTTGTGAAATCCTTCCCCGATATGCTTCTATATCAATACAGCAAAAAAAAAAGACACCTTTACCGTAGACCTGTAAAAAAAAATTGGCCCTGCTCTGGTCAACTGACGCCACTGCTTACCCACCTCTGTATAATTATGGGTGCTGCCACCATAATCCAACTATTTTCTATCATTTAATTTTGATTTTGTGTATAATTTAATCTCATTGTGTATCCTAGATCGGTCCAGTGATAAATTATCTCATTCAAATTGATAATTAGACAGATAATTAAATGAGATAAATTGCAAATGAAAGGCAATTGGGCAATATTTTATGTAAAGAAAATTAAAACAAAATATGGCAACATTTTGAGATATTTGACCTTGAACTCAAAATTTCGCATTTTGTTCCATGAAAATTTGAATTTGATGTACCATATCTTTGGCATCACTAGACCGATCTATACAATTCAAGTATCAAAGTAAAGACTGATTGATTATCTTTCCAATGAATGCAAAATAATTCGAAACGACTAAGGATTTCGTGAGTTATGACATTAAATAGGAAACAAGTCACTTGACCTCAAAAAAAAACTTCTGAGCCCCCTAGATCCTCACCCGTTGATATTAGAACCCCCCCCCCCCTCTTCCCTGACATACGATCTTTTTCGTTTCTCAGCAAGACATATCGACTGGCAAAATGCCTGCACCCGAACTCCGGACACCCTGTATAAGTGATTCCCTCATAATGCACTTATTAAAAATTTATTTATTTAATCTATTGAAATCTAAGTCCGCATTTACATTATCTTGAAAGTCAAGAACGTGAGGTTTAGTTTCTTACTTTCTTGAATTTAGTGTTACCAGCATGTTAATAATCAAAATTAGTAGAATATTTCACCATCAGCAAAAATGCAATACTGCTATGGGTTATTAATAATACTCAATAATAATCAATTTAAATAATTGATAATCAATTAATAATCATTTAAAATAAAAATTTATATGTATATATATATTTTTAGTTATTTTTTTTATCACAATCGAATTTGTAACTTAATTTTAATGAAAAATGTCAAACATGAAAGCAAGAATGAAAATCATAATATAAGTATATGGCAATAATACTAATAGGCATCGCATATAAAAATATACGACATGAAACATGAACAAGAAAGCAAGAATGGATATAATGTAAATGCTATCGTTCAGTCCTGAAACAAGATAAGAAAGCAAGAAAAGACAATGTAAATGCGCCCTAAGAAATTGAACTTAATATTTTCGAAACCAAAGAACTAAACTATTCACACATTTATGTAGGTATTCAAATTTTTTTATTTTTTTATATTAACCTATTTCAAAATTTGGACTGATTTTAATGACTACCGAGGCCTGATTGAAAGTTACTTTTTCTCATCACATCATTGCAGGCAGATTTTTTTATTAAAACAATGCCCATTGCATATATGCACGCACACATACATACATATAATATATATATTATATATGAATTTTTTTCTAATTTAGGTAGTATCAGTATCACATCACACCACCAGAAACGTTACATTTTCTTTGTTACTTTGTTAGATCTTCTATTCATCTTAAGTATTTGGGAATTGGGATTACGTACGTAAGTATTAGGGATTTCTTATATATTAAGAGAATAGAAAAAATGTACCGTAGTCCACGCGCAATTATTTCTTTTATATGCGACGACAATATTTTGCAATAGCGTGTCCGTTACATGATCACGCCAATTACAAGGAAAATTACAGGGTGATCGTGATGCAAACTCATGTGTATGCTACTAAAATTTAGTTTATATATACCAACACAGCCTCACATTACAAGTGATAATGCAATTTGTTAGTGCACTATTATTTTAGTGCAATTCGCCCAACTATATGATCCTTTTCTGATAAACTATTATTTTATTTTAAATTTTTAAGCAATATATTACTTTGAAAATAAAATTTTTGGAACAAAATACTTTGTTTTAATGGATTTGTATGTAAATAATTTGTTGAGTTCAAATTTTGTTAAATGTTTTTTCTAAGTCTAACAATATAGTGAAAAATTGATTTTAGAGATTAAATATTATATCAACTGATAATTTCAGTAAATCGTGTTCAATGAATAATTAATTTACATAAATTTTCATTATAAAAATTAGGCAATCTCTTAGCAATTGTTCTACTCTTTATCTGTTGCCTTGTCTGCTCTGCTGTTGTCGATTTCTTATGCATATGCTCATTGCACGCATGTAAATCTTTGGGAACATTTTTTATCCATTTTTTCGTTGGCTCATGGCTGATCTATTTTACTTTTATCATTCATTCCCTATTTGAGTGAATTTTATAATTTCTCTCCATTGATTTTTTTTAAAAATTCTCAGATTTTTCTCTTTTACACTGTTTAAAGTTATGGTTTCTGCAAAGAAATTAAAAAATAAATAAATAAATAACAATAAAAAAATAGACAAATTAAATCAAATCAAAAATTTTTTTTAAAAAAATTGAACGTTTAAGATCTTTTTAAGATCTACTATTGAAATCATTTAGATTTACCTATATTATTTACAACTTGTATCTTTTATTTATCCTCATTGTACTGTGCTGATCGAACTTAGCTGTTCAAATTGATTTCCGATTTAATAATAAAATTAATTAATTGCATTACTCTACATTTATACATAAGTTAGTATACAAAACTGGCGATTTGTTAATAATATTCATTGCTATTTCATTGATTCATCTGACTGCTTCTAATCAAAGCGGATATTTTGGGCTTTTTGCTTATGTAAGCAAAAATTAATGTACGTATAAAGGGCGCTGTACTTCAACAGCCTTTATTTTCTATGAAAAAAATGGTAAAAAATCACTAAATTCTGACTTTGAAGCACAATAACTCTTTAAAAAAAAAACGTAGAGTGACATGCAAGATATCATTAGAGAGAGGGCGGAGTTTTCTACAGATTTTTCTTAAATCACTTCCTTCTAAGTAGCTAGTACATCGTAGTTTATATAGGGTGTTTTGTAGAGTAAGTGCGAAAAATCTTCATCGCCCTCTAGCGGCTAAACGGTTGAGGTTACTACTAGAGGCGGCTCCTCGTATAGGGCTAGGAGGGCTCAGCCCCACCAAGATTATCGTATTTTCAATCTTATAAATACCAATAAATAAATTTAAAAATTATTTTTCACATCAATAATATTTTTATAATCATTCATTCAATAAACATATGTAAAAACTTTAGTTAATTTTACATCACTCAAGTGTGTATAACGAATACATTATTTTTTCATAAAATACGCATAAGAAAAAATCGTTATAACTGCCTGTCTGAATTTTAAAAATATTTATAAACATCGAAGATAATGTAGGGTTTAGCATCATAAACTGTATTATCTTTGTAAATATGTACAACAAAAATGTATGAAAAATAAGTTCGAATAAACCATACATATAATTCTATTTCCGTTTCACTCAGTATTAAATTAATGTATATTTCTACCTCACCCAATACAAATAATAACAATAATTACCATTCAATCAAACATTCAAACTGTCTGAATGTCTATTCATCGGGACTAATTCACTACCAGCCCGGATGAACTCACCATATAACTCTGTGAAAAGAATGAATAATTCGTTTTAATTCATTCTGTTTTGATTTTACAAAAACAATTTATATGTGCTCGATCCGGGCTGTTTTGAATTAGTCCTCTCATATGAATTGTTATTGTATTTCATTTTTGTATTACAGCACAAACAATGATCATAATGTCTATTGTTTGTGAGGTATAGTGAAGTAAATGGTGGTATGTATGTATGTATACTACTTTGCTTATCTTCTATTCCTTCATTTCTTTCTTTTCTTTGATCTATATAAAGATTGACATGTATTATATTTATATATATTATTTACATACAAGCAAAGCAAGTTTATATTGGATTGTATTACCGTATTACTCAGTCAACAGTCTTATGTATTTTTTATTGTTGCGTTAATACAAACACGAAATAATTTATATGAGATGGGGCTAATCGGTTTACAGTCCCATCAGTCCATTATGTTGAATAATGTTGAATATGGTTGAAATTGTTCAAAAGCAAAGTATGAAGTATGAATGATATAGATATATTATACATTATACATATAGCTATGTATATAATATGTATACTTATGTTTTCGTATTAACAAATGCATCCACCAGAGGATGTTTGTTTAAATTTTTGTTCGTTTTATATTTAAAAAAGTCAAAACATCCGTTAAAAATTAAAAACCGTCATATTTAAGTGTTTTTAATAAAAAAAATTGTAATAATTTAAGTATAATTTTAATTCCTTATTTCAAATTCAACTTAACTCCGTTTTTTCCTCTTTTTGATCAAAATAATTTTTAATTAAGAAAAAAGTTTTCAAATTTACAATTTTTACAATTCAAAAATTTTTGCTTTTGAGTTTTAACAGTTTTTTTTTGCATACTGGATAAGACACGAATTTCCTAGAGACTGAAAATCATTTCATTTTGAATAATTACACTTCTCTTGAATTTTGAACTCTGGAATTTTTTTCTCTCATGGAAAAATGAAAATAATGTTTTTTCGTTTATAACGAGAAAAGCCAGTTGAACAATTTTTGTCGTTTTACGATTTTCATAATTGGTTACCAGCGTAAATGGTATGTAAGATTGAAAATGTTTTACGCTGGTTCCATTCGATTGAATAAATGATATCGAATTTAATTTATGATATTATCACAACACAAACGTTCTAGGAGTTTTGTTCATAATTTATCTTTTTATGTTGCAGACCCAAACAAATTTCTTAAATTTTAGGTTTTTCGCCAAACATTAAAATTTTGTGCTTCTTACCCGGTCGATTTGAAGAAATATTTCAAATAAGAACTAACCGCCATTTAAAGCGATGATATGTTTTGAAATGTTTTGAAATGTTTTTCCATTTCCGAAATTTTCAAATTTTCTAACGATGAAAATGAAAATAAAAAATTTTCAAGAATATTTAAATGAATCCTATCAGCATTTTGGTATCTAAAAGGGTTTTTGGTACTTTAATAAGTATTAAAATCTAAAATTAAATATAATGGGAGTCTAAAGTCGACTAAATTCCTTTGCAGTTATTTCAATACGCAGAGAAATTATAAATATAATATTGCAAATTTTAGCAAATTTGTTTTTGGTCAAGAGAAAGATCGAAGTGTTGAGTATTTTTTTAAATGAAATGTTAGATTATACAGAAATGATACAAATCCATATTTTTAAGTTTACGAACGTTTGTTAAGTTGTTTTTTTTAAAGATATTTATTATTACTATCAAAATATTTTGTTAAGTATTTTTAACGTTTTATTTTTATGAAGTTTGTAAATTTTGAAAGAAGCCCAAAATACATAACTTATTTTCCAAAAAACAATATTCTGGGGAAGTGTATCTTTAATATGGACTAACCCTCTAAAAGCGTTACTTCTTGGATGGAGTGGAAACCCTTGAAATCATTAGCCCCACCATAAATTTTGGTCACGAGCCGCCACTGGTTACTACACTCCGCCCCGCAACCCCTTCTGTAGAACGATTTTTTGTTTGTCTCGGCGACACCTATCTGCTGTGAGCGGGTTGACCACCCGAGGCGGGACATCCTGTGTATATATATTATTTGATTATATTTTTAATCTTCTCATATGTAAATATTTAATACAATATGTAATGTATAGATATAATCATATTTGAATATAAACTACTACTGCTTAATGCTTATATTATTATTACATATTATATTATGTATAATATATAGGAATGTACTAATATGTACAGTACAGTTTATAATTGATATTTTTCATATTACTATGCATTATTTATTGTACTTATCAGTTTCTCTCAAACTCCCGAAATGTGAACATATTCATAGTAAGTGCTCTTATATAAATCGTTTTTAGCTATAAGATAATATTATCTAAAACAATCAACCTATACTATTTTCAGAAATCGAAGTCAGTATTGTGCTTATGGAAATAGTTACCCGATGAGGTTCTGATAACTTCACATATAATATTTTGTAGGAAATTCTGAATAATATATCTCTGTCAACCCTGAAGAAGGTACTTTTTAAAATATGTTAACAGGATGTTCCAAATTGTGCATAAATAAAGTTATAATTTTGTTCACAAATAATTCTTAAAAGGGAGATTGTGTACAAATTTCACATTCCTGTAAATTTATATTTGATAAAAAAGTAGCATTATTTGAAAATATCATAAAAATGTTCGGTTTTTAAGACAAATTTTAATTTTTGTTTGCTGATTTTTTCATTTCTAATAATGAATCACCCTGTTTTTTTTGGGAAAAAGAAATACACCCTTCCGTTTGATGTTGCCTATCACACAGCGTGAAGGCAACTGATTTAATCAGTTAACACCATTTTGGTTATATGAAAAATAAAAAACCGAACTATAAAATATGAAGTCGTTGCGCAGCCGATGTCCACTCAAAGTATAAAATGTTGATTGAATCGTGTCAGCGGGAAGATGGGCATAAAAGAAAATGACGATAATTCAGGGTTACCGTAGCTACTGGGAGTATTGATTAAATTTATAAAAAAAATATGAATTTTTGATTAAACCATATTCAGTATTTTTAATTTTATTTATAAAATTATGTGTTCAGTATCAATTTGATATTAAATTTTGTATACATACCTACATACATTCATTTTCATATTTGTTTATTTGTCCATTTTCTTCTATTTTGTTCCCTTTATGTACTTGTTAATGATTTCGTTACGTTACCGTTACATTCTGAATTTTATTTTTTGTTTTGTCTTTTCTTAGAATAAGAAAGAAAATTATTTACAATGCAAATTGCTATCATATTATTCAAATCACCTTGTTATTATATGTTATTTTGTAAAGAAATGAACATATTTCATAAAATTTCCCAAAATGTCACAAAATTACCTGTTTTTTTGTAAAATCTAAAAAAAAGTTTTTTTGCAAACTGCAGCCCTCATAATATACAATTTAAAATATTTCCCTCGGATTTAAATTGAGATCTGATCACCCCACACATGAGACAGATTTATACAAACGCAGTGTGAAAGAATATAGAAAAGCATGCCTATCTTGCCTGTACTGACTTCGATTTCTGAAAATAGTATAAATCAATAGAAAATATTTCTAAGGAATTCCTAAGTATTTCATTTACAAAACAGGGTAACCTATTAATCACTACCAAAAACGAAAAACAAACAAAATTACTACTGAATACCACAGAATTAAACAATGGTATCAAAGTAGAATGTCGACTACAACCTATATTAAATTATTCTAAAGGGGTTGTTTACTGCGACTTACTTACAGAAATTGACAACACAGACATAATAAAATTCCTAGAAAGCCAAAAAGTTAAGGAATGTGTAAAAATCACCAAACTAGTTAATAACAAAAGATTAAATACACCACTACATATATTAACTTTCGACTCACTGAACGTTCCCAATTCTTTAAAGATTGGATTTGTCACTGTTCCAGTGAAACAATATATACCCAAACCCATGCAGTGCAAAAACTGCTTCAGACTAGGTCACACGAAAAAAAGGTGCACATACCCATCAAAATGCCAAATTTGTTGCAGTGTCGATGTAAACCACTCACCAAATAATTGCGAAAAAGTACAATGCATTAATTGCAACGACAACCATAGATCAACCAACAAACTCTGCCCAACCTTTGTTAAGAGACAACAAATTTTAGGAATTCAAGCCACGAAAAAATGGTCATACAAAGAAGCAGCCCAACACATTAACAATAAACACAATCAAACAACCATCAAAATATCACCAAAAGAATCCTTAGAAACAGCTCTTAAATTCATAAAAATAAACACAACAAAAAAAGATGAAACAATTTCAACACCACATCCAATTAACAACAATCCTAACACATCAAATGAAACTCAACATAAACCCAATATTAACCACAACTCTACACTATCCGACGAACATAACCCGAACAAAACACATAAACCCACGTACGCATCCAACGATCACATCAAACCAAACCCTATATCATCATCGAACAAAAACATCATAGAACGCAACGCAAACAATCACTTACAAATATACACATCCCCTAGCATATCAAATAACAAGCAAACAACAGAATCAACCATACAACAACCAACAGACGACACCATCATGGAATAACATAAATCAACTAGCATCTACTCACAAATCTACATTCAACACAATCAACAACTCAACTATAATTTACAACATCTTAAATCACATAACACCCTCATAGGAAAGTCTACATCATCACAACACAAGACAACACATCATCCATACTTCAATAACACATAATATATTTAATAAATTATGAAAATCTTACAGTGGAATATAAAAGGTATTTTCAACAACTTCCCTTTCCTAGAACTTCTTATCAACGAATTTAGCCCAGAAATCATTGCACTCCAAGAAACCCACATACCCCTTAAGCATCCACATCCAAATATAAATAATTACCGCACTTATTCACTCAATTTTCCTACTACAACACACACACTTAAAAAAGGAGGAATTGGTCTTTTTATAAAAAATAATCTACCGCATAGACAAATTAACCTTATTGCAGACTTGATGGCGCTAGCCATTGAAATCAATACAAAAAATCCAATTACAATCATATCCATCTACATCCACCCACATAGTAAAATAAAAAGCTTTCAACTATTAAATCTATACAATCAAATAAAAACACCATGCATTTTCGTCGGCGACTTTAACGGATGGAACCCCATTTGGGGTTCTCCCTCACACAATCTTATAGGCTCCGAAATTGAAAATTGGCTTTTAACCACAGATTTAATAGTGCTAAATAATGGTAAACCAACACACTACTCAACTCACCATACCTACACACACATAGATCTAAGTATTTGCTCAGCCAATATTGCCCCACTATGTTCATTCGATACATTAAATGATCTATATGGAAGTGACCATTTTCCCTCATTTACAACAGTCAATATATCCAATAACCATACCGCGAATTCAAACTTCCTGCCGAAATTTAAAACTAATCTAGCTAACTGGCAAAAATTCTTAACTCAAACAGATTTATACTTATCACGTCACACTATATCAAATAACCCAAACAAAGAAGCAGCAACTATTCAGAAAGCGCTCATCTTTGCAGCCTCAAGCTCCATTCCATTAACACATCCCACCTCAAAACCTCATAATAAATACTCAACATGGTGGAACAAAAACTTAGATTTTCTGAACAAATCAAGAAAAAAAGCATGGTACTTTTACAAAAAACACCCTACCACTCCAAATTCTCTCAAATACAAAAATTTAAATGCAATATTTAAAAGAGAAACCAAAAATGCTAAAAAAGAATCCTTCTTTAAATTTACCAATACAATCAATCCAAATTCATCATCCTCCCTCATTTAGAATCAAATTAAAAAACTAACTGGTAATCAATCTCCATTCAATATCAAACAAATACATAACAATAACACCATAGCCTCACATCCAATTGAAATAGGGGAAACCTTTTGTACTTTCTACAGTAGCTCCTTCTCCTACGATACACCTGCATCTCATAACCATGTTGACCACAGTCCTTTATCTCCAAACACCAATAATCCACATTTCATAAACCCAAAAGCCCAAAAAATAGAAGTCATTATCACCATAACAGAATTCGAACTAGCTATTCAACAAGTCAAAGGAACTACTCCTGGGTATGACAAAATATCATACCCCATGTTACAAAACCTTTCTATAACAACAAAAGAAAGACTTATCAATCTATACAATAATATCCTCACAACTGGTATCATACCACAAAATAGAAATGGAAAATAGCTACAATACTTCCAATTCTAAAACCAAATCATATACAAACTGACGTCAAATCCTATCGACCCATATCCCTTCTATCATGCCTCAGCAAACTTCTAGAAAAAATAATTTCAAACAGACTAAATTGGTTTCTAGAAAACAGTAAAGCATTCAATCCGTTTCAATTTGCTTATAGAAAAGGCAGTGGTACAATAGATACTTGCCTCTATCTAGATCACCTAGCCCATTCAGCTTTATCACAAAAAACACATCTGACAATCATAGCATTAGATTTTAATAAAGCCTTCGACAGAATAAAACATCTTTCCATCCTAAACCAACTAAAAAAATTTGCCATCGGTCCAAAAATCTTCAAATACATAGAAAGCTATCTTACGAATCGTAAATTCCGCCTCAGAATTAATGGTACATATTCTTCCATATTCAACTCCTTTACAGGAATTCCCCAAGGTTCACCTATCTCAGTAATACTGTTTCAAATAGCATATCATGAAGTCAGCTCAATTATCAACAAATACAATCATATTGAACATTGTCTCTACGCCGATGACTTCTACATCATCTGTAAAGAAACAGACCTAATCAAAGCCACCACCTTAACCAATAAAATTTTTCATGATCTAACCAAATGGACTAATTATTCTGGAGCGAAAATATCCACAGATAAATCCCAACAAATACATTTCTGCAGAAAATTAAGTTGCAAAGACTTTTCCATAAAAATCGGCAATAATCCGATAAAAACCACCGATAATCTAAAAATTTTAGGTCTACATTTTGACAAAAAACTTATCTGGAACCACCACGTCAATAATATAAAGATAAAACTAAACAAACAACTAAACATAATAAAATATCTAACCAGCAAAAACAGTAATGCACATTTTTCAACACTACGCAATATAATCCAATCAACAATGGGTGGCACTATTGACTACGGTCTTCCAATATATGGGAACTGTTCCAAATCAGTCTTAAGCAAATTAAACCCACCATACATAGCTGCAATTAGAAGATCTCTTGGTTGCTTTAGAACCACTCCTGTCATTAACATGTTAACTGAATTTAACATACAATCCATAGATGAGAGAAAACAATTCCTTACAAGCCGTCTCCTAGCCAAAACAATTTTCTCAAGAAAATCAATCTATTTCTCAAATTTTTTCGGACTATTACACTCACAAAAATCGCTAACCTTACCAAAGAACTCCACATAGACATCAAATACATAGACAATACCCATCAATCACTCTCCTTCCCTCCATGGCTTCTTAAACAAGACCAAATCAATACCTCCCTACACACTTTTCCTAAACCTACAACTTCCAATAATATCTACATTAACCTATATAATGAAATAAAAAATTCATTAAATAAAGATTTTAACCTTCTGTACACTGATGGCTCTGTCAAAAATGACTCAGTATCCTTCGCAGTAGTATCAGAAACAGGGGTGGGTTCCTGTAAGGTGATAGGTGATAGTCACCTCAAATTTAGGTTCCCGTATGGTGACAATCACCAAAAATTATCACTAAATGTTATCACTTTGAGGTGATAGCATTTGAGGTGTCACTTTTCCAATTTTTACTATTATTCTTCTTCTACCTAACCAAAAAATACTCATAATCGCATACAATTGGTGTTTGCTGTTGATGGTATATAATTTATTTAAATAATTTTGTAATTTAAAATATGTATATTGTGTTATTTTTACAATGAAATTCTCCATGAATAATTGCAATTTACTGAACATCCAGTAATTCTAAGGGATTATTGCTATCTCGCATTTTTCTCCTAATTATTTTTATTTGAGATTCATTTTCAGAATCTGAAATAAAAAATGCTATAGACGAAAACGTTATTGAATTTTCTTTTATTCTTATTCACAATTTAAATTTTTATTTGTTTTGATTGACGTTTGACAACTATAAATATACTGTGGAATTCGCCGCGTTTCAAATTCCATCACTTTTTTTGTGATCACCTTACAGGAACAATCACCTTTTGGTCATCACTTTTTAACTATCACCAAGGTGACTATCACCTATCACCTTACAGGAACCCACTTCAGGCAATATAGTTGCCAATGCAAACCTACCCAATTATTCCTCAATTTTTACCGCCGAAACCACTGCAATTCTCACAGCAATAGACCATACCATAAATACAAAATCACAATCAGCTATTTTTACAGATAGCCTATCTGCTCTCAAAGCAATTTCTAATATAAATCATAACTCAATTTTAATTAATCAAATAAGAGACAAAATGATCGCCCATTACAAGCAAATTAAATTAATCTGGGTTCCCAGCCATATAGGCATTCAAGGTAACCATTTAGCAGACCTAACAGCTTCACGTTCAAACCAATTCCCCCTTCTCTTTAAAAAAAATAAATCCTTGAAAGACCTTAACCTTCATATATCTAAAGCTATTATAGAAAAACAACACGCCAACCGTTTGAAGTACAATAACTTCTATTTCAAATTTATTAAGACTAACACACTCAATTCAAATTATCCGCCTGTTATCTCTCGATTACACTCCATAAAAATCTGCCGCATTAGATTAGGGCATACTCTAATGACACATCAACACCTATTCAACAAATCCCTCCCTCCAAAATGTACGCATTGTAACTCCAAATTAGATATACCACATATATTATTTCACTGCACGAAGTATAATAATTTAAGAAATATTATTTTAGATAATAATAAAATACCTACATTCATAGATACTAATATACAAAATCTTCAAAACTTAATCACCTTCCTAAAATTATCCAAACTTTACAAACACATTTAAGAATAAGTAAACATATAACATTGTTTTTTCCTAATAACTAACCAACTTAACTATAATATAAATATAAGTAATCAGATATAAAAAAAAAAAATATATATATATATATATATATATATATATATATGATACATATTAAGCAATTTAAACCAATATTGTAAGAAGCCGAAGGTCTCAGCTACCAGCGCTTCCTTTCTTAATTTTAATTATGTAAATTAATTTATATAATTAATAAATAATAATAATAATAATAATATTGTACTTATAGTTTTATTTTTATATTAATTTTTACATAAGTAAATTTATTTTATTTTGTATTACTATATATCACCACATTACTAAATACAAATACATGGCTATCATGTAATTATGTAATAATTATTGTAATAGATAATAGATAATAGTAATAGTAGAGCATAGTAGATAGATGATATATGATATATAGTAGCGACAGTATATTATGTACAAATTATTGTTTTTGTGTTCTCGCTATCTCGAGAAAGGAGATTTAAATGAAATATATATACATATAGGTATATTTATTAAGTGTTTGCAGATAAAAAATATCACCCCGTATAGTTGTTGATATAGGTAGATGTAGAAAATTGTTATAAAAGCTAATAGAATTTTTATACCTGGTGTTAGATTGAATTTTAATTTTATAGTGTAATAAGATTAAATAAATTTTAAAATTTTAAAATTTTGTTGTGTTATAAAAACATTACATTGTATAATTGTATTATGTATGTATATATTTTTTGAAAATAATAAATAAATATAGTAAGAATATAATAGAAAAACAATCATTCAAGTGCAATTTATAAACGTTAAAGAAAAAATTATTTTATAATTTGACTAGGTAGCTACTTAGTATTTTTGTTTTTAATAAAGGTACGAATATTTCAAAATTACAAATTACAAAAATAAATTACATAATTAAAAATTGATTCAAATATTTTTATAACAATAATTTTTTTGTATTTTATTTATTTATTTATTTTTTTTTTTTTAATTAAAAATTTTCAAAAAAATATCATATATGTATAAAAGAGTATTTATGTATAACAATATTTATGAAAGTAACTAAATTATTATATGTTTTATTAAAATTTTAATATTAATTTCCTAATTGCTAGCTATATCTCAATAAAATTGTGTGTTCTTTTTTGATGATAATTCTTATACATATTTATGTACTTTTTTCAAAGGAAAATATTTCGAAATACAGAAGTAAACAATTATTTTTAATGCGTGCATGCTATGTACATATATTTACTTTTTGTGCAGCTTTAATCTTTAAGTACAGTGATTTTAAAATTATAAATTTTATTTCATAACTCATAGAAATTTTACACATAAAATTTTATATTATGTTTGAGCGAGAATAAATTCACTTTTGGCAGACCGTTTCGGCCGAGTTGTACTGGCTTTAAGAATATGTTAGAAGAAATTACAATAACGTTTGTAATTTTATATCATAATTTTTGTACTAAATATGTTAGATATTATTTACAGAAATATATATATACATACTAATGTTATTTTATTTCAATAATATATTCAACATACTTATGTATGTGAGCAGGACACACAGCATGTACTAATATGTGTACATAATTCATCTAGAAATTAATATTTCGTACTGTCTACCAATGATCTCATAATTGCTTCAAAATTCATCATTTTTTTATTTTTTTTTATACATAATGTACTAAAAAATAATAAAATTAATAATACATGTATTTCGACAACCTTATCAGATGCTTGAAATATTTTAGAAGATATTTTAATAATTAGTTAAACAAATACCTATTAGACTAGTTAATATTAATATTCTTGTTCAACATTGCACTGTAACAATATATGTACTCGTACATTATATAGGTATATCTGTTTGATTTCAATCCTTATCCAGTTAGTATTTAGAAGTAATATAATGTTATGTCTGATGAAATAATTATATTTATAGAGATTGAACTCCAATTCATTTTGATCAGTTTAATCAGTTATGTGTAGTTGAAAAATTTTATAAATCAAAGTACACAATGGGAAATTTTTTAATTCAGTTCTTATCATTTAATATATGGCTTATTCTTGGACAGTTTATTTTGAATTACGCAAATGCATGCATTAATAAAATGGATTTCAAGTAAATATCATTAAAAAAGTTGAAAAAGTGATTTTGAAAAAACACGAAATTTTGAATTAGAGTTCTTATATCTCGAGAACCGCTAATCCAATCAAAGTGAAATAAACTGTAGCAAATAGAGCAGGAAGTTCTCTTTCAAATGGTATATTAACTAATCCGATTTAAGATCCTGATCTGGAGAAATAATGGTTTTCGTAAAACACGCCATTTTGGACCAACAATTCTTAAGGATAGTTTGCGTGCTTAATATGAATTTGTGTCAATGAGAGAGACATGAGAGACATGTACCACGTTAAAGACGATATTCCAAAGTATTATTATCGGAAGGTCTCGTTTCAAAATCTGGTGGCACCAATTCGGAAGTTCAGCCAAAATAACTTTTATATATTTAACAAGATTATACATACATACTCGTATAACATACACATACTTAATTGTTTAATGTAGATAATTTGTACTATCTACACATTGTATTTGTATTTTGCGCATACAGCCAGGATTATACATCTTTATTTACTACAGCCATCTACAGCCCAAATAATATCTTTGTTTCGATTTTCGTAATTTCGTAATTTGAACAAATTAATCTTATCAATATTCAGAAATAGAATAAAAATACATATTTGATTATTTTTTATAGAATAAAAATATCAATAATCACATAACATTTACTAAAATTCTGAATAAAGATGAATTAATTTTTCGATTTTTGTGATTTTAAACGAACATTTTGAAAAATTTTAATATGAATACTGCTCACAATGGAAATATAAACAAATGTTATGTTGTATAAACTAAAAATTTAGACTTTTTCTCGATTTTTCTCTTATTACTGATTTTAGATACTAATATAAGAATCATAAATTCTTTCCATTGAGATATTTGTGAACTTTTTTGCACAACAAAAATTAATAGTGAATATTTTTACAGAAATCTCGCATTTATCTTAAAAAAAAATCATTTTAATCTCTTCATTTTAGTTCTAATCAATTTTGATTTCATTATTATTTAAGTTCGATTCAAATTTCATTTGTTCCCTTTTGAATCGTTCCTAATTTCTTTTTGACTAAAATTGTACAAAGAAAATTATTTTTGAATGAAGTGTATAAAACTTACATCCACTCCACCCACTGTCAATCATTTGAATGTGTGATTCTGAATGAATTCAATACATATTTGTTAAATATATTCTTCAAGTACTGAAGCGTAAAAACCTGAATATGAGCGATTATTACATTATTGTGAAAGGAAAGGAAACCTCTGATAATATCTTCTTATAAGGCATAAAGAAAAAAAAGGCTTTATTTCACACAACTGCATAATGTCTTGTCCTGCCCAATTGAATGAAGAAAAGTGATCTTCAGAGATGAAAAACTTTTATCTTTGGTATAGATATTCATAAATCTTTTCATAATTTTCGTAAAGAAAGGAAGTTTTCATTGATAAATAATGGTACAGGAAAGTCTGTTGTGATGGCGACCCATATTTAGTAAACATTTCTTCTTGTGGATAGTTAATTATTCCCTTGAATATTCAAATAATATTAAATAATACACGATTTCGTTACGCATATACATATCATACAGTTTTGTATATAATATTAAATTCAATTAAATATGTATTTGTTTTTTTCTTCTATATAATATGTATGTATTTTTTTTATTTATAAGGGGATGACACAGTAAGTAATAAAATTGATGATAAGCTTTCAAAATTATTATTATGGAAAAATTCAAAAATCAAATCATTACTGATATTTGTACGTTAATTGCATATTAATTACGATCTCGTATATGCATATGTATATATGTAAGTAGAGTAGATGTAATAGATGTACATAAATATATAAGTATATATATTTCTAATTAAATATATAATGTAATGATATCATGTTCATTATGCAAAAAGTAAAAATTATACAAAAACTTTACACACGAGTAATACCAATATATAGCATTTTATTCAGTTTATTTTTTAAAATTTCATTTTTTTTTATATTTTCATATGAAATAAATAATATACATATTTAAATTATGAATATCATCCGCACATATAATGTAAAATAATTAGTTGAAATAAAAAATGCATAGCTACACGGACGGAAAATGCAACACAATAATAATGATAATGAACTTTTATTGTACACAAAAAAAAAGCTGTACCTTAACCACCTATATACTCATGTATTTAATGTAATGTACTTATATGTGCTCGTGTCTCTAATACATAAAATTTTGAATGCAAATAAAAATAATCTATATAGTATATGAGCTTTCAATTATACGTACGTATGTACTTGCTAGTTAAGTATTTATGTAATTTAATTTTTTTAATTTCAATTTTTTTTTATTTATTTATTTAATTTTATTAAATTGTTAAGTCATTGTATATGCGTCTCATACAATATTTACTTATTAATTAATTTCAAATGTATACAATTAATTTAAACTTATCATATGAACGTTGATATTGAAAATTATTATTTTTTACCTTTTTTGTATGTGTTTTTTATTCATGATATGATAGGATATTATTCAATAATGACAACTTTCAATAACATTAACAACATGTTGCTTTTTACATTTCAACATATTGACATTACACGGTAATTAATGCGAGAATAGAAATTTATTGCTTAATAATGTTTTCTTTTATTTTAAACGTGAATTTTTATGCAATCACATTTAAGAATTATTTAATAAAAAAAAAAATGAAATTTTTGTTATTTTAAAAATGTTTCAGAAAGCATATCTCTCCATCTGAATCCTATATACTTTCATCTCATGTAATATCTAGGTATACTGACAGTCTATATGAGTTTCTATATTAATCGTATGTATACTTATGTACATATTTACAAGTTTACTACATACAGTAAACATACATATGTGAGTGTATATTAAAAAAAATTCTTACATTACGGGGGAATTTCGATCATTAAAATGAAATTATGCTAATTGAGAATATAATTTAAAGAAAACTATTCACTTAAATATAATTTAAATAATGAAGAACATTGCGGTATTAAGGTTTTTACTAAGTTATATATTTCAGGATTTTGAAAAAGATGACAGGGGAATGAGATATAATGTTCAGAAGAATTACTAAAACATATGAATTACTAAAACAACAGTTTTAATATTATTTATTCATCAAAAAAATTATAATAAAAAAGTAAACAAATGAAAAAAAAAAATCATTTTGTTTCTTTTTTTTTAAATATATGTAGTTAATTATAATCTATATTGAAGAAATTCATATGCATGTGAAAATAAAAATTTTGATTTTTCTTCCTAATTAATCATTTAAAAGCATTTACTGCTTCTACATTATATTCTTCTCGGCTTTCAGATTTTTTTTTACCCATTTTCTATGCAAAATCAAATTTTTATTATTCATTATTTGTAATTTTAAATTCACATTTTACAGGAGAATGATGGCAGGGGAATGACGTTTTCTGACTTTTTACTTTTTAATTTAATTTTTAAATACATTTTTGAAGAAATTTTTTGCCGTCTAAATGTTCCGTCCAAATTTTCAAATATTCAGTTATCAGTGTAATTTAATAATTATTTTTAAAAAATATTTATCAGAGGAATGACTGTGTGACGAGCTGATTTCCGTTTATGAAAACTAAACTCACACGGGTTGTATGTAAAAACTTGTTGGATCGCATAGAAATAGTCTATTATGAATTCCAAATATTATTACGAAAATTTTAGAAAAAAAAAACGTTACAGGTAATGATTGCAGGTGAAGGAGACAAATTTTCAATGAATGTACTTTCTATAATATTCATTGTTCCGTTTTCCTTTTTATTGAAATAGATTTAAAGTTTCTTTGCAAATTAATATATTCCTATTAATTGACCTCTATCAAAATTGCCCTTATTGTAAGTAATTGTAATTCAAACTTTTATAATTGAGCTAATTTATGATATAAATTTTGTTTTGGTTCGTATGTATACAGTCAATACCACGGGCATTCGAGGCTAAGATACATCAAGATACATACATATTTACTTTACTTACATAAATTCAAAACGGAAGTCAATAATGTTACAAGTATAAATGAAAATAAAAAAAGAACACACAATACGCTAAATAAAATCTCAAAAAATCAAATTTTGAAAAAATTCAAAAAATCAATTAATGATATTACGTATTATTGTTATAGGAATTGATAACTTGGAAATTGGTTAGAAAAATAATTTTAAATTAAATTTTAGAAACCATTATTATCTTTGTATTTATTAAGATTATTTATGTAAGATTATTTATTTCAACCGAAATAAGATATATGAAAATTATTTATATACTAAATAAAATAAAAACAAATAATGTACTTAAAACTGTTACAAGTTCTGCAGTATCTGTTAATGGGTTCGTTTTCATAAAAATATTGCTTTTACTATTTGTTTAATTCATCATATTGTTTACTATACGATCTACGATTTTGTTAGAGATAAAATTAACCATTGACGTAATTCATTAAAACGTTGAAAATAAGACAGAATATTATGACAGTTCTTTTATTTTTGAGCATTAGATGAATAAGAATTTTGAAATTATCCTCTATCAGTGGACAATGGAATCATGGATCATGGATTACAGAATATTACAAATTTAGAAGTCATAGAAATTTGTCGGTCTTTTATGCGAAAAGATTTTATATTACCAAAAAAAAAAAAACTTCACTTTTAATTATCAATAATCTTGAATTGATCTTTTCATAATTTTTATTTTTTTAGCAGAGTTTTAGAGATGGCTTTCATGACAGCAATTCTAGTTATCGTTTCGACATCTTTAATCACAATTTATATGTGGATGAAATATCAATATTCATATTGGAAAAATAAAAATATTCCATATATACCACCAAAATTAATTACTGGTAATCTTCATGATATCGTTATGTTTCGTGAAAGTGTTGCAACTAGTCTTGCGAAAATGTATTTCGATTCAGAAACAGAAAATGCACCGATTGTTGGAATTCATATTTTCTTTAAGCCAGGATTATTGGTTAAAGATTTAGAAATTATAAAAAAAATACTAATTAAGGATTTTAATAAATTTTCAAACCGGTGAGTATTGTTTTGGTGTACACTGTACACTATATCTGCTACAACTTATACTACATAAGTACATATTTATGTCTATATAAAGGAAATATACGGCGAATATTGTATAACACATAAAACTCTTATATTCGTATACGTCCTTTTATTAATTTCGGTTATGCTAGTATGATTATTATTTTTGAGAAATGTTTTTTTAAATTCTTCGCAAAGGTATTCATCATCAGATCCACATTCTGACGGATTGGGGGCACATAATTTATTTTTTTTAAAAAATCCGACATGGAAGCAGATTAGAAGTAATTTAACACCAGTTTTTACTAGTGGTAAAATGAAACAAATGTTTCATCTTGTGAACGAGGTAAATAAGTGCATTCATCTACCTATTTGTCTATTATTAAATCAATATGATTCAAAATTTTCTAAATTTTATTTATCGAAATCAATTCTTTTACACAGATTGGAATGCAATTAGATTCATACATATCATCATTTCCAGTGGATCCAAAGACCAATTCGGTTTGTAAGGAAATCAAAGATATTTGTTCACTTTATACAACAGATGTGATAGCTAATATCGCTTTTGGAATTCAAGCAAACAGTATGAAAAATCCAAATGGAGAATTTCGTGAAAATGGAAAACAAATGGTCAATTTTACAATGTACAGAGCGATCGAATTTACTTCATTTTTCTTTATTCCACAAATTGTTTCAATTTTTAAATTCAAGGTAATGCAAAATCATAAAAAATAAGTATTTGTTTAGTCGATATTCTAAACTTCGTACATACCGATTATTTTCTGACATAGGTATTTTCCAAAGACACAACAAAATTTCTCCGTTCAACAATAAATCATGTTATGAATGAACGTGAAAAATCCGGTCTGCAAAGAAATGATTTGATTGATATTCTGATATCATTAAAAAAATCGACTTCACAAAGTTCAGACAAAAATACTGTAAAATATGAAGGTGATGTTCTCGTTTCACAAGCGGCAGTTTTCTTTTCTGCTGGTTTTGAAACGTCCTCCTCATCAATGGCATTTGGCCTTTATGAATTGTCAAAGCAACCCGATATTCAAAATAAACTAAGACAAGAAATTAAAGATGTTCTACAAAAAAATGACGGTAAATTAACATACGATACTATTACTAACATGGAATATCTTGACATGGTGATCAAAGAAGTTTTACGGTTGTATCCACCATTACCATTTTTGGATCGAGAATGTCAGTTAAGTAAAGACGAAAAAGGATTTTCATTAGATCCAGTTATCAGTCATTTCGAAATACCTAACGGAATGCCAGTCTACATACCAATTTATGCGATTCATCGAGATGAAAAGGTACATAAGTACATATTATAAGTATAAATAATATTTTTAGAGAGTCAAAAAATAAAATCTAAAGGATTTAATATGTCCATAAATATTTTATGATTTTTTTAGTATTTTCCAAATCCAGATACATTCGATCCAGAAAGATTCGCACCGGAAAATAAACAAAATATTATACCATACACGTATATGCCATTTGGTTTAGGACCACGAAATTGTATTGGAGAACGTTTTGGTATAATGCAAGCTAAAATTGGTCTTGTCAGTTTCTTAAAGAATCATTACGTTCGACCATCAGCAAAATCTCAAAAATATATGAAACTGGAAAAGAAGGCTCTCATAATTCAAGCTGAGGGTGGAATTCATTGTGATATTGTCAGAGATCCATTGGTGTAAATAAATTTATTTTTTTGTTTTTGTGAAATTTGTTTATTTGTAAAATTTAATTTTTTTGTATTGCTGTATTTCATATTCATATGTAAATATATACATAAATCCGGAAAAATGTTGATCAAAATATATGAAAACCTGAAGTAAATAAAATTTTATGTGAAATTTAAGTATTAGTTTGTATAAAAAAAAAATTAATTTCAATTTTAAACGATAACGAAGATTTTCTTTTTTTTTCACCTCTATACTCCAAAACTCACATCTGTTAGTATATTATTATATTGCATAATCATCTTCAATTAAAATCATATAATTATACTGCTTTTGCGTTTATTTAAAAGATAATATAGGTATATTTATGGTAAAGTCTCGTTTTTTATTTTTGATGTTTTTATTCAAACATCTGCAGGAAGGAAATCAGTTGCTTCAAATTATTTGGTGGCTGGCGACTGGATACAGCAGCAGATTTGCCGGGATCCATCTCAATGCCTTCTCTTGTCAATATGTGCCCTAAATACTTTATTTCGGTACAACAAAATTTGCATTTTTGCCTATTAGCACATAAGTTAAATGTTCGTAACCCATTGAATACTTCCTGTAAGTTTAGTAAGTGTTGGTTAAATGAGTCTGAAATGATAAGAAGATCATCTAGATATGCTAGGAGACGGATTGATGGTAATTTTGTCTTAAATCTATCCATCAGTCTCTGGAAAGTGGCTGGTGCGTTGCGCAATCCAAATGGCATACGCTTGAACTGGTATATTCCGAAAGGGGTGATGAAAGCTGTTTTCTCCTTATCATCGCTCTTCATTTTTATTTGCCAATAACCAGCAAGCAGATCTATGGAGGACATGTACATTGCTCTTTTAGCGGACTGTAAAAGATCATCGATCCTTGGTAGCGGATACATATCTGGTATTGTAATGGAATTGAGTTGTCGGTAGTCTACGCACACACGAATTCCGCCATCCTTTTTGGGTACCATGACAACGGGTGATGCCCATGCAGACTCACTTTCTTCTATTATTTCATCGTCTAGCATTATTTGAATTTCTTTCTTTAGTATTTTCCTTTTTCCTTCGGTAAGTCGATAAGGTGGTGATGCTATTGGAGTATCTGTGCGTGTCTGGATTCGGTGTTCTACTTGTGATGCGGGCATTTTTGATCGTTGGAATACGCATTGGTTTTCCTTTAGCACGCTGTTTACTTTATTTATTTCATACTTTGACATGTGCATTGATTCGTTTTCTGTTAATTCAATATCCATCATCCCTAGGTGAACATGAAATGCTGCATCTCTGTATAGTTCTGCGTTTGATATTGTGGATTCAGCTGGTAGACAGTCTTTGAAGATGTCTTCTATGCCTTCTTCTGAGTAGTTTCTCTCTTGAAGTGCCTTTCGCTTTGGTGTGTTATGTATTGGACTAACTGGATCTGGGATATAATATCCTTTTTTCAACGTGGCGGGTGTCCGTGGTAATTCTGGTCCATAATATAGGTATTCCTCAGGGGTCGATGTTTTGAAATACTCCGTTGACTCAATGCATGTTGTGGCGACTGATACATCAGATATTGTTTCTTTCTCAATGAAGTTATACTGCTTTCTTGGGGACTCCGAAAAGTGCCAACTGTGCTGTGGTACATCAAGTACAATGTGTGCGTCTTCGTTGAAGTCTACACCTAGCAGAGTTCGGTTGTTTGTTGAGTTTCGAAATATCAAAAATGTTGTTGGAATGATGCGGTATTCTAGTTTCACGTTTACTTCAACGATCAGAACAATCTGAAGCTGTTGTTTACCATCTGCTAAAGTTACATACAGGTCTTGAGGCTTAAATTCGTTTTCTTGCTTTTTTAGTTCTTCGTATAGGCTTCTGCTAGCAACGCTCATTCGTGCTCCGGTGTCGAAGTATGCTGTTCCTATACTTCTGCCTATTTTAATCTGTACTAGTGGTCTTGTTCGCAAAGGGAGTGCTGTATGTTTGTCGGGTATATTTACCGAGCAAAAATCTGCTCCTCCTGTTGGTTTGTTTTTGTTGCAGTTGCTGCATTGGCTTCTGACAACTCCGGCTTGACCACATCCGTAACAAGAGATCACAGGTTTTGAAGAATTTTTATACCCATCCTTATTTTCCTTTTCCGCTTTTTGTCTTTTTCTACATTCGTCTATCCTGTGTCCGTAATTTCTGCAAAATTCGCATTTTGTTCTCTTTTTGTCCTGTCTTCAACATCCTCATGTTTCTCTTTGAAAATTTCTTCGGTTGAGCGAGCTTGATCCAGTAGTTCATTAAAGTTGGATATGCTGTATCGATTTATGTGCTGTCTGATGTGTATATTTAATAGTCCAAAAATTAGGTCTATTTGTTGTTGCTCCGTATGTGTGTCTATTGGAAGTTCGGATAGTAAAGCTCTTTTAGCACAGACGAAGATATCAGTAGGTGTGATGTTATCCTGCTTTGTTTCGAATAGTTCTATATACACCTGATATGCGGGTCTGGCTGGAGAAAATTTCCTTCTTAGTAAGTCCATGGCACTTTGCCATGTACCGACTTGATCCTGGATTCCGCGCCACCATGTAGCTGCTACTTCAGTTAGAAGAAGAGGTAATCCCATTAGTGCATTTTGATCACTGATGTTCTCGCAACTTTTGTATATTGTTGCAGTTGATATGAATTCTTCAACCTTGTTTTTGTCCCTGAATCCATTATACCTTGCAGCACAGTAGGCGAAGTTTCCCATTCTCTGTGTATTATTGGAGGTTGTATTGATGGATGATATTAGCTGCCTAAATTGTATGTCAGATAATGTAATATTATTTGATGACTACGAGGATTTAGGATTTGAAGATTGGCAAGTAGCTGGTTGAGATGAGGCCATATTTACAGGGCTTGCGTCTGTAGAAGTATGTGTAACTGCAGATGATGTTGTTTCAGCCACTGTTGTGCTTCCTGGTTGTGGTTTTGGAAGATTCTCCGTACTTCTTGTAATAACCATTTATCTTGTTATATCGATATTTGTTTTTACGTTGGGCGCCAGATGAAAGACGGTATTCTTTCTGTTTTTTTAAAAAAGAAAAGTTTTTTATTTTTCGTTATTTTTCTTGTATAAACTATATTTATTTTTTTGAAATTGTTTTTTTTTTTTTGCTTTTTACAAGTATGTACTATTATTACTCAAGGGCTCTGTAGAAGACCGTTAAGTGCTTCTGTATCAGAGCAGACGCAGAGCTTGATTATGAATGAATTTTAATACTACTGCAACGCTGCTTTTATACTCTTCCGATGTTCGATGTTGTCTATAGATGTTGGGTGATACACGTTGCTTACTGAGTGTTGCTTGTATTGGTTTGGTGTACGTGATCGAACGTGTGTATTGTTTGATGTTGTCTATAGATGTTGGGTGATACACGTTGCTTACTGAGTGTTGCTTGTATTGGTTTGGTGTACGTGATCGAACGTGTGTATTGTTTGATGTTGTCTATAGATGTTGGGTGATACACGTTGCTTACTGAGTGTTGCTTTTACTGGTGTACGTGATCGAACGTGTGTACTGTTTGATGTTGTCTATAGATGTTGGGTGATACACGTTGCTTACTGAGTATTGCTTGTACTGGTCAGTGGTGCCAGATTGTTTCAATAGAAAAATGCTGAATTGGAAGTATAAAAATGCCGAATTGGAAGTAGAAAAATGCCGTTTATATGGGAAATAAAATTAAAAAATGCCGAATATTCTTTTATTACATTTTTATAAATTTTTTTTCTAATTCATAATAGTAATTATTTAATTCATTTTTTATTTATATATAATCAAAAAAATATAAAAATTAATAAACAAAATTAAATAAAATTCAAAATTAATAAGAATTTAACAAAAAATTCAGAGAAAAACAAATTATAATTCATTTATTACACTAAGTACAGCTTCATATGTTTCTTCAATTTCATCATCACTTTTTCCATATTTTTCTGATTTGAGAATATCTTTTAAAATTGCTGGTGATATTTCATAAGAATGACAGCACTTTTCTTTTAATTTTAATCCTTCTCTAACGTATAAAATACTGTTCAACAATTTATTCCACATCGAATTGCGTAATTTGCTTTTTATAATATTCATTTTGCTGAAAAGTCGTTCGACTTCTGCATTGGAAAAAGGAAGTACAAGTAAAGATATTACAAATTCCGACAATTCCTTATAAGGATTATCATTCGCAGAATTTCTAAACGAAAAAACCTCTATCCAAAATGTTATAGTGTCTGATGTATTCTGCCAGTCTTGCAAAGTTAAATTTTCCCATTGTGTTTCAATTTTAGTTATAATAGTTTCCTCTATTTTGAAAAATAATAAAATGTCAATAATATTTTCTTTTACTATCCTCAAACTCTTTTGATTTAATTTTTGATTTTTGATTTTAATTTAATTATAACATTAATAACAAAATCAAAAAGTCAAAAATAATACACTAGTAGTAGTAGTTAAATACATACAGTAATAATTTACATAGATTGAACGGTGTTTACGTTTCTGATGACTAATGAAAAATTTAATAAAATTTATGGAAAAACTGAAAACTTCAAATCATATTCAGAAAATGCCGAAAAAGCATTTGGCATTTTTGCAAAATTGCTCAATGCTTTTTCAATGATGAAAATGATAGATCTGGCATTAAAAATGCTAAAATGGTACCACTGGCACTGGTGAGTTGTGTGTACACTTTATTTTGTATATAAAAAAAACACAGTTTAAATCTTCAGAATATAAACTTTATTTATATTATAATTAACAAAACTTATATACACTTTTATAAAAAAAAAACAATTTATATCTTCAGATATAATTTAAACTTAAGTTTAAAACAAAGAGTTCAGAGTTTCAATTCTAACTGACTAACTTAATTTATTAATTCCAGTTTTTATAATAAAATAATGCTTACTTTACACAACGTGACTTTCGAAAAACTATTCACTTAAATATAATTTAAAAGATAATAATGAAGAACATTGCGGTATTAAGGTTTTTACTAAGTTATATATTTCAGGATTTTGAAAAAGATGACAGGGTAATGAGATATAATGTTCAGAAGAATTATTAAAATTTAATTAGTATGATTGTTGAATGATTTGTATTTTTGTAACTAAAAAATAAATATCCACAGATCAAATGCAACTACTACAACCAAAACTTACATTCAATAGTAATTAAAATAAGAATTAATTAAATTAAAAATGTCCAGTTATAGCGAATTTCGTTACACATGATTATTACCAATAATTTATTAGTAAATGTGAGAAAACAAAAATTCAATATTACTGAATATGTTTTTGATTTCTACCTGCACTCGAATTATCATTCACTATTAATTTAGTGCTGGTGAATTTTGAGTTATACTATCATTAAGTCAGTGCTAGTGCATTTCGATTTTCACTACCTTAGTGTTAGTGCATTTCGATTTTCACTAGCACTATCTGTTTAGTGCTAGTGAATTTTCGTTTGCACTATCACTATCACTAAGTCAATAGTGTGTAAGGTATGTATGGTTAGTTTGTGTGATATATCAGGCTTATAAAAAAAACTATTTGTCATGATGTGGTGTACTGCTCACTGTCAAATTACAGTGCAGTATCGACTGCCCTGATAAGAGGTAGAGGCCCACACTGCAATTAAACAATGTACAACACCCAACACTCTAAATATCACAATAAAGAAAATAATATTGGCTGGACCCATGTAAAAAAAAATTAATACACACAAATCTCCCATATTTACATCTTGAGTGTATGAATGATGGTAGTGGCGGTTGCTCTAGCTGGCTAGCACGGTACTTGCTCGCCGGATGGGGTGTAAGTTTGCCACTATCCATAACTCTTTTAATTTCAGCAGTTTCAGAAGCGGTGGAAGGTTGTGAAATCCTTCCCCGATATGCTTTTATATCAATACAGCAAAAAAAAAGACACCTTTACCGTAGACCTGTAAAAAGAAAATTGGCCCCTCTCTGGCCTTCATATGCAGCTATGGTCGTCGGTTCCCACTGAAAAACAAAATTTAAAAAGTTGTCCCGGTCAACTGACGCCACTGCTTACCCACCTCTGTCTGTATAATTATGGGTGCTGCCACCATAATCCCAACCTATTTTCTATCATTTAATTTTGATTTTGTGTATAATTTAATCTCATGTAGGCATACAAATAGTATTTAAAGAATTTTTATTTTGATTCAAGATTTCACAATTTTTTTTTTGTAGGTACTAATATGTTAAATGTTTATGTGTGTTTGTAATGTAAAATAAAATTATTTCACTTAGTTTTTTTGTGTATAATATAATTTAAACCAATAATTCTTTCTCTATGTTATTTCATTTAATTCATACAGATGTTGAGATAATATATATAATTCTGATATGTATTTTTTTTTTTTATTTTTTTTTTTATTATAATATAATATAAAGAATTATTTCTTCTATTTAATTTATCATTATTTAATTAATTAAAATAAGTATGTATTAATATTATATACTATTTTCAGAAATCGAAGTCAGTATTGTGCTTATGGGAATAGTTACCCGATGAGTTTCTGATAACTTCACATATAATATTTTGTAGGAAATTCTGAATAATATATCTCTGGCAACACTGAAAAAGGTACTTTTTAACATATGTTAACAGGATGTTCCAAATTGTGCATAAATAAATTTATAATTTTGTTCACAAATAATTTTTAAAAGGGAGATTGTGTACAAATTTCACATTCCTGTAAATTTATATTTGATAAAAAAGTAGCATTATTTGAAAATATCATAAAAATGTTAGGTTTTTAAGACAAATTTTAATTTGTGTTTGCTGATTTTTTCATTTCTAATAATGAATCATCCTGTTTTTTTTTGAAAAAAGAAATACACCCTTCCGTTTGATGTTGCCTATCACACAACGTGAAGGCAACTGATTTAATCAGTTAACACCATTTTGGTTATATGAAAAATAAAAAATCGAACTATAAAATATGAAGTCGTTGCGCAGCCGATGTCCACTCAAAGTATAAAATGTTGATTGATTCGTGTCAGCGGGAAGACGGGCATAAAAGAAAATGATGATAATTCAGGGTTGCCGTAACTACTGGGCTGGGAGTATTGCTTAAATTTATAAAAAAAATATGAAATGATTAAACCATATTCAGTATTTTTAATTTTATTTATAAAATTATGTGTTCAGTATCAATTTGATATTAAATTTTGTATACATACGTACATACATTCATTTTCATATTTGTTTATTTGTCCATTTTCTTCTATTTTGTTTCCTTTATGTACTGGTTAATGATTTCGTTACGTTACCGTTACATTCTGAATTTTATTTTTTGTTTTGTCTTTTCTTAGAATAAGAAAGAAAATTATTTACAATGCAAATTGCTATCATATTATTCAAATCAGCTTGTTATTATATGTTATTTTGTAAAGAAATGAACATATTTCATAAAATTTCCCAATATGTCACAAAATTACCTGTTTTTTTGTAAAATCTAAAAAAAAAGTTTTTTGCAAACTGCAGCCCTTCATAATATACAATTTAAAATATTTCCCTCGGATTTAAATTGAGATCTGATCACCCCCACACACGAGACAGATTTATACAAACGCAATGTGAAAGAATATAGAAAAGCATGCCTATCTTGCCTGTACTGACTTCGATTTCTGAAAATAGTATAGATCTTAAAAAGATCTTAAACGTTCAATTTTTTTAAAAAAATTTTGATTTGATTTAATTTGTTTATTTTTTTATTGTTATTTATTTATTTATTTTTTAATTTCTTTGCAGAAACCATAACTTTAAACACTGTAAAAGAGAAAAATCTGAGAATTTTTAAAAAAAATCAATGGGGAGAAATTATAAAATTCACTCAAATAGGGAATGAATGATAGAAGTAAAATAGATCAGCCATGAGCCAACGAAAAAATGGATAACAAATGTTCCCAAAGATTTACATGCGTGCAATGAGCATGCATAAGAAATCGACAACAGCAGACAAGGCAACAGATAAAGAGTAGAACAATTGCTAAGAGATTGCCTAATTTTTATAATGAAAATTTATGTAAATTAATTATTCATTGAACACGATTTACTGAAATTATCAGTTGATATAATATTTAATCTCTAAAATCAATTTTTCACTATATCGTTAGACTTAGAAAAAACATTTTACAAAATTTGAACTCAACAAATTATTTACATACAAATCCATTAAAACAAAGTATTTTGTTCCAAAAATTTTATTTTCAAAGTAATATATTGCTTAAAAATTTAAAATAAAAGATAAAATAATATAATAAAATAATAGAAAAGCATGCCTATCTTGCCTGTACTGACTTCGATTTCTGAAAATAGTATAGGTATAATAATTTTTATAACTTTATTAGTGTCGTTCTATATATAATTGATTTTGTATTTTCTAATATGTGATTATTTTAATTCTAAGTGATTACCTTATAATGCACTTATTAAAAATTTATTTATTTAATCTATTGATATCTAATTGAACTTATAATATTTTCCGAAGCCAAAAAAATTTAAATGAACCAAACTATTTACACATTTATGTAGGTATTCAAATTTTTTTTTTATATTAATCTATTTCAAAATTTGGACTGATTTTTATGACTTCCGAGGCCTGATTGAAAGTTACTTTTTCTCATCACATCATTGCAGGCAGATTTTTTTAATACAATGCTCATTGCATATGCACGCATACATACATATGCATATATGTATATATACTATATATATATTATATGAATTTTTTTCTAATTTAGGTAGTATCACATCACACCCCCAGAAACGCTACATTTTCTTTGTAAGATTTTCTATTCATCTTAAGTATTTGGGAATTGGGATTACGTATGTAAGTATTAGGTATTAGGGATTTCTTATATATTAAGAGAATAGAAAAAATGTACCGTAGTACACGCGCAATTATTTCTTTTATATGCAAAGACAATATTTTGCAATAGCGTGTCCGTTACATGATCACGCCCCTTAAAGGAAAATTACAGGATGATCGTGATGCATACTCATGTGTATGCTACTAAAATTTAGTTATATACACCAACACAGCCTCACATTACAAGTGTTGAATCCAATCAACATGATAACCTGAAAATAGAAAATAAATAATTAATTAATTAATTAATATTATAATAAATAACAAAAAAACAACAGAACACTACACACAAAACAGAACAACACAAAATGTAAACATAAAAACATAACCCAAACTACATATATCACAATTACAAAACTATTTACAAAACAAAACAAACAATAAATAGAATTATTTACACCACAAAACACATAAATAAAAATTTAACAATTATATTTAAATTATATAAAACACGATCACAAACATATAATACAAGAATAACAAATTATAACAATAAAAATTAATAATATTAACTACACAACACAACTTCACGATATTTGACACTTTTAAAACAAAAATGTCGGTAAATGTAAACAAAACATTTACCAAGTTATTAGATTAATTATTAACTGTTCCAATTCCAAATAATCACTATCAAATGTACCAGCTGAATTGAAAATTACCGGCTAATATCATTCACAATCGAAAAATGTACCATATGTTACATCAGTTACCATTCGGAAAAATGTTCCAATAAAAAAGACAGAAGATGAAACAAATAGAAAATTTATCACAAACGGGGAAAATAGAAAATTCCAGAGTTTGCAAATTTTGCTATATAAAGAATGAAGTTCGCAGAAGAATTTGTCTTTTGCGATTACCTGCCTATATGACGTGTTGAGTCTGAATCAGGGAAAACAAAGGATCAAAAAAAACCAGGACGTGTTGAGTCCTATAAAAATCTAGCGTGCTGAGCTAGTAAATAGGGATCGTTAGGAATTTCTGTAGAAATACTTGTAATTTCTACAGAAATTAGGGCAAGTTAGGCCAATTTATCTACGTCGGGAAAAGTGTTGAGTTTCCAAGTCCAAATTTAAAGGAGGACTTAGAAATTTTTTCATAAATTTCTAAGCAACAAAATTTTTTAAAGTCTAAAATTAAAAGGGGACTTAGAAATTTTTTAACAAATTTCTAAGCATCGGAAAATTTCAGAGTATAAAATCACATAGACTTAGAAATTTTTATTGAAAAATTTCTATTTGCTATACCGAGAGCTACGATATTTGGTTTGATACGATATCATACGAACTCATCATAAATAATTTGGGATAAATTATTGCTGATAATAAAATTAATTTTCCGGAAGTCATTGGACGGTTAAAAATTTTGAATTTTAAATCTTCAAGTTTGGGTTCGAGTTTTCTTCAATCAACACACTGCAACAAAGATAATATAGTTCTTCGTCTCAATAGATGTTCTTTTTAGTGTAAGTGGTAATTTTTCCAAAAACGACACACTTACATATATGATAAAGATCGAAAAAGCTTCATCAAAATCAAAAAAGTTTTTCAAAATTTTTCGAATTGCTTTTAGTTATGTACCCTGTACACAATTATAATGATTTCAATAAATGTGTCTGACAGTCTGTGATATAAAGGAATTGTTTTTGTAAATCGAGTTATCAAAACTAATTGTGTAGACGGACCATAGTGTTTCGAATTTGTTCTCATTTATTATAAATGTTTGCTCTCACAAATGAAATGAACACCTGTCAATGTTTTGCAGCACTAAACAATACACAATGCTATTTAAAATGTACATTTAATTCATATGATATTCCACACATATAAGTGTTATTTATATGTATTTGTATATTTTGAGTATTGAAAATAAAATAAATGAATATCATTGGCTGGAACATATAAATATAAATTTGAACATTTTTGAGAGATTTTGATCATATATATTTATTCTCCATGTATGGTTTATTCTCGTGCATAAGGATATATAAGGATCCATATTGAATTGAAGACGATCTCGTACACATACATACATAAAGCATATAACATGAATAAACAAGTTTGATATAACCAAAGACCGATATATAAAATATATTATATCATGGTATATTATATTGGTCTTTGGTATAACATTGAATGCGATGTAAAAACTAATTCTAATACATACATAATAGACATGACATAGTAGATATTAATAACAACATGCTGCTTGCTTATGCAGAATAGATAATAGTAAATACTATATGCAATGAATGTGCTGTTTATGCGATATACATGATTGTATGTAATATGTATACATCGTTTATATGGTATTTTGTACACATACATACAAGTGTAATTATAAAAATAGATTGTTCAATGATGTATATCAGGATCTATAATGTATATAGTATCAATGACCTTTCTTAACATATTTCTTTATGAAAATATTTGTGTGTAATGTTAAATATGAACCTTTTTGTTATTCATAGATATATGAATACAGTATTTGGTAATTACATATACACTTTCGCTATCAGCTGGTTTTTTACTCATAAAAAATTGAAAAGTCAACCTTTTTGCTTTTTTTTCAACTTTGGTTTGATTTCGGATTTATGAATAGAATATAATAGTGGCTGTTTGATGCGGGGAGTGGTGTGGGGGGTGGTGGGTGGTGATTACTCATGAGTCATGAGTAATTTTTCATTAGTAAGATTGAAAAATTTTATAGAATGAAAAATAAAATATAAATGAAAAAAAGAGAATATTGGCAGGTGGGTGCGGGGATGCTAAAAGAGTATTAAAATTTTGTATAATTAGTGTCATTCGTTAACACTGATCAACATTTTTGAACTGAATTAAACTGATTTTTTCATATGCTCTTTTAACTATCTACCACACTATTCTACGCATCAAACTGTAACTATTATATTTTTTTCATAAATCCGAGGTATGGAACATTTTGAGACTAGAATCATGAAGATTCATATATTTTTCTACTTTTAATGTTTAAAAAAACTAGCTGACCGCGAAAGTTTATAATTACAGAATATTTATCAATTACACTGCACTGCGATGGTTTTCCTCTGAAAAGAATTAAATAACAATTTTGATAGGTAACAGCCCTCAAGCAAATATCCTTTTAAGATACCACAATATCTATATTTGAAGAATATATCATTCATTTACTACGTTACCACTATTATTCAGGTAGCGTAAAAGCAAAATCCACTTTGATCGTGATCAGATTTCTTCTGCTTTGCTATGACTTTCTTAGATATTTTTAAACATAATTTACATATAAATATAATACTTCATAAATCATATATAGTAATATATTTGATTTTAAAATTTTTAAATTTGAAAACTGTCTTCCAACTATGGTTAAACTAAAACTGGATGTACAGTATTGGTCACAGCTACTTTTACACGGTATTTAATTTCTAATTAATAAGTAATGAGAAATGCATCCTCGAAACATTATAAATCCATAAATATAATTTCAACTGTATTAAAATATTGTGAGAACAATTGATAATTCATCGCTTTTTTGTCCGAATTCATTAGGATTATTTTAGTTCAAAACAAAGTTACATATATTTTATAGAAAAGAACAGAATTAAAAATTAAAAAATTAGGAGTTTATTTTATTTATACAAAAAACATGCAATTTTAAAAACTTTTGTTTAAAAAAAATGCTGTATACAAATATTTATGAATAATACTAAATGTCAAAGGCTATTCAAATTTCTGATAATATATTCTAAAGTAGAGGCAGGTCAGATTAACTTCCTCTTCTTTGCCAACACCATGACCGCACCATGCAGAACTGACCAGTTCTCGCGCTTTTTAAATGAATGCATCAAATTAAAAATTTTCATTCAAAGTTATAGGTAGAAAAATATATTATAAATTTTACAATTTAATTTTTTATGATATTGTTGTAAAAAGAGAATTTTCTATAAGTTGCACAAAAAAATTAATGTGAGACCGAGCGGAATGAGAAAACAAAAAAAACCTAAAGAAAATTTTAAAAAGAAAAGATTTAGCGGGTTTGGAGGCCGAGCGGAGCCTTGAAAAGAAAAAGAAAGAAAGGAAAACAAAGAATGATGACGAAAAAAAACAAAAAAAAAAAAATAAAGGAGGGAAAAAACTTGAGCACGAAAAAAAAATTTCACTTACCAGAAAAAGAAAAAAAACTTTGCTAGTTGATTTATCTTTTTTTTTTTTCACTTTTATTTTAAACAAAAAAAAAAAAATTTAACAAAAATTTTGAAGATTTACTTTAAATTTACTTTTTCTTTTTTTTTTTTTTACAATTTTACTTTAAAAGAAAAAAAATTGACTCTACTTTAAAACAAACTTGACTAAAAAAAAAACTACTTCTTAAATAAAAAAAAACTACTTTAAAAAAAACTACTTTATTTAAAAAAAAAAAAAACAAACTCTACTTCCACACTGTTTACTCTTTTAAAAATTTAAGTAAAAAAAAACTCTACTGTGTTGTGACGAGCCTGTTTATATACGCTCGTCACACAAAGAAAACAAAGTAAACAGTTGTATTCTGGAATTCTCTATCAATTCGCTGCCCGCCGTAACGTCAACGGATTGACAGAAAATTCCAGTGACAACGTTCGTTGTGTTTTGCTGAATCTGTTATGTAAAAAAGAGAAGAAGATGATGACATTTTCTGTTTCAAGTGACAATGTCAAAAATTACAAAATGTAAACAAAGTGTTGACAAGTTACAGGTAAGTACAACAAGTTATGTTAATTTTAATTTTAATTATTTAATTAAATTTTATGGATTAATTTATTCCTTTTTTTTCTTTTTCAGGTTTACAACAATATGATATGATGTTAAATAGTTTATGAGCTATCAATTTAATAGAAATGTTAAAATACAAAGGTAAATTTTGAAATCAAAATTCAAATAAGCAATTATAATTTACTATACGTAAACCTATTCCACGTTATTTTGAAACATAATTTTTTGAATCACTACTGAAGATATTTTGATAACACGGATCTCCAAAATATTTCTAGGTCTAGAATTATAGGCCTATTCTACTTAATAATTTATTTTCAAACAAACATAAATGAAAAAAATTTGATTGCATTCAATCATAAAAATCCATAAATTTACAAATAATTTATTTTCGACTTCATGACATGTTGTTTATTATATATACCTATATATATATAATATTTTTCAAGCTACAAATAATTATCAATTTTCATTGAATCTAATTAAATGTTCATCAGCGCTAGTATTTAGAATTTTTTGAGTATATACTTTATACCACACACAAAAAACATCAACGAAATAAAATTTAAAAATTTTGAAATAAATATTTTTAAGCTTTCTGTTTTTAAAAAATATTGTATATAATTTAAAATTCATTATCCTCAAGATTTAGAAAAATATATATATTTGTAAATTATGTTCCATATTAATTTGAAAATATCAATTTTTATCTAGTTAGAAAACAAATTGACTCAGTCTATAAAAAAATTTGGTAATTCACAAAACACCTGATTTTTAAATTTCTATATTATGATCATAAATCAGAATAATACTTTATGTATTCAGAAGTTCTAAGGCCCAAACATTAAAAAAGACATTCATTAAAAATTTCAAGAAGAAATTCAATTCACGGGATATGATATAATATATAATCGTGTCTTGCATTCATATGTCAATGAACTCAAAAAGATAACAAAAAAAAAACCATAATATATCCATATGTATACATATATATTATGTATAATCAAAGATACTAGCTATATACTATTACAGATAAGGGTGTCTGATTTGTGATACTATGTAAAAACATATTTATATGTATTTATATAGTATCTCTGGTATAATGCTACAGTAATTGTAATGTATGCTTATGTAAAAACCTTTGTTGCCAAATATTCTACAATGCTACAATCAGAAAATAATGTACATAGATCTATGCAAGTAATACATATAATCAAAGACCATATAAATGTATACAGTACAGTACAAATGCTACAGTAATTATAATGTATATGCATAAACCTCTGTTGCCAAATATTCTACAATCCTACATCAGAAAATAATGTAGATCTATACAAGTAATACATATAACCAAAAACCATATAAATGCATATATTTATATGGTCTTTGATTGATATAAATACAATTGTATATATGTATGTATTTCAATTAGAAGTAGTAGTAGTAATTTTTATCAGATCATATAGCACGCGACAAGGCATATTAACATAACAACACATACTACATACATATATAAAAATACATGAAATATGAAATACTTCCTTTCTCAAGTCATATTCATATAGTAAATACGACGATCAAGTCAATACAATAAAAAAAATTGGAAACCAGCCCTATTGTCAAATGTTGTATTCTAAAGCATTTGCGTACAAAATATCCATTTATTTTTACTTATTCAAGTACAATGATCAACCATTAACAATAAGATGTGACACTCTTTTTTTTTAAAATTTACCAACAAACATAAATATTTAAAAATAATAAAAAAAATCAAAATTCAATTTACAAAAACAGTACAGAATTAATGTACTTATTTCAAATCCATATTTCCTTATAAACCGCCGTAATGAAGAAAAGATACAAAACAATATATAAATGTGAGCAATACAATCATATTGTACATGTATACGATTTTTTCACAATGCATTTTTAAAGGCGATCTGGAACTTTTTCACTGTGTTAGTACTGGTTAGGTAGACAATGTAAATCATAGGGAAAATTGAAACTAATACGCAGATGTTTACATTTTTTCATAATGTATTTTTAAAGGCGATCTGGAACTTTTTTTTTGACTACCTGACGTGTCATTATATCAAGATATAAGGTGATTCATATAATTTCTGAGAATTTTGAAGACAAGAAAAAGTTTATTTTGTTAAGCCATATATTAGAGTAAGAATTTATTTTATAGTTAAGAAATTTAACAAAAATGTAAAAACATTTGATAGCAAACACAAAATTTTAAGTGTAATCTTTACAATTAATTTTGTTTATTTTAGATAAAAAAATTTTAAATAACAAAATTTGTACTTTTTTTTAATGAGTATACCCTTTAATAATGTTACATTTTTTAAAACGGTTGGTGTTTCAATTCCATTTTTTTGTCTCTTTTTGAACAAAGGGTCTTAATTACTACCGACTTTTAGCAAAACCGTTACGGCCGAATGAATAACGGGACAAAGGTCATGAGAAATTTTTGCTAACACGTGCTCAGTGTCACCACTGTATGAATATAGATTTACTGTGTTCAAGTATAATATATCAAATAAGTGTGGTACCACTCAAAACCATATAAAATTTTATAAACCAGTCATGCAACTCACAACTAATTCTTCTATATAAATATTCTTATGTTTCTCTCATATTTACATCCCTCCTGAATTATAAACTTTCGCTCTTTTTCGATATTGTTTCGAAAAACTTTTTCGATCTTTATTTTTGGCAAACATACAAACATTTAAATAAAAAAAATGAAATGGTTCATCTAGTAGGACTGTATTATCTTTGACTGCAATCAACTAATCAGTAGTAACGCCATCTGCATCAACAAATGTTAATTAAAAATAATTTGTAATTGAATCTTTAAATTAAAATTAATTATAGTAGATTAAAATTCTTATTGAAATTTGACTTTTATTGTAAATTAAAAGTAAATTTATTTTTTTGAGAAAAATTAGTAGATTTATTATTTTGAAAATTATAAATTTTGAATTAAATTTTGCTAGTAGATTATTATTTTTAAATTTTGAATTATTTTTAAAAATAAGAAAAGTTGCAACTTAAACATAAATTTTGTAACGATATTTTTAAAAATTAGTAAATTTATTGAGTAAATTAAAGTCATATATATATATACATTTAAATTATAATTAAAATTTCATTATCATTTTTTATTGTTTAAAATTTGGTATTTGTACTTAGAATTAAGTTTTGAATTGTTAGATTTAAGAGATTAATTTTCAATAAAGATTTTTTATAACGTTTTGTAAAAAAATTGTGTTCTTATTTATAAAATTGAAACCGGCACCTTATTTTATTTTTATTGTTAAATTAAATCATTTTGAGGATTTAACAACAAGTGATAATGCAATTTGTTAGTGCACTATTATTTTAGTGCAATTCGCCCAACTATGATCCTTTTCTGATAAACTATTATCATAGACTAGATATAGATTGGAAATGACTGTATAAATTTTTAATACACTTTTGAAATCGATCATAGCTGGCAGAAACTTGAAGAATGGCTGGCAGGAGCTTTTACTGAGAGGAGAGATAATTTTTCGCTCACGAATTTCCATATATATTACATATTTTGTAGATTTCAATATTTCAATAGCTGGCAATGAAAATACATGCATATTTATTTAAAAAATAATACATGTTCATTGCAATAGCTGGCAATAGTACTGTGTTATATGTTATGTTGTTATACTTGAATCATGAATATAGAATATTTATCACTGATCAACAAAGCAATAAGATGTGACACTTTTTTTTTTTTTAATTTACTAGCACACATAAATACTTATTTTAAAATAATAAAAAAAATCAAAATTCAATTTACAAAAACAGTACAGAATTAATGTACTTATTTCAAATCCATATTTCCTTATAAACCGCCGTAATGAAGAAAAGATACAAAACAATATATACATGTGAGCAATACAATCATATTGTACATGTATACGATTTTTTCACAATGCATTTTTAAAGGCGATCTGGAACTTTTTCACTGTGTTAGTACTGGTTAGTACTGGTTAAGGCCGAATGAATAACGGGACAAAGGTCATGAGAAATTTTTGCTAACACGTGTTTAGTGTCACATCTATTTCTAGAGGTTGATCAGTGATATTTATATTCATGTAGCCAACAATACAGATTGCATAGTATCAAAGAATATATAACTAACGTAACGTAGATATATATTCTTTGATAGTATATGCATGCACACATGTGTTAGATACTTTCAAAACCAGTTTTAATTGTATATAATATCACAGTTAAGGATATTTGCCTGTGATCATATATATTATTATATTCATTGCCAGTCATAACATAAATTTGTTGAAAATTTAAATTTCCTTTAAAATATACGATTTTGTACATTTGCCTGTTATTTGATATTTTTTATCATTTCCGATAAGGATATAGCTACATAGATTTTTGATTTTTAAATTTGTTTTTTCTTCAAGATATACAAGATTTCAAAAGATTACAAAAGTTCTCTCATTTATTTTCCTTATTCTGATTTTATAGCTTTTTCAAAATCTCTCAAAAGCTATTTTGACGTTTACTTAATAGTTATGAACACGATTTCTGCCATAAGCATTTCACATCTATATTTAGTCTATGCTATTATTTTATTTTAAATTTTTAAGCAATATATTACTTTGAAAATAAAATTTTTGGAACAAAATACTTTGTTTTAATGGATTTGTATGTAAATAATTTGTTGAGTTCAAATTTTGTAAAATGTTTTTTCTAAGTCTAACGATATAGTGAAAAATTGATTTTAGAGATTAAATATTATATCAACTGATAATTTCAGTAAATCGTGTTCAATGAATAATTAATTTACATAAATTTTCATTATAAAAATTAGGCAATCTCTTAGCAATTGTTCTACTCTTTATCTGTTGCCTTGTCTGCTGTTGTCGATTTCTTATGCATGCTCATTGCACGCATGTAAATCTTTGGGAACATTTGTTATCCATTTTTTCGTTGGCTCATGGCTGATCTATTTTACTTCTATCATTCATTCCCTATTTGAGTGAATTTTATAATTTCTCCCCATTGATTTTTTTTAAAAATTCTCAGATTTTTCTCTTTTACAGTGTTTAAAGTTATGGTTTCTGCAAAGAAATTAAAAAATAAATAAATAAATAACAATAAAAAAATAAACAAATTAAATCAAATCAAAATTTTTTTAAAAAAATTGAACGTTTAAGATCTTTTTAAGATCTATACTATTTTCAGAAATCGAAGTCAGTACAGGCAAGATAGGCATGCTTTTCTATATTCTTTCACATTGCGTTTGTATAAATCTGTCTCGTGTGTGGGGGTGATCAGATCTCAATTTAAATCCGAGGGAAATATTTTAAATTGTATATTATGAAGGGCTGCAGTTTGCAAAAAACTTTTTTTTTAGATTTTACAAAAAAACAGGTAATTTTGTGACATTTTGGGAAATTTTATGAAATATGTTCATTTCTTTACAAAATAACATATAATAACAAGCTGATTTGAATAATATGATAGCAATTTGCATTGTAAATAATTTTCTTTCTTATTCTAAGAAAAGACAAAACAAAAAATAAAATTCAGAATGTAACGGTAACGTAACGAAATCATTAACCAGTACATAAAGGAAACAAAATAGAAGAAAATGGACAAATAAACAAATATGAAAATGAATGTATGTACGTATGTATACAAAATTTAATATCAAATTGATACTGAACACATAATTTTATAAATAAAATTAAAAATACTGAATATGGTTTAATCATAAATTCATATTTTTTTTATAAATTTAAGCAATACTCCCAGCCCAGTAGTTACGGCAACCCTGAATTATCATCATTTTCTTTTATGCCCATCTTCCCGCTGACACGATTCAATCAACATTTTATACTTTGAGTGGACATCGGCTGCGCAACGACTTCATATTTTATAGTTCGATTTTTTATTTTTCATATAACCAAAATGGTGTTAACTGATTAAATCAGTTGCCTTCACGTTTTGTGATAGGCAACATCAAACGGAAGGGTGTATTTCTTTTTTCAAAAAAAAACAGGATGATTCATTATTAGAAATGAAAAAATCAGCAAACACAAATTAAAATTTGTCTTAAAAACCTAACATTTTTATGATATTTTCAAATAATGCTACTTTTTTATCAAATATAAATTTACAGGAATGTGAAATTTGTACAGAATCTCCCTTTTAAGAATTATTTGTGAACAAAATTATAAATTTATTCATGCACAATTTGGAACATCCTGTTAACATATTTTAAAAAGTACCTTCTTCAGGGTTGACAGAGATATATTATTCAGAATTTCCTACAAAATATTATATGTGAAGTTATCAGAACCTCATCGGGTAACTATTTCCATAAGCACAATACTGACTTCGATTTCTGAAAATAGTATACTATTGAAATCATTTACCTATATTATTTACAACTTGTATCTTTTATTTATCCTCATTGTACTGTGCTGATCGAACTTGGCTGTTCAAATTGATTTTCGATTTAATAATAAAATTAATTAATTGCATTACTGTACATTTATGTATAAGTTAGTATACAAAACTAGCGATTTGTTAATAATATTCATTGCTATTTCATTGATTCATCTGACTGCTTCTAATCACTGATCTGATCGATCAGTTCAATTGTTTTTTTTTATTAAGTTTTATTGACGAAGTATTCAAATACCATAATTATCGTTGAAGTATGTATACAATTAAAAATTATTAAGATTATGTATCTATAGCTATTTTCAATTGTTGTATAAATTTCATAATTTTATTACTTTTTTTTTATTTTCTTTTTAATTATATCTGAGTATGTTTGATCAATTAATTATCATTTCTATAGTATATCATTATATATACAGGGTGTCCTGCCTCGGGTGGTATACCCGCATACAGTAGATAGGTCTCGCCAAGACTACAGAAGGGGGGGGGGTTTGTAATCTCAACCGTTTAGCCGCTAGAGGGTGATGAAGATTTTCGCATTTACTTTACCAAACACCCTATAATAACTACGATGTACTAGTTAGAAAGAAGTAGTCTAAGAAAAATCTGTAGAAAACTCCCCCCTGTCTCTAATGATACCTTACATGCCTGTCGACGTTTTTTTTCTCGAGAGTTATTGTGTTTCAAAGTCAGAATTTCGTGATTTTTTACCATTTTTTTCATAGAAAATAAAGGCTGTTGAAGTACAGCGTCCTTTATACGTACATTAATTTTTACTTACATAAGCAATGAGCTCAAAATATTCGCCACATAGTCCTGTAAGTGATGGTCTATCTCCTACTGCTCCACTGCCAGCACATAATAAGCAATGTGTGAAATGCCATTTTAAAAAAAATGATTTTTCGATATGAGTTTTACATGATTTTACATGATTTCACACAATTTAAACACTAAAAGGATAAAACAACGAAAAAACTGTAAGAGATAGACCTTCAATGTACAAGGCAAAAATGAAGCGGATATTTTGGGCTTTTTGCTTATGTAAGCAAAAATTAATGTACGTATAAAGGGCGCTGAGCTTCAACAGCCTTTATTTTCTATGAAAAAAATGGTAGAAAATCACTAAATTTTGACTTTGAAGAACAATAACTCTTTAAAAAAAACGTAGTGACATGCAAGATATCATTAGAGAGAGGGGGCAGTTTTCTACAGATTTTTCTTAAATCACTTCCTTCTAAGTAGCTAGTACATCGTAGTTTATATAGGGTGTTTTGTAGAGTAAGTGCGAAAAATCTTCATCGCCCTCTAGCGGCTAAACGGTTGAGGTTACTACACTCCGCCCCCCCCCCACCCCCTTCTGTACATAGATTTTTTGTTTGTCTCGGCGACATCTATCTGCTGTGAGCGGGTTGACCACCCGAGGCGGGACACCCTGTGTATATATATTATTTGATTATATTTTTAATCTTCTCATATGTAAATATTTAATACAATATGTAATGTATAGATATTATCATATTTGAATATAAACTACTACTACTTATATTATTATTACATATTATATTATGTATATATAGGAATGTACTAATATGTACAGTACAGTACAGTTTATAATTGATATTTTTCATATTACTATGCATTATTTATTGTACTTATATTTTTATTTTTATATTAATTTTTACATAAATAAATTTATTTTATTTTGTATTACTATATATCACCACATTACTAAATACAAATACATGGCTATCATGTAATTATGTAATAATTATTGTAATAGATAATAGATAATAGTAATAGTAGAGCATAGTAGATAGATGATATATGATATATAGTAGCGACAGTATATTATGTACAAATTATTGTTTTTGTGTTCTCGCTATCTCGAGAAAGGAGATTTAAATGAAATATATATACATATATACTTTGTTCATAAAGTTTATTCAGTACGGAGGCTTATGGGGATATATTTTCTCTATTCTAACTTGGTAAATTCATATAAATGTGTTTCTGTTTAACACCTCTGAAAGTGTTGCCCCTTTAATTCAAATTTTCTATGTAAAATCGGATGAAATTTTTATAAGTGCTGCCGTTTTACCTTGATTTTCAAAATTAAATTGATTTTCAAAGTTATGCTCCTATCACAAATCCCAAAAATACTTGCCACCTTTTCATTCGACCTACCTACACTTTTATTTTCTTTATAAAATATATTAAATGTGGAGTAAATTTGCTTTTTTTTCTCCACACTTAATTTTTTTCTTTCTTCCACTGCACTCATTTAAAAAAAATCTGTATTACATATTTTAATTAATTTATTAAATTTTAATTTTTTTAACTATTTTTTTATCAGCAATCTTCACTTCACAAATCACAGCAAATATCAACTAAAGAACGAAAATAATCTCTATTTTCATGCAACAAAAAATGTAACGAAAAACTAACTGTTCTGCAACAGTAGTACATTTACAACACAACGTAAAAGCAAAAATTTTTTTTCATGACATAAATATTTATTATAGAATATATATTTACTATACATATCTATTAATTAATAATAATATATAAATAAATTGCATCATAGAATATATGTAATATATAATTAATAATAATATATGACAAAAAGTCATATAAATGAAAATTTTTGATTTTCAAAAACGGCAATACTTAATTTGAGTATTATGACTACACGGCAGCACTAATTTATCATTCAATCTATTGTTCTTCCACATCTCGATTAGCCGAATCAAGCAACTTTTTCCTCATTAAGCGACAATCGTGTGCGCATATGAATTCCTTCGTCATACTTCGTTTTCTTCGCATATGATAAATTTTTTTCCATTTATAGTTTTTGTTTGTGCAATCCAGTGAATATGATTGATGAATAATGGACGACAAGAAATAATAATCAGTCACCGTATGGTTGCGGTGATGGTAATATGAAATTTATGGGTGCTGTTGTTTTTTTCTCTTTTACAGCGTCTCATTATATATAAAATAGATGGGGGTATGAGTAATTTGATATATTCCTCTTAAAAGTAACGCTACTGAGCTCTTCCATAAGCCGTGTACTGAACGAATTTTATGAACAGAGTATAGGTATATTTATTAAGTGTTTGCAGATAAAAAATATCACCCCGTATAGTTGTTGATATAGGTAGATGTAGAAAATTGTTATAAAAGCTAATAGAATTTTTATATCTGGTGTTAGATTGAATTTTAATTTTATGGTGTAATAAGATTAAATAAATTTTAAAATTTTAAAATTTTGTTGTGTTATAAAAACATTACATTGTATAATTGTATTATGTATGTATATATTTTTTGAAAATAATAAATAAATATAGTAAGAATATAATAGAAAAACAATCATTCAAGTGCAATTTATAAACGTTAAAGAAAAAATTATTTTATAATTTGACTAGGTAGCTACTTAGTATTTTTGTTTTTAATAAAGGTACGAATATTTCAAAATTACAAATTACAAAAATAAATTACATAATTAAAAATTGATTCAAATATTTTTATAACAATAATTTTTTTGTATTTTATTTATTTATTTATTTATTTATTTTTTTTTTTTAATTAAAAATTTTCAAAAAAATATCATATATGTATAAAAGAGTATTTATGTATAACAATATTTATGAAAGTAACTAAATTATTATATGTTTTATTAAAATTTTAATATTAATTTCCTAATTGCTATATCTCAATAAAATTGTGTGTTCTTTTTTGATGATAATTCTTATACATATTTATGTACTTTTTTCAAAGGAAAATATTTCGAAATACAGAAGTAAACAATTATTTTTAATGCGTGCATGCTATGTACATATATTTACTTTTTGTGCAGCTTTAATCTTTAAGTACAGTGATTTTAAAATTATAAATTTTATTTCATAACTCATAGAAATTTTACACATAAAATTTTATATTATGTTTGAGCGAGAATAAATTCACTTTTGGCAGACCGTTTCGGCCGAGTTGTACTGGCTTTAAGAATATGTTAGAAGAAATTACAATAACGTTTGTAATTTTATATCATAATTTTTGTACTAAATATGTTAGATATTATTTACAGAAATATATATATACATACTAATGTTATTTTATTTCAATAATATATTCAACATACTTATGTATGTGAGCAGGACACACAGCATGTACTAATATGTGTACATAATTCATCTAGAAATTAATATTTCGTACTATCTACCAATGATCTCATAATTGCTTCAAAATTCATCATTTTTTTATATTTTTGGCTGGAGTTCCGAAAAGGTGTTCCCTCTGATCCTCTTGAAATTTTGACCACAGATTCTACTCGACAATATCAGAAAAGTTACGAAATATTTTTTGTCGGAAAGCCCTCTATCGGTCACAATTCGCATTTAAACTTTTTTGTCGAAATTCTTATTTTAGCAATATCTCTGTAACGGTACATGATACAGGTATGTTTTACATCTCAAAAGATGCGTCTTAAGATGCTCTATATTCTGAAAAAAAGAAATTTTCAAAAACTCCTAGTAGAAGGATAATAAAGTACATTTTGTGATTTTTGGCTATTTTTACATTTTTGACAATTTCTCAGAAAGGAGTAAGGATAATCGGTTCAAATTTTTTGCAAATAAAAAAGGACATTAGGAGCAAGACTTTAAATTCATTACTTTGATCCTAATGAAAAAGGAAAATGTCCTGCAGAGAAATAATTTTATTAATACTGAATTTTGCAATTTTATGTTCGTGTGCACGTGTATGTATGTGAGTATGTGTATTTGTAGAAGTCAAATATATGATATTTTTTGTACGTGCGTATATATGCGTGTGTATGTGCATTTGTAGAAGGTAAATCTAACAGTGTGTACATTAAGTATTTTCTATACAGGCATACATATACACTACACGTATATGGGCAAATATGATAGAGTACGCTTGCTGGTTTGTGTGTGTATGCATTTGTAGAAGGCAAATCTGGTAGTGTGTGTATGTAAATGTATGTGTGCGTGTGCATTTGTAGAAGGAAAATCTGATAGTGTGTGTATGTAAGTGTATGAGTGTGTGTGCATTTGTAGAAGGAAAATCTGATAGTGTGTGTATGTAAGTGCATGTGTGTGTGTGCATTTGTTGAAGGCAAATCTGGTAGTGTGTGTATATAAGTGTATGTGTGCGTGTGCATTTGTAGAAGGGAAATTTGATAGTGTGTGTATGTAAGTGCATGTGTGTGTGTGCATTTGTTGAAGGCAAATCTGATAGTGTATGTATGTAAGTGCATGTGTGTGTGTGCATTTGTAGAAGGAAAATCTGGTATTGTGTGTATGTAAGTGCATGTGTGTGTGTGCATTTGTAGAAGGAAAATCTGATACAAACACTATCAGATTTTCCTTCTACAAGTGCATACACACACTACCAGATTTGCCTTCAACAAATGCACACACACACATGCACTTACATACACACACTATCAGATTTTCCTTCTACAAATGCACACACACTCATACACTTACATACACACACTATCAGATTTTCCTTCTACAAATGCACACGCACACATACATTTACATACACACACTACCAGATTTGCCTTCTACAAATGCATACACACACAAACCAGCAAGCGTACTCTATCATATTTGCCCATATACGTGTAGTGTATATGTATGCCTGTATAGAAAATACTTAATGTACACACTGTTAGATTTACCTTCTACAAATGCACATACACACGCATATATACGCACGTACAAAAAATATCATATATTTGACTTCTACAAATACACATACTCACATACATACACGTGCACACGAACATAAAATTGCAAAATTCAGTATTAATAAAATTATTTCTCTGCAGGACATTTTCCTTTTTCATTAGGATCAAAGTAATGAATTTAAAGTCTTGCTCCTGATGTCCTTTTTATTTGCAAAAAATTTGAACCGATTATCCTTACTCCTTTCTGAGAAATTGTCAAAAATGTAAAAATAGCCAAAAATCACAAAATGTCCTTTATTATCCTTCTACTAAAAGTTTTTGAAAATTTCTTTTTTTCAGAATATAGAGCATCTTAAGACGCATCTTTTGAGATGTAAAACATACCTGTATCATGTACCGTTACAGAGATATTGCTAAAATAAGAATTTCGACAAAAAATTTTAAATGCGAATTGTGACCGATAGAGGGCTTTCCGACAAAAAATATTAGAGTTCTGTGCTTTGCGTCACAAGGACTATCTGTGGTCAAAATTTCAAGAGGATCAGAGGGAACACCTTTTCGGAACTCCAGCCATATTTTTTTATACATAATGTACTAAAAAATAATAAAATTAATAATACATGTATTTCGACAACCTTATCAGATGCTTGAAATATTTTAGAAGATATTTTAATAATTAGTTAAACAAATACCTATTAGACTAGTTAATATTAATATTCTTGTTCAACATTGCACTGTAACAATATACTCGTACATTATATAGGTATATCTGTTTGATTTCAATCCTTATCCAGTTAGTATTTAGAAGTAATATAATGTTATGTCTGATGAAATAATTATATTTATAGAGATTGAACTCCAATTCATTTTGATCAGTTTAATCAGTTATGTGTAGTTGAAAAATTTTATAAATCAGAGTACAAAATGTCAAATTTTTTAATTCAGTTATCATTTAATATATGGCTTATTCTTGGACAGTTTATTTTGAATTACGCAAATACATGCATTAATAAAATGGATTTCAATTAAATATTATTAAAAATTTAATAATAAATTACGTTGTATTTTATATATTTTGTATAAATATGAATTAATTTAATACTACTATACTATACAGATGCTATCTTTGTTTTATAAATATACATTATAAGCATATAATCGTAGATACGTGAATATATGGGAAAAATAACGGGGAAACTTCCGAATTGGTGCCGCCAGATTTTGAAACGAAGACCTTTCCAATAATGATAGTTTGGAATATCGTCTTTAACGTGGTACATGTCTCTCATGTCTCTCTCATTGACACAAATTCATATTAAGCACGCAAACTATCCTTAAGAATTGTTGGTCCAAAATGGCGTGTTTTATGAAAACCTTTATTTCTCTAGATCAGCTTCCTGCTCTATTTGTCACAGTTTATTTCACTTTGATTGGATTAGCGGTTCTCGAGATATAAGGACTTAAAGTCAGAATTTTTCAGAAGTTTTTTAAAAATCACTTTTAAATGATAAAACTAAAATATATCTCATCTTTCAAGTTTTGAAAAGAAGTTTTAATTAAAAGAAGTTGAAAAAGTGATTTTGAAAAAGCACGAAATTTTGAATTTGAGTCCTTATATCTCGAGAACCGCTAATCCAATCTAAGTGAAATAAACTGTAGCAAATAGAACAGGAAGTTCTCTTTCAAATGGTATATTAACTAATCCGATTTAAGATTCTGATCTGGAGAAATAATGGTTTTCGAAAAACACGCCATTTTGGACCAACAATTTTTAAGGATAGTTTGCGTCCTTAATATGAATTTGTGTCAATGAGAGAGACATGAGAGACATGTACCCTTTTAAAGACGATATTCCAAAGTACATATTATTATCGGAAGGTCTCGTTTCAAAATCTGGTGGCACCAATTCGGAAGTTCAGCCAAAATAACTTTTATATATTTAACAAGATTATACATACATACTCGTATAACATACACATACTTAATTGTTTAATGTAGATAATTTGTACTATCTACACATTGTATTTGTATTTTGCGCATACAGCCAGGATTATACATCTTTATTTACTACAGCCATCTACAGCCCAAATAATATCTTTGTTTCGATTTTCGTAATTTCGTAATTTGAACAAATTAATCTTATCAATATTCAGAAATAGAATAAAAATACATATTTGATTATTTTTTATAGAATAAAAATATCAATAATCACATAACATTTACTAAAATTCTGAATAAAGATGAATTAATTTTTCGATTTTTGTGATTTTAAACGAACATTTTGAAAAATTTTAATATGAATACTGCTCACAATGGAAATATAAACAAATGTTATGTTGTATAAACTAAAAATTTAGACTTTTTCTCGATTTTTCTCTTATTACTGATTTTAGATACTAATATAAGAATCATAAATTCTTTCCATTGAGATATTTGTGAACTTTTTTGCACAACAAAAATTAATAGTGAATATTTTCACAGAAATCTCGCATTTATCTTAAAAAAAAATCATTTTAATCTCTTCATTTTAGTTCTAATCAATTTTGATTTCATTATTATTTAAGTTCGATTCAAATTTCATTTGTTCCCTTTTGAATCGTTCCTAATTTCTTTTTGACTAAAATTGTACAAAGAAAATTATTTTTGAATGAAGTGTATAAAACTTACATCCACTCCACCCACTGTCAATCATTTGAATGTGTGATTCTGAATGAATTCAATACATATTTGTTAAATATATTCTTCAAGTACTGAAGCGTAAAAACCTGAATATGAGCGATTATTACATTATTGTGAAAGGAAAGGAAACCTCTGATAATATCTTCTTATAAGGCATAAAGAAAAAAAAGGCTTTATTTCACACAACTGCATAATGTCTTGTCCTGCCCAATTGAATGAAGAAAAGTGATCTTCAGAGATGAAAAACTTTTATCTTTGGTATAGATATTCATAAATCTTTTCATAATTTTCGTAAAGAAAGGAAGTTTTCATTGATAAATAATGGTACAGGAAAGTCTGTTGTGATGGCGACCCATATTTAGTAAACATTTCTTCTTGTGGATAGTTAATTATTCCCTTGAATATTCAAATAATATTAAATAATACACGATTTCGTTACGCATATACATATCATACAGTTTTGTATATAATATTAAATTCAATTAAATATGTATTTGTTTTTTTCTTCTATATAATATGTATGTATTTTTTTTATTTATAAGGGGATGACACAGTAAGTAATAAAATTGATGATAAGCTTTCAAAATTATTATTATGGAAAAATTCAAAAATCAAATCATTACTGATATTTGTACGTTAATTGCATATTAATTACGATCTCGTATATGCATATGTATATATGTAAGTAGAGTAGATGTAATAGATGTACATAAATATATAAGTATATATATTTCTAATTAAATATATAATGTAATGATATCATGTTCATTATGCAAAAAGTAAAAATTATACAAAAACTTTACACACGAGTAATGCCAATATATAGCATTTCATTCAGTTTATTTTTTAAAATTTCATTTTTTTTTTATATTTTCATATGAAATAAATAATATACATATTTAAATTATGAATATCATCCGCACATATAATGTAAAATAATTAGTTGAAATAAAAAATGCATAGCTACACGGACGGAAAATGCAACACAATAATAATGTTAATGAACTTTTATTGTACACAAAAAAAAAAGCTGTGCCTTAACCACCTATACTCATGTATTTAATGTAATGTACTTATATGTGCTCGTGTCTCTAATACATAAAATTTTGAATGCAAATAAAAATAATCTATATAGTATATGAGCTTTCAATTATACGTACGTATGTACTTGCTAGTTAAGTATTTATGTAATTTAATTTTTTTAATTTCAATTTTTTTTTATTTATTTATTTAATTTTATTAAATTGTTAAGTCATTGTATATGCGTCTCATACAATATTTACTTATTAATTAATTTCAAATGTATACAATTAATTTAAACTTATCATATGAACGTTGATATTGAAAATTATTATTTTTTACCTTTTTTGTATGTGCTTTTTATTTATGAATTTTATTTATTTTTAGTTTGTTTACGATTATATATACATGGTTCAATAAAAAAAAAAAATAAAAAAATTGTTTTTATTAAGAAAAAAAAAATTGATAACCCGCGATGATATTGATGATAGGATATTATTCAATAATGACAACTTTCAATAACATTAACAACATGTTGCTTTTTACATTTCAACATATTGACATTACACGGTAATTAATGCGAGAATAGAAATTTATTGCTTACTAATGTTTTCTTTTATTTTAAACGTGAATTTTTATGCAATCACATTTAAGAATTATTTAATAAAAAAAAAATGAAATTTTTGTTATTTTAAAAATGTTTCAGAAAGCATATCTCTCCATCTGAATCCTATATACTTTCATCTCATGTAATATCTAGGTATACTGACAGTAAAACATGATATGATATATTTTCTATATGAGTTTCTATATTAATCGTATGTATACTTATGTACATATTTACAAGTTTACTACATACAGTAAACATACATATGTGAGTGTATATTAAAAAAAATTCTTACACTAAGGGGGAATTTCGATCATTAAAATGGAATTATGCTAATTGAGAATATAATTCAAAGAAAACTATTCACTTAAATATAATTTAAAAGATAGTAATAAAGAACATTGCGGTATTAAGGTTTTTACTAAGTTATATATTTCAGGATTTTGAAAAAGATGACAGGGTAATGAGATATAATGTTCAGAAGAATTACTAAAACATATGAATTACTAAAACAACAGTTTTAATATTATTTATTCATCAAACAAATTATAATAAAAAAGTAAACAAATGAAAAAAAAAATCATTTTGTTTCTTTTTTTTTAAATATATGTAGTTAATTATAATCTATATTGAAGAAATTCATATGCATGTGAAAATAAAAATTTTGATTTTTCTTCCTAATTAATCATTTAAAAGCATTTACTGCTTCTACATTATATTCTTCTCGGCTTTCAGATTTTTTTTTACCCATTTTCTATGCAAAATCAAATTTTTATTATTCATTATTTGTAATTTTAAATTCACATTTTACAGGAGAATGATGGCAGGGGAATGACGTTTTCTGACTTTTTACTTTTTAATTTAATTTTTAAATACATTTTTGAAGAAATTTTTTGCCGTCTAAATGTTCCGTCCAAATTTTCAAATATTCAGTTATCAGTGTAATTTAATAATTATTTTTAAAAAATATTTATCAGAGGAATGACTGTGTGACAAGCTGATTTCCGTTTATGAAAACTAAACTCACACAGGTTGTATGTAAAAACTTGATGGATCGCATAGAAATAGTCTATTATGAATTCCAAATATTATTACGATAATTTTAGAAAAAAAAACGTTACAGGTAATGATTGCAGGTGAAGGAGACAAATTTTCAATGAATGTACTTTCTATAATATTCATTGTTCCGTTTTCCTTTTTATTGAAATAGATTTAAAGTTTCTTTGCAAATTAATATATTCCTATTAATTGACCTCTATCAAAATTGCCCTTATTGTAAGTAATTGTAATTCAAACTTTTATAATTGAGCTAATTTATGATATAAATTTTGTTTTGGTTCGTATGTATACAGTCAATACCACGGGCATTCGAAGCTAAGATACATCAAGATACATACATATTTACTTTACTTACATAAATTCAAAACGGAAGTCAATAATGTTACAAATATAAATGAAAATAAAAAAAGAACACACAATACGTTAAATAAAATCTCAAAAAATAGAATTTTGAAAAAATTCAAAAAATCAATTAATGATATTACGTATCATTGTTATAGGAATTGATAACTTGGAAATTGGTTAGAAAAATAATTTTAAATCAAATTTTAGAAACCATTATTATCTTCGTATTTATTAAGATTATTTATGTAAGATTATTTATTTCAACCGAAATAAGATATATGAAAATTATTTATATACTAAATAAAATAAAAACAAATAATGTACTTAAAACTGTTACAAGTTCTGCAGTATCTGTTAATGGGTTCGTTTTCATAAAAATATTGCTTTTACTATTTGTTTAATTCATCATATTGTTTACTATACGATCTACGATTTTGTTAGAGATAAAATTAACCATTGACGTAATTCATTAAAACGTTGAAAATTAGACAGAATATTATGACAATCTTTTATTTTTAAGCATTAGTTGAATAAGAATTTTGAAATATTCTCTATCAGTGGACAATGGAATCACAGATCATGGATTACAGAATGTTACAAATTTAGAAGTCATAGAAATTTGTCGGTCTTTTATGCGAAAAGATTTTATATTATCAAAAAAAAAAAAAAAAAAAAAACCTCACTTTTAATTATCAATAATCTTGAATTGATCTTTTCATAATTTTTATTTTTTTAGCAGAGTTTTAGAGATGGCTTTCATGACAGCAATTCTAGTTATCGTTTCAACATCTTTAATCACAATTTATATGTGGATGAAATATCAATATTCATATTGGAAAAATAAAAATATTCCATATATACCACCAAAATTAATTACTGGTAATCTTCATGATATCGTTATGTTTCGTGAAAGTGTTGCAACTAGTCTTGCGAAAATGTATTTCGATTCAGAAACAGAAAATGCACCGATTGTTGGAATTCATATTTTCTTTAAGCCAGGATTATTGGTTAAAGATTTAGAAATTATAAAAAAAATACTAATTAAGGATTTTAATAAATTTTCAAACCGGTGAGTATTGTTTTGGTGTACACTGTACACTATATCTGCTACAACTTATACTACATAAGTACATATATAAAGGAAATATACGGCGAATATTGTATAACACATAAAACTCTTATATTCGTATACTTACGTCCTTTTATTAATTTCAGTTATGCTAGTATGATTATTATTTTTGAGAAATGTTTTTTTAAATTCTTCGCAAAGGTATTCATCATCAGATCCACATTCTGACGGATTGGGGGCACATAATTTATTTTTTTTAAAAAATCCGACATGGAAGCAGATTAGAAGTAATTTAACACCAGTTTTTACCAGTGGTAAAATGAAACAAATGTTTCATCTTGTGAACGAGGTAAATAAGTGCATCCATCTATCTATTTGTCTATTATTAAATCAATATGATTCAAAATTTTCTAAATTTTATTTATCGAAATCAATTCTTTTACACAGATTGGAATGCAATTAGATTCATACATATCATCATTTCCAGTGGATCCAAAGACCAATTCGGTTTGTAAGGAAATCAAAGATATTTGTTCACTTTATACAACAGATGTGATAGCTAATATCGCTTTTGGAATTCAAGCAAACAGTATGAAAAATCCAAATGGAGAATTTCGTAAAAATGGAAAACAAATTTTCAATTTTACAATGTACAGAGCGATCGAATTTACTTCATTTTTCTTTATTCCACAATTTGTTTCAATTTTTAAATTCAAGGTAATGCAAAATCATAAAAAATAAGTATTTGTTTAGTCGATATTCTAAACTTCGCACATTCCGATTATTTTCTGACATAGGTATTTTCCAAAGACACAACGAAATTTCTCCGTTCAACATTAAATCATGTTATGAATGAACGTGAAAAATCCGGTCTGCAAAGAAATGATTTGATTGATATTCTGATATCATTAAAAAAATCGACTTCACAAAGTTCAGACAAAAATACTGTAAAATATGAAGGTGATGTTCTCGTTTCACAAGCGGCAGTTTTCTTTTCTGCTGGTTTTGAAACGTCCTCCTCATCAATGGCATTTGGCCTTTATGAATTGTCAAAGCAACCCGATATTCAAAATAAACTAAGACAAGAAATTAAAGATGTTCTACAAAAAAATGACGGTAAATTAACATACGATACTATTACTAACATGGAATATCTTGACATGGTGATCAAAGAAGTTTTACGATTGTATCCACCATTACCATTTTTGGATCGAGAATGTCAGTTAAGTAAAGACGAAAAAGGATTTTCATTAGATCCAGTTATCAGTCATTTCGAAATACCTAACGGAATGCCAGTCTACATACCAATTTATGCGATTCATCGAGATGAAAAGGTACATAAGTACATATTATAAGTATAAATAATATTTTTAGAGAGTCAAAAAATAAAATCTAAAGAATTTAATATGTCCATAAATATTTTATGATTTTTTTAGTATTTTCCAAATCCAGATACATTCGATCCAGAAAGATTCGCACCGGAAAATAAACAAAATATTATACCATACACGTATATGCCATTTGGTTTAGGACCACGAAATTGTATTGGAGAACGTTTTGGTATAATGCAAGCTAAAATTGGTCTTGTCAGTTTCTTAAAGAATCATTACGTTCGACCATCAGCAAAATCTCAAAAATATATGAAACTGGAAAAGAAGGCTCTCATAATTCAAGCGGAGGGTGGAATTCATTGTGATATTGTCAGAGATCCATTGGTGTAAATAAATTTATTTTTTTGTTTTTGTGAAATTTGTTTATTTGTAAAATTTAATTTTTTTGTATTGCTGTATTTCATATTCATATGTAAATATATACATAAATCCGGAAAAATGTTGATCAAAATATATGAAAACCTGAAATAAATAAAATTTTATGTGAAATTTAAATATTAGTTTGTATAAAAAAAAAATTAATTTCAATTTTAAACGATAACGATGATATTCACTTTTTTTTCACCTCTATACTCCAATACTCACATATGTAGTATATTATATATTGCATAATCATCTTTAATTAAAATCATATAATTATACTGCTTTTGCGTTTATTTAAAAGATAATATACGTAAATTTATGGTAAAGTCTCGTTTTTTATTTTTGATGTTTTTATTATTTCGTTTTTGTTTTTCTTTTAATTGTATAATTGATGTAATTTTTGAATCTAATCTGATAGTAGTGTAACATGAATTTACAAAAATAAAAAAAAAAAAATCATTTATTTAAATAATTTCTATTTACATTATTCAATGAATAATTAAAATTTAATATCAATATTATGTACGTACATAGGTTCAAAAGTACTATGAGTTCATAAAATAAAATTATAGAGTAAATTAAAGCAACTTCTCATGTAACAAAAAGTATTGTACTTACATTTTCTCAACCACCACAACTGACTTTAAGAATTTACATTTTTCATCTGATCACAATTTTACTAAATGCTATATAACATTATGTAATTTGTAATACCTGTAGAGTGTAGACTGCTTTCAGCTTTCTTGTATTTATGTATGTACTATGTACATATTTATCTATTTCAATTAAAATTTCGATTCAATGTTAAATTTTATTTCAAGAAAAAGTTTAAGACAAGTAAAAATATTATTTTTATTAAGCGTATATGATAATTATTATAATTATTGATATAATATGCATTGAATTTGAAATCAATTGGTATTCAATGTTTCTGTCTCTATTTATAGACATTGCAACAATAAATGAAAATGAGATTAGTAAAATGACTCTTAATACTTAGATAAAGTAATCTACGATTTTTGTTTTTCCCACCACTTTAATTGCATTTTTATTTATCAATATTTTTAAAAATTTCAAAATTAATTCAAATTACTGTCTACCAGCTATTCACTTGCTATTTGAATATGTCATTCAGAAGGCATTCTTTAAAAATTATAACAAGAGCAGTAAAAGCAGCAATAAATTTTTAATCAATTTATTGGAAAATAGTAAGATTCATTGTTTTTTGTGTATATTTTTCTTTTTATAATTATAACGTCTCGCATAATCCACATTTATATACATTTATATATATAAAAAAAATATTAAATGTGTACTTTGCGATAAGTGTGATTGATCAAATATAATTTTAAACCATAATTTTTTAAATTTTTCAGAAATTATATTTATGTATATATTTTTTCTTGAATTTGAAAATTTGATTTTGATGTGAAAAGTGAATTCTGTGATTTATAAAAAAAATGTTCTCATCAACTGAAATACTGGTATTTATTACAACTATACTATTCGCATTATATTTTTGGATGAAATATAAATTTTCTTATTGGAAACGAACCAAAGTTTCATACATAAAACCGTCACTAATTTTTGGTAATTTAAGAGATATTTTTCTGATGAAAACCAGTCCTGCGGAAGGTTTTCAAAAGTTATATCATGATTCTGCAGCTGAAAATGAGCCAATCGTTGGAATTTATGTGTTTCATAAGCCAGGATTAGTTATACGTGATCCAGAATTAATTAAACGAATTTTAGTCAAAGATTTCAATAAATTTCCGAACAGGTAAAATAAAGTGATATTATTGTTTTAAGTATACATATTAACGTGTGAATGCTATGATTTTGATTTGTGTGAGATTTTATTTTTTAGATATTCAAGAACTGATCCACACACAGATATTTTAGGTTCAAATCTGCTATTTTTCATGACTGCTCCCGAATGGAAAGCAATGAGAACAAAATTGAGTCCAACATTTACTAGCGGTAAAATGAAGCAAATGTTCACATTAGTCGATGATGTAAATTATAATTGCTTATTACCTACATACGAAACGAATACATAAATTTCTCTTACAAAAATTAAATTAAATTTTAATTTTATTTTTAGATTGGTAAAGAATTGGATCGTTATGTGTCGAAATTAATTGATGATTCGAAGGAAAACTTTATTTGTGTTGAAATTAAAGAAATTTGTTCATTATTTACCACAGACGTCATCGGAAATATTGCATTCGGTGTAAACGCAAATAGCTTAAAGAATCCGAAAGGTGATTTCCGAAAAACAGGAAAAGACATTTTTGATTTTAATTTAAAACGTGCCCTAGAGATGGCAATAATATTCTTTCTACCGGAAATGGTTTCGTTTTTCAAATCGAAGGTATACTCTTGAACAAGTTTTTGGTTTAAAATATTCCGATATAATTTGTATTTCGGCAGATTTTTAATTCATTTTTTGTTTATGCATTAGTTCTTTCCTAGAAAAACAAACCAATTTCTTCGAACAACAATTACTCAGAGAATGGATGAACGTGAGAAATCTGGTACATCACGAAATGATTTGATTGATTTTTTGATTGCATTGAAAAAGGGTTCAGAAAACAATAAAGACAAAAATGAAATTCATTTCAAAGGTGACGTTATTGTAGCTCAGTCAGCACAATTTTTTGCCGCCGGTTCCGAAACATCATCAGGAACAATGTCGTTCTGCTTATATGAATTGGCCAAAAATACAGATGTATTGAATCGTTTAAGACAAGAGATCAAAAACGTTCTTCTGGCTAATAATGGTGAAATTACATACGACTCAGTTCAGAAAATGGAATATTTGAATATGATAATACAAGAGACACTGAGATTATATCCACCATTACCATTTTTGGATCGTGAATGTTCACTACCGGAAGGTGAGAATGAATATTCATTGCAACCTTTCATTGATTATAAGATACCAAATGGAATGCCACTGTATATTCCAATTTATGCAATGCAATACGATCCCAAGGTAAAATCCATTTATAAATTTCTCTTAATTACATGATATGATTTGTAGTGATTTTTTATTTCCTTTCGTTTTTGCAGTATTTTCCAAATCCAGAAATTTTCGATCCAGAAAGATTTACACCAGAAAATAAACGAAATATTATTCCATACTCTTATATGCCATTCGGTTTGGGTCCACGTGTCTGTATCGGGGAACGTCTTGGTCTATTGCTGGCTAAAATCGGTATAATATATGTTCTAAAAAATTATTCGATTCGACCTTCACCGAATTCACCAAAAATGATGGTATTAGATAAGAAAGCGTTAATATTGCAAGCAGAAGGTGGTATTTACTGTGAATTGTTCAGAGATCCTTTGTTACAATAAAAAGAATGATATAATAATAACGATTTTTCTTCGACATCGATGTTTTATATTTTAATTCGTTTTTTATATTATTAATATTGATTGAAAACGTTTGTTTTGGTTTTTTTTTATAATTTCATTTTTACTTTTTTTTTGAAAAGAAAATTGTTCAAAGTCAAAACATATATCTACTTCTTCGAAATAAAGTACTCTAAAACGAATGTAATAAAAATAATTGTATTTTTTGTAATAAAACATTTTATTTAATTAATATAATAGAATACAAGTAGTTAGAATTGGGGGTGTTATAGCACTTCTTTGAGGAAGATGTAGTGTTGAGGTGGTTTTGTTTGGGTACGTATATCGTTAAACAATTACTACGACACCCAAGCATTCAACATTTTTACCAATTTCTCAGAAAGGACTGAGAATAATGGGTTCAAAATTTTTGCAAATAAAAAAGGACATCATCAGCAAGTTTTTGCATTTATTGTTTTGATCCTGAGGTAGAAGGTAAATATCCTAGAGAGGAATGTTTTAATGGTGCTAAATTTTGTAATTTTGTGTGTGTATTTGTGTCTGTGTGCACGTGTGTATGTGTGCATTTGTAGAAGGCAAATCTGAAAGTGTGTGCATTGAACATTTTCTATACAGACAATTTTATGTTCACCCGACCTCTCTCTAAAATAAAAATAAAAAATATAATAAATAAAGGTAATTTTGTTTGATATCATTAACTAGAATTCTAAATTTTAATACGTAAGGTGTACAAAAAGGTATATATGATTTTGTGTTTGAAGGTCTTGCAAAATATTTATCGCCATCTAGCTTAAAAAATAGAGCCGATAGAAATTTTCGCTAGTATAATTTTTTTCATTGGATAGTCGAAATATCGTGGTATGCCCAGTCCTAGTGGCACGTAGAAAAGAAGTAACCTGTATATAAACTATTATTAAAAGATATATTCAAGATTTACATGAAAAGCTTTCGTTTCGTGTAATAATAACTGTTTTTAAAAACTGACGTTATACTTCTTACTTGAAAGTTAACCAACTTCTATCTGTTATCGACTTCATATGCTTTTCACGCGTTATCGTTGGAACTTAATTCATATATTTTAATGTTGTTCAACTTTCATGCTTCTCATAACTCAACGGATGAAAGGTGCGTGAAAAGCGTACACTGGCCTTCAGATTAATTTACATTATGCTGTCAGCTTTTTCTTTTTATCTATGCTTTTTATCATACTTGTTTTTCTTCGGCAGCCAGCAGATTTTCTCCTAGGTTGGATGCTTCTGCCATCATTTTATCAATATTCATTTAAAAAGCATTGCATGATCTGCCGATTGTAGCAAATTCTACTGTCTGCTTTCAGGCGGTAATTACCTCAAAGTACTTATTTATTAGCTCGACGGAAGAGTTTGTAGAATAAACACCGTCTTTCCTTCACCGTTGGAAGCAGTAAGAGGCTGTAGAATCCTCATCCTGAGGGCTTCGAAATTTCATGTAAAAAAACATATGATACTACACTATAACTGAAAAGTTATGTTCCGATCATGATTATTGCAGCTGGAAGTGATCAACATCCTGAAAAAAAAACTAAGATTACTTTATTCACTGACAAATCTCTTTTCCGTCTTTTTTTTTTGCTGGACTGATGCTACATCATTCAACTTCTGTCAACCATAGTGTTTAGAAAATTAGGATAGAAAGAAAGAAGCAGACGTTATTTGAGCTCAAATAATAAGAAATATACATAGTTTATTTTAATCCTCATAAATTTAACTCCTTAAGTTTCAAATATTTAGAAGAAGAAGAAATGTTATAACCTGTTGATTATAAACGCATAGTTTGAACTTTTCCATACAAGTAAAATTTTATCTCATTATTATACATAATACGAATTGTTATAGTTACAATGAAATGATTAACTGGTACAACGATTATTAATAATAATGCCACATTAATACATAATTATAATTTACTTGTAATGTTGTTGTGACGTGATGGGTATTCATCACAGCTAGCAATTATGAAATTTACTAAAATTAAATTTCAATCTTTAGAAATTTATGATTTTAATTAATTTTACTTTTAATTTAATTTTAAATTTCAATTTATCATTTAAATATTTACACACTACGATTGGACAAAGTCTTTGTCCAGAGGTCCTTGATATTGGAACAGAAAAATATATCACTCGATTCAATACTGTTTCAACTTGATTATTATCGCTGAATACGGTGTAAAATAAATTTTCCTTCAAACGTGACGCTATTGATTCACTAGCTTCTACTGCCAAAATTTGTTTATCATCTGCAGGAATTATATAGTGATTGAGTTTTCCTTCAAAATAAAAAAAAGATGAAATAAAGAAAAGTATCAATAAAAAATATCTCTTATTTCAAAACAAATAGGTTTGAAAAACAGTAATAGATATGTACGCAGTACGAGAAAGATAAATGTAACTCATAGATCAATAAGTCTCGAGACCAACCGACAAAACAACAGTTTTTTAGAAAAATTTTTCTTTCTTCATTGACATAGTCTCCTGCAAATGCAATTAATTCAAACAATGCTTTTTTAATTTTTCTATACCAGCCGTGAAGAACGATTTTTCTTTGGTCCAAAAAAAGGCGCAATTTTCGGCGATTACTTCTTCATTGAAATCAAATCTCTTTCGTTGAAGCATCCTTTTGAAGTCTGCGAATAGCCAATATTCTCTGGGGGACAAACATGAAGAAAATTGAAACACATCATTGAGAAAAAATGCGGCACCCATTTGGAAAAGTTTTCTCATGCCCAAATGTTCCTGAAATATGATGTAAATGCTACCAAACGATATTAGGATGTCAGCTAGCTTACGGAACTTCAGTTTAAGATTATTATTGTCCATCGCGATTTTCAATGTTTTATTATCTTTTCTACAAAACTAGTATCATTTGGTCTGCTAGAGCGTTCAACATCTATTGTGACTCTACGAACGAGTTTGCAATCAGTGTTCCAACTGCAAACTGTTGTTTTTGATAGAGCAGAGTCCGGATAATACTTTTCAAGCCGATGCCGAGCTCGAATAGCATTTTTCCTAGTTGAAAAACAATGTTTCATCAATACACGAAATTTAGATTTTTCCAAAGTTTTGGAAATTATTAAAGAAGAATACTAAATGTTGATAAATAAAGAGATTTTCTAAAAAATCGTTGTTTTGGTAGTAGTCTCGAGACTTATTGATTCATGTAATATTTATTTATTCTAACTCTATTTTTGATCGTGACTGTATACCAATTTAAAACAATTGTTTATTACAGAAAATTTTTGTAAACATAATTACGTAAACATGAGTAATATAATGTAGGTATATATTTGTTTTTGTTTTTTTTTTATTTGGATTTACAATCTGTAATTTTAAAATTAATGTAAATAATAATTATATGTCTATTAGAAAAATATGAATGACAGTATAAATTTTTTATATGAAATTCTCAAATCATTACAAATTCATTAATATTATTAAACTTTTATTTTGAATCACATAAGTACATATGTAAATATTCGTATACATACTTAATATTATATTATTATATATTATATATTACATAAATTAAGTGTAAACAATAATTGAATAATAATTTAAAAGCTTTAAGATGTTAATAGCAATTAAGAATTAAGCAGATAAAAAATCATTTGAATTTAAATACAATTCACGGCAGCTTTTTATACATTTAGTTGTTAGACACCATACATAATGCCTACTTGTATTTAGTGCATTTTTATAGTATTTTTCTATGATATTATTGTTTAAAAAATAAAGAAAAATTAGTAGCAGATTAATTTTGATTTAAATATCTTAAAATTAAAATAAAATAAACAAAATTAATAATTAAAAATTATGAAAATTAAAGATTAAATTAAGAAATATTCAAATAAAACTGGGATAGTGAAAAAAAAATTGTATTTTTATTTATTTTGATGTTGTTTATATAAGTTTGAATTAGTTCCATAGTGCTATATAGTTATTATAATTATCATTAAATAAGGTAATAATAATATTAATATAATACTATAAAGTATGAAGCATATAACTTGAACAATTAATGTATATTAAACAAGTTTCTGTATGAATTAAATTAAAATTTATTTTCCAGAAAAATCTGAAGATAAAATTAATTAATAATAATTTTTTGATTATTAATTTTTACTTTAATATTCTCCTTCAAATGGTTGTAAGCAAAGATTATAGATTCTTTTCTATAGTCTTTGCTATAAGTAACTGAAAATTGTCATTGACTGAATAATAATGAAAATGAAAAGAAAATAAACATTTTCTAATGTATTTTCACACAAAATATAATTCGGACATTGCAAGGTTATAGAGACGATTTTTAAATTCATAACGATTCTAGTTATAAAAAATACATATATTTTCTGATAAAGCCATTCATTTTAAATTTAATTCGAATTGCAAAATTTATATGTAATTGTATTTAACTTTGAATATAGATAAAAAAAAAACTACAGAAATGTTTTCAGCAATTCATTTTCTCATTATTTTAACATCGGCTTTGATTCTATTGTACAAATGGATTATACATCACTATTCATTTTGGAAACGTAAAAATATTCCACATATAGAACCGACATTAATATTAGGAAACTTAAAGGATATGACAATAATGAAATCATGTCCAGGTGAATGTTTACAACGTTTATACCAACATAAAGTAGGTGAAGATCAACCATTTATTGGAATTTATTTATTTCATAAGCCAGCATTATTAATACGTGAACCAGAGCTAATAAAAAGGATTTTAATCAAGGATTTTAATAAATTTTCAAATAGGTATACAAAAAGAAAAAAAATAGTGTTTTTTACATTTATACTTCTAGTAAACATAAAAATAAAAATTAACTTTCTTTTCAAAAAAAAATGAAAAAAAAAAAACAATGGAAGATATTCCCAAGCAGATCCACATCATGATAAATTGGGAGCTTTTAATTTGTTTTTCTTAAAAAATCCTGAGTGGAAATTGATGCGGTCAAAATTGAGTCCAACATTTACTAGTGGTAAAATGAAACAAATGTTCTCCCTAGTGAATGATGTAAGTTCAGAATTTTTAAAATTGTATTGTATTTTTACTTGATCATGAGCTATTGGAGTTATTATTCTGAAATTATTTTAGATTGGTAAGGAACTTGATAAACATTTGTGCGAATTAACAAAAGTTTCGGACATGAATAAATCTACAGTATCTATTGAATGTAAAGATACTTGTGCCCTGTATACAACAGACGTTATTGCAAGCACTGCATTTGGAATTGAAGCGAACAGTATTAAAAATCCAAATGGTGAATTCAGAACGCAAGGAAAAAAATTAATGGATTTTACAATTAGACGAGCTTTAGAAATGTTGCCAGTTTTCTTTTTACCTCAACTAGTACCTTTATTTAAGAGCAAGGTTAATTAAATTGAATTCATTTTATTTTCGCAGAACATCATTTTAATATAATATTTTGTTGATTGTTTGATTGTTTATCCGTTTTCTTGAATTTTAGATATTTACAAAGGAAGCAGAAAATTTTCTTCGATCCATAGTTGATCATGTTATAGAAGAACGTAGGAAAACTGGTATAACGAGAAATGATCTAATTGATGTTTTGATCACGTTAAAAAATTCATCATTCGAAAATCCAGACGGATCCGGTCCGATACGTTTTGAAGATGATATACTTGTATCTCAAGCGGCAGTATTCTTTACAGCTGGTTTCGAAACATCATCGGCAACAATGTCATTCAGTTTGTTTGAATTATCTAAACGATCAGATATACAAGAACGTTTACGACGAGAAATTCAGAATACACTTAAAGCAAACAATGGTGATATAACATATGAAGCGATTCAAAGTATGGAATATCTAAATATGGTGATACAAGAAGTACTGAGATTATATCCACCATTACCATTTTTGGATCGTAAATGTGTACTATCGAAAGGTGAAGATGAATATTCATTAGAACCGTTCGGTGATTATAAAATTCCACATGAAATGCCAGTTATTATCCCAATTTATGCTATACAACGTGATCCAAAAGTAAGATACATTTAAAACAAGAATTGTTTAATTGTGTTTCATAATTTTTAAATTATTATACTTTTTCATAGTATTTTCCAAATCCAAATGAATTTGATCCAGAAAGATTTGCTCCAAGAAACAAGGATAGTATACCATCATCAACTTATTTACCATTTGGTACTGGTCCGCATAATTGTATCGGTGAACGTTTTGGTATAATGCAAACGAAAGTTGGTTTAATTTATTTTTTGAAAAACCATCGTGTACGATTATCATCAAAAACACCATCCACAATGAAATTAGATCCAAAGTCATTAGTTACACGTTCTGAAAATGGTATTTACTGTGAACTAATCAAAGATTCACTATTAACATAAATTTTAGATTTTATTTTTATAGAATATTAGTTTTTAGACTAGAAGATAAGGACATATTGAGGTCTAGAATGCTGTAGAAGAAGTTATTTAGTTTTTTAATTAAATGTGGACTTTTTCAAAAATAAATCTGTTTATAATTAATTTATTCTTAAATTTCCAGGATTTTTCAAATTTAAATTTTCTAAATATTCTTTTCCAAAATTTTCCAAAATGAAATACACACGACATTCTTTTCTAAATAGATAATATGAATCCATTCTTCCCTTTATTGAACTTATTAGTAAACAATCTGCAAGTGAACGAGAACTTTAATAAATCAATAACAAATTTGTTCATTGTAGCGACGTGGAAAAAATGAAAAACTAAAAATACTTGTGTATTTGATTTTATTTTTTTTAATGTGCACTCGATGTTGTCTAAATTCAGAAGAAGTTATACAATTTTGTAAAATAAATTTTGATCCTAAAGTTAAAACTTAACATCTATTATATTACTATATATGTTATATGTAATTGTTACATTCTATTACATATTATTTTTTAAGTATAGCAGGTATAAAATATCAATGTGATATTATTAACTATTATATGTATATAGGGAAATGTGATGTAGGTAGTGCATATGTACTTATTTGCATCTCTTCTCTAGCGATAAGAGATGCTAAGTATGTACGTTTATATGTATCTTTCTGTATGTATGTGCAAATAATTATTGATATTGTCGTGTACTTAAATGTACATGTTAATTGTAATAAATATTATGTTGGTGATGATGACATCACTAATAGGAAAATGTACCGCTACATCACTCCCCCTTTTTAAAAAAAATTTTAAAATTTTTAATACTTTTTTATAATTTTAAAATACATGCATAAATCTTGTACATTTTGTCTAGTTAATCTAGCATCTGTAAGTACGTTAGGATCTAGAATGTAAGCTGGTTTGATCCTATCTATTGAAATTGTTTCTTCATTATTATCTACAAGTACTTTGTAAAAATTTTCTTTTTTGCATACGACTTTATATGGCAGATTCAAGTTTCCTTTGTTTACGAATTCTTTGATAAATACATGCGAACAATCTTTCATACTATGTGGTATAAAAATTTTGTTTTGATTTCGTGTTCTGTTTGTTTGTGGTCTTATTTTTTGTATAAGATCCTTTAAATTTTTGGCTGGAGTTCCGAATAGGTGTTCCCTCTGATCCTCTTGAAATTTTGACCACAGATTCTACTCGACAATATCAGAAAAGTGACGGAATATTTTTTGTCGGAAAGCCCTCTATCGGTCACAATTCGCATTTAACAATTTTTGTCAAAATTCTTATTTTAGCAATATCTCTATAACGGTACATGATACAGGTATGTATTACAACTCAAAAGATGCGTCTTGAGATGCTCTATATTCTGAAAAAAAGAAATTTTCAAAATCTTTTAGTAGAAGGAAAATAAATGACATTTTGTGATTTTTGGCTATTTTTACATTTTTGACAATTTCTCAGAAAGGAGAGTTGGTTGGTTAGTGGAACGAATGGTCTGTTTTAACCCATAGAATTTTCACACCATATATCAAGGTCTTCCAATGGTATGAAAATTTTTTTGAGATTGAATGAATTTTTTGATTTTTCTTTTGAATTAGTTAATAATATTTGAAGTTCTTCGTCTTTATTTTGTGTTCTTCATGTAAATTTTTGATATTGAGACTAAGTTCTGGATCAATGACGTCAATATAGGCACGTGACAAGGTATCGGCTACGACATTTTCTTTTCCTTTGACATATCGTATATCATTTGTAAATTGAGAAATAAAATTTAAATGTCGGGACTGTCGAGGAGATTTTTCAGCCTTTGACAATAGAACAGTTGTTAAAGGTTTGTGATCTATATACACTGTCAGTTCTCTAGCTTCGATGAAATGCCTAAAATGTTTAATTGCGAGATGATCTATATACACTGTCAGTTCTCTAGCTTCGATGAAATGCCTAAAATGTTTAATTGCGAGATAGATAGCTAAAGGCTCTCTATCGAAAGTAGAATATTTTCTTTCGGGTGGTTTCTATTTTGTTGAGAAGAAACTCAACGGTTCCCATTTACCTTCGGAATTTATTTGTTGTATTACTGATCCACAGCATCGTTAGAAGCAGCAACAAGACTAATTCTGGCATTTGCGTTTGGATGTATAAGCATGAGCTGTTTTTGAAAACAATTTTTGATGGCTTGAAAAGCATTCTCGAGGTCATCTGACCAAATGAATTCACTTTTGGGTTGTTTTTTTGTACTGCAGTGTCTGAGCGTTGCATATAGATAGCGGTATCGCAAGACCAGCTATATTGGGTATAAAAGATGGTAAAAGTTAACCATACCCAAAAAGCATTGCAATTTTTTGAATGAATTAGGTTGCGGAAAATCCTTGATATCTTGAATTCTTTCTTCTGAATGAGATATTCCTTTTGACGATATAAGATGACCGAGAAAGTTTATTTCGCTGGCACCGAAAATACATTTACTAGGGTTGATTTTAATGCCGTGTTCTTGAAGTCTTGAAAAAACGAGATGAAGATGGAGTTTGTATTCATCAGGATCCTTGCTAGCTACGAGAATGTCAATATATGGAAAAACGAAATCCAAACCTGATAAGATTTTATCGACAAATCTTTGAAAAAGTTTGTGCACCATTCTTAACGCCAAAAGGCATTCACGAAAACTCAAATAATCCGAACGGTGTTATGACTGCTGTTTTATATATACGTATGTCCTCTTCCGCTACCGGTATTTGGTGATATGCTCTCACCAGATCTATTTTTAAATATATTGTGGTATAGCTTGTTAAAAATTCGTAGCGAATAGAATATATGCGCAGTGAGAGTATGGCGTCATGCTTTGAGCGAGGTTATAATTGTAGTGGTTACACTTTTTCAGGTTTATATGGAGAAAAACACAAATACATATAATCATTTTATGTACATATTTAATTTCAAGAGAAACATGCGCAGATTATTCGCTGGGAATTTTGAACAAGCTATACCTTGTACGTTCAAATTGCAATCTTGAATATTACGAGGAGGATATTTATCAAAAACTGCAGCTGCGTTAAGCTGACGGTAGTCTCCACAAGGTCTCCATTCATTTGGGGCTTTTTTGGGAACCATATGAAGAGGAGAAGCAACGGTATAAATAAATAATTTTTTGACATTTCTTTCAAATACAACAATTTATCTAACAATATGACAGTTTCTAAGAGCGGTGCAAATGACATCCTTATCAAATAGAAAAGTTTCAAGTAACTTTCATCTTCTTCGTATTCTTTTTTCAAATTGCTCAGTGAATTTTTATGATCATCATCATCATCATCATTAATGTTATCACTTGTAAATTTTATGTTCAATTTTATTTGACATTTATTTAAATAATCATCAAATGTATCAATTTTTTTCATTTTTCCAATTTGTATTTGATCCTTCAATTCTGGGTGAAATTTATTTATTAAAACTTGTAGTAGAGCACGATAAAATAATGATTTTGTACTTTTAATATCTTTTTCATGGCATATTCGATTAATTGATTGTGATATTAACATTCTGGCATTACGTCCTAGTTTAATATTTTTCATTCGTAAATATGTACTTAACGGAAAACCATAATCAATATTCTTCGATAGAATCTCTTTATTCTCGTACATATTATCTTCATTATAAGTATTATTAAATTCTTCTTTTAGTAAATGATAACAGCAACCAATATTGCATAAAATTTTTATAGATTTCTGTTCACTGAATACTTTTAATGATGTCGATGATAAATTACCACAAGTATGTAATCCAACTAGAAAAATATTCAAATTTGATTCGTCGCATGAATTTTGAAAATTTTTTTGAATTAAATCATTTAAGTTTGATTTGATTGTTATAAATTCATTGATTGTCTTATAATTACTTTCAAAATTCAATTGTTGCAAATTTGAGCTCATATCGTTCATTACGTTTTGATGATCATCATTGTCGTTAGTATTTTCGTTTATTTTTTTAATTGTTTTAGATTTTCCATGTTTTGTCGGTACCAGACCTTGATCAATTAGTTCAGCTCTTTTTGTAAGACCATTCCATGCTATCTATAATTTCATAGTTTCGAGAAAAAAAAATTAATTCTTGATGTTACATTATGTATACATATTACCAATAATACGTATAAGATAATGTATGTGTTAATAAATGAAAATTGTAAAAAGATTTTCTTTCTGAAAAATGACGATTTGATACTAAAATGCTATCATATCTCACGAAAGAAGTGTGTCTCCAGTAATGAAATTATTATAGAAAAATAATTTGTTTCAAAAGTCAAAGTTGTATATGGTTGTATGTTAACTCCATGCATTACTATTTACATTCTTCTAATGTTGTCTACTTATCTTTTAAACAAAATTCTTGTTTAAAATCTTAAAATCTTTAAAATCTTAACTCCAATCTTTTACATGTTAAAACTGTTGAGCATTTTCGTAAGATTTTATTAGATTTATTCCTATTTTTATCTAACGATGTACATACATTTTATTAAATTTTCTAACTAAATAAAAAAATTGTATGTTATTGATTGTATGGTATTTCTTATGCACTCAATATTTTTATACAAACAATATTTTTATAAGTTTCATATAGTAGGATGAATTATCTTAACTTGATTTCTATAATGATGACGTCGATAATGATGCAGACTATAAAACCTTTAAGTAGGAGTTTTCCTACTGAATCTCCTACACCGTCTTCACCATCAAGAAATAAAAGAGAAACAGATGGAATAAAGCGGATTCTTCAAAGTGGAAATATAACATCATCAAACAAAAACGAAATTTAGGCTTGCCCCACGTCACAAATAAAGGGCCACATTCACCAAAAAATCCAAAAGAAACATATTGTAATAACATTCGTTGCAGATTTAAGTGCGCAGAAATCTTCACAGAAGAAGATCGAAACAAGATATGTGAAGAATACTGGAAGTTGAGAAATTATGTGAGTAAAAAGAACTAAATTCTGAAATGTGTCAGAGTAAGTGCAACAGAGAGATGTCGACCACGGAAAGAAAACACAAAACAACGTTCTCGGGTTTTAAAATTCTATTTTTTGAAAAATGAAAATGATATTAGAGTATGTCGGCATTTTTTCTTGAAAACTTTATCCATCAGTAATGGCCCGTTAATAAAGCTTTAAAAAAAAATCACAGGGAACTTTCGGCGATTCCGATAAACGTCGGCGACACATTCCAGGTATAAAAACATCTATCAGAAAATATTAATATTGTTAAAAGTCATATATAGAGAGTTTCCCTGTAATGGAATCTCACTTTTGTTGAAAATCTTCTAAAAGAATGTATCTTGATTCAAATCTGAGTATTGCTCAAATGTATGAACTGTATACAAAGTAGACGGAGGAAAAAAGTAAAAATGCTGTAAATTTGACCACATACAGAAGAAATTTTTGCAACAAACTACAACTTTTCATTTTTTAAGCCTAAAAAAGATCAATGCGTCGTTTGTGTACGCTACTCAACTGCAAATGAAGTAGAAAAATTGATAATGGAATCTGAATATGCAGAACATAAACAGCGAGAAAAAGATGCTGCTGATAGTAAGGCTCATGATAAAAAAAAGCCAGCAATGATCGCACATTTGTTACTGTAACTTTCGATCTCCAATGTGTCCTTCAAATTCCATCTAGTGACACATCTCCTATGTATTACAGCCGCAAACTCTGCTGCTATAATTTAACAATTTATGAAAGCGCTCCTCCTAACAATGCATTCTGCTACACTTGGACTGAAGTTAATGGCAGAAGAGGAAGTTTCGAAATTGCAATTTGAATATACAAGTATATTTTACAATTACCAGAACATGAAACATACATATTTCACTTTTTTCGGACACTTGTGATGGACAAAATCGAAATCAGAATGTAGCTGCAATTTTATTATTGTTATGGTTCGACAATCTAGTCACATAGATACAATTGAGCACAAGTTCTTGGAATCTGAACATTCTATGATGGAATGTGATAGCATGCATAGCACTATTGAAAGTAAAAAAAAATATGTTTCTGTTTTCACGATGTACGATTGGTTGAATATATTCAAATTAGCGTGATCTATAGAGGAAAAAAGAAAAATAGTGAGTACGTCGTGAGTGAATTGAAATTTAATGATTTTTTTGATATTTCTAAATTAGCTAAGATCATTTCTAAAGAATACGAAAATTCATAGGAGGAAATAGAATAAATTGGCTTAAGATGAAAAGCTTCAGATATCAAAAAATTTCTACCAAACATAATTCAATGCCGCTATGATCATAGCAGCGAGTACTCTTAAATGTTAAATGCTTAAATGTTAATGGAAAAGGAAGAACTCCAAATGTCCCAAATTTATAAAAACTGTATCAATAACCGATAGGCATTACTTACAAAAATATAACGACTTATGTCGTTCATGAGAAACAAGTCATTCCGGCAGAATTTCAATGTCAAGAGTTGCAAAAATTGATAGGATTCCAGAACCCGCAGTCAACAGTTCTTCGGATGACTCGGAATAAAATTACATTTTTATTTAGGTATTTGCTAAGTTTGGTTTTAGGTTCCTGTTTTCTCATTTTTGAATTGGATTATTGCTGTTTATGTTTTTTATAAATATTTTTGTTAATAGATCGTTTTCCTGAAATCGGTTCTTTTGTTTATAAATAAAATAATAACAAAATTATAAATAACAATTTACTTGAAAAATTTTGTTTTATTGTCAATGATAAATCACTAAGTCCAATTATGCTTCTTTCCTCTGAATTCTAAAAGTAATTGCAGCTTTTAATAATCTTTACTGTTAGTATTGCATACCAAAAATCTATTTTTGCCAAGTTTCATGAATTTTATAATCTTTAGAAATTTTAATATAATTATTAACTTTGAACTTCATTATCTCAAATCTGCTATTTTGGACTTAGTGACTTTTCACCCAATGGCGACGATATGTAAACATTCGTATATTTAATATTATATTATTATATATTATATATTACATAAATTAAGTGTAAACAATAATTGAATAATAATTTAAAAGCTTTAAGATGTTAATAGCAATTAAGAATTAAGCAGATAAAAAATCATTTGAATTTAAATACAATTCACGGCAGCTTTTTATACATTTAGTTGTTAGACACCATACATAATGCCTACTTGTAAATAGTGCATTTTTATAGTATTTTTCTATGATATTATTGTTTAAAAATAAAGAAAAATTAGTAGCAGATTAATTTTGATTTAAATATCTTAAAATTAAAATAAAATAAACAAAATTAATAATTAAAAATTATGAAAATTAAAGATTAAATTAAGAAATATTCAAATAAAACTGGGATAGTGAAAAAAAAATTGTATTTTTATTTATTTTGATGTTGTTTATATAAGTTTGAATTAGTTCCATAGTGCTATATAGTTATTATAATTATCATTAAATAAGGTAATAATAATATTAATATAATACTATAAAGTATGAAGCATATAACTTGAACAATTAATGTATATTAAACAAGTTTCTGTATGAATTAAATTAAAATTTATTTTCCAGAAAAATCTGAAGATAAAATTAATTAATAATAATTTTCTGATTATTAATTTTTACTTTAATATTCTCCTTCAAATGGTTGTAAGCAAAGATTATAGATTCTTTTCTATAGTCTTTGCTATAAGTAACTGAAAATTGTCATTGACTGAATAATAATGAAAATGAAAAGAAAATAAACATTTTCTAATGTATTTTCACACAAAATATAATTCGGACATTGCAAGGTTATAGAGACGATTTTTAAATTCATAACGATTCTAGTTATAAAAAATACATATATTTTCTGATAAAGTCATTCATTTTAAATTTAATTCGAATTGCAAAATTAATATGTAATTTTATTTAACTTTGAATCTAGATAAAAAAAAAAAAACTACAGATATGTTTTCAGCAATTCATTTTCTCATTATTTTAACGTCGGCTTTGATTCTATTGTACAAATGGATTATACATCACTATTCATTTTGGAAACGTAAAAATATTCCACATATAGAACCGACATTAATATTAGGAAATTTAAAGGATATGACAATAATGAAATCATGTCCAGGTGAATGTTTACAACGTTTATACCAACATAAAGTAGGTGAAGATCAACCATTTATTGGAATTTATTTATTTCATAAGCCAGCATTATTAATACGTGAACCAGAGCTAATAAAAAGGATTTTAATCAAAGATTTTAATAAATTTTCAAATAGGTATACAAAAAGAAAAAAAATAGTGTTTTTTACATTTATACTTCCAGTAAACATAAAAATAAAAATTAACTTTCTTTTCAAAAAAATTGAAAAAAAAAATACAATGGAAGATATTCCCAAGCAGATCCACATCATGATAAATTGGGAGCTTTTAATTTGTTTTTCTTAAAAAATCCTGAGTGGAAATTGATGCGGTCAAAATTGAGTCCAACATTTACTAGTGGTAAAATGAAACAAATGTTCTCCCTAGTGAATGATGTAAGTTCAGAATTTTTAAAATTGTATTGTATTTTTACTTGATCATGAGCTATTGGAGTTATTATTCTGAAATTATTTTAGATTGGTAAGGAACTTGATAAACATTTGTGCGAATTAACAAAAGTTTCGGACATGAATAAATCTACAGTATCTATTGAATGTAAAGATACTTGTGCCCTGTATACAACAGACGTTATTGCAAGCACTGCATTTGGAATTGAAGCGAACAGTATTAAAAATCCAAATGGTGAATTCAGAACGCAAGGAAAAAAATTATTGGATTTTACAATTAGACGAGCTTTAGAAATGTTGCCAGTTTTCTTTTTACCTCAACTAGTACCTTTATTTAAGAGCAAGGTTAATTAAATTGAATTCATTTTATTTTAGCAGAACATTATTTTAATATAATATTTTGTTGATTGTTTGATTGTTTATCCATTTTCTTGAATTTTAGTTATTTACAAAGGAAGCAGAAAATTTTCTTCGATCCATAGTTGATCATGTTATTGAAGAACGTAGGAAAACTGGTATAACGAGAAATGATCTAATTGATGTTTTGATCACGTTAAAAAATTCAACATTCGAAAATCCAGACGGATCCGGTCTGATACGTTTTGAAGATGATATACTTGTATCCCAAGTGGCAGTATTCTTCACTGCTGGTTTCGAAACATCATCGGCAACAATGTCATTTAGTTTGTTTGAATTATCTAAACGATCAGATATACAAGAACGTTTACGACGAGAAATTCAGAATACACTTAAAGCAAACAATGGTGATATAACATATGAAGCGATTCAAAGTATGGAATATCTAAATATGGTGATACAAGAAGTACTGAGATTATATCCACCATTACCATTTTTGGATCGTAAATGTGTACTATCGAAAGGTGAAGATGAATATTCATTAGAACCGTTCGGTGATTATAAAATTCCACATGAAATGCCAGTTATTATCCCAATTTATGCTATACAACGTGATCCAAAAGTAAGATACATTTAAAACAAAAATTGTTTAATTGTGTTTCATAATTTTTAAATTATTATACTTTTTCATAGTATTTTCCAAATCCAAATGAATTTGATCCAGAAAGATTTGCTCCAAGAAACAAGGATAGTATACCATCATCAACTTATTTACCATTTGGTACTGGTCCGCATAATTGTATCGGTGAACGTTTTGGTATAATGCAAACGAAAGTTGGTTTAATTTATTTTTTGAAAAACCATCGTGTACGATTATCATCAAAAACACCATCCACAATGAAATTAGATCCAAAGTCATTAGTTACACGTTCTGAAAATGGTATTTACTGTGAACTAATCAAAGATTCACTATTAACATAAATTTTAGATTTTATTTTTATAGAATATTAGTTTTTAGACTAGAAGATAAGGACATATTGAGGTCTAGAATGCCGTAGAAGAAGTTATTTAGTTTTTTAATTAAATGTGGACTTTTTCAAAAATAAATCTGTTTATAATTAATTTATTCTTAAATTTCCAGGATTTTTCAAATTTAAATTTTCTAAATATTCTTTTCCAAAATTTTCCAAAATGAAATACACACGACATTCTTTTTCTAAATATATGAGATGAATCCATTCTTCCCTTTATTGAACTTATTAGTAAACAATCTGCAAGTGTGCGAGAACTTTAATAAATCAATAATAAATTTGTTAATATTTCAATATGTAGATGTTACTTGGATAAATACATTGGTGACATGCATGTAAATTATATTTACAAATCAATTTATATTTACACTGTTTTTAAATCTTTAAATATTTCAAATGATTGATTTTTGAGATAAAACAAATTTAACATTTACCTTTACTTCAGTTTGACTATTAAAAAAATGAAATGTAAATCTCGTTATAAGCAGTTTTGTATACATATATAAGAGTTTTGTTGTGATCGTATATTTTGAAATCGATCTTAATAACAATGTGACACTTTTCAGTCGAAAGAAGATAAATTTTTCAATATATACAACAATAGTATAAAAGTTCATATCTAAGCTTAAAACTATTGTTTCACAAACCCAGTAACTAGAAAAAAAAATATAATTATTTTATTATGATTGCCATGACACGAAACAATATTAGTTTTCGAATAGAGGATAAATACAAAATTTTCATTGAATAGTTCTATATGGATTAGCCAAAAGCTATCACACGGAATTAATTAATAAATCAAATAAATAAATTAATAAATATACTCCACTCGCAAGCAATTACCCTCAGACTAAATTTGAAATTTTTACATTAATCGAACTCCTTTTTCAACTTCACTGGTCGGTGATCTATGCCTTGCAAGATACCATCTTTATGATCTACTAGACAAGATTGAAAAAATGAAGAAGTTGTGTGAAGGTTTTGCGGAGAAAAGCTGAAATATGAAAATGAGAACAGATTTATCAGATATATAATGGTAAGGTATGTATATTGTGTATCCAAAGATTATAAACTATTCTAGCCAACCTTTGTGATACCTGACCTGAATACGAGCATACAGAGAACGTTTGATATTTAATATTTATCACTAGAGGAATATTGAAACTTGAACTTTGTTAAAGATACAGCTTTCTATACCAGAAGCTCTAGACAAATATGTGTTGTGTGATACAAACGTGGCATCGATACCATGGCGTTGACTGTACTACATGTTTGTCACTTTATATTTAGCTTTGTACTAGACTTGTACTAGACTATACAAAGTTAACAAGCTGGTGTGAACGTGGTCACGTGGTATCGAAACCTATTGTTCATTCTATATACTATAATATGTATATGCATGAGTTACGTTACCAACTCTCACAAATATCAAAAATCTAGAACTTCCGGCGAATAGCCAATTCAACAAATATTATATAAATTAAAATATATCATATTTTATAAAAAATTATAATTTTACTCTATATGTATTGCAAAATTTTACAGTTATTTCCTTTCCCACAGAAAAGTCTTTCTCATCATTCTTGCAAATTAATTCTTGATTTTCCCAAATTCGTCTAAAAAACGTGACTTAGTGTTAATAAGAAAGTAACATTAAAATTAATTTCTAGATTTTAAGTTAGTTCTAAAACTCAACTCTTAAGAGTAATAACAAAAATAGAAATTATCAAAAACTCAAGTTTTTGTGAAAGTTTAGTTTCTGTAAAAGTTTTTTTGTGAATAAAGTTTAAATATTTTAATATACTTAAAAATTGTTTTTTTGTTGTTCGAACCTATCGGCACTATTGGTCGACGAAAGTCATGTGTCAATGGCATAAGATGCATCATGTGTTCGGAACATTTTAAATCAATTGATTGAGATTTTGTTTCCTGTGTATGTAAAATTATTTCTTTTTACAAATTATAATAATGTATTGTATGTAATGGTAGTTGAAAAAAAATTCACATGTATTACGTAAGTTAAAAATTTTTTGAACATATAAATTACCTCATTATATAATGTAAATAAGAACTGGTCATATTATTGTATTTTTGTTATCATTTTTACTGTTTACAAATATTTAAAAAAAACGCGAGAAAAAATCAGATAAAAAAAATTAAAACGACATCATTATAACAATAATCGTGTATCATGAATTCATAATAATTATCGGAATAAATTTTTATAAATACATACAATCTGTGATTGTACACGTAATCAAGTTATTATGAATTAAATAATAACTATTTTTTATTTAATATAGGTACATATCTATATTTATTACAATTTGAATATTTTTACTTTATTAATTTCGTTTTGTTTTTTATTTATTTTTTTTCAATGGTAATATGTAATCTCTCTCATATTATTGTCTATATGATATGATGATAAAAGTATGCATAAGTATATATTATGTGTGTATTGAGTATTCTCGTTTTCTGTTTTACAAGTGAAATATATAGTAGATACATAGTACATAGTACCAATAGTACATACCACTACATGAAGTTAAGTATTTTTTTACACTATGTAACAAAAACGTTGAACAATCGGTATTATTTCAAAATTAAAAATGAACAAAATACTTATACCATTTATACGTATTACGTACCTACTTACCAAATATATAAATTTATAGTAGGAAGAATATGTGTACTTAGTCGTGTAACATACAACGTTAAATTATACGTGTCGACATAAAATATATTTTTCAAAAGTATTTAAAAGTCTCCATATTATCACTGAGTACAATTTTATTAAACGTTGAAATTTGACAAATCTGATAATACTTTCTCTCCCAATAAGTTAATCTTAGAATATAATGCAAGTCCTATATACATTTTATGTGCAATTAAAATAATAATTTTTTCAAGAAAAGTAAAATATTGAAATATGTAGTTTGATCGATTTATATGAAAAATTCGGCTATTTGTGAACATTTATCAAAAATATGCAGATTCTTCTTGTGTTCTTGTGACATATAATGTCCGAGCTTCGAGCAATATGAAAACAAAAATTTTACTTTCGATTTTGAAAATACGAACTCATTTTTATTCTACAAAAAAGTAAAAAAAAAAAAAATCCTAAACATGTGGTTGATATTCTTTATTAGGTATATCGAATCCTTTCAATGTAAAATCTGATTATAAAAATTTATGTTGTTCAAAGAAAATATCTATTTCTCATATATGCATTTACATAATGCATACCAAAGAATATAAAGTTATGCCAATATTATTATTATTTTATTGTTGCTTGTCTCAAGCTCAAAATTATAATCAGAATAAAGTTTAATCAGTTATTTCAACAATGACTCAATAACTTACAGATAGTTACAGCTTATACTGTCCAATATTTCTGTACCTTACTGTATATTTTTATTCATTGTTTATAAATACATATACACAGTGTCTCGTTTACTTTTAATATAAAATCCGATCCAATCCATAATGTCTATACAATAATATCAGATCTTGGATTCAGTAATCAGTATTCGCGGTAACGATGTACATTTGTTTGATTTGTTTACATTTTTACATCTTACAGAAGAAAAATTCTATAAAAGCTTAAGACAAATCAGTTAATAAATTTAGATTCAATTTGTAATTCAACAAAACTTCTCTTAAATTTTAATTTTTTGAATTTTAAAAGCAAAATAAATAAAATAATTTTATAAGTATTTCTGTAAAATGTTGAAAAATAATAAATTTGGATTTTATATATAAAACTGAACAGAATACTATTGAGTGTACCAGCTACATTATTATAGTTAAAATTTAACTGGAATTTTTCTACAAGAAATTTTAAAAGAAATATGCAAAAAAAATATATCAAAACGTTAAAATATAAGATAACGCTCAGTGAATAATTGAACAATTTATTTGTCTTTTAACTGTATGTTTTAATTTGGTGGTGGAAATTTTGATTTAAAAAAGAAAATTATAAATTTACTTTTATTAAATTTTATTTAAATTTTATAGTTTAAAAAGTGTACCGATTAATGTAGGAAGATTAAAAAATTCTTATATCGATATTTTACACAAATATAGAAATAAAAAAAAGTAAAAATTCAATATTATAATTTGTATTTATGTAAAACATTTTCTGTTTGGATTTTTTTATTTTTAAAATTTTTCCGATATCGAAAAAGAGCTGGGTGACGTTATACTGATTTAGTAATAAGTGTTTAAATTTGAAATTTTTATTTTTCTTCATATTCAGTTTAGAATTGAAAATGATTTCATCAACTGAATTATTGCTTTTCATTACGATAACATTAAGTCTTTTATATTATTGGATCATATATCAGTTTGCATATTGGAAAAGAAAATCTATAAAATATATTCCACCAACACCGATTTTTGGTAATCTTAAAGATATTGTATTTATGAAAGTAAGTGTAGCAGAAAGTTTACAACAATTATATCATAATCCTATAGCTGAAAATGAACCAATTATTGGAATTCATGTTTTTCATACACCAGCATTATTGATTCGTAAACCGGAATTGATAAAACGAATTTTAATTAAAGATTTCAATAAATTTTCAAATAGGTAAATTTAAATTGTACACTAATAATCATATAAGTGTGTGTGCAATTGATTCATGATTTTCGTAATGAGATTTTAATATGTTATCATATTATAGATATTCAAAAACAGATCCCCACACTGATATGTTAGGTGCTAGTGTTTTATTTTTTATGAAAAATCCAGATTGGAAAGTAATGAGATCAAAATTGAGTCCAACTTTTAGTAGCGGTAAAATGAAACAAATGTTCTCATTGGTGAATGATGTAAGTTATACGCGGTTTTCGCGCGTAAAAATAATTTCGGAAAAGTACGTATCTTTCAAAGCTTCAAGAATTTTCAATTTTTTTCTCTACACACAGGTAGGAAAACAAATGGACGCTTATTTGTGTGAATTACCGATTGACCCGAAAAGAAATTCATTATGTATTGAAGTTAAAGAAACATGTTCTTTATATACAACAGACGTTATTGCAAGCACTGCATATGGAGTTCAAGCTAACAGTTTGAAGAATCCAGACGGAGAATTCAGACGAAATGGTAAAAAAATATTCGATTTTACCGTTGGAAGAGCATTGGACTTTACGTTGATTTTTTTTATTCCTCAATTGGTGTCCTTATTTAAAAGTCAGGTAATTACAAAGTAAATAAAATATATGAATATTATAAAAAAATACTATATATAAATATAATATAAAAAACATTCAAGATTAAGGTCTTAAATGCTCGAAATTTATTCTTTCTGTTAGGTATTTTCAGCAGAAACTTCAATATTTCTCCGATCCACAATTGATTACGTAATGAATGAACGTGAAAAATCTGGTGTATCGAGAAATGATCTTATAGATATTTTGATAGCTTTAAAAAAGGCATCTGCTGTAAATACAGACAAAAATGACATACAATTCAAGGGTGATGTTATTGTAGCTCAAGCAGCAGCATTTTTTGCCGCCGGCTTCGAAACAACATCAGCAACAATGGCTTTTGCATTGTACGAGATTTCAAAAAAGCCTAAAGTACAAAATCGTTTACGTCAAGAAATTAGGGAAGTTCTCCTAGAAAATGGTGGTGATATTACGTATGAATCAATCCAGAATATGGAATATTTGAATATGGTTATACAAGAAGTACTGAGATTATATCCACCATTGCCATTTTTAGATCGTGAATGTACATTATCAGATGGTGAGGATGGATATTCATTGCAACCGTTCAGTGATTATAAAATTCCACATGGTATGCCAGTCTATATTCCAATTTATGCTATACAACGCGATCCGAAGGTAAACATTTTTTCATTACATGATTTCTGTTTAATTTTACTTTTTGCAATAATAATTTTTTAAATCTTTTTCAATAGTATTTTTCAGATCCAGATAATTTTGACCCAGAAAGATTCTCTCCAAATAATAAAAACAGTATCCCGACATCAATTCATTTACCTTTCGGTATTGGACCACATAATTGTATCGGTGAAAGATTTGCATTAATGCAAATCAAAGTAGGTTTCATTCATTTCTTCAAGAATCATTTTGTTAAACCATCAGAAAGATCTCCAAAAGTTATGAAGTTAGAACGTAAGGCTTTTATCATACAGGCAGAAGGTGGCATTTATTGTGACGTAATAAGAGATCCTTTAATAAAATAAAAATTTTTATTTAATGAAAAAAATGTGTTTGTATTTACTTAAAATTTTTTATTCTGATAAAACTTAACAAAAATGGATTTTTATTGTAAAGAATTTTCAGTTTACAAAAATTTTTATTTACAATTATTGCATCTTAAAACATTATCTTATTGCTATGATTCCATAACATCTCGGTGAAATAACTGGATCGAATAATTTCACCACAAAACTTTTATCGAATAACATTTCTTTCAAATACAACAATTTATCTAATAATATGACAGTTTCTAAGAGCGGTGCAAATGACATCCTTATCAAATAGAAAAGTTTCAAGAAATTTTCATCTTCTTCGTATTCTTTTTCCAAATTGCTCAGTGAATTTTTATGATCATCATCATCATCATCATTAATGTTATCACTTGTAAATTTTATGTTCAATTTTATTTGACATTTATTTAAATAATCATCAAATGTATCAATTTTTTTCATTTTTCCAATTTGTATTTGATCCTTCAATTCTGGGTGAAATTTATTTATTAAAACTTGTAGTAGAGCACGATAAAATAATGATTTTGTACTTTTAATATCTTTTTCATGGCATATTCGATTAATTGATTGTGATATTAACATTCTGGCATTACGTCCTAGTTTAATATTTTTCATTCGTAAATATGTACTTAACGGAAAACCATAATCAATATTCTTCGATAGAATCTCTTTATTCTCGTACATATTATCTTCATTATAAGTATTATTAAATTCTTCTTTTAGTAAATGATAACAGCAACCAATATTGCATAAAATTTTTATAGATTTCTGTTCACTGAATACTTTTAATGATGTCGATGATAAATTACCACAAGTATGTAATCCAACTAGAAAAATATTCAAATTTGATTCGTCGCATGAATTTTGAAAATTTTTTTGAATTAAATCATTTAAGTTTGATTTGATTGTTATAAATTCATTGATTGTCTTATAATTAGTTTCAAAATTCAATTGTTGCAAATTTGAGCTCATATCGTTCATTACGTTTTGATGATCATCATTGTCGTTAGTATTTTCGTTTATTTTTTTAATTGTTTTAGATTTTCCATGTTTTGTCGGTACCAGACCTTGATCAATTAGTTCAGCTCTTTTTGTAAGACCATTCCATGCTTTCTATAATTTCATAGTTTCGAGAAAAAAAAATTAATTCTTGATGTTACATTATGTATACATATTACCAATAATACGTATAAGATAATGTATGTGTTAATAAATGAAAATTGTAAAAAGATTTTCTTTCTGAAAAATGACGATTTGATACTAAAATGCTATCACATCTCACGAAAGAAGTGTGTCTCCAGTAATGAAATTATTATAGAAAAATTATTTGTTTCAAAAGTCAAAGTTGCATATGGTTGTATGTTAACTCTATGCATTACTATTTACATTCTTCTAATGTTGCCTACTTATCTTTTAAACAAAATTCTTGTTTAAAATCTTAAAATCTTTAAAATCTTAACTCCAATCTTTTACATGTTAAAACTGTTGAGCATTTTCGTAAGATTTTATTAGATTTATTCCTATTTTTATCTAACGATGTACAAAAATTTTATTAAATCTTCTAACTAAATAAAAAAATTGTATGTTTATAATTCAAACAAATCTGGAATCCGGAGGTTGAGACTTGATTTGAGATCATGACATACATACAAGATGAAGATTGTACAAATTTTCAATTTCATCTAGGTAATTTATATAATTATTGTAATCAATATCTACTTACTTGTAACTTTTTATTACGTTTCTGAGCATTTTCAGTATTCGTTTCATTTGCATCAATCCCCAATACTTTTAATTTATATTCTAACGCTAATCGTGATGATAGATAACCTTTACCATCTCCGACATCTATAACAATGAAATTTTTATCTGAATTTTTTTTATAACGTTCTATCAGAAGATTTACTGTTTTTGCCATAATTTCAACCTTCAAAAAGATACAAATACAAATTTTAATATTTTTTATTTTTTTAAATTTACAACTAAAACTACGTTTTTTTTCTTCAATTTTTTACAATACATAATTACCTCATGTCTTTTTTTCTCATTCATAAATTCCTTAATTGATATTGGATTCATTATTTTATTATGATTTGGATTATATTCATTTTCAAAGTGTATATCATCTAATGATGTTAGTACATTTAAATTTTCCAAATATAATTTTTCATTGTCTTCGATAAATTTTAATAATTGAACAAATTTTGTATTTTTATTACGATTCCACCATATATCATTAATAGCATTTTGTATGTCTGATTCAGTTTTTATTGAATTTCTAATTAATTCTGGAATAAATTTCTTCCAATAATTATCACATAAATAATTTACCATATGGCAATTTAAAAATTCCTCGTATGGCAGTAAATATTGAATGATACGATCTAAATGTATACGAATTTGTTGAGCATTCATTTTCATTGATTCTTCTTCTTCTTTATATTTTTTTCTTATGTCCTTTTTATAATGTTATGTTATTTGTTTGGCTTTATTTGTAATTTGTTTTCTCACATTAAAATGTTAAATCCTTTTTTGATTCATTAAATGAACTATCATCTTGATTTATTTCTGATTTTAATGGATTTTTTAATTTCAACATTGCTTTAACTTTTTTATATTGTGAACGTATATTTTGTAAATCATCCAGTAAATCACGTTCAGAATCATTAAATTTTGGAAAATTATCAATTTGTTCGATTAACTGTTGTAATGATTTTCGAATTTTTTCAGATTTTATCAAATTTAAATTAATTAATGCTATAGCATAGTAATTTCCTAATTCTTCACCTAATTCTACACCTTTTTTATAGCCTAATTGATATCCTTCGATATTACCTTGATTGATTCCTTCCTAAATATGGGTAATAAGAAATATTTAAAAAAGATAATAACTTTTTAATTAAATTTGAAAAATAGAATTTTTTTTATTTTTAAAATTTGGCAATTTTATGGTTTTTTTATGAAAAATTGTAATTTTTGGTTTTCAGTTCCAACAATGTGGTTAAAGAGAGATAGAGAGGAAATGGATTGATTAAATAATGGCATCGTTGAGATGGCATTTGAATACAGTTAGGAATAAGAAACAAAGGCTGTCCTAAAAATGCATGGAGAAGAACAATAAATAGGCACTGAATAGTGCCGAATATACCTGTAATGATGCGAAACGAATAGCTAGCAATAGAATTTGTTGGAAGAAATTTACAAATACATCTGTAGTAAAGTAAAGTAAAGCACATAGTAATGTGGATAAGATAATACATATTTATCTTTATTTATCTATTATCATCTTCAAATTCGGCTTATCCTATCTTCCCTTATATCCCAGAACAAGCAATAACACTCGTTTCATTATGTCATCGTCGTAAATGGCTTTATCACAGACTCGAATCACATATAATCACGTAAATCAACGAACTGAATGTATTCAAACTGGTATTTTGAACGAAGACCGAAGTATAGTAGGTATATCTGGGCTAGAGGAGCCAAATTGTTAACATACAAAATTCTTGTATTTTGCACAATGTTTAAATCTCTGAACAGTTTGATTTCTGCACTATATTATACGTTATACTTAATTGTTTCAAAAATTTTTCTGAGCACATAGAATTTGAGAAGAATATGGCGCACTAATTGAATAACGATAGCAATTTGTTCAACAGAAGAAAAAAAGGTAAGCCATATGTGCGTCATGAATTTTTTTTTTATTATTTTACAGAGTTTTTATTAATTTACGGAACATTTATTGTTTTATTTTTGTCATTTTAATTTTTAATTTTATTCGATAAGATAAAAATATACATAAGTTTTCATCAGTAAACATATTATGTACACATATGTATGCGCACGTACCCAACAAATAATGTCAGAAAAACAGAGAAAAAAAACGCTTATCTGAATTAATAGATTAATGAATTTTTATCGGTTTTATGCACTCATTTATAAAAACTAGAAAAATTATTGAAACCAGTTTACATATAATATAATATTTTTATTCGATTTTTTTTTATTTTAGAACTTATTCTGTTTCGGATGTAATAATAATGTGTATGCGTAAGTACATAATATACATGTTTGATGTGTATACACTCCTCGACACATGAATATAAGCAGATTTTAAATTTTCAGGTATTTTGACCACTGGTGAATTCTAACAAAGTGCATTGCGATTATCCTTTGTGAATATTGCGTGAATTTTATGATATTTTTAACCATCTGAAAATGGGTATAAAACAGCCATTATGGGTACTTTGAAATTTACACATGGTTATGTATTTTATTTTGAAGATTCCAGCTGAAAATATTAAAAAAAGTAAGTTAGCAAACTTCAAATTTCATTTAACGAAATATCAATTTATAAATAAAGTCTGTTTCCACCATTTCTTTTTATTATTTCTAAAACCTTATTTTCGGTAAACAATACAGTTTTATTATAATCTTTATAAGAATTTGATTCCATATACGACATTTATTGCTGTTATTACTTGATCCATGGTTTCGAATTTCATTCCAGATCAATCAATTTTTCTAATTAATCCTACCCATAAATTTGTTTATAATATTTAAATCTGAGGATTTGAGGGTGACCAATGTTAAATATTTATTATCTGAGTCTGAATAGTCACCTTATACATCACTCTAGCTAGATGTATGAATTGGAGCGTGAGCATGCTGAAAAATCTACCATTATTCTTTCATTCATTTTTCTATTAAGAGCATGTTATCATGAAATCAAAAATTAAAATTGAAAACTCACACAACGAAAATACCTAACAAATACATTCAAAAAATATTTTTATCGTTGTGTTAGTTTACTTTCTGTTATTTATTTTTTTTTTCATTTACTTTACACTAACCTTCTTTTATTTTAATTTGTAAATTTTGTGGGTATATGAAATGCGCAACTAATAAAAAAAAATTGTTTTTTTCAATTCTTATATGATGTGGCAACCGAAGGCAGAAGAAGCAAAAAAAATTTTTGGAAAAAAAAAGAACATAACAAAACAATACAAAGCAAACACAGTGTATAATCAATTGAAAGACATTATTATAGACTTATCTGCTATCGTGATTATGTACAATATGTGTTGTATGTATTGTGTATAATATGCATAATCATAACTAAACTAGTTTTCTAGTTTTTTTATGTTACAATATAAGCATTGCGTTATAGGGTTATATAGTTTATTCGTCAATATTTACGGAATTGATAAAATAACAATAAAAACCTGACTATCTACAATCCTGTAAAAAAAATAATATTACACAAGTTAAAAGACTACATATATGTATACATGCAGTCATTCCACGTCATATGTTCATGCAATATGCAATGTTCATTAGTACTCCAGCTCATCTATTTTATTCGCAAGTCGAAACGATAAAGCATTGTACTTACAGATTGTTTTTTTTTTTTTTTTTGAATACATATTCTACATCATAATAGCAGATATAATATAGCACAATTATATCTGACCTATCTACTATCCTTCAAACAAAATTATATTACCATACATATTACCGAGTTACAAACCTGTATTGATAATTTCTAAATGATATTTGAAATACAAGATATAAATATTTGTGTATATAATTGCGTATATCATGTAATGAATATATAATATGAATATATACTGGGCTGTTTGATAAGTCTTTGGTCTCACAAAGAGATGTCGTCTTAAATTCAAATTTGAAATAATTTTTGACAATAGTGATACTTCAAACATCTGTACACAAATTTTCTTCATGATACGGTAATTAGTCTGTGTTTGACAGTGATTAGAAGCAAGCAACTTGTGATGTTTTTGGAATAATGGAAAAAAGTGAATTTCGAGTTTAAATTAAACATTGTTTTTTAATTGGGAAAAATGGTGTTCAAACAAAAGAATGGCTTGATAAGCATTACGGGGAATCTGCACCATCGAAATCAACAACCACATACTGGCTGAATGAATTTAAACATTGTCATACAAGCACGAAGGACGCTGAACGCGTTGGTAGACCAAAGGAGGCAACAACTCCAGAAGTCATCAAAAAAATCAAAAAAATCCACAAAATAATAAGAAACGACCGCAAAATAAAAATTCGTGAGGTAGCTGGCATGGTAAACGTTTCAACCGAACGTGTTTTTAATATTATACACGAACATTTGGGAATGAGAAAACTGATTGCAAAATGGGTGCCGCGTTCACTAACAATTGATCAAAAACAGCAACGAGTTGACGATTCGGAGGAATGTTTAAGGCTATGGCGATATGATCCACAAGAGTTTTTGCGGCGTTACATCACTGTTGATGAAACATGGATTCATCACTACACGCCCGAATCAAATCAACAGTCAACAGTGGACAGAGCCTGGTACAAGTGCACCGAAACGGCCAAAAGTGAGTCAATCAGCTGGAAAAGTTTTGGCAACTGTGTTCTTGGACGCGCATGGAATAATATTTGTCGATTATCTTGAAAGAGGAAGAACTATAACAGGAGAGTATTACGTAAGTTTATTGGATCGATTGAAGGATACACTTAGACAAAAACGACCGCATTTAGCAAAGAAAAAAGTGATTTTCCACCATGATAACGCATCGGCTTACGCATGCGCAATCGCGACTGCAAAACTGCTAGAATTGCGATACGAAGTGCTCCCACATCCACCATATTCTCCAGATATGCCCCGTGTGACTTCTACCTCTTCCCAAATTTGAAAAAATGGCTTATTCAAATGATGAAGTAATAACCGCAAAAAAATGCATATTTTGAAGGTTTTGAAAAATCATATTTTGCTGATGGCATAAAAAAAACTGGAAAACCGCTGGATGAAGTGTATCGAGTTGGAAGGAGACTATGTCGAATAATAAAAAAAATTTTCATGAAAAACAGTTTTCTTTCTTACCGAGACCAAAGACTTATCAAACAGCGTAGTACATATATTCATATATTCATACAATATACAATATCATTAGGTTACTCCTTACTCCAGCTATTTCATTCTTAGTGCTTATTATACACATTATATACAATATACAATATTGTACATCATAATAGCAGGTGTCTTCTTTGCAATGCTTTGCTATGTTGGCTATGCCATGTTCTTTTTTTGTTGTTTTTTTATTTATTTTTTTTTTTCTTCTGTTTTCGGCGATCGTATTATAGCAATTGGAAGCATTTTTTTTGTTGTTTATTGAATATGTACCATTCACACATATATAATATTTTTATTCATATAAAATGAATAAACGTATCGGTGAAAAATTGATATACAGTCAAATTCCTCTAACTCGAATCGTCAACTGCCATCAAAATTACTTCGAGTTAAAGGGATTTTCGAAGAATTTTGAGTTAGAGGAAGTTGTTTCACAACAGATTCATTTCAAAAATAAACTGAAATTGATTCTTTATTGTAGTTTACGCATACTATACACAAGTAAAATAAAAGTAAACATGAATGATCATATTTTGCATTACAGAATTCGCAAACAAACAGATATTGATTCTTCATTGTAATTTTTGCATATTGTATATACATAAGCCAAACAAAAGTGAACATGAATAATCATGTTTTGCATCATAGAACAACTGTTAAGCTAACTAGAAATAAATGTATCCAAATATGTATGTATGTATAGAAATTTAAAGCACTGTTTCATGTTTAAATTCGAGTTAAGGGAATTTAAAGATCGACAAAAACTTGACAAAAATGTTGAGTTAGAGGAATATTTGACTTAGAGGAATTTCGACTTAGAGGATGATTTAACTATGAAAATTTCAAGGGAACGCAAAAAAATGTCTGTAAAATTCGAGATAGAGGAAAATTCGAGTTACAGGAATTTCGACTTAGAGGAATTTGACTGTATTTAGACCCGAAAGTTATGCAAAATATTTTTATTATCTATGACAAAATTTTTGTGAAAAATAGGAATTTTATATTACTAATAATTCTAAAATAATGTAAAAATTTTTATTTTTCTATTTCGAAATCGAAAAAAGAACATTCGAATTACCTTATATGAAAATTTCATTATAATACGCAATCATCTACCCATGAAAAATTACATTTAAAATCTATACATTTTTTGTAAAAATCCTTCTCTCTTCAAAGCGTTCTACAGGACTAATAAGGACAAAAATCACAAAAGTGCTCCACTTAGTGCACTCTACACCCTTTGAATGATGTATGACAAAAATTTTAGAAAAATACATGCTGTAGTTACGGAGAAAAGGTGTACCATAGCACGTTGAAATTTGAAGAAAGCCTCATCCTTATTATCCTGTACAGGAAAAACTAAAACCTTTTTGAAAAATTTGTTCCACTTAGTTCACTCTACACCCTTTGAGCTTTGATTTAAAACATATTTCATGAAAATTGGATAAAAAATGGCTGAGAAAACGTGTACCCAAATTACCCAAAATCAGTAAAATCACAATAAGATGTTCTTAAGTATTTAAAATTATTGAAAATTCAAGACTACCTAATAAGTATATTCATGTGTCCGAGGATTACATGTGAGTAGAAGAAGTTACAATCGAAAGGCGGAAAAATATTATTTAGTACAAATAAGAAATACACATGTATATTTCTTCGTCTTTTTTTGTAATTAAAATTTAAATTATGCCCTTAAAAGTAGAGTAATGTATATAATTAAGTTGGCACGTGTAATTTTGTGTTATCTTTATTTATTTAATTATTTTTTTTTTTATATTTTTGAGTTTTTCTTGTTATTAAGTATTTTTCTGTTTCCAATTTGTTGTTATTTTAAAATACTTTGAATTGTACATATGTATATTCAGAATTGAGTATATCGAACAATTTATTGATTATTAATTTCTTTTTAGATTATACAATATTTTACAGTATTTTGATTATTACGCAGAGAAAATATTGAAAATGAAAATTTAAAAAAAATTAAATTATAGAAATATTTTTACAACATACAAATAAATTTTCTTCATAAGTTCAGTATAATGATTTTTGTTTTTAAAGAGCCAATTTGCTATAGTGGTGTCTAAAATCTACATAAGGGTATTTAAAATGTTTACATGTACATGTCATGTTTGTATGTGAAATACACTTGTCAGGTGACATTCGAATTCGTGATTCTCTTCATCTGACAGCAAGGTGTTACACGATATTATACATTACAAAAGATAGACATTTATGATTGTAATTTTAAGATAAAAAAATATAAAATTTCAATTTTTTTCTAGTGCGTGTCCCACTGGTGATGTATGTTAGAGTGGTGAACGTGCGAAGCAATAATTTCATTTCATACCTTTCTTATGCTGGTATGATACTTACTTTTTTTACTCATAAATTTTCTATTGAATTAAGTTCTGAAGAGCATGCTTGCTAATTTAATTGAGAGACGAAAATATATCAAAATCACCCAAAAAAAAAAAAAAAAGAGAGTTAGATAACTTTCTTCAAAATATACTACATCGATTCAAGATTAAAATTAGGTACTGCGCTCTCAAGATATCAGGTGATTTTTGTATGTTAAACTATATGGTCATTTGAAAAACCTTAATTATCATAGTATTTAGGAAACTAAAGTGAAAAATTTTTTACATTTATTTTTGATCGCAAATCTCTCTACTTCCTCATCTTGAATTATTCACGACTTATGAAACACATTGTATATATGTATTTATGAATAATTTCACAGTATATTTGATATTTGGATATTTTTAGAAATTATTATACTTGTAAGATTTTTTTTTTTAATTTGCGAAATAAATTTAATATAAAATTCTTCTCTATTCCTTTTAATTTGCTTATTTAGTCCAATAAAACAGACATGTAATGTAACTGATGTAATTAGTAAAACAAATATCTATCGAAAAAAATCTAAGAAAGTAAAAGTTTGAAATAAGGAGTTGCTTAATAAAATTTACATTATAATAGACAGTCCCTAAAATATTGAAAAATAAAAATTAATTTAAAATAAAATTGTGTGTATTAGGTGCTCTCGATCTGGCAATTTCAAGTACTTGTGAGTAGAAAAGGTAAATGTCTGTGCTAAACCATTTACTCGCAGCGCAACTACTTATGAAAAATTTTTCAAGTAGCTGCTAGTAGATGCAAGTAATTACGAATAATTTTTGTGTCGTTCGTTTTAACAATTTATCCTAGACACATTTTAGTACTCGCAAGTACTTGAAATTTCCAAATCGAAAGCACCTATTTACCTATTATAATGTATACTATTTTTTTTTAAATACATACATTACATACGTATGTATGTCTATATGTGAGTTTATGAGTATTGTATGTATTTATAATTAAAGATGAATATTATACTTGTTTATAGACGGGAATGACACAAAATCCCCGAATTCTAAAATTTTAAAACGATAAAATCGTCGATAACAAAATCCTTGACGACAAAACCGCTGACGACAAAATCCCCGACGACAAAATCCCCGACGACAAAATCCTATCAAAAAAAATTATTGAGAAAAACATTTGTATGCACTTTAGGTTTATGCACTATTTTCGATTTTAAGTATTATGTGTTATCCTTGTGCAGGGGCCAGTGCTAATTTTCTCTACATCTTTCCAATTTAGTATATGATAAAAAAAAAGAAAATCTCTAATTATTGTCTGTGTTAGGCATTATTGTTATTATTATTTAGGTATTCATTTTATCCTTATTTTATATAAATAAAAAAAAATTATGTCGCTTCTACATTCAATACAGTGACTTCAACTTGGACTTCGACTTTCAACTTCACAGCATGCTTAAGGCCGTTTTCACACACAGCGGTTTTTGCCGGACGAAAACCGCTTTAAAAATCACTGCATACAGAACTGCATGTATTTGAACGAAGAGTTTTCACATACGACGGAAGCGGTAGCGGCATGCCGCATCTAGCATCGGATCCGCTTTTTAATCAAACATCCCTGAACTTAGTATGACGGTTTAGTTTGATTCGCGTATGATAAGAAAATTTTCAGTGTTACTGCCAGTAATCTTCAACCAACAAACGTGTTTGACAGCTGCTTCAAACAGTGTGTGTGAAAAAGAAGATATGAACAGATATTATAGAAGGTTTGAATGAAAATGAAATTTGTGAATTTGTTCTCAGCATACTTTGTTTGAACATTCATTCATACGCGGTTTATATCGTCGTGTGTAAAAGCTATTGACGGATCGCAATTTTAGAAGCGGTTTTCGTCCGGCAAAAACCGCTGTGTGTGAAAACGGCCTAACATTTAAAAGTAGCTGTCAAGTCTACTGCATTGAATATTGAATGTAGAAGTTCTAATACATATTCATTAAATCAAAGTCAAAGTTGAAGTCACTGTATTGAATATTGAATGTAGAATCGGCATTATTATTAATTATGTGGTCGTGAATAATGTCGCGGGGATTTCGTCACAGGGGTTATGTGGCAGAGATTTTATCGTCAGGGACTTGGTTTCTTGCCTAACTCTTATAGACGTTTGATATTAATAGAAATATGAGTATAAACAATTCGATTTAGTTCAATAACATCATAAAATGAATCTTCTGTATACCTATATACCTTTTTATAAACACATACATATTTTTACATTATTTTACTATTTATTTATCGTAATTTGGAATCTGATCAGTCTACTTCTATAAAAAAAAAATTACGATCATATTAAAACTTTAATGGGTGCAGTAAAATAAAATTAAAATTGAAATTAATTTCATTAAAAGCGAAAAGATCAATGTTTAGTGCCAAAGATACACGTGTAATAAACATTTTTTTTTTCATTAATTTTTTCTTGATAATTATTGTCTCGTGCTCATGTATATACATGTCTGATAGTTGTTGATAATTAAGTTATTATTTTATGCCATTCAGAGCGAAGTACAAATATGAAAATGAAAGAAAACTGCTATGTAATTTAATGTACATAAATGAACATTATATTTGTAAATTATAGATTTAATAATATTATAGAAATACAAAAGCTACAAATACGTTAATAAGATGAATAATTAAAATATAAATAAATAAAAATAATAAATAAAATATAAATAAAAATATATATAATTACTTGCATTTAAGTTATCTTTAATTTATAATTATTGTAAATTGTTAACTATATTTTATATACAACATATAAGTATTTTTTTTTTTACATTTTACTTTAAATATCTTCTTATTAACATAACACGTTCAAATGTAAACAAATACAAAGTGTGATACATTGATCGAAAAAAGTATTGGGACGCTCCGTTTTTTCAAAAAATTATCGTAGCATAGAAGCAAATATATGTACATTTGTACACATATATACAATATTATAAACTATCATTATTCAATTCTGTAAGGTAGCAAAAATTCAGAGAAAGATTTTAGAAAACCTACTTCGCTAGTACGGACGAATGAAAAGAAGAGATGAGAATCACATATTAAATACTGTTAAACATACCGACCAAACGTAAACGTGGTAGACCAAAGGCAACATGGCAGACGAAGATCAAAAACGATATGAGAGTTACTAAGAATGATAGAATTCACATAGGTATTTACACTGTATGTGAAATGGTTTTGATAAATCAATCACGGTTGGTAGATGGTTCATTAGAGATGAGCCCTTACGATTAGAGAACGCGAAAATACAGGACAGAAAGATGTAAAGGGAAATTATTAGATGAGCTGGCTCCAAAATAATGGAAAAAGCAAATAGGAAGAAGAAGAAGATATATCTATTTGAAATACTATTGGCACAAATATAATACGCAGTAGAACTAAAAAAAACGGTTATTTTCTTATCCCCTTAATTAGTATTGTTGGTTAATGAAAATTTAATATTTTTAATTACAATAAGTGTCAAAAAAAGTGCATAACGCTTATTCTTTCATTTTTTTTCATGCAATCACAGAAATATAGATTCAAAATCAAGTAGAATTGTTGATAAAAGTTGAATAATTGGGAGGATCAGTTCATTGTAGCGATGCAAGTCAGCGATGAAAATGCAACGATGTTTAGATAATCTCGTAAAAAAAATACATCTTCCTAAAAACACAGCCTTACCATTAACTAGAATGTATGATAAAAGTGTTAGTGTCACGCGAATCGACAGGTTCAATGAAGATCTTTAATTCGCGATCGACGCCACCAAAAACCAAAACCAAAAAATATTAAATTTCCAAATTTAATTTGTAAGTAAAAATTTATTCAAATATCTTTATTTTTGTAATTTGAGCTAAAACAGAAAAAAATCATTTTTTTTACGCCACGGGGGAAAATTATATCGGGCGTGCTTCCGAATTGCTAGCTAGCGATACTTTAAGGTATTGTCTTTAATGTGTCATACATATGTCCCAGTTGTGGAATAGTGCAAGATAGCGAAGAATATTGCATTTTAAAGAGAACTTTCTCCTTTTTAACGAAATATATTTTGTCCCGAAATAATAAGTAGTTCCTGAGATATAAGGGCTCAAAGTCAAAATTTCACGTTTTTTTTAAAATGATTTCTCAACTTCTTTTATATCTCCAAAAGTTGAAAAAAGACATATTGAATTTGGTGAATTTTGGTGTCAAATGAAAGGTAATTTTGTCCTCTTTACAATAGTATCTCTTGTATTACCATATGTTTCCCGTCTAAATAACTATGAACAAATGTATGAAAAGAGACGTGCTTTTTCCAAACACAATTTGTTAATTTTCGAAAATTTACTGCATTCATATTTGTACTAAAAAACAATTTTTAATTACATAAACGTGTTTTTTAATTAAGATAAATAATTTCGAAAGAACGAATCTGTTACAGCGTTTCTTAATTTCAATGTTTTAAAAGCGTAAAAGATATGTGAGCGAAAAAAAATTTTCTTCGCAACATAAATTATAGATGTTAGGTATACATATAGTCGTTTAAATTGGACTGATCACATATTGAAATAGATAAAACAAATGATAAGACGAAAAAATTATTAAAAATTTTGACCTAAATTTAACCTTAACAAAAAGTTATAATTTTTGCTCGTTTAATTTGGTTTTGTTATACATATACATTGGAAACAAGCAATACTCGAACATATTATATGTATAATCATAATTTATAATAAAAATAATTTATTACCGCTTTTATTGTACGAAATATATGTAAAAATTATCACAGAATTATAATAAGTACCTTTTCAGTAGATCTCCTCTAATGTAGTATAACAAAACAAAATGTATAAAGGAAAAGTTATTTTAAATAAGGATTGAATTGATGGATGCTATATGCTATTAATTTACATCCTGTATATCCTACAATAAAAACAAAATGTCAAAAGTTCATTACCTGCAATAATAAATTAAAAGTGTCACAATGTATGTAGTTAGTTAGTAGTAGCTTAACAGTATGAACTACACATCAAATAATTGTGTTTGTCCACTTTGATTTTGCTTTGAGATGCAACAAATCAACACGCTACAATCACGATTTTAGCTGTACAGCTGTGTATCATGTATCCATGCATCACAATAATTCTATTCATTATGGTCCTAAACATTATGCAAGTAAAATGACACTACAGAGTTTAAAAGTCATAAATGAATCTGATAATTTAATAATTTAAATTTTAAACAATTTTCTTTATCGTATCATGGTAACAACCAAATCATATTGTCACATTTAAAAAAAAAAAAAAAAAAAAAAAAAAATTATTATAAAGATTCAGATTTTTATGAATATTTCATGCATAAGAAGATAGAAAATCAAAGGACATACAAGAACATTCACCTACCTACCTATACGTAAATAAATGTGAAATTTAGTATTCAGAAGTAAAATAATTTATTAAGCTTCAAGTTTTGTAGAAGAAATTAAAATTGTAAAGATTTGTGGCATTCATACATAACATGTACTTATGAATATTTAAGAAAAGTTTTGTTAATTATTTAAATAGAAAATTTTCTAAGTTGAACGTTAAAAGTGAAAAAAAAAAAATAAATTATACTTATGTGAAACAAGACAATACATATATAAATATTTTCATGCTGATAACATATACGGAAGGATTTAAAAAGGGTAATTTCAAAATATTTTACGAGAAAATATATAAAGTATTTCAAATAAATCGGTACTTGAAATTTGATATAAGAAACTACACGTAGAAATCCAATTTCTGGCAAAAAATTCAAGTCATATTGATAATAGTGTTTACAATTAACTTGTCGCACAATAAATTATAATTATAACGAATTCTTTAATTCTTTGTTCACACATTCATTCTGTTAAACAAAAAAAAAAAAAAAAACAAAGAAAAAAAACATTTTATCGGACAAAACTACTTTACTTAACTGAATCAAATATGAATATACGATTTTTTTTTTTTTTTGAGAATATGTTATAATTTTAGTGTATTGAAATTGCAATGTTGCAAATAAAAAATATAAAACAGTTGCTCACTCCTCTGTTTGAAGGAGAGATTATTTAACGCTCAAATTTTACCTAATATGTACATTGTAATGAATGATTTTTGTAGTTTTTCACAATTTTTTTTTTTTTAATTCTAGTTCTGTTTACCGCATTACTCTAAAATTAAATCTAAATCTTATAAGATAATAATTCTAATTTCTAATAATTAATTTTCAGATTATGCGAAATAGAGGAAGAAATGTTGACATTAATTGATTTACTATTTTTTATTATTTTTGTATTTTATTTAATTTATTATTGGACTAAATATCAATTAACGTATTGGCAACGTCAAAATATTTCATATATGAAACCAATTCCAATATTTGGAAATTTAAAAGATGTAATTTTTAATAAAATAAATATTGTTGAAACATTTCAAGAATTATATTATGATAAAATTGCTGAAAATGAATCAATCATTGGAATTTATATTTTTCATACACCAGCATTATTGATTCGTGAACCGGAATTGATAAAACGAATTTTAATCAAAGATTTCGAAAAGTTTTCAAATAGGTAAATACAATTTTTTTTTGAAATATTCTTAGATAATTTTTTTTATTTATTTACTTTTTTTTTCATTTTAAATATTAAAAGATACTCAAAAGCTGATCCAGTACATGATAAATTAGGTGGTTATAATTTATTTTTTCTCAATAATTTTGAATGGAAAGTGATGAGATCTAAACTGAGTCCAGCATTTACCAGTGGTAAAATGAAACAAATGTTTCCACTTATTGATAGTGTAAATTTATAATTTTTATATATTATTGATTATTATTTGAAATTTAAATCAATCAAATAGTTACTAAGTACTATGTAATTTTTTTTTCTAATTAAAGATCGGTAAAAATTTCGATAAATATTTATGTGATATAACGTCTGATTCATTTAAAGAGTCGCATTCAATTGAAATCAAAGATACATGTGAATTGTATACGACTGATGTTATTGCAACAATTGCATTTGGATTTGAGGTAAACAGTCTAAAGAATCCTGATAGTGAATTTCGAATACAAGGAAAAAAACTTTTCGAATGTAATTTTAAAAAATCAATAGATTTTATTGTGATATTTTTTTTACCACATTTGGCATCAATGTTAAGAATGAAAGTTTGTATGAAATTTTAAAAATTTAGTGGAACATTAATAAATTTTGATATCTTTAATATTATTGTTATTTTTTTCTTCAAATAGATATTTACAATTGAATTGGAAAATTTTCTTCGATCTGTTGTAAAAGATATTATGGAACAACGTGAAAAATCTAAAATAACCAGAAATGATCTTATTGACATTTTAATTACATTAAAAAATCAATCGTCCTTAAATAACGATTCATCTGATAAAAATCAAATCAAATTCACTAGCGATATACTTGTTGCTCAAGCAGCTGCATTTTTTATTGCTGGCTTCGAGACAACATCTTCAACAATGAGTTTTTTGTTGTATGAAATATCTAAAAAACCAGAAATACAGAATCGTTTACGACAAGAAATTAAAGATACATTCGAAAAGAATGAGGACATTACATATGAAGCAATTCAGAATATGAAGTATTTGAATATGGTAGTACAAGAGATATTAAGAATGTATCCAACTCTACCATTTTTAGATCGAGAATGTATGCTATCAAAAGATGAGAACGAATATTCATTAGAGCCATTTAGTCATTATAAGATTCCACATGGAATGCCAGTTTATATTTCAACTTATGCAATACATCGTGACCCAAAGGTAAAATTTATATAATTTTTACAATATTTCTTTTTTTCTAATTTTTCTAATCATCACAGTATTTTCCTAATCCAGATAATTTCGATCCGGAAAGATTCTGTTCAGAAAATAAAAGTGATACGTTGTCATTAACATATTTACCATTTGGTAATGGACCACATAGCTGTATTGGTGAACGATTTGCAGTAATGCAAGTAAAAATTGGTATTATTCATTTTTTAAAAAATCATTCAGTTCGACCATCACCGAAATCACCCGTGATGAAATTAAATCAGAAAGCTCTTACTTTACAAGCTGAAGATGGGTTATATTGTGAAATAGTTAAAGATCCATTAATTTAATTCAATAAATTTTCTAATCAATTTTTTTCAATTTTATTTTTAAAATACTTTAACACCTAGTTTCTAGTTTGGTAGAGAGCAACGTTAAATTTAAACAGAAATATAAGTTAATTACTGCCAAAATGCATACAATTTTCCTCTAATTAGATATGATATTTATGTACTACATGTACACTGCACATATAATGTTAAAATTCATATATGTACCTAATTAGCACTTATTTACCTGATATCCTTCTTCATAACCTTTACGTGATAATTTATCTTCTGTTAATGCAATATTATCGAATATTTCATTTATATCAGTCTCTTCATTTTCATTTTCATTCATATTAATTTCTTGTTTTGATATTTGAAAAAAATTGTAATTTTTTTTTAAATTTTATTTTAAATTGCACAAAAAATTTATAGAAATCTACATCATAAAACTATAAATTTATTTACTTTTTTAACAATTCAATTGTATTCACATTCACATCATTCATATTCATATGTCGTCAATTACGTAACCAGCCAGCAGCCAGCCAAGCGCTGCGCAAGCCAAAAGCTTGACAGAACACATTTCATTCAATTCACAATGTTGAATATTGATTGACATTTATGAAAAAATTTGAATGATTCAGTTCAGAATATAGCATTAATAACAAAAATCAAATAATGAAATTATGCATTGTGAATTAAAAAAGTTTAATATGAAAACTCAATTCTGTACCAGATGTCTCTGTTTTATAATCAAATTTTTAACTTCCTTTTTATTCATACCAGCTGTTTTTCTTTGGTCACTTTAATGCTAATCTGATATTTCTCAGTTTGACATCTCATTTAGATCAGTTATCTTCTTCTTGTTACTAACTGAGCAAACAAACTGAAAGAAACGGGCTGATACTTTTATTCTCAGTTGATTGTCATTTTGAAAAGAAATAATTAAAAAAATTATTTTTACAAATTAATTTTTAAAAATTATTTATTACAAATAAACAATATGCAAAAATTTATTAAGTATGAACACGAAGATTGACAAAATTGTGTTTTCTTCTTGATTCTCAGTTCCTCAAATCAATTGAGCAAAAATATTTTTCTTCACATAAATTATATAATCACATAAATCTCACTTTGTTGCTGCTGCCACCTATAACAGAATAGAAAAAACACCTACTAAGAAACGCATTACCATTGCATTACTCAATTGATAACTGAAAATTATCAGATAATTATTGTGAGAGTGACCAAAGAAAAACGCAGCTAATACAAATACAACGAAAACGAACTATAAAATAAATATATGTATATTGTATTTTTATTTTCAAGAATAAATTTTTGTTATACATTTCATATATTTATTCACATACACAACACATATTCATTCATTGATTGAACGCCGTACTACATTTATAATAAGGGCAAGTTGAAATTTTAAAACTGAAATTTTTAAGTTTTAACTGGATTTTAATTTTTACAAATTCAAAAATTATCATCAATTGTGAATAAAAATGAAATTTCATCCCTGTTTTGTAAGTTTTTTAAAATTTTGTTTTAGAATATAATTTATCATCGTTTTGTTTTGATAATAAAAATTTTTATTTTGTATTTTGAATTTTAATGTGACTTGCTGTCACATTTTATTGGCATGGCGATGGTGTGGTGATGGTGATTGATAATTCTCATAACTCTCTCAATAGATCGATAATAATAATTAGTATTTAAGTGTTTTAATAATAATTTTTGTATTCATTCAAAATCTATGGAATTTTTTCATTTGCTGTGTAATTAAAGTTGTTTTATTCAAATTTTAAATGGTAAATTTAATTATTTTAAGTCAAAAATTATCAATTTTTTTCATTAGAAAATATATTATATCAATAAAAACTAATACATAATGTACATAACATATTATACATATGTAGTTTCTATTTGAATATAATTTGTGATTATTGTTATTGTGTAATTTTTTTTATATTAAATACAATTATGAATGGCTTGATTAGATGATGATATAATAGTGACGAAAAAATCAAATTTGTAGTTTTCTATTTCGACTTTCGACTTTATTTAATGTATGAAATTTGAAATTATGTAAAAAACGTGTTTTAGCGAAACCATAATTACATACCAAAATCATAATATTATATGTTTTATCAATGTGTAACATTCAACATATAAATCGTCATGAACATGCATAGTCTGTTCTTTCTTATCTAATTTCTAAATAATTTGATTACATAGAATATTACATTACGTGCCTGCATTTTTGTTCTAATACGCTTATTTTTTAAATTAAGAATAAAATATTTTATTATTTAATAAACCATTACATTTTAATATTATTTTATGTAAATTATATATATTTCATATTTCAGAAGTCTGAATCGTATGTACATACATACATACGTTGTTCGTATAAATATGTATATATCAAATCAACCGCGGTAGTTACATTCTTGTAAATTTGATTATTAAGATTAATTAGTGTTGTAATAATTGAAGACAAAAATAACTAAAAAGTAAAAAAAAAAACTTGAATTTATAAATAACACTCATACTAAGTACAAAGGTTGAATTTATTGATTTTTTTGTTCCCTTTTCGATTCAAATAATGTATAACGAATTTTAAATGGATTACTAAAAATAAAAATAATAAAAGTTGAAAAATTGATTACAAAACAAGAAGTAGGTATGTACTAGCGTATGTATAAGCGTATTAAGTACTAAAGTATGTATAAATAGTTAAATATAATAATAGATAATATATATTATACATTATGTTTCTCCAGATATGTGCACTTATGTATAAGTAATAGTACAGAGTATTTTTATTTTTATTTTTAAATTTGAATTTAATTATTTTTCTTTTTCATTATAGATTCTTAATATAAATAGAGAAAAAAAATTAATAGCAGTTAGAAATGGCTACATATTATGAATCGACAGCAGTATTTGATTTTAATTGGAAACAAGTTGTACAGGCATTCTGGAATCGATATCCGAATCCACTCAGGTAAGATATAGATATTTATTTATAATAATAAGTACATCAATTATGTTATATAATATACATGTACTTATATATACATATACATAATATGTTTTGTTGATATAATATGTACATACATAAATTTATATGTTAAACATCTCAAAAATAAAAGCAGAAAATCTAAACTTGTTTTGGCTACATTATCATTATCACGTTTTCTTTTATTTGTGCAATTAGCTACAAATGTGTATATAAAATTTATACGTGTGTTTATGTACAATAAATTATTATTTTTGTTATTATTAATACTTATATGATTAGATTATATACCTAAATGTGCATATACACATTACACACACACATGTATATATCGAAATTATGTCAATGCTATAATTTTTAGTGGTTCATCTAGTTTTTATTTTTGGCTTAGTCTTAGTCAAATTTAAAAATGTTTAGAAAAATAATATGTAGGCATATATAGGTACGAATACATTCTCGTATTATTATTATGTATAATAAACGAATCAAACATTTTAATAGTTTAAAAGCTTCTGCTCTGTCTATTATTATGTAAATATGTACACACACAACACACATGATAGTATACACGTACATAACATACATATGTATGTTTTTACTTTTAAATTGATAGCATTGTCTATTGATTGCACTTTATTTTTTTTTTATAAATATATTTTAGTACACATGTATTAACCGAAGATACAATTAAAAGAGAAATACGTGATGGTAAATTATACACTAGACGATTATTATCAAAAACAAATCATGTACCGAAATGGGGTGAACGTTTTTATAATTCAAAATCAGTTAAAATTATTGAAGATTCAATATTAGATCCAGAAAAGAAAATTCTAGTCACATATACAAGAAATATTGGATTTAAGAAAGTTCTGGTAAGTGTACAAGAACATTTTACAAGAAATTTTATCAAAATAATTAAAGTAGAGTACATTACATTATCCATAACAGATATAATAAGCCCATGTCCAATGAGCACGTAAACGAAGCGCCAACGTTTCCGTTGAAATAGAACACACGATACGTGCACTATACTATGTACACGTACAATTAATTGACATTGACTTCCAATACTTCCAATTATATTTTGACGATGACGTTAGCGCTAACATACTCATTGTACGTAAGGCATAATGTAAAGAGTGATGATGATGCTAGTATTACGGTATTAGCAAAATATATAATTAAAAGAAAAATGATAAGTGAACATTTTATTGATTGTTTTTCTAAACACTTTTTTTTTCAATTAATAACTAATCAAGAAAAATTAATGAAAATAAAATAAAAATTGAAAAATGTTCTAATTGATTAACATTTCATTTATTTATGTATAGAGAGTTGATGAAAAAGTTGAATATCGAGAAAGAGAGGATGGAAAAACAATCGCAATCAGATCAGCATGGATTAGTTCACAAATATTTGGATTTTCGAGAGCGATTCGAGCATTCGGTGTAGAAAGATTTAAATCAAATTGCCAAAAAACAGTAAGATTTCAGTTCAAAAATTTAAAAAGAAAAAACATTTTTTTCACATGAAGGGTTTTAAATTTTTTTCATTTTTTCTTTTATGTGTCAGGTTATCGGATTCAATTATATTCTTAATAAAATGTTTCCCTCTCATATTGCTGAAATGTATCAACAGCAGCAGCAGCAGCAACAATTAAAGACAGATAATCAAATTCATTCCAAAACAAATAAAATAAAAGATGCTGGAAAAGTTGCTTATGATAATGTTAAAACGCAAGCTAATAAAATATATCAAGCGTATTCAGTAAAAAATTGATTATATCATCATTCCTCTACGACAACAACCACAGCAACAGCATCATCATCAACAACCACAGCAACAACAACAACAACATCAACAGATATTACTAAAAATTCTAACAAAAATCATCCGACAAATTCGACAAATAATGAATCAGACTCATAAAATATAAATTGGACACGATATGTTGAGTTTTTCATTTCTCCTATATAGCATTGATTCATGTTTCATTTATGTAAAGGAAATTTACATGAATGTAATTTGAAAAATTTAAATAAAAAAATAATCGTATGCAAAGAAGAAACTATTTTTAAAATTTATCAAAATTATATTCATATGTATGATCTTATGATAAAATTATGTATTTTGATAAATAGATAAATCAAAATTTAATATTTTGATCAATCTCTAAATTTTAAAATTTCCAAAAATAAAATTAAAAAAAACCAATAAGGACAATTTATTAGTTATATTCTTTATAAAATTAATTGATATATTTTATGTATAATATATATATAAATGCTAAAGTATAAAAATGCAAAATTTAATGCTGAAATTTACCAAAATAGAAATATGTATGTACATAATGTGTCTAATATAATCTAATGATCAAAAAAATTATTAATTATAATTCAATTTAGTGTTATTTATTTTTTCATATCTTGAATTATACCTGAGCTAAAACAGACATTATAATATTTGATATTATATATTATTATGCAGTACATACATATATAAAATTGATCGTATCAAATTAAAAAATTATATTTTCATTAAATGAAATTTAATTTTAAGTTACATATAGTGAGCGCAATTTGAATAGATTCTGTCATTTTTATGAATAAAAAAAAAAAATTGGGTATAACCAAAGATACTATAAAATTACAAAGATGTGAAAAGCAGTACAAAATTCTAAAAATGGTTTATTTTTTTCCATCGCATCGCAATCAACTCTTCTTGAATTTTCTTGTTGGATTTTAAGTTCTAGTATCTTTCTTTTGTATTTCTAGTATCTTTGGTATAACATAAAATAAGTCTTCATTATAAAAAAAAAATACTATATTAAAATATATAAATTAAAAAGATTTTTTTAAATTTTTTTGAAAATTTGGTACACAATTTGGATAGACAAGACGAATTTTAATTATTATTATCATTGTAAATTGTAATAAAATAAACAATTTTTTAAGGATATTGTGATCAATTTGTTATATTGCATAATATTGAATTCAAATGTCTGTCTAATTGAGATAGAGAAAGATATTTATGTAATTAATTGAGTAATTTGAAATTTTTTGCATTTGTTATGAATGAAAAAGATAATTATTATATTTTTATTGAATCGTAAAATATTAGTAATAAAAATATTATATTAAATATTATTTTTAAAAATTCAATTTCAGGATATCGATGGCTTATAGGCAACTTGCCGTAACACACAGTTGGAAAATTTTACAGAAACAAAGAAAAACTTATTCATTTGATATTAATTCAGACGATATTTATAATTTTTCTGTATAGTCTTAATATAAAAGGCCATAAATCAAATGAAATGACATCATTTTTACAATATGTATTTTAAAAATTAAGAAAGATTGGTAAGATAGGGCTTGTTGAAAAGTATATTTAACTAAATTTTGTGATACTTAAGGCCCATTGTTTACCATTTTTAAGCCATTTGCTTGCATTAAGAAGATTAAACGATAAAGTTAAAGTATATACTTACATCGACATTTTATTTTAATAAGAATTTAAAAGTTAATAAAATTATGAAAAAATTATTCAAAACGTATTTATTGAAATTCGCTTAGATTATAAACATCAAAAATAAAGAAAAAAACAGTACAATAAAAACAGTATTGTTCAACAAAAATAATTCATTTTTATAAACTAAATAATATGTATATAGTATATCAAATTAATTGAAAAGTGAGCAAATTGCACTTTAACATTTCATCATAATGAATAGATATAGTTATTGATTTTTAACCGGAATATTGTCAAAAAAAAAAATGACAATCTTTTGGAATATGAACTTTAAGGGGGGTTTTACACGTTCCTGATTCCTTTCATGATTTCGTTCCTGAAAAAACGCGTTTCGTTCACACGATTCTTGTTTCTTTTCTTGATTTTCGTTCCTGGTTTTTTGACAGCTGAATTGAAGTTTGTGTATTGTATTTTTATTAACAACTGTTTATTGTATTTTTAATACAAAAATTCATTTTTCGTGATTTTATTTGTTTATTAATATATATAATAGACGTTTTAAATTATAAAATGTCGGATTTTGATTCGAGCGACAATAAAAATTTAGCTGGATTGTTTTCTGCGGCTACTGCAGCTTTGTTTATAACTTCAACTACAAAATCAAAACGAAGAAAAAGATGTTGGGCTCTTCATTGGAGATATGAAAGAGAATTGAAAGGATGTTTTCATACAATTGAAAATGAATTCAAACTTAAAGATCCTGATAGTTTTAAGAATTTCATTAGAATGGATTACAATTTGTTTGAAAAACTTCTGTCATATATAAAAGAAGATATACGCTGTAAAGACTCATGTATGAGAAAAGCCATTTCACCAGAAGAAAAATTGGCGATAACTGCGTTTTTTAGCTACAGGCGAAAGTTTGAAGAGTTTAAATTTTAACTCCAGGATATCATGTTCATATCTAAGCAAGTGGATCCCTGTAATTTGTGAAGTAATATACAGAAAATTGAAAGACAATTATCTTAAGGTATGTAACATTAGAATTGAAGTTGCAATATATGTTTTCAAAAAAGCAAATTTATTAAAAATAAAATTCTTAAAACTAGTACATAATAATATTGTTTAAATTAGTCATTCGACAGTATCATCCCATATACTTTCGATTGTCTCTTCTAAAACTGAAGTTTGGGAGATGTTGTCCGCTGGTCGAATTATTTTGTTGCTGTGGATGATTATATTTTGAGAGCACAAAGGTTGTGGCGTTGATGTTCTAATTGTTACTTTTCTTTTATATTTTTGTTTTGCCTCTCTAATTATCTTTTGTATTTCCCACATTGCATCATCCACAATTTCTTCGTCATCAATTGAATTTAGTTGACCATGAATAAATTTGGCAAACGACTGATGTTTTGCTGGCTTCTCAACTTTGGAGGCAAATTTTTTGGCCAAATTGAGTGCTTCAACGGCTTGTGTCTGTATATTTTCAACTTCAACTCTTCGTTTCGGCGTTTTCTATTAAAAAAATATAAAAAATATTTTCTAAAATTCCTTATTTTTATTTTAGTTTCCTAATAGTAAAGAAGAATGGATGAAAATATTAGAAGGATTTACTCTAAAATGGCAATTTCCTCATTGCTTAGGAGCTCTAGACGGCGAACACATTAAGAGTCCGATTCCCATAGCACGTCACGCCGTGAGAGTTGTCACTATTCTTGTCACGTCATTTTCTTAATGCTATTCCCATAGTCACTAAAAAAGGCGTGACGAAAAATTGCTAGGTCAACGGTAACTCATGTTTTTGACATATCTTGAATTTTGAATTTGATTGAAAAATTTAAATTGTCTATTGTTTTAAACAATAATTTTATGAAATATTATAATTGAAATCGAGAAAAAAAATAGTAAATATTAATTTTAAATAAATATAAATATTTTTATAAAAGTTTATGTGTATAAGTATAAAAAGTGAAATTAAAATATTCAAAAATATAGAAACGTGATAAAGACATTTTAATAATCTACTAAGAACTTTTTCATTTTCATTTTCATTTCATTTATTAGGAGAGAGGTCAGTAAACTGCCTCCCTCCTGCCCACACCACGACCCTCCAGGGCCTTTTGGCGGTCTCCTACAATATACTTATAACTAACAATAGAAGAGAACTAAAACTAAGAAACTTAAAGCTGAAGGCTTAGACTTATAAACTACCCTTATACCAGACTTAACTAAATACCCAATAGTAAAAATTATGGCTGAAGGCCTACCTTATTCTCTAATTTATAAATTAAAATAAGGTGACTAGTTTGCAAATCCCACATCACTCCACTCCGCTCACTGCATAGCAGTAAGCAAGGTGATATGAGATTTACAAACCAGGCCTTTACCGTTAGAACTAAGAAAACTTATGGCTTAAGGCCTAGCTTACATGTCTAAATTATGAAATAATTACCACTAATAAGCTAATATACAAACTCTGCACCACCTCATCCCAGGCAAGGCCAAGAGTAAGGTGATGCAGAGTTTATAGATCAGCTACTTATGAACTAACATATAACCCTGAAAACAAGTATAGAGCGTCTGTACCAGTCTGGGTCTAAGAAAGTTCGTCATGTTGTGTCCGGTATAGTATGCGTCACATACAGAAGAAATAAATTTACTAGTTGGCACTGGTTCGGGTTCACATAATTACAGTCTACTGTATAAGTCCATGTCCGTCAGTAGCTTAAATAGAGGAGAGTCCCGATCCTGTGACGGATCCAGAAGCTCTGCTCTACTCATGGTCGAGAACCCTAAAGCTAAACCCTAAACCATTTAAAGAAATAAGCGGGTTTCCCAATTACATTCTTGCTTTGGATGGGGAACACATAGAAATTAAGAAAACCATTCAATTTAGGATTTTATTTCTTTAAATATAAAATTACATTTAGCATTTCAAAGCAGCATTTAGCTTCACCTAAAGATCACCGGATATTCGAATAACTTTTACTGTATTCTACCATATATTCGCTTTTTATTTGTTGGTCCATTTACTGTGTATTGATTTCATAGTTTGATGTTTGTTGAAATTGTTGATGATTAGCTAGTTGGTTGCTTTTGGCATGCTTGTAGAGGAGGTATAGGTGAAACAGTTGGAACTCGTATCAAAAACAGAAATCAGTATCAAATTGTATGTACTTGTATACTCGTATATTATAAGATTTAACAATTTAACTGTAATATTTTTTGATATTATTATATTCTTTATTTTATTTTTTTAGTGCTTAAATTTTATTTTTCAATGTCCTTTCTGATATTGGACTTTTCATATTCTGTTAACTTTTCTAAATAAAAAAAGTACATGTACTTACGTATATAATGTATATTATGTACATAAGCAGTAATAAAAAGCAACGTATGTATACTCGTAGATATAAAAATACAACCTTAAACATGTTTTCGTTTTTCTGTTTTTAATGTCATCTATGTACATAGTATAAAAAGGAAAGAGTGTAACAACTTTAATTTTATTAGAACATAATAAAAAAAACACACACAAATACTTAAATACACATGAGTATGAATATGTGCATAAAATATGTAAGATGTAGTAACATATGGATCAATAAGTCCCGTGACTATGTACCAAAACAACAGTTTTTGGAAAATTTTTTCTTTATTTATTAACATAGTCCTCTACAAGTCCGATACATTCATCCAACGCTTCTCTAATTTTTCTATATGCCAGCCATGAAGAACGATTTATTTTGGTCTGAAAAATAGGAGTTTTTTTTTGGCGTTTATTTCTTTATTGAACACAAATCTCTTTCTCTAAAGCATCTTTTTGAAGTCGGTGAACAGCTTTACAGCTAATAATCGACTGGAGGACAAATATGATGAATACGGTGTAGGTGTGGAAGTAATTCAAATCTCAATTCGTGCGATTTTGACATCGATCCGTTGTTGTCGCAGAAGATTAATGTCAATAAATAAAGAAAAAAATTTCCAAGAAATCGTTGTTATGGTAGTTAGTCTCGAGACTTATTAATCTATATAATACATGTACACAATAATAAAAGCAATGAAAGTTGAAGAAAGTTTAAGAAAAGAAAATAACGATTTGGAAAAAAATTTAATAAAAATAATATATGTTTGTACAAAAACTACTGAAAAAAATGGACAAAAAACTAGAAAATTGGATGTACTTGACGCAAGAAGATACATACATCCGAGTAATGTACATACATTTGTTTATTGTTGGAGCTATGGTTATACTTATACAAAAAACAAACAACAACAGAAAATTGAAAAAAGGAAAAATCCAGTAAAACTGAAAGAAAATTGTTACAGAGTTTTTGGTATGAATTTGATGTCGTAAAATTAAGCAAAGCCAAAAAAGAAAATTGTAAAAAAAATTAAGGACGACAAAAAGAAAATTCAAAATTTTATATTGTGTGATTGGTAGAATTAAAAGCATTTAGAAATTTAGAAGCATTTTCGAAATTTAGAATTTAGATATGATTTTCAATAAGTTGCGCAATGTGAAAATTTAGCGATAAGAACGAAAGAACGAATAAATGTATGAATGTATAAATGATACAAAAAGGTCAATCTGAGTGACTTTTTCTATTGAACAAATAAAAAAGGCAAAGGTTTACATGTCCAAGGATATTAGAGCCATCAGGGGAGGAATAAAATGAAATGTTTATGAAAAAAAAAGAAAATTGAAAATATATGTATGTATGTACATACATGTTATATAGAAAGAAATACAAGTATATAGAAAGTAATATTATGTATTAAGTATTTAGTAGAAATGTAGATATTTATATGTATTGATGTGTAAGTAAGCAAAACGATATATAATTGAAATATGAAATTAGAGAAGAAAAAAAAACAATAATAAAATAAATTAAAAGTGTTTGAGTTTCAAAAGTTGATTTTCGTAATTTTTCTTTCTTAATTTTGATATGTATTATGCACATGTATGTGTGTGAATATGTCATAAAAGTTTTATTTTGGAATTGACAAACAACATAGAAAACTTCGTTTTTGGTCGAAATGAATATGTATTCTTATTGATTTATGTATGTATTAGAAAGTTGAATTTTTTAAATAATTTTTGTTAAAATTTAATTATTTTTATCAGTCAGCCGTCAAAAATAATTTCCATATACATATACGTCATTAAAACATTTTGAATAAATAATTTTCAAAAAATTACAAAAGTCAAATTCAACTAATAATATACATATAAGTGTATCATGACATTGTTTTAGAAATTAGTTACAAACTCAGCAGTTTAGTTAGCTACTCTGTGTATCTGCCACAAAGTATTGACACCTTCAATACAAAATACAGTGACACCAAAAACTGTTCACGAGGGCTGGTACTCACATCAAAATCTAAATTTTTCTCCATATAAAAACTATGTCAAAAATGTCGCTAAATTGTTAGCTAAAATTTTAGTTTCAAATTTCGTTTTCTGGTAGGTACTCACTTCAAAACTAAATTATCACTGTAGAATTTAATAGTGGAGAGTTGTGGAACTCATTTTTCACAATCAAGACTGGTACTCAGTTTCTGTGAAATTTTTCGCTTGCAATTGCATATTATATTTCTACAAGCTAAAAATTGTGGAAGGAAATGTATATAGACTAGGTACCAGTGGCGGCTCGTGACCAAATTTTATGGTGGGGCTAATGGTTTCAAGGGTTTCCACACCACCCAAGAAGTAACGCTTTTAGAGCGTTAGTCGATATTGAATGATACACTTCCCCAGAATATTGTTTTTTAGAAAATAAGTTATGTATTTTGGGCTTCTTTTAAAATTTACAAACTTCATAAAAATAAAACGTTAAAAATACTTAACAAAATATTTTCATAATAAAAGAAATTTAATAATAAATATCTTTAAAAAAAAAACAATTTAATAAAAACGTTGGTAAACTTAAAAATATTGATTTGTATCATTTCTGTATAATCTAACATTTCATTTAAAAAAATACTCAATACTTCGATCTTTCTCTTGACCAAAAACAAATTTGCTAAAATAAAAACTAAAGTTTTTATAAATTCTCCGGGTACTGAAATAATTGCAAAGGAATTTAGTCGACTTTAGACTCCCATTATATTTAATTTTAGATTTTAATACTTATTAAAGTACCAAAAACCCTTTTAGATACCAAAATGCTGATAGGATTCATTTAAATCATCTTGAAAATTTTTATTTTCATTTTCATCGTTAGAAAATTTGAAAATTTCGGAAACGGAAAAACGTTTTAAAACATTTCATCGCTTTAAATGGCGGTTAGTCCTGTTTTGAAATATTTCTTCAAATCGAACGGGTAAGAATCACAAAAATTTTTTAAATTTCTGGCGAATAACCTAAAATTCAAGAAATTTCTTTGGGTCTGCAACATAAAAAGATAAATTATGAACGAAACTCGTAGAACGTGTGTTTATTTGTGTTGTGATAATTCATAAATTAAATTCGATATCATTTATTCATTCGGAAAAATGTTTTCTATCTTGCATACCATTTACGTTGGTAACCAATTATGAAAATCGTAAAACGACAAAAATCGTTCAACACTGGCTTTTCTTTAAAACAATATTTTCATTTTTTTATGAGAGAAAAAAATTCCAGAGTTCTAAATTCAAGAGAAGTGTAATTATTTAAAATGAAGTGATTTTCAATCTATATAATTATATATGCAATTGCAATCGAAAAATTTCACTTGAACTGAGTACCAGGTCTAAATTTTTAGTTTCAAATTTCGTTTTCTGGCACTCACTTTCAAACTAAATTATCACGGTTGAACTTAATAGTGGAGAATTGTGGAACTCATTTTTCACAATCATTTTATATGGTCGAACATATAAAAGGCAAGCGAAATATTGAGAGCTCAAATATTTTGACTAATAAATATTTATTTATTTATTTTTAATTAATTTAATTTCATAGCCTCCGCGATTTTTTTTCAAAAAATTTCAAAACTCTATGTACTCTACACACATTTCCTTCCACAATTTTTAGCTTGTAGAATTATATATGCAATTGCAATCGAAAAATTTCACTTGAACTGAGTACCAGTACCAGTCTTAAGAAAAATATTTAGCTCCACCTATCTATGCACTTTCTAGCAGAAATTTTCAGTCGAGCATATATACACAACTCGTTTTGTTTATTCTACGCGCATTAAGTTTTGTGCATGTGTTAGTATATTTTCTTCTAATATGTGACGTACATGTATATGTAAGCTTCGGATTATAAATATTATTACTGATTGTATTTGTTTATTTTAATAAAATGTTTTGTTCATACGTTCATACATAATATAACTCATACTCATACTACATAATTATAATTATTATTAATTATTATTAATTCGCACACCCACACAGCCTATATACTAAATTGCTGTTTCGGTCTTTTCAAATTTTCACAATAATCTAATTACGAATATCATAGCAGTCCTTTTATTTCTAATTTCTTTCTTTGACACAATTTATGTATAGTGTCGTTAGAAAAAAATTTTTATTGATTATTCTGGCATTAAAACAAATCTATAAAATTATCCTTATTTAAATAGAAATAAATTAAAAGTTTTCAAATCTTTTAGTATTACATTATGTATAGTATTTGTATGTATGCACATATGTATTTGTATAAATTTGGAAAAAATAGAACTAACTGTTAGTTTGAAAAAGAATATTGTTTAGAAATATTTAAAACAGTAGAGAAAAATTTTCGAGTGCTAAAAAATTGGTGAAAGTGACCTATTTAGAAAATATAATATGTACATATACATATGCATAAGTAGAAAAATTTAATAGTTTATAAAAAATTTAGATATTATAAGTACATACATACATATGTTTGAAAAATAAAATTTTACATACATTAAGTATGTATGTACTTATATGAAAATTCAAAATTGAACAAATACGGAATTTTCAGTTTTTTTATTTGTAAGAAGAAAATAAAGGGCATTAATTATGCAAATTAATGAAGAATACAGTCCTAAATGGAGATTTCAAATTTAAAAAATTATGAAATCAAAAAGAAATGTAGAAAATTATTGCAATTAATTAATAAATATAAGAAAAAAGGAGATTGGGATTTAGTTGGTAAAGGTTTAAAAAAGTATATTCATTTGAAGCAGAGAGAAATTTTTGATGATGACGGAGTGCCATTGGATAAATTTCTAAATAAAATTCATTTATTATTAGAAAATTCGGAAAATGTACATCAGCCAATGAATTACAGAAAAGAGAAAATGATGATTAGTGGAAATCGAGAAAATATTGAAGAAATTAAAAAAATCAATAACTACACAGATATGATTGAGAAAAATTCTTCTTTTATTTGCAAATTAATGAACAATGAAAAAAATAATGAATTTCAAAATAATAGAAGTTGTTATAATAATGACCCATTAGATATTAGTCGTCTAAATTATATTGATTCAAATTTTTATTATTTAAATTGTGAAAATCTAGATGACTTTCGATTGGAAGAGAATTTAGAAAAATGTTCATGTTATGCATGCCGTCGAACAATTGAAAACCAGGACTATTTGAGTGATCATTCTCAGATTATTCAGGGAGAAGATTATTCAAGGCATTCATATTGCGATTGTTATAAAACATTTGTTTGTCCTCGGATCCTGGGCGGATATCAGCCACAGCATAGTGCTTCTAAAGACAAAAACTATCAGTTATTGAGTCAGGATCAGTTAAGAGCAAATATTAATTCCTCAGATAAGACTTCGAAACAACTTTATGATATTCAAATATTTTTACTAAGTGCGTTGTTGTTGGTTTTGAGGCTTCGAAAAAAAGAAAAGTATCGTAAATTAAAATTCAGGACGACAGAACCATCAAATAAATATTTGACCGGCACAAAGGTATATGAAAGATTATCTCATAAAAAAGAATATCCTCGGTATTTTCAGTCACGTCTCATTTTAAACGATAAAGTTTGCAAAGCCATCCAGCATTCTTCAGCAAATGTACCGGAACAAAATACTCAAAAGAGAAATAAGAAAAAGGAAAGTGAAAAATATCAAGATTATGAAAAACATGTTAATGATCATCTTCACAAAGAGCAATCAAGTCAAATAACTGTAATGCAATTATTTGAGCCCAAAGAGAAAAGAAAGCGACAAATTTCAATCAGAATGTTTAGCAGATCTGGTACTCGTAATAATGCTAAAGCCACGAAATCGTTTGATGGTCACGCACGTAAATTACGAACTTCTTTGAAGGCAGTTTCAAAAATGAAGGCAAAGAAAAAGGGTGACGATAAATCTGAATCCTCTGGAGGATATTATATTATTCATTATGTACCTGAAAATCGAATTTCAGAAGTTTGTCCTGGAATTGGTGAAATACTAAAAAAATATAAATCACCAAAGACGACTAAAATTGCAAAACAAGAACATGAAAAATTAGAAAATCCTCAAGCTAAGTTTTCGAAAAAAGTCATTGTGTACCCACCACTGCAACCGTTACACTCACATATGAATACAAATAAATTTACAGGCAATAAGAAACTTCAACAAAATAAATCTCAAGAGCCTCAGACAGTGTCAGAATTCCCAGTTTCTGATAAATGTGATAAATGTTTGAAATTAGATCAAAAGAAAGTGGAAACCAAATCCAGTGCTGATAAATTTACACATTTAAAAAGAAAGGGGAGTCATAAATTTGATGGAAAGCGGTCTGAATCGGTTAAACGTCCTCAAACAAAATTCAGTGCTGATAAATTTACACATTTAAAGAAAAAGGAAAGTAAAAAATTTGATGGAAAGCGGTCTGAATCGGTTAAACGTCCTCAAACAAAATTCAGTGCTGATAAATTTACACATTTAAAGAAAAAGGAAAGTAAAAAATTTGATGGAAAGCGGTCTGAATCGGTTAAACGTCTCCGAATAAAATCCAGTGCTGATGAATTTACACATTTAAAGAGAAAGGGAAGTCAAAAATTTGATGGAAAGCGGTCTGAATCGATTAAACGTTTTCGAATAAGAACTTATTATGATCTACCTGAATCAAATCGAAAGTGATTCAATTCGACTAAATTATCGTTATGCTAATTTTTTTTTTGTATTTATATTAACAAACGCAATAATTATTCGAATATTTATTAATTATTGGTTGTTTGATAATAAAAATGCTTTAAAGTATATTGAAATAAAACTTAATTTGTAGTATCTTTCTCTCCTAAAACTCGTATTAATCCTTATGTTCGTTTTTGAATGTTTTTGACACACGAATACATGCATGTTGATTAGATTTTGTAGAAAAGGCTTAACGGTTAGGTGTACTTGGTCTTTTTGTACAAGATGTAGAAGGGTGCTACACCACTTCAACAAATCTTGTAGTCTACATTCAATGAGCACGTCATCGTCGAAATAGACAATTTACATATATGTATGTAAATACGTCCAATTACATATTTTGACATGTTTTTACATTGACCATGACCATGACATAGGCGTTGACATGCTTGTTGCTCCCAGGCTACATGTAAGTGTAATGAGTTTGCGAAACGTTGTAGCGTTGCAGGCAGAGATGCCAAACACTCGGCGAAATTCTTATACAAAAAATAGTTGACTGAATTTTCACAACACCGATTGTATTCAAACGTTTATAATATAGTATAGCGTTCACTATTTACTGTATTATAATTTTAAAATATTATAAGACCAAATATACCTAACCGTGAATAACCCTATTGATTCTAAGTTATGGTATCCGTTCTATAAGAACAATAAATTATTGTTTATTACTTTTTCACACTCAAAATTACATGATAAACTATAAACTAATTAAAATTATGACTAATTCAAAAATGTAACTGTTGAAATGATGTGATATTGTCCAATTTCAAAACTTAAATAGTTTAGGATAATGTATTAAAGAAAACAACTATTTCCTTATTGTAAAACTATAAGTTGTGCGATAATCTAACCAATTGTTTATGTTTAAAGTTTAAACCAATGTTCAAATTTAAGAGTAACACTATGGTAACACGTTACTGATGTACTTACAAAAATAGATATTTAACAATATCGATGGTATAATGAATGAAATATGTATTTTCGTTAAATTGTCTCTCATCTACTTAGAATCAGTTTGGGCTTTCATGATTTTAAAATTAATTAAAAATACGCAAATAAGTAATTATTTTTAATTTCTTTTCAAATGAGAATATGCATGAATGTGCTCTATGTATTTGGTATGTATGTAGTAAAGTAAGAGATGGTAAGAGTAAACTCCAGTCCCAGTAAACTCTATAACTTTTAACTTGCAAGTGAATATGTTACGAATTTTAAGTGTGTGTAATTGCAGTACACGTATCTACGGTCATTCAAAAAGTTCGCAGCCTTATAATGAAGCAGTATGAATTTATGAGCCAAAATACAATTAATCTTCAATATATTCCCCCCTAAGTTAAATGCATTTTTTCCAGCAATTTTCCAATTCATTTATCCCTTGCCTGAAGTGATTTTCTTCGAGACCTTCAAAGTACTCTTCGACAGCCGTTATGACTTCTTTATTTGATGAAAAATGCTTATCACGAAAATTTTTTGAGATTTCGAAATAAATGAAAGTCAGACGGATCCAGATCTGGTGAATATGGTAGATGCTCCAACAATTCGTAGTGTAGTTCCTTCAATTTGGCCATTGCAAGGACACCTTTGTGTGCTGGTGCTTGATGGTAAATGATTTTTTTCTTTTGTAATCCTGGTATCCCCAATTTTTGGGTCTAATTGGTCTAAAAGATTTGAATAATAATCTCCTGTTATCGTTTTATTCGTCTGAAGATAATCAATTAGTAAAATCCCCTTTGCATCTCAAAAAACTGATGCCATAACCTTCTTTGAAGATTTTGAGAGCTTTGGCTGCTTTGGGGCTAAACAACCGGACTCGGTCCACTCTGTTTGTTGTTGCAATTCAGGATCATAGTAGTAAACCCAGGTCTCGTCCATGGTTACAAATCGACGCACAAAATCAATGCTATCCTTTTGAAAATGACCCAAATGTAGTTGAGAAAGTTTCACTCGAATGCGTTTTTGGTCAGAATTCAACGAATGCGGCACCGATCTTGTCAATAACTTTCTCATACCTAATTCACTGGTTAAGATACTATGCACTGATCCAGTTGAGATGCCTGTGGTCCCAGCTAAATCAACCACAGGCCGTGTTTGTCTGTACGGCCGTGTCTGTACGGCCGTGTTTAAATAGAGGAATCAATTTTTTTAAAGTTGCATATGAAGGAGCACTGTCTCCTAATACGTTTACCATATCATCAAAAATTTCTTTCCCACTTAATCCTTTTTTAAACAAATATTCAATCACCGCACGATTTTTTAAATTATCTATTTTCTGAAAACAAGCCAAGCACGTGTAATTTAATCAACTGTTTAAACTAAACTATTTGACAGATCGATCTGGAATTTATGGTACGTTCATATGAAGGACTGGTGTTGCCAATACGAATAAATTTTTGTTTCTAGAAATGTCACGTATGCGTTAGGCTGCGAACTTTTTGAATGACCTGATACATATAATATTTCATTCTTTTTATATTATGCCTTAATTTTTTTGTATTTTCGTCTACAAATATTAGAGTTAAATAACATCCCAGCTGACCAAGTGAACTCATAGTGAATTCATTCTGAATTCATTTCAACCAAGTGATTCTTCACGTGAACGTTCACAGTGAATTCACAGTGAAGATATTTTATTTCAAAAATTTTTACGCTATGGCTGGTCACAGTGAATTCACTTAATGAATTCATTTTGAAATCACTTACTGAACGTTTAATGAAAACACGAAATGAATTCATATTGAATGCACTTTGTGAGGGTAAAATATCATTCACAATGTGAGTAATCAATGAATCCTGGCTCTAATTATTATATTCTTACTTTTCGATTTTTTTTTCATTGATTTAAATAAAAACTCTTTAATTACTTAATTATATGATTATATTAATCACTTCGTTATTTTTTATTTATTTTATTTTCTATTTTTAATAAACTTGTATTACACAGAATTTAAAACACTTGCTTATTCCTTATTCTTAGACTCAAATAACTACATTTTATATCGCTTCAGTTTACAAATTAGTACATGAAAAAGAAATACAAAATTTCACTTTACGTTCACTAAGTGATTCCATAGTGTTAGCCTTTGTGAATCGCAACCATTTTACGAAGATAAAACGAATGAATTCGTCTAATCATAAAATTAAAACAAGTTTACATAAATCGTCATTCATCAAATGAATTTTATATGAATATAATTCATATTTCAATCACTTGGTGTATTCATAATGTACCATTTTTGAATAATTCACTTATTTTTCATATCGTGTTTTCAAAATGAATAAGATAAGAATTATTCATTTCGTGAAGATTTTTGGCATTCACTATGAATTCACTGTGAACCTAGTTCACTGAATGGTCAGCTGGGATATCATCTATCTATCTACATATGTATATGTGCAGACATATATATTAGATATACCTTAGAAATCGAAAGGATAATTAAAATTATTTTTCTTTTTTTCTTCTTTTCTCTCTTTATGAAGTTTAAAAACACATATATCGTATATACATTTATGTATGCAGTAAACACATGTATAGAAATGAATATTGAGTTTATAAGTATGGATGTGGTTGAAAATAAACAAACATAAGATAAATAAATAGAAATGAAATTGAAAACCTTAATCGTAATTTAAAGTAAATAAATTAATGTAAAATGTAAACAATGTTAGATTTCATTTCAGCCTCGGTATTTACTTTACGTTTTTGAATAAAAGATATTATACAAATATACGAACATGAGTAAATGTACGTACATAGTATATAGTATACATAAACTGTATATATATATACGATGATGTATTTGCACGTTAGAAACATAATAAAGATAATTGTGTTTTTTTTTTTTAAATTTATTTTTTGTGTGAACATGCGGAATTAAAATTAAATCAAAAGTTTCTATGCAAAGATTGTGAAATATATGTGTACTTTTTTTATGTATGTATGTATGTATATCTTCTTTACATCATAATGTCGCATCGCATGATTTTTGTCATCGTCATTAACGCTCATGCAATTTGAAGCATTTAAATACATTATGTAATATGTATGTACATATGAGAAATATTCGTTTTTTGGGATTTTTGTTTTTTATCAATTTTTTTTTTCTGTTTCAATTAATTTTATTTGAAATTCGTTGGTAGAAAATGTTGATGAAAAAATACTATAAAGTAGTGATTCCAAAATTTTTGCTATACCTATATAATAGATAAAAAACAAGGACAACAGGAACAAATAATACTATAGAGTCTAGTGAAAAGTTTTCGTTTTTGTGAATTAATTTTTATAGTCTAGACTCTGTATAGTTTACTTTGACAGTATTTAGTATGTATGTATGTGTAGAAAGATATACACATATGAAAAAACAAATCTCCATTTTTACGATTAATTTGGTATTCCAAAGAGATTTGAATTTTTTTTTATTATTATACAATCCTGCTTCTGCATCTATATGTTAGCCTTATTTGCTTATTCTCATTTTTTTTTATTTTAATTTATACTTCTACATTCATATATTTATGTATATACTAATATGCATATGTATGTATGTGCCTTTTAATTCTATGTACATTTGTAACAGAATTATATGTACAAGTACAACAAATTGGAGCTGTGTATTTGCTTTTTTCTCACACATATCAATTATTTCTAACGATTTTGATGATCCACTACATCTACTATAGTTAATAAAGTGATGAATGCAACAAAGTGATATTTTCAAATAAAAGAATACTTTTCAGTAACAAATTGTTCTAATTTAAACAATATTTGAAACTACCCATATGTTATGTAATAACATATAATATACATATTATGTAATGTAACCATATAATATATATATTATGTATTCACGTCTTCAATATAGTATTTTACATAGATTTCAATTATTTCAAACTACATAAAACAATACAGGATGTTCAAATATAGAAATACTGTAAATGAAGATAGTATGGAATATGTATTGATACTTTTTCTTTGATATATGTATACATAAATGGAATAATCAATTTTTTTGTTATATTAATACAAATTATTAAACAATATTTCTCGAAAAATTTTAAAATCTGTGTAAAGTAAAATGTTAAATATTTCAGTTTTTAAAAGTTTATTTCAGAAAAATAATTTTTCATGTTCTGACTGTACTCATTAAACGATGTCCTTTTTCGTTCAACAATGCTATGAGACATGCAGCTGTTGAACATGTTGAATGCAATGACGCATACTTCTTTTCATGTCTCAAAATTTGATTCCTAATAATTGTAAATAAAAACTTTTGTGTTGTGCTTGATAATAGTGAAAATTTTGTTAAAAAGTGCAGAATATCTATCAATATTTTAAACAAATACACTTTGGAATGAATCTCCTGTAGTTAAAAATCTTAGGGTTAGCATTAAGGTAGTACCATAGACTAGATATAGATGTGAAATGACCGTATAAATTTTTAATACACTTTTGAAATCGATCATAGCTGGCAGAAACTTGAAGAATGGCTGGCAGGAGCTTTTACTGAGAGGAGAGATAATTTTTCGCTCACGAATTTCCATATATATTACATATTTTGTAGATTTCAATATTTCAATAGCTGGCAATGAAAATACATGCATATTTATTTAAAAAACAATACACAATTGTTGATTCCAGCATCAACCTAAAAAAAAAAAAATATATATATAAATTAATAAAATAAAACAAATTAAGAAAATTACATTTAACACAAAACAGAAAACAACACGAAAAATAAATAAACTACATAACCAAACATTTAATAGAAATACATACACAAAACACAGATTCGAAAGTACATAAACATCACAATCACAATGCAAATTCAATATATAAAACAATGTCAACAAAACAATACAAAATAAACTACTTCACAAACAGTACAAACATCACTTTAACACCACATATTTTTTAAAACAATTAACAAACCACTTAATTAATTGAACAATTCTAATAAAAATATAAAATAAAAAAAAAAAAAAGGTAACATAAATTACCCCTTATAAACATAACTACTGTCAAATGAATACTGTCAATTCATTCCACATCGTACGTCAAATGTCAAATTATCAACAACATCATTCACAATAGATAATTTCGACTAATTAATATACCAATAAAAAGTCTCCAATAATTATGGAATTTGGAATGTACCAGTCCATAAAAAAGACAGCAGATGGAGATAAATAGTGAAGACACAATAAAACGGGGAAAAAAGAAATTTCTCGAAACAGTGAAAATCATATATAAGGCCAGACGAATTTCAGAAAAATTTGTCTTTTGAAGAACCGAACTATAGCGTATTGAGCTAGAAAGCGGCAGAAGCAAAAGGCCACTCTTGAAGGACGTACTGAGTCCAAATTTCAAGTTTTTTAAAATTGGAATTTTCCAATCACTAGCGTATTGAGCTAGACCACCAAAAGTACGTATTGAGTCTTTTGGTCTAGGAATTTTTTACAGAAAACACTTAGAAAATTTTCTGTAAAAAATTAGGGAATATAGGCGGTATTTTACACTTAGGCAAATTTCGTCGAATTTTAATAAAAACTTAGAAAATTTTTCATTGGAGGAAAAATTTTATACTTGGAATATTTCGGCGAATGTTTAAATAAAACTTAGAAAATTTTTCATTGGAGGAAAAATTTTACACTTAGAAAATATCGGCGAATATTTTAATAAAACTTTGAAAATTTTTTCACTGGAGAAAGAATTTTTTAAAACTTAGAAAATATTTCAGCAACAACAGAAATTTAACAAATTAATAAATAGTTTACCGACGGGAAAATTCATTTAATTTCATTACCGGAAATATTCAATCGTGGCAGTTACTATATTTGAAATTTAAACTTCATCATCGTATTAAACAACAATCAACTAAATCTGCATTTTCATCAAGATTCAGCAGCGACATCTCGCGTATAGATCGATCTATACTGTCGACGAATTAGTTTAAGTTTTTAAATTATTGAACATTAGAATTGTTAGTTATTGGAATTAAAATTATTAAAATTATATTGTAGAAATCAATTTTTTATTGTTAATTGCCGAATTGTATGCAAATTGTAGTATAATTAATTGCTCTTTTAAATAATTCAAATTGATTTTTTTAGAATTTTTTTGTATTTTATTTTTTTGAAAATCAAGACAAAATTTTTGTATAATTTAAGGTTTGCATATTTGAAAATTTATTTGAAAATTTATCAGTAGTTAATAAGATCAAAATTGTTAGTTTTTAAGTATTATCTTTTTCAATAAATTTTATAACGTAAAATTGTAAAAAAATTGTGTTTTTATTTTATATAACTATTTTGATTCAGCACCTTTTTTCATTTAATGTTAAATCAAGATTTTCCTTTTAGTGGATTTAACATTTGGTCCTTCGAGCCGGATAAATAAAAACACAATTTTTATTTTTTTTTTGTAAAATTTGATAGAATATACTAATTGATGGTTAAAACAAAAAGTTCGAGTAGTAAAACAAAAAGTTCGAGCAATAAAAAGAAAAAGGAAACAATGGAAAAGGTTCAAGTTTTAATTAAATCGCAAGACTTATTAATTGAAGAATTAAATAACATTACTATCAGTATAAAGAAAAATCTTGATGAAAATAAACCTATAGTAGTATATCAACGTAGAATAGAGAAGTTAAAGGAATTATCCCAAGAGTTTCGGAAAAATCATTATGAGATTTGTCATGCTGAGGACGCGAATAGCACCACCCAATACTTAGAACAAAATTCATTTAAAAACTTCGAAGAACAATGTTTCGATTTAATTGTTGAATTAGACGAAAAAATTGGATTATTAACCACAGCAAATATATCAAACGAAACTACAAACAATAATATAAATTTACCATCATCAGCAAAACCACAAATTAAACTACCACCTATACAGTTACCAAAATTTGATGGCACATATAGATCATGGAGATCATTCAGAGATCTATATGTGAATTTAATTCATAACAATAGTGAAATTTCTGAAATTGAAAAATTACATTATTTGAAATCATGCACGTCTGGTGAAGCAGCTCGAATCATTAAACCTTTCGATATCATAGCAGCAAATTATCAAAAAGCTTGGTTCGCTTTGGTCAGTCGTTTTAACAATAACCGAGTGCTAATTAATACTCAACTAGAGAAGTTATGTAAATTCACACCTATAAAAACAGAAAGTGCACAAGCTATGAAAGAAGTCTTGAGTAACGTTGAAGAAACTCTGCATGAGCTGGAAACATTACGTGTAAATACTGAAAACTGGGATCCAATAATCACTTATCTAACACTACAACGATTACCACCTGAGACCAGAGAACTTTGGGAAATAAAACAGAGTTCGAAAACCGAAATGTGTAGTTTTCAAGAATTGATCGAATTTCTAGAATCCAGGTTTAGAGTTCTAGAAGCAGTAAATCCGCCGAAACGTAACAACGTATTCTTGTCGCAAAACAATAAAAATAATAATCAAATTTTGAAATGTTCTAAGTGTAATTCAGATCACAGATTGTTTAATTGCACCCAATTCAAAACATTATCCGCAAATGAGAAATTAAAATTTGTTAAAGAGGCAAATTTATGTATGAATTGTTTGGCAGGTGGCCATCAATACAAAAACTGTAAAAGTAAATTTACTTGTACTGTGTGCAAAAAGAAACATAATACATTGTTACATTCTAGCTTCAATACCGCATCTAACGTAAAAAGAACTTCCGCTCGAGCAAAACAGAATAACAGTGAATATGCAGATTCGGCTGTTATTAATAAAACTACAGAAGAAAATGATGTAAAAAATTTCTTCTCTACAAACACTAATCAGGCATTGCTATCTACGGCATTGGTCAGGATACGTAATGCACAGGGTCACTTTGAAATAATGAGAGCGCTGATTGATTCAGGCTCGCAAGTAACTTTCATTACTGCTGCAGCAACGAAACGCCTGCAACTAGAGAATAAACGAACGAATCAGCTCATCAGTGGACTTAATCAAAGGAGTGCCACGGTAGCTAGTTCACAAACAGAATTTGTCTTGGAATCGGTACAAGGTACCTTCAAACAAAGAGTAACTGCATTAGTGATAAAAAGTATTACTAATGAGTTACCAACATGTAGGATTGAAACAGGAGGTTTCAATCATTTGAAAAATATACCATTGGCTGACCCTAATTATAATGTTCCAGGAAAAATAGATTTGCTACTCGGAGCAGAAGTATACGCAAATATAGTTCGAGGAGGAATTAAAAGGTCCAAAATTCCTACTCATCCAATAGCAATAAATACAGCATTAGGCTGGATTGTAATGGGCAGTGTGGGACGTGCTACACAATCTAGCAAAACATTTCTGGTACAGATTCAGGAATCTAATACATTGGATGAACAATTGAGAAGATTTTGGGACCAAGAAGAAATCTTAAATGTTGTTCATCAAAAACCAGAAGACAAGAAATGCGAAGAAATGTATCAAAAAACAACAGTAAGGCTTCATGATGGTAGTTATCAGGTCGATTTACCATTTAAAACACCAAGTAGTCCAGAACTTGGAGAAAGTAGAAAAAAGGCAGTCTCGCAGTTTCTCACATTAGAACGGAAATTTATACAGAACCCTGAATATTATGAACTATATAAAAAGAATATTGAAGAATATTTAACCGCAGGACACATGATTGAACTTAAATTGAACAACAATGTTAAAAACCATTACTACATGCCACATCATGGAATTCTAAAAGAAAGTACTACTACAAAATTACGAACTGTATTTAATGCATCAAGCAAAACAAGTAACGGAATGAGTCTAAACGAACAAATGTTCATTGGTCCCACTATTCAACCAACCTTGGCCACAACTTTATTAAGATGGCGACGATTTAAATACGCGGTTACGGCAGATATCGAGAAAATGTATCGTATGATACATATTAATCCAGAACAGTACGACTTACAACGTATAGTTTGGAGAAATTCAACTTCAGAATCTATCAAAGATTATGCATTGACCACAGTAACGTTTGGAACAGCTGCTGCACCCTTTCTAGCAATAAGAACATTGCATCAATTAGCTGACGATGAATATGAAAATTATCCAAGGGCTGCAGATATTATAAAAGGGTATATGTATGTAGATGATCTATGTTATTCACATCCAGATTTGAACGAACTATTGAACATACAAAAGGAATTATGTGCAATATTAAAAAGAGGAGGTTTCAGATTACGGAAATGGATAGCCAACGAATCAAAATTATTAGAACAAATTCCATTAGAAGATCGTGAATTAAAACAATCATTGACAATATCTGATTTTTTTAATGTTAAGACATTAGGTATCAAATGGAATCCTGCTTCTGATAGTTTTACCATTTGCGTAAAACCTATTAAAGACCACGAAAAAATTACTAAAAGAACTATCCTCTCTGAAATTGCATCATTATTCGATCCATTTGGATGGATATCACCATGCATAATGACAGCAAAAATTATTATGCAGCAATTATGGGCATCGAAATATGATTGGGATGAGCGACCTTCAGAAGCATTAGTTACCAAATGGAAAGACTTTGTAGAAAAATTATATCACATATCGAATATTACTATACCTCGTTGGTTAAATATTGTTACAAAAGAAACTCCTATCACTTTACACGGTTTCTGTGATGCTTCAAAAGCTGGATATGCAGCTGTGATTTATGTTCAAGTCAAAAATGATGATGATTCCAAAGTATTACTTATAGCGTCAAAAACTAAGGTAGCACCCATTAAACCAGTGTCATTACCTCGTCTAGAATTGTGTGGGGCTACATTATTGGCTAAATTATGCAAAAATATAAAAACAGAATTAGAGTTAGAAAACGTATCAACAGTACTTTGGACAGATTCCATAATAACATTATCCTGGATTCAAAAGCACCCTAGTCGATTGGAAAACTCTGCATTGTCTTATAATGAAAAACATCCATTGATACTACCAGCGAACCATACATTTTCCAAATTATTAATTAATTACATACATGAGAAAACATGTCACGGAGGTGTACAGCTTGTCCTAAGCACTCTAAGAAACAAGTACTGGTTGATAAAGGCAAAACACGTTATCAGGCATCAATTACATAAATGTTTAAAATGTTTTAGAGTTAAACCAAAGGAAAATACACAATTAATGCGAGAACTGCCAACAGCGAGAGTAACACAGTCTTTCCCATTTCAACATGTAGGGATTGATTTTGCTGGACCAATAGATATGAAAACGTCATTTCTTCGCAACGCGAAAATTGTTCCAGTATATATATGTTTATTTATTTGCCTTTGTACCAAAGCAGTGCATTTGGAATTAGTATCAGACCTCAGTGCAGATGCTTTCATTGCAAGTTTTCATAGATTCAGCGATAGGAGAGGTTTATGTTCAGACATTTATTCCGATTGTGGTACAAATTTTGTAAAAGCCAGTAAAATTTTACTTTCAAACGAAGTCAGCAAAGGTATTGCTGATAAATTAGCTAATGACGGGATAACATGGCATTTTAATCCACCTTCAGCTCCACATTTTGGTGGCTTATGGGAGTCACACATCAAAATTGTTAAAATACACTTAAAAAAAACATTACAAAACACAAAACTTACGTTCGAAGCACTCTATACCGTTTTGTGCAAAATTGAAGCATGTATTAATTCAAGACCTTTAGTTCCTATCAATGTCGATCCTGATAGTAATACAATCATTACCCCTGGACATTTTTTAATTAATCGAAGTTTGCAAACAGTACCAGAAAAATGTGATATAAAGACAGAAGCTCCAACTAGAAAATGGCAATTTTTAAAACAGTTACAACAAAACTTTTGGCATCATTGGTCTAAAGATTATTTACAACAATTGCAAGTACGCAACAAATGGAAAAACACTCAAGAAAATTTGAAAATTAATGATTTGGTATTAATTAAACGAGAAAATTTTCCTCCACTATCATGGCCATTAGGACGAATCACAGAAGTTTATCCAGGAAAGGATGGACTAGTTAGAACAGCACTTGTAAGAATTGCTCATAAAACCTACTTGAGACCAATTGTTAAACTGTGTAAACTACCTCTCGAAAACGTTGAAATGTCAAACACGAATTAGTAATGCCATATATAAAATAAACAAAATTAAAACAATGAATTAAAATTACAGGTCAAACTCCAATTGCAGTTTAATGTCAAAATACCATTTTGAAGTTTAAATACATAAGTGAATTCATAGTAAATTTTTTAAATCAAATTATAAAAAGGGCAATTAACCAAAAAAAAAAAAAATGGAAGCATCAAGTTTTTCGACCACTCCAGTTCCGTCTGAATTCGTTTCCTTTGGTTCAGACACAATCTCCAGTCTGGATATAATGGAGCCTCAAAAAAAAAAACAAAGGATCTCAGAAACAACAACTGAAGATATTAATATAGGCGATAAACGAAAGGCAACAAAAATTAAGGCCTTTAACGCAGAAACACCATCCTTTCGACGTCCCTTTGAGGCAGAAGGTGTGATTGCTAAATCGAACATCGAAGCAATTACCACGATACCAGAATGGTTGGATGCCCCAGAAGGAATTAAAAGACTTGTAGCGGAATGGCCAATACCTTGGGACCGGATTAAGGGGAGGAAAAACTTTAGATGGTTTCACAATAACATAGTACTGAGATTCCAAGACAAGGAAGGAAAAAGCATAGTACGACTTGTTAGACGTAATTAATTTAATATTATACTTAGGGAGATAATAAAAAAAAAATATAAAATAAAACAAATTTTTGAGTAAAAACAAACATGTATTTCATTTAAACAATGGTCTAATTTAATAATTAATGCAATATTTTTTTGATGCCCGGGGAGGATGTTGATTCCAGCATCAACCTAAAAAAAAAAAAATATATATATAAATTAATAAAATAAAACAAATTAAGAAAATTACATTTAACACAAAACAGAAAACAACACGAAAAATAAATAAACTACATAACCAAACATTTAATAGAAATACATACACAAAACACAGATTCGAAAGTACATAAACATCACAATCACAATGCAAATTCAATATATAAAACAATGTCAACAAAACAATACAAAATAAACTACTTCACAAACAGTACAAACATCACTTTAACACCACATATTTTTTAAAACAATTAACAAACCACTTAATTAATTGAACAATTCTAATAAAAATATAAAATAAAAAAAAAAAAAAAGGTAACATAAATTACCCCTTATAAACATAACTACTGTCAAATGAATACTGTCAATTCATTCCACATCGTACGTCAAATGTCAAATTATCAACAACATCATTCACAATAGATAATTTCGACTAATTAATATACCAATAAAAAGTCTCCAATAATTATGGAATTTGGAATGTACCAGTCCATAAAAAAGACAGCAGATGGAGATAAATAGTGAAGACACAATAAAACGGGGAAAAAAGAAATTTCTCGAAACAGTGAAAATCATATATAAGGCCAGACGAATTTCAGAAAAATTTGTCTTTTGAAGAACCGAACTATAGCGTATTGAGCTAGAAAGCGGCAGAAGCAAAAGGCCACTCTTGAAGGACGTACTGAGTCCAAATTTCAAGTTTTTTAAAATTGGAATTTTCCAATCACTAGCGTATTGAGCTAGACCACCAAAAGTACGTATTGAGTCTTTTGGTCTAGGAATTTTTTACAGAAAACACTTAGAAAATTTTCTGTAAAAAATTAGGGAATATAGGCGGTATTTTACACTTAGGCAAATTTCGTCGAATTTTAATAAAAACTTAGAAAATTTTTCATTGGAGGAAAAATTTTATACTTGGAATATTTCGGCGAATGTTTAAATAAAACTTAGAAAATTTTTCATTGGAGGAAAAATTTTACACTTAGAAAATATCGGCGAATATTTTAATAAAACTTTGAAAATTTTTTCACTGGAGAAAGAATTTTTTAAAACTTAGAAAATATTTCAGCAACAACAGAAATTTAACAAATTAATAAATAGTTTACCGACGGGAAAATTCATTTAATTTCATTACCGGAAATATTCAATCGTGGCAGTTACTATATTTGAAATTTAAACTTCATCATCGTATTAAACAACAATCAACTAAATCTGCATTTTCATCAAGATTCAGCAGCGACATCTCGCGTATAGATCGATCTATACTGTCGACGAATTAGTTTAAGTTTTTAAATTATTGAACATTAGAATTGTTAGTTATTGGAATTAAAATTATTAAAATTATATTGTAGAAATCAATTTTTTATTGTTAATTGCCGAATTGTATGCAAATTGTAGTATAATTAATTGCTCTTTTAAATAATTCAAATTGATTTTTTTAGAATTTTTTGTATTTTATTTTTTTGAAAATCAAGACAAAATTTTTGTATAATTTAAGGTTTGCATATTTGAAAATTTATTTGAAAATTTATCAGTAGTTAATAAGATCAAAATTGTTAGTTTTTAAGTATTATCTTTTTCAATAAATTTTATAACGTAAAATTGTAAAAAAATTGTGTTTTTATTTTATATAACTATTTTGATTCAGCACCTTTTTTCATTTAATGTTAAATCAAGATTTTCCTTTTAGTGGATTTAACACAATACATGTTCATTGCAATAGCTGGCAGTAGTACTGTGTTATATGGTTATGTTGCTATACTTGAATCATGAATATAGAATATTTATCACTGATCAACAAAGCAATAAGATGTGACACTCTTTTTTTTTTTTTTTTTTAAATTTACTAGCACACATAAATACTTATTTTAAAATAATAAAAAAAATCAAAATTCAATTTACAAAAACAGTACAGAATTAATGTACTTATGTCAAATCCATATTTCCTTATAAACCGCCGTAATGAAGAATAGATACAAAACAATATATACATGTGAGCAATACAATCATATTGTACATGTATACGATTTTTTCACAATGCATTTTTAAAGGCGATCTGGAACTTTTTCACTGTGTTAGTACTGGTTAGTTAGACAATGTAAATCATAGGGAAAATTGAAACTGATACGCAGATGTTTACATTTTTTCATAATGTATTTTTAAAGGCGATCTGGAACTTTTTTTTTGACTACCTGACGCGTCATTATATCAAGATATAAGGTGATTCATCAAAGAATATCTGAAAGGGCATTGGGATTGGAAATTGAATGAACCTAGCGCAAGATAGAGAAATATGAAAGCAGATTTTGATGTGAGCTAAGACTCACCTAGAGCAACCTGTACAGCTGAAAATGATGATAATTTTAAAGTTTCAGAATTTTTGTGAAGTCATTATAACAATGGTGTATCAAAATCTTAAGAAAAGATAATCAAATGAAATGTTTTTGATCTCTAGAACATTGTACAGTATACTAGTGCCAGTGTGATGTGATATACATATCTATAAATTTTTTTTCTCAAACGATCAAAATACTTAACAAACTATTTTTCAGTCTTGGTCAGTCCATCATTACATCCTCAACACTCTAATACCCTGATACTCCTACATTAATTTTATTCGATTCCCAATGAATAATTTTTCTCTATAGATCTATTATACACTATCTAAATAAAATTTTAATCAAATCTTATAAGTGAACAATAAAATGTCACATTAATTACCCCAACTATTCGATAAAATAAAAATATTTTTTTTATCAATCCACAGCATCTAACCACCAATATAACTATACACATTCATTATGTTTGTGACGGAATTATTTTAAATTCATTACATATATTATACATATTACATATATACATATATTATAGTACCTACATATGAATTTTGATAATATATACATATTTCTTAAAATGTATACATATTATTTATTGTGAAGAGTTTAGTATATTCCTGATTTCATCCCTTCTCTGTTGGCCCAGAATGCGTTGATGATTTTCTGAACTGTTTTCGTCCTGTAAATCTTCATTTTCGTTGTCGTCATCACTGTCGCAATTGTCATTCTCATTTGATGTGGAATCATCCTTCAAATATTTCGCAATATTATGCAATACTGCACAGCAGATTATTACAGCAGAGCATTTGTTCAACGCAACACGCATCTTATATTGCAAAATGGGGAATCTTTGTTTTAGTTGTCCAAAACATCTTTCTATTATAACCCGTTTCTTTTGGGAATGGAATTTTGAAAATGGCTTCAATTCTATCATATAGTCTAAGAAGATATATTGCAATTTGCAACTGCATCAATTAGAAATGCTGCAGGTCCATCAGCAGTTGCTGGAGATCACACAGGTAATTGGAAAAATTTTAAAAATTGAAAATTGTATTCTAGGTTAAAATTATGTAATTTTTCTAAAGTAGTTATAATTAATATGCACATATATTACATATATGCATTTAGTTCTAAGTATGGATTCATATAAATATGGATAATAAAAATGATTTTTATTTTTTTCAAGGCGGCTACAAAGTATGGAAACGATTAAGTTTCTTTGTAGCTCTTACAGCAGTTGGTTTTGGTTTATGTATGTTGAACGCATTCTTAAGACATCAAGAAGAGCATGATAAACCTCGTCCAGAATTTAAGAAATATGATTATTTACATATGTATCAGAATTAAAAGTTTTCCATGGGGAGATAGATCAAAAAGCTTTTTCCACAATCTTCATGTAAATCCATTACCAGATGGCTATGAAGATGGACATTAAAAACGCTTACAAAGAGAGTTATTATGTGTAGAAAATTAACGACTAAGTTGAAAAAAAAAAAAACATGTTTGTTATACATATTAGATTCTTTCTTTGTAACAAGATCATAATTCTGTACTGTCGAAGAAGCATAGAAGAAGCTGATGGTAGAAGAAGGTGATCATAATTTTTCTCAAATTACAGTTAAAAATTTTGTAATAAAATTTGAATAATAGAAAAAAAAATGTAAAAAAAATAAGTTGTAATTATGAAGAAAGGAAAATAGTTGGAGGTAAGTTCGAAATAATTTAGTAATTTTGGTTAAATTTTTTAAACAGAATTTAATTTAAATATTTGAGTCAAAATCATAATTCAGTTTTTAATAAAGTTCTGATATGTAAAAAGTTTTCTGTTAACACTCAAAGCATCTTCACTAATTGACTGATACTCTTTTGAATCCAAACCTAAAACAACACGACCAATATATCCAATATATAAAATTTAAATTAAATAATATTTGTATATCGATCTTTCATTCAAAATTTAATTTAAATATATAAATCACACAATATTATATCAATTTTACTCCTTTACTTGGTTGTCCAAATGCATTTGATTGAATTGCCAATCTGGCGAATGCTTGAAGAATTTCTATTGGACAATTCTGTAATTCACCAATTATTTCGGCAGCTTCTCTATATAAAAAGAGAAATGAAATCAAAATATATTTTTCAACTTTTTTTCAATTTTATTTTTACAAACTTGTATGCATCTGCATGAATATTCAGTATTTCAGAATTTCAGTATTCAGAATAAAAATTCGAGTACACACAATGTATTTTGAAAGAGAATCGACAATTTTTATGAGCCTCCAAATATTTTCGGCAGTTTCCAAATTTATTTCATTTTTTTCAATCATTGGTAAATAATTTTCAAGATCATCATCATCATCATCATCATCATCATTGACTAATTTTTTGAAAGTAGTTAGCGAGGGGGGGTCGTGACTAACTTTTTGAAAGTATTTAGCGAGGGGGGGTCGTGACTAACTTTTTGAAAGTAGTTAGCGAGGGGCGGTCGTGACTAACTTTTTGAAAGTAGTTAGCGAGGGGGGGTCGTGCCTACCTTTTTGAAAGTAGTTATCGAGGGGGGGTCGTGCCTAACTTTTTAAAAGTAGTTAGCGAGGGGGGGTCGTGCCTAACATTTTGAAAGTAGTTAGCGAGGGGGGGTCGTGACTAACTTTTTGAAAGTAGTCAGCGAGGGGGGGTCGTGACTAACTTTTTAAAAGTAGATAGCGAGGGGGGGTCGTGACTATCTTTTTGAAAGTAGTTATCGAGGGGGGGTCGTGCCTAACTTTTTGAAAGTAGTTAGCGAGGGGGGGTCGAGACTAACTTTTTGAAAGTATTTAGCGAGGGGGGGTCGTGACTAACTTTTTGAAAGTAGTTAGCGAGGGGGGGTCGTGACTAACTTTTTGAAAGTAGTTAGCGAGGGGGGGGTCGTGACTAACTTTTTGAAAGTAGTTAGCGAGGGGGGGTCGTGCCTAACTTTTTGAAAGTAGTTAGCGAGGAGGGGTCGTGCCTAACATTTTGAAAGTAGTTAGCGAGGGGGGGTCGTGCCTAACTTTTTGAAAGTATTTAGCGAGGGGGGGTCGTGACTATTTTTTTGAAAGTAGTTGGCGAGGGGGGGTCGTGCCTAACTTTTTGAAAGTAGTTAGCGAGGGGGGGTCGTGCCTAACTTTTTGAAAGTAGTTAGCGAGGGGGGGTCGTGACTAACTTTTTGAAAGTAGTTAGCGAGGGGGGGTCGTGACTAACTTTTTGAAAGTAGTTAGCGAGGGGGGGTCGTGCCTAACTTTTTGAAAGTAGTTAGCGAGGGGGGGTCGTGACTAACTTTTTGAAAGTAGTTATCGAGGGGGGGTCGTGACTAACTTTTTGAAAGTAGTTAGCGAGGGGGGGTCGTGACTAACTTTTTGAAAGTAGTTAGCGAGGGGCGGTCGTGACTAACTTTTTGAAAGTATTTAGAGAGGGGGGGTCGTGCCTAACTTTTTAAAAATAGTTAGCGAGGGGGGGTCGTGACTAACTTTTTGAAAGTAGTTAGCGAGGGGGGGTCGTGCCTAACATTTTGAAAGTAGTTAGCGAGGGGGGGTCGTGCCTAACTTTTTGAAAGTATTTAGCGAGGGGGGGTCGTGACTATTTTTTTGAAAGTAGTTGGCGAGGGGGGGTCGTGCCTAACTTTTTGAAAGTAGTTAGCGAGGGGGGGTCGTGACTAACTTTTTGAAAGTAGTTAGCGAGGGGGGGTCGTGACTAACTTTTTGAAAGTATTTAGCGAGGGGGGGTCGTGACTAACTTTTTGAAAGTAGTTAGCGAGGGGGGGTCGTGACTAACTTTTTGAAAGTAGTTAGCGAGGGGGGGTCGTGACTAACTTTTTGAAAGTAGTTAGCGAGGGGGGGTCGTGCCTAACTTTTTGAAAGTAGTTAGCGAGGAGGGGTCGTGCCTAACATTTTGAAAGTAGTTAGCGAGGGGGGGTCGTGCCTAACTTTTTGAAAGTATTTAGCGAGGGGGGGTCGTGACTATTTTTTTGAAAGTAGTTGGCGAGGGGGGGTCGTGCCTAACTTTTTGAAAGTAGTTAGCGAGGGGGGGTCGTGACTAACTTTTTGAAAGTAGTTAGCGAGGGGGGGTCGTGACTAACTTTTTGAAAGTAGTTGGCGAGGGGGGGTCGTGCCTAACTTTTTGAAAGTAGTTAGCGAGGGGGGGTCGTGCCTAACTTTTTGAAAGTATTTAGCGAGGGGGGGTCGTGACTATTTTTTTGAAAGTAGTTGGCGAGGGGGGGTCGTGCCTAACTTTTTGAAAGTAGTTAGCGAGGGGGGGTCGTGCCTAACTTTTTGAAAGTATTTAGCGAGGGGGGGTCGTGACTAACTTTTTAAAAGTAGTTAGCGAGGGGGGGTCGTGACTAACTTTTTGAAAGTAGTTATCGAGGGGGGGTCGTGCTTAACTTTTTGAAAGTAGTTAGCGAGGGGGGGTCGTGACTAACTTTTTGAAAGTAGTTAGCGAGGGGGGGTCGTGCCTAACTTTTTGAAAGTAGTTGGCGAGGGGGGGTCGTGACTAACTTTTTAAAAGTAGATAGCGAGGGGGGGTCGTGACTAACTTTTTGAAAGTAGTTATCGAGGGGGGGTCGTGACTAACTTTTTGAAAGTAGTTAACGAGGGGGGGTCGTGCCTAACTTTTTGAAAGTAGTTAGCGAGGGGGGGTCGTGACTAACTTTTTGAAAGTAGTTAGCGAGGGGGGGTCGTGACTAACTTTTTGAAAGTAGTTATCGAGGGGGGGTCGTGCCTAACTTTTTGAAAGTAATTAGCGAGGGGGGGTCGTGACTAACTTTTTGAAAGTAGTTAGCGAGGGGGGGTCGTGCCTAACTTTTTGAAAGTAGTTATCGAGGGGGGGTCGTGACTAACTTTTTGAAAGTAGTTAGCGAGGGGGGCTCGTGCCTAACTTTTTGAAAGTAGTTAGCGAGGGGGGGTCGTGACTAACTTTTTGAAAGTAGTTAACGAGGGGGGGTCGTGCCTAACATTTTGAAAGTAGTTAGCGAGGGGGGGTCGTGCCTAACTTTTTGAAAGTAGTTGGCGAGGGGGGGTCGTGCCTAACTTTTTGAAAGTAGTTAGCGCGGGGGGGTCGTGACTAACTTTTTGAAAGTAGTTATCGAGGGGGGGTCGTGACTAACTTTTTGAAAGTAGTTAGCGAGGGGGGGTCGTGCCTAACTTTTTGAAAATAGTTGGCGAGGGGGGTTCGTGACTAACTTTTTGAAAGTAGTTAGCGAGGGGGGGTCGTGACTAACTTTTTGAAAGTAGTTATCGAGGGGTGGTCGTGCCTAACTATTTGAAAGTAGTTAGCGAGGGGGGGTCGTGACTAACTTTTTGAAAGTAGTTAGCGAGGGGGGGTCGTGCCTAACATTTTGAAAGTAGTTAGCGAGGGGGGGTCGTGACTAACTTTTTGAAAATAGTTGGCGAGGGGGGTTCGTGACTAACTTTTTGAAAGTAGTTAGCGAGGGGGGGTCGTGACTAACTTTTTGAAAGTAGTTATCGAGGGGTGGTCGTGCCTAACTATTTGAAAGTAGTTAGCGAGGGGGGGTCGTGCCTAACTTTTTGAAAGTAGTTAGCGAGGGGGGGTCGTGACTAACTTTTTGAAAGTAGTTAGCGAGGGGGGGTCGTGACTAACTTTTTGAAAGTAGTTATCGAGGGGGGGTCGTGCCTAACTTTTTGAAAGTAGTTAGCGAGGGGGGGTCGTGCCTAACTTTTTGAAAGTAGTTAGCGAGGGGGGGTCGTGACTAACTTTTTGAAAGTAGTTAGCGAGGGGGGGTCGTGACTAACTTTTTGAAAGTAGTTATCGAGGGGGGGTCGTGACTAACTTTTTGAAAGTAGTTAGCGAGGGGGGGTCGTGCCTAACTTTTTGAAAGTATTTAGCGAGGGGGGGTCGTGACTAACTTTTTGAAAGTAGTTATCGAGGGGGGGTCGTGACTAACTTTTTGAAAGTAGTTAGCGAGGGGGGCTCGTGCCTAACTTTTTGAAAGTAGTTAGCGAGGGGGGGTCGTGACTAACTTTTTGAAAGTAGTTAGCGAGGGGGGGTCGTGCCTAACTTTTTGAAAGTAGTTAGCGAGGGGTGGTCGTGCCTAACTTTTTGAAAGTAGTTAGCGAGGGGGGGTCGTGCCTAACTTTTTGAAAGTAGTTAGCGAGGGGGGGTCGTGCCTAACTTTCTGAAAGTAGTTAGCGAGGGGGGGTCGTGCCTAACTTTTTGAAAGTAGTTAGCGAGGGGGGGTCGTGACTAACTTTTTGAAAGTAGTTGGCTAGGGGGGGTCGTGCCTAACTTTTTGAAAGTAGTAACGAGGGTGGTCGTGCCTAACTTTTTGAAAGTAGTTAGCGAGGGGAGGTCGTGACTAACTTTTTGAAAGTAGTTAGCGAGGGGGGGTCGTGCCTAACTTTTTGAAAGTAGTTAGCGAGGGGTGGTCGTGCCTAACTTTTTGAAAGTAGTTAGCGAGGGGGGGTCGTGCCTAACTTTTTGAAAGTAGTTAGCGAGGGGGGGTCGTGACTAACTTTTTGAAAGTAGTTAGCGAGGGGGGGTCGTGACTAACTTTTTGAAAGTAGTTAGGGAGGGGGGGTCGTGACTAACTTTTTGAAAGTAGTTAGCGTCGGGGGGTCGTGACTAACTTTTTGAATGTAGTTAGCGACGGGGGGTCGTGACTAACTTTTTGAAAGTAGTTAGCGAGGGGGGGTCGTGACTTACTTTTTGAAAGTAGTTAGCGAGGGGGGGTCGTGCCTAACATTTTGAAAGTAGTTAGCGAGGGGGGGTCGTGACTAACTTTTTGAAAGTAGTTAGCGAGGGGGGGTTGTGACTAACTTTTTGAAAGTAGTTAGCGAGGGGGGGTCGTGACTAACTTTTTGAAAGTAGTTAGCGAGGGGGGGTTGTGACTAACTTTTTAAAAGTAGTTAGCGAGGGGGAGTCGCGACTAACTTTTTGAAAGTAGTTAGCGAGGGGGGGTCGTGCCTAACTTTCTGAAAGTAGTTAGCGAGGGGGGGTCGTGCCTAACTTTTTGAAAGTAGTTAGCGAGGGGGGGTCGTGACTAACTTTTTGAAAGTAGTTGGCTAGGGGGGGTCGTGCCTAACTTTTTGAAAGTAGTAACGAGGGTGGTCGTGCCTAACTTTTTGAAAGTAGTTAGCGAGGGGAGGTCGTGACTAACTTTTTGAAAGTAGTTAGCGAGGGGGGGTCGTGCCTAACTTTTTGAAAGTAGTTAGCGAGGGGTGGTCGTGCCTAACTTTTTGAAAGTAGTTAGCGAGGGGGGGTCGTGCCTAACTTTTTGAAAGTATTTAGCGAGGGGGGGTCGTGACTAACTTTTTAAAAGTAGTTGGCGAGGGGGGGTCGTGCCTAACTTTTTGAAAGTAGTTAGCGAGGGGGGGTCGTGACTAACTTTTTGAAAGTAGTTAGCGAGGGGTGGTCGTGCCTAACTTTTTGAAAGTAGTTAGCGAGGGGGGCTCGTGCCTAACTTTTTGAAAGTAGTTAGCGAGGGGGGGTCGTGACTAACTTTTTGAAAGTAGTTAGCGAGGGGGGGTCGTGCCTAACATTTTGGAAAGGAAAATAGTTGGAGGTAAGTTCGAAATAATTTAGTAATTTTGGTTAAATTTTTTAAACAGAATTTAATTTAAATATTTGAGTCAAAATCATAATTCAGTTTTTAATAAAGTTCTGATATGTAAAAAGTTTTCTGTTAACACTCAAAGCATCTTCACTAATTGACTGATACTCTTTTGAATCCAAACCTAAAACAACACGACCAATATATCCAATATATAAAATTTAAATTAAATAATATTTGTATATCGATCTTTCATTCAAAATTTAATTTAAATATATAAATCACAATATTATATCAATTTTACTCCTTTACTTGGTTGTCCAAATGCATTTGATTGAATTGCCAATCTGGCGAATGCTTGAAGAATTTCTATTGGACAATTCTGTAATTCACCAATTATTTCGGCAGCTTCTCTATATAAAAAGAGAAATGAAATCAAAATATATTTTTCAACTTTTTTTCAATTTTATTTTTACAAACTTGTATGCATCTGCATGAATATTCAGTATTTCAGAATTTCAGTATTCAGAATAAAAATTCGAGTACACACAATGTATTTTGAAAGAGAATCGACAATTTTTATGAGCCTCCAAATATTTTCGGCAGTTTCCAAATTTATTTCATTTTTTTCAATCATTGGTAAATAATTTTCAAGATCATCATCATCATCATCATCATCATTGACTAATTTTTTGATAGTAGTTAGCGAGGGGGGGTCGTGACTAACTTTTTGAAAGTAGTTGGCGAGGGGGGGTCGTGACTAACTTTTTGAAAGTAGTTAGCGAGGGGCGGTCGTGACTAACTTTTTGAAAGTATTTAGCGAGGGGGGGTCGTGACTAACTTTTTGAAAGTAGTTAGCGAGGGGGGGTCGTGACTAACTTTTTGAAAGTAGTTAGCGAGGGGGGGTCGTGCCTAACTTTTTGAAAGTAGTTGGCGAGGGGGGGTCGTGACTAACTTTTTGAAAGTAGTTAGCGAGGGGGGTTCGTGACTAACTTTTTGAAAGTAGTTAGCGAGGGGGGGTCGTGCCTAACTTTTTGAAAGTATTTAGCGAGGGGGGGTCGTGACTAACTTTTTGAAAGTAGTTATCGAGGGGTGGTCGTGACTAACTTTTTGAAAGTAGTTAGCGAGGGGGGGTCGTGCCTAACTTTTTGAAAGTATTTAGCGAGGGGGGGTCGTGACTAACTTTTTGAAAGTAGTTATCGAGGGGGGGTCGTGCCTAACTTTTTGAAAGTAGTTGGCGAGGGGGGTTCGTGACTAACTTTTTGAAAGTAGTTAGCGAGGGGGGGTCGTGACTAACTTTTTGAAAGTAGTTAGCGAGGGGGGGTCGTGCCTAACTTTTTGAAAGTATTTAGCGAGGGGGGGTCGTGACTAACTTTTTGAAAGAAGTTATCGAGGGGGGGTCGTGCCTAACTTTTTGAAAGTAGTTAGCGAGGGGGGGTCGTGACTAACTTTTTGAAAGTAGTTAGCGAGGGGGGGTCGTGACTAACTTTTTGAAAGTAGTTATCGAGGGGGGGTCGTGCCTAACTTTTTGAAAGTAATTAGCGAGGGGGGGTCGTGCCTAACTTTTTGAAAATAGTTAGCGAGGGGGGGTCGTGACTAACTTTTTGAAAGTAGAAAGCGAGGGGGGGTCGTGCCTAACATTTTGAAAGTAGTTAGCGAGGGGGGGTCGTGCCTAACCTTTTGAAAATAGTTATCGAGGGGGGGTCGTGCCTAACTTTTTGAAAGTAGTTGGCGAGGGGGGGTCGTGACTAACTTTTTGAAAGTAGTTAGCGAGGGGGGTTCGTGACTAACTTTTTGAAAGTAGTTAGCGAGGGGGGGTCGTGCCTAACTTTTTGAAAGTATTTAGCGAGGGGGGGTCGTGACTAACTTTTTGAAAGTAGTTATCGAGGGGTGGTCGTGACTAACTTTTTGAAAGTAGTTAGCGAGGGGGGGTCGTGCCTAACTTTTTGAAAGTATTTAGCGAGGGGGGGTCGTGACTAACTTTTTGAAAGTAGTTATCGAGGGGGGGTCGTGCCTAACTTTTTGAAAGTAGTTGGCGAGGGGGGTTCGTGACTAACTTTTTGAAAGTAGTTAGCGAGGGGGGGTCGTGCCTAACTTTTTGAAAGTAGTTAGCGAGGGGGGGTCGTGCCTAACTTTTTGAAAGTATTTAGCGAGGGGGGGTCGTGACTAACTTTTTGAAAGAAGTTATCGAGGGGGGGTCGTGCCTAACTTTTTGAAAGTAGTTAGCGAGGGGGGGTCGTGACTAACTTTTTGAAAGTAGTTAGCGAGGGGGGGTCGTGCCTAACTTTTTGAAAGTAGTAAGCGCGGGGGGGTCGTGCCTAACTTTTTGAAAGTAGTCGGCGAGGGGGGTCGTGACTAACTTTTTGAAAGTAGTTAGCGAGGGGAGGTCGTGCCTAACTTTTTGAAAGTATTTATCGAGGGGGGGTCGTGCCTAACTTTTTGAAAGTAGTTAGCGAGGGGGGGTCGTGACTAACTTTTTGAAAGTAGTTAGCGAGGGGGGGTCGTGCCTAACTTTTTGAAAGTAGTTAGCGAGGGGGGGTCGTGACTAACTTTTTGAAAGTAGTTAGCGAGGGGGGGTCGTGACTAACTTTTTGAAAGTAGTTAACGAGGGAGGGTCGTGACTAACTTTTTGAAAGTAGTTGGCGAAGGGGGGTCGTGACTAACTTTTTAAAAGTAGTTAGTGAGGGGGGGCGTGACTAACTTTTTGAAAGTAGTTAGCGAGTGGGGTCGTGCCTAACTTTTTGAAAGTAGTTAGCGAGGGGGGGTCGTGCCTAACATTTTGAAAGTAGTTAGCGAGGGGGGGTTGTGACTAACTTTTTGAAAGTAGTAAGCGAGGGGGGGTCGTGACTAACTTTTTGAAAGTAATTAGCGAGGGGGGGTCGTGACTAACTTTTTGAAAGTAGTTAGCGAGGGGGGGTCGTGACTAACTTTTTGAAAGTAGTTATCGAGGGGGGGTCGTGCCTAACTTTTTGAAAGTAGTTAGCGAGGGGGGGTCGTGCCTAACATTTTGAAAGTAGTTAGCGAGGTTGGGTCGTGACTAACTTTTTGAAAGTAGTTTGTGAGGGGGGGTCGTGACTAACTTTTTGAAAGTAGTTTGCGAGGGGGGGTTGTTCCTAACTTTTTGAAAGTAGTTAGCGAGGGGGGGTCGTGCCTAACATTTTGAAAGTAGTTAGCGAGGGGGGGTCGTAACTAACTTTTTGAAAGTAGTTTGCGAGGGGGGGTCGTGCCTAACTTTTTGAAAGTAGTTAGCGAGGGGTGGTCGTGACTAACTTTTTGAAAGTAGTTAGAGAGGGGGGGTCGTGACTAACTTTTTGAAAGTAGTCAGCGAGGGGGGGTCGTGACTAACTTTTTAAAAGTAGTTAGGGAGGGGGGGGTCGTGACTAACTTTTTGAAAGTAGTTAGCGTCGGGGGGTCGTGACTAACTTTTTGAATGTAGTTAGCGACGGGGGGTCGTGACTAACTTTTTGAAAGTAGTTAGCGAGGGGTGGTCGTGACTAACTTTTTGATAGTAGTTTGCGAGGGGGGGTCGTGACTAACTTTTTGAAAGTAGTTAGCGAGGGGGTCGTGCCTAACTTTTTGAAAAATGATGATGATGATGATGATGATGATGATGATTCAAATTCATTTCAAATAATTTTATTCCCGTTCAATAAAAGAGAATTTAGAAAAATGTCGTCAAGTATATTCAGCAGATAATTTATATGATCAATTATTGAAAATTTTTTCAAATCACAAAGATGATTCAATACCAAATGAAGTTAATTATAGTTGCTTATTTCAAAATGAACCGATTATAATGCAAAATTATGTGGGTATTGGTGCTGTTATGCATAACAAAAATAATTTGGATTTTTGAAAGTTAGAGGAAAGTTTAGTTTTTAAGAAAACGAACTAAATTTTACTACATACATATGTATGTATGTATGTATTGTATACTTATAAGTAAGTATATACATTTTAGAAAAAAAAACCCTGTGAAAAAAATTGAATAAGATTTAAAATTTTATTGTTTAGGATTTACTATTTACAGAAAATATATTATATATTTATTAATTTATTAATTTATTAACAAGCAGCTTTATTCATCAATTAGAAAGACAAAACAGATAAACAAAATATGTAGAGAAAAAAGACAATGAATTTTGAACGAGTCTAGGAATTAGAAATGTTTACAATTTTTTAAAAAGTAACTATTTATAATACAATATATAAAATCTATGATCTAATTATATAACCAATTACAAATGAAAAAATTTAAATTTTTTGCAAAACTACTATTATTATAATATCAAAATTATACATAAAAATAAGGCTGGAGTTCCGATAAGGTGTCACCCCTGATCCTCTTGAAATTTTGTCCACAGAACGCCCTTTTCGCCTAAATCACGGCATACTCGTCTTTTTTGGCGCATCGCCCCCTATCGGCCATAATTGGCATTTTAATTTTTTTGCCAAAATTTTATTTTTGCTAATAACTTTATAACGGTACATGATACAGATATGGCATATATGTCAAAATATGCGTCTCAAGATGCTCTATAATCTGAAAAAAAAATTTATAAAAAAAGTTTTAGTAAAAGGATAATAAAGGACATTTTGTGATTTTTGACTTTTTTTACATTTTTGACATTTTCTCAAAAACGGTTAAAAATATCTGGACCAAATTTTTTGCAAATAAAAGAGGACATCATGAGAAACTTTTTCATTTATTACTTTGATCCTGATGTAGAAGGTAAATATCCTAGAAAGAAATGATTTTCATTGTGCCAAATTTTGTAATAAGTTACAGTATTTTATTAGAGTATTTTTATGTGTTTCTGTGTGTACGTGAGTTTGTGTGCGTGTTTGCGCATTTGTAGAAGGCAAATCTGATAGTGGGCGTATCCACTTGAATGTGTGTGTCTGTGCATTTATAGAATACAAATCTGACAGTGTATGCATTAGACATTTTCTACACAGATATACACACACTATAAGATTTGCCTTCTACAAATGCGCGCGTGTGTGTATGCATTTGTAGAAGGCAAATCTGATAGTGTGTGTTTTCACGTACATGTGTGTGTATGTACATTTGTAAAAGGCAAATCTGATAATGTGATTTTTCACGTGCATGTGTGTGCATGTACATTTGTAGAAGGAAAATCTGGTAGTGTGTGTGCATTTGTAGAAGGAATATCTGATAGTGTGTGTATGTAAGTGCATGTGTGTGTGTGCATTTGTAGAAGGCAAATCTGATAGTGTGTGTTTGTAAGTGCATGTGTGTGTGCATTTGTAGAAGGAAAATTTGATAGTGTGTGTGTGTAGATTTTCCTTCTACAAATGCACACACACACTATCAGATTTTCCTTCTACAAATGCACACACACACTATCAGATTTGCCTTCTACAAATACACACACACATACATTTACATACACACTACCAGATTTGCCTTCTACAAATGCATACACACACAAACCCGCAAGCGTACTCTATCATATTTGCCGATATACGTGTAGTGTATATGTATGCCTGTATAGAAAATACTTAATGAACACACTGTTAGATTTACCTTCTACAAATGCACATACACACGCATATATACGCACATACAAAAAATATCATATATTTGACTTCTACAAATACACATACTCAGATACATACACGTGCACACGAACATAAAATTGCAAAATTCAGCATTAATAAAATTATTTCTCTGTAGGACATTTTCCTTTTTCATTAGGATCAAAGTAATGAATGAAAAATCTTGCTCATGATGTCCTTTTTTATTTGCAAAAAATTTGAACCGATTATCCTTACTCCTTTCTGAGAAATTGTCAAAAATGTGAAAATAGCCAAAAATCACAAAATGTCCTTTATTATCCTTCTACTAGGAGCTTTTGAAAATTTCTTTTTTTCAGAATATAGAGCATCTTAAGACGCATCTTTTGAGATGTAAAACATACCTGTATCATGTACCGTTACAGACATATTGCTAAAATAAGAATTTTGACAAAAAATTTTAAATGCGAATTGTGACAGATAGAGGGCTTTCCGACAAAAAATATTCCGTGACTTTTCTGATATTGTCGAGTAGAATCTGTGGTCAAACTTTCAAGAGGATCAGAGGGAACACCTTTTCGGAACTCCAGCCATTGAAAAAAATGAAATAAATTTGGAAACTGCCGAAAATATTTGGAGGCTCATAAAAATTGTTGATTCTCTTTCAAAATACATTGTGTGTACTCGAATTTTTTAAATAAAATCGATTATAAATTTTAGAAATTTAATGATGAAATAAATGATATTCCAATAAGTATTTATAAAAATATGGGATATATTTTGGCTGGAGTAAATTTTAACGATTTACGTAACATTACATTCAATGTCATTGAACTTATTAAAGTATTCGGTTCTTCAAATGAAATGAGAGATGAACAGGTAACATTTAACATGTTTTCATGTAATGTACATAATCAGTTCGAATAATCAATCAATTTTACTTTAAAAAGTTAAAAGTTGTTGCGGAAAATATTCGAAATGATTGGATTTCAAAATCACCACAAACTTATTCTGAGTATGATTTGAAAGTATTAAAACAGATTTAATGTTTTATGAATCAATCGGAAATACTGAATATTCATGCAGATGCATACAAGTTTGTAAAAATAAAATTGAAAAAAAGTTGAAAAATATATTTTGATTTCATTTCTCTTTTTATATAGAGAAGCTGCCGAAATAATTGGTGAATTACAGAATTGTCCAATAGAAATTCTTCAAGCATTCGCCAGATTGGCAATTCAACCAAATGCATTTGGACAACCAAGTAAAGGAGTAAAATTGATATAATATTGTGTGATTTATATATTTAAATTAAATTTTGAATGAAAGATCGATATACAAATATTATTTAATTTAAATTTTATATATTGGATATATTGGTCGTGTTGTTTTAGGTTTGGATTCAAAAGAGTATCAGTCAATTAGTGAAGATGCTTTGAGTGTTAACAGAAAACTTTTTACATATCAGAACTTTATTAAAAACTGAATTATGATTTTGACTCAAATATTTAAATTCAATTCTGTTTAAAAAATTTAACCAAAATTACTAAATTATTTCGAACTTACCTCCAACTATTTTCCTTTCTTCATAATTACAACTTATTTTTTTTACATTTTTTTTTCTATTATTCAAATTTTATTACAAAATTTTTAACTGTAATTTGAGAAAAATTATGATCACCTTCTCATTTTTATTAGCTTCTTCCATAGACTAGATATAGATGTGAAATGCTTATGGCAGGAATCGTGTTCATAACTATTAAGTAAACATCAAAATAGCTTTTGAGAGATTTTGAAAAAGCTATAAAATCAGAATAAGGAAAATAAATGAGAGAACTTTTGTAATCTTTTGAAATCTGAAATGACCGTAGATGTGAAATGACCGTATAAATTTTTAATACACTTTTGAAATCGATCATAGCTGGCAGAAACTTGAAGAATGGCTGGCAGGAGCTTTTACTGAGAGGAGAGATAATTTTTCGCTCACGAATTTCCATATATATTACATATTTTGTAGATTTCAATATTTCAATAGCTGGCAATGAAAATACATGCATATTTATTTAAAAAACAATACACAATACATGTTCATTGCAATAGCTGGCAGTAGTACTGTGTTATATGGTTATGTTGCTATACTTGAATCATGAATATAGAATATTTATCACTGATCAACAAAGCAATAAGATGTGACACTCTTTTTTTTTTTTTTAAATTTACTAGCACACATAAATACTTATTTTAAAATAATAAAAAAATCAAAATTCAATTTACAAAAACAGTACAGAATTAATGTACTTATGTCAAATCCATATTTCCTTATAAACCGCCGTAATGAAGAATAGATACAAAACAATATATACATGTGAGCAATACAATCATATTGTACATGTATACGATTTTTTCACAATGCATTTTTAAAGGCGATCTGGAACTTTTTCACTGTGTTAGTACTGGTTAGTTAGACAATGTAAATCATAGGGAAAATTGAAACTGATACGCAGATGTTTACATTTTTTCATAATGTATTTTTAAAGGCGATCTGGAACTTTTTTTTTGACTACCTGACGCGTCATTATATCAAGATATAAGGTGATTCATATAATTTCTCATAATTTTGAAGACAAGAAAAAGTTTATTTTGCTAAGCTATATATTAGAGTAAGAATTTATTTTATAATTAAGAAATTTAACAAAAATGTAAAAACATTTGATAGCAAACACAAAATTTTAAGTGTAATGCATTTACAATTAATTTTGTTTATTTTAGATAAAAAATTTTTAATAACAAAATTTGTACTTTTTTTAATGAGTATACCATGTAATAATGTTATATTTTTTAAAACGGTTGGTGTTGCAGTTCCATTTTTTTTGTCTCTTTTTCGTACAAAGGCTCTTAATTGCTATCGACTTTTAGCAAAACCGTTAAAGCCGAATGAATAACGGGACAAAGGTCATGAGAAATTTTTGCTAACAGGTGCTCAGTGTCACATCTATTTCTAGTGGTTGATCAGTGATATTTATATTCATGTAGCCAACAATACAGATTGCATACTATCAAAGAATATATAACTAACGTAACTAGTAGATATATATTCTTTGATAGTATATGCATGCACACATGTGTTAGATACTTTCAAAACCAGTTTTAATTGTATATAATATCACAGATAAGGATATTTGTCTGTGATAATATATATTATTATATTCATTGCCAGTCATAACATAAATTTGTTGAAAATTTAAATTTCCTTTCAAATATACGATTTTGTACATTTGCCTGTTATTTGATATTTTTTATCATTTCCAATAAGGATATAGCTACATAGATTTTTGATTTTTAAATTTGTTTTTTCTTCAAGATATACAAGATTTGAGAAGATTACAAAAGTTCTCTCATTTATTTTCCTTAAGCCCAAAATACATTCGATGCGGTCGTGAGTTGTGAGTCGTGAGTTGTAAGAATCTTATAAAATCACAACTAATAGAAAATATACAGAATTCTTACAACTTGAAATACATACATTCGCTGCGGTTATAAGAATTCAACGCAAAGATTGTTTCGATTTGAAAGTCATGAATGAGTTTGCGTTCGAATAAAATGATGAGAGAAAGCTTTTTCAGTCTTTAAAATTATTTCGAAGTGAAAGGTTATATTTTTTCGTGCGCATTTTGATTTTCACGCTTTGCCTTTAAAAATGTTTTTATATGAAATGCATGTTTATTTTTTTCACTTTCAGTGTTTAACGGTTTTGTCCAAACTCTTTTCTTTTGTCTTTTTTAGCAGAGCTATTCCTAATGCTAATCCCAATACCAATTCTATATTTTCACCCATGATTAAAAATTTCTTTAATTAATTAAAATTTTAAAAATTTCTACAATTAATTAATTGGTGTATTTATTAAAGATTTTCTTTATTGTATTTTTATAAACCAATTAATCTAATATTCATAAACTAAACAAATCACATCTAATTACAATTTTCAATGATAAGTTTAAGTTGTCTTACAACTCACGACCGCAGTGAATATATTTCAACTCTCTTGTGGTAGTTTAGAGCTTTTGCTTACGACTCACAACCGCAACCAAAGATAATACAGTCCTACTAGATCAACCATTTCATTTTTTTTATTTAAATGTTTGTATGTTTGCCAAAAATAAAGATCGAAAAAGTTTTTCGAAACAATATCGAAAAAGAGCGAAAGTTTATAATTCAGGAGGGATGTAAATATGAGAGAAAAATAAGAATATTTATATAGAAGAATTAGTTTGTGAGTTGCATGACTGGTTTACTAAATTTTATATGGTTTTGAGTGGTACCATCACTTATTTGGGGTGCGTTCATGAACATTACTTTAACCATAGTCATGGTGTAGTATAGTTTAAGCAAAGTTATGTTATACTACAGCCATAGTTATGTTAACTTCAAGTGGTTTTGAACGAGATTTTTACCATAGTAGTAGCAATAAATTATCATTCAGCTGTCAAGTCAAGTTTAAAAAATTTTTACATATTATAATTTTTATATTTTTTGTTTGTCAAAAATTAATTATTTTTTACAAATGAAGTTTAAAACAAAATTAATTAATTTCAAATTAATTAAATTGAAATTTTCACAATTCACAACAAAAAATTAAATTACAAACGATTTTTTTATTGTCAATGTCATTACCACTTAAAGGTTTACTATCGTTACTATCGTTAACCATGCTCTCGAGCAGGGTTAGTTTTTGACATCAAATAGTTAAAAATTTACTTTACTACAGATGTTTATGAACGCTAAAAATTCATTTTGGTAGTTATGTTTTACTATGCCACCACCATTTTGAACGACAAATGATAACTATAGTTAACTATAGTAACGTTTATGAACGCACCCTTGATATGATATTATACTTGAATAAGTAAAAATAAATGGATATTTTGTACGCAAATGCTTTAGAATACAACAATTGACAATAGGGCTGTTTCAAATTTTTTTTTATTGTATTGAGTTGATCGTCGTATTTAATATATGAATGACTTGAGAAAGGAGGTATTTCATATTTCATGTATTTTTATATATGTATGTATGTGTTGTTATGTTAATATGCCTTGTCGCGTGCTATATGATCTGACATAAATTACTACTACTACTTCTAATTGAAATACATATATAGAATTGTATTTATATCAAAGACCATATAAATATATACATTTATATGGTCTTTGGTTATATGTATTACCTGTATAGGTTTACATTATTTTCTGATGTAGGATTGTAGAATATTTAGCAACAGAGGTTTTTACGCATGCCTATGCATACATTATAATTACTGTAGCATTTGTACTGTACTCTGGTCTATACATTTATATGGTCTTTGATTATATGTATTACTTGTATAGGTTTACATTATTTTCTGATGTAGGATTGTAGAATATTTGGCAACAGATGTTTTTACGTATGCATACATTATAATTACTGTAGCATTTGTACTGTACTCTATACATTTATATGGTCTTTGATTATATGTATTACTTGTATAGGTTTACATTATTTTCTGATGTAGCATTGTAGAATATTTGGCAACAGAGGTTTTAACGTATGCATACATTATAATTGCTGTAGCATTATACCAGAGATACTATATTACTACATATAAATATGTTTTTACATAGTATCACAGATCAGATACACTTATCTGTGATAGTATATAGTATCTTTGATTATACATAATATATGAATACATATGGATATTATTATGGTTTTATTTTGTTATGTTTTTGAGTTCATTGACTTATGAATGCAAGATACGATTATATATTATCATATCCCGTGAATTGAATTTCTTCTTGAAATTTTTAAAGAATATCTTTTTTAATGTTTGGGCCTTAGGACTTCTAAAAAAATAAAGTATTATTCTGATTTATGATCATAATATAGAAATTTAAAAATCAGGTGTTTTGTGAATTACCAAATTTTTTTATAGACTGAGTCAATTTTTTTTCTAACTAGATCTAGTTCCTAAATCTTGAGGATAATGAATTTTAAATTATTTACAATATTTTTTAAAAACAGAAAGCTTAAAAATATTTATTTCAAAATTTTTAAATTTTATTTCGTTGATGTTTTTTGTGTGTGGTATAAAGTATATATTCAAAACATTCTAAATACTAGCAGCGCTGATGAACATTTAATTAGATGCAATGAAAATTGATAATCATTTGTAGGTTGAAAAATATTATATATATATATAGGTATATATAATAAACAATATGTCATGAAGTCGAAAATAAATTATTTGTAAATTTATGGATTTTTATGATTGAATACAATCAAATTTTTTTCATGTATGTTTGTTTGAAAATAAATTATTAAGTAGAATGGGCCTATAATTCTAGTCCTAGAAATATTTTGGAGATCCGTATTATCAAAATATCTTCGCAGTAGTAATTCAAAAAATTATGTTTGAAAATAACGTGGAATAGGTTTACGTATAGTAAATTATAATTGCTTATTTGATTTTTGAATTCAAAATTTGCCTTTATATTTTAACATTTCTATTAAATTGATAGCTCAACTATTTAATATCATTCTTAAACCAAATTTTAAAACTTAAACCATTCATTTAAAAAGTGCAAGAACTGGTCAGTTCTGCATGGTGCGGTCATTAAGTTGGCAAAAAATAGGAAGTTAATCTGACCTGCCTATACTTTAGAATATATTATCAGAAATTTGAATAGCCTCTGACATTTAGTATTAGCACTATTAGTCATAAATATTTTTATACAGCATTTTTTTTGAACAAAAGTTTTAAAATTGCATGTATTTTTAATTCTGTTTTTTTTCTATAAAATATATGTAACTTTGTTTTGAACTTAAATGAACCTAATGAATTCGGACAAAAAAGCGATGAATTATCAATCGTCTTTTAATACAGTTGAAATTATACAATATTTTAATATTTTAATAGTTGATATTATATTTAATTATTTATTATTATAATTATATATGTATACACTAAACAAATTTATGGATTTATAATGTTTCGAGGATGCATTTCCAATTATTAATTGATTAGAAATTAAATGCCGTGTAAAAGTAGTTGTGAACAATACTGTACATCCAGTTTTAGTGTAACTATAGTTGGAAGACGGTTTTCAAATTTAAAAATTTTAAAATTAAATATATTACTATATATGATTTATAAAGTATAATATTAATATGCAAATTATGTATAAAAATATCTAAGAAAGTCATAGCAAAGCAGAAGAAAAATTTTGATCACGATCAAAGTGGATTTTGCACTTATAATAGTGGTAACGTAGTAAATGAATGATATATTCTTCAAATATAGATATTGTGGTATCTTAAAAGGATATTTGCTTGAGGCCTGTTACCTATCAAAATTGTTATTTAATTCTTTTCAGAGGAAAACCATCAGATTGCAGTGTAATTGATAAATATTCGGTAATTATAAACTTTCGCTGTCAGCTAGTTTTCTTTAAACATTAAAAATCGAAAAATATATGAATCTTCATGATTCTAGTCTCAAAACGTTCCATTTAACTTCGGATTTATGAAAAAAGTATAATAGTTAAAGTTTGATGCGTAGGAGAGTGTGGGTAGATAGTTAAAAGAGCATATGAAAAAATCAGTTTAATTCAGTTCAAAAATGTTGATCAGTGTTAACGAATGACGCTAATTATACAACACTTTTCATACTCTTTTAGCATCCCCGCACCCACCTGCCAAAATTCTCTTTTTTTCATTTATATTTTATTTTTCATTCTATAAAATTTTTCAATCTTACTAATGAAAAATTACTCATGAGTAATCACCACCCACCACCCCCCACACCACTCCCCGCATCAAACAGCCACTATTCTATTCATAAATCCGAAATCAAACCAAAGTTGAAAAAAAAGCAAAAAGGTTGACTTTTCAATTTTTTATGAGTAAAAAACCAGCTGATAGCGAAAGTGTATATGTAATTACCAAATACTGTATTCATATATCTATGAATAACAAAAAGGTTCATATTTAACATTACACACAAATATTTTCATAAAGAAATATGTTAAGAAAGGTCATTGATACTATATACATTATAGATCCTGATATACATCATTGAACAATCTATTTTTATAATTACACTTTTTTGTATGTGTACAAAATACCATATAAACGGTGTATACATATTACATACAATCATGTATATCGCATAAACAGCACATTCATTGCATATAGTATTATTATCTATTCTGCATAAGCAAGCAGCATGTTGTTATTAATGTCTACTATGTCATGTCTATTATGTATGTATTAGAATTAGTTTTTACATCGCATTCAATGTTATACCAAAGACCAATATAATATACCATGATATAATATATTTTATATATCGGTCTTTGGTTATATCAAACTTGTTTATTCATGTTATATGCTTTATGTATGTATGTGTACGAGATCGTCTTCAATTCAATATGGATCCTTCTTACATATCCTTATGCACGAGCATAAACCATACATAGAGAATAAATATGTATGATCAAAATCTCTCAAAAATGTTCAAATTTATATTTATATGTTCCAGCCAATGATATTCATTTATTCTATTTTCAATACTCAAAATATACAAATACATATAAATAACACTTATATGTGTGGAATATCATATGAATTAAATGTACATTTTAAATAGCATTGCGTATTGTTTAGTGCTGCAAAACATTGACAGGTGTTCATTTCATTTGTGAGAGCAAACATTTATAATAAATGAGAACAAATTCGAAACACTATGGTCCGTCTACACAATTAGTTTTGATAACTCGATTTACAAAAACAATTCCATTATATCACAGACTGTCATACAAATTTATTGAAATGATTATAATTGTGTACAGGGTACATAACTAAAAGCAATTCGAAAAATTTTGAAAAACTTTCTTGATTTTGATGAAGCTTTTTCGATCTTTATCATATATGTAAGTGTGTCGTTTTTGGAAAAATTACCACTTACACTAAAAAGAACATCTATTGAGACGAAGAACTATATTATCTTTGCCGCAACGAATGTATTTTGGGCTTATTCTGATTTTATAGCTTTTTCAAAATCTCTCAAAAGCTATTTTGATGTTTACTTGCCCAAAATACAATACATTCGTTATTGAATGCGTTTTTATTTTATACGTAGCTATGCAATAACACATGCCATAACTGAACGAAAAAACGCATCTTTTAGATTTTAGACGCGGTTTTAAAAATATAGCTCTGTTTCATATATTTTTGGTAGTTTTCTTTGTCTTTTACCCTATGGATTCTACACCAAAATTTCATTATGACATATATGTATTTCCTTTGCTGACTTGCGTAATGTGTGTCCGATCAGTCAAATTTCTGCTTCACATTTAAGACTCCTATAACACTATAACTAAGATTAGATTTAATATATATCGAATATCGATGTTTTAAATTTTTTTATATTATTCAAATAAATCCTCAGATTTTGAAAAAAATGTTTTGTTATATTTATATATTTGTATCGATTATAAATATGTAAATACATACATATATGATACATTTTTATCACACACCCGGTTTTAAACTTTAACTACATAGCTAGTAAAAATACGTGTAATTAAGTGGTTAAAATGAATTTGTTGAATTAATTATTTCAATATTAAAATGAGACGCTCCACATACATATGTACATATAACATATGAAAGTACGTATTGTGAATGTATTATAAGGAAAGTACCGCATAAATAGAAATAATGAAATACATAAAAATCCCTAAAGTATGGTTGTAGATGTAGTGTGAATATATTTATTTATATGTAATTATATAGAAATGTAATGTGTGCATATTATAATGTATGATACATGATACCTATATACATAATATTATACATTTTTTACATACATACATACATTATATGATGGATGTGTAAACTTTTGTATAGGTATGAGTGTACATGAAGTCCATTTCATTTTATTCTGCACGGATAAAAATAATGGAATATGTAACACTTTCTTTCACATATGTATAACATTCCCAACAAACTAATTCGTATATCCTTGATGTATGTATACATATATATGCATATATGTAAATGTAATGTACATAATAAATATATTATATGCTCATATATTTAAAAAAAATGTCCTCTAGGAGATAAAAAAAAATTATACATGTATGAGTGAATTGTTATATACATTTATATGTACAAAAATAAGTTAACTTTTTATTAAGTCTTCTCTGAATTTAATATTGAATAATTAAATTAAATTTTTTCTATTCTAAAATGTTGTTGTTGTTGTATGTACATACATAACATATGTATGAATGTGCGCAAAAAGAGGATACGTGTACATTTGTAATAAGTAATAATATAATACAGTGTTATAATAAATGAAATAAAAATCTTGAGATGCGTACATATAAGTTATATATATACGTATATGTACATAAATATAAGTACATAAGTAAGTATATATCTACTACACATAAAATACATAGGTACTAATTTAAGTAAATATACTAACTACATTTAATTTTATATGTATGTACATTATATAAAATAGTATATAGTACCAGTACAGTTACTATTACATTACAACAATGATATGTAATAAAAATAAAACAGATAAAGTACATATATGATGTGTACATTGTACATACTTACATATAGTATTTTTAAAGCAACGATGATTTTCATTATAGCAGAGTTATAATGCTTTTTTCTCTTTGCGAATGTAGAAAGTGAAAATGAAAAAAGAGTCATTTAATACAAGGAAAAGGAATAAAAAATTAGTAGTAATAGTAATAGAAATACAGAAGTTGAATAGGTAGTGCTATATCTATTTACGAGTAATATATATGTATGTTCATGTGTGTTAAAACTTTTTATTTCTTTCACTTTGTATTCATGATGTATGTTATCTGTACAGTGCACACATACATATATGTATGAATATGTATACATACTCGTATATGTATATCTGTATGAAAATAATAAAATGAATTTTTGTAAAAAAAATTGAAACACATAAAAATTTGAGTGTAAGCAGGAACAAATTAAACATTTTGCATAATTAATTAGAGGACAAGTGAAATTTTATTATTATGAAGGTATATGATAATATTAATGGGTACTATGAATACGTTTATAGTATATCAGTGTGTACATATGTATAAGTATATAGATAAGTATAAACGAGTGATAGTGCGGTGCTGAGGAAAAGCGTTAAAGAGATTATATTATATGGGTTGTAATATTCATTACATATTCACATATTTTACATACGGGGATACATGTATGTTCATGTATGTATGTATATATACATATTTATATGGTAAGGTAATGCATGCATGATATACATACATACATATATGTAGGTATAAGTAAACTTAAATTTTTGAGGTTTTATAGCATCGAATACATTTTAGTATATATGTATGTATAACCAACCCCACCACCTTTTATGCAGTGTTTCGTTTGTTTATTATCTAAAACCAGACATCACATACTTTATATGATATATACGTGTGGTAATAAAAATATAAGGAACATGAAACGTTTTTAGTTACCTAATTGTAAGATGAAGAAAAACAGCTACAAATGAATAAAAAGTAAAACAGAAATAAAATTCAAAAAAAAAAAGAACTGAAGCAAGGTAAAAACAAATATACACTGCAGAAATTTTAAATACTTTTCAATTTTATTTTGTAAAATTTCTTTGCTTAAATATGTATGAATTCCTTTTTATATTTTTACGATTATGTTTGTTCATTTCGTGTTCTCTTATTGAAAGTGTTATATAACAGGTATATTGCTAGTGGTCTATATATTTTGAGTGAAATTAAAAATACATTTTATTTTATATTCTATTAGATTTAAAATTATATCCTAGTACATAATTTATCATGGTTAAAAGGATTTGTTTTACGCATTAATCCTAAAATGATGAGTGTACAATGCCAGAATAAATTAAGTTTAGATCAACATCATAGTCATTACATTGTAAAATTGATGGTGAAAAATTGTAAAATTGAATATGTACAAAGTTAAGCTTAGTTCCGTCAAAATGGTTAAATTCTATAAAAGTTTTGGTATTATACAGGCGCAGTGCACACTGTACTTCAATATGAAGTAGAACATCATTGAGAAGAAAATATGTTCATAAAATATTATATAGAAGAAAGACTATAAAGAAAGTTCATAAAATCACAGAGAATAAAATTAATGGGTCATATAGATAGAATGATGGAGAAAAGAATGCATAAAAAATACATAGTTCAGAAACAGAAACAGAAAAATAGCAAGAAATAAAATACAAAGATGAATTTGAGGAATATGTGGGAAGAATGGATGTAAGTAGTTGGAAAGCTGTGGCGAAAGACAGAACGAAGCGGAGGCAAATTGTGGAAGAGGTTAATACCCACCTTAGGATGTAACACTAGAGAAAAAGAAAATCTAGCAATTTGAATCAAGTAAACTCAATAAGCCTGAAGTTTGTCAATATACATTATTTAACTCCATATTATCCCTTTGCAGTCGAACGGCACCAATTCAGCGCCCAGCCAATATGAAGTAACAACTGGAGCGGCGCCAATTCAGCGCCCGGCGAATTTTAAGTGTCAATTCGAGCAGCACTCTGCTTATTTACGATTTAGGATGTGCGATAAGATATTTCTCTCGGAAGTACTTTCGTTGACTTGGATTGCTTGGATGCATCTTGCACCTTGTTTTACGAAATAGCACACGAAAACTAATTATAGAGTGTAATATTTATCAAATTTTGTTGCTTTTGATATAAAAATAAATAAATTGATGAGATCTTATTATTTGTATACGTTTCTTTGTTTATGAATGATTTTAAAGTATGTACTTGTAAAATGTTTTCCTCATTTGGCCGAAATCGAGTTGCTGGTTCACACAAGCGAAAAAGGCATAGAGTGCAAAGGGTTTTAATAAACTTCTACTTCATAATGAAATGTCGAAAGTAGAATGTCAAAATTCATTAAAAAACTCACCACTGCAATTAAGAGATCAGCTGATCACATCTTTTATCTAACCCTGCCATTCTACTTTAGAGATCTCTTAATTCTCTTATTATTTTGAATTTTTGGTGAAATCCATTTTTTAATAGAATTGGTATTCTAGATAGCAGATTTACCACACAAAAGTGCATAAGATATTTTAACTTACCAAAGTCAGCTGTTTGATTTGAAATGTTGTAAAAATGGCGACGGCTATCTGTGTGTATTGATATACATAATTATATGCGTATAATACTGAATTGTATAATTATTATTTTTTATATGTTATTATTTTTATAATATTATTATTTTAATTATTATTGATATTGAAATATTAAATAATCATATAATAAATTATAAATAATCATATATGTAATATATAAAATATAAATAATTTATATATGTATATGTATGTACATATATGTATTTTTTTTAATTTATTATTTTTTATTTTTTATTTTTTTTTTTGTATTATTATTAAATATTGCAATGGCATTCATATTTTATATAAATAAACACTCAAATATTATTATACAACAATATTTTTATTATACATCATACGGTAAGAGATGTAAGAGGACCTCATCGATGTCCTCTAAAGTTAAGAGATTTTTTTCCGTTAAAAATATTTTTTGACGTATTTTATCTACTAATTCCCAATACCAAAACCTATAAACGTCAATAGCTAAATTCACCATAACAATTAAGAGATCAGCTGATTGACATCTCTTATCTACTTTAACTACAACTCCTAAAATTATGCAATCTGCAGTTAAGAGGTTAAGAGTCTCTTAGCCTCTAAAGTAGAATAGAACCGTTAATTACTAAAGGTATGTAATTTACACTAAACCCGATAAGAGGAATAAGAGATCTCTTATCCAGAATTGCACTGATAGTCTGTCTATTATAAGTAACTCCTTTGGCTTTTTGATCTCATTTTTCAATCTTCATCAGAATGTGAAACGAAAGTTGATGAATATCTTCCATATTTTATTTTTAAAATTATTTTGAATTTTCGAGCAGATGCGAGCCTAACGACCTATATACATATGTATGTACTCATGTTTCTAGGAGTCTTATATTCTGATTGATAAGATATATCATTTTCTTAATGATCAAGAATGAATCAATGAAGAAAGTCAAAACTTTATTTATGAAATGATCCAAAAAGTTTTTTTTGTTGTTGTTACAATTAAAATTTAAACTTTAAATTATGTATAATGTTAATTTTATAAAAAACTCAACGTAAAAATGTGGTAACAAGATAAATGTATTTTTCTGTAATATTTTCTTCTATCAAACTTTTAATCGAATTTGTCAAAAGTATTAAATTGATATTTTTTTTTTTTCATTTTTATAATTTCAGTACTATTTTTAAAATTTTCAGTTTTCTATGTACAACGAAAGAAAAGTCACAAATAGAATATTCTTTTTGCTGGTATTTACGTGTGTCTTTTAATATGCACACAAAATATGGAAAAATGTAGTTATCGTATTGAATTTTGTTTTTGTTACACACAAATAATTTCGTATAAAGAAAGAAAGAAGGAAAAAAATATATAAGTATTATTTTATTTTTGAAAAAAAAAAAAAATTGTTTACAGGATTTAGCACTTAAAATCTTTTTTTTTTTTTAAAGTATGAACTACAAAGCAAAAAAAAATCTAACACAAGGAAAGAACCTTCTGTTATTATTATTATTATTTCTTCTTTTTTTTTCTCTTTAAAAGAAAGTCATGCTACTTAAATTCTTTTTCCTGAACAATTTTATTTTTTTTTTAAATAAAGATAAAATAAAATAAGAAAAATAAGTGAATTTAGTTATTGTTTTTTCAATTCCTTATTTTTTTTCCTTGTTTGTTATATTTTAGATTATTTCTTTAAGTTCTTTTGTTTTAAATAAAACAGAGGATTAACATGCAATCCTGTCTGTATAAAAGATTGTATGTATAAGTATATTTTATCGTTTATTGATTTTAATACTTTGATAATAACGATATAACATTATAATATTGGATATTAATACATACTCGTTCATACACATGGTATATTTTATGTAGGTAGGGAAAAACGTCTACTATGTAATATATGTATATACACATTTATGTACATATACTACTATATATTATATTCGTATGTAAAAGCATAGTCCTGTATGCGTATTTCTGGCACATTATCTGCTACTCATATAATACTGTATTCGATACGTGGTGTACTCGCGTTGTATACTAATATTTTAATATCATATATCGAGCACTACCCACTCCACATTGAAAACGAGTATCTATGTACTTCTACATATACTATAACGTTATAGCATAGACTAGATACTATAACTATAAGTATTTGCATAGATATTAAATGTATGTAGAATTTTTAGATAAAGAAAATTTATTGAAATATTTTTCATTTTTATTTTCTTTATTGCATTTCATTTTTATATAATTTAATATTCAAGAAATTTTCATTTTATGTACTCATAGATTCTTTTGTTCAAGATCCTTTCCGTTTAATAGTATATATGTATATATGTACATAAATGTATGTGATGATTCTGATGTTGATGATGATGACGATGATAGAAAAATTGATCCTGTGGGAATGTTATGGCATTTTTTTTTGTTTAAATTATTTTATGTTTCTTATTTTACTTTTTTATTGGTTTTGTTTTGTGTTTTTAATTTTTATCTAATTTTATTTTTTAACATACATATGTACATATTTATGCTTTTTATGCTCTATTAGTTAGATATATAACACGCTTTAAGTAAAGGCATATTTGAAGCTATGTTTACATTTTGATGTATGTGTTGCTGTGTCAGAATTTGTAAGTATAAGCACATATGTAGTATACAAGATATGTATATAGATGAAGATCTATATATCTTGCGTAGTATAGTATAAGAAGTATTACATACACAATATACTACAACAGCTAATAAGAGAGAGCTCATACATTTCATTATTACACACATATTTCGTATTCATTTTCCAAGAATTTGTGCTTTCTTTGACATAAGACATTTCAATTATTGGTATAGTTAGAGTCCATTTTTACGTTATTTTTAAAGAAGCTTGCATTTTCTAAAATAAATTTTTATTAATTAATTGTATGTGCCATAGTTTTCATGTCTTTTCTTAAAAATTTACGTACCCGTGTAAATTTTCGTTTTAACCCTATTTATAATCAAAGAATAAATTAAAGACTTACTATGTACATATTCCCTCTCATTTAAAATGTTAGTTTTTAAAACAAAATAATTGTGTAAACGCACTCCAGAAAAAGGAAACTATATACGAGTATAATCAGATCAATTGATATGTAACAGTACATTTGCAAAATTTTTGATACTTGTAAGCTTGAAACTTCATTTCCAATTTTTTTAAAAAAATTAAACTAGAAACTGTTTTTTACAATTTTATTTAAGAAACAATAGTACCTATCTGTTTTAAATGTGTTTTTCTTCAGAATTGTCAAAATTTAGAAAGATGGAGTCGATTAGTCATGGATATAGGAGCGTGGAAGCAGCCCAGGGACTGGAAATGTTTATTTACTGTTTATTTATGCAAATATCGTGAAACAAATTTTGATCTTTATTTACTTGAATGTGAATATGGCCAAATATCAAATTTTTGTTGTTATTGTTTTTCAATAAATTAAATATACATATATTATTATATTGTTTGACTTTGTTTTTGGTTTTAAGTTTTTCTACTTCCCAATGATTTTTTTGTTTCTGGAATATACAAAAAACTAAAAATACGCATTTGCTTATATAGGCTTTCTGGTTTTCCCTATAGCATATTGTGCCTTTTTTTATTATCAATTTTTTCGAATCCATTTTATATGTAGTACAATGAATATAGAATGTATACATACTACATATATTGATTATGTCCTCGTTATGTATACATATTAATATAAACCACTTTCAGGCATTTATTTTTTGCTGATTTATTTTAGAGAAAAAAAAAATTCTTAAAAAAATAAAAAGAAAATAATATTACAAAAAATTGTGTTAAAGAAAAATCGTGCTTTTGTGCCATTTTTATAATATTTTTATTTCATTTTAATGTGTCATTTCTTTTTATACGTGAATTTGTTTTGATTTTTTTCATTTTCATTTCTTTTTTTAATTTTTTTCTGTTCTCTTTTTTGAAAATGATTTTAAAGAGAAGTACTTGAAAATACTATACATTGAAATATTTGTGTTATATGTTTAAATTTCTCATAAATTCTATACTTACATAAATATATTCATAATCTGATGATATTATATACTATACGGATATAAGGATTTAATATTTATTTATTTTTATAAGAGTACCTTATAAAATAACACATGTAATATGAAATATGACTACCTAAAATACATGTGAAAGTGGATTAAATCTGACATTGACTTTGCTTACTCTTATGAAGACATTTATCGTAGTATATCATATTACAGTAGGTAAATAAATCTAACAGAATGGGAATTTCAGTTCATGCATATACTCGTATAGAATATACAATTAGGATTTCGTCTTTACATTTTATTGATTGTTGAATACATCTATCCAGTCGAGTTTGAAGAAAGTAAATCATATATTTTCTGAGTTCGATTTGATTTTGAGGATATCTCTTTGGCAAATTGACTATTCTTTGAATATAGAATAAATTATCTGGAAATAATATCCGCGGAGTTGTTCAATCATATCCAATATTAGATTTGTCGTCTCTATCGTTCTAACTCAGTACTTTCTTACTATAATAGTCGATTTGAGTCCATGTTGTTGTTCTATTAAGACGTTAGTATGCTTTTAAATTAATCATGTCAAAAACTTTCAAAATTTTCGAAGAAAAATTTTAAGAAGAATATACGTACCAGCCAATGACAACGATGAATGGCGAATTAGGTACAATAACGAATTGTATGAGTAATATCAGTCACCGAAGCTTTCGTCGCATATAAAACTTATTCGGTTGAGATGGGCTAGCCATGTACATACAAAGGCAAAATGATCTTAGAATGTATAAGAAAATGCTCAAAACTGACCCACAAATAGGTGTCTTGCCAAGAGGCAGACCAAGATCGAGATGGAACGACAAAGTGACAAAAAATGCTCAGACAATTCTGACAACAAGGGATTGGAGAAACGTCGACAACAACCGTGTTGCATTGAGATCTTTGTTTCAGGAGGTTCAGGCCCAATTTAGACCGCGAAGAACATTAGTTTTTCGGCTATTGATTATGATGATGTCAAAATCTGAGTTTAAGTTCTCATTTTTTTTGTATGTATGTATGTATTTATGTCTAAAATACCAAAGTTCAATCACTTTATTACATAAATCAACTAATATCTTAATAAAGCCAATTGATTGTTGTTGTTGTTTGTTAGGGGGAGGTATGAAACCTGAGCACTCAGACATAACGCTGTCCATTGTACTCGAAGCCCCCGTCTAGTCAAACTTCTTCGTTGCTCTTAGGTAACGAAGGAGTTCCACTTGACTTTCAGGCCCAATTTGTTCGGGTCTAATGACATCAGTGCCGAAAATGCGATTGCCGAAAGGAAATTGATTTATCTTGCAACAATTTCTTGCTGTTCATATCGACATATGAACTCAGAATGACTATCAGATCAGCTTTTTAAATGTTGTAGCACTTAAAGATAAATAAATAAAAGATGGGAGGAAAATTAAAATGATATTCGTTAATTTATTTTATTTCTGTATCAACTTCCGTTTCATAATTATCATTTGTGTAAATCCACTGCTATATATGTATTTAAAATGTACTTTTCTCTTTTTTATCAAACGTTTATTAAAGATAAAATGGATAAAAAAGAAAGTGTAGGAAAACGAAAAACAGCCAAAAATATTATATAACTTCAAGAAAATGTACGCGACTCATATGTACACTTTACAAACATTTATATTTATATTAGCATATGTGTGTAAGTAGATGTATATACATATACGTAATTTGATTATGAGAGAGAAAAAAGTATTGTATTTTATTATGTGGAATGAAAGATATAAGAAAAGAAGCAAAAAAAAAGATCCAAAGAATTTTTCTAAAATCTTATGAATCCTCTGTGAGAATTTTGTCGAAATAATATACATACATATAGGAGTGTGTGCATATACTTTTTCAGGAATTGTATTTTTTTTTTCATTTTTATGAATTATTTTCCTGTTTATTTTCCTTTGTATAAAATAATTTCTTGTACTTTTTTTTATTTGAAATTTCCATTTCGTTTTTTTTTTGTATTTTTGTGTTTCATAAATTTTTTTCAATTCGAATATGTAGAACTAAAAATAAGAAAATGTGCAAAAAAAGTGTTAAAGAATTTCCTTTATTTTTATTTTTTTTTTAATTTTTTCTCTCTGTATTCTTTATGATTTGATAAAATTAAAAAATATTTTTTTTGATAAATATTGTTGTATATCCTTATAAAGTGGATTTAAATTTTTTATTTGAGATTTTATCCTTAAATTATTTTGTTTTATATTTTATTATTTTTTTTTTTGTTTAATTTAAGAAGTTTTGTCAATTTAGTATATTAATGAATAATATACATACATATATGTTTATGCTATGTGTATATTTGTATGAATGTGCAATAGAAAATATCATACAAAAAATTTGAATTTAGATGTTTAGATGTTTATATATGTATTTGTATCCTTTTCCTTCATCATATAATGCGTGTATTTTTTATTTGTTTGTACATGGAAAACTCATAAATAATTTTTTGTTATAGTGCTTTTTTTTCCTTTGTATGTTTTTTAAAATGATGATGATTTGAGCACAGTCGAATTTTTTCTCTGAACTTATTTTATTTATTTTTTTTTGTAGGGGGTGAGTTTATGTACATTACGAACAGTTATGATTGTACATTATTTTTATCCCAAAATGACTTTAGGGTCAATTTTAACGAGATTATTACAATATGTATACAAGAATGTGCAAAATGAAAAATTAAATTCAAATGGAAATACAACTAAGAATGAGGATTTGGTTATTCTATAATAGGTTATTCTATATTTGGTTAATCTACAAAAAATTTTATAAAGCATTAGGCATTAGTTGATTTCTATATAGCGCATAGCACTTAGATTGTACATATATACACAAAAAGATATAGAATCTGTTGATAGGTTGATATTATTAAAGCTTATGATTTAGTTATTACCAGTGAAATTAAATAAACTGGAAACTACACAATTTAAATAAAAATTCTATAATCGAATCGATATAATAAGAAAATTGGAATATTTTTCAGTTTATCAATGATTGTCTGCATTATGTATGAATATTTTTCATTTATCTAATTAGAAACTGTTAGAATTTTAGCTTATAATTTTTTTTGCTGTTCTCTGGAGTATAAACCCTCTGTTAAATCCGTAAAATTTAATTTAACATTGAACTGTAAAAAGGTGCAAATTCAAAAAAAGAATATAAAATAAAAACACAATTTTTTCACAAACGTTATAAATTTTATTTAACTCAATATCTTAACTTAACAATTGAATCTTAAATCTAATAATAATGTACTAATCAATTTAATAATAAAAAAATACGATGAAAATACAATACTTTAAAAAACGGAAATGAAAAATTTTAATATTTCAAATGTTTAAAAATTCAAAAAAAATTCAAATTTTAAAAGTATGCAACCAATTTAATAAATAATTTACAACGGAAATAGAAAATATTATAAACGAAAATTTATCAAAATAAAATTTTAATTATAAATGATTATAGATTTTTTAAATTTTCAAATTTTAATTTCAAATTTTAATTTAATTTAATTTATTACTTAAATCTAAATATCGACGGTATAGATCGATCTATACGTTGAAATGTTGATTGAAGATTCAGTTTCCGATTGTTGAAGTAGTTTCGGTTGAAAATGGTTGCCCTCTAATGTGAACAGCGATAAATAGATGTTCTGTATACGCAGTATACAAGATGTAATTTTCCCGACGGCGATTCAAATTTATATTTATCAAGCAGAATCGAAGTTTTTTCTGATCAAATTTTCTAAGTGTTTGTTGACTTCAAATTTGTTGTTCTGTTGTTTAATTTAAAATTCAATTTAGCAAAATTTTTCTAAGTATTTGATATAAAATTTTTCTTTCAATAAATTCGTTGTCCGCAGCAGAATTTTTCTAAGAATTTTTTCTTCTAATTATGAAAATTTTTTGCTAAGTGTTTACCGATTTTACACTTAGCCGAATTTTCCTTTCGATGATTTTATCCAAAAATTTTCTAAGTACTCTGCTAATTTAGTACTTAGCCGATGAAAAAATTCTACCAATTTTTTCCTATATTTTGTAAAAAAATTATGTTTTTTTTTACAAAATTCCTAACAACCCTATTGTACTAGCTCAATACGCTAGATTTTAAGTAGGACTCAATACGTCCAGGCTGATGAGGCGATCTTTTGTTTTCTCTGATTCAGTCTCAATACGACAATTTAGGCAGGTAATCGCAAAAGACAAATTTTTCTGCGAATCGCAATCCTTTATATACAAAATTTTCGCGGTTTCAGTGATTATTGGTTTTTACAAATGTTTGGTGTTGTGATGTTTGTGATATCAGTGTTATGATTTTGTGTTTACATAGTTTCATGTTATAATATTTGCGCTATGTGAATCGTTTTGTTTTATTTTGTGTGCTATGTCTATAGACATTTTTATGTTACCTGTTTGTGCATATTCATGTTATATGTTCTATATTTTGCATATATTTCTGTGTTATATGTTTGATTACGTTGATTTGTTTATATTTTTTTGTTGTTCTGTTTGTACTATTTGTTTGTGGTTTTGTGTTATTTGTTATTAATTTATTTATTTATGACTATTATTCATTATTATAATTTCTAATAACTTTTATTTTTTTCTTTCTTTTTCAGAATACATCCTAAAATGTTGAATGACGATTCAACACCCTCCCTGCACCTTTATAATTTCTGTCTTTTCAATCTCGCGTTTTTTTTTCAATACCGTCTTTATTTATTATTGTTTAATTGGCACTTATACTTTTGTACCGATTCTATAATAAATGGGTCACAATTTCGGCATTCAATTTGCTATCTTAAGGAATCTGAAATTACGTTTTTGATATCTGCTACTCCTAAAATTGGATAATGAACTTTGATCTGACTACAATTTCCTAAGAGATCGACACATCAAGGTTTGAAGTTGGCAGTGATAATTTTTCTGGCAACATTTATTTACCATTTCACAAAAACCTTATGCAAACATTCTAGAGAAAATATTTACATACATGCTGGTCCGGGATCTCTTATTAGTTAATCGCAGCTTACGCTGGGATCCTGCATAATAATAGTCGGTTAAGAATCATGTTAATATATTTATATGTCTTAAAACTGAAGTTTTATTTTAACTATTAATTAATAATTTGTGGTACGGGGGCTTGAATAGCTCGATGGTTGTGGTGTCGGTCTTGTAATCTTGAGATCACGGTTCGAATCCCAACCAACGTGCTACTCTCGCCCAAGTCGATTATTAATTTCCCATCAGTAATGTACACCAGCAACTGATTACTGATGATAAACTGGATGATTTATCTGACAGAATTACTGATCGGCGGTGCCATAATGGACTGAGTATCCGTGTGCACTTAAATATACTATATGTATGTATATAAGTATGTATATAATAAAAAAAAAAAATTTGTGGTAATATTTCAAAATATACTTCTTATAATTGACCCAGGTATAAGTTTTACTACTATATTTTCGTTTTTACTCGCATTTTATCACATAGAAATATGACTTTGTGCAATGTGCGAATGATTGTTCAAAATATTTTGGCAAGGAATTTCCCAGAAGTAGCAATTGGCAACACATACATATGTATATAAATGTGTATACGTGTATTTCTCATTATCACAGCACTTAATTTTCTCAAATATTTCGCAAAAGCATAACCATGCTTAACAATAAAATTTGAATTATCATAAATTATCAGTGTAAAATTAAAATTTATCTGCTAATGGAATTGTGTAAAATTTACAAATATTATATTTTTAGTTTTAGTCTTACACTTAGCAATTGCTAGAAACTTTTGTCAAAGTTACTTCAGCTAAACTTACTATCGTGTGAAGTTTTAGTATCGTATGTCAAAATGTTTGGAAGTAAGTATTTAGCAATATCGTTAACGAGAATTTGTTAGCGAAAAGTGAATTATTACTTTAGTTACTCGTGACAAGGAATATATGACAGCGGCAGAATGTAATGGAAAAAAATTTCTTGAGTAAAAAAAGTTTATAAGTGTGACGTTTGACATACCAAAACCATAAAACTCGTTTTCATTCGATGCTACATGCTCCATATATAGTCGTATAGTATAGAACTGGAATAGAATATAAGCTATGCAGCGCTATGTATTTCCCATATTTCTGAAATATTCAATTACCTTCATAGAGGACGTTTCATGTACAGTGGCAGGTGAATATAATAAGATTCGAGAAGTAATTTAAGAAATATATTTTTTTTCTTCTAAAAAGCAAAGAAGATAACAAGAATTAAAAGTGAAAATGAAATTCACGCAATTCATCGGAGCATTACGATTGTATCAAGAGTGAATGTGCCTTTTAGAGCTTGGTACATACTTATATGATTTTTGTTTTTATTTTAGTAAAATATATTTGATTCACAATACTAGATATTACATACATTACATATGAACATAATATTTAAAAAAAATTATGCACGTGTTAACTTTCAGATAAATTTATTTATAACTGAATATACATACATATTTAATCCTAACAATTCTAGAAAAAAATCTTTCCTTTTTTTAATTCGCACATAAATGCATATACTAATGCTATAGCAATATAATTTATATAAAATATAAAAAGAAATTAATTTGTATTCCAAAGATGTAACACAAGTATGTGTCTGAAAAGCGAAATATTTTTTTACGTATTTCATGACATACACACTTGTTCAATGTAAAGTTCGTTTTTTTTTTTGAAGAATTTGCATAGATTTATTTATTCGAGATAATTTCCACGTGTTAAAGACAAAAAAGTGTATGGAAAAAAGAAAAACCTACACAATGTGTGAAGTTATGACAAGTTCTCTAATAAATTATTTATAAATTAGAGATTAAATTTTTTTATCTTTAAATATAAATAGAAAATGAAGATATTAAAATTTCCTCGTTCACGTAAATCAGTAATGTAAATCAGCAATGTGTACCACAATAAACTAATTACTGAAAGACATAACTGACAGAGGACAAATTGACGGAGGCATAATGAACTAGTTAGTATCCGGGATGTACGCTCAAATAGAGACAATTCATTTCAACAAATTTTGAGAGAAAAAAAAAATTCAAAAGCATGAAAAGATTCATATACAAAATTTATATGAAGTGAAAAAGTATGCAATTTTGTAGTTGAAAATTATTCGAAAGATAATACATCGATTGGTAATTTTTTGACAATACTTTTACTTCTTTTTATGCAAAAAATTAAAGCTGCTAAAATAAAGATAAAATGTTTCAGAACAGAAAAGAGAAGCAATTATGATCATTTATTTAAAAAATTTGACAGTTTTTTAAAATTCTGGAAAGACAATATTGTGAAAAGTTCTGCTTTTAAAAATAAAATTTTCAGTTAAAGCTCATCGAAATTTCGAGAAATGAAATTTTCTTTTTCACCAGATTCTTGTGCGAAATCACGATTTAAAAAATACCCCACAGTATATAAGATGTTAAATCTGCTAATGTCTTTAAAAGAAAACTATGCTGAATAAAATTTTTGATCAAAATAGGAAATTGATTATTATTATCAAAATTATCATGGTCATTATTAATCATAATGCATTAGATATTATATTGGGGTAGGTCACGTAACTACGTAAATATATAAGCATAGAAATCATCATTGCATGGAAGTAAACTTTATGTTATATCGTGTATGACACAGAAAGCCAAGGCAGTATACGTAAAAATAAGTATATCCGAATTGAAAGTACAGTCGACTCTCGATAATTTGAAAATTTTTCCCGGTTCCTTGAAAAAGACTCGATAAATTGAAATAAATTAATGTGATTTGGTTCCTTCGCTAATTTGAGTTTGTATGAATAGAATTTAGCTCGCAGACATTCTACAATTTCAAGTCGGTGATTATTGTTTTTATGCACAAACCTGTCGTAACCTATGTCGTTTGTTTATATGAGTGAGAGAGTGAATTGGCAATCATAAGTTTACTTTCAGATATTTAACATTGGATAAAGATAGATAGAAGTCGTTCACTCAAAAAAAAATTACAGATTTTTTTCAAAGTAAGCATTCATTATTTGTGTAACAAAAATCATGAATTTTAATCTAACTTTTGTTTATTTGAATTTTTTTCTCTCTCCCTCTTCGCTGTTTGAACCCTTATTATTTTGAAATCTCGGTAATTTGAACTTTTTCTCTGGTCCCCTGGGTTTCAAATTATCGACAGTAGACTGTATTATGATCTGTTATTTTTGAAAGTGGTGTAAATTCGTTTTTGAAAACAATTTTTAATAAACATTTCTCAAGATAAATCGTTTAAATGTTCAAAGTTTTGCAAATATAAATTTACCTAGTTCATATAAATTACATTATAATATCTCAGAATTACTATAATTGATTTACACCACTTTCAAAGAAAACGGTGATAAGTAGTGAATACAAATATGCAGTGCAGTGTATGATTTTTTTGGTTTGTAATTACGTTCAAACTAATCACGGGATTGATTTGTACTCGTAAATCAATTTAAATTATGATTATGAACACTATCTACTAACCTACAAAATGAAATTAAAGATTTATAATACATCAACGGCGATCGTGTTTGCAATGCGCCTGTTTAAAACATTAGAAGAGAGTAAAAATATAGAAAATATTGTATTACAAATCAATCTACTAATGGCTGTAAACTTAATAAACGAATAAAATAATTTTCGTATGACAAATTTTAGTCCATACTGTTCGAATATAAATTTTAAAAAATTCATTTTTATCTTGTGTAATTCAATTGGTAAATTTGCTACATAAATATCCATGATACTTATTTTAACAAATAATTAATTTATTCTAATTTATTTTATTTTATTTAAAATAAACTCATTTACTTGAAAAAAAAAAGAGAAAAAAAAGGAACAATTAAAACATTTTGGCATGTGAACAAACTTTTGTTTATGAAAAAGAAAAAATTAAAAGAAATGAAAAAAATTGTAAAATTTAATGAGAAACTTTTTAATATAATCCATTTTTAAATTGTTTACGTAAATATTTTATTTTTATCTTATCATATTCTTTATTAGGTAAATTATTTTACTACAATGTTTTTTTTTTTTTGATTTTTTTTACTTGAAAAAATTTAAAAATTTTCTTTTGCATACTGAACATTGCTTTATTTTATTTTATTGTACAAAAAATTGTTTTTTTTTTAATTGTTTTGTTTTTGGAAAATTTAATTTTGAATATTTTTTCAAAATATTATGTATGTAATACTGGTAATACATAGGTATGTATGTAAATATATTTTCAACTAATGTAAAAATTGTATGATTTATGTATGCAGCAGGTACATAAAAAATGTTTCTACGTTAAAAAATTTCAAAGAAACAAATAGAAAAACATAAATAGCAATGAACAGAAAAGAGCCAACAGCGATAAAACATTAAGGACTAAAATATTTTTGTACATAGTATATATTTTATGTACATATATACTTGAATGATATGTATACATAATTATAATTCGAATTTTAAATATTATGTTAATGTATGCATGCAGATAATAACTTTGACAGAGTATAAATTTGATGAAAGTAACAAAAAAAAAAAAGAAAAAAGAAAAATTCAACTGCTAAATTAATTCGTTCTTGCCTAAATATTCCTATTATGAATTATTTCTTTTTTTTAATCATATACTTATTATGCTATGTAAACCTATTTGTATATTGGGTATATATGTACATAAATGCATATACATATAATATGTACAAGAATGTTGTACTCGTATTTTGTTACGAATAAATTACAACTTTTCAATTTGATTTACAAATTATCCATATTTCATAAAATTCTTATGTAAAAGTATCAAAAAAAGATAATAATAATAATACCAAGCTAAAAGAGAACAGAATAATATATTGTTTTATAATAATCAATGTATGTACATTATGTATATACATAGTAGGTATATAGTATGTTGTTATACAGTGATGAACAAAACATTTATAACATATTGAATAGTCGTATAAGTTGAAAAAAATTAAAAAATAGAAAATATTTTTATTTACTTCCAGGTTCTAGTGAACTCTTTGTAATTATGACAAAAACCTTATATTTTTTTCATTTAATTTCATTCAATTCATTAAGACAAATTTGTTCAAGATGCACAATTTCATGAACCCAACATTTACAATTCATCAACCGTTTCTTTATTTTTGACGACTTTTTTAGTTTTGTAAATAACACCCGTGATAATCATGTGAATATTTTATTCAAATATTTAGAGGGTAGTCAGAAATTAAAAACTGCTGCATTTCTTAATATTGCAGTACACGTCTAAAACTCCAAATCTGCCAAAGCAGATCGTCTAAAAGTGAAACTGCATAAATTTGCAAAAGTGTCACCTGCATGCATGAATCTAAAACTTCATTAGAAATAAGTTAAACTCTGCCAAAGTGATTCAAGTAAGATCTGAATTTTTGGGTATCCTTTCAGATAAACCTATTAATCTTTTATACATAAATTATCGATGTCTATTATCATTACAGAATCGACATTATAGTCAAATTTCTATTAATTCAAATAGGTTGCTATAAAATTTTTTTCTTTACTTAATTTTGAACTTGATTATTAATTTCAGTTATGTTAATTTTGAGCCTAATTTTTGCAAAATAATGTGATTAAAAAATATAAATTTTCATGTTATGTTAAATATTTATGTAACTGTAACTGTTGGAAAGTGCTTTGTTTACTATTGTACGTAACGTACCTACTATAAACAAAAAGAGAAAAAAGTTATGAAAATGAAATAAATTTAAAACAATTATAAAAAAAAAGAAGTAAAATACTTGGTATAAATACACACACTCATACTTACATATTTTATAAAGTACACAATGTGTATATCCATTATGGTTCTGTTTATCTTTCATTTGAATTTGAATGAGTTTTGTGTGTACAGTACATTAATTGTATGACGATGATCAAACACACATAGTACATTTCATATTTTATGTAGATGATAATGTGTAAAAAAGCCGCATAAATTCTAATATATACATAAATATGTCTATTTTAAAATAAATATAAATATTGTGTATATAATAGTATGTATTTATTAAAAACGATGATTATGTATCCTTTATTTCTGAATAATTATGCACATAATAGAATTATGTATTATGTTAATACATATAGTACTTTTAATTATATAAATGTTTATCACTATAGTGTTTATTTATAGATAATGAAGCCAATGACGCAGTCATAAGCGTCATCTGTTCAAACATTTCAAAAGATAGGAAACTTTTTGAAACCACATTTCTTCATCTGCTTTAGAAGTTAGAGGATGAATGATTTAAAAGAAAAACAACAACATAAGAAAGGACTAGTACATGTATATGTATATATAGAAAAAACCACGTAAAATTAATATAACAACGAAGTCATATTTGTATTTAGCAAAGTTAAATTGAAATACAATTCAAACAAAAATGAAAAAATGACAGAATAGAGTGTAGAAGTTAATCACACACAGGATGTTATAGAAGTGTAGATTTATAAAATAACTTTAGAAAATTAAATTACGCGAACTTAACGTAATTCAAAAATATCTACAGATACTCGTACACCAAAGAGAGTTACAAGATTTAGCACAATTCTACGGTTACATATACTATATATTTATAGTTTCAACTCTTTCAATTTGTACAAATATTTGAAACGAAGTTTCAAATCAATTGATGAATTTAATTAGAATTAGACCGATCTATTTTTGGTTCACCTGTATTACTTGGATATGAAAATGTGAAACTGAAAGATGTACATCTTCAGCCCACGTGGTGGATCTTGTCTTAATCTTTAAATTTACTTCTGCTTTTTTCTACTATTATTAATTATTATCAGTTTAACATAAAATGAGAACCAAAATATATTTTTATTAGAGCAGAAAATGGAAACTACATAGAATGCTCAAATTGTAAATTGTTCTTATTTACTAATAATTTTTAAACAACTATACACACAATTTGTTAAACGTTGGACGACGGCAGATTCATAATATTGCGTTTCATATTTATAATGCTATAATACGACTAAAAAATTGAAATCAATTATTGATTTTCGAGAGATGCAAAAGATATTATACACAACTTATATCGAAGACAGACCAAAAGTCTGTAGATTAGATCGCTAATCTAGATTAATTTTCCAGTCTGTCAAATTCAGTTTTGAATGATCTATTTGTACAGCCGGATTATATTAATCTAGTTCTGTAAACTGGATTTGTTTTGCTAACTCGATTAACAAAGAAGAAAATATAATAAGTAGTTTAGAAAAAAGAAAACTAGATTTACAAGAAGTTTAGAAAAAATAAATCTAGATTTACAATCTGTCACATTATTTATCGTTAATCTAGATTCAGAGTAATCTAGATTACCTCAATCTTAGATTAATTTTTGGTCTGTCTATACTATTATAAAATTATTTATCCATCCGAATTATTTTGTTTATACCGAAAACTAGATTAAAATTTAATTAATATTACAACTACATTTTTCGCCAAAAAAATAATATTTTTTATATTTTTACTAAAGTGTATTTATAAGTTTTATGTTTTGCTCCAAACATTGTTTATTTTTTTTTTTTTTTTGCATTTGACTACATTCAAATTGGAACGAAGAAATAATAACTCAAACAATAATCAGTTGTGCAAATTGTATAGTGATCTGTTTATTTCGTTTATTGTGATAGTTCTAAATAATAAGCTTGACTTGACACATCTCTAAATCAATCTAAATGGAAATCAAAGTTTTTTTGATTTCAAGTTCGAAATCACATGCTATGTTTTTCCCGATTTCGACTTGATTTCAGTCGAACATGGTCGAACGAAGCAAGTGATTTCAACAAAGAAATTTTAGTTTCAACATTCATGTTTTAAGTAATCGCAGTTATTTCGATTTAATTTTTTATATCATGCTGAAATTTGTACACAAGAAATTTGACAACTGACAAATTATTACTTGAAATCAAAAAATGCAGTGTATCCACATGATGATTTGAAGTAGTCGATTTCGTGTAATTACGTGTTTTCGAGCTTGATATGTGCATCATATAAGCTTGTATAAGCTTTCATGCTTTTATTTTAATTGGATACATATTGGATTTTGAAGAAAGAAAAAAAATGTTCGAAATGGAAGATTTTACCAATTTTACTTCGGATTTTTTTTGCATTTGAAAACTATGTCATACTTGTATCTTATAATTTAAGTAAAAATTCAAATTTCTCAATTTGTAAAAATTCAAGACAAATTTTTTGATAAGAGAAACTTTTTTAATTTAGTAAGTAAAAGGGTAAAAGTTATTTTTCAAAATTTTATTTTTCAAAATAAAAAAAAAAAAGAAAATATATTTTTTTTTCAATTTTTAATTTTTTTTTTGATTATTGTAATGCATTTATGATTATAGGTTCTGAATAAATTTTAATATTTTTAAAAGAATTTCACAATTCTTTTTTTTTTTTTGATTTATTTTCTGCTGTAATATAAATAATAATCAAAGTTATATTAGAATCCTTTTGATGATTAACATTTATGTTGTCGTTTTTTGTGTGTGTATATTTTTTTACTATTTTCAATATCAAAATCAAATTTCCGAAATTCTTTTCTCAATAAAATATTTATTAACTAAAAAAAAAAAAAATAAAATATAAACAAAACAGGGTGATTGCGTTAAAATTTTTTGTTATGATTAAATTAGAAATACACTATATAATTTGATTTTAATTACATATATTGCAGAAGTAGTACTAAATAAAATTTCATATTTTGAATAGTGACACTAAATCTATAAAAAATTGTTTTATTGACTAAAAATCCTGAAATTTCAATCAATAATGTAATGTAATTAATGAAATGTAATAATAATTAATTCTACGTATAAGATGACCCTGTCACATTTATGTATTAATTCATGTACACATACTTAGTATATTAGGTACTTTTTAGAGCAATATTTTTCAGAATAATTTTCATAAAATTATGATGTGAATAAAAATATAAATTTTTTATTATGGGTACTTTTCTTTGATCCCGAAAAAGAAAAATTAACAAAACTTGCTTTATACCATTTTTACTCCGTATAACTTTCTTCTACTTATATTCGCACAAATATAGACGAGTAGTATGTTGTATATAAAAGCATACATAACATAGGCATATATTGTATGTATATGTATGTATGTGTCTTTGTGTATGTAAAAGTATATGTATGTAGTATGTACATGCTTCTTATAGCATGTGGCTTTTTACAAATAAAAATTTTCTTATAATTTTCATTAAAATTAAAAGAACATAATCAACCGTTAAAAAAAAAACGAAAAACTTTTACAAAAGATTAAAGAAAAAACATTTTCTTTTTGAATTATTTTGTTTTGGTTTATCTTCATTATTTATTAAAATGTAATTTTTTCCCTTTTTGGATATTTAATTTTTCAATTTTTTCATCATTTACTCATTTATTCAATGTCATAGATGTAAGTCAAATAAACCAAAAAGCTGATAAACAAGTTATAACTATACATATGTATATGTATGTAATGTATGTACATTGAAGTTTGAAATCAAATGTTATCCATAGCGATTTAAAACAGGGCAAATTATTTTTCAAGTAAATTATTAGTATTTCTATTATTTATTCATTTATTATGTTTTTAATATATGAACATAATATGTGAGGTTTGAAAAAAAAGTAACAAGATTTTTCGTTTTTCGTAAAAAAAAAATATTTATTTTTAATCAACAAAATTATATTTGCCGTCGAATTATAAATTTTTTATAAATCAAGATAGTCACGCTATTTTTAAATTCATTCCAAAACTGCCATTTGTGTTGCTTGGCAAATTACTTTGGAAATTATTTATGCCAAATAACCATTTATTGAGTAAATAGGTGTTTTCGATTTGGCAATTTCAAGTACTTGCGAGTACTAAAATGTGTCTAGGATAAATTGTTAAAACGAACGACACAAAAATTATTCATAACTACTTGCATCTACTGCCAGCTACTTGAAAAATTGTTCATGAGTAGCTGCGAGTAGATGGTATAGCACAGACATTTACCTTTTCTACTCACAAGTACTTGAAATTGACAAAACGAAAGCACCTAATAGAACTGCAGATTGGACTGAAAAGCAACTCGAAGCAGATCCTACATTTTATTAGACAAATCAAATCGTCTTTATCTTGCGAATTAGCCACTAAGGTCATAGAATATAACTCCACTGTCACTTCATGTCACTTTCAATTTATTATAATTTTTCAATTTAAAAGTTTCGTTAGTTCTGTTGACATAAACGACAATCTCGAATTTCTTCGTAGTTGTTGCTTTGTATTTTTCCTGCTATCTTATTCATTTTCTAATATTTTAATTTCTATTAAAACAACTGAGAACTGTCAAACATCAAAGACGAAACTACGAAATACAAAAAGTAAAACTGCGTTTAGTATTTCATTTAGAAGCATTTTACCTTCGTAGTTTTTCAAAACTTTCTTAGTTTGCATAAGGAAATGAATTACGAAAATACTTAAAAAAACTACGAAGATTACGAATATTACGACAAACTGAAAAGTGAAATGAATTCCCCCCTTATGAACATTATATGTATTACAATGTAGAAGCTTCAGTATTATCACCCTGTATTTATTAATTTTTTTAACAACATTTTTATTATTATTTTTTTACATCATGTTGTTATCGTTGTTAAATTATTTACGTTAGATTTTGATGTTTTAAGATTAGGTATTTATTTAATAATTTATAAAGATGAAAAAATAAAATGCGCTCATGATAAAAGAATAAAATTTTTTCTTGTGTCCTTTTCAAAAATATGGTCACTCTAATGTACTTTTCAAATATTTAACAAAAAAATTAGAAAATTTGTATCAAATAATTAAAAGTAAATACGAATGCGATTGAAAGCGGATCAAACCGATCAGATATGCATGTACGAGTATATGTATACTGAAAGAAGTTTAAAATTTATAGTGAAGTGAGTAATATTATTTCTAGTATCTTTGGTAATATTGCTAATATGGTAGTATTTACAGCTGATATAGTACGACTCGTACGACGTACAACGTTCTATGGTCCTACGGTTCAACGTGGTTTAACTGTTCAACTTTTTCTCGTGAATTAAAAAATTCTACAGTAAGTTCATTTCATTTACCATCTAGCAGCACATAATAAGTCTTTTTGATTTCATTTTTTTTTCTATTTTCTTCATTTTTATATTTTATTCTTCCCTCTATAGTACAGCAATAATTTCAGACTTTTAGAAATTTCGAAAACATTTTTTTTTTTTATCGAAAATTTTATAACTTTCATTCATCCATTCATCCGTAAAAAAGCTTTTTATGTGATAATTGATTTTTATACTAAAACCACAGTATTTATTTTATATGTGCTAAAACTTATTTTTATTTTTCAAAAAAAAAAGAAGAATAAATTTCCAATCTGAAAATGAGAAATAATAAGAAAATTGTGTTTTTTTTTTGTATTTTATATTTATATTTAAAATATTTAAAGGATCTGCATAAATGTGTACCTTTTTCTTTTCTACTTCAAAACAATACATATTTTTGTCAGTTTTGCTATCGATTATGTGTTATTACACTGTTGGGATGTATATTTTTTTTATTTATTTGCTTTTGCACAAAATTTAATGAACAATGAAAAAGCATAGAAAGTGAAAAGACAATTACAGGAACAGCTAAACTAAGTACATAGTGTACTAATAAAAAATGCTGTCATATATTTTGCTTCAAAAACCAAATAATAAATTTTGGTAATCTAAAATGATATTCTACATTTAATATCTTTGAAACACTAGTATGTTTCATCATAAACTTATTTTTCTATCATTGTTCGTGTGACATTATGTCAATGAAAATTCAGAAAACTTCTGATACACGTATCATGTCCAATTACACGTTGCTACTGTCAATGATTATTCGATTATATTATTTATGTTGTTGCAACTTTTAATTTTCACTCTGAGATTTAATTTTTACTGTCATTTACGATTGTTGTTTTTATTTTGCACCATGAAGAATTTCTATTTTTTTATATTATATTCTTTTCTTTCGTACTTTTTTTTTACTTTGTTTTCTTTACTTAAACAAACGATGTACAAAAAAATATGTCAATAATTATTTAAACTTAATAGTGATAAATTACAAATATTGAATTGACTGCAAACGATCACTGAAGCGGTACTCTTTATCAAAATCATGAGTGTAAACTAGTTTAAATCCAATAATGATTGGAATAATGAAATCCAATTTCAATAAATGTAAATTACATGATGGAATTACAGTATTCTAATAATTGATCTATGAATATAATTTGTACATAATAAGCGCAAAGTTATTCTGCCTATTGATGTTGGACATAAAAAAAATACTGAAAGGATTACTAGGATAAATTCTTAATTTATTAGCATTGAAAGGATATTTTATGTAAACTTGATTTTTTTATCTTTAAAAAGAATTTACTATCTTCATTGATTTTTATATATGTAAGTATCTACATTTTCCTCTTTCATATAAAAAAATAAAATAAAAGGGACATTGTAATGGAATGATGATGTTATTATGTGTAAGGATACATACATAATAATAATGTATCAAGTAAATTTGACAATAAAGTCCAATAAAAAGCTTTTTGTCCTTTTTCTGTTTATTTTTTTAAGTAGGTACCTACCATACCTTCCTACCTATCTACTTTTAAAAATATGCATATATGGACTGGACGAACTATATTGTTTTCAAAATATTTTTCTGAAATTTATATGTACATACGTGACCAATCAGACAAAAAAAATGCCAAAAAAATATGAGACAAAATGGAATAGAAAAATAAAATTTAATTTGGATTAGTATCCTTTTATAATTTAGAATATGAAAATCTTTTTACCTTTTCAACACATACAGTGCGTTTCACTTGAATAGGGCCACCTTTTTTCAATGAAGTTTTATGATTTATTCGTATTTTTTTCTCGATAATTGATTTTTTTTTAATTCAAAACTAAAGTACAACTTCATTCTTGAATTTCAAAACGAAAAAAATAACTGGTTTTATATGTTTAACGTTAATTTTTACTGTTTATTGTCTGGTACTTAGAAAAAAGCACATTTTTGCTTGCTTCACTTGAATAAGGCCACCATAAAAATTAATATAAAGGAGGGAAGTAAATGATTGCAAACACATATTTTTTGAACAAAATTGTAAATTTTTTATTATTATTAAATTTTAGTACTTTGTAAATCCTCCTTTTTTTAAAATTACTTCATATATTCTATTCGGCAAGGAATTGTATAGTGACTTCAAATAACTTAAGGAAATTTCCCTCCAGGCGACTTTAATGGCCTGAATTAATGACTCCTTATCATCAAACTGTTTGCCACCTTCGTACACTTTTCTTACTAACCACCCCCATACGTTTTCCATTATGTTTTCCAGACCTCAAAACATTTTGGCTTTGAATCCAGCTTTTAACTATCTTTGCTGTGTGGATAGGTGCATTATCCTGCTGATATATCCAAGGTATGGGTCCAAAAATGTCGTGAAACTTCGGAAAGGCATTTTCCAATATATTTTTATATGTAATTCCAGTCATTTTTGTGGACTTGAAAACCAAATTGATAGTTCCATAATAAGAAACTGCTCCCCATACCATTACACCACCCTCTTTACTGTGATGTCTATCTAAAAACAGTTCGTCTTTTCGTAAATCGTGGAAATAATGATTAAAATTGTCCGGGCCATCAATATTAAATTTTTTTTCATCTGAAAAAACGACTTTGTACCATTGCTTTTGCCATACCATATGGTGCTTAGAAAACTGTAATCGATTTTGTTTCCGCACTTCATTAAGTGGTGGTTTTTTTTTAATTTTTTTGTATTTTAAATGTGAAGCTGCTTTAATTATGCGCCGGACAGTCGAAACACTTGCTTTAACCTTACACTTGAACTTGATTTTGACTGCAGAATTACTGGAATTTGATGCTTCACGAAGAATTAATCGTTTGTCTCGGGGAGTTGTTGATTCGGAAGTACGTCCTTTCATGTTTTTTCCATATTCATCAATATTTTTTAAAAAATTATTAACTACCATTTTGCTTCTTCCAATTTTTTTGCCTATATCACGGCTAGAGTATCCTTCATTCTTATAAATTTTTATTTTTTCCTTCTCTACTACAGATAACACTTTATTTCTTCCCATTTTAATAAATTTAATCAAATTTTTGTGCTTTATGTAATATTGATAGAAACAAAATGTCGAATATTTAATAGAAAAACTAATTTCAATTAGAAATGCAAAGCCTACTTCTTTAATAACATCAAAACTACAAGTGGCCTTATTCAAGTGAAGCAAGCAAAAATGTGCTTTTTTCTAAGTACCAGACAATAAACAGTAAAAATTAACGTTAAACATATAAAACCAGTTATTTTTTTCGTTTTGAAATTCAAGAATGAAGTTGTACTTTAGTTTTGAATTAAAAAAAAAATCAATTATCGAGAAAAAAATACGAATAAATCATAAAACTTCATTGAAAAAAGGTGGCCCTATTCAAATGAAACGCACTGTATCTAAATTATACAACATTTTTTTTTTTTGAAGTCTTCTACATTCATATGTATATGATCAGATAATTTTAAAATGATTTTCAATACTCTATATTTTAGTGTTGAAAATGGAAAAAAAAAGACACAAAATTTTATTTTTTATATAATAGTGGTGTGATTATTTTGATAGAATGGTTGAATATGCTAAAGAAGAGTATGTATAATAATCAGTTATGTTATTTTATTTTAGTTAAATGGCACATTTATGTGTATTCATGTATTGAATAAAATTAAGTAAAGAAATGTTATTATACATGGATGAAGTAAGAAACAATATCATTTTTGTGTTTTTGCTTTTTTTTTTCATCAAATATTGTAGTTAGGTATTAAATATATTGTTTCAATTTTTTATTCATTTTTGTTGACAACATTTATATTTCACTCAAACCTCATGTTATTTCTAATGCATTTGCTAAATTATTTACATATAAGTTTTCTATGAACTGAAATTGTACACATTTTTATTTAATTTTTAGATTCAAATTATTTGCCATTTAAGTACGTACACTATACCTATGTATAAATATTTGAGTAAATTGTGTAATGTTTAATTTAATATTCAAGTATTATTTAAGAGTAATTTTTGATGAAGATTATGATACGACTCCCGCAATAAAGGATCGTATACAAGCTATCGTATAGATGCTATCATGTGCATAAGAAGTTTCCTAGATCAATCTCCTTTTCAAACACATCAGAATAAAGATATATAAAATCATTAGAAGGATTTTTGAGACAATAAAAATGGTAGATAAATTGTATTGAAGAAGTTGTAGTTTAGAAACAGGATAGATACTCAACGTTTGCGAAGATTACTCTAGTATAATCAATTTTGGCAGGGTGTGACTGTGATTGTCCTACACCGGGTTGAGTTGTCAGTCACATTATGTGAAAAGTGATGTTTGAGAAACCAAATTGCAAACATTAGAACAGTTATGGATATAATAACTCGTATATTATAAACATAGAGGAAGAAGCATATTGGGATGTTATTGGATTCTATTACCAATTAACGTATGACGCATTTCTACATTAAAAATCAATTATTGTGCTATTGATCTTTCTGTTTCAGACTTCCAGTTTATTTTAAAATTTTGAAATTATTGTTGTTTTCAATACAATTTTAAACTGGAATTTGATGTTAAATTATTGAAGTTGTATGAAAGGCTTTGAAACGATAGAATACTTATTATAAAACTTTTCTATAAAGAAAAAATTGTGAACAAGGTGATAATTATTTATATATAGATATTCTAAGATGGATAAATAAACCAATAAATTTCATATCGAAAACGATAAAACTCTATAAATGACCGCGAAATCAAGAAGACAACTAACTTTTTTCATTTAAAACTTTTGTAAATATCTTGTTGTATGCAATTTATAATAAATTTTTCTTTCGAGTACCAATATATACCAATAGAGTTTTATTGTAAATTAAAAAGGATAAAAACATAAAAAAGAAACTATTACATTTTTTTTTGCGTATATCATGTACAATATGTATGTACTTGTATCGGGTTTTCCAATAGGGACATAACAATTTTGTATTTCAATACGAAGGAAGCCTTGATCATTTTTCATAATCTGTCAACTTCAGAACGTCAGTCAATGTTAATATTTTTATCATTGTGAATTTCACGCACAAGCAACGTTTGGAAATTATTAAAAATTGACATCGCAATTCTAAGTAGGTAGTCGCAACTTTAAGAGCGCTTATTCCAATTTTCGGTCGTAATAATCGTCCCACCAGACAGGCTAGGCTGTGCGTGATATAGTGGATAAATTCGAATCAAAATATTTACTATTGGATGTTCCTGCGCCAGTGAGACAACGCACGGTGCCGCATGCCTCACAGGTGGTCAAACAATTGATCTGTTGAAGGGGAAGTCTGCTAACCGTGTAATTTCGAAAAATAATAATCGAATGGCTACCAGCTCATACGATTTAACACCGTTGGATTTTTTTTATGTGTAAAAGAGTGGAGGAAAATTGGCTCCAAATAATCGATCGCTGCAAACGTGCTCGCGGTGGTCATATGGATGAGATCGAATTCCATAATTAAATGTAATATGTGTACTTTACTCGGAATGAATTTCAACCTTATATCTTAATTATTCTGTATTTTACTTAAGTATAAAATTGTTATGTCCTTACTGGAAAACCCTTTATAAAATAAATACACCATTTGATAGCAAATTGGAAAACCATTATGAAATAAAACTAAAGCAAATTGTTATTTTCCTGAAATTTTTTTTCATCTTCTTCTTTATAATAAAATTAATATACACATAAACATTGCAATGATACAGTATTAGGTATTAGTATATAAGCGGCTAACTTTTGCTTCTTCTACTTTCATTCTCTTACTATATTTTGACTTTTATATTTTATTATTAATTTTTTTTTTGTCTTTGATTATTAAATGAGGAAACTTTTTCAAGAAGTTACCAACTTCATTAGAGACAGAGTTTTTATATATTACAGTTAACATTATGATGCGATATTATTTGTATTATTCGTAGGAATAGGATATAAAAATCAAAGTAAAAGTAGTAAACTGAAAAAAAAAAAAATAGATTCCATAAGTTTTTATCATTAATTTTTCATCATGGAAAATGTTTTTATAGAGATACATGCATTACGATTATTCAAAAGCAATACAAGATGGATATCTGTTTAGGTATTATTAAAAACAATATTATAAACAATATTATAAAAAAAAATCTCATTATTGTTCAAGACGACGACATTATGTCCAATTTATAAGAAAACCAAATATATTTTTGCAAGATAAAATTGAGAAAAAAAAATGCCCACATACCAATTATTAACTTTAATGATTTTATCACATTTTATCTTAATTATTGTTTGTATCTATATGAGTTTTTCGGTGAAAATTGTGTACATATGTACGAGTATAATAAGTATATCAAAGATATAAAAATTATTGTTTGTTAGTTTTGTGTTTTTAAACTTTTTGTTTTTTTTTTTTTTATCTTTTATATGTATGTGTACTCGTATAATAAATGTGAATGTTAAAGATAAGGCACATCACATTATCTAACTTTTATAATTAGTTTTTCGGTTATTATTGTTGCTATTGAAAATCTTGCATATTTATGTAACATGATATACATACGGGACGGGTATATATAAGTAGTTATAATAAGATGAAAAATCTTATTTAATATATGTAAATATATATAGAGAAATTACTAAAAAAAAATACCAGAAAAAAAAATAAAAGACAGCAATAATCAAAAATAATTATATTATATAGATTTTTGTCGTCCTTATTTTTCTTAGATTTTATGTTTATTAGTTGTTTTTTTTTTGTGACAAATAAATGAAAATAAAATTAGATTAATTTATTACAACATGAATTTTATTAGATTTGAGAAGGGGAAATAACAAATAAATTGCAAAATATTTTTTTATTATTTATTTATTTATTTTTTCAAATGTTTTTACGTTTTGTTGGTTTTCGGTTTTTAGTTTTTGTTCTCTCATAAAATATGAAGAAAAAGTAGTAAAAAAGCAGAAAAAAATTTTTGTATTTTGATTGAAAAAAAAAGTGAGTAGAAAGAAAACAAAGTAAATACAGCAACAAATTTACAATTTTATGTACATATATAAGCGTTCTTACTTGTGTACATATGTATACATATATATGCATATAATAATACTTATATAATCTAATTCTATACATATAAAGGATCTAAGCGTATATATTTAAGTTGGAAAATTATGATGATAAAATAAGTTTTATCTAAAGAGAGAAATTTATGATGACAGTTATTAAGAAAAATGTTAGATTGAATCCGCAGTATATAGCAAATAATAAAGTTTTCTATTATACGATTATATTGCGAATAGTATATAAAATATTATATGTATGCGTACTCATTCTATACTCTTGAGAAACTTTAAATGATGCAATTCTAAATAAAAAGCATAGAAAAAAAAAAACAAATAAAGGGAAAAAATATGATGAAAATAAAAATTACAATAAGGATAATAATGGAATACGGTTACAAATATAAAATATTAAGAATATGAAATGAAGATGATGATATTATTTTCAGTTACAAGTTTCATATTATATTGAATGAATTGTACATAGATATGTATGTATACGTATATATTCTCGTACGTATGACGTTTAAGTAAGTAACTCTTGATATTTTTTAAAACTTTTGGTCGTTTTACATTTAAATATGTTTTATTATATGTATGTTTCTTTGTTTGAATATTTTGTTATAAAATGAAAGATGAAAATGTACAATATGATGTGTATTTATGTATATTCGTTGAGTTTAAAATGAAAGAAAAAGTTTTATGATATGAAATTTTTATTTTATTGGTTCTTTTATATTCTCTGTATAAAATTTATAAGAAAAAATTAGATTAAACCAGCATCAATTAAAAAATGAAAAATTCATGATTATGCAGACATATAAGTAACTAACTTGATGTAATTGTAATTAACTACACATAAAAGAAGTAAATTTTATAATTGATAATAATTTTAAGTGAATTTTATTTTATTTTAATTGAATTACTTTTAGAAATTTTTATGAAAAAATTACATTTGTTGTATGATGTAATGTAAAAAATGTAATGGATGTTCTACTACTTACAATAGAGGTTTTCATCTATTTTCGTATTTCGTAGTATATCGTATTTTTAAAATCCACTAAAAATGAATTTGATTTGAATTTTTGTGAATTAGTGGTGCTAGATATATGTAATTAGCTGGTTCGGTGGATCAGAGGTAGAGCAATGCTTATTACAATTTTTATTATTTATTTCTAATTTTTATTTAAATTTGGTTACGTTTAGCATTTATATAGCACAAATATTTTCCAGTAGTAATTATTATAAATTCCATATTTGTTTAAATCAATACTCGTACATTTTTTCTTGTTTTTCTTTCACGACTTCACAGACCTAAGTAAATCCTTGTCCTCAGAGAGAATTTGCCTCAAACTATTTCGGTATACAGCAATGCTGGTAATATAAATAAAAAAAATCCAAAATTTCTTAAACCACAGATTCTATTCAATAATAAAAAATAAAATTTCATAATTTTTTATTTAAAAAATTATATCACGTCTTAAAAACTACTGTGGAATTCTTAAAAATATTTTTATTTTAATATTTTCTTTCTTATTTCTATTATGATTAAGAAAAGAAGTTTATGTTATGATAGAAATGATTTTCTGTCTGAGAATTTATAGGCTTTCATTTACTTTTTCTTTCTATTCCGTATATACATATATGTATACACTTACATACATTATGTTTACATAATATATAAGTATGTACTTATATGCATATATTTTTTGAAAATTCATTCTTATAATTTAATATCTACTCGCAAATATGAATGAAGATATGTACATATATGTATACATGTGTATACGTATTAAGTATTTCTTTCTTTGGCGAATTTTCTATTTATTTTAGTCCAATTTTTTTATTTTTATTATCGGTAGACAAAGTAGTTTTCATAGTTTTCATTATACTTACAAGTATAGATGCACAGTACTGACTAATTTAACAAGTACATACAACAAAGTGTAAGTTTTAAATTAAAATTCGATTTTTACAATTCGTTTTGGTATCATAATTTTGAAAAACCAACATAGTCTAAATTTATTCAATTATTTATATAGTTATTTATTTATCGTATTTTTTGTAAATAAAACATTTCAATTTGTTGAGATGATGAAGTCTATTTTTTATATCCCTTTTTATCAAATATAAATTTTATAAATTTATTCTCTAGTTCAGTATATGTATACATAATTCTTACAAAAACGAATCTATCATCACAAAAAATTCAAAACATTCACATAAGTATTTTTCTACATAATCAATCATAATTTTTTGTCCTCAAATGCAAAATAAAAGCATAATTGAAATATTAACTGTTTGCTGACACTCAACTTCTTTATCAATCCATCAATTTTAGCCACCACTGTGGGAAATTTGATCATGAATATATACACACTTATTCATATTTGTATGTATATATGTGTATGTGTATGAATTTCTTCATTTATCCTTGAAGATTTTTATTACATTTTTCGTATTTTTTTTCTTATTTTGACTTTTACCACAGACAAATAAATACCAGATACACATTTCAGTATAGTTGGATTTATATGGAAAACGTTAATGCGCAATTAGTGTTGGATGAAGTATTTTCGTCCAAGTAAAATACAATTGCATATCCGATGCACCAATCAAAATTTTATTCACCTCTTTTTTTATAACAATCCGCTCAACTGTAATACAAATGGTGAAATTGTCATCTTACATTATTACATATACCATATAAATCCTATATACTATATACATACATATATACACATTTTGTAGTTGATGGTAATACAATGCATTTAAAAACTAGTTTTTGTAATATAATGTGATTTTCATTTCATTCAAGAATTTAGAAAATTAGGGTGAGAAATTTTAAATTTCTACATATAAATATAATATTTATGTATGTATGGTGTGTGATGTAGCTGCATATACTCGTATATAGATAGGAGAAAAATGATGAGAAGTTGAGAAGTATTCCTTTCATTATGAAATGATTTAGATTTTTCATATCTGTACATGATTGTTTTGTTGCTATATAAATTAACTCCACTTCCTTAATATTACAGGTCTTAATATTTAAGCACTTTTCAAAGTGTTATATGTGTGGATGTATACTATTTGTTTATGTTTGTACGATTTGTATTTGTAATTAGTTTGCTCATTTTGAATTTTTTATTTATTATTTTTCAATGTATGTATATTGATATTGCTTAATAACCAATTAGTTATAAAAGTCTTTTATATCCATATCTTATTTTTATCATTAATTTTTACCGCCAAAAGGCCCTGGAGGGTCGTGGTGTGGGCGAAGGGTGGCAGTTAACTGTCCATCTTTTGTAATAAATAATAATAATAATAATCATTAATTTTTAATATTTTTCAAAATAATCAAAATAGTAAATTAGGTTTGATTGAAGAATTTCCCAAACGGAAGTTTTTATCTGCATCAAAAAAAAAATCCTAAATATGCAGATTGCATAAGTATATAGTATATGTATATAAAGAATCAAAGAACTTAATGTAATTAAAGAAAAAAACAAACGTGTAGTTTACATTTTGAAAATAATTATTTTTTTTGTCAAGAAATTTCCGAAGTTAAATTATATTCCCACTCGTTTTTTACTTCGTGAATATTACATGTTTAAGCACTATTTCTACTTCTATAGTACAAACTGTTTATTCAAAATAAATTTCTAAATGAAAATTGTTTTTTATATGGTATATTATATTATCTTTTTTTAAGGAGTCAATCGATTTGAAATGCACCCGCATATTTTTAAATATATTGAATAAATTTGAATTTTTAGAATTAAGAATAGAAAAAATATTTTCAGTTATTCTAAAATTTATTCTACTTATCGACATATTATTTTGCAGATTATTGTGTGGTATGGTAGGATGTATTCATATTCATTTTTTGGCCTTAGTTTTAACTTGAATGACTCAAAATAGTACTGTAAAAAGGGTCATAAAACATGAAGAAATATAATGAAGAAATCATAAATATTTTACACAAATTTTATAAAATTCTACCCATGCTATAGTTCGTTTCATATGTAATGTTATGTCAAGCAGGTATAATTAAGAATAAAATTTATAATTTCGACATAACAATGGTGATAAACATTTACACCTTTAAAATCAATGAAGATCATATAATTGTTTTTTTTAGCTCGAGTTTTTCAAAAATGAAATGAAGATTGTTTTTCGTATTCAGGTATAATATATGATATTCCCTTTTCATCAAAAATATATTTTTTGTACAGAAAATGTGTTAATCTATAATAAATTACATTTTATGAAAAAGAAATTATGAATCCTGTTTTGAACATGTATCATGTATGTAGATGTAATGAATAAATTTTATCAGTTTAAATTATACAAAATTATACAAAGGTTTTGTTTTAACGATAAGTGCTATACTCGGAGTGAGAGAAAAATTATTTGCAATTCATGAAGATTTATATTACATATACATATTTCTCTAAGTTTAATCAAGATTGTTTGGAAAACCTTTTCTCTCACATTAGATGTATGAATGCAAATAAAAACAACCCAAGTGTTTTAGAATTTCAAAGACTTATTGCAAAAATAATGTCTATTAAATTTCTTTTTAGTTGTAAGTCTAAGAACTGTGAGGATGACAGCGAGGAATTTTTAAATTTAGATTGGTCTGCTATTTTAATTTCTTCTGAATCCAATGTAGAAAGTTTTCCGAATAGTGATAATAATTTAACACCTGATATGAATGAGCTAAAAAATGTGGTGGTTTGCGAAGAATATGATATCAGAGTCTTATCTTCTTCATCCTTAAGTGCAAAATATTTCACAGGGTATTGCATTGCACATTTGTTTAAAATTATTAAAAACGAATGTAAAACATGTAGAACAGCTCTGACTAAAGGTGTAGTTGATCAAAGTGCTTCTACAGATATATTAGTTGATTTAAAAAATTTTAATTCAAAAATTTCAAATTCTCTAATAAGACCGTCTGAATCACATTTTGAAATAATTAAATACCAATTAGAAATATTCAAAAAAAATTTGAAAAACATCCTCACAAACCAAATATAAAGAGACTTATTAAAAACATGTGTGTAATGGTTACAAATTTAAAGTTCAATAATTTGTATAATGTTATTCACCCATGTTTTGAGCACAGAATGGCTATACTTGATTTCATGATATTGGTATTATTACGAAATAATTGTGCTTGGATGGTTGATAAGTTAAGACACTCCAAAAAAGTAAAAAGTAAAAACAAAAAGTTGAATAATATAATACATAACTAGTTAATGTAATATTACATGATATTATTATTATTTATTAGTAACAATTTCAAATCTATAATCTTTATTTTCAATCAATAAAATGCACTTTTCACAACTATAGTATTAATTTGTTTCAAAAATTAATTTATTGTAAACCCTGCAAAACATACTTATTTCTAATGTAATAACAGACAGAAATTCGCTCGGAATGCAAAGAAAAATGTATGAAACATACGCCTAAAACAATTTCTATACTTTCAATTATTTCCGCATTAATATTTAAAAATTAAAAAGCGTCGGATTTTGTTGATTTGCATTTCTACATCTGATTTTAAGAAATAATTTTGCAAAAGGATCTTGACTAAATTTTGATATTTTGATTTACTCATGTTAATCATGTTTTCCAAACAAAATTTTTAAAACTGTTTGGAGTCTGTATTATTTTTACGAGCCACATTATGAAAAACATATTTAAAACTTTCTTCCCAGCTTGTGTCATGAATATACAAAGGATTTTCACAACCAAATTATTTCTTTTATTATCACTATCAACAATATGAATTAAGTAATCTATTATAAACTATATTTTTTTATATTGACATTTCGCCAAAAATTGAAAGACTTTTTTATTTTTTGGTTGTAGATTTTTAATATACGTTTTTAATATTCATTCTACAAATATATTATAAATACCAAGAGAAAAACGTTGAAAGGTAATACAAAAATATGTAATAAATTTGTATGAGGCGTGTGGAACTGCAACACATTCTTTGAACATGTATTTCCGGCAGAAAATTCAAATAAAAATTACATTGATAGATAATATAATATACCATATAAAAAACAATTTTCATTTAGAAATTTATTTTGAATAAACAGTTTGTACTATAGAAGTAGAAATAGTGCTTAAACATGTAATATTCACGAAGTAAAAAACGAGTGGGAATATAATTTAACTTCGGAAATTTCTTGACAAAAAAAATAATTATTTTCAAAATGTAAACTACACGTTTGTTTTTTTCTTTAATTACATTAAGTTCTTTGATTCTTTATATACATATACTATATACTTATGCAATCTGCATATTTAGGATTTTTTTTTTGATGCAGATAAAAACTTCCGTTTGGGAAATTCTTCAATCAAACCTAATTTACTATTTTGATTATTTTGAAAAATATTAAAAATTAATGATTATTATTATTATTATTTATTACAAAAGATGGACAGTTAACTGCCACCCTTCGCCCACACCACGACCCTCCAGGGCCTTTTGGCGGTAAAAATTAATGATAAAAATAAGATATGGATATAAAAGACTTTTATAACTAATTGGTTATTAAGCAATATCAATATACATACATTGAAAAATAATAAATAAAAAATTCAAAATGAGCAAACTAATTACAAATACAAATCGTACAAACATAAACAAATAGTATACATCCACACATATAACACTTTGAAAAGTGCTTAAATATTAAGACCTGTAATATTAAGGAAGTGGAGTTAATTTATATAGCAACAAAACAATCATGTACAGATATGAAAAATCTAAATCATTTCATAATGAAAGGAATACTTCTCAACTTCTCATCATTTTTCTCCTATCTATATACGAGTATATGCAGCTACATCACACACCATACATACATAAATATTATATTTATATGTAGAAATTTAAAATTTCTCACCCTAATTTTCTAAATTCTTGAATGAAATGAAAATCACATTATATTACAAAAACTAGTTTTTAAATGCATTGTATTACCATCAACTACAAAATGTGTATATATGTATGTATATAGTATATAGGATTTATATGGTATATGTAATAATGTAAGATGACAATTTCACCATTTTTAGTATTACAGTTGAGTGGATTTGGTGGATTCTTTTATAACAAAAAGAGTTGAATAAAATGTTGATTGGTGTATCGGATATGCAATTGTATAACATAAATTTTACTTGGACGAGACAACATCGTCCAACTAAATTTTCTCTATGAAAATGAACTATACCAGAATGTGAGTCTGGTTATATTATATTGTTTGTGCTTTTACCTATACTTCTTATATCCACAACACAAAGTCTTTCGTATATCCATGCCTTGGAAAATGTACATATAATACATTATTATCAACTATTTTCATTTCTTTTAGATATGATATTACATAGTTTAACTTGAACTCACCTTTATACAGACATTCTCTTAAATGAACTACATAAGGATATTGTGTATACGATAAAAGTAAAAAAAAAAAAATATTGAAAAAATCTCTACAAAAGAAAGACTATTCAATTTGTTGGTATACCTGTTGTTTGTAAAGGTACATAAATACGAGTATATGTATATATATATGTACATACTTAGGCACACACTACACATTGTGCAATACAATAGTAATATTATACAAGTATTTTATAGTCAAAGTATATACACATAAAGATAATTTTGTATTGCCGTATTGCGTGTACTATTTCACAGGTTAAAAAATAAAAAATAATCCTTTTTGACAATGATATTTTCAGAATAAAATGATCAAATACACATTTTATTCTGTAAAAGACAACATGATTTCATTTAATTTTCTAGTTTTTTTTTTTTTTAATAATATTTTATTTTATTTTTTAGTTTTTTTTTCTCGTAAAAGTACAAGTATCTACCACAGATATTTATGGTAGTTATATTTTATAAAAGAAAAATGTACACATAAATTTAACTGTAAATATTATTACGAATATTTGTAAGTATATGTACATGGTAACGAGTACACTCGTATATTACGATGTAACATTTAATACAGGACGTAAAGAAACGTAAAGAACGTTTATCATATTCTATTTTTTTTTCTGTTTTATTTTTTGAATTTTTAACATTTTAGTCAAAGAAAATCTATATTTTTGTTAAAGAAAAAAAAATAAATATTCTGAATATTTTTACATTTTCAAATGTATACACATACAGAAATATGAATGTATTCGTTATTTACATATGACATACGAGTATAATGAATGTAAGTAGATTTTCTTTTTTAAATTATGATGGTATATAGAAAGTGAAAGATAAAAATCAAAAAAATAAAAAATTCATAAAAAAAAAATAAATTTACAAAATGTCAAGACCTAGAACAATACGTTACATATTTTACATTTTATTTTATATTTTTCATCTTCTTATTAGAGTTTTAGAATTTTTGTCGTCGTTGTCGTCGTCGTTATCATATGATATACATATGTACATCAAATTGTATTTAAATGTACACATTATTGCTAAACATATCCCTGCAGAAAAATTGTTAGCACTTGAAGGATATCGGAATCAATGATTTTGCTTATATGAAAATTGAAAAGCGTGTAATTTTCGATTATCTCATATAATTTCGAAATTTCGTAATTCAAAGGTGGATAGGAAGTGATTTTCCACACTACTTCGGAAAATGCCTTTGACACAAAATGTTGTTTCAACACACTAATCTTCCTATCTCTGTTCGTGTGCATGAATATTTAAAAAAAACTTCTGATACACGTAATCTGTCGAATGATAAATTCCATCATTGCCAGTGTTATATTTAATTCGTATAGATTTTTAACTTTTTGGTCACTTTTAAACTGTTTCAGATTTGCAAGGTACTAAAATTTTGTATTTGTAACCATGTAAACGCCATGTGTTAATATAATCAAACTTGTCATATTGACGCAACCTCCTAAGCAATTATCTTAATTATGACATGACATTTGCAAAATAGAAAACAATCTTTTTTAAAAAAAGTAAAAAAAACAAGCACAAAAAATTCTAATTCCATCGTCTTCATTTGTTCTTACTTAAATTAAGTTAAAAAAAAAAATGATCATAGAAGACAATTGAATCATCAGTTGTTCAAAATAATCATCAGGACATTGATCTGTTTGTAGGATCTAGAGCGCTCTTTTTTAGTTACAATAAAATTAATTATCTACTGGATATACCTTCGACATTTTTTGTACTTGTAATTTGATTGATTCTCAGTCACACAAAATTACTTATATTAAATATTGTTTCATTGGTGTATGCTAGCAATTTTGGAAATTGTACAAAGGAATTTTTCATTGACATCACTCTATGAAATGCAATTGATTCTAATATGTATAAAAATAATACAATGTCTATTATTTCATTGATTCGGTAATGTTTCGATTTCCTGTTGGGATATTATACAGTTGGTTAAATGATGTTATGTAATAATACCGCGATTTTCCAGACATGCATGCGTGTATACATTATATACGCATATTTATAGTATATTTTTTTTTTCATTTTTTCACGTACATAATAATAGTCAGAAGGATATAAAAAATAAAAAAAAAAATAAAAATAATATCTTTTATGCATGAATTATTTCATATGATAAACGATATGATTCATTTTATGATCTATATAAAGCTTGTTAAAATACTAGAAAAATTCACGCATCTTATTTAAATCATTTCCTTCTCTACGTATATATATATATCCTTAAATTTTTTCTTTCGTTACTGATGCGATTGCTATATAAGAAAGAAAAGTTTTAGGAAAATGACAAAAAAATGAATATACCGACTATGAAATTGTGAAATCTTTATACTTGTAAAGCAATGGGGTAAGATGATAAAAAAATAAAATTATGTAAATATGCTCATATGTCATACAATGTTTGTACAGTAATCGTCAAAAGTAGATAACTTAAATGTAGTTTGAAATTTATGGTAGTTTTCATTAATTTTGATGGTATTTCTGATATATAATTTTGATTAAAAAAGGATAAATAATATTATCTTTTTTCTAAAATTAGAAATTTTGTAGCAAAACAGGATAAAAAAGTAAGCATATTTATTGGAATAATGGCATATTAAAAACTATATGGCTTATACCTTTTAGAAATTTGAACGAAGAAATTTTATGTGAAAATAATACAATAACATTTTGTTGTCATTAATTTTGAAATGTTTGTTATGATGAATAGCAATATAAAAATTAGAAATAAATTAATTCAATTTTCATTTCAATGTTGATTTTGGAAATAAATGTTTGATGCTCAATATAATTCAAACAAATAAATACAAACAAAAAGTGTACGATATTCACTTACTTTTATTATTTACTGTGTATGCGAGTATATATACGTATGTATATATAATATATAGTGTACGAGTATGTGAAAGACATTTTTTTTCGTCCTATTTTAATATTTTTTCTCATTAAGAATTTCAAATAAATTGTATGCAATACTTACATTTATTATGTACACATCATATATACTCAAGACACGTAAAAATAATGTAGGCTTTACTCTTTCACCATGTATGAAGAAAATTTAAATTATGGAAAAATAAATATTTTATCCTTTCTTGACAAAAAGTTAAAAGGAAAAATCAAGGAAAAAATTATGAAAAATATCAGTATGTAATGTACATTATGTATGTGAATGTATGATATAATTGAATATTGGAGAATATTAAACTGTTGCGTACAGATATACACATACATAATGTACATTTCCATGTATGTAGTAATGTACATATATTGTATTATGTTACATAATCAAAAATAAATTAAAAGAAAGTGGTATACTTATTTACACATATTTCATAAATACGTAAACAAATAATACTTTTTAGGTAGGTACTCAATTTAAAAAAGTTATAAAATAAAATCTCATAATGAGAAAAGGATAATGAGAAAATGAGTGGTAAACGTTTAAATTTCAACCATCATCTTCAAAGATATGAAAGTCGGTTATAAAGAGATAAGTTCTTAAAAAAAATTCTTAAAATTTTTGTATGAATGTTTAAATAAATAAAGTATATAAAGTATAAGTACTTGAATATAATCTGTAAAATTATGATATATACACATATACAATTTTGTTTGAGTGTGTACACATACGGATACGTACATATACATATGAAGAGTTTTCTTAGAATTTCTTTATATTTGTGGATTTTTAATTAAAATAAGTAAAAACATTTCTTGATTATTTAATGTTGATAGGAATATAAAGTGTAAATATGTAAATAAAAATAAAAGGGTAAGAAAATTTCAAGAAAATTAAAAGTATTTATTATTCAAAAGCTCTTATAGTTTTAAAAAGAAAATTTTAAAAGGTAAGTGTTTACATTGTGTGAATACTCAAAATTAAATAATTTAGTTTACAAATTAAATGTATATTCTCAAAAATTACTACTCAATTTAAAAAGAAAATTAATTCATTTTCATGAAATTTCAGAAATATTTGAGAAGCATTAAATATTATTTTTGTTTTTTTATATCATTGAGCAAATTTTTTATTACAAGAGTAATAGAGATATAAATAAGGATAGAAAATATCATTCGTTATTACAGCATTCTGAAATAATGTAAAGAACAAAACAAAATCTTCCAATGTGATTTGGAGTGGAAATCAATAGTTGAAATTTTAGACTCTATCAGTATTATAGATTCTTATCAGTATTGTTTTGAAAATGGGGCGAAACATTTGTATTGCATTTGAATTTTTATCACTGTAATTATTTAGTCACATTATGTATTTTAAAATAATAATCATTGTCACTCCAGTCCTTTGCGAGACTTGGATTGCCCTAAGATTATCGCCTTCTATCCTTCTAAATGTTGTCTGTGTATCTTTTTCTTCGCCTACCTCTACTGCGCGTTTATCCTCCCATCACTAGGCTCCAAACATTCTTCTTAACACTAGGCTCCTTATAGGTTTGTCATCGCTCAGTCTTACAACATGTTCAACCAATCGTAAACTCCCAACTTTTATGGCGTCAATTACTTTATACTTATTTATTAAATTAGTATAATTTATGATTGTATCCGGATCGGATATATCTACCTACATAAATCCTCTTGGGTGTTCCAGACCAAAAATCTTTCTCAATACATTTTTTATGAAGGTATGTATTTCATTTTTCTTATCTCTAGTCGTCATTGTTCATGTTTCAGCAACGGACGTCAAAATCTGTGTCTCAATTACATTTTTGGGAGTTCAGTTGTTTTGTCAATAAGCTAATGTTATGACTTATTTTTATATAATATTATTATATTATATTTGTCCAGCGTGTATAATGTAGTATGTTTTTTTTGATACTCAGAGTGTTGTTACTTGTGGTGATCATATAAATATTTTGTCTTGTTTTCGTTTATCTTTAATAAAATTTACTGAACAATTAATCCACTTATTACTTTTACATTTCCATTTTCTAGCCAATACTTTTTTCCATTTCCTCGATGATTCTGCCGATGATAGAGCCTTTATAGATTACAGTAACTAAATATACGTTTATATAGGGTGATTCGTAATAAAGTGTTCCAACATATAACAATCGATTTCTAGAAGCGATGTGATGAGCGTTTACACCTCCCTGCATAGGCGAAAAAGTTTCAACTTTAAAAATGTGGCGAATGAGGGATTTTTCGAAAAAATACGCTGATCCTAACACTTCAAGAAATCGATAATTACATGTTGAAACACTTTACAACGAATCACTCTGTATAATTTATTATCTCATTGTAAATTTGTATTTAAATATTTAGAGAAAATTTCATTTAAAAGTTATATGTAAACTTTAAAAATTGTTTTCTGTTAATATCTTCACTTCCTAATGCCACGAATCATCAATGTTTATTTATAGAACTTTAATATTTCGTTGAGATAAAAATATTTTTTTATAAATTTTCTGTGTTAAATTTCATTTTTCAATATTATCAGACATGAAAATGATAAAAATATTGATAATAATATTCAGACATGTGACAATTTACTAGCATAAAGTCATAAATAATATGAAAGGCACGTATAAAATTCATTTTAATTACTGTTCAAAATATATCCTTCTCTCGTAAGAGTAAAAAGTATTTCACTGCTATTGTCAATATTATACTCGTATTATACTTACTATGTGCATATGAAATAATGATAACGGTTGTCCTGTCACATTCACGTTAAAATCATAAAACCAAAAAATAATAAAAACAAAATAAAATAAATAACTATAAAATTGGAAAAGAAATCAAAAAATTTTTAATTTAAATTTTCCAAAAGCAAAAAAGAAAAAAAGAAAAATTAAAAAAATGAAATCTAAATAATAACAAACAAACAAACGAACAAACAAAATACCGCATAGTTTGTGTAAATTTCATATTAAAGTGTTTTTTGAATAGCCATGCACATAGATTCCATTTAAATATATATATATGAATATACTCATATGAATTTATGTAAAAATTTGTACATATGTACAAGTATAGTATAGTCTACATATACAAACATGACTATGTACATAATATGGATGACTGAAAATCTATACACCACAAATTCATTTAATTAAAATGGTTAAAGTTTTCGAAATTATTTCTCTTTTTATGTGTATTTTTTGATATTTTTGATTTTTCGATGAATAAAAAATTATTTTATGTGTACATTGCACTTAAACGTGTATACAGTAGTGTACAAGTATTATGACTGTGAATGATTTTATGAATTTTTAACGCTCCAGCGTACATACATATATTTGTATAATAATTTTCGTCTCTAATTAACCTCAAATCAATAATTAAACTAAAAAATCAAATAAAATTTTTGAAAAATAAATTTTATTTTAATTTTATTTTATTTTATGTTTTTATATTTTTTCACGTAATGTATGCGACGATTTTCAATTACAGTTAGTTCTATACTACGTATTATAAACATACAAAAATATGTAATTATTTCTACAAATATTTATGTTTTTGTAGAAATGTAATGTAGGAAACGATGCTGCAATATTTAATGTGTGTGGTGCAATTCAGTGTTCAGTGAACATATGGTACACATACATTGTTAATAATTTTTGGAACAAAATAAAATTTCATAAAAAGGAAAAAATATACAAGTATGTATACATAGGCATATTAAAAATAAAAAAAAAAAATGTTTAAAATTCATTTTCGAACGAATAAATATAAAACAGTTAAATTAAATTTTACATACTTTCAAACACTCTTTTATGTGTGTGCATTTATGTGTAATGTTATTTTCGGTTTTGTTATTTTCTTTCTTTTTTTTGATTTTCTATTCTTTTATACATGATTTTTGGGGTCTTGATTTTTGTTTGCATTTCATTTTCATCATCATTTTTTTGTAAACATACGAATGCACCAAATACTCGTACACATACATGCAGATAAGTATATTTATACATTACACTTGTACATCCCACCTGTTCATCATACATGTAAGCATACATTACCTATATAATATACCTACATATCTAAGTACATATTTAAGTACTGTATCTACATACACGATATCTACATTGTACTTACTTTGGTATAGGAGGTTCGGTGTGATAGAAAAATAAAACATCCCGAATTATTTGATTTTTTTTTATTTATCGGAATATTTCTTTTTTGACATCATCATCATCGTCATTGTCATCTATCAAGAACAAACAGTGATAAACAATTGAAAATTTACAAGAAAATTTTCATAGTACTGTATATGGAAAATAGAAGTATGTCGAGTGTATCCATCGTACATAAGTATGTTATACAAAAAAAAAAAAATTCAAAATAGAGTGCTGGATAAATGTATATATACCGATGTATATACATGTGTTAATAAAGAAAGGGTTTACCAATAGGCGCATCAGGACTTGAAAATAAGAGACGTTGGTTACTACAAGTGATATTAACATGATTTGTTTATTATTTTAGAGAACAATCGATTACATTATTATCTTCCTCTTATGGTAAATTTTCAATGCTGTATTTTGGATGTTTTATCTGAGATCGATAATCATTCTTGGCTTATTCTCGTGGGCCAAAGATTTCAAACAGTCCCATAGGAAAAAGTCCAAGGGTGTTGGATAACACGATCTTGGTGGTCAGTTAACATCAGCTTTTCTTGAAATAACTCGAGCAGAAAATTTTCTTATTATATTTGTTTCGATTGTCTGACGAGATGTGTAACAAGTCGTACCGTCCTGTTAAAAGTAAACATTTTTTATGTCATAATATTCCAGTTTAGGCTAAAAATATTTTGTAGTCATATTCCTATCGAACTCGCCATTCACAGGTCGTTATTTTCACATTGATCTTAAAGAAAATAAGGCCCGATCACACCTTGAGCCCAAAGACCGCACCAAACGGTAATTTTGTAAGCATGAATCCGTGAATCTCTTGAGGATTTTCTTCACCCATAAATTTCTCGCAATGCATTCAACGTACATGCATTTTGATAATAAATTCGAATAATTTCTGCATGTTGTTGAATGAAGTACTTTTCCATGATTACATGTATTGTCATATAATGCTGAGTACAGTAATCAAAGTATGAGATTGACGTTTTCCTTTTCGATCAGTGTTGTCTTTGTGATCTCTGAAAGTTCTGACATTCCTATTAGTAAACCCTATACATTACTATAATGTTGAGATTTACATAATAACTGCATGTATATAGACTTACATGCTTACATATTATCCAAATAAAACTAATTTAAGTGTTTAGAAAGGCGTAAAATTTGCTTGTGAAAGAAGTTTTATAGAAGAAAAATTAAAAAAAATACTCGTTGAAAAATAAAAAAAAGATTTTCCTCTTGTTATATTTTCGTCTGCGCTATTTCATTTTTATCATTCATTTATCTCACATTTACGCATTGCCGATCAAAAGAAAAGGAATTGAATTTATATATAAAGTATACATATATTTGTTACCCTTACATATAACGTTTTAACATGCTTTAACTCTAAGCTATTTACAATACGAAAATAATAACAACAACACAACAGAAAAAACACAAACAATAAAAATAATAAACAAGAAAAATTCTGTGATAATATGCATGTACATATGTCTGATAAATAAAATGCTGTTTTAAGTATTATGTATTATATGTAATCGTCATTATTTGTATTTTGAATGTGTATACATTTACAAGTATATGCTCGTATGTATTTGAACGCATAATATGGGGGCGGCTGGTTCATAAAGTTTATTTCGAAAGAAAACACAGACAAAAAGTATATTGTAAATGATGTCTTGTGACTGTGTATGAAAATTAAAGATCAAAAGATGCTTATTTACGTAATAAAATGTATATGTATGTATGTAAAATTAGATATTATATAATATGCAAGGAAAGTTTTAATAAGTTCGAGTTGAGTCAAAAAAATTTTAATTTTCACAGTTTATACAAAAGAAAATCATAAAATATTACAGAAGCAATCGAGAAAAATCTTAACTTTTTATAATTATGTGGATTTTTCACCTTTTTTTTGAATAAAGGATATACATAGAAGCGTTTTATTGTCAATCGCGTAGTCAATCCTAAGATATTGGATTGACTAGAATTTTCTGAGCATCGTTAGTAAAATTACTTTGGAACTTATTTGAAATCACAATAACAACTCACACCAGTAAAATGCGATTTCATATAAATGAAAATTCAAGGTAAATTCTGTTTTGGTGGTCAAATTACGGTGCGATTCTGGATAAGAGATCTCTTAAATTACCATTTTTTTCGTAAAGATTTCACACGTAAAAAGTTTCGATAATATCAATAATTAAATTTGTTTAATTACTATCAACCAATTAATGTATTAATTGCAAATTGATTGATTTTTTATTTAAAATATAGTAATTTTTGAATTTAGTGTACTCATGAGTATTAAAAAAATTTATTTTTTTTATATAAAAATTGTTCAAATATCATACATGAATCCAAAATTAAATTTTATTCATTATTGAAGTGAAGAAAGTTTTTATAATTCTTGAATGAAGTTTTACAGATTTGCGCTTACCGGTAAACGAACATAAATTTCTGGCAATGTTCAGCCAATAAAATTTCGAGTTTGTCTCAGATTTTCTTCATTTATAATGCTGACAAACCAAAAGCACCTTTTAGATTTAGCTAAATCAGTTTAGCAAAAGCTTTTAGTTAAGAATTCGTACTCACAGACCGAAAACTGGTTTAGTTGTCATATTAACTCTTATGTGCTCTTATCGAGCAAAGATAATAGTAGTTTAACATTAACTGTTAGACTGTATTATCTTTGTATTGAGTTAAACTACTTGTATTAAGTGGTTTAGGCTAAATTACTTCTGAGCGGACTTATCCAAGCTCATTGCTGATAGACCAAGGAGTTTATATACTTAAATAGGTTAAGAAAGCTTCTAAACTCTGGTCTGTCCCTATTTTTAGGCTCTTGAATAAGCAACACGAAAAAAGTAAGCGAGGGAATTAAAAAAAAAAAAAATTAGGAAATAAGTGCTATGCCTTAGTCTCACTGAAATTTAAGTTCCTCACAAGCTAATAACAGGGATACTAATTTTGTAACAGCATCGGAAAATTTATTGAAGCAAAGAGTGCCAAAATCAAAAATAAGCATTTAGAATTTAAAGTCAAGTTAAATAATATTGAAGAACGTGTATTTAATCTGCTCTTTATTTATTTTATTTTAGACATTTTATTCATCATCATTTTATTGTTGGCAACATTTTTAAATTCTGCCTTGAAAAAAATAAAATAAATTTTTATAAATTTTAACTTAATAATTATGACAAGCAAAAAGAATATTATATTCCATTTTTCATGTTACAGTATTCTACAAACATTTTATTTTTGGAATATCTATATGTTATGTAGATACTGTACAAGAAGAAAATAATGTTTTTTGAATTTTATATGCATACAGATTTTATTAATGTTGTCAACAGATACACGAACACAAAAACAAAAAGAAAATAAAATATAAGATAAATAAGCAACATGAAAAAGTATGTTTCAACTTTGTATGAACTGCGAATTTAATGTTTTTGTCATAAATGCATATACATATAGCACACTTACAAAGCCAGTAAAATTATGAAAATATTCAAAGAAGAATACAAAAACTATATCAAATTTATTTTACTCTAGTGAATTTTTCATTTCCATTTTTATTTATTTATTTACTTTTTTTTTGAGTGTGAAAAATTGGATGTACATGTCTTCTAGAGTTAGAAGAAATAAAAGTTGAATGAAATAAAATTAAAAATTTTCGTTCTGTGGCATATAAAAATTGTTTTAAACGATAAAAATTCGGCCCAATAGAAAACCAGGACAATAAAATTAAAATAGGACAATTTGAATCAAAAACTAAATTTATAAAAGAAAAGAAAATAGGAAAATCTCGATGAAATGTTCGTACTGAATAAAATATATGTAATTTCTTGTACAAAAAACAAAAGTTAAAATGCGCAACATTAAATTATTGTTGCAGTTGTTATTCCAATATTATTATTATTTCTCGTTTTTTTTTTTATTTTCACAGAACATCGAAAAATTGAACATTTATTGTATGTGATATTCATTTAGATTTTCAATTTTCAATTCAATGATATTCAATTGTGTTAATGTTGTGTTGTGTTATTTTGAATTTAGTAATGATACTTTTAAAAACGGTAAATGTTTACTTTATGGTACACACACTAGGGTGGGGTAACTAATGATGGGGAATGGTAGGGGCGTGTCCCCTGACCACACTTCGGGGGTCAAACCTTGGGGGACGGACAGAGGCGGCGCAGGGCGGGGGGTTAAAAATCGAAAATTTATCATTTTGTCATATGCGTTTATGGTTAAAGTGTAGGCTAGGGGGGTCGGAGCGGGTGGGTTATGAATGGAGGTGATAGAGGAAGGTCCAATGAATATACTTAGGGGGTCAAATCTTCGGGGACGGACAGTGGCGGCGCAGGGCGGGGGGTTAAAAATCGAAAATTTATCAATTTGTCATATGCTTTTATTGTTAAAATGTGGGCTAGGGGAGTCGGAGGGGGTTGGTAATGAATGGGAGTGACAGAGGAAGATTCAATGACTTCACTTTGGGAGCTGAACTTTCTAAACGGAAGTATGTTGCATTTTCTCTACAGATATACACACATTGTCAGATTTGCCTTCTATACAGATATACACTCATTGCCAGATTTGAATTTGTAGAAGGCAAATGTGTATAAGGCAAATCTGACAATGTGTGTATGTTGCATTTTCTATACAGATATACACACACTGTCAGATTTGCCTTCTACAAATGTGTGTGTGTGTGTGTGTGTGTGTGCATAAGTGTGGATATGCATTTGTAGAAGGCAAATCTGACAGTGTGTGTATATCTGTATAGAAAATGCAACATACACACATTGTCAGATTTGCCTTATACACATTTGCCTTCTACAAATTCAAATCTGGCAATGAGTGTATATCTGTATAGAAGGCAAATCTGACAATGTGTGTATATCTGTAGAGAAAATGCAACATACTTCCGTTTAGAAAGTTGTAAAGGTGTAAGGTCGGCAAGCGCAAGAGTAATCGCGGTCGACTTATAACGGGCCAATGGGTTTTTGGAGGTATTTGTCGTGAGACAAAAGATGTATTTTTAGTTCCCGTTGATACACGAGACAGTGAAACACTATTAACAGTTATTAGAGACTATATTGCTGATGGCACAGTCATTTATTCTGATTGTTGGCGTGCATATAATTGTCTCGAGCAATCAGGCTATTAACATCTAACAGTCAATCATTCATTAAATTTTGTAGATCCTTTAACTGGCGCTCACTGTCAGATTTGCCTTCTATACAGATATACACTCATTGCCAGATTTGAATTTGTAGAAGGCAAATGTGTATAAGGCAAATCTGACAATGTGTGTATGTTGCATTTTCTATACAGATATGCACACACTGTCAGATTTGCCTTCTACAAGTGTGTGTGTGTGTGTGTGTGTGTGTGTGTGTGTGTGCGTGTGTGTGTGTGTGTGTGTGTGTGTGTGTGTGTGTGTGTGTGTGTGTGTGTGCATAAGTGTGGATATGCATTTGTAGAAGGCAAATCTGACAGTGTGTGTATATCTGTATAGAAAATGCAACATACACACATTGTCAGATTTGCTTTATACACATTTGCCTTCTACAAATTCAAATCTGGTAATATATTGCTGATGGCACAGTCATTTATTCTGATTGTTGGCGTGCATATAATTGTCTCGAGCAATCAGGCTATCAACATCTAACAGTCAATCATTCATTAAATTTTGTAGATCCTTTAACTGGCACTCACACTCAAAATATTGAAAGATTTTGGAGAGATTTGCGAAGTGGTGTGCCCCGTTTCGGTCGTACAAAAAACATTGGACCGGTTATATAGCCTCATTTTTATTTAAGCGTCAAATTGATTATCTTGATCTAATCGAAACATTTTTTAACAACATGGCAGAAATGTATCCACTCGCTGATAACGATTTTTCGCGAGAGGCCGCTAATTCGTAAAAGGAATTTTAACCTCCCATCCTGCTCCCATACTTTGCCGTTTCCAAACTTCAGCTCCCAAAGTGAAGTCCTTGAATCTTCCTCTGTCACCCCCATTCATTACCAACCCCCTCCGACACCCCTAGCCCACACTTTAACAATAAACACATATGCCAAATTGATAAATTTTCGATTTTTAACCCCCCGCCCTGCGCCGCCACTGTCCGTCCCCCAAGGTTTGACCCCCGAAGTGTGGTCAGGGGACATGCCCCTACCATTCCCCATCATTAGTTACCCCACCCTAGTGTGTGTACCATAAAGTAAACATTTACCTTAAAAACTTTTAAAAAGTAAAGAATTAGAAAATTAATTATTTAGTTGAAGTAATAGCATTTATTAATGAATTTAGCTGTTATGAGCACATTATGAAGAGCAGCTTACAAAACCTTACAAAGAATGTTAATCGACAAAGACAACAAAAAAAAGGGACTGGTTAGGTTATAAATGACATGAATAGCTGAAATTCGAAAAGATATTAGATGAGAACTGTGTTGAAGAATTGACAATCAAAAATATATACTTTTGGCGCATGATTACCAAAAATGTTAATCCCAAATAGATAAGTAAGAAGTCTAGAAAATTAGAAGAAGAAAGTAGTAATAATATTCTTTTACGATAAATTGACGTTAAAGTTTCTGTTTAGCCCATTGAAATGTACTCCTAAGTTATTCCCCGATGTTAATGGTGAAACTAGCATTTTAGGAAACATTACATCACATTTTCGAATTGAACCTGTTTTAATATATATATCATGATTATGTAAGCTTGAAGTTGAGTTAATTTAATAGATTTATATTAAATCTCTGTTTCTATCTTCAAGACATTATTATTATGTTACTAAGTATTTGATTATTTGATTTAATTTAGGTATTTTGAATTTCTGAATAATCCACATATTTTCATCACCGCTATATTTTTATTGTTCAACAACAATTCTTTCAGCATTCATCTCTGTTATCTCTGTTTGATTTCTTGGCCCACTTGTAGCTTGTAATGTACAGCATATAATTTCATTAAAGTTAGAATCTAGTTTTGAAAAATTTTGGAAACAACAACGATTTTACACAAGAAATTTTACAAAAATTGTAAATGCATATACGCTTTTGTAAAACCATGGGTACTATTGAAATTGAATTTTTAAGGATTTTGATAAAAAAATACAATTTTATTTTGTTTATAAAAATAAAAATATGAAAAGGATTATTATAATTTTTGTTGTAAAAACATGAAAAAGGTCTAAAATTTATTGTGACACTAAATCATATAAAGATATTTATGATGATTTAATATGAGAATATAGAAGTCAAAGTTGAAGGATTTTTCAAAAAAAAAAGCCCGATTCTTTTTCAAGAGCTATAATTAAATTTCAGAACCAAAAACCAAATAACCGAAATATAGTACATTTAAGTATACACTATTATCACAAACCTAAGTAATAACTGTGATCAATTTTTGAAAATAAGTACTTTATATTTCATCTAATTTTTTTTTACAGTGACACGCATCATATAGTTTACCCATATTATATACTTACTATAGTTTACATTTAGAATAAAAATAAATATCGTTTACTTTCATTTGTTAAATGACGACCATTGTGAATATACAACAGAAAAAATAATTGCTTGTGACTTTCTTATTGACGTCAATAACATACGAACATTGAATTGAAATGACAGTGAAATCGAAGTATGATATAATCATATCGTATCACTCTAGAGAGTGACAGTGGATAACAAAATATACATATTTGAAGAAATAATAATATGTATGTACGTATACATATGTATATATACGAGTATGTATGTGTAGTTATTCTTTTTGTGACTTTTATTATGATGGTTGGTAACTATACAGAGATGTTATTGAGGACCTTTTAATGTTCCAGCCTATGTGAAAAAAAAATTGATTTTTGTTTTGTAATTTTTGACTGAAACATGAAACTAACAGTACAAAAACTTTTAATTGCAGTAAAATTTTGCTAATTTACTTGGTCCATATAATTCTTTCAAACATATACCAAACCTTATAATATAATCAATTTCATGATATTTTCGAAACTTTGATAAAAAGTTGGTGTACAAAGCAGCAGACTCGACTCATAAGTCATTTATCTCCGAAAAATAAACATACGAATAAAATATACGAGTATCTACTTGTATGTATGTGTAGAAAGTATGCGCTTGCTATGAATAATAAGGAAAGGAAAACTTTTTTAATGTCTAAACAATTTTTTTCTTGTTTTTCCTTTCATTTTATTTTTTATATTTGACAACTTTTATTCCTTTCTTGTTAAAAAAGGACAAAATGTACGCTTGTACATTATATTGTGTGGAATTGTGTTATATGACCATTTAAGATGTATTCTGAATTATATACATAGTTGATAAGTTGTCTTGTCAGATAGTATGATGACTTCTTTCATAGTAATCATAGATGTATGGGGTCGAATAATCATGAAAGTCATCATACGAACAAGTAAACTTTGCCATAGTAATAAGTTGGTACTTGATGTACTATCATTCACTCTAACACAATACATGTGAATATTCACATCATACACTCACTCGCACATTTTATACATATGACATCTGTACTACTGTTGCTTCATTATTTTCAATTTTCGTTTGCTGTTTTTCTTCATTTTCTTTTTAACTTTAATCATCTTTAATCTTTAACTTCAACTGTATATTCTGTAAACATCATGTTATGTACAATATGTACGTATTTATTAATTTCTGTGCTATAAAAGGTGAAAAACTGTGTGTAATATGTACATACTTATTACTCGTATCTTGTACATTCATATATTATAATGTACATACACAAAGAAAAATAAAATTTTTGTTTTTGTTTTGTAACTTTATTTTTTGTTCTCTATGTTATTATTTTTTAAATTCATTTCCTTGAACATTTCTAGTTTATTACTTCTCTATGTTATTATTGTTATTTTTGTTTAGTTTTTCTTAATTTTATGTGTGTTTTTTTTTCATGACTTTTTTTTTTGTTAACCATTTAAACAGAGAAAGGGATAATGACCACAACCAACCAGCCAACCAACAACGTGAGATGATTAAAAGTTATTTATGAACATTTGAACGTTAAATATGTACGTATGTGCGTACTATATTTTCATTTATACACACGTATATTTTGTTCATTTACATGTAGAAGTGGGCAGTCCCGGAAATACGTAACTGGTATGACAAAGAAAACAAAAAAAATTTGAACAAAATATATCCTTATTTCTCAAAATAATTTTTTTTTTAGCTCTATCCACTCTTTTCAGTGATGTTTTGTTGCTTGAATGTCTCGTTCGTAGTTCTAGTTAGAATTATCCAATAAAATTCTCTTCCGACTCTACGTTTTCATTGATGACAAATCTTCTATTACACTGAATCATTTTGTTTTTTTTTTGAGTTTGATAACAAAAAATAATCTCAAAAGGTTAATTTCGGTTAAAAGCTGAAAAAGCATTTCAAATTATAAATCATTGGTTTTGGACAACGCGATAATGAATATGTGAGTCTGTTGCATTATCGTGGTCGAAGAGAACAATTCTGTTTTGCAAAATTTAGGTAATTTTTTATTGATTTCATCACTCAAACCCCGTAACAAGTTTCAGTCACCGTTGACTGTTTTTCTTTTATTGACGGACTGGGACGTTTCAAATGAAATTATTGTATCACAAAAGGTCGGACAAAGTAGTATTTTAAAACTTCAAACATTAGCTTTATAAGACTGGTGCTTTCTATCACACTGAATTTTTTTCAAGGAAATTTTCAAAAATAAATTTTCAGCCGTTTAAAGTTTATGTCGGGTACTTCTGGCACTCCCTGGTATATTTATTCACGTATACATTATGTATTTATTCCATAAATATACTGCAAACATTTTAAGGTAAATAAATATCTGTAATGATGTCCGTATACATACATTTATAACACATATAACACTTAAATATCCTGGCTTCTGTATAAGAGATATTGAGAAAAAACAGAGTAAAACTTTTTTGTATGACTGTTCTGAGACATTTAATTCAATTAATTCAAAGTTTCATCAGGTTTTTTTTTTTTTTTATCTTATTCATTCTGGACAAATTACTGTAGTGTAGCATTGTGGTGCTATTTATTATGATGTGATATTAGTAAGTATGTAGGTACGTTTGGTATATGTGACGTTTACTCCATCATTCACTCGTATAATAATGATTTTTTTTCTCTTTATCATTTCGTTTTTTTTTCATTTGCTCTTTATGTTTTTGTATGAAAAAAACATCACGATAAAAATTATACACACCGTAAATATGAGTAGAAAAATAATAAAAAAAACAAAAATAAAAGAAATAAAGAAAAAAAAAAACTAAAAAAAAAATGAAAATAAAATAACCGAGATGAAACATAAGTGAAAAATAAATTTTCTTTTCCTTTATCTCTGGTTATTTTTTTTTTACAATTTTTTTCAATCTTTTTTTTTTTTTGTCTTTCGTTAATTTTTTATTTTTGTTTTGAGTTTGAGACCATTAAACTGAAATAAAGTGAAAAACTTTTTCTCATTTTGAAAATTGTTTTTTTTTATTTTTATTTGTTCTTCTTTTTCATTCATTTCTTCCTTTCTTGCTCATTCTTCTTTCGATCTCCCAGAAATTCAAACAGAAAATTGAAAAATTTTAATCAAAATTAATGTCACTACATTTTGCGTATAAAATGCAATTAATTTGTTTTTTTTTTTTTGTTCTGTGTTTGTATGTGGTACATATAGTCATTTTTTCTAATTTAAACAAATTTATTTTACTCTTAGCGTAAACATTTTATAGCTTTTATAAAAATAATTTAGAGTATTATTTTTATATTGCATATATTTATATTCTTAGATATGTATATGTATGTGCATATAGATCGGTATAATCATTCATACGAATATATATATGTATATGAATGTATACTCGAAGAAAATAGAATATGCAGAAACATATATTTACGTAGTGTATGTAGTATTAAGAGAGACAAAAAAATGATATTGAAAATGTTCACATGTATAATACTGTCATTTTGTTATGTGCATATGTACGTGTATGTATGTTTTGTTTTAGATTGAAACTTTCAAGTTAATGCACTTTTTGATTAATTATCGAAAACTTAAAATTAACACTTAATTAAAAGCAAAAGAAATTCATTTCTCATTTTGCAAAGAAAATTATAAAAAGAGAATTTTATTTAATTAAAATTGTATTTAGCTGTCTCTAGATTAATCGGACAATACTTGAAAAAATGTACTGGTATGATTCAGGAATATTGTAGCTAACCACACAATAATGAATTTCATTTTATCATTTATGTTCATGTACATATGTTACTTGTACTTGTATTTGTTATGTTTCATTGAATTTTTTTTGCGTTCTCATTTGCTTTCCAAAATACGGATTGAATGCAAAAATTGTGGCTACTTTTGTTATAACACGAAATTTTGCTTTCATTCGAATCAATAGTCAGTTAATCTTTATTCTATTATATTTCATAAGTTAAGAATTTCAAAATTTTTTCCAAAACAGAATTAAAAATCATTATATTGTTATATAGTTATAATCTTGTTGTATATAGTGTGATTAGAATTTTTTTTGCAATATCCGGGAAAAATTTTCGTTTTTTAAAAATTTATGCACATACCATATTTGTAACGAGAGGAGCTTATTGGATCAGCGGTAGAGTACTGCTTTACTGATAACGAGGTCCCGAGTTCGAATCTTTGTAATAACGGAAAGCGAGAAAAATTTATCTTTCGTGATAGCAATTTAAATTACAAAGAATAATTTTTTTATTATTCATTCGTACATGTTTTATTGAAAGATGAAAAAAAAATAATGCATTTCTTTTTTCCATTTTATCATTTGATGCGTTATTCTTCCATGTAATTCGAAATAATCTTTTGCTATTTTCAATTTATATATCCACTCTCATTCTATCATTGGATACTTAAAAATAATTGTTCTGGAAAGTAACAATTAGATACAACAATAATATTAAATTATTATTAAAAAATTTTTTACGTAACCTTTTCCTTTGGTATTTCTTCTCTTCTGCTTATTAAAAAAAAATTTTTTTTTTTCAAATTAATTTTTCATTTCTATATACTACATATATATACGTACATATATATATATTTTTTGTAAAATGCTAATTTCCACACATATACACACACGTCCTTTTTTTCATTCTACAGATCCAATATGAAATATATAAAATTAATTTTATTGCAGAATTCATACATAAACTACAAAGCATGTACATATGTATGTAGTATAAAAAGCTTTTTTGTATTTAAAATGAAAAATAAAGAAAAGAAACTAATAAAATACGAGCACATGTTTATATGCAAATTTTCATTAAAAAAAATAAAATGAAAAAAATAAAGGATAAAACGTTGAAAATTCATTTTTCTTTTTCGACACAATCAACTAACATTATATAAGTATGTACATACATAATATTCGTACATATATAGTATTACTGATATATTAGTATCTTGGTATAAAAATATGCAACGATGAAATGAAAAAATGAATAAAAAAAAATAGTCATTCAATTTTATGATCAAAATTTTTCATATTATACGGAAATATAAAGTACAAAAGCATTTTACGTTTTTATGTAGATATGTACAAAATTTATATACAATCTATCGTAAACTTAGCAGAAGAAGAACCAAAAAATAAACAAATATATAAAAAAAATTGGAATTTTTAAATTCTTTTTCTTTTCTTTCGTTTTTTTTTTATTTGTTGCTACTTTTTTCATAATTTTTAATTTTTTTTCTTGCTTTTTTGTGTGTTTATGTAAAAAAGCATTTAAGTATAAAATATAATACGAAAAAACAAAATACATATTTTCTTTTTCTTTATCCTTATGTGATCAATTTGTTTTTATTAAACAATTTTGCAACAATTTTACGATAATACATAAGTTATGAATGTGCTTTATTTGAAAAAAAAAAAAAAAAAAATTCTAAATGTACACTTGCGACAAAAATAAATGACCAAGTTCATATAAAATTTAAAATATATTAAATGCTTACTTGTGGCAGATAACGAATTGTAATGATAATGGCAAAGGACAAGATAATAATAGATGATAGATCAAATCTTTAATCTGGAATTGAAATAAATAAGCTAATCAAAATCAAAATTAAAACTTTAATCAACTGTTCGTTCTTGACTAATAATCCAGTGTTATATGAAAATACACATTCTTAACTTGCCTTGTGTGTTCTATTAATCATCTATGTAGTCCTGATTCTAAGTGAGTACTAGTATATTGTGATAATGGAATGCAAAAAATGTTTGGAAAGTAAAACATAATCTAGAAATAATTTAAGTTGATATATTGGAGTTGTTTTCTTTTAATTTTTAATTCCTTTAAACTAAAAGAAAAATTAAAAAAACTTACTGTTGAATATACAATAATCCCGTTTTCGATGTTTTTATTTATCAATATGAGTACAAAATTAGTCGTATTTTTCATAAACTGTCAAGTTAACTAAAAACATATTCGAAACCAGTTGATCATGCGCAGTTACTAACGATATCTTAAATATTTATAGGAACACATCAATTAGCTATTCCATAAATAATTGTCAATTTTCCTTTATTAAAGCTGTAATTGCTAACATTTTTGACAGATAAAATATTCTGGTATAGGTGTCTACATTGGAACTTTGTCATCAAGTGACTAAATTAATAAATCGTCTAATAGAGATCAAATTTCAAAATGCAACGCATCATCATATGAAGCTAAATCTGCCATTTTTCTTAAATTTTTCCATAAAATTACTTTTTTTTACTTTGTTTTACATTTTCTTGGAAATGTTTACGTAGCTTTAAACAATGTTATTAACACAAGAAATTTCGAAAACTCAAGAAAATTCGATTAGGTACAGCTTTTTTATTCACTACTGCCTGCATCCATATTTCTGTTGTTTTCTTTTTCTTGTTCCCGAGAGAGAAAATTTTTATTTATTTAACAGACAAAAAATACACTGAATTTTCATGATCATAATATGAGCAATAATAATAATAACAATGATGATGATATTTATACATATGATGCGTGGCATATAATGTATATGTGAATATGACGATAAAATGGCTTACACTGTATCTTTATACTCGTACATATGTATACATCATATTCTATGAAAGATCATTATCATTATCATCATTACATATTTGGTATATACATATATATATGTATGTATATAGACGTTTTAGTAAATTTACGAAAGTTATAAACATTTTACAGTTTTTAGCACTTAAATTTTTATCAATTTTTAAATATGAAACAATCAACAAAATTAGTCTATTTATTTTATTTTTCTTTCAGTTTCCATCATTATCACAAGATGATAGCGGCTGTTACCAGAAAAATTTTATCGAAAAGTTTTCATGTGTTTTTTTTTCTTTTTTATTTTGTTCATTTTAACAGCACCTGAAAAAATTCTTTGAATATCCTTAAATAGATTATGTCGTAAAAAAAGTTTTAGATATTACATATTACTTTAGTTTTCAGGTGACTAATTTTTTTTTATCAAACAAATTTTTTTTTTTTTTTAATAAACTATACCCGCAATTTTTATTCTTCCACATAACATGAAGATGAAGCTTTAAGAGGTAAGGAGATTATATATTGAATAAGTGTTTGTACGAATTTTTCATAATCATTTCTTCGAATGTGTTTAGTCAAAGGTTAGCAGAAAGTTATAGATATAATTTTCGAAAAATGTATATTATTCTAGTACACACAGGAAAAAAGAAATTACGCTTACGATCAAATTTTTTATTTCAATAAATGAACAGAGTTATAATTTTTTATTTATTTATTTATTTGAATTTTCTTGAAAGTCATATTGAATTTTTTTTCCAGCTTTTTATCATTTTCAATTTTTTTCAAATGATTATTGTATGTAAGAATTCGAATATGACTAGGTACTCTATCATGTCGAAAGTATATTCTCATAGATTATAATAATAATTTAATTTTCATTTACATACATAGAAATATACAAATTATACAGTATAAGACAATGTTGAATGTAATGAAATTGATTTTGAAATAAAAATACGTAAAATTTTCAATTTAACTAATTTCATGAATTTCAAAATTTTTTACAATTTTTTGTTTTTTAATTATTTTTCAAATTTTCTGTATTTTGTTGGAAATTAACAAATTTCTTGATTTTGGTCTTTGCCTTACAGTTCCGTAATAGAATGTAATGTAGTTTTATTATGTATGTGTGTACATACTGTTCAGTTGATACTTTTATATATACGTATAGATTATGTAAAACGATAAAATCTCCTGTAGCGTAAATAATCGAATGTCATATCAAACTTTTTATAATTACAAAAAAATAAAAGAAAGAAATACTTGTAGAAATGGAAAAGAGAAAGTTGTACACACATTCAAATTTACTATATATTCTATGTATATAGGATACATTCAGGATTTATGTATTCCGTGCACAAATACATAAAATACTTAGGTTTATGTGAAATCCTTAAATATTTTCACGAGTATAATATTATTAATATACACATACAAACCTATTCGTATCGATGTAGATACAAATGTACAGAGAGGTACAGCTAAGTAAAATGATTTAATTCTGAAAAGCAGTTATTTGTCTGCTGCTCTATATTATACAATGTACATATACCTACGTATAGCTACATTATATTCTGTATATAAAGGTGCTGTAAAATGAAGTAAAAGTTACTGGTGAAAGTCATTTCTATGTCATACTTTTCTGAAAATTTTTTTTTGTTTGGTCTACAATTTATTTGTTTTGGTTTATTTTTTCCATCTTTTCTTTTTATTAGAATATATATATAAGTATATACACAAATACTTAATATATTTTGCTGTTTAGAAAATTATAACCAACATATCTACGGTAAATTCATTCCAAGAAGTTATATTTTCAAATGATTTTTGTTGTTGTTAAAAAAAAAAATATAAAATGATAACGTACACAAACAACTGAATCAGAAGTTTGGAAAATATAAAATGAAAATTGTTGAATTTTGCTGATATGAAAAACATGGTGTACGTATACGTATAGGACTTACAGTTACACATAAAAAGTAAAGAAAATTCTTAATAAGTTTAGATCTGAGAGTTGTGTTTATTGTTGCTTTTTGGATGATTTTAGAGAAGAAGAAGCAGAAGAACAAGACAATAGTGATGATGATGATGATGACGGTGATAATAATGGTGCGATTTCATTTTTATTTTTCTTTTGTGTTGTACATTTCTTTTTTTTTTACTAAACGAGAAAAGTTAAAAATTAAATTTTTCAAATCGAAATATCAATTTGATTGTCATTTCAATTATGCCTTGTCTTATCTTTACGTTGAAAATTGTTATATATACAATACATATTTATGTGCTTGTACATAACATTGAAATTATTTTTGTTTTTCATTTTGCCATTATGAAGGCAAGGAGAATAATTTTATTTGATTTATATATATATTTTTTTTACCACACTCATATAACACTGTTATCTGCAAACGCCAATTTGGTTTGTGTGTACGTGTTTGTATAATTATTAGATTACTACTATATCATATAAACCGTGTGGATAGAAAGTCACCCTCCTTTTCACATTTTTTCATAATAATAATTTGATTACATCGAACGAACTAGATCGAAGGTGCGGCCAAGAAGCAGGTGGGATGTAATGATATAGAATATCGATAAGCTGAAGGTGGCCAACTGGAAAAATAAATCCACAGGCAAGGGGCAGTGGCGGCTTTTTCTCATAGAGGCAAGAGTCCTCTTAAGGTCTATATAACCGTAGAAGAAGAAGAAATATACTCGTACACACTGTATGTATTGTTTTAGTTCTTGTTGAAGATATTCTACCATTTTATATTATTGGTAGATGATATCTTTTACTAAGTATTTTAATATTTAATTTCTTTTTAAATATGTAGTTTTTTTTATTGTTGTTTCAAATTAGTGTGTTAAATGGTAAGATCTTTTCTTTTAATTTGCTTTGTGATCGAAATTTTTTTGTCGCGATTAGATAAAATCAATAGATGTCTTGTACTATTGTAGTTGTATTTTGGCTTATGTTTTTTTCGCAATTCTTTTAAATAAGATTTTTTCGTTTTTCAAAATTTGAATACAGTGGCTGTTTACAAAATTTCAGATTCAAGTATAAGATTTGTAAACTTCGTGTGTTTGGTTAATAAGAAACGAGCATTTTTCAACCAAGTGACATTTATTTCTAAGAAAAATATTTAAAAAAAAATATTTTTTTTATATAAATATTTCTGTTCAAACTTGAAATTTATTCAAAATTAACTATTTATTATTGCTAAAATGTTAAGAGTATGGTGACTTTTTCTCGATACTGTATACATACAATTTTTTAACGTTATTTAAACAAATATTTTCCTTATATTTGAACTATAACTTGTATATGTAGTGTATTATTATAATATTTGTTAGAAAATTAAAAAACAAAAAAAAATTGACTTTTATTGAAATTGTAAATTGGAATTTTGATATTTTATTGAAAGGCTACCTCTAGTACAGTTTTTAATTATGATTTTTTAAGTATACAATTTTTAATATATTTTATTTGTTTTCTATCACATAGAGAGAAAAGAGAAAAACTTCAAGAATTGAACTTTACAAAAATTGAATTGCAAAATGATCAAATGAAATAAAAATGTTTAAAGTTTCTAAATGTTTAAGATAAAAACGGTTACACTGTCATAAGTTTCAAAATGCGTTGTGAATGTATTTTTTACTCATCATTTAAGCAAATATTGCATTTTTTTATACCATCAAAATCACTTCCTAACTTCGTTTCAAAATATCAAATTTAAAATTACGCGTTTTTGATACAATGTAATAATGATACGCATCATATTTGCATCACTACGGTAATACTACCGCATCGATGCTTATTTTTTACATTTTAGAACTCAGCCAGACATACGAGTACTAGGTACTAGAAATGAGGTGACTGTTGAGAAGACAAGAAGAAGACACATACTAATAGAATGTGTATCAACCTTTGTTAGTACAATTTGTGAATACAAGTCGTTTGCGTAGAGTAGATCAAATACAAGTCCCTTGCTCCATTGTGTAGACCAGTGGCCTATTTCACGAAATTACAAGTTTACAAGTTTACAAGTTAGAATTTACAAATAAATTTTTACAAGGACTTGTAAATTCTGTTTCTAAAAAATTCACGAAATTACAACTTTACAAGTTTACAAGTTTACAAGTTACAAGTAAATTGTTTACAAGGACTTGTAAATTCTGTTTCTCGTAAAAATTTACAAGTCTTGTATTTTTACATACTTGTAGAATTTCTTTTTACAAGAATAAATGATGGATTATAATTATTATGAACGAATTTTTTTTGTATTTCTTAAAAGTATTCATAATGTACGAGTATTTCAAAGCGATTTAAAATGTATTTTTTGCAGGCGATACTCTGTTTTTTGTTATTTTTAAAAATTTATAAATGAAATTAATATATGTAGATAAATGACAGGAAAATAATCAATTGCAACAAAATATATAAAAAAGGACCGAAAATATTCATAAACGGTAGTTTGAGTGGTTGTAGTAAATGCAGGTATACAGATGTTTTAGCTATTATCGAATATTACAGAACATATACGACGACGATTGGCGGTATACTGATTGACTGATTGCTCTGCTACTTTTACTTTACACTGTACAGACAGATGTTACATGTCACATTTACCATTACGATACATTATGCGATAATATATTCATATATTGATTTGAACAATGTTGAATTTGATTATAAAAATGATTAATTTGTCTTTAAAATTGTTGAATTTGACGAGAAAAGTATATATTTACTATTAAGTATACTATTAACAATGCAAGTTTTAGATAAGAAAATGTTGACAATTTTCGCAAATTTCTCATCTTTAATATATATAGTGATACGATTAACAATACAGTAAATCATTTTCTTTCTTGCTTTGATACTAAGATTAATAATTTTTGTAATTACAAGAAATTACAAGTACTTTAAAAAATTTAAGAGTCTTTCTACGCTCTACAAATTTTTCTTACAAGTTTACAAGTTACAAGTGTAGAAATATATTCTGAGAAACGAAAACAAAGAAAAACAAGTTACAAGAACTTTTATTCTAGTGATTTACACTTGTAGCTTATAAATCACACGTGTAGTTTCAAGAAACAAAAACTTGTAAAAGCTTACAAATTTACAAGCAAACAACTTGTATTACAAGACTTGTAACTTTTGAGAAATAGGCCACAGATCAAATTTTTGAGTTTCGGCGAAAAGTGCAACAAATTTAGGAAATATTGTTTTACATTTCGTAACACACTTCATTGCAGCGCTGAGTACAGCATATAGTGCAGCAAAAAATTTAGTTCTAATTTCTAATTTGGCTGCATGTTTTCAGTGTGTTCAACATAAAATATTAAAATAATTAAGTTACAAACAATATCGGTATCGACAACGGGTAGTATGGCATTTTTTAATAGTTGAAGCATTTGAATATTTCAAAAATTTAGTGGCCGATTCATAGAGAAAATTTAAATTTTAAAATAAAATATTTGTTTTTGTCAAACAAAGCTATTAAAACAATAATGTCGATTTGATCGATTGATCGATTATACCTACTGCACTGTTGCCAAAATGATAAAATGTTATAATATTCTTAGAAATTTTTCATTAAAATTCTATTACCAGCAGTCAATAGATGACTTTAATTTAATTATTGTCTTTAATTTTGAAATCTAAATAAATTTCGCCAATCGCCAATTTTTCAGAATAGCACAACAAGATCGCAAAATTTTCTTGCAATAATGTTTAAAATAAAATAAAAACAATTAAATTTAAACAGCTGTCAAATTGATGTCTTCAACATTTACGTACAAATTTTTCAGTGTAGAAATAAATGATAAAAATGGAAAAAGAAATTCCGTTCGAACAGCGTACTAGGCATTAACAAGGAATATTTTACTTCACAATATTTAGCTACATGCTACATATTTAAAAATTTTCCATAGGCATGTACCAATAATAATAATAAATGAAGTCTAGTCATCGTTATATACGTACCATGTACAAAAATATAGCTTTTTTCTTTTTTGTACACATACACAAATAAAAATATAATAGCATTTTTCATACATACATTATGTTGTATAATACAAAATAATGATAACAAAAACTACAAGGACTTTACATATGTAAATTATTTAGCTTAAAGCAAATTCATTTTAGAGGAATAATAATAAATACACGATGACTAAATATAGAGGCATTGTTTTCCTTCAAATATTGTTTGGATTTACACCAATTTAATAGAAATGGTGGTGGTAATGAATAAACAAAATAAACAATGTTGTATGAAAAAATATAAATGTACATATGTTAACATTATGTACATATATTTAGTACATACATATTATGATAACAACCCAAAAATAGGAAGAAAAAAAAAAGAATATTGGTATGCAAAAATCATCTTCTCTATGCAAAAGATATAAATTGGATTTTTGGATTTCGATTCAACGTTTATATACTACTTACTTATAGTTATACATGGTTATACGTTATACATACGACATCGTATACGTACACATTCACATTGCATGTACAATGGATTCGTATGAATATTATGTATATATGTATAGAATAAAATAAACAACCTCACATATAAATAAATTTCACTTTTATATATTATAGGAGTCACATACATATATATACTACAGAGTTGGCGAACTTGGACTGACTGATATAAAATGCCTAACTTTTTAAATTTTAATCTACTGTTGTAGTTTTAGCGTTTAAATGAAAAAAAAAATTCTTAAATTTTTTTTTAAATTAATGTGTGAAAAATTACATCGTTTAAATAATCTCCATTTTCTGGTTGACAATGTCTCTTTTGTATTACAGCACGCAATGTTTCTGACTCTAAATTTGCAATCTGCACGAATATTCCGTTTAATTTCTTGATTAAAAATTTTGTCTATCATCAGTTTACTTGCATCATTTCTCTCCTTAGAAGATTTGTGATTGTTTTTTTACCTTCAAAACAATAAGAAATGATGATTCTATCGGCCGGCCATAACTTCACACCAAACAGTGCATAAAGGAGGTTGAAATTGACGCTGATGTAGTATTTTCGGGTTCTCCGTATCACAGATTCGGCAGTTTTGCATACTGTATAACATATCCGTTTCGATGGAAGTGTGCTTCATCGTTCATAATTAAATTGTTGTTGAAGGAATTTTTTTTTACATTGGAACAATGGATCTTTGGGAAAAATAATAAAATTAAATAATTTCGAACCATTCTTACAATTGAAATTCTTGAAATTTTTTATATTCTACAAAGAACATAAAATAAAAAAAAGAAATACAAAAATTAATTTTTAAAAACAGTCATTTGAATTTGGCCCACACTGTATGTATAATTGTACGTTACGTTACGTTCTATTACATACACATGCATATGTGTTATCAAGACAAAATATAATCACATACATATTTACAAATTTCTCTTATGTATGAATTCTGTATTCATGGAATTATTATTAGTCTAAAAACCAGAAATATGGAAATTATAGCTTTAGGATATTATTAAGGATATAGAAGTTTATGACCATAAGTTTTTGTGTTTAATATTATTTTCCTTTAGCCATTTATAAATAGATACACTTTTATTTCTAAATGACTACATATCGAAATAAGTTTATAATTTTTTTCCTCTGTTTTCCGTTTAGTATTTTCTTCATATTTTTTTTTTTTGCTTTATTTACCAAATATTTTACTTTAAGATTTAATGTGTTCATGCATATCACCATCGCTATATCTGTACACATATACTTAGTACGCATATTCATAACATGCATAAAAATAAAATTTAGTTTATGTGTTTGGTAACATAATTAGATATGCATATATGTATGTATGTATATGCATGATTTTATTAGAAATAATATCTCCCGCAAGGATTATTACTGATACACATTAAGTATGTAGATTCATGTATGCACATATGTATATATGTACATGTTTTTAAAATATTCCTGCTATTTTCCGCATCTTTCTATATATGAATGTAAATATTTTACAAATAAATTGTAAGCAAAACTAAAAATATATACATAAGTATACTTTTTAACGGAATTTTCGAAATTTCTCCTCAATAAAAAGTGTACTCTTGTATATACATATGTACATATGTATGTATGTAAATGAAAATTAATTGGAATAAGCATAGCGTTTAGTTATGTAATACATATAATATGGTAATATGTAATATGAAATAAAAAAACAGTTAATTCCTATCTATGATGGTGTTTTGAAACATTTTGTTACATTTTTGTGGATTTTGTATTGTTAATTTGGCAAATGAATTTATTAAAAACTTTCGACCGAAATGTGTTGTTCACGTACAATTACATTGCATGTTTATGCACATATATAATATATGTCTACGCACATACATACAAACATACAATGAATGTGATTTCCATGATTTATAATACCTTCTTAATCTATGGTTGTTATGATAACTGTATTCACAATACATTTACATATATCTACATATTCTGTACCACAACATAACAACATATTAACTATTCCTTAAGGAATTTATGTCATATACATATTCTATATCTTTTGATTAAGAATTTGAGAGAATTTTCAAAAGAAGAAAACCTATGTACATATGTATATGTAATGTACATACATACATATGTATTTTCAGATAAAAGTGGACTATTTAGGGTGATCAAATTATTACTTACATATATATTTTTTAAACATCATATAGTAGCCACATTTTTTTCAATTTCCTCTAAAAATAAGATTTTTGTTTAATATTGTTTGACACATGATAAATGAAAAGAAATTAAGTCAAATGATCATTTTTATTGCATACACATTTTGCATTTGGTTTTTGAACAACTTGAAAAAAATCTAGTATTTAATGAAAAAATTTGATGTTTTCCTTTGAGGTTATGCTAAATTACTGATTTACTCTAACAAACCAATAGTACTCAATGACATTATTGATTGAAACTAACATTATTCCTGTTAATGGTGAAATTTCAGCAGATTCTTGTGCAAAAATGATGAAGAATTGGTTTTATAAAATCGAATTTTTAAAAAAATCAGGTCGATTATGCATGAATTCGATACGAGTTCAAAAACGATTCGATTTTTAAATTCGATCCGAATCCAATATCCTATGATGAATACGATCATATCGCAAAAAATTATTTCCCTACAAAAATTTATAGAATTTTTGTGAAATGAAACCATTATTATACTTAACTGTCACTTTTTAATTTTTCAAATTTTTTTGATGATATATCAGTAATTGTATATATTTTTTTATACTAAAATAAATAAAACAAAAAAAAATTAATAAAATGATTTTTAATTTTTTATTAATACATTTAATTTTCTCACAAAAATAACTTAAGACAATTCACATTTAGTGAATCGATAAATGGAAGATTTATGATCCAAAATTTTTGGACAAGTACAATAGTTTTTAATTAGAAAGAAGAAGCGAAAGAAAAATATTCTTATTAAAATTAAATTAATTCAGGATTTATCATTTACGTTATTTCTATTTATATGTAAAAATTGTACAGATCATCTTGGAATCTTTGTGTAAATACTCTTTGTGGATAGAACGTTTGATTACCAAGGTCGAAAAAGTAGTTGCAATCTATTGGGTAATTTGGAAACATGTAATTTGCTGGAGTATTTGAAACTCGGTGGCTACATACTGATCTAGATCTACATGTAGACGGTGGTATCTCTCTTGTTTGACCACTTTCTGTCTTTCTTGTACGTAAATTTGCATCTGTTGTGGATGAATGCACATGTCTTGAATGACGATTAGATTCATGTGGAGATGAAGTTTTGGTGTTTTTATTTTTAGCAATAGATCTTGGACGGTTTGATTTTTGTGGGGGTGATGATGTCGCAGTTGTCCCCCCCGTGGAAGTTGATGACATTGGTCTCCATGGTATTATTTTCTTTTCAGTGATTGCAGTTGCTGGTCTTTTTGGTAGTGTTTTGGTATTTTTTCGTAAACTGGGTTCCTTGCTTTTAGATGAGGTTGGAATTGATCTCCAAACTGAAGTGTTACTCAATTTCGTTTTATGAATAAAAGAATGATCAGAGTCAGATGTCTCACCGAGAGCTGATGCTAGTCTGGATATTTTATGATAAACAGAATTTGGAAGAGTTGATGATAGACAGAATTTAGAACGCGATTTAGTACAAGGTTTAGTACTTTCATCACATAAGGTGACCTCAGATTCAGTTGTTTCAATGTCTGATATTGTGAATGAAGAATATGGTTCTAGACGCCGGTGTTGTAGAGTACGCCTAAGCGATAATATTGAGCGAATATCATCGGTGTTCAGTTCTGCTTCTGAAGTAGACTCAGTTTTAATTTCAGATCTTTGATTTCTTTCAGATATGATATCAAAATGTGATCGAGGACACCTGTGTAGAAAAATACAAGTTGGTGTGCTTGATACATCATTAGATGTAGGAGATATTGGCACACTTTGGGGGCGAATGTCTTGATAAGTTCTAGTTCTTTTCAGAGGTAAACGTGAAGATGATGTTAACGACGAAACATTGCGATACGAGGAATACGGCTTTTCAATATGATTCTGATTCAGTCCAGAAAATTGGCTTTCAGTAATTCGTGGTTTAAGGAAACTACAAGCTTGAAGATTTGAAAATGAAGAACATTTACATGCTTCAAAATTCTCAACTGGGTTTGATTTAGATGTCTTATGACCGCCACATTTTGGACACGTACGTGTTTTTCTCGGTTTACTATCAATATTAGCTTCTTTAGTAATTCGTTTTACATTTGAAAATGTGTTCGATTGAATTGGAGATTTTAAGTTAAAATGTTCGGAAAATTTTCTGGATGAATTAGGTTCTACTTTGAAGGATGTTTGACTAATATTGAGATTTGATTCCTTTGATGCTGTTCTCGATTCAATTTCAATTGAAGTATGTTCTCTTTCTAAAGGCAGTGGAACTGAATGATTCGACGTTTTTCTTTGAGGTGTTAGTGACACTTGAACTGTAGATTCCCTGTTGTTTTGCAAAGATTTATGAGATAACTGAGATATGACATTAAATTCTGTTTTGTTTTTTTCTAAAGATTTATGTAATTGTACCAGGTTCTTGTTAGCAATTTCTGATTCTATAACTGTAGATGTCTCACTCAGTTTGGCTGAAATTGTTTCTGCCGATTTTTTATCTAATACTGTTTCATCACAAGTTGACATCGTAAATATACGAACTGAAGTATCACTTTTTTTATCAGGAATTTCGTAATTTGATAAACTACTTTGTGTGGTAAAACTTGTCGTTGATACCGCAGTTTGAACCTCAAGTTCACTTTTTTCAGATTTATTTTGACTTAATTCACTTCCTAATCCAGTTTCTTTACTGACACCAGTCTGTGATTTTGCTTTCGATTTCAGTCCATTTTTCAATGACAAATATGATGCTTTAACTTTTTTCAACAACGATCTGTTGAACGCTTTGCCATCAGTTCTTTTTGAAACCATTTCGTTTGTGTTGATCGGTGTTGCGTCTTTCATTAGCTCTCGATACGTTCTACTCGATATCGAAATCTCCGATTTACTTCTTCGGATATTTAATGATGTTGGTACCTTCATATTTGATTTACTATTAACATGTACATCAATGCTTATTAATAACCCATTATCAGTTTTCTTAATTTTTTTTGTGCAGTTTTCATTTTTCAACAATGTTGCTAATGCGTTATTGATATCAATTTGACTCTGATTGGTTTCTAGGTTATCAATTTTTTCTTTACATTTGAGTAGCAACGGATGAGATTTTGATTTATATTTGATTTTATGCTGTTTTCTGCATATAATTTTACCACATACTCTACAAGCATCTAAATTCAAATTAATGCTACTGTAACAGCATCTTCCAAATACAGTTTCACAAGACGGGAATGTCGATTGTCCATTTATATCGGTTGGCTGATAATCGTTCACACTCAACATTTTTGACTTTATAATTTTTTCTTTAAAGTTACAACAAACTTTTTAGGCTTTTCCTTTTCTTTTATAATGTGATTCCACTTAAGCCTGAAAGTAGTAGATTATTTGTTTTTAGATTTGTGTTTGTTATATTATGAAAATTATAAAATTTTATAATTTGCATGAAAAATTTCAATATATTTGAGAATATTTGAGACTATCCTTTAAATTTTGTATATACAAAAAACAAGCTAATTTCAAAAAATATAAGATTCAAAGGAAGTTATTTAAGAATTTTTTTGATCCATTATCTAATAGATAATTTTTTGAAGCAGTAGAAAAAAAAACACATGAAACATATTTTTGATAGATGAATATTCTATTTCATACAAAAATATAAAATTTCAATAATGTGAATTCAAATGTTTCAGTTGATATTATCTGAGCTAATTTAATACCCGGTCCTATCTTTTTGGTATTTTAAAATTTGCTAAATATCTCAGGAACTCTAATCACATACCCTTTTTACAATAATAAAATAAGTTTATTTTAATTGAAATTTTAGAGAATTGACAAAATTCGATGAGTGCCCTATCATTTTATCGGAGAATTATTGCAATTGAATGCCGCTTCTACATTCAATAGCAGTGACTTCAACTTGGACTTCGACTTTCGACTTAACAGCATGCTTAACATGTAAAATGATGTAAAAGTAGCTGTAAAGCCTACTGCATTAAATTTAGAAGTTCTAATACATATACATATCCATTAAATCAAATTCGAAGTTGAAGTCACTGCATTGAATGTAGAATCGGAATAAACTGAAAATTCCAACGACACGAACAAATGGAATAAAAATTTGTTTTTGTAACAAATTTTCAGGATATTTCTCTAGAATACAAATGAAACAGATTTTTATTTTTTATATAAATATTCAGTATTTATTGTATTATACATAAAAAACCGTTCAATATGTTCAAGATTGAAAATTTAATTGAAAAACAGTTCGATATATGTTTACAAAATAACCGTATTGTATTATTGCACACTATAGCTCTGTAAGGCATTTTTTTTTCAAATTTTATTATCTCTTGATCATATCGAATTCATTTTTTACATTTTACATTTCAACAAATAATAATTTATTTCAATTATTGAAACAAATATAAAGCAAAAAATAATATTATAATTTAATACGGACAACACAAAATTATATATTTTTATAAATGGAAACAAATCAAAATGAATTTAAAATATTTAGCGGGCAAAAACGTTTAAGAAAAATCCTTCCTTTTCTTGTTGCGTTTATGACGAAATTGCGTTTATGATACATTCGTCGTTTCATTAATTTTTTAGTGTATATTTTGATCCTTCTTATTGTAAAAACAAAAAAATATATATATTAGTAAGTACAAAAATGTTACCGCTTTTAGATTTCCATTTTCCGACATTAAATATATAATTTCATTTTGATTTGGTACCATCATCTTATAATTTATATTCGATTCGATATTTGATATAAATAAGTATAATGAATCTAATTAAACATTTTACATAATTTAAAAAAAAATTTAAAGTTCTACAAATATGTAATAAATTTTTTTATTCCTTTAATTTCGTTCTTGTTTTATTTTTATCACTGTTGTTATCACTATAATTACTCACTTTTTTAAAAGCATATCCTATCGTTTTAGTATGGTGAATATCATTTCTCATATCAGTTTTATCATAATAACAATGACGATAATGATGATAATTCTCATATAAATTTTTTGATAATTCCGAATTTTCTGAATGATTTTCACATGTTCCACATAAACTTTCATTTTTCGTTTTTGTTTTAGAAGATACTTTTGAGATTTTACTCGCACAAGGATTTGTAACGCAGAGACAATTAGAACCGCAATTTTCATTATTGTAATGTTTTGATGACTTTTTTTGGTAAATCATTTCAGTTACTTTGACTTTTGATGTTTCATCTGATCTTGTTTTCCTATCTTGACCGATAGTCAAATTACAAGCAGTTTTAGATATCTTTGAATGTGTCAAATCATCATGACATTTTGCGTCAGGATTTGTTTTACACTTTTTGTGATCAAACATTTTGGCATCATAATCTAATAATGAAAAGTCTAAATATCTTTTTGATTTCAATGATTTTCGATCATTTTTTCCAATTTTATGGCTGGATAAGTTTTTATCTAATATTTTTTCAGATTCTGTTTTATGATTTTTTGAAGAAAAAATAAGTGAATCTAGCTTGTATCTATCATCATTTATTTTTCTCGAATCTCCTCTTTTTGAAGTCGAATTATCATCAACTGCATTTTTGTAAAGTTTCTGGTTCTGTTCCTTCGATTCTGAAAAATTACTTTGCCTTTGCATCATTTTATCCGGTGCATCCGTTCGTTCAGTTTCTAATTCAAATTTCATGCTACCTGAATTCTTACTGCGACAATTTTCAAGATTTTTATTTTCATTAATTGGATCTATGTAATTTGATTCAGATTTCTTTTTCGACCAAATCCATCCCGAATTTAATTTCTTCAATTCTTCGTAATTATATGCTTCATTTGTTGGCGATGACTTTAAAGTTGGTCCAGATTCCGAAAATATCGAGTTGACCACAATAAGGTTGCCACTACCTGGAGATTTAACAGCTTTTCCTGAAATTTGACAATCAGTTGAAGAATCGTATTTTTGCCAGTAATAATCCGTTTTTAATGTTTTAGATTCTGGACACTTATCTTCAACAAATTCCGGTTTTGATTCTTTGTTTGCGCCACAAATAAAATCTGAATCGTTTGACAATTTTTCTGATTCAGATTTATTTGAATTACTTTCAGCTGCCTCTCGGTTTATACTGATCATTTTTAATCTGTTTAAATCTAATTCGAGCAATTTTAGCTCAGTAAATAATTTTTCAAAAGTTTCAGTATCATATTTATATTTATTTGTCTTTAGTACTTGAGGCTTGAGAGACTGCTTTGTTTTATGAACTGCATCTGCTGTCATAGGTCTTTGACAGGCTTTTTCTGATTTTTCTTCTTTATGTGTTGGCCATTTTTTGTTGTCATTTGAAGTATAGCATCCTTCAGACAATGATATTATTGATACTGATGAACGAATTCCCGGCTGCAAAGTTGTTTTTGACGGTTCTTCGGGAATTCTGTCGGTTATAATTTGATCATGGAATGATTGATCCGTTTTGTTAAGAGTGTCAAGTGAACGCTTTATTTTCTCACTATTTTTTAAACATTCAAATTTTTCTCGAAGCCTATTGACACTCGGTGGTGGTGTATCGTCCAAATTTACAACTTCTTTTTTCTCTTTCTTATCAGTTCTCGGAATTTCGCATTTCATTTTATCTAAGCTGTCACACATACTTTCGTATTTACTTCGTAATTCTTGAATTATGATTCCACATTTAGAAGGATGATTATCACTTTCTTTTCTTAAAATTCTTTTAGACTTATCCGAATTGGATCGGATTTTGATTGATTCGTGATCAGTGTTCGATCTATCATCGTTGGTGCTCGTTGTTTCTTTGGTACATCCTTTTTGGTGCTCTGTTGAATATCCAGATTCTAATCCTGACGATATCCGTTTCCGATTCATATGATTTTTGAACAATGATTGTCCAGATTCTGATATATTTGCAATAATTAACTCAGGTACCTGACATTCCGATGATTGCAAAAGTTTAGTAAAGCTGGTATTAATAGCTTTTGAAGCAGTTTGTGTTCGTACAAGATTCGTAACAGTTTGACTATATTGATTTTTTAAATTTTGATTATGTGTTGACGGAGCTGTATATGTTCGCCGTCTTTTTTTATCTTTAGCATTTGATTTTGACAATTGAATTTTCGAATTAATTTCCTGAATAATGCTAACGTACGATGTTTGTGCGGATTTGTCTGTAATTTGAGGATTTGCTTGTGAACCTTTCGATTCAGTTAACGGAACCAATTCAAAATTATCCTTCAAGAATTTGAATAATTTTTCACAAAATGCATCACTCGGTTCAACAGTTGAACTTTTATGAAAGCATGTAATTTTACCAGTTTTATCTCTATGATAGCAGCCACATTTCGAACAGTATCTGTATCGTTTACCGTTCAAATATTTAATATCACTATTATCAATAGAACTATCTGATGTTGAAGAAGGCAATGATGAATCTATTGACTGATAATTTCGTTCATTATTTAGATTCTTATAATTATCGAAGATAATTTTTTTATATCCTTTATTTTTATGTACTGTAGAATTTTGTAATGAATCACCGATATTAAGATCAACATTTTGTGTCGAACTAGTACATTCATAATCAAAATGGCTGTTGTTTTTCTGGTTTTTGTTTTTATTATTTCTCTTTTTTAGATTATTTTCAATATATTGAATTTCTTTAATTGTTAATTTTAGTACTTCATGCAAATCATTATAATCATTTAATGAATAGCTTGATCCCCAAGGATTTAGATACATTTTTAATTTTTTTGCATTTACTATTTTATTTTTTAAAGCGAACTAACTAATTTTGTTTAATATAGTTATTAGCCTACCAAAAATATTTAAGACTATACTGCTTTTATTTTGTTCGAACTAAATCGTCAATACTTTATAATTCATAAGGCCTGAAATTGTAAATTCGAAAAATACTTGAATTTTAATTTATGAAATAAATAAATTAAGTAATGTCGTTTATAATCTATTGCTTGATGAAATGGGGTTTATTTTTATTTTATTAAAACTAATCTAATGTGTTAAAAAGACGGGAAAAAATCAATGAAAATCCTTTGAGAATGATCATTTATTTGCCTTCTGTTACCCCAAATTGAATTGTAATGAACATTATACATCTTCATTTTAACTTCATTTAAGTGAGTTCGAAAGAATTTTCAGGAACTTCATCTAGCAATGAATGAAGATGGTGAATTGGAAATTTCCAGTGGTGAAAAAATTGACAGTAAAAACCACCATATGTACATATATGTATAGTTTATAATCACATCGATTTTAAATTCCGACGTATGGTTTCTTCGTTCGAATACTGATTTCCGCTCGAATTTCAAAAAGATATTGTTTAAATTCGGTTCTAGTTTTTTTTTTGTTTATTTCTAATGTCTTCAAAAAGTATGAAATACTTACCTTTTCTTCACCTTTTTCTTCAATTCGCGATGTAAATATGTCGGATAATTGGACAGAATATACAATTCAGACGGAAATCAAATACATATTTTGGTTGGTTATTTCAGTTCGAAAAAACTATTCTCGAATTCCATTTTTCTATTTAAGTTCCAAATATAATATGAATGTTAGTCCGAATATTCTTCTATCAGTCAGAATTTACAATCAATGTGAATAATTTAAAATTAATAAAAATTAAAAAATATATGGCAGTCATTACGATCATTGAAGCATTGTTTGGTGTCAAAGGCCTTTTGAATGATCATTGATTTTTTCCCATCTGTCTACCACGTAGAAAATTTAATACAAAAATTAAAAAAATGGTGTCTCAGTGGTAGATAAAAATAAAGCAAAATATTAGTATCACAGGTTTACTAGAAAGTTGGTATTCAACCTTTCCAATTATTATTCTATTGTAATTAATCAAAGGAACCGAATTACTTTTTAAATTTACGATATAAACGACATTACTCGATCCATACAAATAAATAATTACGTTTTCAGAGCCTTTTCTTTGTAATCATTAATCTAAAGTATTGACATTATGTATTTACTTATTACCACTATATTTTTAACATTTTACATTTTTCAGAATTTCTTTTCATATTTTAAAACAACTGGAATTCGAAAGTTGTTAAGCTATTGAAAACATGGAGTTAAGCCTGAAACAGAATGTGTAGCTGTAGTATGTTGTACATGTAGCACTACGAGCTGTCAAAAATACACTGCATTAATGTAAGTTTGAAGCACCACAATGCGTAGCTGTAGCAGCAGTAGTAGTAGAAGCTGCTGCTCAAAGTAGGAACTTTTCTACTTCATGCTACAGCTACAGCTTTGACAAATGACAGCTAATGTTATAATTAATTTTATCTGCACGTGTTTGCCATCTATGCTTTAATTTAAAACATTTAACGCAAAAACTGCTTTCTTTTTTTTCACTTTCATATTTTATTAATTATTTGTAATATTTAATTATCAAGTCAAATGTCACAACACAATACAAATGAGCTACATACTACATCATTATGTCAGTCGATATAATGTCGCGCTACATCTATTACTACTACTACAGCTACAACTACAGCTACATACTACAAGCTGCACATTCTGTTTCGCGCTAAGGAGAATAACGCTAAAACTTAAAAAAATTAAAATACATGCACAAATTTGAAAATACAAGTATTTTGGTAATCAATTCTACTAACAATTTTAAAAATTCCATACCAGATACCCATTTTCATCAAGCGAAGAATATAAACTCATATTTATCTGACATACTATATTACACACATGTACAAAATGTTTGTAACGTACATTTGCAAATTATGTACACAGGATATGGATATTTTGTGCATAATGTATGTAGATATTATATACATATGTATAAGGGACAACATAAAATTGTTCAAACAATAAATTTTATTCACTTACCTTCTTAGCCAAAAAATCGATTAATAAATTTCTCTTTGAAAACAAAAAAATTTTCTAAATACTTAAAATTCTCACTATAATATTTTTCTCTTTATAATATAATTATACCAAGAACGAAATTTTCTAAAACCGTTTCAGTTCAACGTTAAAAACTAAAATAAAAATAATTTGGCGTTAAAAAATAATTAAAATAAAATTGAAATAACATCAGATTACAGGATGACTTGATTTAAATTTTAAGCAATATACTATTATTATTTAGCTACACATACATATGTATATTTTCTAAAAGTTCAAGTTTTTTCGTTCAACATTTGGTTTTTTTTTTTTTTTTTTAAAGGATAATATTAAGTTAGGTTAAATCTCACATCAGAATCAGTTTCTTATTACTAGAAAATTTTCTGAATTTAAAGACATTGCTTTCTACTTTTTTCTCAAAATTCTTTCTTCTCTTGTTTCTTCAAAATTCTTTCAAAGATTAGAGGATGAAGAAAGTCATATCATATTGAATGTTTCAAGTGATAATTATTTTGAAAATAAAAAACTACTCAAACAATCTTCCGTCTTTTTGAAACGTGACCACCTCCACATGCGACAGCAAGTTTCTTAACACTTCAAACAACTACATAAGTAGGGAATTATACTTAAGTTCTTGTTTTTTTCTGACATGACCAAATATTTTTTTTACCGTATAGCGAAACTGAAATTTTCGAAAAGGACCTATCCTAAACGGTGGATAATTATGTCCTGAGAAAGGTCAATATGGACCTTGTTATTGAATTATGAAAAAAATATTCAACAAAAATTTAATTTTATTTAATATATTTACATAAGAAGTGCATATTTATGCAATAATTTGCATACATTAGTACATCATAATAGTATTTCAAGATGGATATACATAATGTAAAATAACAACATTATCAAATTATATAGTATTATATATAGATACTATTTTCAAATTTAATCAAAATAAAATCTTTTCTTATATATACACTTGAACATATAAAAAGCATTTCATTTCATAATTCTAATTCTGCATACATATATCAGTTTTTGAATAACAATATTATACCTGCTATTATATTAAACACTTAAAGTAATGAAAATGATAATTTTTCTTTGAATTTTGTTTGTATTTATTTTTATTTATGTAAAATATTTTATGATTTATTTATTTAATTTATTCGTTTTTTTTTTTTTAACATTTTTACCTGTATATATACTTTGCTTTATACGAGTGTTTTATATGAAAATTTTGAAAAAATTCATGCATTTATACATTTTTTAGCATCTTAGAGAATGATAAAAATGTTATGACGAAATTCAAATCACTTATTCATTATTATGCATGTGTCTACCTATGCTAGAACAAAACGTTTTCAATAACTGAGCCATACATACATATTTATATGTATATACTTTTATATCCACATGAAATATTTAGATTTTTATATAAGTATGTATGTATTTATTGATATGTATATGTATGTAAATATATGTACATATTTTATCATGCATGTCTACGTAATCTTATTAAATTACAATTTTCTATATTATGAGACCAAAAGGAATACTTATACACACACATACAAGTCGATAAAATTTTATTATTATCATATAGTATACATATGCAAATATGTACAGTGTTGTAATATACATTTTATCGTAATGTGTAATATTTGCATAAATCTATATATACTTATGTCTGTATAACCACAAACAAACACATATAACAACCGATATATGTATAAGTGTATCCTTTTTTTTTCATAACGTATGAAAATGTACAGAACATTTTTTACTTTTGTATGTTGTTGTAGCTCTCAATTCATCAATTCATTCGTTCACTCATATCTCATATCATATTCGTCAACAATTTTTTTTTGTGTTAGTTTTTATTATTTGTTGATGTGATATTGATGCAAATAATTTTATTACAGTACATATTTGTAAATACATACATATTTGTGAACGAGTATATGTGCACTAGAGAATATAAAATAATTTACGTTATGACATTATGTATGGATGTGTGTATATATACAAATGTGTATGTACATATTTTGTAAAAAAATAAGAATTGACATTAAAATAATATATGATGTTCATATGTATGTATGTAAATTTATACATTTTTATAACGTATTGTAAGTGAATAAGTTTTTTTAGAATGATACATGTTACATTATCATATGATATGATCTCTTTCAAAATTATTATAATATATTGATATGTGCAACTATTATACATAGATAGGCACAGATAGTCTTATTTGTTTATGAATTTAAATTATAAATTCACAAATTCACATAAAATTCTGTATGATATTGACGCTTGTAAATAATTTTTTTAATTTTTAATTTTTCGAATTCAGACTCGAAAAATATTCTATTTAGCTTGCTGAGTTCAGGTCGTGTAGAAAATTTTTGTAGACTGTGTCATATTTCATTCGTCAATTTTGTCACAAATTTTAATTTTTTAAATATTTTTCATGGATATGGTGATTAATTTAAAATTTTCGATGATAAATTGATTCAAATTTAACCGTCATATTGTATTGTCCAAAATTCGGGACGAAAAAAATAAAATTTTATTTAATTTGTGCCTGAAAAATATAAAAAAAAGTCTCCTAAAAAAAAGGGCATCTATTATTCAATTGTAGAAATAACGTTTTTATACTTTTCTGGTATGTTTTCAGGTAGAGGTGCGTACTTATAAATCTGAAAAATTTTTTTCCATGAATGTGTCTGATTTCAATCACCTTTCTTACATTGTTTTTATATGAGGATCTAAATTCAGATTATTAGCGTACTAGGCCTAAAACACTTAACTTAATCGTAACTTAAGCCGCTTCTACATTCAATGCAGTGACTTGAAATTCGACTTTGATTTAATGTAATGTGTAGGCTGTTTTCGGTAATTCAAATCTTTTCTAACTTTTTAGCCAGATCTAACTATTTTGACACTAAAAAAATATATAAGTTAAATTTATTTATCTTTAGTTTTTGAAAAAATAAAAATTAAAATTTTTAATTTTTAACTTTATTGTTCGAATTTCTTATTACAACTGACTTCTAAATTCTACATTTTTAACAAATTCTAAATTCTTACATTTTAAGAAAATTTTGTGCTAATATTACAATTTTATATGATCAAATTTCGTGTGAACTTAAGTAAAATACAAATTTTATATTCTTACGTAATTTGTGAAAATGTGAAAAGCTTAAAAATGCGCATCAGTAAAATGCATGAGAACGGAAATCACGTTGCCGATATTTTTTTAATATGTTAGCTGTTTTGGTTTTTGTGTTAACTTATATATGTATATGTACTTATATTTCATATATAAATGTATTAGAACTTCTACATTCAATGCAGTGCAGTAGATTTGACAGCTACTTTTGTGTCGACTTCGACTTTGAGAAAATTCAATGTTGAAGTTTACTGCATTCAGGATGACAATACAAAAAGAATGAAATTTATACATTTCAATTAACAAGACAGATAGAACAACATAAAAAAATAAAAATAAGTGTATAAAAAATAGAATAAGTCACTGCATTAAATGTAGAAGAGCCATAAAGATGGTGAAAAGTGAAATGGAATTTTCTAGAGTGATGAAAACAATAATGACAGTCATGAATGACAGTAAAAACTAAAATTGACAGTAAAAGTTAAAAATCTTACAATCACACAAGGATTATTCTATAAAATTTCAGACTTAGAAGCTTTTGGAAAGATCATTCACAAAAATGAAAACTGAAAGAATGATCATTGAAGTAATGCCGTTTATCAGGGGTTTGAACTGTTAGTGAAAAGCGATGCGGGTATACTGCTGATTTAATACAAATTCTTATGTCAAAATAAGCAGAAATTTAGCAGAATGTAATGTTAATAGAATCAATTAATACGATCAGAATTGAACATATAACTTCAGTATTTTTTATCTCCAAAAGTAAAGAATATGTTCTAAAGGATTATATTGAATTTCAAAAATTCTTATTTTTTATACTGATCGAGCGTAATATTTGTTAATTTTACAATTCTTATCTGCAATAATTTTAAGATTTCAAATCGTTCAAATTGTCAGAACGATGAAAATGCTTCGGTTCATATTTTGAAAACAAGCGTTTCTTAAAACAAATTTTCATTCAATCATATCATGACAATTCTACCTATCAATTCGAAATTACATTTGTCAACTTGGATATATTTTTTGGGTACAAATACTCTTGTAATACTTGCATTCGACACATCAGACATATCATAATTTGACAGCGAAATGCTAACAATAAAATGTGTAAATATAATTTTCTATACATACCTATGAGCATTATTTAACCGAATAACAAACAATATTATTCATATCAATTTTTGAAAATTTTTATTTTAGATATTATATCTTTTTTGCTTGTATGTACATAACTTTTATTCATAATATACCATATGCATTATATTCATATATGTATGTACATAAATGTACATATGTAGATGTACATAATGTGTACTACATACATATGTTTATTTTATTTATATATACGATCATATCACATTTGATATGATGTGATATGATGATCATTCGTGCGAACATATGCAAGTACTTGTTCCAGATTACATATTATATCTACATATACATTATTTATTTTTGGTATATTTGTGCAATAATAATTTACATATAGTATTCTGGTAACAATATCCTTGTAATGATAACAAGATATTTATATCAGAGAAAATATATGGTATACACATAAACATGAACATATTACAGTATATTATTATATATTATTATACTCACAAATAAATTTAAATATTTATTTTGTTTACTCTCCTCTGATACACAGACTAAACTCAATTCAAAAAATGAAAATAAAAACAAAAAGAAAAATTCTCTCTTCTGTATGCAATACACGCATCATATGTATACTGGATAAATTTCAAATTTATACTTGAAATATTTTCCGAAGTGAAAATAATGTAATTTTGCTATTATTTTATTATATTTTCATGTTCATATAATACAAGTACAAAACATATGTATTCAATAATATGTATATTTGTATGGCATTGAGTATACATCATATAGTTATGTACATATATGTACATATGTATATTGCTTTTGGATGTGTATAAATTTAACAAAATAAAATAATATAAAGAAAATCTGTTTAGAATGTTGAATTAGATACACACCCTTTATTATATGATACAACATATTATATATGTATATCCATACATACGAGTATGTATTTTCAATTCTATGTATACAAATGTATGTGCATATAATGTACAGACATATTATTTTTTCCCTTAAGGGTGAAGTACCAAAAGAAAATAATATAAAAAAAAAAGAAACAATAACGATTTTCTGTTTGTTTTTTCTCTTGAACTTTCCTTTTTTTTTCGGATAAAAAAACTGCAAAAGAAAAAAACATTAGAAATATTATCGTCTTCTTCGCACTTTTCTCATTTTATTTTCTCAGTATGTCTTTATACATTTTGTAAAGGATTTTATATTTATTGTATGTAGTATAGTTTGTGTGGTAAAATTGTCATACTTATTTGAATTAATACATATGTACACAATATGTATGTATATTTGATGACTATGAGATGAACATTATAAGAAGTACATAATTTTAGGTGTTTGTAACACAAAACGCAAAATCTAATAAAGACAACAAAAAAGGATAATGCATATGGACATAAAAATGGTGAATGCATAAATGAAAAATGAATGAATAAATGATGGATACATCTCACAATCAAAACAATAAAAGTGAAATAAAAAAAATGATATCTCAGAAAGTGGGCAGAAATAGTATCCACCTACAAATTGTACATACACATGTACCATATCAGTCAAGAAAATTGCAAATTTAAAGAGCAGCAAGAATTTGAACAACGAAAATAAAATAACTCTAATACTATGAATAAAATAGAATTAAAATAAAATAAAAATTTAACAAAGCGTTTATGGTGTAATATATACCGCAATGTATGTACACATACACACATACATATGTTCACATTTTATGTACAAGTATAATATGTATATGTACATAAATCGATCGTTCTTCTCGTGGATTATTATTGTCTTTTTTGAAAGGTTTGAAAATTTTTGAGAAAAAGTTTTCCGTTTTGTTTTTAATATTTTTCATTGTGTGCTTATTTTATATGTTTTTGTATTTTGGGCGGGTATTTGTTTTTCTGTTTTGCTATGTACATTCATGTATGTACATATTTATTGTGTAATGTATGTAACTTTGAATGCACTCTCATAAAAAATTCTTATATAAATGAAAATAAGTACTTATATGTACGTAAATACATGTATAGAAAGATGTAAGCGTATAAAGTATGTCATACTATATATTCTTATATTTTATTATTCAAAATATGAATGTGTGTACATATAGTATATAGTCTTTGCTTGCAAATGTACATATGCACATCGTACTTTCTATTTTTGTTCTAAATGTTGTGCACTTTGTACACAGACTTATGTATGTATGTACATTATGAGTATACTCGTGCATATATTGAACTGAATTGAAGTTTAGCTAGTTAGTCAAACTTCAAAAGTTACAAAAGTAAAAGCAAAAGCAACAAAAATATTATACAGATAAGATTTTCTGTTTTCTGTTTTCTATTATTTTTATTTTGTATATTTCTTATTTATTTTCCTTTATCTTATTATGTTGTTTAGTTTTTGGATTGTTTTTCTTTTACTTGCTTCTCTATAAAAAGAAAAAACTTTTCTTGGGTTTATAAGAAAGTTTTTTACAGATTAACACAATTTGAGAAGATTCAAAGTTGACGATGATGTAAATACATAAAACATAAGTTTTATAGTGATTAAAGATAAAAAAATAAAATTACATCAATATATGTTTGCATATTCTATATATGTACATTTATAGTAATATGTATTTACACTCGCACAAATGGATCCTTTTTATTTAAGATAGAAAACTAAATATATAATAATATAATATTAGATGAAAATGAATGAAAGTTTTTTCAAGAATTAAATGTATACATTTGTGGTTTTCAATTTATATGTATAATGCGAGGGTGATACGAATTTATTTATTCTATTTTCGATATTTGTTTTGTTTTTTGTTTTTACTTTTAGTTATCTGTTATGTACCCACCTACTCCCACACAAAAAATCATATATGCTTTTAACATATGTATAACATTTGGACCTTTATAGAATTCTAACTACGTAAATAATATAAAAAGGGTACAATAACTATGAAACTATTTTAAATATTTAACAATACAAATATCACATCTTAACCTCAAACAATAATCATATTAATTTAATTTGTAATCGGAATAGTGTATTTCAATTCCATCATTCTAAAACAAAATTAGATACTTTTCTTCTTTACTTTATAAAGTTTGAAAGAGGCTTAAATGTGCTTTCCACATAGTTCTTTTTAAAATAGTATGTATTTATTGTTCAGTACACATATATTATAGAGCTTCATTTCTCATCAAGTCATTTTACTTTGTGCATTTTATATTTCTTTCTACTACATTGCATTGTAGCCTAGCGTCTAAAACATCATTTGCTCTGTTTAATGATAGCTAATAACGGAAGCCTGACATTTCTTATTTTCCAATATTAAGGGGATTCATTTCAAGTCGTAAACTATGTAATCTTCGTAGTTTTTCAGTTTTCGTAGTTCATTTCCATACATTTACAAACTACGAAAGTTTTGAAAAACTGTGAAGATAAAATGCTTCGCAGTTTCTAAATTTTATATTTCGTAGTTAATTTTTGACATTTCTTAGAAATAAAAATTGGCATAGTAGGCATAGAAATTGAAATCCATATTTTAGATAATAAATATAACATATGAAATAAAAACAACTACGAAAAATTTAACTACGAAAAAATTTTCTATATAGTCGTTCATTTCAATAGAACTACGAAACTTGAAAACTGAAAAATTTAGTAAACTGACAAATGAAATGAATTCGAATTTAAATTTTCTAGAATATTAGAAAATGCTGTAGTAGGAATAGTAGGAAAGGATTTTTTAATTAATTTTGAGCAAATTAATTTCAAAAGAAATTTTTCAAAATGATATTGCAATTGTATGCCACGGATCTCTATATCATAAAATTCACAAAAAAAAAATTAATCGATTGGATGCTGTGTCTCAATATTATATATCAATGAAATCTAGTTTTTTTCTAAACTTATTTTCGAAATAGTCTGATCAATGTCGCTGGTCGAAATAGAGGCGCAATAGCGAATAGTTTGTAAAAAAAGCACCCGAATATTTTTAAAACATTATTTATTAATTTAATTTAAATAAATTAATTTTATAAAATAAAATAAATTTCATATTAAATTTAAATTTAAATTTTAAAAATATAGGCCTCTATTGTGAATATCGTCAAATAAACGAACAATCGTACAATCGAAGTTTTGGTATTGCGAGTATCGATTGCGAATGATATGTTCGATTGTGATCGTATCACTCGTTCGATTGTTTTTTAACGAATGAATATCAATTTCTTTGTTCATTTTATGGTGATATTTCATTGTTTTACGTGGTTCTTTGTTTTTTGAGTGGCTATTTGTTTAAAATGTAATTACTAAAAATTATATTTTAATAGATATTCTTATTTTATTATTAATTTAAGTAATAAAAATCAGGTTGAAAAACTGATAGAAATTATGAAACAAAATCCTCAAATTGCACAGGGACTTTATAGAAAAAGCCAAATTTTAAATAATTGGGGAAAGTATGCTGAAATTTTAAACAGTCTTAGCCCTCCAGTAAAATCATCTGAAAAATGATTGAAGGTGCAAATGTATTTAGCAAATATTTTATAACATTTACATCCATCTAACAATTACTCTATTTCAGGTGGGGACTGATTTAAAATTTAATATTAAAAAAAAATTGATCCACAACAAAAAAGAACAAACAGCAACTGGTGGTGGACCAAATACCCAATATCAATTTTCTCAAAACAAAATTTAAATCACATAAGCAATGAAAAACTAGCATTATTCACAATAGTGTTAAAAAGATTCACAATATATTATAATTTTAATAACGCATATGGCATTACTAATTGATACTTTCGATTGTGTTACCAAAGGTGTTACACAATACCGAATTGTTTCTTCAATCGAACAGCTTTTCATCATTCGATCAAAAACACAATCGATATTCGCAATAGAGGTCATAATTTAATTATTTTTAACAAAAAAATAATTCTAAAAATTTTTATTAGATACGAGTACTTTACATAAGTATTTCGATATCAAACAAACATTTCCCCTAAAAATTGATTTTTTCCACTTACAAAAACTTGACGGAATTAAATTCACTAAAAATGAATTAATGTGGAATGCAGAATACCCAATTCCACTTTTACAAATGGAATTTAAAAAAAAGTGGAATACAGAACATGGGTAATAATATTATTCTATTATGCAGGCATTTATGTACATTTTCATAATGAGCATAAACAAAAAATGAACAAGAAAACACATACGAGTATTATTATTTAAAAAACCATTATTTTCAAGTACAAAATACCTATACTATACACATACTATCTGATTGTGAATTTTGTATAAAAATGAATAGCCAACATAATATGTACATTTAAATGTGACGAACAATAATATATTTCACTAAGTTTTATAAGAAAAAGAAGAAGAAAAATAAAGAATTCAAATAAAAATGTAACATACGTGTACGAGAATGTATGTACATGTATATATATGTATATGTACATCGAATTAAAGTAGAAAAAACAAGAAAGTTATGTTTCTAATATAATGGCTTATACATAATGTGTAGGTATCATATTCATCATAAAATTATATAATGATACTGATGTACTACATACTATGGAAACATTTTCTATATATGTACATAATATTCTGTTCTATACACTTGTATATCCTCTTCAGTAATGTACTCAAATATAGATTTATACAGATTATGTAAAGATATCTATTAAATAACATAAATAACATGTAAGAAAAATGATTCTCCTTAATTCTAATAATGTATACCTATATTATATGAGTGTACGTAAGTATATAGAAGAAAGTAGGCTCATATAAATTCCCAATTTATAAAGATATTTCTTATTTCTATTGTGTAACAATATCTTAACAATTTTCATATTAAGGTTCCATTATTGTTATTATTGAATACAGTACTGTGTTATATGCTTTTATGAATTGTATTGAAAACAAAATATAGGCCATCATTATATAATAAAAATAAATACAAATATAAATTATTAAACATATTATCCTTTTCAAAATATAAAAAAAAAGAAAATAAAAATTCTAGGGAGTTTAAATGAACAAAAATGGGTATAGTATACATTTGTTTTTCTACTGTTATGTTATACTACTAAGTTTCATTTTCTCTGATGTATGTAAGTAGTTGCCATTTTATTGTTTGTTTGTTCATTCTTGTTATTATATCCTTTTTATTTTTCTTTTATTCTGTTTTTCTTTTATTTTGTTCTACATATCTTGAAAGAAAAACTTGTAAGGAGGAAATTACCAATTTACCAGAGAAAAAAAAATACAATGAAATATAATGGTAGAAAAAACATGAAAAAAAAATATACAACAACAACAACAACAAGAACAAAGTGAATAAAAATGAACAACAATTTTAGCTAAGTTCTATAAGGATTTATTTTCATCAATAAATCGATTCAATTTTCATTTATGTATTTTACTACTATCTATAGTGGATTTACTCAAATAAAAAAAAAAATTTGAGAACAAATATTTTAAGAGAAAAAAAAAAATAAATAAATATAAAAAATACGTTCGTACATAAAGGAGTAGAAATTGATATGAAAGTAGCCACAGAAAGATATGGTCAATAATAAAATAGATATACGTTTGTTTATATATTTCTTCATTTTTCAGATATTCTGAATGAATTGTATAGAAAAGATTAAATTGTCGTATTTATATGTATGCATATATACAGAGATGTATATGTAATCGTCATCGATATCATCATCATCGCATCCTTGAAAATTTCCTCTTGAAAAATTTTATGATATTATTATAACAATTATAATACAAATATGTTAAAGGATTTTCTCTGTTATTATATCGTAAGAAAACGTAATTGGGTGGAGGAGGAAGAAAATGAAAAACAAACTTACTAACGTTTGCCAAAAAATAAACAAGGAAAAAAAAATTTTATAAAATTATTTTTATCTTTGTTCAAATATTGATTTTAGTTGTGCATATTACAGTTTTATAGTGCAGTAAAATCCGATATTCTCTGCTATTGCTACTACATATGTACGTATAATGGTATTATTAGTATGATATGAGTGTTTTGTTATATATTCATTAATTATATTGTATCTCATTCATATTTAGTTCACCGCATATTACATATATAACCGAGTTATACTATTGACACACTGCAGAGATAAACCATGGTTATCTCAAATGGTTTATCGATAACCTGGTATGGGTGACACATTTAAATTGAGGTGAACTAGTTGATGTATTCATACGACACCTGTCAAGAAAAATTCAAACACCATCTAGTCAGCATGTTAGCTGAGATTTGCTTTGACAGTTTGTTTAAATATAATAAAAATAAAAAAAAACAACACTAACGTCAAAGATAACTGAGTTCGAACTTGATTAACAAGATAATTGCGTTTTAGAAACTCGTTTAACTTAACCGAGTTCTGAAAGTCGGTTATCGTAAAGATAAACCAAAAAACTGGGATAACCATGGTTTATCTATGCAGTGTGTCAATAGTATTATAGATACATTTATAAAAATTATTTCAGAAATATTTTGATTTGAATTTTCAGTATAAATCGTGAATGAATATAACGAGAAGATAAAAACTGAATGTAAGAATAAGAATATTAACACGTCATTGTTATTTTAATTCATTTATTTAATTCGATCATCTCATTAATTTTATGTACATACATACATTAATTACCAAAATTAGTTTGTAGAATTGATCATCTGAAAATAAAAACAAAATTAATGAAAATTTTTCGAATATTTTTCCTAAAAGCGATTCACCTGTCCAATGCAGTATTTCAAAACAAAGGTCATAAGATTTACATATAAAACAATCATGTCATGTCACATCCATATGTTCTGCAAATGAAGTAATTTGAATAAGATTGAGATGATTTCAGAATCATAGGATGATTGATAAAAGAATAACGAATATTCTTTGACGTATTCTATCGACTGTATTATTATTGAGAGATATTCCATATAAATTTTTGTGTATTTCGCCAAAAATTTATCTATGATATATGGCCTAAATATATACTAACCTTGTTACCTTGATATACTATTGATAGACATGTGGTATTTATTGATACCATATGCGGTAAAGGAAATTGATTAAGGTATTGCCAAAATTAATTAATTAATTAACAATTTAAAAATGAACAGTACTGCAAATTGACATATGTACATACAAATTTGTATATGTTTATTTTATTTAATGAAAATATGTATATATTTTTTTTTTGGTACAATGATTAAATTTCAATTCTACCACATGACTGTCAATAAGGGCAAAATATAATGTGTATATTATTGCATGACAATTGAGAAATATCTTCATTATATATACGTAATGTAGTACAGTTATTGGAATATAATTATATTAGTACCAATATACCCACATATACTGCTCATATAAGTTTGTATATAACATGTACGATGTATATATATATGTATACATATACGAGTATAATGTGCCACAAATACGATACAAAAATAAAAGAATAAGATACTTAAAGGATTTTGAAAAAGGATCGAAAATTACATATCCATACATACATTGTCCTCATTTAATATTTTTTTTTTTTTAAAGAAACATGGAAAACTACTAAAAATATTCATATACTAATACAATCCATTCAAATATACATACATACAATATTGTATGAATGGAAAATTGAATAGATATGGAATGTACTGTTTGGGGTTGATAAAAGTTTTTATGGTTTCCGGGTCAGTAATAATTTAAGATTGTTAAAGTACCATTTATAGATATGTGGTATATACATCTATATTTATATATAAGATATATATAGAATACATAAATATATTTTTATACAACCATAAAATACAGTATAGAGAAGAAGGTCCATTACACCATTTATATTACATTAAAATGTACAAACTATATACAAGTACATACATATACATACATATATGTGTACATACATGTACATTATATATGTATGTACATTCGAAGGAGTATGTATGTATATGGATTGCAGATATACATAGATACTGTATAAAGCAGATGTTGGGGCTTACCAAAAATAAGCTATTCCACTAGACTAGATCTGGTAAGGTGGTGAGTTGGAAATAAAATTTTATACATCTTCTTCCGTAAAATAAGAAGACATTTTCTAGGCATACACCATATTTTATAGTAATAACAGAATTTTCTTACAGTTTTCAATAATACATATTATATGTATGAATGTACCTATATAATACAGTATGTGATTCTAAAAAGATACAAACAAGATACAAATACTATACATATGAGAATATATATAGCTACATACAGTAAAATGTGTACATTTTTGATATTTTTATTGTTTTAGTTTTTGTACATACATACATATATTGTATACCATGTATTTAGTGATGATAACGATTATGATGATGATGTTTTAATATTAAATTAAGACAATTTATTTTATCTTCGGTTTTTGGATAGTCAATTTTAAGTAAAAAGTTAGATTTATCCGATGAACTTTTCACTTATATTCACGATATAATGTCAAGTTTTTTGTTGGTTCATTTTGATAAGGGCTCTATGATAAGATTGAAGAGATTCAAATTATGTTATTTTCTTCTAAGGACTAAAAATTTTTTTTGAAAAGTTTTTTTTCTTATATTTTTTTTTTCAAATATACTTTAAAATTATATGGAATTTATACAAATTTAAATTATTTTGTGTATGTGTATCGTTTTGTTTTGTATTTATTTCACTTATAAATTATTCATAGTTCATACAATTACTTTAGATATATTGTAGAAATGGTATATAATATATGAATGTGCTAATATATCATACTGGCTAATATTACCACAAATAAGGAAACACAGAAATTTCTTGTTTAACTTAATTTTATTCAAATTTTTAGACTTTTATACTAAATTTTTTATAAGTATTTTTTATACAATTGAAAATAAATTGTAATTTTATTTTGAACTAGACTTCGTCCGCATTGTCATAGAGCTATAAAACGAACCACGATGTACAGAATAAGGTGATCCCGAGCGAAGAAACTCCTTGTAAAGCTTTATGTTATTACGTCATTTCTATCGAGTTTGTAATTCAATTTCCACGATCAACAACGATTATCAGTTCATTTAGAAGAAAAAGCTTTTCATACATTTTATAGATTTTTTTCAGGCCTTCATCTGTTTAATCCAAATTTTTATTGTTTTAAATAATTAAATTTGAAAAAAAAGTAGCCTATTATTTGTGGGAGGAATCACTCTTTAAGATAGAAAAAATTCCATCAAGATTATTTTTCGAGATTACCCGGAACATACATACATACATACAGACAGACAGACAGACAGACGCAACAAATTTATTTATAAGATTAAAATACTGACTACATATTTCTTGAATACATATGTGATCAATTTTGCACTTTGGCGATATTTTGTCGAAAATATGTTCTTCTTTTGTGTAAGTAGTGTGTATAAATTCTTGGTCTTTTTGAGTATTCTATTTTAAAAATGAGGAGCTACTAATCAAATAGTGTTTTCCATACCTGGACAAAACAGATTTTTTTGTGTTTTATGCTTTAGCTTTACTTGGCCTTGAAATCAAAAAAAAGAAAAATCTTGATTAAAAAGTAACTATTAGCAGAATAAACTCGTTTTAAAAATTGATAGTCACATCAAATCGTACTATGTCCACTATCTTCAATACATCAAAACGTATTAAGTCCGTTTTCGTATAGATACAGTGGTTATAAAAATTATTGGTTCATAATTAAAATATTGTAACTTGGATTTGAGCAGTTTTATACCTTGAAATTTTCAAACTTATTTTTTCAAACACTTATAAATACGCCACAATAAAAAAAATTTTTTTTCTTCTTAGAACCAAAACAAATTATTCTTATTACCCTGTTTATTTACTAGTGTAGGACATTAAAATGAATTAAAAAATTTTATGTCCAATTTACACATCAAAACGTATTAAGCCCAAAACCTTTTTGCTTTTATTTTTGATTTGCGCAAATAAAAAGATTCAAGTGAGATGTCCTATTTAATTCACTTATGTCTGACAAAAGAAAAATCAAAGAGTATGCTAGTGTACTTTAAATGATATAGGTTTTTCCTCCAATACTGTACAATAATTTAGTTTGGTGGACAAAAATTATTTAATAACACTATTTGATTAGTTGCTCCTCAAATTCTAACGCCCGAAGTAATTCCTCACAAATTGAACATTTGTTTTACTATTAGAATTAGATTACATCTGAGTAGGTACATTGAAATTTATTACAATATCCTGTAATACACACTTAAGAAAATTAATTTGATTCAACGAAAAAAATGCATAAAATTTACATAATTTTTTAATGATATTATAGAATTGATTCATTATTATACTGATAACAGGCATTTAGTGATGATGTTGATGGATGACCAGCAGATGGTATATGGTTTAGTGAGTAATTTTTCATGTATTCTCGAAATATTTTACTGAAATAATGAAATATTTAACGATTTACTATTTTATTCATCAAATAATTGAATTTTGAATTAATTCGTCATTTTTATGTTCTTGAAATGTTGAAAAATGAGTAGTATTTAATTGAGATATTACGTGAAAGAATGTGGTTTTTAACATATTGAACCGATTTAAATTGAAATATGAGGCGCTTTCATATATGTAACCTTGCCAATAGTAAAGTTTAAACTTTGATGAAAATCTTGCTTGAGTTCAGTAATTATTTTCAAGAAAATAAAATGAACAAAAGTATAAGTACCTACCTAGCAATATTTATTAAATTCCATGAAATTTGTATTTTAAAAAAATAAATGCAAAATTGAATATTTACGGATAATAACATACACTTTATTCATAATTTATACAACAATATTTTACTGCTTCTATTTAATTTTTTTTTCTGTTTGTATTATGTGTATGTGTAGCGTTTCATTTCAGAGTATTAAATTTAAAATGAAAAGAAAATGAAGAAAGAAAATTGCTTAATAAAGTGAAAGATAGATAAATGAATATGGGGCTTGAATAGCTCGATGGTTGTGTGTCGGTCTTGCGATCTTTGAGATCACGGTTCGAACCCCAGCCAGCGCACTACTCTTGCCCAAGTCGATCAAAAATTTTTCCCATCAGCAATGTACACCAGTAAACTGATTACTGATGATAAACTGGATAATATGTATATCTGACATAAAAATTACTGATCGGCGGTGCCATGGACTGAGTATCCGCGTGCACTTAATATATACTATATACATTTATGTATATATGTATATTTAAAAAAAAAAAAAAAAAAAAAAAAAGATAAATGAATACAATAAATTTTGTATTAGATAATCAATGTTATGTAGTAAAATGATCAGATATACATACATATATTTATGTACTCATTTACTCATATATGTATGTATATTATGTGTACAGACATTAAATGATTTATATATGTATTTATATTGATAGATAAATACGTTTCTAAATTATTGTATACACATTTGTGCTTGTAGAAAACTTTAAAAAATTTTAAAGAGCACCAAATGGGAGAAACATTTATATTTCTTTAAGAAAATATTCTGTTAGAGAAAATATTTTAATCTGTTATATGTGATTGCATGCAATATAATACCAAAGTGTATATATACCTAACACCTACATTATATTTACTTTGATAATACATACTTTGTAATTGCATATTCTAACCGTTTTCTGGACGATTACATACATCAGATAGGTCTGCAAATGGTGCAGCAACAATCCACTTACTCTATAACATGTGCATATGCCTATCTGATACAAGTTATAGTTTAGTTATTTTACGTAGTTGTTGAGAAAAAAAAGTTAGAAAAAAAATGAAGACATAAAAATAGAATGTAAGGAAAATTTTATACTTTAAATTTGGAAAAATTTGGTTGAGATATGTATTTAGTCCAATATTTCCACTTATATGCACGAATATTTTGATAAAACTGAATTGTTTATAAAATATCTATGTAATAAGATAATAATTATGTAGAGTGAAAAAAATTACTTTCGGATTTGTAGTGGAATGCTTTTTTAAATGTAAGTTACACAGGGAAAAAATTTTATTGACTTTGAAGTGATAAACCAAAAACATTAAAATTTCATTGAAACACATTATGATATACAATAAAATTTGGTAATTTTCTTTATTCATAGAAAAATTATTAAACATGCAGAAAAGTTATTTGTGTATAATGTAAACTAAATAAAGAACTAATTATTATCAATACATTTAATGATTTTTCTTCAGTTATATAGTGAGAGTCAAAGAATTCTGAATTTTAGTGTCAATATAATTTTCGAAGAGTAGATAAAATATTTCCAAATAGGTCAAGTTGTCATAGTCCTTGTGTAGCCTATCTATTCCTTCCATTCATATTCACTATATAGATAATGATTGTATAGAATGTACATGTTTACACCCACACAATAAGTTTTTTCCTTCTAATATTTATGGGATTCGTTTTTATTTTTCTTCCATTACATTCTGATTTTCTCTACACATTTCTTTTTTTTTTTTTACTTTTCCTATTTTTTAACCTTGTAATTTTTATGATTTTCAATATTTCTTCATGATTTGCACAAATTTTTTCTTCTTCGTTCTCCAATATTATCATAAAATTTCATTTATCGTTTAAATATGCTTCTGCTTGTTTCTTTGCTTTCATTCAATGTTTTTCATCAATTATTACATTTTCATTACGTCTCGTATAATATTGAACAGATGTGTTCTTTTAATGAAAAAATATTTTGATCTTTATCTTATAAAATATCCTCTTTTTTCTTAAATTTATATTTATTCTTGTTTCCTTGTTTATGGATCGATATCATTTTTCAAATTAAATATTTGTAAGTTTTTCTTTGTTCTGTTCTGTTTTTAAATAATATTTCAAAAAATTTATATCGTTTTCAGTTTTTTTTTGCTTATTCAAAGATATTTTCTTTTTACTTACAAATGCGAGGATCAATGAAGAAGAACATAAATACGATTAATTGTTATTTTTATACAAGGTAATTGTGTGTTTTATTATTTTTGATATAATTTGTTTTGAATTATATTTTTATTTTATTTTATTGGAATTTTTATGTTATTCCACGTATGTATATAATATTTTACTTTCAATGGCAAACTGGAAAGTCGTTTTTGAACGAATGAAAAAATAATTACTCCATGTATGTAGTATATGAAACTGAAAAAATATTAGAAATACTACCTACACTGTAGAATCTCAAATCAATTTTTGTTCTTCTCCACAAATTGTCTTTATTCTACCTGAAATTCTGATTTTTTTTCTTTTTTGTTATTTTTGTGAAAAAAGTTTGCTTTTGCATAATTATTAATTGTGCCGATCCACCTTGTTCTTGGTCTGTTTGATGGTTGCTTTTCATTCGGTTCGTTCGTATAAGTTTGTTTGGGTTGTATTTATATTTGCGCGATATATATGTATATATTAACAATAAAGGTAAAAGGAAAAACCAACCTATGAAACAGTAGCAAATGCAAATTCTACATAAATATTACGAGTATGGCTATGTATAACGTATAACTCTGTTGACCTTGTAAATTAAATTTAGTCCCTGTAAGGATAAGTCATGCATGTATAGTAACAATTATTTAGACCAAATTAATATGAATACATGAACATAATACTGGTACGCATATGATGGTATTTGTGTATACGCATACATCCACTGTAGGTTGGTTGGACAAGAACAATTTTATTTATAAGAAAAATTTGTGGATATAACACCTGTCTTTTATTTATGGTTTATAAACCGCAAAATTGCTTTATATACATTATATTTTCAAGAATATTTTTTTTTGTTCCTTTTCAAATTTCTTACGTAACTTTGGTTTGGTTAATAATATTGTTTGCATGTGCTGCTATTTTACCACATATGTACATATTCACAACGGAAAATTTATATAAAATTACAAGAAAATAAGAAAAATGTTAACCAAAACTGAAATGAAACTATAAAAAATACAAAAAAAAAACACTGACTCACACACGACAGGAAAAAGGTCAAATTTTGGTGTGTGTCAAAATTATTATTAGCTGCGATAAAATATTCTAGTATATTATTATTATTATTACTACTCTAGTTCTTGGGGCAATGTTTTGCTTTCGCTACTAAATTTTGTTTGATAAGTTTTTGTTTTGGTTTTTGGCTTTTGGTTACCACCTTATTTTATGATATCGCAACGATAACGACAATATATTTATATCGAATATTTATGATGTCGTATGAATCTGTATAAGAGGCGTCAACGTCAACTAAAATATTGAATAATTGCTGTGCCTTAAAAATCCTATTATCTGTATAAAAATAAAACAAAACAAAATTAAACAATAAAAAAAAATAATTTATGCCTTTTAGAATTCGGAAGTTATATTTTTATTGATTAAAAATAAGTTTTCCTGTTTCATGGTTTTATTACTGTTATACATGTACATACGCATATATGTACTTGCAAGGATCCAATGTTATAAAGTGGTTTTCCTTGTAACTTCGCTAAAGGCAGATGATAAAAAAATAAAAAATACTACTGACCAATACTTATTCAGTATGGAAAACAGAATGAGAGGAGGAGATATATAATCAGAGAAGAGAATATTTTTTCTTTTTCACGTTATATATAATGGAGACTAATATACATGAAGACAAACTTTTAAGAACTACTAGTCTTACGGTATTTTAATAAAGTAAAATTTATGTGCTGCAATATAAATTAATGAATATTGTTCTAAGAATATTTGTGATTCATTAGTAACAGAAACATCAACAGATATCAGGTACAAAAAAAGTTTAAGGACATAATCTGCGTCATAGTATCAAACTATTGACTAATCGTTCTAAAGTCAAGTTCTAATTATTGAAATTTATTGGCTATATGGGGATGGGTGGATGTATTGATGTAACGGATACCGTATTGGGTTACAAATTTGAAGATTGCGAGTTGAATTCTTCTTCAATCTGTTGAAGACAAGGTAAAATAATTTTCCATTACTTAAGTAACCTACGTCTTCCAAGTTCCATCAATATTAAATAAGCACCAATATTTTGGGGGGAAAAAACTTAGAAATGACGATTGTGCTTTGGTTTGTGCTTTGGTTCGATCGTGCTATATAATATTTTATACGAAATCTCTGGCTATAAACGAAACACGCGATTAGAAATATTCTGGGATATATTTCTATTAAGAATATAGAATGGTTAAATAGAATAATTTTGAATAAATGAGAGTAATACCAAAATTTCATTTGTGTAAATAATTTTTCTATAATTTGGTATATTGGCATAATTATGCACTGCTCTTTTATGCATCGATCAACAAATCATAATCGGTTTGGAATTTAAAATTGTACGCGACATGAACAACAATCCATACACATAAAACAGTAAGTGAAATTCCTAGAAATTTAATGAAAGTTCTCAAACAAATATTTTAAAAAAATAATTTTGCAACTAAAAAAATACAACTATGAGAGCATTTTCAAAACTTTTAAAAATAATTGATTCAATTTGTTCTGAACTGTGTTCTTTAGAAAAAAAAAAGTGAAAGGAATTTTTATTATACATTTCTGTATAAATTCTCTAGTAAGTCAGTTAAAAAAAAGGAAAAATATAATCAGTTAACTTTTCAAAAAAAAAAAAAAAAGAAATTCAAAATTTTTGTCCTTCTTCATTCCTTTCAATCAATTTTTGGTAATTTTTTCATTTTCTCCGACACAAAGGATGAATAAAATTTAATTTTATTTGCCGATAAATTTATTAATTCACTTTTTATAAATTTGTTTTTTCCCTTGAAAATTTTATTTATTTTGTTAAAGTCAAAAAAAGAAATAAAAAATTCAATAAAAAGGAAAACTTTTTTAAAATTAAATCCCGAGAAAAATTGATGAAGATGATGATAACGATTATATCACAGCCAGTACTACCAACATATACCATCAACAAAGGAATCAGTACTTCATAATACATGAACTTATTTATAAATTATTGAAAATTGGAATTACGTAATACCAGTAATACGTAAAACGATGAAAGTAATGACGACATTATCCACATAACTGTCCAATCCAGTGACTATAACAACTAACCAGTCAAACAGTAACTACTAATTTCAAATATGCATAAGTATACGTATGAAAAAAAAAATCTATAAAAATGGTCGAAAATTACGTAAATACGTTCTTACATGTACACTGTATGTTATGTGTTTGAAGTCTTCCAAGTTTAAAGAATCCTTCGAATGTTAGTTAAAAAAAAAAAACCAAGATCCTTTTTTGCATAACTTTCTACGTTCAGCTATTTTTTTCCTCTTCTTATTCGTTTTATTTTTTTGCTCATATAATTTTTTTTTGTTCTGTCAACTTTCTCTTGTGCAAAATTAAAAAACTTTTCCAGTTATTATATACATGGGTACGTATAGATGATGGACATCGTATTTAAAAGAAGCAAAGTTTTCCTTCTGTATCGTTCTTATTACTCTCAGTACATTATATTTTGTTCATTTTGTTGTAAATTTTTTTTCTTCTCAATGTTGTATTTGGTTGTATTCCCTTCTATTCCTAATGTTACACAATCCCATTTACCATTTTATTTTTGTATCTCTGAAATAAAAAAAAAAAGAAAAGAAAAGAGAAGAAAATCTGTTTTGAAAGAGAGTGTTGTTGTAATAATATAAAATATTTCTAGCTTCAGTACAATTTTTTTTGCAAAATACAAAAAAAAAAGAAGAAGCAAAACTAAAAGGACAAACATTTTTTAAAATTTTTATAAATTACTGAAAGCTATGGTGATGGTAGTTATGGTTAAAAGGGTCGTAGTATATTGGTAATGATGATTATGATGGTGGTCGCTTATTATTATTGCTATTATGAAAGTAGATAACTTGAAGGATATATTGGTAAGTCATTTATATCAACAATTTACCTGTTCGCATATATGAGCCTACATATATACATATGCATTCATATGTACATATATATACATCCAAATATACAAGACTTTTTATTAATTTTTAAACTACATAAAAGTTACGTTTATATATTTCTCTGAATGGAAATATGTACATATACCAAATATCCTGTGTGATATAATTGCATGATACCAATGATACGCAATAAAAGTTTATCTATATAATTTTCTATACCATGTATAGAGCAAGCACATTAGCTAGCATAAATATAACCAGATGCTGTAGGTGTAATGTAAAATAATTTTTGTAATGTGCTACTTAAGACTTTGACATAACAGGTTCATTAGATTAAAGAGAAGACATATGAAAAATTTGCTGGTTATGTAGAAACAAAATTTATCATAATAAAAAAACTATTCCAGTAATTGAAAATGAAAAGTGTATAACATAAAAAAGAAAGCAAAAATTCAACAAAAATGTTGTGAACTAAAAAATATGATTGACAATGTTCATACGACAAAACATTTACTCAGGGCAAATTTAAAACATTTTCGTGTCCTATCATCATGTTCATACGAAAAGCCAGTTGGCTAACTACCAAAATAACAGTTTTACTTTTTTTTTTCTTTTAAATTATTTGGTATTTTGCTTTATTTTAATTTCGTTCTATTCATTGTAAGACATATGGTAGTATACAAAATACACAACCTCCAAATAAATTCTTTATGAATTTTAGCGGACCTGAATAAAGAATTTAATCTTTAATATACTGAATTTTGAATTAAAATGAAATAGAGAAATTTCATCATTAATATTTTTTTTCAAATTCATTTAATATTATAATGAATATTATATCTTATTTTATCTCATATCTTATATTACACAACCATCTCTACTATATACACCATGTGAGTATAAAATAAAAGAAAACTTCAAATTAACTAAAGAAACGTTAGATTTGGCCTGTGTAAAGAGCACCCATGCTATTGTACTCTTCTTTGCTCACACAAATACTTTTGTTGAATATGAGTGCCCTATGAAAGTCATGTCCCATGGTGTGAACACCAATATTTATGCAAAGAAATGAGTAGATGCAGAATTACATAAATAATAGAAAGAAAAGTTAAATAAAAAAAGAAGAACAAGAAAAGTAGAAACGGTTTAATATGAAATTATTACATTGATGATGTGTAGGTGTTGCAATCAATCAAATAAATGAGTTATGTTGCCAAAAGTTGAATTTTTTCTATAAACAAATATAATTATGAAGAAAATTATAAAGTAGAGTTTTTCTTATATTCAAGAAAAAAATACTATTTTTTGTTTTTATCTGGTAGTCTTGCTATTACAGCCAATTATAGATACATATACGTGGTTAGATACATTTTGTTTTGATAAATTTTTGATTCTCTAGCATTAATTGTCTGTTTATTTTATATTTTATTTTATTTTTCTTTATTTAATAACTAAATTTTACTGTTTTCGCTTTAAGTCTTTTTTTTTGCTATTCAATTTTTGTATGTTTCGCATTAGTTATAAACTTCTTGAAACACTCTTACATACAGGTTGCTCCAATGCAGTAATACATTACATATTACAACGTTACTTATACCAAACGATTGTATACCAATAAAAACAAAAATTGCATGTTTATTTCAGAAATCATAGTCCTGTATATTTCGAATAAACTTCTAGTAAACATCCTGTATTTTGATAAAAATGGTAAATTATAAAAATTTCGTTTTAAATGCACTGTAAGCGCAATTTTCTTTTCCTTAATTTTCGTTTTTTATAAATACACGTATATTCTGTACGTATTTTGTACAAGTAAAATTGTGCAAAACGAAATTAAAAAAATTAATTTATATACTTTTTCTTATTTATTGCAAAACTATACGTATATAGATATATACGATTCTGTAATGTTAATGTACCATGCCATGAGTACAATTAGTCAAGATTCACTGAATTTTGAATAAAAACAAGCCAAAAAAATTAAAAAAACATAAAATAACAGCAAATAACTTTTTTTAAACTCAATATTTTCCAGAAATGATAAAAATAACAAAGAAAAAAAAAAAGAAAAGAAAAGAAAAGGGAACATTATAGGGCGAAGAGAAAAAGATAAATTTTTAAGAACTTTTAATAATTTCATAGATTACTTTTTTGTTGTTTTTTTGTTTAGGTTTTTTTCATCTCTTCATAAGAAATAAATAAAAGAAATGTCGAAAAATACAAAAAATTGGAAAAAAAGATGCCATATACCATATTGCGATACTTGTATAGAAAAGAAGACGATGTAAACTCTTGTCTATCAAAGACGTTATATTTCATCATCTTCATAAATTTCAATTCATAGTCAAGTATACCACTTATATTTGGGCAATTAAAATAAATTGAAGGAAAAGGATCAAAAAGAATCTTCATATTTTTTTTTTTTTAATTTTAGTTAGAAAAGAAAGAAGAGGTAGGTTTTAGATTTATAAATGAAAATTTCATAATTTTTAGAATGATGTATAGGTAGTTATTAGCAGAAAAATATGAAAAACTTTTCAATTTTACTTGTAGTTTGTAATAATACTAAAATTATTGTATATTAATTTGTAATTTTGTGAGTACATTTGTATATGTTTGTGGTTAGCATTATAACTTTTACCACACGAGCAAATTAAGTTTTGAAAAAAAAAATTAAAGAGTTTTACTTTTCATTTAAAAAAAAAAAATAATGCGGTTTTTTCATATTTTTGAACAAATTGTTAAATTCACCTCTATTCTTATGTTTTCGTATCTTTTTTATATCTTCAAGTAGAAGTGTTCCACTAAAAAGATACTACGTAACTTATTTCTTATAGTTTCAAACTTAAACGATTTGTAACATGCTGTATGTTCATAGCTTATTTTTATTTCGCATTTTCATTTCTTCCTAACTAATTTAGACTTTTAGCCATGATACACACTGTGGCGCTTCATCAATGACTACTTTTTCAGTCTTCATTTGAAATCACCATTCATTAACTCCGTGATACAAGCACTTTATTGAATGATCACTTTTTCATATTTCTAAACTTTTTGTTCGAGCAATAAAGTATTTTTTTGATGCACCAGTATCTAAGTAGTATTGTAATGAGTGTTGAGCCTAGTTTTTTTATTTTACTGTTATTGCAGTCTATAGCTTTCTTTTCTAAAACTGGACTATTTTTGTATTTCATGATTAAAAGTAAAATATTGCGCAATTAAATTCGAAAATTATCTTTGTGATTTACTGGAAAAGTTTAGTGTTATTTATTTAGAGCTTATATGTTTTACTGTCAATTTTAATTTTTCGAATTTTTCATGTTAGTCTGTTTTTAAACAGTATTTTTGACAATTTTATCAAAACCATAGAATAAATGATTGATTATGAGGGAAAATAATAATCACACCAATCATCAAAAATTATACAGGGACTAACATTCACAGTGTTTTAGTCTCCGTTATTACCGAGCCTATTTATAAGAAAAAATTAAGAATACCAATAGGAAACTTTTGCAAAATAGTCAAAGATCTTTTCAACAAATGACCATCTCATTCTCTATTACAGAATAACTTATTGAATCGTGTCCATTTATTTCTGTTTTTCTTTCTTTTCGAAAATATTTTATTGATATGCAAGATAATCAGTGCATAATGATGATATTAAAATTATATTGTTCTTCTTCCATTTTTTTTTTCTTCATTTTTTTTCTTTGTTTAGGAAGAAAAATAAGACAAACTCTTCTTTAATTATATTACGATATACGAGTCAATATTGCAGAAAATGTATTTAATAAATTCGTTCATTGGTAATCAGTGTGTGTGCGGTCTTTGGTAATGTAATAAGATAACAAATTTATGGGACCTACAGGTAAAAATAATAAATATTTTTGAAAAATCTGCTAATATAGTACATATGAAGATATGTAATAAAAATCCATTTATATATGATCTGTAAGTACATGTATACATACATGTGCATGCATAAGATTACCGACATAAAAAATATTTTATATCGTTTATGGTATCATAATAAACGTAATAACTGTATCAATGTGTAGAAATATTGCAATGTATATGAAAAACATGTCCAATTTGGTATGAATGGTATGAGCAAAAAATAATATTAACAATGTAAAAGGGTCAACAAATAAGAAGTGGATATAAATTAAGAAAAGAAAAACAAAATATGTATAAAGAATAATCGTATGTAAAATTGAATGTAAATGTTTATATGAATATGCGCATCATGTAGAAAATTATATCAGAATTTTATTAAAAGCGAGGGTTAGAGATTATTATATATGACAAATTTCAAAACATATGTGAAGATGTTTCAAGAAGAAGCTTTTGATCTTTTTTATTTATCTAAATGCAAGGAACAAAAAAAAAACAAACAAACAAAGTAGAAGAAATAGAATAAAACACTCTCACAGAAAGAAATCGCCGTGTACTTCGCTCCAATTCAATAATGAGAAAAAAATTGTGTGTGCGCTTATATGGAATAGTGTGTACACACAATAATGAAGATAATGATGGCAACAACAATAATAATAATATTGAAAACTAGTAAAAGTAGCACAGGTTCTACGGATGTTAGTACTGAAAAAAAAAAATGAAAAGTTTAAAAGTTACTGATATTCATGTGGAAAGTTGATAATTTTTGGGAATTTTGATGACGTGTTAATTAGCTTGTAGCTTGTAGTATATTCACACGTTAACGATTTTCAAAAATTAATTATATATTACACATATTACTAAGTTACTACTCATAAATGTTGGGCTATGGAATAAGATCATTCTGCGCATTCAGAAAAAAAAATCATCAACTAAACTTCAAATACATTATGTACGTATGATGGTCGAATGTTGAAGTTAGTTTTGAATGTACGAGGGTCACACTGAAAGTTTTTATAATTTTATATAAGAAAACATAATTTAATAAAAATTATTTTTTTATGTTTTTCAAAGTAGTCACCATTAACATTAATGCACTTTTCCATCCTTCGAAACCATTCATAAAAACAGTTCTGCCACTCAATGTTAGTTATCTCAGATACAAGTTGTTCATATGCTGATACTGCTGCTTCAGGCGTTGAAAACTTTAAACCAGCCATTTTATTTTTGATTTGAGGAAATAGGAAGAAATCACACGGTGCAAGGTCTGGACTATACGGTGGATGACCTAGTAATTTTAATTTTTTTTTGCTACAAAAACGATTTAGTTTCTTCAGCTGAATGAGGTGGTGCGTTATCATGATGCAATGTTATGGTGCTTTTTGGTCGTTTTTCTCTTATTTTCTGCAACACTTTTGGTAGGAAAACTGTTGTATACCATTTTGCTGTCACGGTTTTTTTATCTTCTACAGCTATTGTGCACACATGACCAGTTTTACCAAAAAATGTTACAATCATCTGTTTTCCAACACTGCGGGCCTGCTTGACTTTTGTTGGTTTTGGATCTTCTGGAAACACCCATTGAGCAGATTGACGTTTTCTTTCCGGTTCAAATGAATAAATCCAGCTTTCGTCGCCTGTCACGATATTGTAGACCAGATTTGACTGCCCTCTTTTATACAAATCTAAAGTTTTCTTGCACCACTCCACACGAGCTTCTTTTTGTTCGGGTGTCAAAAAATGTGGTATCCATCTGCAACAAAGTTTTTTTACCCCAAATGTTTATGGAGAAAAACTGTTATTTGACTCATGCCAATCCCAAGTGAAGCAAGAATTGTGTTGTAGGTGATACTCGATTGTCTTCTTGTATCATTGTCTGAACAGCATCGATGTTTTCTTGAACTACTGCGGTTTTTGGACGACCTTCGCGCACTGAGTCAGCTAGGTAATTTCTTCCACGTTTGAACTCATTAAACCAGTTATAAACAGACTTAACAGATGGTACCTCATCACCAAATGCAAAACGAAGCCGTTCAATACATTGTTTTTTATTTAAACACGCTCGAAAGTCATAAAAAATCATTGCTCTATAATGCTCACGTTTTAATTCCATTTTTTGACAAACACGATAACTTTCACTGAACACCACAGAATCAATTAACCAAATGAAAACAAATTTTATAAGACGTAGTTAATCAGAAAGGTTTAAACTTTTGTTTAGCATATTTAGTGGGGGTTTTACATACCTGCATATACCTAATTGTAAAAACTTTCCGTGTGACCTACGTATAGAAGAATTAATATCGATAAAAATTCGAGTAAGTATACAATGACAGATTCTTAATATATGCACGTTCTCAACAGAATAATACTCAAATACTCAAATTCTCATTCACGTAGTGGGCAAATAATATGTATATGCATTGTAGTGTAGTAAAATAATTTAAAATGAGGGCATATTCATATATTAAATCAATTACTGCATAGTCATAATATAGTACGTGGGATGAACACATTCTGTTTTAAAATTAATATTCTACTTCTGTATTTATTATTTTGGACATTAGAAAAATTGGGCAAATTGTAAAGAAGTGAAATATATTTTAATAAAAAAGCGTATTGAATTGAAAGTATTCATAAAAATATTCCAAATTCAACCATGGCAAATGCAAATTAAAAAAAATTATCACTTGTGACTTTATTTCTCTATCGTATAATATGGTAAAATCTATCACATGTCTTTTTTCAAAATTAGGTTTTGTTTTTGTACTATACTAAATTATTAATCGCCTATACTATTGACACACTGCAAAGATACCATGCGATTATCTCAGTTTTCTGGTTTATCTTTGCGAAAACCGACTTTCAGAACTCGGTAAACCATTTGAGGTAACCATGGTTTATCTCTGCAATGTGTCAATAGTGCCAGATAGTTTCTTTGACTTGATGTATGTATACTAGAGAGAGATCTAATTGATCTGTATTAAACTAATCTAGATTATCTCTAACCTAAATTTATAAAACTGAATGTGTCAGACTGCAAAAATCTAGATTATCATTGATACGATCAGCTGATCAGTTGAATTTGTGCAGAACCACACAGTCACTACAATCCATTTATGGTTATAATTTTCTTGGTATTTGTAATTTTGAATTGTTTTGAATTGGCTATCAAAAATATTTTAGTTATTTTGAATTATGTTCAACGCACAATAAATTAGTAAACTGAATTGTCAATTTTTATGTCTTCTTCTTGCCACTGAAAATCCAGTTTATAAGGGTAATCTAGTTTTCAGAACTGAATTAGAATAATCTTGTAACTTGAAAAAAGGATTACGCAATCGAAATCAATTATACTTGATAGTACATCAAATAAACATCGCGGTGATTCCGTCTTTGTACTTAATGTTATATTGTCAAACTAGAACAAATTGGGAAAATAGGATACAAAAGATCTCAACAGGTTGGATTGTCATAGTACTATCCACTCCCTCCATTCATATCTATCTTATCTATCTAAGTATTTATCTTATTGTGTGATAATTTTTATTTAAATTTCATGAAAATATATGTACAAGGATACATAAGTATGTAATTTGCGAATGAATACAATGTCGCGTGATAAGCTCATCCTATATATACACATGAATGTAAAAAATATAATTTACAGTAAAATATGTATATGTATGTGGTAGGTACCTTTAAACACGTGTCTCATATATTTTCAAAAAGTTTTTCCACATTCCTTAAGTAAAAAGAAATTAATAAATATCAAACGAAATAAAATAATGCATGACCATGTAATATATTTTCTGTAAATAACGTACATCACATAATATACAGTTTTTATACTGCGAGTATGTACATGAATAAAAATATTAAGAGAATAAATAGAGTGATTTTCAAGGAAAATAAAAAACTAACAGCAAAAAATAAAAAATAAAATACATAGAATGGAAAAACAAAAATTCTAGAAAAATAAATTATTTCGTTGTACACGCAAGTTTCAATTAAAATGCAATAAATCAGCTTGAAATGACATATACAAATGGTGGCAGGTAATCCTTATAATGTACTCTTAACGTTATATATACACAGTTGCTCATTAAAGTATTGGAACTTACAGTAAAATCTGGTGATGGCTCCATAATGGTCTGGCTCCACTAGACTTGCACTTTATTGCAAAAAATAATCCCAGGAGCCTTGGACTATATCAATATTTTTAAACAGTATCTAATACTAACTAAACGCTGTTAGTTGTAGCCGGGAGAAATTTCCCTTATCACATTTTTCAATAAGATATCATAGCACCTAAAACACATAGCCCTGAACTCAAGATTGTGGTTGCTTTATGCTATTATACTCGTACTTCACCTTAATAAAACATCTTTGAGTTTATTAGTCTACAAAATATTTTTAACTCAAAGAAGTCTCACAAGAAGAGTGCATGAAAATAAGATCAACAGATTGAGGCGGTGTTTATTGCAAAAATTATAAAACTGTTCCATATACAAGGAGATACACTTGTAGCTGTCCAACAAATTTTCATATTTTTCATGATTATTACTGTTATTTTTTACTTATCTTTTTTCTAACAATGGCAGTAATAGATGAAATATGTAACAAATCATTCATCTGACGAAAAACAAATATTGATTGGATTGTTCCAATAATTTTATGACCAACTGTATTCGTACATACGCAGACATAAATTTTTTCTTTTCTTTTTGCTTTTCTAAACTCATATTAAAGGTGGAACATGAAAACTTTAAAAAGAGAAGAATTTTCACGAAAAATGGAAAATAGGAAAAATAAAGTTGAATTAAAAAATTGTTTGTGTGGTTTAATGAATGGTTTGTTTTAATAATGTAATATGTGAGGGTGTGTGTACATGTATTTGCGTATGTTCTGAGAAATATGTTTAAATTAACTAGCAAGAAAATGAATGCAAATGTATATTATATGTACAATGCAAAATATGAACTTATGTAGTTAATTTCGAGAATCGATAAATAAATTTCAGGAAGAATATGAATGAAAGATTTATCGTATATGACATGAATAAATATTGAATTATGCAGGACATGCATACAAGTAAGAATTAATGTTTAATAAATAACTGAATATTTTAGAAATTATGTTTGAAATTTCTTTTTCCAAATTATTTTAGTCTTGAGTCTACGAAAAGAATTTAATTAATAAAGTTGATTCAGGTTTTTTTTAAACATATAAATTTTGGAATATTTTTGTATTCTTTTCCATTGATGATTTCTAGAGGTGGTGTTATGATGAAAGATGTATACAATTAACTTGAACAGAACTCAGTTATAAAGAAACGTGAAGGAAGAATTTTTCACGGAAGAAAATAAGTTCTGAAATTTTAGCTTTTACTAGTCTTTGCATTAATTTCACTTTTGCAAAATCCATGTGGGAAATTTCAATTCATTAATTCTGTTCAATTTTTGAATTTATCACCATTACCAATTTGACAATCTTTACCAAATGTTGCTATTGGTTTTATAGGTCTTAACGTATTCTCTTCAGTTCATTGCATAAATGAATACTTTTATGTTGTGTAATATCTTAGACAGATTTAAGATAAGTGTTATATTGTCAAAATTCAGTTCAAATTTTATGATTGACATTCTAATATTATTTATTTAGAAAACTTTTATTATATTTTACTTATTACAAGTGTACTAATTGTGTATTTCAGGAATTAAAAAAATCTGCAGCTCTTTTTTAAATAAACCATTGATATATGAACGTATGTAATCATAATATTTTTAAAGTGTTCTATTTTTCTGTTATTAATTTATTATTCTAGAGCAAAAAAGACAGACGGAACCGCAAATCAATGATTATTCCTACAGCCTTCATTCGTTAAAATGATTATTCAAAACCTTCTTGGCGCACGAGAATGTTTCAACGATCATTCAGGCTGCCATATATTTTTAATTTTTATTTTCAGTTTTAGTTTTTACTGTGAATTTTAAATTATTATAATCGACATATAATATTTTTTGCTGTCATTTTTTTCTGGCACTGGAAATTTCAAATTTACTATCTTCATTCGTCGCTGAATGAGATTGCTTAATTTCATTCGAACTTCATTTGCGCTTAATTCAATGAAGTTAGATTGAAGATGTAATGACCATTTAAACTTAATTTGGACACTCTCTACTTTGATATTGGGCATAACCTCCAAAGTTATTTCACTGATTATTTTCTATCAAGTATGCAGCTAATACGCATTACGATGAACAAAAAACTTAGTTGGACAGAAAAATTCAATTACATGATATAGAAATAGAAGGTTATAAACTAACTTATGAGGATAACCCGATCAAAATTTAAGTTACATAAGGTCGGAAAATAGACTCGAATGAACATTTCTAAGTTTGCTTTCCTCATTTTAAGCAAAATGTACATTGACAGTGATGAAAAGTTAGAAATAAGTTAAGAAAATCAAAAATTACTTTCTTTTCTTTTCTTATTTTTTTTATACAAAATATGTTTTTTTTTACTAATTTTAGAGTTGACTACGAAATTCAACTTTTATTGCTTTTAATTAAACATTTTTTATTCAATTTCTTTTTTATTATTTTTATAACTTGAATTTAAATAAGATCCAAAAAATGACATTAAACGAAAACGTTTCACAGTGCTCATAGTTGATACATACTATTATAATGTAAATTTAGTGTATATTATTTTTATTTCTATTTTAAATTTTTGTTATGACTTTCTGAATTAAATGTCCTAAAGAAATTAAAAAGAAAAAAAATATAAAATAAAATCCAGATAAAATTTTAAATATATAGGTATAGTACCTACTTCATAATATTCATATACAAAAAATGAACGGATAAAAAATGTTCGATGGTTGTAGAATAACAGAAAGAAATTCTTAAGTATGCTTAAGGCTAAACTAAAAGAAAATCTAATAATAAAGCCAAGAAAAAATACATATATACATATACAAAAAGAAAAAAAATATAAAAAAACAAAGAAAACTAAATTATACATTGCTTCAAGAAAGGAGCAAATGAAATTTGTCAAATTTAATTTTAAATAAAATTTAAAAAAAAATAAATGAAAAAAACTAAAACTAAAAGAAAAACAAAAATATTCTCATATTGCTGTTTCAGTTGTCCAAAAAATATCTGTAACATATACCATAAACATAGTATACATATACATACATACTAATATTTCAACATTTATAGGTATAGAAGTATGTATAAGGAAGAAAACTTTTCATTTTATATTACACACAAATAAAATGGTACAATTCATGTTTGTAATTCTTTTAATAAAAAAAAAGAAAAAACAAAATAAAATAAACCGAAATTTTATAACCAAAACTTGGACCTTGGACTTTATAATATGTTCTGTTTTCCTAAATTAGACAAACACGATTACGATGAACGTAGAAAGTTAGTAAACATTTCTTCTTCTTTTATGGTCCCACAGTCCTTCATGAACTATGGCTTCCTCAAGAATTTGAGACCATTTATTTCAGTCTCTAGCCTTCGTTTTATAGTTGCTGACTTTCATCTTTCTTAAAACTTTTTCAACGTTTTTATTTGGAGGATCAAATCTAATAAAATATTGGCACACAAAAAAATGTAATTGAGTTATACAAAATAAAAATCGTTATTTTTCGCTTGCACAATTATTTAAAGTTAAAATTTATAATTTCTTTGTAATAACATACAAATTATGTGAATAAACCCATCAAAATAAATATGCATAAAAAGTGTGTGAATATTATAAGTACATAAATGTATGAAAGAAAAAAAATTCTAATTGGTTTCTTTTATCCTTATTTCTCGTTGTCTCAAATAATGCTTAAAACTTCTGTTTGCAAAATGATAAATTTATTAATCAAGGCTATTACAGCTTTAAAATTATACTTACTTTATTTGCAACTTTAAAACGCATCAATATTTTTCATATATACGTATGTTTCAAAACGCATTTTGTGTTTTTTTTTAATTAATTATAATTTTTGACATTTATTTGTAACATTGGGAAGGAAATAAAAATAGTACAGAATCTTCGATGATATAGACGTTGTCATAATCAATCGGGTGCGAATCAGAAGTACGCTCTGTTTGCTTTACTTGTGCGCCTTGTTAGCGGGCACGAAAGTAAAACATTGTATGGTGGAGTAAAAGTAAAACATTGAAATTCAGATTTCATTTGAAGCAATCGATCTGAACTTTTTTCTTGCTAATGCAGTTATGCATACAGGCAATACTTTTACATATTTATGCCTTTAAATACATTTTATATGCAGTACTTACATTTACGTATGTGTATATTGTTATTTATATACATGTATTAGCAAAATAAAAACTGAGTGGTTGACCCAGATGTTCTAAAGTACTTACATCCTTGCAGTTTCACTTTTAGACGAGCTGCATGGGCATGCAATTAAGAATTTTTAATATCTGATTACCCTCTATCAAACATTTCAAATCGATTGTCAAAACAAAATGATTTATTTGACATTTCCAATATTACAATAATATATAAATAATTTAATGTAAAATATTTTACGTTTTAAAGGCATTTAAGTATTTACTTTTGACACTCACTGTATAAACTTGTTGTCGATGTACGTACGTACGACTTCCTATATAGGTTCTCCATGAGGGTTTTCCTGTTTCTTCCTTTTTTTGTGATTTTGTTCCAACGCCTCAACTTAACTATAGATGAACTATGCATTGTATTTGTATAGAAGCAAATATATATACGTATAATACAGTACAATATAGTGTCTTAAAAATTTTATTTCATATAAATTTATGTTATGCATGTATATTCGGTACAATGTATGTATATATATTCGTAAACATAGTAAAACTGTTAAAACTTTGAAAATGAAATCAATTTGTGATTATTTTGTACTTTTCTTTATATGTACGAGTATGTGTAAGTATTTTTGTTGTTATTTTTGTCCTTTTTATTATATAAAATACTTTCTATTCTTTACTTTTGTATTTTATTTGTTTTCAATTTATGTTTTTATTTTTTCCTGTTTATTTATTTACTCGTATATACGAATATAAGTAAATACTTCACTTTTTTTTGGTGTAGATTATTGCACAATACTATTCACAAAAATATATATTTTTTTTCATATGCACACATGCATATGCATGTATGTATGTAGTACACTATCCACTATGTTACATAAAAACGTATACATACATGCAAGAAAATAAAAATCTAAAAAGATTTCCAAATTTCTATTGGTTGCCCATTTTATGCACACTACAATACAATAACAAAAATATGTATTTTTTGCAGGATTTTCTTTTTTTGGAAATTTTTTTTTTTAAATATAAGTACATTACATACAAAATATTTATAGAAATACAAATCGTAAGTACTATACACATACACATTATTATGTACATATTTTTTTTAGTAAATTGAAAAAGTTTTCAATACTCTTTTGTTTCAAAATAAATATCAAAATCAGAAGAATACAAAAACATATAGAGAAGTGAAGTAACAAAAACAAAACAAAAAACAGAAAATAGTAAAATGAATGAATGAAGAATGCTCATATGTATACTCATAATGCTGAGTGCAATCTATAAAGTCCAGTCAGTTAAAATTATTTTATAAATTTTTTCTTTTGTTTTGCTATAGATGCTGATTATATAACATCTATCTGTGCATTGTTATGCTGAATATGTATTTTGTATTTGTTTTGCGACAAATATAAAGTTTGTAGTTATATTTTAGTATTTATATGATTAGTACAAGTATTTAAGAAGTTTTGATCATTTTTCGTTTCCATTTGTTTATATATTATATATGTATATATGTATTGATTTTATATATACTTATGTAAGAATGTAACATGTAGAATCATCAATATTCTAAGTTTAGATATTAAGTTTAAAAAAAAAATAAACATATTTTTTTCAAAATGTAAAAACCAAAACTATATAAAAATGTCCTTAAAGTTTTTCACATATAAATGAGTTATTGTATATGCAGCAGGCAGGACTTTTATTTTGAATTAAGATATAAAATAAAAGGACAAATTGTTATCAATATTTTCCATAAAATAAAAATTGAATGTAGACAATTGAATGAGATGGGATATAGATAGAGTAAATTGAAGTCGTTTCATCTGAATTCTGATTTTTGATTTATGTGAAGTATTTTTAAAACAAAATAGTTATGTAGGTATATATGAAATCGAGAAAATAATATACAAAGATAAGATATTTATATGTAATGTGCGAAAAATGAAAGATTTCAAATTAGTTACTATAATATTTATTAACGATTCGTTTGAAAAATTTTAAGAAATTTAGGACATGTGTGATTTACAATCATCGATATGTACTTATATCAAAATAAGATTCTATAGATCGAAATGAATTTATTGTTTGACGTACTACCTTTTTTCATATCAATTAATAACAAAAAAATTTCTTTTGAATTTTGAAAAATTTCAATTGATATTTGGCATTAAATTGCAGCTAAGAAATAATATAATTTCTTTTATTAAGTTTGGACGTACAATGTACATCTGATTTCTCTTTAAGATTTTATTAAATATTTCTTTTCAGAGGGGGGTCAAATCAAATCATGATTATCTTCTTCTGTTTTACCACTTCTCATTTCTATTTGTAATCGTTCCATATAGCACTCATTCTCAATGTGAGAACCTTTTTTGAGCTGCTTAATTTTATAACTTAATTTTGCGCCGCAAGTAGAGTCAATGATGGAGTCAATTATCAAATTTTACTAATGCTCTTTAAAGAGTTAGAGTTTTACAAATAAAAGCTTTGAGTATCTTTATGATCTTTGTTCTCCTACACTTTAGTGACTGCTGGCACTTACTGCTTTCATCTTCATGACGTGCTGCCTTTCAAGCGAAGACAAACGGAATTTACTAAACCAAACACTTGCCAAGAGAAGCATTGGATTTGGGAGTGACAACTGAACAGTCGCAATTTCAACGTTGTTGAGTTCAACGAGCATTTTCTTCTTCATAGAATAAGGCACAATATTATTTAAAATTTTATTTCGATTTACCCTAAATTCGGATTCGAAATAAAAATTTTATTTGGAAAAATACAAGTGCAGTACAGTGGTACATAAATGTATATACAAAAGTACGTTCATGATAAATTTTATTTATGTGAACTACTATTGTGTATTTTATTATTATTTAAAATATATATTTTTTTGTCATTGGTACTTATGATTTGCTTTAGTTTTATTTTGTTTTATAAAACAAATTAAAACTTTTATTTCGATATTATATATTATTTTTAAAATTTATTAAATTTTTTTATTTTTGAAATATTTGTATTTAATAATAATCAATTCAAATATAAATCGAATACAATGCATGTAAGTATGTACTTCAATAGAATAAAACAAAAATTAAAAAACAGAACAGAAAAATAAAAAAAAATGCTTATTATTATTTAAAACTTTTCATTTTATTCTGTATATAAGCATGAAATCGTAAAAGTTTTTCATATTATTTCATTTATAATTTCTGCCAATTGTTTTTTATTGCATTTCAAATAAATATAGCGGTATTGTTTTGTTTTACTTGTTTTCATAATATTACAAATAATATTGACTTTATGAGATGCATGGAGTTTTTGTTTTCCTTATTTTGATAGAATTTATTATATCATTGTGTAATATAGTTTCAAAAATATAAAATTCGCATACAATATTTATGTTATGTACATAGTAGAATATTTATATGTATTGTGTGTTACTTGCGTAGTATTATGATACTCTTTTCGTTTTTGAAAAAAATTTAATTTTGATTTTATAGATTTTATTTATTTATTCATGTTTTTCATTTTTTTTTTTTTTTTCTATATAAAATATAAAATATAGTAAACTTTGAAGAATTTTTTATAAACATGGTCAGATTTCTGTATTAATTATTTGTTAGAATTTTTATTTTAGGCTGTGTTCAATATGTACATTAGCTTAAAAAGAATAAAAATGCAAAAGTTTTATTATTTTCATATCCCGGTAGGAATAAAAATGCTTCTAGAAGATATAATGATGCCACAATTTTGACATTGTAGACACACACTATATTGTTCAAATAAAAAAATACGGTGTTACGCTTTACCAATAACAGTTTGATTAAGGCATTGGATTTTTATACTTTGTTGGATAATTTTTTATTTCATATAAAATTTTATCTTTATTTGTCTTGTTTCATATACATCACAGAGATCCGAATTTCGTATTGATGTACTTTGTAGACATCTAATATTGATTTTTGTGATAGGTATGTTCGATTGAAGCGTTGTACATGACATTAATTTACGAAATCACCTAGCCTGTCATATCCAAGTCTCAGCCTACCTCTTTGCGTTAGAGTAAGTCTACTGTCACATTATAGTCTGATTCTGAAACTGAAACGTAAAATTTAAGATTCAGAATAACTGCCATCGCACAATTACGACGACAACTACAGTGTATACAGTAATTAAATGGGAATTTTTACGCTGAACTTTACGCTGTCGCTGTCGCCCAAATAGATTCTATTCTATTTTTCAGCGACAACGAGCCATCCCGACCTGGATTTGGCAATAGTAGTAATCTGTTCGCAAGAAGAAGAAATGTAAAATTCATATATATTTTACGCTGCAGTTGCGCCCGATTTGTGCGAACTTTTGACGATACGCTGTAGTGGTCACATTTAGTACAATGCATTTGAAATTAATTCTGAATTTTTCAGATTCATAATCAGACTTATGTGATAGTGATAGTATGGTACTCCCTTCGCATATGCTTTCAATTTGTCTACAGATGCAAGAAGTGAGCAATTTATTTTTCAAGATGAAGTCCTTCTAGATTACAGTTTACAGTCTCAATAATTTTTCAATTGGGAGAGTTATTACACTGAAAGTAAAAAAAGCTAAAGATAAAAATGTACATACATAACTATGTAAATATCTACTTGTGTTTGGTGTTTAAATAAATCAAATTTATTTTATAATATTGTAGTTTATTCAAAATATTAAGATATACACCCATGTTCCAGAATTCACTTTCACTAGCGTTTTGCTTATTGAATTCACGAAATTGAATTTTGGTGTTCCACAATTCACTTTGCGTTTTCTGTTTTCGAAAATGAAACATGGGTGTTCCATATTTCACTTTTCACTAAATTTTTGTGACTTGAAATCCCTAACCGAAAAATCGCGATTTACATATACCGATTAAGAATTTTACTATTTCCGTGAATATTTTTTTTTTTTTTTTGATAAATTGGTTACATTTAATTAATTCTAAAATAAATTATTTTTTTAAAATTTATTTAATTTAATAAATTTTATCTAAAAATGTACTAAATGTAAATTTCAAAATTATGAATATTCAATAACAATAATAAAATAAATTTTAAATTAAATTTAATTATTTTATTTATTTTATTATTTATTATTTTAATATAAAGCAAAGCACATAGACAAACAAACATACAAATGTGTTTTCGAATTTAACATCAAACAATTGATTTCGAAAGTGAATTCGTCCGTTTTCGAAAGCAATGAAAACGTACGAAGTCTGGAACACCATTTTGAATTCACGGTGAATTTGAATTTACTTGTGATTTCAATTTACGTGTTTTCTGGAACGGGGGCGATAGAACAAATACGAGTACCTAAATTGAAACAATTTCATTTGTTCTTTTCAATAAAAATAATGCTAACAGATAAAACGTAGGTAATATAAAATTTTGAATATATTGCAATAAAAAAAATAATAAATTCAATTTGATGCATTATCCATTTCCTAGTAAATCGGCTAGTAATGTATTTTCAAAAATTAATTTTTTTGTTTAAATTTTTTTAGTGAAGCAGAGTGATCGAATTCAGGTTTTTCATTTCCTGTATTTTTAAATTTTTTAAATATTTAAAAAAAACATGTTATTTTATTTATTTTAATAAAAAAATGTTATTGTATCGAATCGATGGAAAATACATAAATGAAATGTGGATTCAAATTATGCTGCATGCAACGATATCGCATGTATCGTAAAAAATGGATTTGAAATAATATGTACATGTTATCAACCAAAATATTTCAGAAATAGACTGACCATCTGCTTCTGTCGTTAGTAAAAAAAGCATCATAATTTTGTATCATATTTTTCAAATTAACAACAACAAAAAACAATGAACCATTTACATACGAAATAACAGATTTTAGTTAATTGTTTAAATTTATTTTTTCATTCCTTTAAATGAAACACAATATCACAATATTATTTAATTGAAATAATAAATTTAATGAATTTTAGAAAAAAAAAACAATTTTTGGATACATGATATGCAAAGTTTTATTATTAGCAATTGCAGTGTGAGTTGTTGTATTTATTTGTAATTGTATACCGCTTTCAGTGATAACATTTTCATAAGCATATAAGCACGTGTATGAGTATTGTCATATGTATTTTTGTAGTATTAACTCATTCTGTTTTAAATATTAAGTACTTTTATCCCTGTGACAAAAATATTTAGAATTCAAGGTTACAAAGATAATGTAGTCTCATGATGAGAAGCACTACATTATCTTTGAAGGTTATTAGTCCTATTGAAGTCTAATTAAAGAACGTTTAATTTTTTTTACGAAATATAACGAAAACAAAAAAAGCAATTAATGTAAACATGGAATAAAAGCCGAAAAATACTTCTGGAAGTAAGATATTGAGATGAAATTGACTTTAGAGATTAAGATACAAACAGGAATTGCATGAAATAATCAAAGATTGGACTGGACATTTTGTTCGCGTGCAAAATATAGGTGGAAAAACCAGCAAAAAGAGAAATAAACGCTGTTATTGCAGTTAAAAAATGTATAGTATAGACTAAAATTGAGAAAGAGGATGGCAGTAGTCAGCTAGAGCAGAGGGAGGGACGAATGTAGATAAGTCATATTATATGAGCTATATATGAACATACGAGCAAGATCTTGATTTGGACTGTATTGCCATCGGAGGAAAATTACCTCTAACCTGATTTAGATAACCATTACAATATTTTCCGAATAATTGAATTATCTAAATTAATTTTTAATGTATAGAATGTCTTATTGTAATTTATGTGTACTGTATATGCAGATTTATCAGATTTGTTTGAAGTAGTCTAAGAAGTACTATGATTGGTAAATAATGGAATTAAAAATGATAAAATGATATAGTGCGTTTCATATTATAACACCACTAAAAAAAATTTTTGATTTTAACTAACTAAAAAATACGTAGAAAGATAGCAGGAAACAATTGTACACAACTCATAAAATTATCAATTTGTATTTTTTTTTTTTTGTTTACATCGAAAATGAAATAATGCTGTTTACTATAATTTTAATCTATATAATTGTTTCAATTCAAGTGGACAGCGTTTTACATATGAAACACACTACAAAATTGTAAATTATTCGAAGAGAATCGTATTAGAGACAATTTATACTTTTTACTTCTTCTTCGCATTTATTACCATAAAAATATACCTTTCCCACCTTGAAATTAGTATAATTACTTACTATAGAAACTCAGTTCTAATATGGAGCCCGAATGTTTTACAATAAATAAAGAAAATTACAATAATAATTCATAAATCATGTAATATCAATTAATTTGCATTTGAGCATAATCAAATTGCTCGAACTCGATTCTTCAATTAAAAATTAAAATTTCACTTTGATTTAAATGGATTTCGAATTAGATGATAATTCTCCCTACATGCCGAAAACCCAAGGCATAGCAAAAAAATGTTTGCGTGAAGTAATTTCACTGCATTTAACTTATATAAATATAATTTAAATACGATACGGACAAAAATTGAAACTTTGTAGTTTAACTTTAAATTACTTTTGATAAATTTTAATGAGTTATCTCTGTTTTAGATTAGAAGTAGACCATCATATCTAATGATATTTATACACTTTCAAAAATTATATTATATGCATTATATTATTTTACAAATCTTTTGTGTAATTTTTCTTAAAATTTCAATTTCGAAAATTTTACTTGAAGCTGAACATAAACAGCAGAAAGTGTATATGGAAGATAGAACCAAATACCATTAAAAGATAGAACCAAAGAAAATCGATAGAACTAGATCGTCTTTGATAGAACGAAAGAAAATTTACCCATTTCACTTTTATTAATACTGCGAACTTCTTTTCGAAATTTCTGTATTCAATTGTACATCTACATATGTACATGAATATCAAGAAATTTTCAAGGATATTTATTTTTGTAGATGGGTATATCGTATTTATGTTCAGGACAATAATTTTTATTACCTGTTTGTGTGTACATTTTTCATCTTTATAATTGAATGTTTACATTGCAATGCAATATTAAATGTTATATTTGTATATACGTATAGGTATGGATGTTTGTTTCATGTTACATTCAACACTCGTAAATAAAAGGATGACAGAAATACCTAAGTTGATTACTATATAAATATAAATTTTCAAGTAATGTATTTGTATAAATTTATATAATAAATATCTTGAAAAAAAGTTTCGTTTTAATTGTAATTATGCATATACATGTGCACATACATACATAAAATTTATTATTATTCATTCTATATTTCACTACCTAATAAAAATTCATATTACTGTTGTACATATTTTCATGGCTGAACGGCTATACTTGTATTCGTATATGTTTGCAGCCAGAATATATGTAAACTCTCTACCAGTGCAATACACATACACACTACTACCACCTCTCTGTGAGTGCAATATACATATGTTGTGTAGTCTAATTAGAGAATTATTTGAAGCATGAAATTAAAATTTATTTTCCATTTTGAAAAACATTGAAATTTTATAATATGCTAGTAGCTAGTAGCATGTAATGTGCTTATGTATACATAAAGATGTATAGATGTAAATACGAGTATATTGCACAACATTCGGGAAATAAAAATTATTCTAAAAATTACATCAAATAAAAATTGAACATTGATATCTACGTTGTACAAGCATGTAACTGAATGTGTGTAAATAACTACGTACGTATATAAAAATATCATTAACAAACACATTAAAAATATTAAAATTTCACGCAAGTATATAACAGGAGTATGAATATTAAAATTTTTGTTTTCTCTCCGACAATTATTATTTGCACATATAAAAAAATTAATTGACTTAAATAACTTATCAAACTCATGAAAATACGAAATGCTGAAAAATATTTACATATTTATATCATATCGTTATTACACATACATACATCAAAAACATTAAACATCAAAAGTTTCTGAACACCCCAATCTCTTTTGTATTAAATTTATTTATAACACTTCACTATACAGTACATACTTTCTGATTCTTTCACTTTTTTGTTTCCTGGACGATTTTCCAATTGAGGAAGGAGAATGAGAAACAACTAAAAGTTTCATCAAATATACAGTAACCCACCCCTTAGTGAAGTAGTAAGGTTGAAAAGACTGCAGTGGACAGGTCATGTAGAGAGAACGAAGGAAGACATGATACCAAGGAAAATTTTAAATAGCAAGGTGGATGAGGAAAGACCGACAGAGAAAACCGAAGAAAAGATCTGAAGATGCAGTGCGACAAGATACAGTGTGATAAGATAAAGAAATAAAGTTAGGAGCAAGAAATTGGAAGAGCACGGCACAGGAGCAAAAGATATGGAGGCAACTTCGATTGTAGGCCAAAACTTGATTTTTGACACAGCTTCATTGGTGATTATGATGATGATCATTCCAATTGTAAGGCATTCTGTATAGTGCACATTTCAACTTTGAATATCCTACCACTACGATAAATATTTATCTACAAAGTTCTAAAAATATTTTTTATTAGGAGCTACGCTTTTTGTTTCAAAGACTGCAATGATTACTTCTTTAGAAGACAGAACACTTTTCCTGTTCCTTTAATTCGCACTGAAGCTTCTAGACGGTCTTATGTTTATATTGCTCCATTTATCTTTAACAAACTACCGAATGATATTAGAATTTTGATGAAAATAAAAGTGTTCCCTCGTGAGATCAAAAAATGGCGTTTTGAACTAAAATGATGTTGAATTACTGTTTGAGTTTGTGAAATTATAAATCTAGTTATAATTTTTGTCTATACTTCTATTTTTACTTCTATTTTTTACGTCTATTTCTATTTTCACTTCTTTTTACATTTACTTGTAATTGTAATTATGCTCCTCAATATCTTTTACAATTATATGTATAGACACTTTAACATATACTCATTATCTCTGTTTTTACTTCCTGCATACTCCACTCTGCTCACTCATCCTTCCTTTTTTGCCACATTCATGTACATTTAAAACTGCCATTTTTACCTTGCTACAAAGTGCAATATTTCATATTTCATTTCCTTTGCAATATATTTACTTGTATTGGTACTTTTTTGCAATGGGTTTTGGGGATTATATTATTCATTGTATTAATATTTTTATTGTTTAATATAAAATTAACTCAATATTACTATTCATTTTTATTTTTCTTATTTTATTTTATTATATTTTTTCTTTTCTTCTTAAATTTTACTAAATTTTGTATTTATTTAACACAGTACCATAAACAAATTTATTGATTATTATAAATTATTGAAATTGTTTGTAAATCATTAAATTGTTATAAAATATATTATATGTAACCTAATAATGAAATCAAATAAATAAATAAAATTGCTTTTCGATAAATTCATAAAAATGGTTATAATCTGTCAAAAAAAAAAAAAAATATATTGAAAATTGTTCCAGACAAAACATGAAGTTTTCAATAGAAAATTTTTGAGTTGTCAGAATTAAAAAAAAAATATCTATAGTCAAAATGTCAAGTTAAATAAATTTGCTAATTTTGAAGAAAACAATTTCTGGCAGTTTTCACAGAAAAGATACAGGAATAAAAATAAAATATGAAATGTGGTGCAAAAATAAGAGGTAGAAAAAAATATTTATTTACGTTAAACTTTTTTTTTCAATTTCTAAATAGGTTTCTGGATCTATTTGATGTAATTGTATACTCTTTTCGTTACATTTCACAACAATTCTTTTGCTTTTCATATAAATTAATATACTACAAATACATCCATATATGTACGTATGTCCTTTTGTAAAATTTAATTTTTCATACCACCTACACGATAGTCTACAGGAGTTCAATATTTAACTTGGAATTAACCTTTGAGGCATATGCTCGTAGATTGTGTTGTATTTCTCTATGATCACCCCACCCCATAGCGAATAAAAAAGAAAAGCAAATACAGAAAAATAAAAATTTAATCAAATTCTTAGAACCTTATTGTACGATTGGGTTGGGTACATAAAAATATTATATTTGCTTTTTAGTATTCCCTATTTTGAAACATTTATTTTTATATATTTGAAAAAGAAAAGAAAAAAAAATTTTTTTTTGTTGACAAATATGGATCATTGACCTCTTTTAAAGTTTTCTTCAATGTTTTCATTGAAAAATTCGAAAAGTTTTATTTCCAGAAAATTGAATAATGATGGATGATGGTGAAATACGGCAAAATTTCATGTCGGATATTAGAAAATAAATTATGAATACGGTCTTCTAGCATTTCAAGAATATCAAAATTAAAAAGAACGAATGAAAATTGAATAAATAAATATAGGAAGTATGTTATTGTACAAATAAAATATATTCTAAAAATTCAAAAATTTGACTCTTTTCTTCTTGTGTTGTTTTTAATCATGATAAAAATCAAAGAAAATATTTATTTATTTGTTTTTTGTAGCCTTTGGACTCCGGAAGTATTTTTATATTTTTATATTACGTATGATTGTGCGTGCATGAATATCTATTTTAATAAACTGAAATGAGCATTCGAGTTTTATATACTTAGAATCCTCTGGCCAATAACTATGTACAACGAATAAGTGAGATATGTACATATATGGTGGCATTGTAACAAGCCAAAGAAAACGGAAGTAAATCGGGTATACTGTTAGGAATTCATGAAATAATAAGGCGATTCATTTCATTTTTCAGTTTACTAAACTTGTCAGTTTTCAATTTTCGTAGTTCTATTGAAATGAAAGACCATGTAAAATTTTTTCGTAGCTTTATTTATCGTAGTTGTTTTTATTTCATGTGCTATTATTTATTTTCTAATATGTATTTTAATTTCCATGCCAACTATACCAATATTTATTTCTAAGAAATGTCAAAATTTAACTACGAAACTACGAAATATAAAATTTAGAATCTGTGAAGCATTTTACCTTCGCAGTTTTTCAAAACGTTCGTAGTTTTTAAATGTATGGAAATGAACTACGAAGATTACGAAGTTTACGACTTGAAATGAATCCCCTTAATAATTTTAAGAAGAAATTTTCAATTTTTGAAAAGAAATCCACAAATTTGCATGAAGCGAAAAAGATTTGGGAATATGTGGAGACGATGAGTTATAAAACATTGATGTGTACAACCAGTACAAATAACGAATTCCAGCAGTACATCAAGAAATTTGAAGCAAACAGAGTGTAATCGAAAAACTGTTGAAGAGTTTACATTCCTGTCATGAGTAAAAGATAAATATTGATTGTAAAACTCAAAGTTTGTTTTGTTGATATGATTTCGTATAAGTTTTTTTTTTAATTTTTTTTATAATCTGTTTTGAATTTCGTGTAATTTTATTATAATTCTAATTTTGATATTTTATGTCTCAAAGTTAATGCTTTTGTTTTTATAAATTCATAAATATATATTTTTTTAAATGAAGGATTAAATACCTAGACGACAATGACGATTGTAAGAATTTCATTTGATCAAATTTCCTTTGCAAAAATTGAAAAAAGGAAGAACATAACGTTTAAAATAAAGAACAAATGATGAGAAAGTAAAAACGAAAAAGAAATAATACACACTACATACGACGGATTTAAATTTCCAATTTTGAAACGATATTATCTGCACGTCTGAACATTCATATTTGAAAGGACAACCGGGAACGAAAGCTAATGCAGAAGGAGATTTGTATTTTCAAATACCATTGTAATCATTTTATAATATTTTTTGCAAAAGGATCAAAATATGAGGTATTTTATATACTCGCTATATACAAGTAGTAGGTACATATTACATACAAACATATGCATCCCCCGCACGTATACGTTTGACGGAATTTTATTCGTATTCACATACTCAATTACCATACCACCCATACACATAAAAAATATATATAGTATATATGAACGGGATTATTATAGTATATATGAAGTTTGTCATGGATTCCTTACTTATTACACAGAGACTTTTCTTCGTATACTTCGCATATGATGTAGCCCCCGTTGACACTTCTTTTACATTCTTCTTCTTTTTTTTGTATAAAAATTCTGAGTAAATACAATGTTCGCTGACAATACAAAAGGAAACCATATATTTAGCCTTGGGAAATAAGCTTTTATCAAATTTATCTTCACTTCATTATTTTACGTTTTTTCACACTGACATTTTTTATCATTTGCCTTAGCGGTTTTCAGATTATTTTTTCATTTTATCTTTATTTTTTCTTCGTCTTATTCTTGACGTTGTTTTTTTTTATTTTTATTTTTATTCAACTGTTTTTCCTTTTTTGTTTATTTCTTTGGATACTTTTACTTATTTTTTTTTCTGTATTTGTATTTGTTTAGAAAAAATGCAAATACTGTAACATATTGTACCCATAATTTGGATTTAGGATTAGAATTATGAAACCTGTACCACAATGATGTTTACTGTGTAGATATGTTGTTAGTATGGGTATGTTTTTGTTTGTTGTGCAATTATTACAGTGATGTTACGATGATAATGACAAGTTATTTACACTACTGACGGATATCATACATATAATGTTTGGAGTTGGATGTTAAATGAGATGAGTGAGTCCCTTATTTTTTCATATTTTAAACATACACATGCATAAATGTAATGTGTATAATAACTTAGAATATTATATGAGTGTACAAATAAATTTTTAATTTGATTCATACGAAATAGAAAAACTTCTCTATAAAAATACTCCAGGAATACGATTGTAATACATTGTACGTATGTGTAGAAAAAAGTATATACATATGTACATATGTATGTATAAATGATTCTGATAAATATTATCCTCTTGTTTATCCCTTATTTAGCATTCCAAACAGATTTTTCTTGATTGCTGGATATAAATTATATTATTTATACTCATATTATATGTGTATAGTATTCCAGAATATATTCATACTTAAATAGGATATCGTTCTGTATTTTTTCAACATTTGTACTATAATTATAGATACGAAAAGAAATGGGAAAAAAAAGAAAGGCATATCAATTTCAAAAGAAGCACTTAGAAAAATGTAAGTTAATAACCGCTGGCAATATGTTTGTGTACGTGTTTTCCTTTGCATGCATAAATGTACCACAATGTATACATTTGAGTGGCTAGTGTATACATACACTTATGCATATGCATATATTCAGTACGAGTGTGTACGTAGTATTATTATTATTGCTATTGGTGCAAATTGAATATGCTGCTATTTTTTTGCCTCCTAGCAAAATGTATATCTTCTCCTTTAGTTAACGTTAGTAAAATTAATTTTTCACTTTACTTTACAACAAACATTCACCATAGTATACGCTCACATACGCACTAACACGTGCTTAGTGTTTATATTAACTGCTTAGAATTATTTATAAGATGCTAAGAAAAATTGAAATAAACTATGCACACATAGCTAGGTACCTATATTTAAAAAAAAACTAAATAAATGTAGGAGAAAAATACTAGTGAATTGCATTATCTGCCAATAAATTAAAGAGAAAAATAAGCAGAAATTAACCTAAAAATAATAATAAAATGTAAAGATTATTTTTTAAAAAAATTTATACTTAGTATTTGTATTCTATTGAAGAAATATAAAATTCAGATATTTGAGCATACGTATGTACGAGTATATAAGTAATTTTGGAAGAAGTAGAGGCTGGAGTTCCGAAAAGGTGTTCCCTCTGATCCTCTTGAAATTTTGACCACAGATTCTACTCGACAATATCAGAAAAGTCACGGAATATTTATTGTCGGAAAGCCCTCTATCGGTCACAATTCGCATTTAACATTTTTTGTCAAAATTCTTATTTTAGCAATATCTCTGTAACGGTACATGATACAGGTATGTTTTAAATCTCAAAAGATTTGTAGCAGATTTCTGATGTGCATACACACACTATCAAATGTTCCTTCTACAAATGCACACACACATGCACTTACACACACACACACTATCATATTTGCCTTCTACAAATGCACACACACACATGCACTTACATACACACACTATCAGATTTTCCTTCTACAAATGCATACACACACAAACCCGCAAGCGTACTCTATCATATTTGCCGATATACGTGTAGTGTATATGTATGCCTGTATAGAAAATACTTAATGTACACACTGTTAGATTTACCTTCTACAAATGCACATACACACGCATATATACGCACATACAAAAAATATCATATATTTGACTTCTACAAATACACATACTCACATACATACACGTGCACACGAACATAAAATTGCAAAATTCAGCATTAATAAAATTATTTCTCTGCAGGACATTTTTCTTTTTCATTAGGATCAAAGTAATGAATGAAAAATCTTGCTCATGATGTCCTTTTTTGCAAAAAATTTGAACCGATTATCCTTACTCCTTTCTGAGAAATTGTCAAAAATGTGAAAATAGCCAAAAATCACAAAATGTCCTTTATTATACTTCTACTAGGAGCTTTTGAAAATTTCTTTTTTTCAGAATATAGAGCATCTTAAGACGCATCTTTTGAGATGTAAAACATACCTGTATCATGTACCGTTACAGACATATTGCTAAAATAAGAATTTTGACAAAAAATTTTAAATGCGAATTGTGACCGATAGAGGGCTTTCCGACAAAAAATATTAGAGTTCTGTGCTTTGCGTCACAAGGACTATCTGTGGTCAAAATTTCAAGAGGATCAGAGGGAACACATTTTCGGAACTCCAGCCCAAGTAGAAGTAATCTTTTATGTGTACGCAAGCTTTTAAAGTACAATGACATAATTGATTCAATATCACATATCACATAGATTTATGTACATTTGTGTGTATATATACGAATATAAAAATGTCCTTGTATGTATATAATGTCCTTGCTACATATCGGGAAATCTTAAACAGAAAAAAGAAAAACATCGGAGTAAAATAGGGAAATTGATTTCAACTATGTATTTGAATTTTTATTCTTTTATTGTTGAATCACAATACTTACGTATACAGATTTGGAATTGCATTTTATATTTTATCGATGAAATCGTTAATTTATGTTCGAAAAACGTTTTATTAGTTGAGTTTGGAATTCAAATAATAAAATTCACGGTTTGCAATGCATGTTTTATGTAAAGGTAATAATGCGTTTTATTGGAAATTATTTCGAAAACATTTTAAAATGTATTTTATAAATAAGCAAATCGAATTTGTACATTTCTTTAAATAATTTTTGTAATTTGTGTGTTGTAAGTTTTTACAAATTTTCATAATACTTTTATCTTTTATATACATTTTTCATTTACGATACCGTTGTTCATTCATTAATAAACCTGCGGAACAAAAAGCACACATTTTTGAATATTTATGAATTTATTTGAGTCGGAAGTGAAAATGTGCACCTTTAATTTCCTTGGAATCGTTTGCACACTAATTTTTGCAATATTATGTTTTTCTAAGGCGCAAATAACAATCAAAGCAGATAGCAGAAATCTGCTATAATCAGCATGTCATTTAGTGATATTATTTAACTCTTTTCAATCTAGTTCTTTTTTTTACAGTTTTAAATTCTTCATATTTTTTTTAAAAATCTTGCAACTCTCTATTGATTACGATTTATATTTTCCAAATATCAAAATATGCTACATAGTTTTAGATGTATCATCTTAACTCTGTTGTGTATCATGGTATCATTTGATCACTTTGACCAGACCATACTGAAAAGTATCATTCAATTTATTTTTTCGTGAATTTATCCCAATATACTGTCCAAATAAATTAAGTATTTCATTTCATCCGATGCGTTTTTCGTGACTACTTATATGGATGTATGTGCGTGGATTAAGTAAAATTTGTAATTTCATTTTTCGTGTGTGGCAGTTAATTTGTCATATTGCTTTGTGCGTAAAATGATCACTGTATTTGTTGAAATTCAAAGAAATTACTTAGAGCATAAAGTTAATGAAAACTGAATTTCTTTTTCCCGGAAAGTTTGTATAGTTATTCAATGCTGAGTGATCATGAAAGTGATTTTAATATAATAATAATTTTAATAATAGTAATAAAAAATTAGATTTTAGATTCGAGTAATTAGCAAATAAAGAATAGCTAACTAATATTTATACAATATTTTATATTTATATAAATTCAGCAAATTCAGAATATCACTATAAACTATAACAAACTGCAGTTCACTGATATTCACTGAATAATGAAAAATTTAACGACAATAAATACTTACGGTGTTTAAAACTTTATGTAGTAAAAACAAATAATATCCGTGTTTATTTTAAATCACAAACGTTGGAGAATAGTTCTATGTATTATAAACTCATAATAACACATGTTTAGTTTGAATTAAAAACATAGTTACATAATAAGAATGTTATCACTTTACAATGATAATTAGAAAGAAGTTATTCCAGCATTTAAATTGAACTATTGTCATTGTAAAAGAAGTATATGATAAGGTACGTAACCATTTAAAACAAATATATTTTGTTATATATGATTCTAACATAATCTGATTTAATTTTAACATTTTTATTAAGAATTGGAAAATAGTTGTTATACAACGACTTTTTTCTCAGTGTGGGGCAACATGAAGCAGAAATTGCGAGGAATAACAATAAAAAACACAAATCATTTAATCGCTGAATGTTCTGAAAAGAATTTAGAAGGGCCTTAGGGAGGAGTACGTCAAAAATTAGTGAAAAGTTGTGACGAAAAATACCGGCATGTTATTGAAGCAAGTGAAGACTGGAAGAGCTATTGAATATAAAGTGAAACAGAGGTTTTGTAGCCAATTAAAATAGAATATATATTATAAAAAAAATAATTCATTTTGAATTTATCCTTGGATCTCACTAGTGAAACCCGCTGTACATACATTTATATGAATTATTTTTCTTGTATGAATATGTAGGTTAAGCATTATTCTTAGACCATTTTATATTTTATAATCTCTTATTTCGATAAATTCAATATTCGTTATACGTATAGTTCTACACAATATTTAATGCATATTTAATTTATAATATGCATATTTTTGTATACATTATTGCGCTCACATCGCTCACATAATATAAGTACATCACATATTCGATTTTAGAAAATCCTATCATGTTGTACATATTATGCATAAAATAATATGAAAAATTTCGTATTTTCTTTTCTACATAAAAATTGCATTTAATTCTATTCTTCTTTGTTTTGATATTGCATATTTTTTAATTTTTTTATTTTGAAAAAGGAAATTCGAACATTTTTTCTCTTGGATAGTAAATTTTTTTCACTATTTTTTAAATTTTCATTCATATCTTTACATGTATGCATACGCAACTACTGAGAGTATAAGCTCATTCAAGGATTTATATTTTTATTTTCTTGATTTTTCAATTTAAAAAAAATAGGTATCTACATATATATATAATGTATTTATGTACGAGCACGATGTATATTTGAAAATATGCATACTGTTTTCACTAGAATTTTCAAAAGAAAATAGAATTAAAGAAAGTATAGAAACAGAAACAAAATTATTGATAGAAGAATATTACAAAAAATATGAATGTATGTGATGTGCATTGTATCATAGGAAAATCCAATTTGAGAACAATATGGAATTTTATATGCATATACTATAACATATAGTGACGCATGGATCGATAAGTCTCGAAACTAACTACCAAAACGACAGTTATTTGATAGAAAATTTTTATTTATTCATTAACATAAACTCCTGCAAGTGTCATACATTCATCCAACGTATAAAATTCATTAAGCGAAGCTTTATAAAATTTTATGACGTGACTCGCAGAAGGCTTATGTTGATAAATAAAGAAAACATTTGTAAGGTATGGGTGGGTAGGTTTGCGTGTATATGACAGGATTATAAATAATGTGAAGAAAATAGTGTTGTCTGGATCCCTGTAAAATAATTTATACACACACAAATCCCACATACTTACATCTTGAGTGTATGGATGGTGGTAGTGGCGGCTGCTCTAGCTGGCTAGCACGTACTAGCTCGCCGGATGGGGTGAGGGTTTGCCACTATCCATAACTCTTTTAGTTTCAGCAGCCAGAAGCGGCGGAAGGTTGTGAAACGAATTTATTATTAATTGATTTTTATTTTCGTTCAAGTTTCAAATTAAAAAAAAAAAACTGAATAAACCAAAATGTGATAGTTTTCTTTAAAAAAAATTTTCCACTCCACAAATTTTAATTTATATTTTCTAATTAAAAGAAAATAGGTAGATATTAATTGTCCGACTCCCGAGGCTAGAGTGACGTTATACTTTTTCATCCCATCATTACAGGCAGAATTTTTATTAAAACAATGCCCATTGCATATACACGCATACATGCATATATATATATTATACGAATTTTCTAATTTGGGCTGCATCACACCACCCGTAACGTTACATTTTCTTTGATGGATCTTCTATTCAACTTACAAACATAGAAATTTCTAGTACATAAGTATTAGGAATTTCTTACATGTTAAGAGGATAGAAAAAAAATGTACCGTAGTACACGCGCAATTATTTCTTTTATATGCAAAGACAATATTTTGCAAACGCGTGTACATTACATGATCACGCCACTTATAAGGAAAATTACAGGGTGGTCGTGATGCTTACTCATGTGTATGCTACTAAAAATTTAGTTATACCAATATACAAACATAGCCTCACATTACACATTTCCCAAAAAATCGTTGTTTTATTAGTTAGTATTGGGACTTATTGACATATAAATAATATATTTCTGTACTCGTACGAGAATATACTATGCTTCTAGGTTGTATGTAAATTATTCAATAAATTCAAATCAAATCGAAATATCAAAAATATTTTTGAAGAAAAATTAAAAATCTCTTATAATATATCAATATTCTCAATACATTTCAAGACATATCTATATATTATGAACATATGTATGCATATAAAATGTATACATACAACTTATTTTATTATTTTTCAATATTCGAAAACAAAACAAGAATAATGATTCCAGCGTTTGAGAAATGTCAAAAATATTTGAACTATACAATAATAGCACATTAAATCTCTAATAAATGTTTGTTCATTTACAATTTTTTTGTATTATTATCGATACAATGTACTTAATAAAATCAAAACTTTGCAACTAATAACTAGGATAAATTGAAAGTTAACTAAAATACACCAGAAATATTTCATTCATTGTGAACCAGTTCATCCTTCATTTTTTAACATTTATGCCAATGCCAATTGTTTTAATTGTTTTCCAAGAAAACTGAAAACAAAATTTTTCTATGAACTGGCCAATTAAACTGTACAAAATATGAAGAAATATTTTTATTCCTTTACTTCATTTTCATTTCTCTTTATAACGAGCTTTCTGAAAATGATATTATAAATCTTATTATTCTATGTGAAATACAGCTACTATCAGTATCAGTTGATAAGGAGTCATTTAATTTATGATTTACTCAGCATAAACAAGGTCGTTATCGAAACTTTTCTTGAGTGATTTCAGTTCTATTGTCAACCTACAGATATATTTTGCTGTATTTATAGTTCATGTTTAAGAACAGGGTTCAGTGCGGTGCGGTGAAGAACAACTGGCGTACTAACACTAATCTCGAAAGTGCCGGTTCGATTCCTACTAATGGTAAAATTAAGAAAAATAATTTTCAATTTTTCATTCCTCTATTTCCAACTTTCATTATCCCCAAAGTTTACTTATGTATTATACTCTTTGAATTCGAATGATTTAAATGATAGAAACTAGTCTAAAAATCACTCCTATATCATCTCAGCACTCAATCATCTAGAGCTGTAGTGCTACTAAAGAAGAACAATAGTATATATCACTATTTGACATTTTGCCATAGTGCACGCCGTTTTATATTTGAACAAATTGTGTAAATGTCACTAACTATTTTGTTTTACAAATATAAATTTATATGCCAAAAAATAAATTTATCCTGCATTATATCATATTTATAAATACTGCACGAAATGTGTTTGTATCCGCTATAGTATTTCTTAGAAAAATAAAAATTTCATCAAACAGTATGTATAATTAATTTCTTTTTATATAATAAATTAGTTTAAAAACTTAACTAATGCAATCAAATTTTATAGTTATAAAATAAAACTAATTGAAAATAATTTGAACATAATGTGATATTTGTATTGATCTTCTAAAGACAAGAAAATCTAGGATCTTTACTTTCAATTTAATTAACGAAAAATTATAAAAAAAGCAGTGGAAAATCTTCTTATGAGAATATTTTATTTTTAAAATAGTATATCAACTTTTCTGTTTAGGAAAAAATAGTCGAATAAGTGTGAAAAATTATTAAATAACTTAAAATAATGCAAGTTCAGAGCTTGGATAATCAGTTATTCTTATTGGTGTACATTACCGATGAGAAATTAATGATCGACTTGGGCGAGAGTAGCGCGCTGGCTAGGATTCGAACCGTGATCTCAAGATCACAAGACCGACACCACAACCATTGAGCTATTCAAGCCCCAACTACATAAATATGTTATGTGAATGCAATGCTGTTGCTGTTAATAACAACGTTATGTTCAAACAATATTTATGATACCAATCTCAAGCTGCCTTAAAATATCCGAATAGTGTATAATCGAGAATGATGAATATACTTTATCTCAGATAAAAAATAATCTTGGTTGGTAAATACGACCTTTAAGTACATACATTTATATACTCGTATATTATTCGCCTGTATCACAGATCCACCCTTATTGTATCTGTATTTATCAGTTTTTATAATAAATCTTTTCTTTTATCTATATATAGCTATGCAAATCTACACATAAATTTATCATTGTACACTTACGAGCGTATTTTTATTATCTGTAGTACGTAGTACTCGTTTTCCGTATTACCATTGACTAATTCTTATTATAGTCAATGGTATTACATATTACTATATTTTATATATTTATTTTATGTTTCATATATTTTCTTTTATTATCTTTTTTTTTAATTTTATTCATTTTCGGTATCGATCTTTCATATTATTCGCTTATTCAACATTCATATATTAGTTCAGTATTTGAAAGAGAACACAAGAACAAATAACAGAAAAATAAAACAATTCTATATGTTATTACATATTATTATTATTTTTATTTAATTCTTTTTTCTTTTTCATTTTTTTATTATAGGATATGGGTATTTTTATGTATGGATGGATACTCGTAAATATGTACGTACGAGTATAATACACGTATGTAGTGAAGTGAAAATATTGCATAAAATTGCTTACAAAGCAAAAATCCTTGAAACGAATAAATATGAGAGAAAAACGAAAGTACACTCGTAGATAAAGCATTTCAGAGTCAGCTTTTCAGATTTTCATGTTTTTTATTTTTTTATTTTTTATTTATTGTAAGGAAGACAGGAAAAAGTACAAATCACCAAACTATACTCAGACCAACAAAACGTGGCAAAATGTAAAAATGTACACAGCAGAGCAGGATAATATTTATTATTATGGTGCACACAAATGAACGTAAATATTATATGTATGTATGTTTGTATGTGTAAGTGAATATGATAGATAGATACTTTTGATGTACTGCGTTGTGTTGTGCATATGGTGGTGTGTAGTCCACTTTTATCCTATGTTATTTATTTTGACTTATTTATAATAAAAAATAATATAATTCACTATATATTTTGTGATGTGTTATGTTATTACAAATTACACTATAACATACAGTAGTTATTTTTTCGATTTTATTTTCTTTGATATTTTGATTTTCATTTCACCTTAGGTTCCATTTTTGACATACACAGAAGACAATTTGATATGAGATCATAATAATATATTTTTTTAAAACATTACATATGTACGTGTTTCATGAAACAAAAATGTACATATGTATATTCTTTGTTTTGTAAATCTCTAAAGCATATTCGTATGCATATTGAAAATTTCATACATACTCGTACATACATAAGTATATAAGAATAAATTTTCTAAGCCAATCATATAGCATGTACAATTTATAATGCATTTTCATATAAGTATAAATACATTCGAATGTATGAGGGTGTGTGTGTATAGTGTATCACGTATCACGTTGTAAGAAGATATGTGAACAATGAAAAATTCAAAGTAAAAATTTACTTACATTTTGCCTTACTAATCTACATAATATATAATATATAAATATAATACATATATGTGTAAATATGTTATTATATGTTTTAGGTATTATATTCTAAAGAATTTTTGTTTTTAAATTTTAGTTACATATACATTAGTATTTACAGTGACGAACAAACCAAAATCTTAAGTCTTCAAATGTTATTTAGTACCTTTTTTTTAAATATGTATATTTACTATTCTAACATTCCTTCTAAAATATTTTCGATTTAAATTATAAATATAAAAAGCTACAGCCTTTTCCATACTTTGAATTCCAAAAAAAGTCTCCTTCAGAATTCACAATCGCACACCTTGTTCTTCCATTCTCTTACTATTGATTTAGTATTTATTGTAGTATTTATTGCATAACTAGAAAATCGCATTTATAGATTGTAATGGTTGATGGAACTGTGCAATTAATGCAATAGATAAAATATTTTTTTTTTTACATCAGTGATAAAGCAAATAATTAATTTAAGCCAAAATAGGATTTTCTTCACTCATTTCTGCATTTTAAAATTAATATTTTGTTTGTTCTTATTTACATTCTCTTCAGATGTTTTTTGTTTTTCGCAACGTCATATACATATTTGAAATAGATGATATTATAGAAATGAAACAAGTCATTAAATAAGATGTCAAATTGTAAAGTTTGATTTTTGAAACGAAAAACTCTCCAATTATAAAAATGAACGTCATTGTCCTAAAAATAATCCAATGAAAACTTTATATAAGTATGCAAATGGAGTTCATAGAAAAGTTCATTATTTACATAAGCATGCAAATAATGTTCAAATATTAAATTGGGAAGTGTTTTTTGTTAACTACTATAACATATACGAGAATATAGTTATTATTTGTACATTTTCGTTCTGTTTACAAAGAAATAAGAGAGATGTTAGGAAAATACCGTTATTTTGTAATATTTTATTAATTTTACTTGATAAATATGCTTTTAGATTTTCGATATATATGTGTGTGTATGTACATTTCTTGTTTCATATTTCTGTTGCGTTTTATTTTTTGCACCTGGGACCTTTATTATAATAAAAAATCCCTTTTGTGAATAAAGTACATTATACATTTATATATAGCATGTATGCATTATGTAGTACAAAAATCCTTTTAGTATCTACAAATTTATGTTTATGTAAAAAATTTCATTGCTCTTTTCATATTTTTGCATTTTGAATAACATGTACATTGCTCCATAACACTTCACATACATACATATGTATGGATATGATATACAAATATGATGTTTTAGTATTATTTGAAATTAGAATAAGACAAAACGAAAATATGATTTTTGAATTTGAATTTTTTAGTTAAATTTATAATATTGTATTTTGAGTGATGTTTATATTGAATTTAATATGAAAAATAATGCAACTAAAATTTTACATTTTACCATTCCAATAAGGGATTTATTTTCTTACATGTAATAATCTAATTCGAGTTTTATCAATATAACCAGATGTAGTGTAAAGATGAATTTGAAAATTATATACATATATACATACTTATGTTATACATTGTGTGTAATATAAGACGGGAAAAGGTAGATTTTATTAAAAAAATATATTTTGAATATATGTAATAAATATGTAATACGTAATACCTAATCTATTTATATTTAATAAATTATATGTACATATGTACATAGATGTGTATTTTATATTACATCATATTATCTTTACTACATATTTGTAATATTTACCTTAAAATTATACACTTATTGCTTACATTGACTCAAAATTACTTAATTTCCCAAAGAAATGAAATGATTTCAATAATTTTGATCATTCTGGCTAACACACATACATATAATGTATGTTTTTGATTTTTATTTTGAATTTCAGTTTTTATTGTTAATTTTAAATTATTATAATCTGTATATCGTGGTTTTTGCTGTTATTTTTGCGTTGCTGGGTGAACTTCATGATACTTCATAGAAATTTAAATAATGAAGTTAGAATCAAGATGTAATGATCATTTTAACTTAATGTGGATGTGGGATAATAGACGGTGAGTGAATGATCATTTATAAAGTTGATCTATTTTAGCAAAAGTAGTTTATATTTCAATTTGCCTAAAACTCGCAAAGGTTGCTGCAATTCAAAATATCTCTCGACTGTTTATACTAATTAGTTTTTTCGTTATTGTTTTTTCGCTACAAGCTCTCTGTTCAAACATAGTCAGGAGGTCGCACGTTCATTACTCTCTGTTTTATTTTTATAATACAACACAGAAAATGGTGGCTTTGAGTTCACCAATCTCTTATAATTTTTTACTAATACATAAATTTCGAAATAATTTTAATAATAGATAATAATAATGAATAAACACATTTTGTTTATGCTTGCTACTTACTTTAATTATATCTTTTATTTGTTCTTTCTTTTGTTTCCTAATTTTTTTTTATCATTTTGTATCACATTTCATGCGAATCCTTTAATTGCCATTGTTTCATAAGTTATAAAAATAAAGCGTTTGTAATAATTAGACCATAGTCAGAATTAGAAATCAATAAATTTATGTACGCATATATCTTTATAGAGGTCATAAAACTAAATGAGGTCATAAAAAAATTAGAACATTATTTTTTACCCACATTCATGTCACCTATATTTGGCTATATATAGAACGTAGAACTGATTATAATTACAATGTACTTATGAAATTTATTTTTCTCTTACAATAATATTACTCGTATGTCCTGAATTTTTTGTACTGTTTTCTCAGTAATTTATTTATAAACAAAAAAGAAATAGCACAATTATTAACTGTGTCATAATATTTGAAGCAGAAAAATATCTCGATTTTTATATTTGCTTGCACAAGAAAATAACTAATTCGAAAGTAAATAAATGAAACAAAGTGCATTTCATAAAAAATATCCACGGATATATATATCTACGTATATATAAAAACAATAATAATTAAAGCAATATATAATAAAATAAAATCAATTCGATTTAATCTTTTGAATTTGTGTGAATGAGTATGCGTATGTATACATCACTCATATAGTGCATTCATCGATTTATACCCAGCAGGAAATCAAAGCATTTGCAAGTTGATTACAAAATAATTCGTGCATACAGTATATACCTTTCTAAACGTACATCAAACTATGTTCCGTGAAAATTTGATGAAGCTCGGATGTGATGTAATGTGAATTTTTATAGGATTTAAAATGTAACAACAGTTTTTTTCGGACATCCTTGTTTAACTGCTCAGGTTCGCGAGTAAAAGTCCTCCTCCAAAGTAAACAACAACAACAACAATAGTATGCGTTTCAATTAGATATTATGATTTATCCCTAAGAATAAAACTATAAAGTGTCTAAATATTGGGAACCATATAAAATGTCTACCATATTTTTTTTTTTTTTAATTTTATACTGTACAAATATTAATATGTACGCAAACTGTGTGTTACATACATCACGAAAAATAATACAGTTTTACCATGTTTTACATTACAATAAAATATATTGACTCAATCAGAAGGACATAAATATTCTCCAAAATTATCGTAATCAATAGATTGATTAATTACTCATTTACCGCGATCAGAAGGAATAAAAATTGTTTAAAGCTAAAATAAAAGAAAATGTTTTGTAAAATTTTATTTAATTCCACTATGCTTACCTTGCTTCAATTAAGTTGTGGAGGGCTTTTTTTATTTTAAGTCGCCACAAAATTCATAGTCTGTATTGTGCCATCAGATCGAAAATTTTCACATCATTTTTTATCTTTGTATACTACTTGCATATATGTTACTTATAGAATTTTCTGTCTTTATCCTGGCACATTAATATTCAATACTTTTCTAAGCTAATGGTTCTCGTCTCTTCTCATTACGTGTTGTTTTCTGTGTAATTTAATTTTTGACTTCTGTACTTACACTAGCACAACATTCTCGTCTTCACTATAGATGTAACTTTGGCTCTTGCACAAATCTATCATGCACCAGCACCAGCACTATAAATCGCCCATTGATGCAAATCTGTATGCAAGCAGGCTGTGTGATATAAAAGCAAGGCCTAATTTTAATTTAAAACTGCGAAAAGAAGTGAATACTTTTACTTCGAAACGATAACATAAAATCAATGTATTTTCAAAAAATGTTCCATGTCATCTTGTAATTTTAAAATTCTGAATAATTACATCGTGTCTTTAACGGTAATATCAAAAATTAAATGTTTCCCAGTTTCATATTCAAATAATAATTATCGATTGTGAATTTCAACAATATCCAAATCTACTGGGTACATATACAACGACACATACTGTACAAGAGTAAGAGATAAAAAGTTTATAAAACAATCATTTCATGCCATTGCTATGAATTTAGAGATATGACTACGTGAGAATATCTATGTATTTTCCATTATTTGTCTTTTTATAATATGAAAATAAATAAAACAATAATTATAGATACACTCACGCTTATGTACGAGTATTTATAAATACCACGTATATATTGAGGTTAGGTACACACACACCATACAAAAATACGCATTTTATGTTTACGTGTATGTAGTTCATAATAATAATAATAAATAAATCCTTTCATTCATTCAATAATCGTATATTTAATCGAATTTCCATCATCATGATCATCATCGTCATCATCATCCTCGCCATAACAAAATGTACATGAATAATGTTAATGTGCATATAAGTATACGAGTACACGGGTCCTACGATGATTAAAAAATAAAAAATCTATTCATATATAAATGTTATATAACAAACGTTTGTATTATTGGCTATCATTCCATAATATACATAACACACCTAACTTGCAACAACATGAACACCTACTCCATTCTTAAATTCAACATTTCATGTTTCATTTTCATAGTTTTGATTGTTATTATTATTGTCATTTTGTGTATACTATAGTCTACACAATCCATTTTTTTTTATTATCATTCGATGTTTTTTTTTTTCTATTTGTATTTTTTTTAATGTGATAGGTGCAAAAAAAGCAATATTTATCCATATTTTTGTTTTTTTTAAGAGCAGGTTATTCTGATTTTACTGATTTTGGGTGATTTGGGTACACGTTTTCTCAGCCATTTTTTATCCAATTTTTATGAAATATGTTTTAAATGAAAGCTCAATGGGTCTAGAGTGAAATAAGCGGAACAAATTTTTCAAAAAGGTTTTAGTTTTTCCTGTACAGGATAATAAGGACGAGGCTTTCTTCAAATTTCAACGTGCTTTGGTACACCTTTTCTCCGTAACTACACCATATATTTTTCTAAAATTTTTGTCATACATCATTCAAAGGGTGTAGAGTGCAATAAGCGGAGCACTTTAGTAATTTTTGTCCTTATTAGTCCTGTAGAACGCTTTGAAGAGAGAAGGATTTTTACAAAAAATGTATAGATTTTAAATGTAATTTTTCATGGGTAGATGATTGCGTATTATACTGAAATTTTCATATAAGGTAATTCGAATGTTCTTTTTTCGATTTCGAAATAGAAAAATAAAAGTTTTTACATTATTTCAGAATAATTAGTAATATAAAATTCCTATTTTTCACAAAAATTTTGTCACAGATAATAAAAATGTTTTGCATAACTCTTGGCTCTAAATATATCAATTTTTCACCGATACGTTTATTCATTTTATATGAATAAAAATATTATATATGTGTGAGTGGTACATATTCAATAAACAACAAAAAAAATGTTTCCAATTGCTATCATACGATTGCCGAAAATAGAAGAAAAAAATATAAATAAAAAAACAAACAAAAAAAAACATGGCATAGCCAACATAGCAAAGCATTGCAAAGAAGCTACCTGCTATTATGATGTACAATATTGTATATTGTATTTATAATGTGTATAATAAGCACTAAGAATAAAATAGCTAGAGTAAGGAGTAACCTAATGATATTTATATTGTATGAATATATGTATATGTTATATGTATATATAGTATATATGTATAGTATATATATAGTATATTCATTACATCATATACGCAATTATATACACAATAATGTTTATATCTTGTATTTCAAATATCATTTAAAAATTATGAATACAGGTTTGTAACTCGATAATATGGTAGTATAATTTTGTTTGCAGGATAGTGGATCGGTCCAGGTATAATTATGTTATAATATAAGTATTTATACTATCATGATGTACCATGTACAATATGTATTACAAAAAAAAAAAAAAAAAACAACCATTTGTACAATACAATGCTTTATCATTGCGAATAAAGTAGTTAGAGTAACATAATGAATATTGTATATTGCGTGAACATTTTTTGTACTGTATAGTGTATACATGTAGTTTTTTGAAAGTGTAATATAATTTTGTTTTCAATGATTATATGTACACTATGTTGTTTTGTTATGACGTGTACTTTTTTTTATGAAATTTTTTTTTTGCTTTTTCTGCCTTTGGTCCTCATATAATATTAAGAATTGAATTTTTTTTTTTTTATTAGTTGCGCATTTCATATACCCACAAAATTTACAAAACAAAATAAAAGAAGGTTAGTGTAAAATAAATGAAAAAAAAAAATAACAACAGAAAGTAAACTAACACAACGATAAAAATATTTTTTGAATGTATTTGTTAGATATTTTCTTCGTGTGAGTTTTCAATTTTAATTTTTGATTTCAGGAGGACATGCTCTTAATGGTTTTCCAATAACTAGGACAATTTATTGTTCCAACACATTCTTCCTTTTGTTTTACATTTTTTTATCCTTTCAAAGTTTTTCTTTTCATTCTCTTTTCATTTAATTTTGTTTTTCTTCAATTTGTTGCTATCTGCACGTTATATTATGTTTTGTATTTCATTCGGTTTTATTTTTTTCCTTTTTTACAATATCGTTATATTCTTTTTTGCTATGAAAAAATGTCCCATTTTTGCACTGTTCTATAACTTAACTCTAGCATGAGAACATATGAGTACCATGTACCATTGAATTTTTTATAACGCCCAATCAATGAAGATATTTTTCTTTGTATACATAGTATGTAGCTCTTATTTATGCTATATTTGTATCTTATTTATGTTTACGTCATACGGTAGATGTATATATTTAAAAAATTATTGTGCTATATTCGAAATTACAGTATCGGTGAAAATACATCGTCTTCCTAACAGTTGATAGATATAGTGGTTGTTGAAACATTTGATTTAAAAGCAGAAGCAGAAAATCTAATCGTCAGAAACAAAATGAAAGACAAAATAAAATTTATAAAAATAATCCTTTTAGCAAGTACACTGCGTTTTGAAAAACAATAGAAAATTTATTATAAAAAAAATAATAATAATGTAGATATGTAATGACTTTTTAACGCTACTGTATGGATAGTTGAATATTATTTTTGTTATAGATATTTTTTGAATTATTTTTATTTTAAATATATTTTCTAGAATTTTTTTTTAAAATTTCACTTACGACCAGATAATCAATGGTCAAGCAGTCCTCTAGAACACTAGACACAATAACAATGAATATAAAAAGAGAAACTGATACATTATATTTCTGGATGAAAATTATCTGGTATTAGGTTACTAGAGTGCAGTTAACTGTGGCAAAAATACGAAACAACATTATTTCAGCAAAATTTAACAGCAATATTCAATAGTGTTCTATAGGATGATTGTTATTCGCTATATAAGTATGATCTAATTTTCTGACATCACGACATTCATACAGTTGTTCTGCTTTTCATAAAGTTCGTATCAGTTGTTGTATAATGAATTGGTTCAGACAAAGAAATATTGGAATAATCGACTTTTAATCCGATTTAAACAGAATGGCGCATAATTGTTCGTCAATTACTTATATATGCATTGTAGCAAGCCTGAAGATGTTAATGAATTAAAAATGGTAGTCGAGAGTGTATAAGAAAAGATATCGCGACAAACATTACAAAACTTTTGTTGGAATTTGTTTGCAAAAAGGTTTTCTAAGACATAAGTTGAAATTGAGATCATACAACGGGATAAGTTTCCTAAAGTCTTATCACAAAAATTTTAAACATATTCTTAATACTTTGATACCTAAACTAGGGAAGGCGAAATAAAATCTAAATTATTATTACATTTTTAATTTTCAAAATTTCAAGAATAAAATTCATTATGTTATGAAAATACAAAAATGTATATAAACACAGATAAATGAATCCTAAAACCAAAAGTTTTCCAAATATTTCTTTAAATATTGAATTCATTTATGAAATTGCATACACAGCAGTAAGTTCAGTACAGTACAATAGTGAGAATCAAAAGAAAAATAATAAAATTGTTATTATAATTTATAATATTTAAAGTACAAACTATATGAAATAATTGTACTTGGAAGATTAAAAAATAATGAGAAGTTATTTAATTCAATTATTCAATTCCAGCACATTTAAGTGTGATTACATATAATATTTCTTCTCGTTTTTTATTTCAATTTATAAACATTTTATTTGATGAACAATTATATAAAATATACTCTTCAACTCACAACGTTCTTATTAAGGAACAAACGAAAATAAAAGAAACGATGTAATAAAGAAGAAAAGAAACTTATAATGAAGATTAATAATTATTACATAATATTCATTAATCTAAAAACACAAAGAATAAAGCGAAATTAAAAAAGAAGAACAAAAAAATTAACTCTTAAGTTACATTTTATTTTCGCATAAAGTACGAGTGTATGATGGAAAAAATAATGCATAAATAAGTATGTAAATAAATAAAACAAGTAAATAAAAATGTACGTGGCGAATATGTTTGCACATAAGATATTACACATTATAAAATACTATGTATGTATATTGTACACGTTGGTGTACATTTTTAATTTTATATTGGATTGAGGGTATTCATTTTAACTCGTAAAGTTACGCAATGCGTAATTTTACGATCTTTTACGATTTCGTAAGATAAAATGACGAGAATGCATGACTGCATCTGATAAAACACTAATCGTAATTTATTGTAACTGAACTCTTCACAAGTTCATATTTTGTCACACAAATTCAACAATCTTTTCAAAATATAATCACAAAATCAATTTTCAAATATCATCTGTTAAATATGACAAAGTTTTCAAATCCTGGATTATACAAAATTTATTTACGAGGTTGACTAAATATTTACGTATTTATTTAACCAAAGCTCGTAGTTCTCAAAACTAAGGAAAAAGTTACGAAGTCTGACACGAATTAAGAAATTTATAAGTTTTAAAATGAATACCCTCATTTTGCATTTAGTGTACGTAAACGTATGTATTCATGCGTTTTCATACATACATATAGATGTATGTGTGTTGATATACAATACATATGTGTGCCGAATATATAAATTTCAAATTAAACATACATTTGTGCAAGTGAAGTGTGCAATGAAAATGAATTATTTTGTATGAATTTAATGTATGCGAAGAATCGCATATACGAGTACACATTATATGTACGTTATGTGCACTACTATCTACACTGCAAATGCATAGAAGTACTTATTCTAAACATACATATATGTAAGTGTGTGTATGTAAATTAAAGAGCTTCTTATTATTATTTTCTGAATGTCTGATGTAAAGTTTATTTCTTTTGTTTATCTTCATCATTTTTATATAATATTGTGTACTTTTCCGGTTTATGTTTAACTTTTGTCTCGACAGATTCTGAATTCAATTTATTTAATATATGTACATTGTACATGTGCATATATCGTATGTAGGTATAAAATACATATATGTACATATACTTATGTGAACATTTTAAAGGACTTTACATGTATAGTATGTATGAATATGTATTATATTATAATAGACTCTATAACTATTTGATGATTCTTTTCATTTATGAAATAATTGTTTCATCCTTTTTTCCGAAACTACACATTTTAATGTGTTTAATTTTTTTATTCATACAGAACCTAAAAAAAATTATATTTAGTTCTTTGATGATAATGTTTTTACTTTTTGCCAAACTTTCATGAGCTATACTATTCATAGAATCAGTTTCAAATTGTTATATGTACATTTTTTTGAAATGTGTTGTTGTCAGAGTACTGTGGATAAAACACAATATTATAAATAATAATTGATTGATAAATTTTTTTAGACAATGTTTTCAATTTATTTTCAAGAGATATTCTAATATTGATTCTAGTCAATAAAATATTTATGACAAAACGTATATAAATATTAAGGGTATTCATATGTGATATATACAAGTAGTTTATGGTATTGTTTCCCATAAATAAATTAAATACATATATTAAAATTAAATTTCAAATAAGTAGTATTGAATGAGGACATATGTATTTTTCTAACAATTGTGGAAATACTTCAATCAGCTAACACATTTATAAAATATTAAATGTCAATATGTTTTTATATAAAAAGCTATTTCACTATTTGAGTATGTTGATATGAATAATAAAATAAAATAAATAAATTGAAGTATTATTTATTATAAATAGATGGATAAATTAAAATAAAATAAAGTAAAATACGATTATTATGAGTTATATAGAAATAAAGAGTTTACCAACATTTGCGTTTAGAACTTTAAAATGAAACACAATGGTAATTACAAGTGATATTTCCGTAATTTGTTTATAATTTTGAAAAATAATCGATTTCATTACGCTTTGAAAATAATATAATATTGTTTCAATATCCTCCTCGGTTTCGTCTGGCTGAATGCAGTTTTTAAACCTAATTTTCGTCTACTTTGTCACACATATCGCGTGGTAAATTTTCAATAGTGCGTTGGATGTTTTGTCTAAGATCGCGAACAGTTCTTGGATTATTGTCATGGATCATCGAAAAATATTCAAAGGTGTTAGATCTCACGATTTTGATGATCAGTTGGTCATTTGGAATAACTCAACCAAGGACAAGTTGATTGCTTGACGAGATGTGTGACAAGTCTTGTTGAAAGTGAACATAATAATTTCTACATTCATGTTTATATAAATTAGACCCGATCATACGCTTTGAGCCGAAAACCGCACTAAACGTTAATTTGATGAGTATGAAGAGGCAATTTATGAATGGCTTGAAGATTTTCCTCAGCCCGAATCTTGCAGTTTTGTTTATTCACGAACCTGCTGAGTCCCATTGAGTCAGAAATGAGCTTCATTCATAAATTTCTCGAAATGTATTGCGAATCGAATACGCATTTTGATAACAAATTCGAATAATTTCCAAGCATTGTTGAATTGTTTAGCTTTCCATGATTATTTTTCACACAATACTGAACAAATCAAAGTTTGAGTTTGACGTTTGATTTTTTAATTAGTGTTATCGTTGTGGCCGTTGAAAGTTCTGTCGTTCCTGTTGGTTGACAATTTACATCCAATGATAAAAGTGAAAAAATGTAGTATGTGTGTTAAACAAAATCCTTAAAATAAAACAAACTTATAAATACCAATAATAATTAATAAATTAAATTTCTCTGAACTCCATTTATTTTGATTCTGGGTTTTTAGTATTTTATTTGATACGAATTTGATTTTTCATGAACAGAATAAACTATATGCTATAGGCAGAATAGAACACTGCTAAAATCTCTTTCATATGAGGACATGGATTGCTATTATCATATAAGGACAATTATTATTGGAATTATTACGGTTTACGTCGTGTTTCATTAAAAAATTTTCATAAATTCACTACTCTAGGAATTGTAACTGTGGCATTGTATTATGAAGTTTTAATGTCCGATAAATACATATAATAATGTTCATATTCATAGATACTGCATGCAATTTCTTAAAGTTTATATTTGAACATCCACTTATCGTGCATAGTTAATTGTCTTACTCAAAAATTACAGTTTTTAGATAATTAATTCAGTGATTAATTAAGTGATTTGGCTCAGATATCCATTTGAATAAGAAACTCTTCTGTCAAAGAAATATCAAAGGAAAGGCTTCAAATTGTAGTATTTATATAAAGTGATTTCAGCTAATTGCTTAATTTTGAACGGGGATTCACTCTTCAATTTAAATTTATCGTACATCCTATAATCTTTTACAATGTTCTAACAACAATTCTTAGATCTTAGGAAACTAAATATGTATACAATGCCCTAGAAAATTTGCTATATTATATATAATTGAAGCCAATATACATATGAAAATATGCAATGAAATTTTTAAAATGAGCTACAAAACATATTTCAATTCGTAAAATAACAGTGTTTAAGCATACAAAAACATTTCCCTTTCATATGAAATTCATAGATAAATTTTGAGTATTACCAGGAAATTTTTTAATAACTAATCTAACACCAATTTTACAGCAAATTTACTATTTTTTTTTCATCTATACATGTGCTGTTTTGCAATATGAGCCAATTCAGTGCATTCACTCTTCATTGGATTATTCATTACAAAAGTGCCACAGTGTAAAACCCGCAAAATTGAATGCCGTAGAAAAGAATAAGCTCATTAAATTTACAGTATATCTTGAATTTTAGATATAATATGGATTCCAGTTGAATATTTCGTATATGTATCTGTAAATGAACATATTTAATTTTCGTTTATTTTTATTTGATCTTTTTCAATCTCTTTTTCAATCTCAATCCAGAAATTTAAAATATTCTAATTGTTAACTTAGTCACATCATAACGATGAAATTTAAAAATTATATAAATAAAAACCAAACATAAAAATTTTAATTAATGACGAATAAATCATTTTTGATATAACCGCGAATAATTTAATAATTTCTAAAAATTGAATCTGATATCGTGTCCATAAAAAACAGACACAATGAACAATAAGTACGAATATGCGGTCAAATTTTTACCAACATATGTACATGTACAGGGATAAAGATAGATATAGATAATTACGTGCGTTATTTCGATAAAATTCTGCTCGTCGCAGTATAAAACGTATTCTAAAAAAAAAAATTACAACTTAAAAAGAGGCCCCCTTCTCTTCAATAAAAAAAAATCTTCTTTTACGATGACAACAAGACTGATTATTATTATTATTGTTATTATGAAATTTGTATATGTATGTATATATAGTAATATTTTTAAACGATTATTAAAAATTCTATAATATACGTACAGAAAAACAGACGTCCAAAAACTTCTCCTATAATATGATTGGATTGTTTGATATGCATGAAAATTTATACATAAAATGTTTTACACACTGCTCGTACAAACATGCATATAGTGAAGACATATAAATGACAAGTAATTCGTAGCATTGGTAGTAGAGAGTGCGATCAATGTCATTCTATTTCATATATATTGTCTGATTTTGGTCTGGTCTGGTCAAAAATGTTCAAGGTTAAATTTTCTATATGTGTATAGCAAAAATATGCTTGATATTGTATAAATTAAATTCAGATTCGTTTTAAGTATATCTTCCTTTTGTTCTTATTCTTTTGTCTAAGAATTCTCAATAAAGATCCATCATATTAAAAGTTTATATATCTATTTATTTTTTTCACAATTCTTTATTTCTGTTTCCCTTATTAATTTTTAAATGTTTGATATTTATATGTACGAATAGCTAATATTCATATATGTACATATTTTCTAAAAATTTTTTCAAATGTGTATATCATACATATTAGGTACATATAATACGATACACTCTGTGTTTACTACTAACTACTACCGATATAACTAAGTACCTACAACGCTAAAATATTTACAAATGTATCCGATTCAGAATTAGTAATCAAAATGTCAAGGCAAAAATATGTGTTTGATGTTTGATGAAGGTTCCAAAAATATTTTTATTTTAGAAAAATGATAAGAACAAAAATTAAAGTATCTACCAATGTATAAACACGTATGAATGGATGTTCATAAATAATCAAAATTTATAAATCGGTTTCCTTTTTTTTTTTTGCACATTTGATATATTCGTATATTTCTCTAAGTTACATATGATGAAATGCAATAAACATGGATCTTTCTGGGCATTACTATAGATTGGTATGAATATACAGGGTGTTTTACACTTTAAGGAAATTCGACCAAGAAGTGATATATTTTAGGTGGTTTTTAAGATATTTTTTATCATATTAGCGTAAAAATGTGATATTGGTGTTTTTAAATTCCTAAATTGTTCATTTGTTTGTTTGGGTATGAAATTATTTGATTTTACATGATCTGCTTTTATACTATTAAAAATAATATTTGAATGCCTCACAATAAAGTTTCGAAGTCTAAAGTGAATTTATAGAGAAAATTAAATATTTAAAAATAATTTGAAAAGTTGGACAAAATTATTGAATTTGTTCGACAAGATTTCAGATTTTTTTTATTTTTTCTAAAAAAATATCAAATTTCAGTGCTAACAGTTTTTGAAATATTCAATGTATATTTGCAAATTAGGTGTCGCTTTAAATGTGGTGAAGTTTTATTTCTAAACTATGTAAATATTTTGAGATCTGTTCAGTTGTGTTCGGCATACCATGGAAAAAATAAAAACATTTTTTTCTTTATTAGAAAAATGTGATACAGATGTGCCATAATTTTTATTCTATATAGTATTTAATTTTTTTTCCTTTGTTTCAACTGCGAAACACCCTATACATCGTTAACAGTTTGTGGAATAAGAAAATATGCATGATATCAAAATGTTATTGCTTATATGCTACATACTCGTATCATATTCGTGTACATATTTCTCTTCTGATCATTCCGCTGAAGAAGATAATTAATGAGAAACCCCATACGTGCGTTTTTTAATAACTCCGTATGTATAAAATTATGTATATGAAACCATTGGAAATGAGACGACTGTGCAAAAAAAAAAATTCGAACACAAAAACATACAAAAATTAAAAAAGAAGAAGAAAAAATAAACACAAAGAATTAAAAATTGAATTTTTGATTCATGTGCTATGCGTTCATACTTTTGTTTTCCTGTTTCTTTGATTTTCTATAAAAAGGTACAAGATATTCGACTTTAATCTTTAATTCAAATATTCGATGTATAAAAGCACAACAATAACAAAAATGGTACAAAAAACAAAAAAATAACTACGGAAGAATAAAAAAAGATAAGTAGCTTCTCATCTGATTTATATTATTCAATCGAAAAATTGAAGTTATTGGTAAAATAATCTGAATGAATAGAATTGAGAAAAAAAAATGAAGAAGGTCCACAATAAGAAATTGGCCTCGAAGGAATCTTTTCAGAGGATATTTCGTTACTTTTTGCTGGGGCAGAAAAATATTCAGACAAATAAATCAAATTTTGTTGAAATTTTCAAATAAATGTAATAATAATATGCTTATGAGTTTATAAATTTAATAAATTGATTTGCTCTCTATGTTTACATTTACCGCATCTCCAAATCAGAAAAATCAAAACAAAAAAGTTTAAATTGAAATCATTTTAATCTTGTTTGAATGTTTTTTTTTTATTATTTTATATAACAGAGTAGTAGGAAAAGGAAGATTATATTTTTTAGAAATCAGAACATCAGTAACAATAAGAAAACTTTTTTCAGCACGATAAGAAGAGTGATTTATATGCAAATATTTTCCCATGCAATTCGAAATTTTAGTTAAAAAAAATTCGAATAATATTTAAAAGTGGACTTATAACAGCATCATCAGATAAGGTGACATATGAATATTACCATAGCTCATATTTGGTGATATTTATGTGTTATAAATTTTAGATGTTATAAATATATGATTCCTTAAATTCTTTTATATTCAAACGGTAGCAAAATAAAAAAAAATTGATCTCAAATGAAAGCGTGAGGAAATAATGTTTTGAGAATTTCAATAAAACCCAGTAATATATATTCGCTAAACAAAACACAGTAGTTACTTATTTGTCAATATCCTAAAAATAGGAAAAAAATTTGGTATAGAAAATTTCATTTGGTATTCAAAATATTCGAAATTGTGTCTAAATTACACACTCAGTCAAAATAAATCTGAATATATGAAGAATGTCAACAGAATGTGAAAATATTGTAGAATTTTATAGGCACTAGATGACATGGATATGTCGATATAGATAAATTGATTTCAAGTTTGAAATTTATAAAATAACAGCTAGGACATTAAAAAAATGATCATAATTTGGAATAAAACATGAATTATTGATAAAAAAAATAATAAAGTAACATTGCAGCATCTAATTTTTAAAAAGTAAGATATATTTTTTTTTTGAAATCAAATATATACATACATACATAAGTAAGCGGATAAATTTTGGCAGTAAATGATTGCGACAAAGTAACTACTATCACTATAATATTCTTCGAGTGAAATTTTATTTTTAAAATTCTGAATGAAGAAAAACATTCCAATTTTTCCAAATTTTTTTTTACTATCATTTCTGTAATAAATATCGAAATCAAAACACTCAGGTCAGTAATCAAATTTTTTGCCCGAAAAGGATGAAAATACATAATATGTATAAGTGCTGTTCACGAAGTGTCGTAAAAGCCTGATAATCGTCGTAAACGTGGTAAATCGTAAACCATGGTAATTGATGGTAAACATTGTATATGAGAAAACGAGTTACGACATCGTACATTTTTACCATGAATTCAGGCATGTTTTTGTATGATAAATGGTAAATCGTAATAGAATTCACATAGAATTTTATTTCGCATCTAATTTCAATACGTTTATTCAAGGCTGAATTGATCATTTTAAATACATTTAGAAAAACAATTATTATTAATTAATTTCACTCTTTTATTATTTTTTGACATATTTTAATTTTATTTCACAATCACACTTTTATAAATTAAAATTTTTAAATTTCGAATCTATGGATTCTGTCAATTTTATCATTAGTGTGCTTTTTTTTGACATTTATGATCTCTGACATTATCAACTTTTTTCCAAGTGTGCTCACGTATTTTTATAAAATCTCCTATTTGTAATGTATGTAACCATGCAAACGAATTATATTCATTTTCAATCAAACTTGTTGTTAAAGTGACGCAAACTATGTAATTACTTTAAGTTGGTTGCTTGGACATTACATATGTGCATGATTAGTTACTTGATCGCAACCTAGCACAAGCTTGCAAAAGTGGTATTAATTTATTAAGAATTTAGAAATTATTTACCAATGATAATCTGGAAATATCACTTCGATGCTTCAGTAATTCATTTTAGAGATAAGAAGGCGGTCGAAAACAACCCCAAATTATTTATGATAAAAAAATTTTTGTTTTGTAATCAAGAATGATTTTTCGAATTTCACTTTTGGTAATTACATGTTTGAAAAAACAAATATTCATTTGGAAGTCAAATTATAAAATCGCAAATGCCAAAATAGTCTTCTAATGAGACAGATATATTACATTAATATTAAATATAAGTGCAGATTTTTTCTTGTTTTTATTTGTAGAATTTCGGTCAATATATTTTTATGTAACAAATGCGTACTTTTGAGTTATAAACTTACCATTGTAATCCATTTTTCATTATGAGTTCATTAGCGATGTACAAACAAATAAAAAATTATTTGAACATTATGTGCAAGTAAGTGTACATATGTATATGTATGTAATAGAAAATATAATATTAAACGAATACGAGAACATTATATCCTATGCCTCAATGGACAATGTCAAAACCTTGACCATACTATATATGAAGTGTATCCTTCACAAAGTATGTATGTTACATAGTTTTTAGTATTATACGCATACAAACAAATATGTACATGTAAAACTGAATTGTATTCGTATTTGTAGATATATGAATTATTATTCTGTTGAATAATGGATAGTAGTATTTATGTCATAAACGTGTAAATATACATACATTTTGTATGTGTGAGAGGGTATATGTATATGATTGTTCATTCAAAAACAAAAACCAAAAGAGAAACCATCCATTAAGTGTGCATAAGTGTACATTATATCATACATCGGTTATCATACATTTTATTTTATACACAATATGCATTATGTATGTATGCATATTTTAGATTAAAAGAATGCTTACACACATATACATATTCGTCTGTAATGTCTGTGTGGTATATAAATATTAAAATAATGAAGGCCATTTCATTTTGGAATCTGTATATATGCCTAAATTATGATGTATGTACGTAAAAACAAATGCACAAAACAGGGTGATTCGTAATAAAGTACCCCAATATGTATCAATCGATTCCTTGAAGTGTTGTGATCAGCGTTTACCATGAGGCATTTTTTTGTAAAATCTTCCTCTGTTCGAAACAAAAGGCTTTAAAGCACAACAAATCTCGTAAGAGGTTTGTCGTTTAAGTGTTAGTGGCAGAAATTTTTTTCCAATTTTGCGTTCTTTTGACTCCACAAAAATGTTAATAACTTTCGAAAGACTTTTCAAAAAAATCATATCCTTAGCAACGAAATTTTTAAGGACAGAGAATAAAAATTTAAATTTTTGACAAAAGTTTTTTAAAATTTCAAGTTTAAACGTTGCACACATTTTTGGCAACAGATCGGGGCATGTAATATACTGTTGGAAAGCTCATAAGCTTTTGTTCCCAACAGAAGTTATAACATTTTACATGAGCTTACCTCCCTGTATATACGAAAATATTTCAACCCTTAAAAAAAGGGAGAGTGAGGGATTTTACGAAAAAATGGCTCATTGTAAACGCTAATCACAACACTTCAAGGAATCGAATCACCCTTTACATATCACGTAGAGATATTAAGTACCTATACATATGTGGGTATGCGTATATCATTATTGCTGATCTTTCTACCTTGACATTATTTATGAGTATTTTGTGTGCAGTGCAGCATAAATTTCGCAAATTATTGTCGAACCGCGTGCAGTAAATTTATTCAGGTTCATTTTCAGTATTATAAACAAAACATAAAACAAAAAGCAGGTATATATACTTTGTATTTCGAATAACTTAGCACAAGTATTTATTCATATAATAAAATACACATTAATAAATGTGCATGATAATATGTAGGTTCATATATACATACAAGTAAATATACAGTTTGTTATAAAATATTTTACCTACATGTGTGTACAATACGTTTATACATATATAATATATAATAAATTATCAAAAATTTATATTTAAAATGTAAAATATGTATATGAATGAAAGATATCATACATACATACTCGTATATTTATATGATTGGTTATTTAGTCTTACGAATTTTATATAGACAGGCATACAAACTCTAATATGTATTTCGTTTTAATTTTGATGCACACATTATCTACAATAGCTAGTGTAATTGTCAGGTGTATTGATATCATGTATCATGTGAACCTTTATAGATAATATGTTTATTTTTCCTAAATTTTTTCTTTCCTTCTTTGCACATTTAGGATATACTTACTATGTAAATGAATACAATCCTACATTACATACATGATGTACAATTTTTTTTTTCAAACATAAAAACAACAACAATTTAAAAATGAAACTAAAAAAATATTTAAATTTTATGCTTGCTCTACATTAAAAATGATAATGATTTTATGATAAAGACAAAAGTGATGATGATGTTGATGATGATGATTGCAATGATAATAACGATAATTGAAAATATTAACAGGGACAAATTTGTTTATTTTTTATATTCTCATTTTTATTTTTATGCACCTGAGTTGTGTTTGTAATCTTATTTTAGAATTATTGTAATTTTAAAAATAATCTCTTAAATGAAAATGTAGGTAGATTGAGAAATTTTAATACACAATAGCATTGACTATATAATAATACATGTATTATTATATAGTCAATGACAATAGTACTAACATCTTTTGAATAATTTATTTAATTATATATACGAGTATCTTTCATGTGTATTATCATAGAATAATAAAGTTATACATGTGTAGCTTTATTATTTCATGGTGTATTCTATTATCTGAAGATATCAAATTTACATAGAAATGAAAAAAAAAAAACATTTTTTAAGGAGGTATCCATAATTTTTTGTTATAACTAATTTATTGAGTAAATTACATATATGTGTTTATAATAATCTAATGTATTATAAGTATTTACATATGTATGTGTAACTATACGTATACGCTTATACTAAGTACGTATAGTAATATTATGTATATGTATAGTACTTGAAAATCTTACAAGAAATGTAGATTTTCTTTTTGTAATCATAAATCAGATTTTCATGTAAAATATTTCCGTCAGCACAAATTGTTGCACTTAAATTTAATACATATTTTCGTATGTATTTATACACACATACAATATAGAGTCATATTCTACAGTCGCAAGTACACACCATATCAAATATATATGTATGTACTACCAAACATCTATGTACAATAATATGTATATTATGTATGATTTCTACATTTTTATTGAATTTATGTAATGTATAATATTATTATCCGAATGTAATTGATTGTATACCTCGCATAGATGTATCAGTATCTCTATATCCTATATCTAATGATGCATACGAGCTATGCACAAGTATATTTATAGGAAAAAACTTGAATTTATATCAATAATACTATATCATATACCTACAGGATTTAAACAAATAATAATGTACACTACAGTGGAACACAGTGAAATTCAACAAAAATAGATACATATTTTAAAATGTATATTTACTTTTGAATATTTTATCCTAATATGATTTTGATTTAGGAAATTTTAATTCTCTCTTCAACACTTTTTTCAACAATTTTTTTTCATCACTCGTATTTAGAGTCGTATTCACCAACCAAGATTATTATTCGTCGGATATATCTATTAGCTGGGTATAATTTCAGATTAATCATCAATCTAGATAAAATTTGTTTTCGGACTTCATTTTCGGTATGTCGAACATGTCAGCTGATTGTGAAAAATTAGTATTTTTATATTACAAAATGAAAAAGAGGTTATGCGATGTGATGATTATTTGTGAGTGCTGTGCTGTTGCTGTTAATAACAATGCTATGTTCAAACGATATTTTTATTATCATTCCCAGAATGTCTTAAAAATATTCGAATAGTGTATAATCGAGGTTGATGAAAACACTTTATCCCAGATAAAGGATAATCTTGGTTTGTGAATACGACACTTTAACTGTGTTTCTTTCACATGAGCAAAGTACTTAAAAATCAGTTTGGTTTAATACTACACTAAATTTTTATGTGTGAACTGCTCAAATTTTTTTGAGCACTCAAAAATTTTTCAAAAGTAGTTCACTCACTTTGTAAGTAGTTACGTTATTTCTTTCTACCAGATGTGTTTTTAATTTCACATTATCCAACAAATGGAAATTGACTGTTTAGGTTAGATTTCTTAGTATAAACAAATATCATATGGAGTGTTTTATATAAATTTTTCAAATTTAATGTAAAATAATTTTAAGCTTATCTTTTGCTTCACTTGTCAAATTTATTTATGTTTCTTTGAATAGTTTGAGTCATTGCTAAAATAATTGCTCAGAAGTATTTCGCTCACGTGAAAGGAACACAGCTTTTATGTATATATTTAAATTTATTGAAATTCTTAATTGAAATTTATAAAGAAATATTGAAGAATCTATGCTTGTATTTTTTATAGTTTTACTACAAATGAATCGCACAAGCATCGAAGTAATCGTACATACAGCTATAGGCATTAAAAATTCATGATTAATATTACGTGTGTTTAATGATTTTACTTTACACATTAACACAAATAATCGTGTATTTGTGGGATGATCTTCACTGTTTAAAAAAACGAATAAATTTAAGGATTGTCGTCCATGTGACTGACTATTAATTTTCTCATTTTAATTAATGTATAATGAAAAAAATTTTTATATGCATTTTTCTATTAATTTCAGTGTTATCAGTTGCAGAAAAAATAGATATCAATTTTTCGATCATTTCAAATTATTGCTTCGGTTCCAATTTTCCATTGATCTGATTTACATGAAGCAAAAACTAAATGTATATTATTTAATTTCCAAGCTAATATGGAATTTACAACTTTTGATAAAGTTCAAAATCGTACAGTGTGACTTTATTTGATTAATGACTTCAACAATCAAAAGATTTTGAAACAGGTATTTTTCAGACAATTTTCACTGTATAAAACTACAAATACAAATTATATTGGTGTACTATATATAAAAGTATACATACGAAACAAGTAAATGTACAAATAACGTGTCGAAAAATTGTTAAAGTGTTTCGCTTGTATTTATATGATGACATTATTATTTTTCTGTTTTGATAAGTGACTAGTAATCGCAATATTGGAGGTTTATTATTTTTATTTTATTTTTATTTTATTTTTCTTTTTTGCATTTCTTTTATTGCATTATGTAATTCGTCAGATAAAATTTATTATTCTAATTTTTCATTACCACACATTTTCATACATTTATTGCTACGTAATATATACTCGTAGATTTGTAATAGTGCTATAGACATATACAAGTATAAGACATCATTTTAAGAAAGAAAATATTATTTTAAATTTAAACGTAACAGACGTAACAAGAGAAATCTTTATATTGGAATGAATAGTGTTTTTTTGTATGATTTTTTTTCTCTTTTTTTATAATTTTTGTTGTTATTTCTGCATAATATATCGTATAATTTTGACATCAGATAATTTATTTTAAAGAATGGAATTTAAAAAATTTATGATTTTCAAAATTAGATAAATAATTTGAAAAATTATACATTCATTTGATACTTTTACAATTTCTAAAATATGTACATATTTGCACATTAATACAAATTTTACATTGCAATGTACACGAACGGCGGTGAGTGTATAGGCATTCTAAGATAAAAAAAAATTTTTTTTCAAGATTAAAATTTATAAAATTATAGATAAATTGAATTTCTATTTAAATAATGAATGTGGAAAGTATAAAATTAAATGTCCAAATTAAACGAACCGTAATGATCACTATTAGGCTATTAGGAATAGATACCATGTCCATATACACTGTTCAGTTAAAAAAAAACTAAAAAACGAATGAACGTGAGTACATGGATACTCGTATTAGATAGTCTAAAAATATTTCAAGAAGTGATAATATTGATAAACTTTTTATTGAAATAAAATATTTTCTAGTTGACCTTTCTGAAGTTTATTTTCTATTTCATTCTTTGGAAAGAAGTTCAATTGAAAATTAGTGAACCCTGGCATCAATCGGTTTTCGAGATCAACATTTCTTTCCAATGAAAATATTTTTTTCGATTCTAGTTGATACAAACAAAGTCTGTAACTAAAACTTGTTTTATGTAAGTTGCAATGAATAAATAAATATAAACTTTTCCTGCTAAAGTGATATCTTGCGAAAAAGAAATTATGATGCAAAAAATGTTATAAAATCAACGACAATAGGATGAAATGATAATGATTTAGTAGCAATCAAAAATATGTATGTAATAACATTTGTAAAGAGCTGTTGAAGGATGTAGTCATTGAATACATAAGGAAATTTATAAGATCTTTAGATTCTTTGATACTGCTACATATTTAGAGACTAAAAACCCACGGCATCCAAAAATTAGTCATACTTGAGAGAGGAATATAAGAGAAAAATAGTAGCTACAAAATCCTATTTAACTACTAAATTAAATATTTAAAAAGGAAAAAAAAAACATTACAATTTATTTAGTACAAATTCCTTGTATAGCAAAGCTATATAGAAGAGTTTTTTTTACTGGAAACATGGTCAAATTATGTCAAAAGTGAAAACCATGTAAGGAGCAGTAATGTGATTCTACATAATGATATATAAACTGAGACCTCAGTTTGAAACTTTTTTACATATGGAGATATTTTGGTTTTAAAATTTTTGAATTATAACATGTACAAGTGTGGAAGTATATATTTTTTTAATGTAAGTATTTTATGTCCTGCCTTAAATGGAAATTGAGCCATGAAATTTGTAAACAACTTTTTAAAATGTTCTTGTTAGTCCATCATATAACTATTTAATTCTTGATTAAAACTCGTGATTTCTCTTCATCTCTTCCTATATCACCTGTTTATTATTCGCTAATAATTCATATGCATAACAACTTAAAGTTTCCAACCTTTAATGAAAACCTATATATACGTAATGGAATTGGTTCTTACTGATAATTTCCGGCATTTTGGTCTGTTACTGAAAACTTTTTTCAATTTTCTCTACACATAGTACATATCCATGTCTGTTCATTTTTATGCACGCATTCACATCACAATATTGATAGTATTTTTCAGTTTTATATTTTCCCATTGTTGTCCGTTTTTTATTGTGATGTAGAATATAGTATTGATAGACATGTGTAAAAAAATATTTTGTGTTAGCTATATGTATGTATCAGGTATAAGCATAACATATGTATGCAAGTATTACATATACGTTCAATATTTTCCTCTTTTTTTATTGTAAAATGTAATAAAAATTAAAATGAATTGAAACATTAAATCGAAAGCAATTACAGTTCGTGTTGCACTCATATATATTGCATACATTTATCTTCAAACGACCATACATGCTTTTTACAATGCTTTTTCTCATAATTTATACATACATGAATTTCATATTATTTACTGAATGTACATTCATTGGAAAATCACTCAATATAAAAATGATTAAAAATGATAACTATATCTACCTGTCATGTTAAAAAGTTTTTTTTTGTTTTTCACATTACTAACCGCAATTAATAAACATAAACAGAAACACACAAAATATGAGTCGTAATGCGAGCGGTATTTATGAATTATTTCTGCATTAAGTAGATGCATAAAAATACATGTACGAGTATGCCACAAACATCAAAAATTAAAAATATTATGTGCACGTGAAAATTATACACGAACATCATAGAGGTGTAAGAGCACATAGAGCACACACACGATATCAAAAATAAGTAAGAATAACTTTTTTTTTTTACGTTTTGATTGATTTTTCATTGAATTTTTTTGATGACACTCAATAATTTAACGAACAATTATGGAAAGAAATTTATTTATTGTGCAGAGAACAGAAATGAAAAAAGGGTAATCATTAAATGACTTACACAAAATTGTATGTAAATTACCGAAAACCAATTGGAAAACTGCAGAAGTAAAATGACAGAAAAACCGAAAAAAAAACTAATAGAGAATAGTGGAAAGGAAATAAATGACTGACTCGAATCAGATAAAAACTTTATGTCTAAAAGAAAAAAACATCATTTTCGTACATTCAAAAAATGTCAAAATTCATTTATTTGTTGTTATTGTACTTTCAGAAGCAATTTTTTAATTTTAATTTTTCAATTTTTATTTGTTCATTTTCATTTAATATAGCTGTTTATTTGGATTTTAAAAGTGAAAGATGATGATGCAGAAAATATATTTTTTCTTCTTCTTTTTCTTTATATTATTATTGCGGTTGCCCTCGAGAAGTTCTTCTCTTGCTGAAAGCGTTATAAATTTTTCCATTTCACTTCTTCGTTAACTTTCTTTCTTTTTCAATTTTGGGGTGCAGCCAATAATCATAAATCATCAGCTTAGAATATCATATTCGTATATCATCTGGATAAATTCTATTCTATCTGAAAATATAATGAACTCTTATATGCGATTATATACACATATTTATGTACTCGTAAATTATACGAGTATTTATTAGATACGAAATAAATTTTGTTAATGATGATGTATATTTTCAAGCAGTTTTTGCAAAGTAACAAAAAAAAATTATATAAATAAAAATATTTCGTAAAGAAATTTCTTTTTAAGTGCAATTTATTCGTGACTTGATGAGAGAAATTAAAAAATCCATTAAAGTTAAATTTTTTTGTTTGTTGGATTTTTATTTATTTCTTCTTGATATTTTTAAAAGTATGAATTTATTTAAAATTATTATCTGGAACACTTATATGAATTGTTACATATTTGCATAATGCGTTTAATGTGACTTTCCATTTAGGAACAGTTATCTAAAGCTAAAGAGTAACATGCTGTTATTACAAAAGCACATTGTGAATTTGTTAAAAGTTTCTAGAAGAACAAATACCCACAAAAGAAAATAAGAATTGAAAGTTTTCAAACATTGCCCTATGGTCTTTTATTTAACATTTAACCTCACATAATACACAATGTGACCGCATTAAACTACTGCCACCTACTATACACATTATAGTCAAAAATATAAACAGATGACAGATAAAATATAACTCTAACCAAAGTCAAATTTATTTTAATTTTTATATACACCGCATAAAAAGTTATCCGTGTGTCTGTAATTATTATGCTACTTAATTTCTAATTCGAATGTCTAATTAGTTTATTATATGGACGTGTATAATCCTTTTTAATTAAAATCCTTAAAGATTTATATTCAATTAATTCATTTTTTCTTTTTCTTCTTATGGCTTAGAGTATCAAGTTCAAGCCATAAAAATTCACAAAATAACCAATTTTTTTGTTCTTTTATGGTCATAAAGAATTTATATTACCGTTGTAACATATTCATCATTAAATCCAAAATTATTGTTCTCTTATATATTATATGAAAACTCGTTAATTATAAACACAGTCACATAAGTCGAATAAGTTACATATGTATATACATCAATTCTTTGGAACTGATATTAGGCAGGCTTCGTATATATCCAACATTAATGACTCTATTTGAATTAACTTACTAAATCCGAAAACTGTGTATACTAAAATCATCTAAAACGAAACATATGATTACGTTATTACACAAAATAATGTAATACAGTGAAAATTTAATCAAACAAAATTTAGCTAGAACAATTCCATAGAATAACATAAAACTTATTTTTCTTTTGTTCCAAAAATAAGTACCTATATGTGTAATTTGTATATAAATACTCGTATTCGTGGTACATACTTACATATATGTATTATAAATAATCGTCATCAAACTAAGCCAAATATGTATAAGTACTGTACTATATGGTGTGTATACATATTTAGTATCAAACTTTTACAAAAATAATAATTTGGAGTAATCAAAACCAAAAGCTTGGAAATAATAATTTTGAATGTTTTTTCAGGACAAATTATGTACACATATACGGATATTGTGTTTTCGTACACATAATTATTATACATGTTACAATAACATTAGGTGTTATCCATATATATATTATATATATATACATATATGGAAAGGATTTAAGTTAACAAATTTATTTTTAATTCTTTGACAAAATCAACAATAATAACACAATACATGTACAAATAGGAAAAAAAATTATAACTGTAATTCGAGCTTTTGTAAAATTGTTTAAATTTTAATATTATAGTTATGGGAAATGAATCTGAAACAAATTTGAACAGTAGAAACAACATTAAATTTCAAAAACTCCCTGAATCGAATGAAAAAGACATGTGTAGATATACACATACAGTGAGGGTCAAAATTAATTGCACATTTTTAAATTGTGATTGTTTTAAATGTATGTTTATCAAATTTATAATTTTGTTTAATGGAGTTTTTTCAATTTTAATTATTCTCAGAAAAAGAGTAGGTACGATTAGAGTAGATTCAATAAGATTTTAAACAAACAAATAAATTTTGTGAATATAACCTACAAAATATGAAAAATTCAAAATAAATTAGAATGAATATACATATAAGATTGTCAAAAATGATTGTTGACATGCCTTTCTACAATGTCAACAAACTTTTACTATATGTAGCACTGAAGAAGGAATATTTTTGGGTTGATCATCTTGAAAGTGATTGTTTATTGTGTATGAATTTATTTAAATGCTGATTTGATTAAGTCTACTTGTTGACACAAAGTCCCACAAAGCATTGTAAGATCATTATAATTTTAGATCAGTCTAAGCCCGATTACGTAAATGAGCTCGGTTTTCTATCAGCAATTCAGTGGTTCGTAATTCACGTTCAACTGTAGAAATCGCTTCAGTGAAAGCCCTGGCTTTCTTACAGGTGTAGTGCTATTGAAGAAGAAAAAGAAAAAAATTTTATTTAGGCTATTAAATTTCTGACCTTGGTCCAAATATAAATGTTCTCTGTTTTTTTTTAATAGCTTTTGTAATATATAGTACAATATTTTACATGATGTACAAATTACTTTTAACTCTGACTGTATATTATTTGCGACAATGAGATTACATAATGTACAGACGAATGAACGTATGACAATGACTTTTATTTTTTATATATGTATATAATTATATATTTTTAAAAGGATTCATACATAACTGTAGTATATACAAGTGAATATAATGTATGTGTATGTACGAGTATATACGAATAAATTTTTTATAATATACATATATTTAACTATAAAAAATAAGATAGGAAAAATTTTTTCAGTGATAAGTTGCTTAAAACTTTGAAAAGGACGTAACCATAACCATAAGTTTTAATTAGGCCTATAAAAATTGCAGTTATATAATGTTGAAATTCGAGAATAAAATACAAATACATATGTATACATACATATTTACAATACATATAACGTACATTACATACGTATACAAACGTAATAAGTAGTTGGAAAAATCCCTTTTTTGTTACACGATCTGACCATATAAAGTTCCTACATACACACATTTTATATAATACGAGCAAAATATCTATCTATATAAAAAAAAGGGAGCTGATAATGATGTCAGAAAATAAGTTGAAATAAAAGGATATTTTACAGATTAAAAAGTGGAAAGAGTTAAATTATTGTAAAATAGTAGAAAATGAAGATGTTCGTCGGTTATATAATTTCACTTAAATAAATACACGTATACGTATGTAGGTGTAGGTTACTTGTATTTTTCGTATTATGCATACATACACATCATACACATACAAATATATTGAGGATATTGAGTTTACGTAATATTTAAGTCTTCAAAAAAATTTTTTGTGTGTTCCGTTTTCGTTTTTTTTAATCCTGTTTATTTTTTTTTTTCGAAAGGGTTTAATTAATATCTTTTTCACTCTTGATTACGTAAAATTTTCTACGAAAGTGGAAGGTATGTATATATATACATATATTTGATGGATATTATATGATAATATTATATATGGTACATGATATCTCTGTATGTGTGCGTGTATGTTTGTATTGTATACATACAGACACAGTATATATGCATAAAAACGGATTTAAAATTTTTACTATATATTTTGACAGCGGTCGTTTTTCGATCCTTATATTATTATTATTATTATTATTATTTTTATTTCATATTATACATACTCTATACATAATAATAGCATTTATACATTCTCTATATACATATAAATGTGTTTTCGTATATACATATATATATGTACACAAATGAATGTATATATACGAGTATATATTTTTGATACATTTTCGTACGTTGAAATTATAATTTTTAGGAATTATATTTTTATTTTTTTGATATAATATAAACATATACCCTCCTTGAAAATTATTTATACACATTTACACATACCATAATATACATGACGCTTATTGTATAACAAAGATAAGATGATATGTATACATATAACATGAAGTTATATAAATAAATAAATATATGTGTACATAATATCTTGTATAAAATAATTATATATATGTATTATATATAATATGTATGTATGATACAGAGTGTGTAATGTGCCATTAAATTAAATGAGATTTCATGAGAATTATGTGCAAATGTTTCAATTTTGTCGTCGTGGTTTTAATTATAAAATGATAGGTATACACACATTCCTTTATATTAATTCTTTTATTACGTAAGTATCTACCTATATACAGTTCTTTTTCATAAAATTGTGAAAATTTTATTTTATTTCATTTTTTATGGGTTATACTTTTTTAACGTTAACATTGAAACTAATGAAAATAATTCCTTTAAAGTTGAAAAAACTGTTAAATTTTTTTTCAACTTTAATTATTATGCGAAAAGAAAATGTTTTATAAATATACATAAATATATATACTGTATATACATAATATATGCTCGTACACAGGATAAAATTATAACATAAAGACTTTAAATAATAAATGAAAAGAGTTTGGTATTTAAGACGATTATTATCAAATGCATAAACATAAAATAATAAATTTGAAAAATTAATTGTATCGTGTATCATCTGGGTTATTCGTTAAATTTGATTTAAAATGATTTAACTTTGTACAAAATCAGAATTCAAAATTTGATGTTATATTAATTACTTATGGATACTCAGTTCAAAATGGCATCGGCAATTAATAATTCTCTTAGATATATCAATCCAGTTTATCATCAGTAATCAGTTACTAGTGTATACATTGCTGATTGAACTAATGATCCACTTGGCCGAGTTGGCCGAGGATAGCGCACTGGCTTGGGTTTGAACTCGGTACCTCAAGCGCATCAGTCTAACACCACAACCATTGAGCTATTCAAGCTCCGTCAATTTTGATGTTGAAGATACACTATGTTCTGGAAGTCCAGTTTTAACTGATGATGAAGGCTCAATAAAGGCGTTAATTGATGTAAACCGACAAATTAAAATTCATGAGATCGCTGAGGGATTAAATTTATTGAATTCGATCATTTATGATCATTTGAAATGCCTAGGTTTAGATTTAAAGGTATCTGGGAAAATGTATTAGAACAAAATGACCTTCATCTTTGTGCCGCTCGGAAGGAGTGTCATAGTTTCTGAATAAGCCGAATCAAGAGTATAACTACTGGTTAAGTCAAATTATATCTAGACACATAAATGTTGGCTATAAGAGGACGAAAAACAGCAATTAATTATGTATGAAGTTTTCTTTTCTTTTGAAAAAAGAAAAAAATGTGGAGTGTACATTTAAAAACCATTAATAGTATGATGGATATATTTAGGTCTATTAAAATTTTTGAATATCAAGTATTTTCAAATTGAATAATGTGTCTTATAGTATGAGACTGTATTGGTAGAACTATAATTGACATAGCTGACATGGGTTATATGAGAAATAATAACGAATGTTAAAACGTCACATTTGGTTAACTATAATAAAATAGATAACATACTAAACATAAGCAATACGAATTTCACAAAATGAGATTATGGCTTATTTTACTTATGTCATGTAGATACGCTTTCGATCGTACTGCTTATATCGAGCTTATGTTAAACGAATTTTTAACGAATTTCGGCAATGTCAATTATAGTTTAGCTAATTAATTTGGCTGTGTTCGGCTACGACATATGTCATAGCCTATGTCACATATGTCGATTATAGTTCCCACTTATAAGTTTAATATTGATAATAATAATAATAATTCTGCAAAAATATTGACAAATTATAATATTGAAATCGAAATCTTGTGATGAATTATATTGATGATTTTAGGCACTTAAGGGAGTATATAGTGGGTTTGTCAAGAACTAAAATTCGAAAAAATGTAAATATTTTAATCTGATATTCAAAAAGGATAGCATTTTATGAAAAATGATGAAAGCGAATAAAACATCATTTCGTTAGGAAAAAAAAATCATTTGAATTTTGCCAGTAGACAGAATTACATATAAATTTCGTGTTGTTTTTAAATTTCACCTGACTGACAAGTTAAGCGAAATAAAAATCGATTCTGCTCTAAATTTTTGATTATACGAGTTGTATTTTCAAAATACACGTACAACAAATCGATATTCATGTTAATTGAGAAAATTAAAAAAAATTTTTCTGCAAAAATTAAATTTTCGATAGACCAGTACAATACTGTACAGTACGTTATGTGTACATGAATTTATGTGCAACTGCAAATGCATGCCTTTTTATTCACAATAAGAATATGCATACATACGTCAATACTACCAATATATGTATTTCTGCTTTATATGCTCAAAATACAGAAATTACAAGTAACACAGTTTCAGTGTTTTGTTTTTAAATCTCACGCTCCAACTAATTTTATTCGAAGATAGATTTTGTCGTTTTTTTTTCTCTGTTGGCTTGCGTGTTTTGTTGTTTTGTGTGTTTGTTTGTTTGTATTTGTTTTAGTTTTATTTTTGAAATTTTCAATTTTGCGATTGTCTCGTTTAAAAAGGAATAATTTAAATTATCGTCATTTATTTACTAATTTTACTGCATTTAGTCACATATTTTTCTGATTGTTTAGTATTTTAAATGAGAACAATAATAATTCATTGAATGTTCCTTGCACGTATGCTCATATATGCATACGCATATACATATTTTGCATATATTCTCGTATGAATATATATGCTAGTGTATATATGTATGTAATTATATGTTACAAAAGCGATGAGGTACCATACACCATACAATATAAATATATGTATATTGCTTTATATTTTGTAAAATACACACGGTAACAGTATTCTTATTCTATAATGTACTACATATGTATCTATATAATTACATAAAATACACAGTGTATAAAAAAAAGTATGTACATTTCAGACGCAAAGAAAAAATATCTATAAAAAAACATTAACGAAATTAAATGAGAAGAAGACCCATTGGTTAAAGATTCCAATCAAAAACTTAGCAAATGAAACAAAAACATAAAATAAAAAGCAAATATAAAAATGTCGATAAAAAACAATTATTTCAACTAATAAAAAGAAAGGTAAAATTAAAACAAATGAAAGAACAGCAACAACAACAACAAAAAATTAATAAAATCAAAAAGATAAAAAAAAAAATATAAAACGGAATTAATTAGCGTACACGAAACATATGTCCTGTGATATGTTTTTGTAAGAATTCAACGACAATCGCTGTTGACAGTACAATAGTGGATCTAATTAATCTTGACATAATCTGAGCACGGTATTTTTCGTCGGATTCCTTTTATAAAGGAGAATTATTTTCATTTTCCTATTTATATTTTTTATATTCTGATGTACATATGTGTGGTATTGCAAGGTAATAATATATGGTTGAATTACTTGTATACACATCAAGAATATTATATGGCTACTGTGTGTATATAACGTATAAAATTTACGTGTGTAGAGGTGTATATATGTTCATAGGATGCAAAAAATAAAAATAATATCATAGTAATATTATACATAATGTGAATTTATTTTGCATTTATGCAGTAGATGCACATAAGTACAAAGCTACAATAATATAGGACATAATGTAATGTAATGGTATCAATATAGTACCCATACATTTTACTTTTACATCAATTTTGTGAGTATAAATATGTAATGTAATAGTATCGTATGCAATCTTTTGTTTGAATTTCACGTATCCTACTATACTTATATTAATACCTGGCTGCTGGCAATAAACATATAATATACCAATAGTTGCGGTTTTATTAGTAGATAAATTATTGCAAATGTTGTGTTATGAAAATGATATTTTTTTCTTTCTTTTATTCATTCATTTTTTTTTAATTCACTCATCTTTAATTTTTCCATTATCTAAAATTATGGTACTGTAAAACATATCGACATATTTGTTGCGTTTACTACGATAAAGTACACATATGAGAACATTATATGCTCATATTTATTGCATATACATATTATTATCATTAGTATCGTCATGATCATCATCATCATCATTACAAACAATGTACATAAGGATCTTCATAGATACAGTACAATCGAACAGTGTTTATAATCATCGTTATACGATAGTACAAGAGTATCTATTTATTTTATAGTTTTCTTCTGTTAATAGGTACACGTAATACGTTTTGTTTTTTCTGTAAATTAATTTTAATTTTTCTTTTTTAAAAGTTCTTTTTTTTTTAAAGCATAAGTCAATTTTGAAAAGATCTGTACTACACGTACTGCATTATATAGTATCTATAGTACATAGTATTGTTGACTTCTTAAAAACGACGTTAAACACACATACATTCGAGTTTGTATGTTCATTATATTAAAAAATAATAATAAATAATGATAATAATGACGATGACGACCAAGATTCTTATTTATCCATTTCATGTATTATACGTGTGTATATTTGTATTTAACGTTAATTAGCTATTAACATCTTTTAAAGGAATATGTATATATCTTTCGATTTTTATCTGTACATCATGTAAAGAAAAAAAATTCTTTAATACTCTTTTCAATAAATAAATAATTGATCGAAATTGTATATAGTAGCTTCATAGCATATAGTATTGTATTATGGGTACATAAATATTTGTGCATCAGTACATTAAATTATTAACAGAAACAATACCGTGTGTACGTAATGTATTTAATCCATTATTTGTCGTTTTAAATTTTTCTCTTTAGAACCGAAGTACGTTTTCCATCAATAATAAAATTCATTTTTATTTATCAATTTTTCATTTAGATAATCTGTGTACAGATATACTTTCATGTACATACATTTATATAGATGTTGAAGATAGGTTTTGTTCAGGTTCACACGAAAAAAAAGAACAACATTTTCAGATCATTCAAGTACTAAATGGTGTGTGCAATTATTGTCTAATGTATTTGGATATAACACTGCCTATATTTACTTTAAAAATTATTTTTTTGAATTGAACAAGATATGAATAAAAATTAAAAAATTAAAATCTTTCTTGTCTAAAAGTGTCATGAATTCTGATATGGAACTGCAGAGAAATGAATAGGTGCAGGTTTATAACGCAAATATTAGCAACTCAAATATACGTTTTTCTTTGCACTAAATTAACGTACATTTATAACGTATGTTACTTTTAATTAAATTTTAAAAATTAAATTACATCATTTTCAACGTGTGACAACATTATATTTAAATGATTTGTTGTCCGTGGGAAATAAGTGTTTTTACAATTATTTAAAAAAAAATTGTTAAATTTGAACCCTTGACAAATAAAAAATTACGTAACTTGTACGTAATATTGTTACTGTCTTTCGAAAAATGAACACTTAAAAGTATTAAACTTAATGATTTAAACAAAATTGTGGTATTACGTACGTACCTACTGCGTTTAAACTTTAAAGTTGTCGAACTTTATTGCATTGTTGATTTATTTGAGTGTACCGATATTCATACATAACTCTATTTACAATGTTATTTCGACCTTAAATATTTTATATGTAGTAATAAGTTTCGCAATACAGATTCAAATAGTCTATGGTACATGGTACGCATCGGTAGATAAAATTTCGTTTATTGATTAATGTCACTCCTACATTGATTTGACAAGACGGGCTCAAGACTAAACATATCATTAAATTTTTAAGAACTAAATAGGTAAATTGTATGGTGTCTGTATCTGTTGTTTTTGGTATTTAGCTTTAGCAAACGGTAGTATATTGAAAATGTCAAGAAGCAATATAACTTTACACTATATTAACAGACATGACTGAGCGACACTTTTACTATAAAAAATTGATCAAAATAGATCTTAATTAGCTATACGTTAGTATTGACATTGAGATAGTTTTCTTTAAATTGTGCCCTTTTATTAATAATTAACTTGAAAATGTATCTATTTAAAGTTGTGAAAACCCGTATCTTTAGGTAAAAAAATTGGGCTTTTTTTACTGAATTTTTTTGAAATTTGGAACAAAAAAAATTAATTAGTTTTGCGAAAAATATCGGCGGCAGATTCTTAAAAGAGAAATTTGGTTTTCGAGTTGTCATTAAATTTTAAAAATTTTTCAAACTTCACTTTGCTATCAAAATATGTCATATTAAATATTATACGAGAAATATTGATAATTTGTCTTTTTTCGTCTTCTTCTTTTTCTTCTTTATATTGGATGGTCAGCAATTAAGTGGTTTATAGATTTTTTTCGCAGTAAGTTGATGCTCATTCAAAGCTGAGTGGACGTATGGTTAATAAAATTTGGAAATATTAAAGTAAAGGAATTAGCTAATTTCACGGCAATATAATTCGAAATTTCAATATTAATCCTTTTTTTAAATTTACAAAATTCATAATTTCGAATTTTTAAATATTTCTCTACTATACCATATATAATCTTTTATGAACAAAATATAACAAGAAGCATTTGACTTTTCCAACTGAACACAGTGTTTGACGTTCGACCCTGCATTTGAAAGCCAAGTTTTGTATAAAAACTGCTATTATACAGCTGAGAATGATGAGAGCTGAATGCGTTGTACTGATTGTACCATCTCGTACCATCTTAAAACAATCACATAGTAATAACGTAATAACGCTCTTGCATACATTACGTCCAGAGGTATGAGTTAGATAAACTATTCATAAATTGATTTTTTTCGATCATCTTGAAAATAATTGTTTTTCTTTATGTTAAAAAAGTGAAACTATATGTATGAACAAAATTTCTTTTGAAATGCATATTACACTAAATAGTTCAGGACTTTTCATCTTATCTCATATAACTCAATGTGCAAATCTGAGTAAACTGTAATTAAATTACTGCTTTTTTTGGCAACCGCAATAATAATTAGAATTTCAATATTGTGTCGAAATGTGAATATAATTGCACTTTATATTTGAAATTCGTGACAAAACAGAAAAATAATTAAGTATTACGATAAATTATTAAATTACTGATCATATTCAATATATTCATGTTAAAACCAATAAACTGTGTTGCATTATTATATTATACTTCATCTGGATATATTGTGCACATACACATATGTATATATACTCGTATAGATATGCCAGCTATTATTCAATTTATGAATTCGATAATGTACGAATATGTGAATATACATTTTTATGACTGTTTGCACTTACTATAATTAACAACAATTTCCAATCCAATTTTTTTCTATAGTATCTGAATGCGTACATAAATACGAGTACAAATATTCATACCTATGTGTATACATAATGTAACATTTTTATTATTTTTTCATTGTCAAAATGGGCTGGTTGCATTAATTTTAATTCATTTGTAATCGATACAATATGTATCGATATAGACTTAATGTGTGCATATGCATATGTATACATATATGTAGAGTTGCATTATTTAACGAATACTGCATATATTCAGTGCATTTTTTTATTAGTAGTGTTGGCAGTTAGCATATGGTTCATAATATGAAATCGATTCAAATAGGAAATTGCTCTACATTTTATGGAAATTACATTTTCGACTTAAAACATTTAATTTTACGCTGTATACATATTTTTCAAAATCCATATACATACATACATATGCATACTCGTACTAATATATAATAGTATTCATACATAATAGGTATATTATTCTGGTTGGCTATTTGTTCATTACATATTCAAAGCAATATTAATGCCTCTATATGTAATCAATTTATACCTTACGGCCATGTAAAACAATATTTGGCTTGCATATAATATGCACTATATTATATACCAATTGAAAATAAATAAACTTTTGATATCATTTTTAATTAACAGGGTGGCTTTGAAAATTCCGAAATTAATCCGATCTGTCAAATAGTTTAGCTTAAACAGGTTGGTTAAATCACACGTGCTTGGCTTGTTTTCAGAAAATGGATAATTTAAAAAATCGTGCGGTGATTAAACATTTGTTTAAAAAAGGATTAAGTGGGAAAGAAATTTTTGATGATATGGTAAACGTGCTCCTTCATATACAACTGTAAAAAAATTCGGTTGCTCTATTTAAACACGGCCGTCAGACATCAATGATGATCCACGTTCAGGACGTCCAAAAGCAACAACCACGTCAGAAATTATCGACAAGGTTCATGATTTGGTTTTGGAAGACCGCCGAATAACTGTGGTTGATTTAGCTGGGGCCACAGGCATCTTAACTGGATCAGTGCATAGTATCTTAACCAGTGAATTAGGTATGAGAAAGTTATTGACAAGATGGTGCCGTATTCGTTGAATTCTGACCAAAAACGCATTCAAGTGAAATTTTCTCAACAACATTTGGGCCATTTTCAAAAGGATAGAATTGATTTTGTGAGTCGATTTGTAACCATGGACGAGACCTGGATTTATTACTATGATCCTCAATTGCGACAACAAACAGCAGAGTGGTCCGAGCCCGGTTGTTCGGCCCCAAAGCAGACAAAGCTCTCAAAATCTTCAAAGAAGGTTATGGCATCAGTTGTTTGGGATGCAAAGGCGATTTTACTAATTGATTACCTTCAGACGAATAAAACGATAACAGGAGAATATTATTCAAATATTTTATGCCAATTAGACACAAAAATTCGGGAGAAGAGACCAGGATTACAAAAGAAAAAAATCATTTACCACCAAAACAATGCACCAGCACACAAACGTGTACTTGCAATGGCCAAATTGAAGGCACTACACTACGAATTGTTGAAGCATCCACCATATTCACCAGATCTGGCTCCGTCTGATTTTCATTTATTTCTAAATCTCAAAAAATACTTACGTGGTAAGCATTTTTCATCAAATAAAGAAGTCATAACGGCTGTCGAAGAGTACTTTGGAGGTCTCGAGGAAAATCACTTCAGGCAAAGGATAAATGAATTGGAAAATCGCTGGAAAAAATGCATCGACCTTAGAGGGGAATATATTGAAGATTAATTGCATTTTAGCTCATAAATTCATACTGCTTCATTATAAGGCTGCGAACTTTTTGAATGACCTTAAAACTTCGAAACGAAAACCAATTCCATTATATGTATTCTAAATTTGTCGGTCATCAAAAAAATATTCACAGAGGAAACGAATAAGGACGGTAACTGAAAAATATACAAAACTCAAAAATCAGAAGAATTTTGAAGGATTTTAGCAGGATATTTGGATATTGTACTAAATGGGTCAAAGTTCATTTGGATCTTCATTTTCCATTTCAATTTTACAAAATTTTCAACTATTTACCAGAAACCACATTCAATTAACATTTTTAATTTTCAATTGCTATTCTACAACTGATTATAATAAACCAAAACATAGCTATTTCATTTTCGTGTTCCCTGTGAAATTTTTTAAGTTTTAAGCTACATATATATTTAGTGTAGAACACAAAAAACAAAAATAAATAACATTACAATATTGCTTGTGATTAGTAGTGATAATAAACAATCTATAGCTAAGTGTGTATGTATGTAGGTAATTGGTTGGTTATAAAAGACGATAATGCGACAAAAAAGAAATTAATGCATTATTCAAGGTAAACCCGAATAATTTAAGTGTAAAATGCATTATTTAGTCAAATTGATTTTAGTGTTTTTTCTTTTCTTTTATTTTAAGCTGTATTCTACAAAGATCAAATTACCTTTGTTGAGTAATCAAAATGAATTTCAAATAAAATTACAAAAAAGATAATAGAAAATGAAAAATTCACAATTTTATTAGTGTGCTTATTGTGCATATGCATAAAAACTTTTTACACAATTTTCATAGTACAAAATATTTTTTTTCCAGCCGTTATAGTTAATCACAACACGCCAGTTTAAAATAATTGCTATTGTACCATAATATGTGTAAATATGTACACATGGTGGTGGTGATACATTCGTATATACGGCTTGGACTTGTACATTATAAATAATGTTCAAAAGAAAAAATTTTTTTAAGTTTTCTCTTTCACTAATTTTTTTCCCGGTTTTTATTTATTTGTTGTTGCTATTTCCCTTTTGAATATATGTTGTTATTGTTGTTCATGTGTTGCGTAATTGCAATATATCTCGCTACATTTATTATCTATTTTTGTATTGTATTCATTTTAACTTTTTGTAAACTTCACTTACATTTTCAAAAATTAATAGTCGCTCTTTACGAGCACAAATATACACAATTACGTACATATAACGTACATTTATATATTCGCTATATATGTGCATTATAAATAACATTGATAAACGTTTTCTAAATGAAATCTAGTTAGTGTTATTTATTAGTATTGTTGGTGGTTTTTCTCATTTTCGTTTTTTTCTTCTTCTTTTTTCAAATATTTATTACAAATTTTTATTTTTTTGTTTTCTATCTAGATAATTTTTTTTTTTTTTGTTATTTCGTTTAAAGCTGAAAAGTTAAATGCAACATTGATATTATAAAGCTTTCTGTGTATTCGAAATTCATGTATATTAAATACGAGTATAAGGAGTGCATAATATAACGAGTGTGAATAATATATACAGACATGTATTTGGATAAACTTTAAAAAATATGTCTAAAATAGTTATGAGTATACAAACACATTATTATATAAGATATTTATTACAATTTACCTATTTCGTGATATGTCATAATGTGCAATATTATGCAGCAGAACCAGTGTGTATACATATAGAGGCTTGACTCTATGAATGCATTTAATAATGTATACAAACATAAAACACAGTATGTAATGTACGTACTAATACATTACTTTAATATGTGCATACATAAAGTATAAAGTGTAAAGTTAAATTGCTGGTTGTTATACACCACGAATAGCATAGATAAAAGATACAAGTTTGTGTATAAAATTCGTTCTGTTATGTTTAACGTGTAAACGTAAACTTTCATTGTTATTTCTTTTTCATTTTATTTGAAAGAAAATTTTAAGTGGTAGATCACGTCAAAGTAATAACATCTCTTTACTTTAATAATATATAATATCGTGAGTATCCTTCAATTGTCCGTCATTCTGCCATTATAGTTTAAAAAATGTAATTTTCACATTGTTTTATACTTATTATGAAAAATAATTTTTTTTGTCTTTTACTTTAGTTTCAACTAATTTTATGTTTTTTTTTTCTCGAAGCTACATATAATGGCGCACCGTATTTGGCTGAAATAGTATAGAAATAAACTCTATACATAGACTGGATATATTAGTATTATTATAGTATATTATATTACTAGTATTATTCTGCGCTCTGTATTTCTGTATTGAGAAAAAAAAAATAACGAAGTTTCATATGGAACAATTTGAGGAAAATGCTAAATAATAAATTGTAAAAAGTGTTATATTTGATTTAATGTGGTTTAATTTTTTTTTTTTGAAATTTTGAAATAAATAATATTTTTTAAAATAAGATTAAACGATCTACGTACACGTCCAGAATAAAAGAAAATTGAAAGTTCTTTAGCTAAAAGTTGATTATGAAATAATTTGCAAAATTTAAAATTGATTGTTATAGGCTTTAGCAAAACTGAATTATTATCCATGTGTAAGGGGTTATATTTTTAAAAAAATTTGATTTTAATATTAACTTCACTACACATTTAAATAAAACACATTTTTTCTATATAAAAACTTATATTTTCTTTATTTTAAAATATTTTCTGATCAGGCGGGCTGGCGGCTAATAACTGACTGTACATTATTTTTTTATTCTACGATAAACTGTTCGTTTTTTATATATATGTATTACATTACCAATATTACGCAAAGAGATTACAGCTATGTACTGATAAAAGAAATTTTACCTAAAAACAATTTATTTTTGGAAACGTCTAGAATAGTTTTATACAACAACAAAAGAAATTTAATATACATTTACTTACTTTTAACAAAATCTTACACATGTTAATTATCTTTTTGGAAATATGCACTTAAGCTACCAGATTCTAGGTTTTTTATATACTTAGTTGGACAACAATCCTATAATTTTTATTTTATATCCCTACATACCTATGAGAAAAATAGAAAAAAATTCTTTCCACTGCAATTTATACCCTCACAGTCACATTACAATTTAGTCGGAAATGTTTTATTAGTACTGGACATTTGCTATTTGAATGAAATGTTTGGGAATGTACATATTAAAGTTAAATATATGTATTTTTTTATTGAGCATATAATGATTTTATAAACTATTATAGCAAGTCAGTATAGAAATTCATAATTTTCATCGCTTCCTAAATTTTCGAATTAATGTCATAATATATCCCATGAATTTTCGAATGCTGTTCCAAAACTTAAAAAAAAAAACTATTCTCACTTCTCGTTCTCCTTCTTTGGCCTGACGTTTTCCTATTATTTTAGGCAGTCTGTTCTAGTATGTTGTTTTCAAGAAATTCCATTCTCTATTGTCTTTTTATCCACGTTGTTAATTTTATATTTTGATTATATGTATACACGTGATAGTAAATCCTCTCAATTTTTTCATGTTGAATAATTTTCCAGAAAAAATTATTTTCTATAAAATTATTACTGCCACTTTATAACATCACATCTAGATCCCTCTGCCCAATCTTTTAAATTACATCTTGGAATTCCCTGAGGTTAATTTTAGATGTTTTCATTTTTGTTTATTAGCATGATCCTTGGATCATCTCGAATCTCGAATTTTTGCTGTATCAATTTTCTATTTTCTCTTTTTTTGTGGCCAACATTTCGAATGTTCACCATTTTCTCAAAAATTACAATCGCCTCGCCCGTCATTTTTTAAAAAGCTATAACTATATTGACAAATTTTCACTTCTAATCTTTTGTGAAGTATTTTAAAATTTAATCCTCAAATAACACTACGATAACTATTACTAACATGAAAAAAAATATATCTACGTCAATGAAAATATTATATTCAGAGAAAATTTATATGCTCTTATTAACAAAAAAACAAAAAAACTGACAATTATCTTTTTTCTCTAAATTTTCTGCATGTTCATATATTATCTAGTACCTAGTACTGTACAGATTATAATCGTCTGTAAATATATTGTAAAGGTCTCTGTTTGAAAAGAAGATGATAAAGTCCATCAAAATAACAATAATTAATCATGAACAAATAATATATAACGATAATATCAATTTCTTATCATATGTCTTAATTTTATATTATTTTTCTAGTTAATCCCTTTTCGAACGTAGTTAAGTAAAAACCGAAGAATAGAGATAATCAATTACGTATATTTTATGCAGATATGTATATAATTACTTACAAATATATACGTTATTTATACGAGAAAGTATATATGTGCATGATTATGTAAAGTAAGAGGTAATAGTATATCCTCCATCTATTGAAAAATCGTTTGTGTGTTATTCTTTTGTTTTTGTGTTTTCACTTGTAATATCATAGCATTGTTTTCTTTATACATTTATCTATGTATATCGAACGTTTATGATTACACGTGTACGTGTATTATATACATACTTTCATCCAATTGTATATTGGTATTTGTTAGTATTAATCGATATTCGATTAGTATTTGTCTTACAAATTTTATTTTACTATTATTTTTTTTTTCATTTGCATTTACATTATATTCCTTTCCTTATGTTTTCTAAAAACCAATTAGCTAAGTTTCATATTGTGAATATCATTTTCATTTCTTTTTTTTTTTTTTGCCTACATTTATTTTAATAAATATTCTCAGTAAAACATGGTACATACATACTTAGTACATATATATGTAATATATTACGCACATACCTATACTGAAATTAATCAATAAAATATCTTTTGTATGAAGAATTGTATTATGGGTATTGCTGTTGCTTATGTAAACGATACGAATACGATAAATGAATTATGTAATGCATAATGATAATATCGAACCTTACGTAATTTTTATTAATATTCAATGGAAAATGATTTTATATACAAATTCATTTACAATATTTTTTATAATATATTGCAGATATGTATCTATGAATATTATATACATAATACATATGTATATAAACAGTGGACATCAAAAGTCTTTATCATCATCATCTTCATCTGCTATTCCGTTCAAATACAAGTACATTTATATGCATATATTTTCCTGGCTTCCTCCTGGCACTGCTTCACAATATAAGTTTTCAATTTCCTTATTAATCGCCTGCGCCAGAAGATTTTTATTTTTATGCCACGAAAGATTTTTCTGAAAATTCGTCTTTCAAAATTATCCAGCACTCAAATGTGTGTTAGAGACAATTTCCACGTCTCTAAGGCATACGAAACAGTCCGTGTTACCATTGTCTGTATATTTTTATTTTGCTTTTGAGGGATATAATTCTACTTTTGAAAAGGATTTTAGGCTATAATAGCATTTCTAGTCTAAAGTTATTCTTGTTTTATTTCTTCTTCCTCTTTGTTATTTTAATTAACTAATGAACCTAAATAGATAAAATTATCTACTTACATGTTCAATGTTAAATTCGCTCATTATCAAATTTTGTCTGTTGTTCGAGGACTAAGGGTGGTCATATGTAATTTGTTTTTCTCTCGTTTATTTCAAAATCTAGTTTTTTGCAGCTTTTTATATTTTAATAAAGGTTTCTTCTACGTTCTTGGCCGTTCTGTCTGTTATGTCTACACCAAATGTCTTCTTCCACATCAAAATTCAAATTTTGGGTACATGTGTAAGTCAAAGTCAAATGAACACATTTCCCACTTTTTGCATAAATGAAACTCTAATATGCTCCTAATATTATTCAAGAATTTCATTTTCATTTCCATGTTACAAAAATTTCTTTGTTGTAAAGACTATTTTTTGATTTTGATAATGAAAAATAAATTCAAAGAAGACACTTTGGCCTTTTATATGCAATTTAATTTATACCTCTATCTTTTCTCATTCACAAAAATTAAATTTATATATTAAAAGTGAATTTTATGTGATTTTTTATACCAATTTCAATTATGTAGTTTATTTGAAAAATAATAAACTTTTCTAATACAATAATGTAAAACATGTCTTTACTTGCCAAGAATTTATTAGGAAGAGGGAGAGAGAATTTTACAATAATTTTAAGATGTACAAAGATTTTTGACATCCGCTGTATATTTAACAGAGATACGTATTATTTCTAAATATTTTGATATCGATAAATATACATATGCACATAATATAAACAGAACGTATACTATGTATATACTGTTGAATTTTGTTTAGGTCAGGTTAAAGAATAAAAAGGAATCGTAGTAAAAACTAAAATACAAAAACAACAATAAAATTAAAAACACAAAATGTCTATTCTAATATATCAAATTATATTACTTTGGCATACATACATACACGTTTGCATACACACATAAAATCATATAATAATATCACCGTTAAAAGATATTAAATTTCATTTTTGTGTATATTCTTTTAATGTAGGTATAATTTTCATAATTAAATTAATGCTGTATTCGAAGTAATTGAAATTAATTCGTTCAATTCTACATACATATACATACATAAATTATAATGTATATTTCAAACTCATACTGTTCATACATACATATGTAAGTATGTACGTAAATTTTGAACATATTTTATCATATTACACTATTGCTATATACATACATAAATGTACATAGCTATATACGTGATTCGATATTTACTTACCTACTCAATAATAATTTAATGTGCTTTATTTAAATTGACTTTGTCTAATTTAACAAATGAAAATGAATTTGTTTATTCTATGAATTAACGTGTAGTTAATTATAAAAAAAGTATCGTTTGTTATCGTTGTTTATTATTAGTTTTGTTTTTGTTTGTTTCTTTATACTTGTAATTGTGTTCTTTATTTCATTAATTATACTTTGATAAATTTATGATTAATTCAATTATTATAATTGATCATAATTTGATTAGATTGAAACAAAAACTGAAAATTTAATAAAGACTATAACAAAACCAATAAAAGGAAAAGAAAAAAGAGATAAAACAATGAAAATGGATATAGATATAGATACTAAATAATTTTTTAGTTATGTAGATAATAAAAAACAAATTTCATGAAATTGAAACGTAAACATTTCTAATAGAATATTATTCTACAGGCTAGAGAAGAATCAATAACTTTAATTAAAATCAATTAAAAAAAAAAATTAATAATGCAGTTGACTCGCAGTAGAGTGAACACTTGATTCTGTGAACATCCAAATATTATAAAATGGATTTTTGAATTTGTCTACTGAGTGTTAGTTGAAATTGAAACCCAGCAAACATTGCGAGAAGAAAGCAATAGCGAAACATTATCGTAGTGGCAAGTCTCGCCTATTGCCGCAATATGGATTTTCTAGTAGAATGCCATACGATGTGCTTGGAAAAAGGTTGACGCTCACTCTAATTGCTTTGTACGATTGAATTCTAATAGGAAAAGAAAGAATATTAATAAGAGAGCGATATTAATGTTGCTTGTTCAATGGTTTATTATGTTGCGCTTTTATCGCTTACTCGTGTATAACCCAAACTATTGCCTAATTATTGCCCATTTATTGTTGTAAACTATTGCCCTTTTATTGCATTCTCGTACTATTGCCAAATGTTTGCTGGGAATGAGTGGAAAAAGTTTTTATATTTTGTTACCAAATATACAAGTTTCAGTCTGCACTATATAGTCAATATTGCATTTATCGCTCTTCATATTTTCATTTACCTTTATTAATTCATTTGTAGTTGAACATTTGTTTGAGTAATTTTTGTAAGCTTATTAAATTTTTTTTACATTTAAGCACATTTAAGATACATTTAAGATGAGTTTCTATCGAAATTAAAATACCAAATATTTTTTTGTAACCAGAATATCTCATGTTTTCTCGCATGCCCATCTTTTATATATATTTCAATTTTCTACTATGTACTCAAAACGTTCATCATTATAAATGCATATAATATCTGAAGTTACAAACTGAAACAATCGAAGATATTCAATTCACACTATTCATCAAAACAGAGGAAATTCTGATGTAATTAGTTAGACAATAAACTACAACGAAACCAAAATAAAATTAATATGTATTAACATGATGTAGATTCTCGCTACCATGTACCGTATAGTACATATATAATTATGTATCAGATATTGAGAAAATAAAAGAAACATTTTTTTTTCAATAAAAATTTTCTCTATATAAATTTAGAAAGTTGCTGATTTCTAATTTTATTGTTTACGGAATTTCGTTACATTGCGAGAAGCTTGCACTTTTCTATATTTAAATAATTTTTCCTGAACAAGTATACACAAAGTAAGAGAAAACAATATGGAAGGAAATAAAAAAACAAACAAAATTCAAATCAAAATCTTATTCTATATACGAGTATGTTATGTTCAAATGTACGAGTAAATTAAATTAAATTTAGTCCTGAATATTTCTTTAATCCTAATGACACAACATATACGAAATCAACAAAACAAAATAAAAAAAAGATATTTTCAAACTTTACTCATAACTTTTAAGGATCTTATAATTTTGTATACGATAAGATTTTAATTTCTTCTTTTTTTTGTTTATTTTCTTCTAGCCATAGCTTTAAATGAAATCCTTTTTTCCTAAAATGACATTAAAAATAAACAATCTGAACAAACACTGCTGGCATCATTATTTTTATAGCTTATTAAAATCCTTCAATATTTACTAGTATTTTACACGTATATATACCTACGCAGTATGTACGTACATATGTATAATATAACAGTGAGTATGCATGGAGTAGTTTATAGATGACCGTAATAATTTTTTTGCCATACTACGTATTTCTCCTTTTTGCTGCCTCGAAAAAAAAGATGCCGTACTTTTTTTTGCTTTTTTTGCAATTATTTTTAGTAATTATTTCATGATTGAGCATAATACACACCCACATGGACAAAAGAAGCTTTTCCTTTCTTTTAAAAGAAACAACTAAAATAAAATTAATACTTTCTCAAAAATCTTTTCATATCATATCAGCAGCTTAAAATGACATTTTTTTTATTTCATTCTGGCCTCATCCTCATATTTACAAACATACATACAATCACATACATACACAAATATATACAAATATATATGCCTTATAACAATTTACAACTTTGTCACCTACTTAAAGAATTTTTTTTTTGATGACACATCCTTATATTAAAATTAACCTGTGTAAAAAGTGTTAAACTCATTAAACAGTTTATTAGCATTAAACAATAGAGAACAATAATGTATATAAGAGAACGATAAGAAAAATGGTTCTTTACTTATTTTCATTATATTATATACCGATTTTAGTGACATAAATATTTTTTCCTTCGACCTTTTTTTACCCGTTTTTATGTATATTCTCATAACATACAATACTAAGTATATGCGAAAATTAATAATTCCCTTACAATTCATTAGGTACATACATACATACATATAATGTATATATAATGTAGTATATCCTGTGAATAATATGTGTATGTATGCACATATAGCTCTGTATTCGCGTATACGTCTTCAAACACGGAATAAGTGAAAACTCATCATTCTTCAATTTTGTTTTTGTACATTATATAAAATTCCTTATATATAGTACATAGTACTAATGTCTACATATAAATACATACTCTGGATTCCTTTTTGCTTTGCTTTCATTATATTTTGTAGTTTTATTTTTCGAACATTTTTTATGTCATTTTCTCTATTTTCTTAGTGTGCTACCGTTCTTGTATACGTCATTTGATATTTTCGTTCTTTTCGATATTGACATTTTTCTTTCATTTTCCTCAAGTACGTATCAAAGTATTTCGAACGGTTGATAAAAGGATGCTTAACATCTTTTGTTAAAATTTTAATGTTTCAGCTTTGAAAAGGCAGAAAATATAGCCATAGCGAACATAAAAGTATATGATATTTGTATAGTACATACGTGAATGTAAATATCCTCGTTCATATAGGTACATAGGTATATGTATGTATCTATGCATATATGTATTTATTAAGAAACATTTTGATACTAAATTTTATGCTTTACTTTATGACCAAAAATTTTCTTTTGCTACTGGCACTGTCACTGATCTACGAGTAATTGTAGATTTTCTTTTTGCTAAAACTGTAAATACTTGCGATGGAACATTTATAACGAAAAATGTTTACATATTACGTAAGTAAGTAGTATGTACATAGTATAGACGAAATTCGAGTATTTATACAGTTGATACGTACACATAGATACGTTACACCTTAAATATACAAACATAATTTTTTTTTCGTTTTATTTTATAATTTAATTTCTTATATGGAGTATGTACAGTTATTTTTATAGTTTTATAAATGCGCTTATTTAATCGAAAGGATTACTTTTTTGTTTTTTAAATTTGTTTATTTTTTTAATTTTTTTTTCTCAAACGACTATAACAAAAGGTAAAATAAAAAATAAAAAAAAAAAAACAGAAAAGGAAAAAAAAACCATGAGTATTAGGATAACTGAAACAAAAACATTAGAAAAATAAATAAAAAATAAGAAAAAGAAATTTATACTCTGGGTAAATATATACCCATATATAAATATTATAAAATTATATACTAGAGTAAGTATATACGTATGTATGTATAATGTACATAAGTGTATGTATATACATCGTTGTAGAAAAAAGGACACAAATGTTCTTAATTAAAACATTTTCACATAACTCTCAAATGAAGCTGTTATAATAAATTTTTTGAAGGTATTGAGGTATGTATGAATGTATATGCTTATGTGTACATATGTATGTATCGTGTTCGTTTCGTATAAGAAATATATGTAAATGCTGTGTGTACTTTATATAGCTATAAATGCAAACAGAGAATAACTTTTTCTCATACAAATTCGCGCTTGGTGCACTAACACATAACACAGATATGTACATATATGAACAGAAAATATATTACGTACAATATATGTATACGAGTATGTATGTGTCTGTTTTTGTGTGCCATGTAGAGTAAAAATATTTAAAGAATGGAAAACATAAAATTGTTAGTACGTGTTTCAACATACATACTCGTAGACTTTAGAATGTCGTGTTATATAAAAGCTAAAAATATGCATCTCTGAACTGCAACGAATTCGTAGGTGGATATACGTATATACATATGAATATATGCACATACATATATACATATTATATTAAACGGTATATATGAATATAAATATATAGTATGTATCTGCAATGCATAAACAAATATATTTATATATAATATGTATGTGCATGTACATACATTATGTCCACATGTAGCAACAGAGACGATATATACCTATTGAACTCGTACATTCCAGTGCATACATGCATACATATTATGCATCATAAAAGTAAAAGAATTTTCTTTTTAGAAAATTTAAAGTAACTTAAAGACAAACAAATCTACATATATGCTCGTACTTGTACCTATAATAATTTGTACGTATGTATTTAATGTAAGATATACTGCTATGTATGTACATATATACCGATAAATGTACATACACATATTTGGAACGTTTCAAGAAAATTCTGACCTTTATGATATTTATGCAGTACAAGTACTACATCTAAGCAGACTATTAAAATGGAGCTTTATTGTAGATATATTAAAAGTTTTCTTGTTCTTTTGTACTTTTATTTTTTATTTATTTTTTTTTGTTTATATGAAGACACATAACTATGCTCACTATACCTATGTATTAACAAAGTACACACACATACATATAACATAGATCTGTATATTGAAAATAAAATGTATAGTATGCGAAAAAAAAATATATTTTTTAGAAAGGAAAAATATTCATTGTGTTTGTGTAGATATATTGTCCTTATATTTCTATTTTTTTTTTTTTTTTTTTTTTTGTTAAGTCGATAATGTGTGCCAAGAAAATTGCAATCAACATTATTTTACAATTTATTGTATACTATATCTTATTGCAACGAGTGCAACTATATAAAATCCAATTTAAAGTTAAAAATTATATAAATGGTATGGTACGTATATATATACATACATATTCACATATACTGTTACACTTTGTGTATGAAAATATATGTACTTGAATCCATTAATAGATATATACACACATACGACATTGTAAGTATATAGATAGTTTATGAACTTATGTAGAAAGATATAATATGCAAGAATATTACGCAATGTAAGGACAATTTTGAAAAATATGAAAAATATTCGAAAGAAGCCTATAAAATATTTCTTTGCAAATAAGACAAGAAAAATAAATGTGAAAGGAATATAATGATAAAAAATAAAACAACAAATAAATGAAATAAAATATTGTATTGGAATGAAATACATATTTATGAAAATATGCTTAAAGTTAGAAGGACATTTAAGTATAAATATTTTTTTTATCAGAATTATATTGAAATGTTTAATAAAGTTTAAAGTTGGAAATACAGAAATACGAGTATATCGTATTTGAAAAGAAATAAATTGCAAACAAATATTTGTACGAGGTAGATATATGACTTCATTGATTCGTATATATCGTGAAACGTATATAAAAAATGATTCTATCAATACAGTAGGTACTAGAAATTCTGCACAGTTTTTAAATAAAATGATATTGATTTAAAAATATAACTTATGTACATATGAGTATATTCACTTTAGAAGTAAGGTCGGTAAGAAAACTCTCTTGCAATTTCAATACTTATACGTTATTTACCTTGCGTTGGGCTAATTCTACACGTTCATCCTTGTACTTCATAAGGATTAAAATGCTTTCGTGTTCTTTGCTGATGCGAAAACCAATTTTTTATTTACATTTGGACCCCTTCAGTCCTCTTCCAACATATGTGGATTGATTATCACACTAGGATGGTCAGTGTTCGCCTGTCCGGAATTCACCACGAAGTATCATCAATGCTGTTGAAGTTTGAAATTGAATAAAATTCGATTAAATTATAGAAAAAAAATATGTGCCTGATATAGAAGAAATTATTTCAAAGATGAAAATTACTGTGGTTTGGAAAATTACAAAAGATTGAATGGATTTCCTGTAAGTTTAGTGTTTCGTTTTGTGTGTCATCTTAGAAATTCTGTTAAGGTTCTGTAATAAAGGCATATTCAGAAGATTAATTAAATTCAAAATTTTATTGATACTTTGCTGATTTTCAGAATCGTTAGGAAAATTATTCAGAATTATACTAGAATAAAATATTTGAATTTAAAGAAAAAACTACCACTGCAAGACATATTTCAAGATCAAGAAGGCATGGCCACATTTTATCGATGAACACATGACTGGAATATTTTTGATAGGATCTCTAAAATATGCTAGATAATCCTAGTTCACATGTAAAGATAAAAATGTATATACATATAATATTGCATATGAAAGTCACACTAAGAATCAAGTAATTTACACTTAAGAGTATCCTAACTTGAAGAACCTTTACTGAGTCACGCTATTCTTATGAGATTTATTCTAATTAGCAACGCATTTAATTGACTCAAAAAGTTGACGAGCTTTTAACTTTTATATGTGTCACCAGATGATTGCTTTGTAGAGACTTATTTATTTAATTTTTGTTTCTTTGGCAAAATATATATAGATGTTGGGCTCAATCATGTTGACATTATTTCATTATTGAAATATTCCACTAGAATTAAGCTGGTATTTGGCTATAGTATTGAGCAGTCAATAACTTCGCATACAATAATGCCATAGTATCTAAACTGCATGTAAATATATATCTCTTTGTGTCATAAATGTATACACATACGTAGGTAAAAATGTTGTTAAAGTGATGCAAAATTTTTTCAGCTTATTTCAGGTATAAATTATAAATAAATTTTCGGCTATTAGTAAAATTATAGTTTTCAAAAAATTGAAGACCATAACAATTTCTTCTATATATTTATTTTTCTTTAAATAATTTTCTTATTCTTTTGTTTCTGTTTTGTCTTATTATATCGTACAAATTATAAACATAAAATATGAAAAAAAAAAACATTAAACATAGCAGTGTATAATATTTGTATTCAGAAAAAGTTTGTTCTAATAAAAATTATTAGGATCATAATATTTACGTTAGTATGTTCATACATATAAGTATACCTCTATGAATGTTACGTATAAAAATCAGCAAATTAATAATTCCAAATTTGATTTAAATTTTTTATGTTGATTTTTATTTTTTTATTTGTGTTATTTTTGTTCTAAAAATATGATATCCGCACTGTTTAAAATTCAAATACATGTAGGTATTCAATAAAAAAAAAATTATAGAGTAACCAAAATCAGACCATTTCGAAGTGACTGAAATTCATTCCAAAAATATTCGAAAAGTTTTTTACACTTATGTAAATGTACGTACATATTCATATGTATATAAGTTTGTGTATACATAAAATTATGTAAAATGGTAAAATGCACAAATGAATATAAAATGCATATATATAAATATAAATGCATATATTTCAGATATAATAAATGTATAGTACATTACATACACATACTCAGTTATGGTCAATGTATATGCAGTAAATCGTCATTTTGTCTGTAAAATGTCTGGGGGCTTTTTATAGGATAATTGCCTTGGCTATTAAATATGATAAACGTTTTTTGGAATATACATTATCATTTTACTTTTATTTTTGTATTCTATTTTGAATATATGTATGTACATATATGCATATATATTGATGTAGTAAATGTACATATTATTTTATATTTTTATCCATTCAATATTATGTATTATTATGTATGAAGTATGAGTATACATTTATACAATACATGTATGTATGTGAGTATTTTATGAGAGATAAAACGGAATTCGACTGTGCTTATATGCTATTATAAATGTCTATAAAATATGAATCAGAAATTTTTAAAAATTATTATATGAGTAAAATTATACAATACATTCAAATGTACAATGTAGATAGTTATGTGCATGTGAGTTCTATATGCATATGAATTTTTATATATCAAAATATGCATTGTATTTTATTTTATTTTAGTAATTTTCAAGAAAGACATAATGGACATCATATTATTGTTATGGTACCAATTATAAAACAGAGATATTGAATATTTTTTCATGTACATACATACATATATAGATGTACTGTTCATATAATTTTGTATAAATTCATATACACATATAATGTAAGTTATATGTTATATGTGAATGAATTACATAAATATTTGTGTTTTTATAAACATATTTATCAGTCGTTCACTTTTCAAATGTTTATATATTCATTTATATTGTGAATATGAGAGCATACACATCGTCTACAAAAATATGTGTTTGTATACTCGTACATATGACTAAAAATCATATTATAAGTATTTTATATGATTTTTGATATAACATGCGCACATATGTATGTAAATGTTTATATTATGTATAATGTATACGAGCATTTACGTTAATCATAGCCTTTCAATTTATAAGCATTTAATTTGTGAAACAATTATGAAAATTGATTGTTTCTGTTCGAAATAAAAACAACATAAACAGCAACAACTAAAATATCAGACAAAAAAAAAATAACGATTAAGGATAAAATAATAAAAATCAGAAATCAGAATACAATAAAAATGATAATACTAAATATATTACATACTATACAAATGTGTGTATGTGTGTATGTACAGTGTATGAGTACATAATAAACATTTTTTAAAGACTGATATGAAAATAAAGAGCACATTATTGTTGTTTTCTTTTTTACGAAATACATTTTATGCTGCAATTAAATAGGCATTTAAAATTGTTATTAAGAATTTTTTAATTGATGCGATTTTATAATTTTTCATCCTTTTGCTTGTTATGCGTATAATATACGAGTTATGTTACACATAATGTACATCGGGGGTTACTTTGTTTCTTTCTCCCAAAACGACAATAAAACTATATGATGCTATACTGCATATATACAAAATTTTTGAATGCGTCAAGTTGAAAATAAGTTCAAGAAGTTTCTATAAATTTTTGCTACAATAATATACCTATAGAGTTTACGAATTATTAGTATACATATTCGTGTGGACACTTGCGTAAGATTTTCTCCCACAAATTTTTAGTCACATTTAAGTGGTCTGTGATGGTATGTTATCAGTTATTAGATAATTTTTTGTTCAAATAAAATTATTATTGTAATATGGTTTTATACATAACTATATAAAGAACATTTTTTGAATTGTTCAAACCTCCTAATATTTTCAATTTGAGCAAAAATACAAAAGCATAGTACTGTAAATGTATGTACTTATATGTACTTCCTTAAATCTGAGACTGACATTACGTATACGATCTTCACCTTACTTTTTTCACTTACCACTATACATGCGCATCTATCATTAACATTGGAAACCAACCACGAATCAACAATGTATAGATCTACATCTATTGGAGATAAGCCATTTGTTTCTCTTGGTTATGTTGATGTTTATCATACAAAAGAGACAAATTTAAGTGAGATTTAGAATTTGTACTTAGATGTCCAAGAATGCATACATTTTAAACTAATTCTGTCTATTTTATAATATCAATTAATAGAAATATTTTGTGAAGTAGTTATAGTCTGTACTTATCTCGTTGGTATATTTTGTTAATAAAATGAACGTAGATGAAGAAATTTGGTTCTTGAAAGTATCATTAAAATAATTTATATAAACAAAAGAAAAATATATATAAACAGAGATTTTCACTAAAGACGTGTAAAGCTTAATGAATTTCTGCCCATAATTTATTTTGCATGTGTCTCATATGGTATTTTTCATCCTTTGTATCCTATAAGCAATTTCTTTCGAAAATTAAACTTATTATTTTTTCACATCCATTTTTACACTTTGAATGTATCAATATATATGTACCATTACGTTCAATGGGTAACTCAATGCTGTCACCATGCGAATTCAAGCTACTGGATCTGATCCCATTGAAACCACTGGCAGTATACTATAAATCATACATTCGATTATTTCGGATTCTTCGCGTGTATACATACAACATATACCTTGTTTATGCTTTAGTTTGAATGGGATTTTAATTAAATTGAATGCGTACTGAAAATCGAACTAAAAAAATCAGTTTTTGTTTTGTTCATGAACCATTGTGTGACTGAAATTACAATAATTCCATTAAGCTATGAAAAATCAAAATATGGTCATAGACAACTTACAAAGTAGTTATGTAGTTATAGTATTGCATTCAAAGTCATTATACGAGTTTTTAGTGCGAGTTGACAAGTTTAACTTCAGTTAAAAAACCCTGAACTGAACGAGTGTGAGCTGAAATTATAATTTGAACTGAAAAAGTGTTTATATGAGCGTTCTGTGTCAATGTGAACCCACTCAGTACGCAGTAAGCCTATCTTATAAACGAGGTAAAATTTGTAAAAATTCGGATGCCTGAGAAAACCAACCTTCATACAGGGCATACGTCAACACGCATAATCATTTGATTCGGCAGAATAAGCATAGAAGAAATTAATTAAAAAGAAGTCAAAGTAAAAAAAAATAATTTTTTAAACGATGAATACATTTATAGAAAAATCATGAATACTCATTTTTCATCGGTATTATATACAGAACAATAAGTATTGGTTATAGATACACCTAGAAGCCTAGAATATATATATTTTTTTTGATAAGCGAAGACAATGAAAAGAAGGATTTGTTTTTCTGATTTTTTCTATAACTAAGTGTACACATACAAATTAAATACAATTATTTTTATAGGAAACATTTAAAATGGTATATATACACATAATATCATTCTATAGAGTATATCAGTTATATACAAAATACAATTAATATACTCGTCTATCTATCTATCTATATCCTGTATGCATAAGTATGTATATATGTATGCCCAGATTTTATAAATGTCGTTTGTTATTTAACATTTTTTTTGTTATTTTCTTATGTTGTTTGCGATATTTGGAGTATGGTTAGATACCTAAGCATACGTATATATTACATTTATTTATAATGTTTCTGTTTATCTAATATGTACATATATAAATGTTCATATATGTATTTATTTATATATATCTATGTAGACGACAACTTTAAAGATCAATGTTTTATTATATTCTTGTGATATTAAACTCGTCGAAGAAAAATGCTACAACATATAAAAACATTAAAAATAATAATAATAAGTATAAAAGAAAAAGGCGAAAAATACAAAGAATGAAAAGTAATTGTGTCTATGTAAAAAACAAAAATAAAAAATAGATTTATATAAAAGATATCGAACGTGACTGTAAAAGTCTTGTCACATTGCTATCAAAGAATTTATGAGAAATTTGTTTTAAAGTTTGAAAAACAAAACAAGAAAAATGAAAAAAAAAACAGACAAACTTCTTTACATAGTACTACAGTATGTAAATACATACATACTCGTATGTATGTAGTGTATGTATTTATGTAACATAAAATACGAATATATATACGAAAAATATAACAAATACTTAAACATCGGTAGAAAATCAAACAAAAGATTGGAGCAAAATATTAAAGGTGTAGCATGATAGAAGAAATGTAAAAAGATGCTGTATTACATAAAAGAAAAAAAAAAAGAAGAAAAATAATATCAAATAAGGAACTTTAGAAATACAATATATTTGTAAGTACATCAAAAGTCTACATACCTACAACTTTACAAGAAAATATATGTTCATATAAATGTATATATAATACAATTTGAATATTTGAAGTCAAAATACAGAAAAAGGTTACAATAATAATTCATATAAGACAAGTTAGTATCACTACAAATAATCTCCTTTATTTCTAGAATATTATATTCTTAATATACGTACATCCATATTCCATACATATATTATTTGTAAATTCATATATATAAATCTACTTATGTTGTACATACGTACATGTGTATGTATATTTTGTGTGGTATACGTTCGTATCATCATCATCATTCATTCATTCATTCATTACAGTTTTCAAGGTGGGTCGATTTGTCAACATGACGAACTACCTGTTTCTTATCTATTTAACTGTTGTATAATTCTCAGATGTTGTGTTTTGTGTACCACAGCACGTAGTAGTATATGTACTACATATATACTTTTATTTCCTCGTGAATATGCATATTCACAGTATATTATGTATCTATAGGTGGATATGAGTGCACCATATAAAAATTTATATAATAAAATATGAACTTACGGGATTCTTGTCTGTAATATCATTGTCATTCTATCTAATAATAACAGCAATACAAAAGGTAAAAAAAAAGTAGGATATAGTACTATGTATTCGTATATATGCTCATATAGTAAATGGTATGATTACACAAGTATTACACAAGAAAAGCAAGGTATCTGTATATGATTAAAACTAAATCTGTATCACTGTAGAGTAGACACATACATATAATGTACGTACATATACATTGTACATGAATTCATCGTTCTCAGTATACAGTATCCTCATCTTCATAATCAAAATTGATATAATAATATAATTAATAATAATAACATTAATTTTCAAATATTACATACAGGTATGTATGTATATGATATATGTTTATATGGTATATGTTTGTATATCCATAGTGAGTGGTAATTATTATTCTTTATGTTGATTAATTTCAAAAATTTCACGGAAATTTTCAGAGATTTCATCAATTAGAGAGATAAGAAAATGAAAATAGAACATTTCATACTTATTTGTATGTGCGCGTACTATTAATAAATGATTCAGAATTATTTTTCAAATACAAAGAAAAATATACATAATACATTATTTCATATTACATATGTAAGTATGTACAGTGCATTAATTTAAAGCTTTGATTTTATAAGGAGTTTAAATCACACAAATTTATTTTATTTAAAATTATGTGTTGTTTTATCGAAAAAAATAACGGTACAAAATGAATTTATGATGTATCAACAAAATTATTTTCTCCGGAATTCATTCTATTCCTTTTGTATTTTGTGTAGTTGACATAAAGATATTTTTTATCGTCAAATGAATAAGATTCTTAGATAACGGCTTCAAAACCACGTCTAAAACGATTATTCATTATGAAGTATTAATAAAACTACTGCATTGAAGGTAAATTTTACAGAAATTTCTCATTTTCATTTAGTATTAAAGAGTTTTCGTGAGATTTTAATAAACAACTTAATACATATATCCCTATATGAGTGACGAACGTGTATAATCTATTATTTCATTTGGTTCAGTCTAATTACCGTAATTATTATGCGTATGGCTGTGCTTTCATAGCAAATTTGAATTCGGATGCAAAATGGCTTCGGCAAATTTTGGTTCAGTATTCGTTTAGTTCGTATCACTTTTGAATATCTTTACATTTTCACGTTAATACAGAAATACATTCTTGCATCTCAAGACTGTCAAAAAAAAAAATTAAAATATTCAATAGAGACTTTTTGTCAAAAAAAAAAAAAAATGATCCTAGCATGTGGTCTAGTGATTTATCGTCAAATAACCTCCTTCCTTAGCATTATCGCACAACATAATTAATCAAAGTTATACTAAATAATGCAAACAGCTTCAATAAACAGTTGATATTTTGACAGTAGTAGGATGCTTGCATCCTCAACAAAATGACTTTCATCATTGAAGTTTTGCATCGTCATTACACAAAAGAGAGAGTATGTGGAGAATAAGCTATGTGTGTATAACATAAATTACAATTGTGCTTCTAGATGCAAATTCTGTATGAAAACGTAGCCCGAAAATTAAACATTGATGATTTTTTGAATTAATTCATACAGAAAAACATTAAATGTTATCAGAAAATTATCAAAAATTTTCACGAAAAGAATGTATATGTAGGTTATTAGATAGTTCTTCTACCTAATTATGTGTATGTCATATGGAAATATTTTTAATTAACATTCATTACATACAGAACCAACACTATTAAAAACAATTTATCATTTTTATCAAATCTATGACGAAGTAATACAAGAAGAGAATTTGTAATACAAGAAGGTTTGTACACTCGTGATTGTCCACGAATCAGCATTGATTACGTGAAAATTTCAAATAATTTTTGTTAAAAAAATGATGAAAGTGAAAAATAATTTTGTGTTGGTGCAGATATTAAACCAACTAAAATCTATCTCAGTTTAAATATTTATTGAATTTTTATTTAAAATTTAGCTTTAAGCCTTTCTTAAAGTTTTCTCCACAAAATAGAGAAAAAATTATTTGCCAACATTTTTTTTTCTCTATTCCAGTACATAATGTGAATATGTATGTATATATATAGTTTTATAGTTTCACCGTTTCACCCTAAAATTAATCTAAATGAAAATTTTATTTGGGAGTTTTTTCTTCTCCATTAATATAATCTGTCCAATATCTGTCTCATTTATTTATATTGTGAAACATAAATAATGTCTGAGAAATCTAGACAAAAATAATAGAGGATATTTGAACGAACAAAAGATAATAAGAAGTAAAGGCAAAAAAATAATAAAAAAAAAACACTAAATAAAAAGAAGCCCTATTTTTCTTAGATTACTATTATCCTTTACTTTGCTTATGGTATAGAGTATAAAATAGAGATGCGATTATTATTATTATTATTATTATTATTATTATACAGATATTCACTGTATTTGTGTATGTTCATCACTTTTGCTTCGTTCAACGTTCAACAAAGTTTTTAGTTCGATTTATTTAATCGACAAATGAATTATTGTGTCCACATTACATCGTTACATATATAATAATACATTATACACACATGTATGTATGTGTATAAATGATACTTATGTATTTATATGTTTTACGTGTACATATCCACATATCTATGCATATCTATGTAGGTATAGATTTAATTTTATATAACCTCTAATGCAATTACATGATTCTAGAAATAATAGAAATGTCTAAAGTAAGCAAGACATGACAGACTTTTATATAAAAAGGGAAAAACATAAATGTACATACATATACCAACAATGAATGGGTGAACTACATTCATCCAAGTACATGAAGTACATACATATCTTCAGGTGATTTTCAGATTTTTCTGTGTGTATCACATGCCCTCTTTATAATGCTTATAAATGAATTTCTTTTATTTATTTGTTTATTTGTATGAGCTTTTAATTTACGAAATAAATGTTTTGTAATGATTTTACCCATCCTGTTATTTTTTATTTCTCTTTACGTATGTAAGTTAATTTAATAAAAGGGGACCAAAAATTCATATAATCTGATTATTTCTACCTTGAATTTCTTTTTTTTTTGTATAATACTTCTTAATATTATAAAAAAGAAGTATACATTTCTTTTTCGACTCAACTTTTTCATCAAAAATATATTCTTATCCCCACATATAGGAAGTATTCAAGAAAATATTAATTTGTCCAAAACAGAAAGGCAGAAAATTTAAATTGTCTGTCTACAGCTATCTCTGGAAAAATTCAATTTCAAACTTTCAAAATATGAAAGTTTATAATCTAGACTCCATATTATATGTTCATACTTTTAAAATGTATACAAAAATTTTTATTTATCAATGAAGAAAAACAATTAAATACTCGTATACTGTGTGTTAGTTTATTTTAAATTATTTGAAACAGATACAGATATACATACGTTGCCTGCCAAATTGAAAAATATGCATGTTGAATTACATTATGAAAAAATCCAAGTCTTCTGTCAGAAATAAAATACTTGCCGGTATTTAAAAATTATATTAGTCATCATTTTTATTTGCCAAACAATATGTCCCAATAATAAAATTCTCATTTCGTTGAGGTAATTGTAAAAGCCCTATCCTAAATATAGACTGTCTTTGGTATAAGAAAAACGTATCATACCAAAAACTTCAAACTCAATAAAAAGTTATTTATTTTTCAATTATTCAAAACAAAATTTTTCATATTGAAGTTTGTTTCGTTTTGACAGCTAAATTTAGTGGATAATAGATTGGAATCAAAGCTAATTTCAACAAAAATTTAATTTCAATAAAAAAAAAATCAATAAAAAAATCTAGTAAAAAATTATCCTATCAGAATTAATTTTCAAACATTATAAATTTTTCCCATATCAAAAATGGTCAATCTACAGTTGATAATCATAATACACACAAGTATGATACATACCGTATTAATATATGTACGCAGCTCTTAAATTACAACAAATCTTCAGTAAAATTTATAATCAAGACAATAAATATAATGAGACGCGTCATAACCAATTTTTATGGTTTTCGCCAATCATCTAAACTATTTATTTTCATTTAATTGCAATCAAGCGTATTAATTGTTTTACAGTCCTCATATAAAATATAACATTTTAATTAAAATCCTTACACATAAAAATCTATATGTACCTATTAAAAAAATTTTAATTAGTATGAAATTTGTTTAATTACTAAATAATGTTTATTACACCGTGAATATTTTAAAACTTCATTTTATATATGTATGAACATTAATGTGTACGAGTATGTAAATATTCGTATATGAGATATTTATACTTAGAAAAAGTACGACACAACATTTGACTGTGTATATTGGTATGAATGTATTACATAACTACATTGTATTAAATAATGTCATATAAATATAAAGGTGGCTTAAGTATATGTCTTTAATACACTTGTGCAATATAAATAATTTTAAGTTTATTATGAATAATAATCGCGCATAATAAATATGTAATACAATACAATATCTACTTACATAAATAACAGAACAAGCACTATAAACATTTTTGATGTCTCAATAAACACATAAGCTAATATTTGAACATATAAAAATGCTTTACTTTTAATAACGTATAACCATGTATAACAAAATCATCATCTTTATTATTGCCATCATCATCATCATCATCGTCATCATCATCAATATCATCAGCATCAAAATCGCATCTTTATTATAGTCATATTACAATGTATGTATATCACGTATAATATCTTACTATATAATAAAAACACTAATTCTCTGCAAATAAAAGTAAATAAAGCAGCATAAAAAAAATTACAGAATAAAAAATTAAGAAAACAGATACAAAATAATATATTCATTTCTACGTCTTGTTTTTATAAGTTACTCTCGCAATAATAAAAATGTAAATATGTATATAAAATTTGTTTTATATTTTAATTCTTTTTTTGTTTTTTTTTGTTTTTGAGTTCGCAAATATTTTTCTCTTGTTTTGTCTTATAATGTAGTTATTTTTTAATTCGCACAGTCACAGATTGCTAACAAACACTAATTGCCATCCCCATTATACTCGTGTATTTTTGGCAGAGTACAAGAATTATATCTAAGCCTAAGTACCTATGTACGTAGGTCACTCCCAAAGTTTTGCAATATGGCTAAATGACGAAGTGTTCTGCATTTCCTAATAGTTTATTGTTTTTCGAAGTAGTCTCCGTGATATTTGATACATTTTTCCATTCGGCGAAACCAATCATTAAAACACGATCGCCATTTTTCTTCAGGTACCTCAGAAAGCAGCTGTTGATATGCATTTACTGCACTTTCGGCGTTATCGAAACGCAAACCACGCATTTTGTCCTTCATAAAAGGAAACAAAAAGAAATCACAAGGTGCGAGGTCTGGACTGTAGGGCGGATGAGTCATTTGTTCAACGTTTACAGCCTTTAAAAATTCCTTTGTTTGTTGAGCTGCATGGGGTGGTGCATTATCGTGGTGAAGGATTATGCGCCTTTGGGAGTTTGTTTTTCTTAACTCATTGATCACCTTTGGCAAGCAAGTATTGGTATACCACTCCGCATTTACTGTCTTACGATCTTCAACTGCCAATGTAAAGATATGCCCCGTTTTGCCAAAAAAAGTGACGATCATTTGCTTACCAGCACTCTTGCTTTGTTTGACTTTGGTTGGTTTCTCTTCATCTTCAAAGATCCATTGAGCAGATTGCTGCTTGGTTTCCGGTTCATAGCAATATATCCAAGATTCGTCACCTGTGGCAATATTGTAGACAGCAGTTGACTCTCCTCTGCGAAATTTTTCAATCATATCTTTGCACCAATTCACACGCATCTTCTTTTGTTCGGAGGTCAACCGATGAGGTATCCACCGACAACAAAGCTTTCTGACCCGTAAGTGATCATGCAGGATTTGATGCACTGCTTTCATACCAATATCGAGAGTTGCAGCAATCGATGCATACGTAATTCGCCGATCTTCCGTTAAGAGCTTCCGCGACTTTTCAATATTTTCTTCCGTTACCGCAGTTGCAGGACGACCTTCCCGGGGTTCGTCCTTCAAGTATTTGCGGTTAGCCTGGAACTCTTTGTACCAGCGAAATACAGTTGAAAAGGACGGAGCTTCATCCCCAAATGCAGAAATAAGTCGGTCGTAGCATTCATGATTAGATAGCCCATACCGAAAATCATAATAAATCATTGCCCGGAAATTTTCTCTTGTTAATTCCATTTCAACAATAACTTCAGAACCTTTCTGTTTTAATAATTTTTTTTCCACAACACACAGTTCAAAATATTTTTGACTACTGACTACTAAAAGACTAGTGACTGGTTCTAAAAACTAGTTTCTGTTATATCGTTTTCTGTTACCTGGCATTGCAAAACTTTGGGAGTGGCCTACGTATATGGATTCGTACTTATGTACATTATGTATATAAGTTTGGATTTTACTAGAAATCAAAGCAAAAAAACGAAACCATCATCAAGTCATCACGCTATTTTATGTACATAAGTATATGTATATACAATTCATATAAACATATATTCACAATCATATATAAATCGTATATACATTCATATATACATAAATATGTATATACATATATGTGTAACGTCATCATCCTGTTGATTTTATGAGATTTCGAGTACTCATTAAGTCTTAATTAAGACACATAATAACGTTTATAAATGAGTGTTTTGCTAATAATAATAAAAAAAAAAATGAATAAAAATACACAATTTCTTATACATATAGGTATACATATGTGTATATACAGGAACATATACACACCCAGAAACATATTATAGGTAAATTTGTGCGAATATAGGCATTAACATTTTTAATAAATGGATAAGATGACGAGTAGTAAAACATGCATACGCGATTCATTTTGATCATTTTTACTTGATACAGCTAATGATTCTCCTGCTGCTATATAATAGTACTCCCATATATGTACATTGTATGTACATGTGTATGTATGTACAAAAACGTAATAATGTTTTTTTGATATAAAAACCTACCTGAAATAGTATAGTAAACAGAAAATATCACACCAACGCATTTGCAGGTGAGAAAAACTTGTTTTAAAAAAATTATAAAAAACAAACACCTATTTTATTTACTTTATCGTAACTTGCGTATGTAGGTATTTATTTTATATCATTTTATTTTTATTTTCAAAAAATTAATAAGAATACATACCAATTGATGTAATTACTGCGTATAGTACGTATGTGTAAGTGTGTATATGATTATGATGATGATGATGATGATGATGACAATAATGACGATATAATGATAACAACGTCAAAAACACACCAGACGACAATGATAATAAAATAACAAGACGACAGACCAGAAAAGGAATCATCTTGCTTGAGTACACGGGACATAGAACTTCATTGACAGGAAGTCGTACATGTTTTCCATTAATATCGATAGTAGCAATATTGGCGGTGGTGTAAAATGTGACCAGACTTTTTAATATTTTTATTGTTCTTATCATTTGCGTTGTTTCATTATTAACCACATATCTCTACAGCAGTAAAGGCTGGATAGATGGCTGATATAAAAAAATTTTCAGAGAAAAAAACACATAGTCAACTTGCAATTCTAATCAGTTTTTTCAATTAATTGTAAATGCATTTTAAGGCACCGAATCTATACACAGCCACGCATACTTTAATGAACGCCAATTACATATGTATACTCGTATGTACCTACTTACAGCTGAATCTACAATGTATTGCCAAGAAAATATATAAATTTGTAGAAACAAAAGGCTAACAAGCATGACTACTATAAACATACATATAATGAAATTCAAAGGCAATTTTTTATTAATAATTGCATGATTTTTTCTTTAATTTTTAACTTTTTAATTTATTTTCGTAGTGTAATCTGTAGTATGATCGATTCAAAAAACAAAGAAAAAATTTCAATAATAATTCGATTTTATTTATTTCATATATAGTATATGTATATTAATATTTATTTGCATATATTCAGTATTTAGGTAATTTGCACACTGGATTCTACAAATCTCATGCAATTACGTCTTACTTGCTAGTGAAGAAGCAAATTGCTCTTCAAAAATAAACAGGGAAATTATTCTTTGCCTGTAGCAACCGTAAAGTGAGAGTAAACTATGCAATCGCAATTTCGATCATTTGACACCCTGCAAAAAGAAAACAAGGACATTTTTCAAAAAATTATTTAAATTTTAAATTTCATTGAAATCGGTTGAGTGAGTTAGGAGATAAGTGGTACAAAAAAAGCAGAGATGATATACTATATCTGCTCTTAATTCCAGCTTTTAGCAGCTACAAACTTCCTTCATTACTGAGTAGGAATCTGTAACATTATTGGTTTCGTAATCTTTTCTTCGGTCTACGTCTTATCAAAGATAATTTAATCTCACTTATACTATAGTATATAGTTAGTTAGAATACCTGCTGGAATATTAGTTTTATTTTCAACAATTTTAAAATTACTCTTTTTTGATATCTTAGTCTATTTATTTAAATTTTTCAAAATAAAACGAAGAAAAACTTTCAACTTTTACAAAAGGATTCGGTAGCGTAGTGTGAAAAATATGAATATCCTGAAAAAAGCCATATGAAATGAATAACGCAACGTTGAAACTAAATTTTGTGAAAAATTAGTAGGTACTTTCAATGTCATCCAGATTATTAAAAATATTGGACGGAAGAAGATGAGTGACTCCATATTACATATTTCCTATCATTCCTTACAAATATTTGAAATAACAGATTTTTTTTAAATTTTGTCCCAATACGGTTCAATTCAAAGTTATAACATTTTGTACTTACATATAAACTAGAATTAATGATAAATGGAGATCGAGATAGAGAAAGAGATAGATATTAATCAGATAAATATCTGAATTTTTTAATAGCAGTCACGCAAATTCTTTATTATTCATTATTTTAGAAATTTTACTATGTTCTAACATTTTTTAAACCATTGCATATCCAATACTAATTAAAAGTATAATCATCATCTTGTTTTGGACTTTTCATCTCCAAGAAGTTAAATCGATGATCTAGTTTAGTCAGCCAATCCTAACTCTAACTAAAAACGTATCAATAATTTATTGTTACGCTAATGCAGTGTGAGATTTAATGATAAAATTTTTAAGCGCTGGTTTTATTACCATTTTTTTCTAGATAAACAAAATTAAGTCATACGTATGACGATCCTTAAAATTTTCCAAAAACACACTTTGATTTGTGGCTGTGGTAATACCAATCAAGAACAAAACAAGAATAGTAAGAAAAAAAAAAAAACAAAATAAATAAGATAATCGATAAAACTAATCTCATAAATAATGAAAATCGAATAAAATTATAACACCAATTTATTATTAAAGTTTACATCACAACAATGACTATTTAAATGTCATATTATATAAAAAAAAATAAAATAAAGTAACATAAAAAACCAGATCAGTTGTATAATTTTTCATTTTATCATATGTATTACATGTATCAATAAGTTTCGACTCTAACTACGAAAACAACGCGATCTCTTTTAAGATTTCTTCTTTATTTATCAACATTAGTCTTCTGTGAGTCACGTCTCAAAATTTTATGATGCTTTGATCATTTGCAGTGAAGCTATACAGTGATTTAAGTGATGCTACTTAATAAATTCCAAAACAATGGAAAAAAGTGAATTTTGTGCATTGATAAAACATTTTCTTTTGACCGAGAAAATACAGTTCAAGGTTGACAGTGATTTGAAAAATATTATTACCAAGACGCTGATCCTTCAAAAACAACAGTTGTAAGTGGTACACTACTGATTTCATACGGTGCGTGGTACAATAAAAATAGATGTTGAACGCTATGGCCGACCAAATGAGAATATTGCTGCAGAAAACATAAAAAATAATAAAAATCGTGATGTACAATCGTAAACGTAAGTTCCGTCAAGTAGCTGACATTTTAAAGTTATATCAAGTTATATGTTGGTAGTAATGTATTTGCACGATATTTTACGGCCGGAATAGAAATGTAAGAAAAGCCTTGTATGAATGTATCGTATTTGCAAGAGGCTGTGAAAATGAATAATAAAAAAATTTTTCCAAAAAACTGTTTTTTTTGCTAATTAGTCTCGAGATTTATTGATCTATGTGTTACATACATTCGTCACATATAAAAATATAAAATTATACTTACATATGTATTTTTGAGTACATTTATGTTTGTAATATTGACATTAAACGAATGTACATGAATTCAAAATTTTATAGTAACATACATAATTTACAATCTTACAATATAATTCAAAGGAGAAAAAAACAAACATAAATTGACATTTTATAACAAGAATTTCGTAATATCATGACTTCGACTTGCAATACAAATTTTTTGTAATACTTACATATCTACTTGTATATGTGTATATTTATATGTGTACATAAACAGATAAGTATATACTCGTATAGCTATATCGCTATATGATATAGTGTGTACAATAATCAAAACGAAATGTTCAAATAACAATAATTTTTCGTAAACTTTATGATAAATACATGCGAGATTATAGAAAAACATAGGTAAGTGTTTTTAATTGTATGTACCTAGAAGTACCTACAATTATATGTAAATAATAAAGTGAATACGCGAAATTATTTTAAAACAATTTATCCTTCAACAAATTTAAATATTGTAATAAATATAAATGTTCTTTCAAAAATTTATCATATTATAGTGTTGAATTCTGTTCGTACATAAGTTTGTCCTTACCAATTATGTACTTTGCACTTACGTATTTGTAGTAATAAAAGCATATAGGAGTATTAATAATATCAATTTATATTTATTTGTGATCTATGTACGTATGTACATATATACATTTTAATTTCAATTGTACGGTTGTACATATTTCACTGTTAATATTTCTAAATAATAAATAAATTGAATAATATAGGGCAAGACACATATAGGATGAATGGAAATATTTAGAAGCCGTTGTACGAACATAAGCAAATTTAAACACATTAAAAAAAATTTATCATCGAAGCATATCTACTGCATAAGGTTTACCAATAGGAATCAGAACTTTCATCAACTGTCACAACGATAACACTGATCGCAAAGTAAAAATGTATGTTTGGTTCGCCTTACGTTTCATGCGTTGCGAGAAATATGTGCGCATTTGTGACTAAACAAATTCACAGGATTTGGACTGAGAAACCCGAAAGTTTTCAAGTGATTCACAAATAATCCTATATAATAACAATATAAGAGAAAATCACATCCTTGAACTTTTTCGTGAGGAAGTTTGAAATATTTGGTCTACGATAATAAGTCAAGAAATTCACGATTTTAGATAAAACATCCAACGCTCCGTTGAAAATTTACCTCGCCATGTGTGTAAGAAAGTAGTGAAAAAATTGAATCTGAAGACTGCATTCAGACAGACGAATCTGAAGAGGATATTTAAGCAACATTATTTTCAGTTTTCAGAACTCGATTGTTCGATTATTCTTCAAATAATAAACAAATCACGTGAATACCACTTGCGGGTACATACATAGTTATAATTTTGTACCATTTTAATCATTTAATGTTCTGATGAGCTTATACCCTTTATGTGCATACATAGGTAGTAATATTATTGTTATTTAATCATTTTTATGTATACAAGATATACATTTTCCGAAACATCAAGTTATTATTCTTATCCATATAATATATACATAATAAATATTCATAAGGATATCACATTCATATATGGGGTGTTCTAATTATTGTCTGTATATTTCTTAAACTATAAAAGAACAGATGTCTGTGATAGTTTCTCTGAGAAAGAAATTTGCTTTACTGATAAATAAAAGATTGTAATTTTTATTTTATTCCAGATAAACACCATATTTTAAAGGAAAGGAAAGGATAAATTGCAGAAAACTACTAAAATTATAAACTTTTCACATTTTTTGGTAACAAATTTTAATATTTTGTAGATCACTATTTGTTTATTGTACTTTAAAAGGCACGCCCTACAGCAGTACCTATGGATAATTAAAAAGGATAGTTATTGGTTTGAGTATATTGCGAATATCATCTAGCCAGACCAGTTTTATACGATTACATAGTTGATTTGATTACCTCTACACGTTACGTTGGATATATAGACGACAGAGTTCCTCACGAATTCGTTGTTTTATGCAAATTATGTGCACTAAATTCTTCTTATATAATTCATTTGTTTGAGATACAACCATTATGCATATTGATGTTCTTTATAAGGCACTTATTTACATTGTTTTTTTGTGTATTTATGCATGTGAATCAGAAATCACGTCTTTTCAAAAACAGGGGTACATATAAAATATGTACTATATATAATACAATATGTTGAGTTTAATAAAATCGAATATTATATAAGTACATACATAAAACAATATTCATTGTGTATCAACATTTTTGCCCCTTATCTTTCTACGACATCATTATATTTTTTTTTTCAAAATTTTAAATTATCTGCGAAACGTGTTTAATTTTTCTGGCATTCTTATATTTCTAATATCAGTAATTTTCAGTTTTCATTTTTTTTTCTTTTCGCATTTTTCAATATTTCAATTTCAAAATACACAATACATTTCATCTTAATTCATTGCACCATTGGCTTAAGATGGATTTTCGCGCCATAGAAGAGGAAGAAGAAGTATCAAATCAAATAGTTAATATACTTTCGCATTTAATAGCCTAACCATGTGATAATATGGAGTTTTTCGCGAAATTGAAATGACAAAAATTTCAACATTATTCTATTTTAAACTTGTCTATTTCAGAATAGGCATAATTATAAATTAATTCTACGTACCTTTTATTTGTATAAACTATCTTTTGCATTCATTTTAAATTGACCTTGAAATTGAAAATTTTTCAGAAGACATTTAAAGTCAAAAACAAGAAAACCAAATATGCACACTATAAAGATTTTTCACTTTTAATTTCATGACTCGCATTTTAAAAACATTCACAATTCTAGTTAGTTTGAATTTTGTTTCAGTATTTTTTTGTTGACAAAATGAATAAATCCCATCAGTATCAGGCATCAGGAGTGTAGAGTTATTCAAAATAAAATAAAGAAAATCTACATTCTCGTTTTCGTTTCAGTTTCTCTCTTATTATTATTATTATCATTAATAATTTTTTTTTCTTGGTTGTAACATTAAATTGATTTATTAATTCAATTGTAATGTATCTCACGATCATAATCTTATATAAGATCTGTATATTCATACTTACATATATATATAAATCTAAGCATTTATATACTTCGTATACATACATATCATATAAATGTAAGAACAGAATCTTCTTACAAGATATTTATAAATGATATATTCACTAATTATTTATGCGTGAATTCAGATCATGACGATGATACTGAATAACACAATTCAAGTAGTTTCAATATTTGTATGCATTTTTGTAAACACTTTAAAAATCGCATATATTTAGTATTTTTGTGGAGTGCTATTTAAAATCCTTAACTTATTAACACAAACTGTATACCATGTGCAAAAATTGTACCATATAGGTAATATCGGTGTACAGACTTTATATAGTCAAAAAAAAAAAAAAAAAAAATTATAAGAGTAGTCACATTTTAATGACTACGATTATAATACACAACCTTGACGATGCAATGCAGGGTGATCACCGTCACCATCATCATCATCTGTATCATTATTTTTATCTTTTCATCTTTTAATAATCGATGTAATATGATAAAATAAAAATACGATAAAAAAGAATTGAGTGTAGGTACGTAATAATACTTAAACACTCACTCCAACATAAACACAAATAAATAGGAGATTTAATAAATTATTTTACATCAAAACAGTCACACTTGTTTGCTTAAACAACTTGTGAAACCAAGAACTAGTTCTTTTAAATTTACAAAAAACATACCTATTAAGACGGAAAATGAAGAATACAATAAAATCAAAAAATTCGCACTAAATAAAAAATGAAAACAAGAAAAAACAAATCAACTAAAAACGAAATCAAATGAAATGAACATCAGAGTAAATTTATTATAAGCAAACTCGTGGTAAATACATTATCCTAAATATTGTAATTCTTGATTTTTACATTGTCGTGATTTCTTCGTGATTGCATATTATTATTATTCTAGTGCTCAGTATGAATATGAATATAACTTTGAATATATACGAATGCATATAGATATAATTTTATGAATGCATATAATATACATATGTACAATTTATTCGTATTATCGTATTATGAATTTAAGTCGTACATATATCTGTGAGCGATCAATATCAAATATACTCAGAAATTTTACATTGATACTTTAGCATATAACTCGTTAGTACATTTTAATATTCACAAATGTGTTTGCATGCTGTAAATATACATTTGTATAAATGCTATGTACATATGTACATAATATGTAGTTTCATAGTTTGTATGAGTATTAAAAAAAGATCATGCAGTTGTAACTTGTAATTTAAAATATCTACTTAAAACACCTATCCGACTAAGATATCGACAGATTGTATTTACTATACAATTGCATTGCAATTATAATACTGGTCTGAGCAGGCACATCATATCTAAGGACATATAATGTGTATGTATGTATGTATTTTCAGATTATTTATACCATAGACTATTTATACTATACTTTTGTTTATTTATGTTTATGTAGACTATATGGGTATTATTCTATATGTTTATGCATTTGGAGTGGTCTTTGGTGATTGTTAACTTATTCCTTTTATTTTCTTACCGAATTATCATTGTATTGGTAAACTTGCTGTGTCTTATAGTTTGGTATTAGATGTAATTTTTTTGTTTTTGTTTAACTGTATAAATTCGAAAATATTTTTATACAACATATCGGATATTATTGATATGATAAATGACAATAATCAACTAGTATTTAATTTATTAAAATTAGGTGGTCGTATTCGTCAATATAGTATTTGTGAAACCAAAAGAAATTATTTCGCGAGTAGTTTTTAGATCATTATGATGATCATCATCATTATATCCTTATTGAATGAACTTTTACAATTTGTGTGTGATTATTGTAGGTTGTTTTGTGAGCATAATAATTATGGTCAAAAAAAAAAAATTTGGATCCAGATAATATAATCACCATGTTTTATCTACGAATATAAAATAAATCTCACATATACAAAATCAACACTTATATACCAGTATGTACTATGTACTTTAAAAAAAAAAAAGATAAATAATAAAAAGAAAAATGAAATAAAAAATATCGTCATCGTAATCATCAGACGAGCATTGAGAAATGTACTTTTCCTTAATTCTACTTTATCGATCAATAAATTATCCATTTCCAGTCATTTAAATTATTATACATATACATATATATATTCGTACACATACATATATGGTATTGGCATATGAGCGTATAAATTGTGTGTGTACATATTTTATTTTGTAGAAGTAGATGCACCTACATTTATAATGAAAACGAGATAAAATTCTATAGATTATTACGATGCTATTGATGCTGTTGATGATGCTGTTGTTGTTGATGATGATGATGATGATGATGAGAAAGTGCATATTATAATATAACATGAGTACTTTATTATAATAAATCGAATTCACTCGCTATATATGCAGATATACTATATATATATACATAATGTATTTTTCACTTTAAATAAAATTATATATTTTGCAATAATCATTGATTATTGTGTTCAATCAATTTTTCTCATATTCTTATGGCTTTTATGATTTTAATCTACAATATATGGCATGTACTTACTTACACAGCTATAGGTATGTATACGGAATTACATAGAAAAATTTAATTTCTATATAATATAAATTGTAGATGTAATATAAGATATACATATATACGAACATTTGTACATAGCAATTTTTACGCACACACAGAATGTATAATAATCGACATATAATATATATATCATCGGCACACATTCACATACATAAATAAAATAAAAACACATAGATTATCGATTCATAAACATACACGTAGATGTATCCATTAATGTAGATATGATATACCTACATACAGAAGAGAAACAGATTTAATCAGATCCGAAATAAAATTGTTAATAATATTAATAAGTAAATGATAAATATATTATTATGTCTTGTGTTCACTAAGTCTATTTCAGACTTACTAATATATAATATGTATAGGTTATAGGTGTACATATAGACATACAATGATGATGTGATTTTGCCTTATTTTAGTATGGTACTATAGTTACTCTATTATAACATTACTTCTTTCATATCAGTTTTATCTATTGGTATAAATATCAGTCCGTACCGTACGTATGTTCGTTAAACGTATTATAGTCGCATATCATCTCAAAACACCATATAATATATGTACATACATGCAGTAATCATAGTGTATTTGAATTTAAATTATATACGAGAACGAGTACACTGAATATATATAAACTTTTTAAGTGTGTAGACATGTAGCATTATAATACTACGAAGACACTCTGAATGTATTTTGTGTTATAATCGCGAATAAAACCTTTTAACAGGTAACTATCTAAAAAAGTAACAGGTTTATACTTTTTTCTTAGCATTATTATTACCATTGTTATTATCATTATTATCATTATTATTATTATTATTATTATTATTTCAAAGAGTTTCATATTATAAGGTTGAAGAAATTTTCTAGTTTTTACACCATCAAAAGACTATACATATAACCAGATCATGATCATGATTATAAAGAGGAAAATCGAAGGATTGAAAATTTTCGTATTGGACAGAAATGATATAGAAACAACAGCTTAAAAAATTTTATAGATTGATGATAGGAGTTTGGTTATGTTAAATTATGCAGTTATTTTAGTTACACTACAGACACTGCATAATACAAAATATTCTTACAATTCTAACAGTATTGTATACACACTACACAGTATACAGATATGTACATAAGTATGTATATTCGGATGAATTATGTACAAATTTAAAAATACATTTTATGTGTATGTATGGATGTAATTATTTGCAATAAATAAAAAAAAATTTTTCATATTTTTTTTCTGTGTGATTTTTCATAAATACGTAACGTCAACATTATAATGAGCATAGATCTGAATTATTCAGATATACGCGGATATAAGTACTTACTTACTTAATAATCTCTCACACTGTACTGCATACATATATTTTAAATTTTCTTTATATCTGTATACCCATCTTTAAACAACACTGATACCTAGGTGTATTTGTTGGTATTCATCCACTATGTGTGTGTGTAGGTGCATGTGTACATGTTTTATTCTTTGTTATGCACAAGATGAAAAACGAAAAAAAAACTTAACAACAAGCCAAATACATATAAACAAAAAACAAAAATTATTCTTAAATGAAAAGTTTTAGAATCTGTTCCGTGTTTTTATATTTTTTTCTTTTTTAAGTTTTTTTTTACTTTTTTGTTTTGTGTGCTCCACAAGTCGTTTATCATAATAAATTATGCAGAACGAACTGAATAAAACAAATGCCTTTTATCATCTTTTGTGTATATTTATTCTCTTTTGTTTTTATCAAAAGGAATTCGTTTAAATGTCAATGATGCTTTGTTTATAAATATACTATATATTTTTTAAATATTCAAAAAAAAAAAAAATAAGAAAAATAAAAGAAAAAACAAAAAGAAACAGTTTAATTTGCTATTAAATTGATGAAATTGATCATAATTTATCCTTTCAATTCTAATTTTTCCGTTTCATTTTTTTCGATTTATCTTTGACATGCATACAATTTTTTGTTTTCGCTTTATTATAATCATCGCAATCGAATCATATAAATACTTGTATAAAATCGTAATTAGTTTTACTGTTGAAAAAACAGTATAGGTAATTCGTGATTACTATAATTAGGTCAAAAATATTATTTTATTCATGCCATTTTATGTATGTACATGTATGTTGTATGATATTTTTCTCATCCATCTATTTTTGATAGAAAGATAAACTAATTATTCTGTAAATGATCATAAATAACCGTCAACTGCGATTTATATTATTATTGCTTCTTATACGAATGGATAAACGGTGAGAAATTAGTATTCATTCGAATTTTATATCTTAATTAGTCAATAAATTTTGTGAAATCACGTTTCTAATTTTAGTTTTGTAAAGGGTTTACCGATAAGCGCGTCAGAAAACACTAAATGAAATACAATGTTAAGTATGTACAGTCGATATTCACGTGATTTATTTATTATTTTGCAGAACAATCGATTACATCAAGTTCTAAATATAATATCGTTCAAACGTCCTCATCAGCTTCGTCTAGCTGAATATAGTCTTCAGACTCAATTTTCCAACACTTTCTCACAATTATCGTGCTGTAAATTTTCAATGGTATGTTGGATCAAGGCTAATAGAATATATAAGGTTAGCTGTAGCCGTATACAGGGAAAATTTTTGCTTTTTTTACAATCAGATTTTCAACCGATTCTGACGTCATATTATAAGAAATGTTAAATTGTTATTGTTGTTTTTTAAAATACGAATGTATTTTAGAATTAGAGCACTAAATCTATATTTTATCAACTATTAAAAATAACTTAATTTGCTTTGTTTAGTAATCTTTAGTAATTTTTTTTACTTTTAATTCATCTTTTTAACATCAAAATTTCGGCTAACATAATACGGTCTTATGAATGCTTCAAGAAATCTTATATTGTGACGTCACAAATTAATTTGTAGGTTATTAATATCGCTACAACTAACCTTATATATTCTATTAGCCTTGATGTTGGATGTTTTTGATCGTGAATCGTCACGGACTTATTCTCGTAAACCGAAAATTTCAAATAGTCACATAAGAAAAGTCTATTTTCTGACGAGATGTCACGCCGTCTTGTTTAAAGTAAACATTTTTTATGTCAATATTTTCTAGTTCGGACTAAAAATATTCGCCATTCAAAATTATCTACGTGATTTATTTTTATTCTAAGTTTTTATTAATTTTTCATATTTGCAAAAAATAAGACCTGGCCTTGAGTCCAAAAACCGCACCAACGGTCATTTTCTGATTATGAGGAACCTATTCGCTAATTACTTGAGGATTTTCCTCAGCCCAAATTTTACAAATCTATTGAGTCGGAATTGTTCTCCATCCATAAATTTCTCGCAATGCATGAAACGTACGGCAAACATGCATTTTGATACAATAAATTCGAATAAATTCTACGCTTTGTTGAATTTATTTATACCTTTCCATATCACTTGTTACACAATTACTGAGCACAGAAATCAAAGTTTGAGTTTGACGTTTAGTTCAGTGTTGTCATTCTGGTCGTTCAAATTCTGACGTTTCTATTGGCAAACCCTTCATTAGTTACGTACACTTTGTTTTTAGTTGTATTTTGTTTTGCATTGCATTTTAAATTTATAATTTTTATGTTTTTTAAGATAAACAGTTATATTTAGAAAATAAATAGTGTAAAATAATATATTGAAAAACCTATTTTAAGTGTTCTTTTTTTATATTTTCTACGACAGTTATATGTGAATATTGGCCTAAACATTATTAGCTGATTTCAGCTAAACCATTTAATGTAAAGATTGTAATATTCAGCTACTTTTTGGATACACTTAATTTTGATCTTCGTAAATGAGGGGCGTCCTAATAAGTTGACAATTCTGACATAATTTAAAAGAGAAATAAGTTTCTATTTCATTGCCTATATTTCAATAAAGATGAATGGAATGTCTCCTTTAAAAATATGTATATATCCAATATTCTAGTAATTTGTTTGTACGTCATATTTCACTTTTCTTTAAATTACGAAATACGAAGTTAATCACGTTTATTAAGAATACAAAATATATACGAAAAATAATGAGGGTATTCATTTCAAATCTTAAACGTATTCAACGCGTAATTTTACGACTTCGCAAATCGTAACTTAAAATAAATTGAAGGCATCTCGAAAACGCTAATCGTAATTGTAAACTTATCTCTTCACAAATTCTTATTTTGTCACGCAAATTCAACGATCTGCACAAAATGTAACCATAAACTCAATTTTCAAATTTTAGTTGGTAAAAATTAAAAGTTGTCAAACCTTGGTTTACACAAAATTTAACGAGGTTGTTTCATACGACTAAAATTGTGACGTTTTTCAAGGAGATCTCTTAATTCTTAAAATAAACAAAAAGGTTACGAAATCTCGTAGAAATACAACCAATTACGTTACTTACATGAATCATCGAAAGGAATACCCTCATCGAATAAATTAGGTAAATCAATAAACGCCAATATTTTAATCAAAAATCTATGGCTGACAGAGCTTTTTCAAAAAAGTTTAAAAAATTGATAACCATGTGTGAAGAAAATAAAAATGTTTACATAAAATTTGTGTTCTAAGAACAAGAAGTTCATATAATGTAATGTTTGTATGTACTTAATAAGTAAGAAGAAAGGGTACTTTCACAAATTCGAGCTCACACTATTTCCCACACGTGTGAAGGCATCAAATCAACTTGTCGGCAAAATTTCTTTCATTCATAAAGTCAATTTGTCAATAAATAAAGTTAACGCTTTAACTTTTTTTTGAATGACGTAATACACTTCTTTCTTTTTAAAATTTACAATGAAAGTATGGAGGAAAATACTTGCTGGAACATACGCAAGGTCTTCTGGTGAGCTTGATTTTTTGAACTTCTCGATTGGTAAGCTTGAATTTATTAAACCGCCCGAAGTGTGTGTCCTGTTCAAATATTTTTGATTTTTCTTAAAATTCTTTGGATTGCATATATGAGGATATTAATAATGTGTACACAAAGGTAATTAATATGTGAGTGTAAGTATTATCTCTGTTGTTTTGTTAGGTGATTGTTACTTTTATTATGAAAATGATATAAAAAAACTTTTTGGCATAAAAAGTTCTTATTATATTCCATTAAATATTAAATTAAAAACTTCAAAGGACGTTACGGCAATAATTAAAATATTCAAATGAATGTTAAACATAAACAGAATAATAATCGGAAAAAAAATTGTTTAAGAGAACGACGAATATGGTCAACTCTTTGTATATTAGATAGAAGCTAAAAATTGTGTTTTTTTTATCACAAAATATATACATCCTTTATTTATTCTACTTTTATCCAGTCTTAATTTTATTTTGTGTCCTAGGATAACATCTTTTTATTTATAGATGTATGTATTTTATATCAAATGAATTTTCTGACTTTTATTAATTCACCCAAATAATATTTTTTCCATTTTATTATCAAGTTAGGTTTATTAAACGAGTAATATTGAAAATTTTTTCTTTGTAATATGTAGCCCTTTTTTGTGAGCAAAAGGAATACAATAAATGTACATATACTTATATAAACAAAAGTAATTATAAATGGTATTTCATTTTCATTTCATTTATTAGGAGAGAGGTCAGTGAACTGCCTCCTTCCTGCCCACACCACGACCCTCCAGGGCCTTTTGGCGGTCTCCTACAATATACTTATGACTAACAATATATGAGAACTAGACCTAAGAAACTTAATGCTGAAGGCTTAGATTTATAAACTACCCTTATACCAGACTTAGCTAATTACCCACTAGTAAAATTATGGCTGAAGGCCTACCTTATTCTTTAATTTATATATTAACTATGGTGACTAGTTTGCAAATCCCATATCACTGCGCCCACTACTTAGCAGTGATCAGAGTGACATGAGATTTACAAACCAGGTTCTTACCCTTATAACTATGGAAAATTATGACTTAAGGCCTAACTTACATTTCTAAATTATGAATTACTTATCATTAATAAGCTAATCTACAAACACTGCACCACCCCATCCCAGGCCAGGCCAAGAGTGAGGTGATGCAGTATTTATAGTTCAGCTACTTATGAACTAACACTAAGACCTGAAAACAAAAATATAGCGTCTGTGTCAGTCTATGTCTAAGAAGTTCCTCATGTTGTGTCCAGTATAGTATACGTCACATTCAAGGAAGAAAATTATCTTGATGGCCCTGGTTCGGGTTCATATAGTTACAGTCTACTGTATAAGTCCATCTCAGTCAGTAACTTGAATAGAGGAGAGTCCTGATCCTGAGTCGGATCCAGAAGTTCTGCTCTACTCAAGGTCGAGAACCCTAAAGCTGCCAGTCTATTTCTAATTAAAGTACAGTCAAGTAAGAGTCTAGTTGCGTTTCTATGTCTCGAGCGATTACAAAAGGGGCAGGTTGATCCATCCTCCCTGTTTGAAGAGAAAGGATGGGTCAACCTCGTATGTCCAGTTCTCAATCTCATTAGGGAAATCTGCCGAACCCTACTCAAGGAGGGATTGAAACTAGGAGCAGAGAGACTGGGGTTAATCTCCCAGTATTCACGTGTAGTGTTAGAGCCAATCTCACAGAATGCAGCCAGCCTTCTCTTTCTCAATTGGCTCATACCTAGTCTGAAAATAGCATCAGGGCTTGGAGGAATGAAAATGTCAGACTCATTAATCTCGCCAATGACTGCTTTGGCAGCCTGGTCAGCCAGTTCATTTCCTACAATACCCACATGCCCAGGTATCCAACAAACACGTATTTTATATTGGCAAATGATACCTCTTACTAGATGTAATAAGTAATCATCATTTCCGAGATTTTTTAGCGCATGAATGACAGACAGAGAGTCAGTAAAGATCACCAGACCTCGGCCATATTTAGCTTTCCTAGCAGCAGCAAACCACACTGCAACTAGTTCAGCGTCATATACCCGAGTATCTATAGGCAATCGTTTACTTATCACCGTCTTCCATTCATGCGAACCACACTTTTTAACAACAGCTATACCAACGCCAGTAGAAGTTTTACTAGCATCAGTATAGAGTTGTAAACTATCTCTGTACTCCTCACAAAACTCCGAGTGTAATGCACGGAAGACCTCGGGACTGTAAGCATCCCTATTGTATCTACTCTGTTCGTCCGTGATGTAAGTCTCTATAATCTTGGGATCAGGCGGGGACGTAGAAAGAAAAGAAGGGGGAGTAGGGCGAAACGGAAAGGAATCTACAAGGCGGTGGATAGAAATCACTGACCTACGTAGAGTTGAAAAGCGATTCCTGATGTTGTTTTCTAAAAAGCTCCAGACGATGCCAAACAATGGAGATCTAGGATCACACAATTGTCTGGCAGCAAACCTCAGTCTAGATTTCATGATTCTATCCTCCATTTCCAAACAACCGCACTCTGCTAAGAGAATGGGAATTGGGGTGGAACGGTAGACACCAGACGCAACTCTGAGGATAGAATTTATTGCGACTTGGATCTTCTTACTAGAAGAGGGTGATATATCACCAAAGAGGGATAGGCCATATCCCACCATGCCATTAATTAGCGTGTTCGCAATATGAATGAGTGCACTAGGGGGAGCACCCATTCTACCTGCTGCTAGTGATTTTGTGAGGTTTAGAACCTTTTTAAGTTTAGTCACCACAGTGTTAACGTGATCTAACCAGTTAAGTCTCTTGTTGAAGTGGACACCCAAGATCTTCAAATTCTTCACGGGGGTTATTACACGTGAGAACAAGTGAATGTTGTGCACATTACACTTCCTTTTTCTACAAACGTGTAAAAATTCCACTTTATCAAGTGGAATTCTCCCACCGTGCTCTTCTGCCCAACCTATGGAGAATTCTGAGGCTCTGCAGAGTTCATTCATAGTCTCCGGAGTACTATTCGTAACACTGAGCAAGATATTGTCAGCATATACTAGAACTTTAACATTTGGATATCTTGCAAGGGCTACTATTAACGAATCCAAATAGACTATGAGTAAAGTAGTCGAGAGAGGGGAACCTTGCGGAATCCCATTATCCAGGCGATAGCGACTAGAGTAGTAGCCATTAGCTCTCACTTTAATTTGCCTATTAGTCATGAAACTGAAAACAGTCTTAACATAACATGGGTCTACACCCCAGGAGATCAATTGTCGACACACGAATAAAGCTGGTATCTTATCGTATGCCTTCTCAAGGTCAAGAGAAATGACACTTGCATGATCTCCCTCTGACAAAGAAGAGGCCAGCCCCTCTTCTAAGTCATGAAGGAGTGTAATTGTTCCCCTACGCGGGCGAAAACCATGTTGACCAGGATGTAAGAGATCTTCAGTCACCCTCCGGATCCGACATCCCATAATCTTCTCCAAAGTTTTTGATAAACAAGGGAGAAGAGAAATGGGACGGAAATCCAGAGCCCGTTTTGAACTAGATGTTCTTTTTGGGATCGGAATTAAAGTGGCTAATTTCCAGTCCTGAGGGAAAGTTCCACTGTTAAGAATATTAGAATAAAGATTTGCTATTCTAATCCTAATCTCGACTGGTAATTTCCTCAACATGTGGTAGCTTATTTGATCCTCCCCAGGGGACGATCCATTGAAAGATTTCAATGTATCATCTAGTTCCCTAAGTGAGACCTCGTAAGCCAAATTAAATCTCACATGGTAAGGTGCTTCAATCGAAAATAGTCTCTTAACATTAATAACTATTATAAATGGTAAAAAGTTAAAAAATATATAATAAAATAATAAAATAAAATAATGTATCTGTAAAGGTATATACATACTTCAATAAAATTAAATACACAATTAAAAATCAAAGGAAGAAAAAAAATGTGTTTTTCTTTTATCAATTTTTTATACTCCGGTTTATATATCCTTAACGACATGAAATTTATTTTTTAATTTTATTTTTTATGTTTTTTATTTTGTTTTTAATTTTTTTTGTTCGTTTCTATTTTAATGAGAGGAGAAAACGACTATGTATGCATTTATTTCATCAACCTACGTATTTTTCATGTTTTTTTGTGTAGTCTTACCTAATTATTATTATCTACTTTCTTTAACTCATTTATAAAGGAACACAAACTTCTTCCTTTTGTTTGTTTTACTTCGAATATTATTTTTTGCATAGTAATGTGAACAGTAAACTTTCTGGAAAATGTCAATGTATGGTTGTGAGTTTGATATACATACTTGTGTATAATTTATGTATTTTTGTTTATTATGCGTGTATATACAATTATAGAAGATGGTTTATGTTGTTTCAGGATAATATGAAAAAATGATATACTCGTATATACTCGTATGATTGTATTTATGCTATAAATTTTATTTATGATGAACAAATATTTAATCTTCATTAAAACTTTTGCCTTTGATGTTCTATACATTCATAGTGCTTATATAAACAATTATATATTAACCTATTTCGTATATCTTTGAGAGTTAAATTTGTTCGTAATGTTATAAACTAAATCATACAAAAACTTATTTCATAGAAATGTACATGAAACACGCTCAAAATATAAGAAGAAATAAATATACTGATTAAAAAATAATTTCATAAAAGCCAAAAACAAGATGATGTTACTGATTATGATGATTTTGCAAAGGCAATAATCAAAAGAAAACTTATTACAAACAATGAAAACACGAAAAAATATATTTTTTTTAATTCTTATCTTAATCGTATTTATACGCATACTAATTTATTGACAATCATTGTATTATGTTTGGTTTTTGCATTGAAAATTTGTTCAAGTCAAGGGATATCAGGGTATATACAACAGACATCCATTACTTTAGTGTATGAACTAAGTCAACATTTCTAGAAAAAAATGTACAGCTGGTTCATTTATCTAATAACTCAAATGAAACATAAATTATGAATAGAATATGTCAAAATATAAACTTCAATATCAACAATCAATCGTCAATGCCAAATATGAACAATTTTTCTACAGAGATAGAGACTGAATGTCATTTCTGAAATATAATTTAAAAAATATATATATAACAAATAGCAAATTTTGAAGGATGTAAAATGTTCCTGGACATACTACAACAGATGGCCTTAATAAGAAATCTAGACGTTGGTCATGATGTATTTAAAAATAATTTTCTGTTCATTTTTCTGATCAACTTTTGTGCATTTTTTTGTAATTATTTTTAAACGCAAACGTACACTTGTAAAAGGAAAACTTCACAAAAATTGTAATATTCCAAAAAATGCTAAATTATATATGTATATGTATTATGTATTAGTATGTCTGTACTGAGATACGAATACGATACATTCTTTTAAGTAGTATTTGCGAATTGATTTTAGTGTCTAGACTAATTTTCTTTCATTTTTGTTAAACTTTTCGCATTTTTTACATTTTTTTATATTTTTTGTTTGAAATTTATTGAAAGAATATTTTTACTATAATCAAATGAAATTTTATTTTCAGATTTATTACATTGAATTGCACAAAATTTATAATTATTCGAAAAGCATTCCAAATGAAATCTAAAACAAAAATGCAAAAAAATGTTATTGTAAATTTTCTTTTAAAAGGAAAACAAATAAAACAATTTTCAATTACTGTGAAACAGCTGAATATGTACGCGAGAAAAGTTCGAAAGGAAAAAAATAAATGAAAATGAAAATAACAAATTTTTATTGGAAAATACGAGTGTAATGTACACATTAAGCAAATGAAATTGACTATAAACGTCTGGCGTAACTGTTTAATTTTGAATCTACTTGAATCTACTATGTTTATATATATTTTTTCAAAATAACAAAAAAGAAGAAATAAAATGAGATCAAAAGAATGAAATAAAACGGTAAATTAATATCCTTATAACCCTTCTTTTAAATAAATTAAATGAAACATAATATGCATGTAACTTTTGTACATAACATTTACGCTATATGTATCTACATGTCTCTATATACTCGTATTTATATTTAAAAATCTTCTTTTGAATCATTTGAATCATATGATAAATAAAAATTTATTTACACTGAAATTAAAATTTACAATTTAGCTTTTCACTTATTTGTAGGCAGATAGGTAGAAAATTTTACCTGAAGGTCATCATAAGTTGCTCGTATTTTCTTTTTCGACATTTTATTTTTATTATTTATCTACAGAAATATCAATAACTTTCAAAAGGAAATTAATTGAAAATTTAATGAATTATTTACGAAATATAAAATACGTTTATATAACTAAAATAATATGTGTATGTAAATATGTACATTTCTATAAAGTTAAGTACTTAGTAAAATTTCGAAACATATACTTACAGTGGGCGTCAAAAATACGAATAAATATCACATTCCGTTTTTGTATTAAATTTATACAAAGGAGTATTCAACGATTGTTTATTTTCAATTTTTTAGTTCGATTCTCTTCTATTTAACTTTTATTTTTAGCAGTTGCAGTTCTGAAAACTTAAGATGAAAAAAAAACTTACTATGATAACAAATAGAAATAATATCATAAAAATTCTGAGTTCTTTGCAAATTTAAAATTAACGGATTCTACGTAAGATTGGGCGATTGGGTAGATTGTGTAGTAGCTGCCTCCTTTCGAAAGCTTATGATCAGCGTATAAATATGTCGTTTTTATAAGTTTATGAAAATACTTCAGTCTTCTCAAACTCGACTTGGAGATTTCTCTGAGACCATTGACCAAATGATAGCTCAACATTTTGTACCCTGCCTTGAACAACGTGGAACAGTTGAGAAGATAGTGATTGAGGATTTTTTTTCCCTCGGAGATGCTTGGAACTTTTAAAATTTGTGTTTTAGAGTAGACTTAACTAGGTTGTATGTATGCCAATTAACCAGTGACCTCTCTGGTAGCAATATGTCTTAAAGCGTTACTTTTCTTTTTTAATAACAATTAATTTACAATTTGTAATAATTTATATTTTTGCACAACTCAAATGCATTTGCATCTCCAAGCTATATAGTAACACATAAAATCATTCATAAATAAAATTATGCAAAGCTTACTCATTTTGGACGCACACTGTATATAAATTACATATATTTATAGAAATATCTTTCTAATTACATGTTCGTTAATTTCACTTTATATTTATACTGTTTAATCGAGAAACATCAAAAGATACTTGTATTTGAATTTTCAATGTTTTGTCTGGGTGAAATTGAATTTAAAATTAGTTAATTTATTAAGATAAGTTATATTATATAGAACTACATATATACATACATTTATATATTTGTAATTAAATTTACAGGTAAACAATATATGATAAATAATTATTAAACAAAATTATGGAGAACTTTTATGGTGATATTAAATTGGTTAATAATATTTTGAGAAATTTATTTTTTGATATTTTATGGAATGTTACGTATCAGATATGTATATAATTTATTTGAAAATGACGTAACTTCGATTATACTTAATATAGGTAGGTAACTAATGTTTATGATTTTTTAATGATAATATTACAATTAACTTTGAAACACCTACGCATATAGCTATATGACTATCGAAATAAAATAAAATAATTTGTTTGACTTCCTTAAATATATTTTCAGATATTATATTTTTCGTGGAATATCTAGGCAGTTTATATTTATATTCATGTTCGTATATGTAATGAAAATATGTGCATATGGCTATAATAGGTGACAGTGACTGTTTCCATCTAAAGCACATCTTTCTTGTATTATCTGTTGGCGGTAAATGTTTGACAAAATTCTTCTCTGGAAGCTACTTAATCAAAATATATTGAATATTGTTCAATTTCAATGAACATTTTCTTGCTTAATATTAAGTACAAATTGTAAAAAATACTTAGTGTCTCTTTTATTATTAAAAATAAATTTAGGTTCTTATAAGTAAATCAAGTCATGTCACACAACATTTCGATAAATAATTTCCTAATTATCTGAGATTCGTTAATTAATTTGAAAGATGAAAGACAGTAAAATTATATTGGAATTGGAGAACCTTGTACATGCAATATATGTATAAGTTTCAATATACATATATGAAAATTCCAAAAAGATTAAATTTAACCTATCCAGTGATTGAATGTTCAAAAATTTTGGTGTATTATAGAAAAAAAAAATTTGAAATTATTCACAAATCATTTAATTCTGAACGAAAGAAATACATAACCAGCAAATTGTATTTATGTAAACATACTACAGCAGTCATCATCAATATTGTAAATTGTAAGTGACATAACATTCAACATCGGGATACAAACAAAAATTTGAGATGGCTTAATAATATTTTTGCATATATGTACATTATCTGTTTGTTTATTTCTATGCACAATACATGTAAATTTCTTTAGATTTTTTTATTTGAAATTTGAATTAATATTCATATTTACCTTTTATACATCAATATTTACACATACTCTTATGTGTACTTATATATGTTTAAATTCATATTTGGGTATATGTGTGAATGAACCATGGTGTAATGCACTTAAATTGCATAAATCTTGTCTTTAAATCCAATTAATCTACCCGAACGATTAAAAAAGTATACAAGCGCATTACTTACATATAAACAAATGTGAATATATACATCAATGTTTATGTTGGTAAATATCAACCATTTGAACCATGAATACTTCTGGTTCAGATACACAGAAGAAAAAAACAGACGAAAAATTCCAAGCGTAAAATTTGAAATCGGTCTTTGATGATACACTCTACTTTACACACTAGAATTACATTTTTTTTATTTTTGTATAATATAATATGTAAATTGTAGTCACATTCGGTTGGATTTAGATGGACGTGGTTATACCTGCATATCAAACGTATCTTTCTAGTTTCTACACATCTGTAAATGTACTTTACTTTCTGTCGTATCACTTCAATTGTGACTAAATGTATGTGTATATGATTTAAAAAGGTGAGAGAAAAAATGTTTATGTCAATTCTCTTTTAAGGACTTTTTTTACGCCAATTTCCTTTTTTTCATATAACTTCCATTAGATCCGTTTTCAAAATGATCCAAATATTATTTTCCAGAATATACGTACTTATTCCTTTTGCCTATGTTTAATTTTATTCAAACGAAATTTTACTTCAAGTCTATATGAGGAATATTAGATAAAAATTAATATAGAAGTTGTGTTTTTATAAAGGGTAATATATATGTAAATATCGCAATGAAAGTTGGATGTAAATGCTAGTTCTGGTATATATATTCGAGTTTTATAGAAAACTTTTTAAAAGAAAAAAATATAAATTTTATAAATTTATAAATTTGTCATTTCTGCACCAATTTTCTCCAAATTTGGAGTACAAAAGAGAGGAAATAGTTTTTAATTGGAACATATTTTTGATGGTCATTTTCATTTTAGAGTTACAGCTTTACAAAGTCACGCCTTTTCCCAATTTTTCATATACACCTCTCTCTATTATCGTTAATTTTTGAGTAATTTGTTTTATATACTTATGTTTATAAATATACTTTTGTTTAAAAATATAACAAGATCGAAAAGAAGAGGAGTTTTGAATGGAAAGTATTTTCAAATTTTTATTTCTGAAATTCCTTAGAACCGTGTAAATAGGAGTCATTTTTCCTAAAAATTTACATGTATAAAAGTTTACATCTCTCTGTGTATCCAGGTTTAACGTTCAAAATTATAAAGCATTTATGTAGTAATAATCTTGAGCAGAATCAGCCTTATACCCTCGCTCAGGCTGATTTAGTCAAAAAAGGAATAAAGTAGGAGAGCTAAATAAAATCAAGTTTCATGTAAGTTAAATCGATTTGGACTGTTAGTTTACTAGACCAAATATGGTGTACAGAGAGTTCTGCTGATCTATAAGTTGAAAATTCAAATCTAAATTAATGGTCGTGCTTTTATTGCATCGACCAAAAGAATGAGAAGAAGAAACATTATAACATAGATACTGTTGTTGAGGCTGTTTATTTTCCACATGATGAGTCTCAAAAACTTTTGGGAATAATTGGTTCTAGCACATTTCCTCATTAAAGGTTTTCACCATATCCAAATAATTTTAAATTCTACGGTAATATATGTTATATGTTATATGTAATAAGCGAACTATTCGTAAATATTTGCATACCTACATACTTACATGTAATACATACTTACTTGCTACCACTGTATGAATTTTATTCTAAAAATTGTTTCTGTTTTCCTCTTTATATATATGTACCTTTGTAATTTCTTTCCGTTTTTAATTTTTCATTCTTCGTTTAATTTTATGGTTTTTCTGTTTTTCCTGTTTTTTTTTTTTTCTTCTATTTTTTGTTGTTGTGTCTTGTGTATTTCAAATCTAAAATATTATAAGTTAAAATCTCATGCAGACTTCACCGATGACGATTCTAATTAAAATATGCAAATGAATGCATGGATTAAAGGTGATTTGTCGGATCGCATAATCTCTAACCAAGAGTACAAAAAAAAAAAAATTAAAATAAAATAATAAAAAATAAAAAAATAATGAAAATTATAAAATGGTATCAAAGACAGAAAATATGTAGCTATATATATAAGTACTGTATGTATAGTACTACTTTTGTAGTATGTGTAGTACAGCCAAGTCTAAAGGAATATAAATATGTACGTATTTGGTATTATGTTATAATGTATATGCATCATATTATACATTTAATACGTACTAAGTTGTTTCCATCATCAAAAGGCGACTTACATTATATTAAAAAAAGATATACAAAGTCTACATTTTGATATATGTAGTAGAAAAGTCTTAGAAATGATAATGATTTGTAAAATTCTGCATACTATCATGTGTATGTACATAACATACATATTTGTGTCTATATATGCACTCAGATAAGAGTATGTAACCATAAGAATAATAAGGGAAAAATAAAATTAAAAATACATACTTAGTAAATTATAAAATGTAATTTATATACATAGTATATATATATAATATATGGTGTTGGTGAAATTACATGAATTTATGTTAAATAAGATATATAATTCAATCTTAATTTTATGTATGAGTACAATTATATACGTACACGTACTCGTACATATACTCGTATATACTTTTTTATTTTGTACAATATAAAATGTACAGAATAACACATCAAGGCTCTTAAAATATAGATATGCATGTATGTATTAAATTTATATATTTTTTAGGTAGATATACTTATGTATGTAATGTATCTATACACATTTACATAATCTTTTAAATAGCTTCTGAATGATATCTTTTTTATGGAAATCACATTTACAACTTTATCAAGATGATAGCATAAATTTGAATTTTGTATTGAAAAAAACGGAAACGAATTATCTTTTATTTTTTGTATTTTTTTTTTCAATTCATTATTTTTTGTGGCTTTGTTTAGTATATTTACTCTTCATATTTGGTGAGAAACGATATTTAATTTGATTTTAATGTGTATTGTACGAGTGCATTGCAAAAATATACTTATTACGATACTTAATTTTTAATTTTATCTTGCTCACTGAATGCATATCACACGAAAATACACAAAAACTATAAAAAAATTTTTAAAAATTATTATGAGCTTGTGTTATATGAAATTAATTTTAATGAAATTAATACGTCATTATGTATAATACAGAATAATATAGACAAGTGAAGTAATCGTGTACTCATGTACACTACATTATTTTTTAAGAGTAGAAATATTAATTGAAATCTTTTAATATGATTTCTTTCAATTAAAAATTCGTAGTTATTAGAGAGGAAGAATGTTAATCAAAACTAATATATTCATTAGCACAAAGTTACATTCGTTTAGATCCTAGCAGGACAAAGAAATATTGAATTTAAGAAAAAAATCGAATCCCTATCAAGATATGATTCTACACGACAAGTTTCATCAACAAAATATTAACAAATGTAAAGAGGAAAAATATGGTAACACTATTGCGAAGTCAACGGAAATTTCGACGGGTCACTTGTTAGTTGGTGTACGTGCAGCTGAGCAAGATCTAACATCTACCTCATATATTTAGCTCGATGATTGTGGTGTTGGTCTGATACTCTTGAGGTTCCGGTACGAATCCCAGCCAGCGCGCTACTCTCGCTCAAGTCGATCAATAATTCCAATCAGCAATTTACATCAGTAACTATTATTGCTGATGATAAATTGGACGATACATGTATGTGACAGAATTTACTGATCGGCGGGGTGCCATAATGGACTGCGTATTCATGTGTACTTAATATACATATACATATATTAGTACTTAAATGGGTGGGTGACGTTATACTTAAGTACATTATATGTATATATGTACTTTCAAAAAATTAATCATACACTGCATGGAAACTGCAAGGTGTTAGGAAAAAAAAAACTGAAAATCTGTCGATTCTCAGTGACAAGCAAAGAAAGTAAGAAAAATACATTATCTACGCCAAAGTTCAATCCACTTACAATTAAATTAAATTTATTAATTAAATAACATTATTATAATGTATAGATAGATGTAAATAGAATATAGTTTTGTCATGAGTTTAAGCCGAGTCGTAAAAGACTGTGTCGGGTTCTGGTTTTGGGAGAGGAGGAGGAGAGCTTACCTGTTATATAAATAAATAAACTTCGCCACTTCGCTTAGGATAAAATAAGAAAAAGCCTCAACATGTTAATTCGACATTAAGGTTATTCTGATAAGTCAATTAATCAATATCATGTAATTAAGTGTAAAACCGTTAGAACAGAAAAAATCACTAGTGTGATTAGGCCAAGGTTTAGAAATCAAATTGCCCTGCGTTAAAGTACAAGGAGTAAAAGAAGATGTGTTACGAATTAAATTACATTGGCTGCAAAAATAAAAACAAACAATAATAATTTTTAATTAAAATTTTCAATTGTATTTCGACAATTTTTTGATTTGTCTACACTACCCAAAATGTTATCGACTTTTGTGTAATCAATTTCAATCGATATGAAAACGCAATATCAATTTACAAATTGACGGGACATTATCCGAATAAAAATGATAGATTTTAATAAAAGTAAAAAAAGAGAAAAGTAATAAAAAATACAATTTCTCAAAATCGCGTGCTGTGCTGATAACTTTTGAGTTTTATTTTTGTTTTGTTCTGTTGGAAATGTCTGCATGTACTCGTATAAGAATGAAATATTTAGTTGATTTTTTTGTTGATTATTTTCATTTTTCTTTAATTATTATTGTCCTCATTGCGAGTTTATATACATAATTATGATATAAATTCAATTCCTTTTTTTACTTTTTTGATTTATTTTTCTTTTAATTGACATTATATTTTATATATTTTTGTATAGTTGTCAAGTTTTTTTTTTGTTTTTGCTTTGCTTATTTTAATTTTGTGTTATTCTTGTTCTCATTCTCACATACATAGGTACCTACTTACGTATACATAAGTATGTATGTAATTTTTTACAATTTAATAAAAAAGCAAGTCATAAAGTATTACGTATTAATAATATGCGAGTTTGTTTGTTTCTTTTTTATGAGTACCTACATGCATATATTACATGCATTATGTACACACATACATAGATAAATATACGGGAACTCTATAATATTATGATAAACGTTTAATAGTAGTGCTACGTACATACATAGTATAAACAATATGCTATAAAATTTAGCTGAAAGCATTACATAAGTATATTCCAAATGTACATGCACACATATGCAGATGTACTAAGGACAACGACAATATTTATTACAGTACATATACTGCAAAATACATACATATGTGTACAGTTATTATATATTTCTTTACTATTGTGCTAAATATTTGAATGTGTGTAGTGTAGATATTTAGTATGCGAAAAATAAATGTTGAATAATAAATATTTACAACATAACAATTTACAATCATAATAATACTTCAGATGTACATCATATATTCATTGTTTTATGTAGGTAAATGTACCAACATGTAGAGCATTTATTTATAGTCATAACATATGACATTTAAATCAATTACATATAATTATATTATTTTACAATCTAAAATTATGTTATAAGGGTTTTCAATTTTGAAAATTTGTTCGTTCGTTACTTAATTAACCTTCAGGTATATAAATATTAATAGAATATGTGAAACATACACAGTACAACATACACCAATATATAAAAAGTATATATAGCATAAGTTATTACTTAGACAGAGGGCAGCAAATCTATGATCATTCTTTCAATTTTCATTTGTATAAATGATCATTCAAAACAAACGACACGAAATAATCTGTATACCGTGGATTTGCTGTCATTTTTTTCCACTACTGGAAATTTCTAATTCACCATCTTCATTCATCACTGAATAACGTCCCTGAAACTCCATTTGAAATTACTTCATTGAATGGAGATATATTAGTTATTTGTACATAGTTTGATATATGACATATAGCAATGATCATACGAGACGAATTATCATTGAACGCCGTTTGTCTACCGCATTATGCACATATTACTTATATAAAAATTATTGCTATAAATAAAAGATCTTAATTACAGTGAAATCAGACATACAATTATAAAAATCAAATAATAGAAAATCATTGATGAATCGTGTAAGTAGTACCAGTACCTAGAAAATAGAGAATAAGTAACTTAACAAACGGGTAACGAGCAGGCCGACTCGTTAGAGAAACAGGGCTGATCTCTACAGTTTTGGACAGCTGAATCTATAAATATCCCTGTAAATAGCGTAAAGCGAGGGATCTGTTTTCACTATTATCGGAGGTAAATAACTGGTGGAACAATTTACCCACCTATTCCTTGTTAAGAGCAACTTGGACGGAATTTAACAAGAAAAGAGCCTTATCGGTTAGAATCGAGAGATTACTAGAATCATGGTCATCCTAACAGGTCACTGGCCTACCGTTTAACACACATTGTAGAAACTGCAAGGACAATTCAGAGAAAGAAAATCTTTTAAATTATTTTTGCAGGTGTTCGGTATTGGCTACAACCAGGATAAGGGCTTTCTTGGCTAGTCTTAGTGTAGTTAGTCTCATTTACTATCTAAACAAAACGAAATAGCTATAATCTAGAACCTAGAAACTAGACTACCACCATCCACGAGGAATCTTTTGTGGTATGCAAAGTTCTAATTGAGTCTGTTTCTGGTTGAAACGGATTGCTACTGCAACCAACCAACAAACTAACTTAATAAACAGTTTTTAAAGATGCGGAATAGATATGATTTTTTTCTAAAATAGTGATATTTTGATTTACCTGGAAAATATCAAGAGCTTCATCAACGATTTTAATGTCGTTTTCTTCTTAGATAGTAAAAAAATTGAGAAACATACAACTGGAGGGTGAGTTCATGTATAGCAGACGAAGAAATACGGATGTGGTGTCTGGTGTAGTCTAATGTTTGATTTTTGCCGGGGACAAAAGATGTAGTCGTCCAAAAAGCTGGAATAGAAATAAAATGTTATAATTTGAAAGCATGAAACATTTGATGAACTAAAATAATGTAAATGTATTATAACGACTGCTCGTACGAACTGTACAAAGGGTGTTTCTGATATATGAAAATGAATATTGAAGCAAAACAAAAATAGAAAAAAGATGTGATATCAACAGTTCAGGAATTTTAATAAAATATTATTTTTTTTTAAAGTACCTTGGTATTTTTGGGTTAAACCTGAGACTTATAACTACTTAATCGATTTATTTCCTAATGAGTGATATCGCAGTGCAATCAACTATCATTTAATTTAAAATTAAAATTTCATTTATTCAATTTTTTTTTAACCAAACTTATATGAGGTGTGTCATGTAAAAACTTTTTTCACAACAAGAACAGAACATACCCTGTTAGCATTTGTAACATGCGTTCATTCTTTTATATGATATGGTATTATACTCTACTATATTATGCAATTTAAAGATATATAAGTACATATAATGTAGTACATAATATTTTAAAATATCGTTATAAACAACCTCGCGTATGTGCATGTATGATTTATTAAAAACATTTATGTCGTCAGTATAAAATGTACACATTACACTAGGATATTTATGGAAAAATACATTTAATAACATAAAAATGCGGACATAAATGTACATATTATAAATAGTTGTGATGACATTATAAAAAAGTACTCATATTAAAATAAGAAAATAAAAAATGAAAAATGTTTATCATATTCACGTAAAATTTATGCATTTTAGCATTGTAAAAATACAAAAATAAGAGAAAAAATTGTTTTGGAAACATTGTCATCAGCCTTATCCTTAAACTCAACAACAAAATTAAAAAAAAATAAAAAAGAAACATGACTTCATCTTTTCCATATAACATAATGCAATATCTTGGCAGTACAGTCGCCTATACTATTTAAATACTTAGATGTACGAGTATTTCGTATGTAAATCCTTTCGTAATGATTTACTATTCTACTATTCATATATTTTAAGGATGTTTAAGAAATGCAAAATTTATTCGTGGACATTATACGTATAGATGGATGGAGCATAAAAGAAAAATATTTTGTGTAGCTGTGTAATGATAATTTTTTCTACAAAATGAACGTGAAGTTTTAATTTATTCTTCATATTTGTGTAGTTGTTTTAAGTTTGTCTAGACTCTAGAATTTAATGAATGTTTATGTAAGCAAACAGTGTTTATCGTACATACATATGTATATACTGCTACGGATAACAAATAAAGAAAAAATATTAAATGTTCCTTTTTAGTTATTTTTTTGTGTACAATAAGTATAGATTTACTGAGATATAGTACTGAATGCCATACGTATTAATCACAATTATATCCTTGTTTTTCGTTATGGATCATATTTTGAAAGTTGATAGGACAATATTATTATGCATAAAACGTGACTTAAATACGTAATTTTCATCATAAAATATAATTTCCATAATTTAGTTTTTTTTTTTTTTGTTTTTGTATACAAACGTACACAATATGATGCACGTGAATGTGTATATGATGCTATTAATACTATTTGTGTAGTACATATGTATGCATATAATAGAATAATAATTAATATTTTAGAATATTTATTCGTAAATAGGTATACAATGTTGGATTCATAAGTTCTTAGAGAAACGCCATCAATGCCTCTCTAATAAGAGTTTTTTTTGTTTGTTGTCTAACATTTCTTTCAAAGCTGTCAAATATTTTTGACATTTTTGATTGAATAGTTTATTAGTAAGAATAGTTTTTGTGAAGTCAACTTCAATTTTTTTTAATGAATGAAAAAACTTGCAACAATTAAAATGCAACAGTTAAACACTTTCATTTAAAAGACTTAAAACCAAAAGAAAATATCGATGTGATAAAGTCAGCCATTTATAATTGGGTAAATAAATTAAAGCGTCCTAGAACAAGTACAAGTGATGCTGAACGTTCGGGAAAATATTGACGAGTTGTGGATGAGAATTTGCAATGCATGTGGACAAATTAGAGAAAATATTATGTAGTAACCTTCTTCGACGCGCTAACCAATCATTAAAAAGGAGAGTAGATTTTTGTATTGAAACACAGGGAAGAAATTTTGAACATTTATTATAATTATTTTCTTAATAATATAATAATTACATATTTTTTTCCGGATTTGGCTCACATACATGATATTTTTCACTTTTTCGATAAGGACAAATTGTGATAAAAATAAAAATTCAATAAAAAAAATAAAAAAAAAAATAAAAACGTGTTTTCCTATTTTTAACAAAAATTTTAATCATAATAGATCCTTTGCAAAGATCTTGGTATACACGTTTTCGAACCTTTTTGCAAATTTTTGTTTTTTAAAAACTCAGAAACGGATTGTGCAATCGACCTCGAATGTTTTCTGTGAAAAGGGACATTCATACAGAATAAAAGTTTTTGGTAGTGCAATTTTTTTTTCTGAAACCCTATTTACTATTTTCAAAATTTTTAAAAAAATTTATCATAAATTTTGAATTCAAGATGTTTTTTAATTTTGAAGTAAATACTCAATCACCTGTTATAGAGTACCAGAAGAAAGATAATTTTAATTTCTATCATTAGCTAGAACACTAAATTTTGATATATACTTACACGTAGGATATACAAAAATGTTCACAGGATTTAGTGTTAGAAGATCACTTGCAAGAAACTCAAAATTTTTAGCACCTTCTAGCGTCGACGACAAGGTCGATAGAAAGTTTTGCCATTACAATTTTTTTCATAAAATATTCTGTATATTCTGTAAAATTATTTGTACTTAAGAAAAAATTGTACTCACTACCCTGTATGGTAGGTAGTATATGAGTATATGTATATTGTATATTGTATTATATTTTACCATTTTACTTATTATAGTGTATGTCGAATAGAGCAGGAATTTAAAATTTATTTTATATCTATTTTGGAATGGATATTCTATATATTCAAAATAACGCACTCATATTATATTCACATATAATGTACATATACATGTAAATAGTTTTATATATAATAATGTATATATGATGTATACTGTTAACTAAAATAGTTTATCAATATAAACATTGTCATCGGTGGTTAAACATAAATGCATAACTTATGTTGGTTTGGTATAATGTCCTTTATTGTGTGTGTACATATACACAAGTCACGACAATCTATCTATCAATCTAATATTTATAAAGTGCATTTATATTCACTCTTTGCCATAAAATGTCATGAAATGATGATGAGTATTTGATTAGCAAACACATATATGATCAAGTATTGTGTATGCAGTATATGTTATGTATGTATGTATGTATATCCGTAATATATATACGATAATAATAATAAGTATATAAAATCATGATTGCATAAATAAGTGAATCACATATTAATTTTGTTGTTAATAAACGTATATGCACACAAGTATGTGTGTACATATACATATGTATTTTTGAAAATATAAAATGAAACTAATTATGAAGGATCAGAGAATATGAATTAATGATAACATAACGTGCACATCAATTAACACCATTGATTATGAGAATGATTATATTATTAAAATTTATTTTAAGTATAATGCAGTGATAATATTAAAGTAATTATTAAACGTTTATATTATGCAGCTGCTGTATATATTGCACATCATATTATAGTGGAGGATGTATATTCTCATTCACCAAAATGAATAAACAAACTAACGTTGTATTTGTTAACTAACTCTATGTATTCGTATATTATATACCACAAAAACTATAGTATTATGTTATATAACCATTGTATATATATTTGTATAAAGTACGTATCGCATTATATATAATTATGTGTGAGTCTGTATAAACACACATCGTTTTTTAATATCTAAATCTGTGTGTGTGTGTATAGTGTACACATTGTACGCTATTATAAATCGTGTGAAGTAAATTAAAATTAAAATTAATATGCATGAAATAAGTGCTTTTCTAACACATCATTTTTCATTCCGTTTTTTTATCTTCATGAATATGTATGCATACATGTACTTATCTATACGTATGTATATATACGAGTAATACATAATATATGTACATAATATTGTACACAAACATAAATTATTTTCATAAACACTACATGAAGTATATGAAACAGAAAAAAACGATTATTTGAGGATTTTTTAGGATTTTTACAAGTACCATCTATACATTATATGTACTTCTCATACAAATATAAATGTACAAGAAAATGTATAGATTTAGATACTGTAATTCTGTTTATCCATACAAAGAAAATACATAAATATATATTATATGCATATGTACTTTTATACAGGATTGTATAAAAAGCAAAATTCATTAATTTTTCATATGAATTAAAATTAGAAAAAAAACAAAAACAAAAATAAGATTTTTCAAATAAATTTACAAAATCCCAGATTCATTTATTATTTATAAGGTATAGATGATACAACTTGTAAAGCGGTACAACCAACTAGACTATACTGTATAAACAGCAGAAGCAGAGAATAAGTAAAATGAAATAATGAAAATTTAAAAGAAATATTTAAAAGCAAGTATGTTCCTATAACTCTCGTAAAAATGAGAAAAATCTTTCATTATATAAATTTAACTTTCAACTACACTACAACTACAACTATATTCACAAAAGACTATATAATATACGGTATACATAGTTTTATACATAAGCACATACATATGTATTCTGACGTAATATATGCAAGTATGTATATGTATATAGCAACAATAGTACGATGATGCATTATTTTTAATATGTTTTACAAACGTTTTTAATTTTAATTTTTTTATAAAAAAAAAGGTTTCCTGTTTTTAAAGAAAATCAGGTCAAACTAACCAACAATAGCACGTGAATTCATTCAACAAGAATACAAGTAATACACACAAAAAGGAAAAAATATATAATTTTGAAAATGTCACAAATATACTGCAATGCAACTAGTAGTAGCGTAGTAGGGAAAACGGAAGGACTTTGATTTTATTCCATTATATGTTTTTTCATTCTTTTTGTTTTCCTTTCTTTTTGTTATTTTGGTGAACCACTTATATAAATGCATATATACATATGTAGAAGCATTCACTTTAAAAAAAATTGCAATAAATAATAAAGAAGTGCTTACAAGGATACAAGTAGTGTATATGTCGTATGTAACCGAATACAATTGAAAAAAAAAAAATAACAACAAATAATCGCTATACATAGATATATACATATGTACTTGTATACACATTATACCAACCTCATCTGACATACTTCTGAGAAATGAAAAGTGTCTCGATGGATTTAACCGTGCTCTATATTTGAAAAAACCCAAAATCATGAATGAATATGTAAAAGAAAGAAAATAAAAATAAAATTGAGGAAAATAGAATAAATTTTATTGTATTATATTTTATATCCGTTAAAAAAAACCACGCATACATATGCATATTTATATGGAAAAATTACTGTTATTCCACACTTATTTTTTTGATTGTACCTTTGTCAGAGAGTAGTATAGTTATTTTCTTTTCTTTATTTTGTATTATTTACATTCAAGTGTTAGAACAAAGGAAAACGAAATGACTTTTCATTACAAAAGAAGAAGAAGTAAAAATATTTTTTTATTGTTATTTTTAACATACTGTACGAGTATGTTATTAATGTACGTTATTTCTCTTTCCACAACTTTATGGTGTACATTTTATAACTGAACTGAAATTTAATTTTTAATTGTATGTAGCTACCTCTGGTAAAATTTTTAAATTAAAAACGATATGAAGTGCAATATAATGTATGTATGTACCTACTCTACGTACGTAACAAAAAAAAAAATATGAAAAATTTTAAGGCATGAAAAAAAAATAATATAAATAATAAATAATAAAATAAAAATAAAAAAAAACGATGCCAGACGATACTTAAAAAATTTTAAGTACTCGTATGTACTCTTCAATTTGAATGCTGAAAAATTAAACTATGAAAGTAAATAGTAAAAGTATGATAGGATTATATTTTTTTTCGTTCAATGTTCAATTCATACATAAAACACACATACACAGCAAATGCGAAAAAAAAACAAATGAAAAACTTTAAGGACATTTACTTTAATCATGAAAGAAAGAAAAAGAAAATTGAATGGAGAAATGAAATTCAAAAAGTTTAAAGTACGTACCTACTTTTGATTTTATTAATGAACATACATATATTTAAACGATGAATATTCAAGAATGGAAGGAATAAACTATATAATGTCCAAAAATTTCTACATACATATACAATACGTAGCGAACAATATACACGAATAGCTTGTATACATGCACAAATTCAAATTACTTTATTGTTTTGAATTACTTTTCCATCGGATTTCTAGTGTGTTGATAATGTAATAAAGTAATGACGAATCAGGGCATTTTGTTTTCGTGGTTTTCTTTTCTCTTTAATATTTAGCCTGACTAAACCGAGTTGAGATTACTTAAAGTTGATATTTGCTTTAAAAAAACACTTTCTAATTTAACAATGATTTTTAAAGCCTTCACTGTGCAATCAGTTGAACAATTTGAATTTTTACAATCAATTGTAACAATTTGGCAAATCATTTATCTATACACGGTACAAATTAACGATATTTATAAGTTATATAAATATAAATAATATAAATTTTCTATTCGTGTCTGAAATATAAGATACTTTCTTTCTACATGAAATTTTGTATTATTTTGCAGGATGGGTAAATCTGAATACAGTAGATGTATGAACTACATATGTAATAGATTTTTTGAAACTAGTATGTTACGCAATTTTCAATCTCCCATGCAAGTCATACGTAATCTTAAGTTAGATTAATGAAGTTTGTTAAGTGTAAGTGCGATATATTCATTGATCGCCTTTCTATACCGGCCGGAAAGAGCGATTTATCCTTGATCCCAAAATATGCATTATTTTGGGCTATCACTTCTTCAGTGGACTCATAACTTTTTTTCATGAAGCACTTTTTTGAAGTCTGCGAACATATGGAAAATACAGTGGGTATGGAAGTGATTCAAAGCCCATTTTTCATGTACAAATGTTCCTAAAATATTGAGTAAATATTACCGCAAACTATATCTATAAATTATCAGCTACCTCGCGGAAAATTCAGATTACGCCTGTCCATTACGATTTTCAGTGTTTCTTATGTTTTCTGAATGTGTGTGTTTCTTATGAAGCAATTTGGTCGACCAGGGTTCGGCATGCATTGTGACTAAACGACCACATGTATCATGTGAAATCAGCTTACCATCCACAAACTATTACAAACAATTTTTTATAAATACACGAAATTCAGATTTTTACATTGGTTTAAGTGCCATTCAAACCACTGTAGCTTCACCGCAAATGATCGAAATATCAAGAAATTTTAGAACTTTGTTTTGGTCTTGGATTTATCGTTTCATTCAATAAGCTACAATAAGATGTAAACTAAATTTTTACTTTTTTGTCGTTTAATTCTCAACCGATTTATAAGAGTATTTATACATCCTGTTAGATACATTTTGAATTTCCGCATTTAATTACAAAAACCATAAGAGAAAGATTTACAATCAAAGTTCTTGGTAGAAAAAGAAAATTTTTTTCAAATATTTTCTTCTTCTCCCTTTTGTAATTTAATTTTATAAAATATGGATATACAAACAAACAAACTACAAATTTCATCTCTTCCTTAACTGAATTATGTATTTTAGTGTGTGAGTAAAATTATTAATGATGATAACGATATTAAAATTGTAATATTATATAAAATTCGCATACAGTTAATGCTTATTGCTGCTCGAATATATCCATTCAGAAAAGGATTATGCAACAATGAACAATTCAAATTATATAATGTAAGAATATTATAATAATAAGCATATACTAGTGCATACTTATACTTATAAAAATATTTGCTGAACAAATGAAAAAAAATAAAATTAAAATAATTTAGCTTTATTTTTTAGTCATCGCTTTATTATCATTGTAATAATAATACGAATATGGATAATGAAAGTCATTGCTGTCGCATTACGTATATCGTACGTTCATATTTATACTTAATAAGAAATATTTTCGCGATATGTACGTTTAAATATGTGAACGTATAGTAAGTATATAGTTATATTGTAGTGTGTCAAAAAGTTTATTGTATTTCATATTGCAGACTTCCGATTTCCGTACACCACCCAATTCTAAAGTATATTAACATCTCTACACCACTACATATAATGCAAGCATTTATTTGATAGTCGAGTCAGTCTCGGTATCATATCATTATTACACATTATGCACACTGCACACATACATTATATTGCATAATGTGAATGCAATAAAATAATAATAATAATAATAACAATAATTGTAAAAGGATAAAAGAAACGGATACTAACAATAACTTTATGATGATTGTGTAAGTCTTGCCGCAAGCATAAGCAACAAATTTACTTAACTTGTTGTTAGAGTGCATACAAAAATTGCTTGTGTGGATATGTAAAAAAAAAAATAGAATTTTTACTGAATTTTAATGTAGACTGTATAGTTTTTCATTTTAGTTTTCAACACAATATTATTTAAATATAATATACTCGTATATACTCACATGTGTATGTATAAATTTGAAGCAGAGAGCCTTTAGTCCTCATTAAAAGTTTACTGTTATATGTTCATTGCTATAGTATACGCGAAACTTATTATACAGCAAAGAATTTAAAATTTTAATTTCATAGGGTGGTCTACTTTGATTTCCACATCTTTATATCGCAGAAAATTCCTGAGAAGAATATCTAATGAAGATCTCAGGGCTTTATATGATGATGAAGAGATTGTGTCTTTTAAAAAGAACTAGACTATGGGCTGAAAGGAGAAATTTGATAAAAAAAGAGCTATGGAGGAAGACCCAAGTCGAGATGGCTAGACGACGTGCTTCAGAACCTCAAGCATTTGAGGGTAAGGAATTGGAGAGAACTTGCAGTAGAAAGAGAGGCATAGGCGAAGCTTCTGTGAGAGGCTATAGGATCCCATGAGAACTATAACTCCACAGAAGAAGAAGAAAAATAATAATAAGAAGAAAATATATATCATAATTTATATTTGCAGATTCATTTTGATTCTTTGTAAATTAAATAATTCTAAATCTAAGGAAAACCTTCTTAATCGTTCCTGAACTATACAATAGAGTTTCCTAATGGTAGTATTGTATTTTTGTATGTTAATGAAAAAATCATTATAGTTGTATCCAGAGGCATATACAGAGTTGTTCTACCTAAGATGATGATGTACATATATTGTTTGTATATGAGTTTTTTATGCTTAATCAAAATTTGTCGATTCGTCGGTAAAAATGCAATAGTTATGTATTTGGAAAAGTATGAATTCATGCGAGCATAAATAAATTAATTACAATTCTATGTTCGTAACGATTTTTTTTTATTTTTATTGAACAGCATGTATTGATAGGCACATTATATTTATGTATATAAATAAGTCACGAAAATCCATTATCCTTTTTGATATTACACTGACTTATGCATACATTCATGTATAAAAGGAAAGTATATATAACCAAATATAACATAACTTATATTCTGTTAACCTCATTCTTCTTTCATCATTTCTTGTTTTCATTTTTTCATTTCTTATGAGTAATATGGTAATATTCAAAAAAATTCTTTCCATTATTCTTAAATCGTTTTTAACTACTTACTATATTTTTATATAATACAAAATAATACTTATTTTATGTTTGAATATATGTCGAATATGCTGGCGTATTGCACACATGAGTATATCGTGTATATTCCCAAACTATTTTATTATCAAGAATTTAATTTTTTTTTCTATACTTTATTTTACGACTAATACGTAACTCTATAACTATAGTTTATTGCTACCGAATGGTAACATTTACTGTAGTAAAAATTGAACATATTCTTCCATACATACATGTATACAATATAGTATTATGTGTATATTTATAGTACTCCTGATTCCTGTACATATGATACACGCAGTCAAATAAACATACGAGTTTAATGTATGAAATACTTACCGAAATAGATTATTACCCAAAAGCAAAAATATTTTAATGTAGAAATTTTTTAAAAAATAACAGAATACATAGCAAAGAATTTAAAATAAAATGAAAAATTGAAAACAAACACAAACTAAATTTCCGTTTGTATTTTATATAAACAAGAGCCTGCAGGAAAAGTGAAATAAACTGCTGTATGTACGTACAACACATACAAAATATTTATGTTCATTTTACATTGTATATGCGCATTATAGGTATGTATATGTATCTATTTTTCATCCTTCGCGCATATGTAATATTTATGTAGTGTATGTAATATGGAAAAAAATTATTATTATTTTTTTTTTCTGTTTTTCAGCAATATAACGAACATTTGAATGATAAACAAAAGAAAAATGAAAATAAAAATGAATAAATAATAATAAAAATTTTAAAGGAAAAACTTCTTAGTTTTTTGCATTTAAAAAGTTAAAAAAAAGTTGGTTTTTTGTTCTTCATAAATTTTTTAAATTTCAAATTTTTTTATGTGTACCAGTACGTTAATGTACTAGATATGAAATAATATTTTTTTTACTTTATATCTTTTCTTGTCTGTTTTATTTTCATTTTTTTTTAAATTTTGTTTTTCATATAATTTCTTTTGTTTATTACATATAACTACTTTGTTTAAAATTTTAAGTATTAACAGAGAGTAGAAAAAATTAAAACTTTTTAATGAATTTATGTAATGTAAATGTTGGTTTTTGAAAATAAAAATATTTTTTTTTTTTTTTTTTTTTTGCAAAATATTTAGTGCACTACTATACGTAATTCTATTTCAAATGTGTACATAAAATGTATATAAAATTAATTATAATGCTTATTAATGCTTAAAAATTTTTGGAAATAAGGATTAAGGTTTAGAATAATAAATAAATTTCATGAGTACATCATTTTTTAAAGTTTGAATTTTAATGTAGTTTACAGTTATATGTTGAATTAAAATTATTTAAAATAAATTCATAATATTGCCTGTTGATCATCGGATTTAGAGTGACAAAGGAAAAAAAATTCAGATGACGATATCGTAAACAAACGGAATTCGACATCTTATAAAACAATTAGGCTACATTTACAGTCCAGAGTAGATTTCGTGACAGAGTAAATTTTTTATACCTTTTTTATTTTCACACAAGAAATTTTATAGCGCTATCCTTTTTCCACCTAGCCTACATTACACACCAGAGTGAGATTGAGATTAGGTTGTATTTCTAATATGACTCTGGCGAAAGGCGAATTATATTGAAAGATTGTGTCCCAATTCCAATGTTCCTGTATTATTATATTGTAATGTAGCCTGAATTGTGAATCTGAATACCAATCTAGTCTCACACGTAATATACTTTAGACTATAAATGAGGTTTTAAATAAACTATAGTGTAGTTTTTAGTTTCATATCAACAGAACTTAAGAAAATTAACATTCTCTACATCTGAAAAGTGGCTTTTTATATTTATTTATTATATTATCGCATAGAATATTGTCATCGTATATGTAAATATGCTACCGATTGTTTCAGTTTGCTAAATTGGCTTATTTTGCTCTAATAGAATTTAAAATGAGAGAGATATGCTTAAATTGTGAGATATGCGAGATATGCTTATTGAATATAAATTCTGTAGATACAAGGAGAAATATTTTTTAATTTTACTTTTATTATTAAAAATTATTGATGACAAAACTTTTCTGTTTTACACTCATAGTCGTTTTGTTTTGATAGTCTGATAATCAGCAATATTTTAAAAATTTCCGGTACATACAAAAAAGTTAAAAATTAATAAAAATTGTTAAATGATTGATTAATTTGATACAACTATAGGTAGAAAATGACAATTTTAATTAATTTTTATTATTCAATATCATTCAATGTATACACACTTATATGTACCACTATAAAAATATTGTAGCCTGATGTACAGTTTTCTAAATTAAATTCCTAAATTATTTCATTATTATCATTATCATCATCAACATCAACTGTTCATTTCTCAATTAAAAGCAATTTGCTTCAATAGCAATAATGAATGGCTGACTAACTGATTGACTGACTGGGCACAAGAGTATTCTTTCAATTCAATTCAGATTAATATATAATAATCGTTCACTGATTCATAATTTTTCAACAAAAAAATTTTAAATTAAAAATATAAATATATGTATGTACAGATACTCCTTATGTACATGTGTATTGTAAGTATATGCGTATATGTGTAGAAATCACATAAAAATTTTTATTGAAAATTAAACAAACAAAAAAAAAATTAAACGAAACAAAAAAAAATTTTAGAATAAATAATGAAAAATTTAAATTACCCATTGTCCCAGAAGTCTAACGATATTATGAGATTGATAAGCTAAGCGCATACACGTACATACTTACAAACATACAGATGTACATATTACATGCTAAATGTATTCACATTATATGCATATGTGTGCCTACGTAAATTGAAGTCAATTTGGGTGGCCAATAAAAACATACATACACACCATTCGTGTATAGCATACAATAATGTATTGTATGAAACACATTTTCATTTAAATTTGTTTAATGTTTTTATTTTATTTTTTTTTTTTTTCTTCAACATTTTACTCTTATTATTCTTATTTCTTATTTATTAAATTTGTGATTCTATAGTGCATTTTCAATAAAGATTATGCATTAAAATGCATGCAAAATATTGTCTTTCATTCTGAATTCAACATAATTTGCTTCTTATTTCTACAATTACGTATTTCTTTTTAAAGTTATATAATTTAATATAATACGAAAACGAAAGAAAAACAGTTTAAATGGAAAATGCAAGCAAATGAAAAGATTAAAAAAGTTACAATTTATTTTTTTTTCTGTTACAAATCAACAATTTAATGAGATCACGTCTTAATTGGCTTTTAATTAAGACTTTAAAAAATCATTGTTACAAGTTAAGACTATTATAAATACATCAGAGTTTGTGATGTTGGGAAAATCTGTGTCTGCGTGTCTACGTAAGTTTGTATAGTTTGTAAGTAATGTGTTACTTTGTTACTTATCTTATACAATACATACCTTACCTTACATATTCGAACATAAACATACACAATTTAACGAACTAAGATGGATGTTGCTTAGATTTGAATTTTTTTTTATTCGCATCCAAAAACAAGAAAACAATTTTTTGTGATTTTATAAACATCAATCACCTCAATACAAATACCCCATACCCAAGTATTTGATTTTTTTTATTATAATCAAAGAGTAACACTGGTTGTACGATTAATTAAAAATCTCTAATGTATGAAGTTTGCAAGCAATAGTATTAACACTCATGTACGTACTTATAATATTCATATGTGCATATAATGTGTATAAAATATGAATACATATGTTCATTATATTCATAAGTACATCAATGTCCTTTTTTTTGTAGTTCATTTTCTATAGTAATTTTTTTGATGTATAACGCAAACAACACACAATATCAACAGTTATACCAATTTGTGTAATACACTCTTTATGTTATACACATACATATACGTATATGTGGTTATGTATAGATTCAATTTTATAGTTCATTATTTAATTAAAATTTTATGTAAATATATTTGTGTGTAGTACTTATATAAAAAAAATAAATAAAATTCTCCGTATTACAAATTTGAAGACAACTGAATTTTTTCTTACTTAAAGTTACGACTATTACCTACCTATGAACAAAACAGAAAAAAAAAATTAAATTAGGAAAATAAGTACTTACAATGATTTACTTATAATTTGGTAGCAAATAGTCTACCTCTACAGTACTCGTATTAACAATTATTATTTTTTGTAATTTTTATTTTTTTTTTAATTTTTTCTAATTTTTATTTTATTTTACCTCAAGCAGGAATTTTCACAATCAAAGATTTTGTGACAATAACAAATTTATAACTTTATTTGATAATAAAATAATCAAATTAAAGAATAAAAGATATGAAAAAATGTACTTCATTGCAAATGTATATTACAAATACATACATACATAAAATTTGTAATTATGTTCATATCATCTATACATTAATATATTATTTAAAATAATTTCAAGAATACAGATTATATGTACATACATATATGTGTATACAGCGAAAAGGAAAGTGTGAATATTATAAAAATCGTACATAATATACTCACATTTTAGAGCAGCAAAGTTATTACAAAATAGTAATTCGAATATTACAATACTTATGATATAATTTTTTATAAGAATATTTAAGGTTATACTCATTAATGGTTAGATAATATAAAGTCAGTATTTAAAAAAATTCAGAATACAAGATACAAGCATTGATATTTACTGTCCAGTAAACTTTATTTTATTGGAGGTCTGAAATCTTTTATAGCTGGTTATGATAATTGATTATAGTCGCATCAAAAATTTTATAACGCATTTTTAATTTTTATCATATTGCATTAAATCACAAAAGAAAAATGTTAGTTCTAGGTGCATAAAGTTAATCAAACCAAAATATCTTATTTTCACTGTATAATAATTATTAAATGTAAAATCAAATTAGCTCGTAACAAATATTTTAAAATTTACCTAAATTGCATTATAATATTTGCAATTAAAAAATAAAAATTTACTCAATTTTAAACAAGTTATCCAATACACAGATATGTAAATTAATGCTAATTTGTGTGAATTTAAACTCGGTGTATTTACGTAAATTTGAATATGAAGAATGAAGCTTGGTTGAAAAAAAAAATAATGGCACAAAGTCGATATTAAGGCAAAATAAATAAATCTACGTAATCCTAGTATAATAGAAAAAAACATTAAAAAATAAATTTTGAACATGTTGTGTTTCGGTAAAAAATTGATTGGGCTCAACCGGGATTTGAACCCGGGACCTCTCGCACCCAAAGCGAGAATCATACCCCTAGACCATTGAGCCGCTTGTAATTCAATCTTATAAATTCACTTAAAATTTGTGTAAAATGGTTATTCAGTATTTTACTTGTGTAAATGGCTATACTTCGTTTTACTGTTGAATCTTAAATTTTATTTAGCCACTCATAAAGTAAAGAAAAATCTCTTTACTCTATGGCTCGTTACTCGCTATAACTACTTTCTTTAAAATAGCAAAAAATTAATTAACAGTAAACCGGTAATAGAAATGCATAATCATCAAAAAATTAAGTATGCAATTTTAGAGGTTTATTAATTTAGTTCTATGTTTTGTAATGCTGCCCATACCTACTACATGCAGTACTAGTATAGCACTTATATTCACAACTCTGTAAAGTTAAAGAAGGTAAACCATATTGTGTGGTATAGTTTTCACAAAAATTTAAAAAAAAAAAATTCAAAAAACCCAGAAACAACAAAAATTTACAGTGACATAAATGTTATGTATATAATGATATTTTTATGAAATAAGGTGATAAAAGAAAAGTGCTAAATAACATTCCATGCGTCGTATTAAGTATTTTAGAAAAAATCTCATTTTCATAATTTTTATGAATTTGAAGCATAAAAATATATGTACATTTGTGCATACTTATGTACATACTGACTTTACAACATATATACAGGCGAGAATAATAAATGTTGTATGCATATAATATATTTCGCCAAAATAAAACAAAAAAAAATTGTTAAATGTTGCACAAATAAAAATTAAAAAAAGTATATTATTAAAAAAAATGAAATTATTGTACTTTATAACTTTGTTTAGCTCTAAATAGCATTTATCATATGAGCACATAAAAATCTACCCATTTAAATGTCTTGTACACCATGTTATGTATTCGAATACTGTTAAAAATATACTATACATAAACTCGTCTCGTCGAATAGGTAATATTTTAAGTATTTTTCGAAGCGAAAAAAATGTTAAAAAATGTGAAGAAAGTATATTTTCGAAAAAAAAAATATAATAAAGAAATTAAAAAAAAATGAAAAGTTGATCTCTGCATTACCAGTACCACTATAATACCAAAATCACAGTATATCGCAGCAGATATAACAGCCATAATAATAATGCATATAAACACAGATGAAATCATCTATGTCAAAAATGTGATTTATGAAGAGTGAAAAATATAAATATAAAATTGAAAAAATATGTATTATATGAACGGATGTACTATAGATGTAGACTAATGGAGATTTTATTTCAAAATTTTTATATTTCATATTTTATTATTTTTATTTTGAATGAGAAAAAACGAAAGAAAAGTAAAATTGACATTTAAACTTTTGTATTTGAAATATATCACCGAAAATTCAAATAAATTTATCCACATATTATGTATTTTATAGAAAACAGTTGGAATATATAGCAAAAATATTTTATATTTCATATTTACATATACGAGTATAGTATGTGTGTGTATACATATTGCGCACATCTATATTTGTGTTAATTTTACAAATTCAAAAATCGAGTAACTACTTTTGTAATATAGTACAGTGAAACTTGTCATAGACAAACTTCAAGAGAATTGAAAAATTGAAGAAAATATTCGGCATTAGCGATTTTTAGTTTTTTCGGAGAGGAATTTTTGTTTAAATTCAGATTACAAAGATTTGGTCATAACTACAAGTGATATTCATGTGTTTGTTTATTATTTTGAAAAATTTATTGAAAACTAATTGAAAAATATTATTCTAAAAATAATATCGTTTGTTTAAATGTTCTTCTTGGTTACGTCTGACTGAATGCAATCTTGAGACCCAGTTTCTTACTACTTTTCAACAAATATCGCGTGGTAAATTTTCAATAGTGTGTTGGATGTTTTGTTTAAGATCACTAATCGGTGTTAGCTTAATTTCCTAGACCAAAGATTTCGAGTAGCCTCATAAGACCGGCCAGTTGATATCAGCATTTCTTAAAATAATTCGCCCAGAAAATTTTTCTTGCAACAAGTCGATTATCTAACGAAATATATAACAAGTCGCGAACCTCTTCTTTTGTTGGTTTGTTTATACTGATGGTGAATTTATACGAAAAGTGCCACAAAAATCTTGCGACTTGGGAAATGTTCATCTTTGTCAATTTTCACTGTAATGCACATGTACAAATGTATATATTTATTCAATTCATTATATAAATATACATACTCGTATATGTGATATATATGTATATACACATTTATATGAATATTTGAGGCTATACTTGTGGGTATAGTATAACAACATGTAAAAGAGCAGTGCATTTTACATTTCGCATATTGTATCGTGTAACATTTTTCATATTCATATTATCATTATCAACGCATCATTATTATTATCATTTTCAGCATATAAGAAAAAACCACAGCGGGATATCAAATAGAAATAAAAACAACGAAATGTACAAATCATAAAATATATATGTATGTAAAATCAACATATAAAATCAGAGCACATACATAAAAGAGTATACTATATGCCCGTGATGTTGGGATTTCAATCAGTAAATATGAGAGCTACATTGTAATAATCTACGTGTGAACACTAAAGAAAACCATGTCTAAGTTTTTTTTTTTTTTTTCATTTTTTCTTACGCTGTATTTTTCATATGAAAATGAAATAAATAAAAAAATAAGGGTAGACAAAAATAAAAAGAAAATAAAACAAAACATACTGAATTATAGATATCTGTTAGCATAACACCCGCAAAAATTCATTCACAATAAAAATACAAGAATAAAAACTGTAGCGAAGTTTAAAAGTCATAGCCATAGAAGTAAGAAAAATAAATATTGATATAGATTTTAAAGATGTGGGTATCATAAAAGTATAGAGAAAAAGAAAAATGATTGAAAATGAAATTAAAAAAAAATATGTGGTAGTATTATAGTTCTACATATAAGTACATAACATATGTATATAGGCTGACTTCCGACTATTCGCAGCGATACAAAATAGTGCTTTAAATATCACAACATAAATTTATGCTATTTAGGGCCAGTTTTACAGTCAATACTTTTAAATAAGTATAGTTGAGTATGTTATTACACTTAAGTAATACTTCATTTTGAAAGTGTTTTAAGTCAACAATTATTGCAATTCCGTTATTTTATATGTCAATTTTCCAATAAATGGCAGTTTAAAGAAATACAAATTGTAGGTAATGGATGGTTGAAGAATTTACATGCAAAATGGCATCCTCATCATTTTAAATTATGAATTAATTTGCAAATTTTTATAATTAATTAAATGGCACTTACCTCATTAATCATATTAGCGTAAATGTCTCTCAAATCTTCCCTCGAAGTGGCTTTACATTATTATCAAAATCCAAGAGTGTAGAATAGGGATAGAGGAGATTAATTTCTATTTTTTCTAACAATTTAACAATTTGGCATATAATTTTTTTAATTTTTGGAGAGAATTTTTTTTTTAAATCGCATTCAAAATTTCATTGCAATACTTTATCAATGACTGAAAAGTGCAAAAACGTGAAATTAAATTACATTTATTTTTTCACGCTTTATTTTAGTTAAAGCAAAGCGATAATGTCAAGACTTTATAGTTTTGGTAGTTTTTTTTAATACCTTTAAATCATTACTTAAGCTATACTTAAAGATCAAAAATACACTTAATAATTATTAACTGTAAACTAGCCTTTATTTAGTTACGCTCTTTACTCATGTTCACACATCTTAAATTCATCTTTTAAATGACATGGAACATTAATGATGCTAATTAATTATTATTATGAAATTTTTGAACAAAAATCGTTTTCTTTGTTCTATATCCTACTCTAGAAAAAAATAGCTTATTAGTTAAATGTAAAAAATTAGTTTACATACTAAAAAATCCGCAATTTCAATAAAATGTTCAAAATAAACAGATTGTTTTATTTATTTACAAATTAAGTAATTATCTAATTGCATGTATTTATTGAAATTAATATTGCACACTGTATAGTACGTAATGTGATACTAACTAAATTGAACCACTAATTATTATGTAAATTTCATTTAAAAATAAAATTAACTGAATTATATTCGTATACTGAACGCATAGAAAAAATTTAGACAATTTGTTGCAATTTTCTAATTTTTTTTTATCACATACAGGAGAATATAGCTTTAATAAAATTGAATTATATATATTTTGATAATTGAACAAATACATAAAAATAATGTATGCATTATATGGTTTAATTTAATGTAAAATAAAAATAAAGTTATAAATGTGATATGTTAAAAAAAATTTAATGGTTTAAAAAAATTTATATGTACATATGTTTTAAAGGTTGGCCTATAAATTTAAAGTGGAATTTAAAGAATATATGTTATTAACTTAACCTGGTTGGAGCAAAAAATAATATATACAATGGTGATTGTGACAGATTTCCAATAGATTATTCCAAATTTTCTGTGAATCAATACAATGTGGCATGCATTCCACATTTTAATTGTTAAAGTCTATGATATCATGATTTCATTTTTAATTAGAAGGTCATTTATTGAGAACAAAACAATTTTTATCTATTTTTACATTAATTCAATTTCACTTTTATAAAATACTTTGAATTTGGAGAAATCTACGCTTCAAGCTGCAGGGCAAAAAAAGGATAGCGCTATAGAATTTCTTGTGAGAAAATGAAATATATGTGATAATGATAAATGCACGAAATTTATACGCTTAACTCTAAATTACCCTTTAAGGGATCTACGTTTCTACGTTTCTATAAAAATATATTCGCCCAAATTTGTGTGATTTTTAGATATCCGTATATTATTTTCATTTTAACCACCGTTGGTCTACGTACTCGCTTATCTATAACTCCATTATCATTGCTCCTTATTATTCTGGTATGGTAGTCAAATAATTCAAACTGCTTTCCTCGCTTAAACTAAAAATCACTAAATTAAAAGTTCGTCATTCTACCCACTGTACTACAAAATTTCTCATATTTATGTGTATTTTACATCAATAAATTTAAAGTGTCGGAAATCGATTATTATTTGACCAGAATAAAATTTTTATTAAAAATAAATATTTAATATAAGTATTATACTCGTATTAATATTTTTACGTTAATTTTCGAATATACATATATCATCTTGTCAGATTTAAAAAAATATATTCAATTGTTTGACTTATTACATACATCCTGTTCACAATCCATATTTTTTATTTACTTAATGAACTTCATATACCTAATAATAAATGTCAAATTTTGGAAATTTATTTTCTTTAATTTTTCCAGACAATATTTTTGTAAATTCAATCCTCATATCATAAAATATGAAAACATACATCCATAAATGAAATAAAAAAAAATATTTAATATTTTTCAAGTGTAATATTTTTATCACTCATCAATATTCTTAAAAAGTTTACTTCTCATTTTTCATTTAGATCATATGTACTCGTATGTATGTATTTATGTTACATTCATTAAAGTGCACTTTTACATTTTTACACTACATTACTTTGTTTGTGTAACTTCTACTAACGTACATCATTATATATGTATTTATTCAATTTCTTTTTTTTTTCTTTTGATTCGTATCATGTATCATTTTATTTTTGTGTGTTTGCTTTTCTGATCTAATAATAACGATGCACCATAATAATTATGTGATATACCATATGCACTGCACATATATATGTACATATAGTGTAGATATTGTATCATAAACCAATCACGTAACACCGATTAATATCAAATTTATGACAGATTTTAATTTATGCATTTATACATACAATACAAAAGTACATGTGTATGTAATTTGTAAAAGTCGAAATGTAAAATTTTCTATTTCACACCTTACCTTTTTTTTTTGCCTTACCTTCTGTTAATTTGACTAAAAAAAATTAACTTCAACTTGAACACTGCATGATGTCAATTTTAATGCATAATATACATAATAACTATGCATATTCATTTGTATATGTATGTACATAGTACATACATATATGTAAAACATGGTGATTGTGTGCATGCATTAATAAATAACCAAAAATTCAAAATATAAAAAAATGAAAAAAAGGAAATAAAAATAATTATATAAACATTTCATAAATTGAATACAAATTACCATAAATAATATTCAAACATACATCCACACATTTTTGTGTACCTCTACAGGTATACATATACATACATATACAATAATTGATATTTATGTATGTAAATAGTAAAAAATATTATTCTTTTGTTTTGGTATTTTATTCATTTTATTAAGTAATAAATTTATATCCAATCATTTTTTAGTGTTTTATACATGCGTGTGTGTTTTTTATTATTAAAATACATCTATATACACTGACACCATAAAGTATTGTACAATTTTTATGTCAGCAAAAAAAAAAAAAATGATTGATTAAAAGACTAGGTTGCGATCTGTGTAAAATATTTTCACTACAATTCAATATCAAGATTTGATAATGATAAAAATGCGAAAAGAAATTCCGTTCCAACAGCGTACTAAGCAATAAGCTCGACTATTATTCCGTTTTGAAGATACAGAAAAAAAAAGTCTACACTCATAAGCATAGCCAACTAGTGATTTCAGAAAAAATAATATTTTACCACATGTTTTCCTTTCGAACTGCAAAACAAAAAGCAGACGGTAAAATTCTGTTCACGGAATAAATACTTTTGTATTTACATAAAATAGAATTTAGTTCGTACAGCGTACTAGGCATTGCATTATGCTGGTAAATTTAATTTTTAATTTAAATTAAAATTTTTAATTTTTAACGGAAATCAAATTTCAACTTATTGTGTTCTATCAACTGAACCTTTGAACTTCCATAAGTATATTTATATATACACTTTTTATAAAATACTATCAGAAGACCACACATTGAGGTGAAACTACTATTATTTTTGAAATATCGTAGTAAAGTTTTCGAATTTTTAAAACTTTTTTTGGTGTATGCAGACTTTTATATTTTACTGTATGTTTTACAAACGTTATATGTGTATTTATATTTATTTCATATTATTAAATGATATGTTTTCAAAACTTCTGTATTTTATATATATGTATATAAAATCTGTCACATTCATGTTTTTCAACAAAAATTAATATAATAATTTATATTCACAGTAGTAAGGTGTTTTATAAAGTTAAATATTTTGAAAAAAAAGAAAAAACAAATGAAATGACAATATAAAAGCATTAAAACCTGACATACAAATACAAAAATTTAAATTTGTCAAAATTAAAATATATAATATTTACACTTTCGATTATTTTTTAAATTTATTTCATAATATTGTAAAACATAAATTTATTTGTATACGTATTATTAATATCGTGATGAAGATACAGAATGAGTTAAATGAGAAATTTATCATCTTCATTATAATTTGTCTAAATTTTTAATTTGAAAAGTTTTTTTTTGTTGTTGCAGGTATTGTTATGTTTTTGTTTTTCTCTTACCTTCATGATTATTCTCTTTTCTTCACCTTGTCAAAATGTAGTGTAGTTGAAATTTTTTTTTTTTTTTTTCAATTTTTTAAATCTGAGAATATAATAACACTACAAATGAACAATAACACAGCGGTGTATGTTTACATTTTTTTTTTTACAATGAATGATCTATGCAACATGTAAAGTATTTTTGTAGACAGGTATGCCGAATCAATTTTTTTCTTTTTCACATTTTTTTATTTATTAATCCAAAAATTTATTGTTTTCATCAAATTGAGAAGTGACATGTCATTAATACTCGTATAAATTCATATTTTTTCTTTACTTTCTGTTTCCTTCTATAGTATGATATTGAATTTGAAAATTTGTATTAATGTATGTAGTACATAAATATGTATGTAGATGTACATATATGCAATGAAACTTGATATGAAACGTCGGGAAAAGCATTTTGTTTTCGTCTTGTCATACATAATGCATATATTCATATTCATACCTTGGTAAGTGTATAAAAGGTGTTATAAGAGTACCTGTAGTGTAGTATGAGCAAAGTATCTAATATAGTATATAAGAAAATATTTTATTACATTATGACATGAGAATATCAAATTTAATTGGTTTTCATTATTCGCTACCATAAAGTGGAAAAAAATTTATTTTGTATTCCATTTTCTTAGTTTCTTGTTTTGACGAGAGTATAAGAATAGATCGATAGACAGTGATATGATATGGTTATAAATGCATGAGCTATGTGTACTATATGACTGACAAATTAATGTAAGGATATGTAAAATATAAGTATGTATATTATCATAGATGTGTATAATTTAAAAATATAAATAATTGTTATGATCGGGAAATTTATATGAGACACTACCATATTTTCTTATAATGCATATCAAAAATATAAGACAAACACATATAGACTAAAATATTTATGTAAATTATTGATCGAAAAATTCATAAAAATATTTTCACGGTCTTAAATTACAAACAGAATATATAAAATTCTATGTGCTGTATACACGAACAAAATAATGAATTCACGTATGTGACATTATAGTTTCCACGAATTGAAAATAATGTATTTTTCAATTCAATAATAATTCTGCTCGTAGAGTATAATAAATAATATGAAGCAAAATGCAAGTATAAAGTGTGAGACAATACGTATGATAGTACCGCAAAAATCCATAAATTTAATGTGAATTCCTTTAAAATATATTCAATTCAAGGAAAATAGTGTATGGGAATTTTTTTCAGTAAATTGTTTAAATATTTGATCAAAACGACTTTTTACTTCGAAATATCATAACTCACTATAGTTTGATACATAACATAGAAAGCGAAAATTAAAATTTGTGATATATTATTAATATAGCATCATTTTGCAAGAGTATGAACTTGAAAATCTTGAATCGAGGAAGGGTACTTGAAACATGTACTCGCAATGTGGTTCAGAAACTGAACTACCTAATTACATATGTTCAAATTTTGTTATCAGTTTTATCTAAGACGAAACAAATAGACAACAAATTTCTTCCGCCAAAGCCAAATATACACACTAACAGTGAATCATTTGCTTCCATTCGTTTTACAGCTCACAAATCTTTTCCAATCTAATGCTCTAACCCTTCTTACATCATTCTCGACCTCGTTCAATCAGCGATTTTTTGTCTTCTTCTTCACCAGATGTCATTATCTTGTACTAACCCAAATATTCTTCTTAGGATTTTTCTTGCGAATATCCTGAAGGCTTGTTCGTCTTTTTTCGAGAGTGTCAAAGTTTCTGCACCATGCATTACCGCTTGTAGTTCTGCGTTTTATAAATGTGAAACTTCGTAGTCCTGTAATCAGTTTAGACTTCATTAACTTTATAACCACTTTAACTTTATAGACAGTGAATACTTTCTATATTTTGTCGGTCTATGAGAGATAATCTTAGTCTCTCTTTATACTAAACATCGATGCATGTGTTTACCCAAAGACACTTTCGAATTTGAATCTTGTTTTACAAGAAAGTTACTTAGTATATATAGATTTATATTTTATTGCTTCTTTTTTCGATTTTCATTTTAATGCAATTAAAAACAAAAGTCATTTGAATTTGAAAATTATCAAAATTAAAGCATAACAGATTTTTTCAGTTTAATCTGCAGTTAATATTCATCTTTATATATTACTGTTCTTCACATCAATTTAGTGAATAATTTAAATTAATCATCTATTCAGATTGTTTATATGATTTCTCAATTATATCAGTTATTATGATAATATTGCATAGTATAGTAGAATAAATAATAAGGATCTAATATTTGTGTAACAATAATAATAATAATGATAATCAAACATCAACATCATATAATTATCATGCATTTTCCTAACGTAATATACGCATGAACCTATATGTACATAAATACAAGAGTACACATATACAGTACAATATCCTTAAATAAATAATAATCTTAATAGATTGACATATTTTCATAATTTTAAATAAAAGAAAAAGAAAACAAAAATAAAAAAAAACTCACCTTCATTAAACTGTGCAAACAGAAAATTATAAACCTACACATACATATACCTATTGTTCATTATGTATACATGTGTGTTATTTAATATAAATGTACTATTTTTTGCATTAGCCTACAATTTAGTTTCAACATACCATCGCTTTAATTCACTTTATATGTATTTTGTATTTACATGGTGTTCCCATGCATTATGTTAGATTTACAATCCTGTTTAGATTTCGTGCCAGAGTGGATTTTTCACAGCTTCTTCATTTTCACGCAAGAAACGCATTATTCCTGATTTACAACCCAACGCAGATTTGGTGCCAGAGATTGGTACTCATAATATTCAGGATACATTATCGTAGGTTATTATACAGGAACACTGGAATTGGTGCACAAGCTTTCAATATAATTTTCCCATCGCCAGTGTCAGGTTAGCAAAACAACATAATCTCATTCTGACCTTGGTGAAATCCACGCTGATCAAAAAAAAGGATAGCGCTGTAGAATTTCTTGTGTGTAAATGAAGGAGGTATGAAAAATTGCTTAATTTTTTTTTTTTTTAGGAAAAATGCAAAGCAAAGATTTTTGTCTCATTTTTAACATCTCGATACTCAAAACTTTTAAGTTTTCTTACGCTCCATTAAAATTTTATTATCCATAAATTTGTTATTACTATAATTACTACGACTAAATTATATCGTGAGTCGTTCAAACACCCTTTAATATGCTTACTTTTATCTACTATTATATACACATATTCATTCAGAATTCCTGCTGTTTTGTGTAATTTTCTAATAATTCAATTTGTTTACGAAATGAATCTAAATCAAATGAATATCAATTAGTCTACGTACAAACATATGCATAATGTGCACATACCTATATATTTGAATATCAATGTAAGTGCATGTGTGAAAAAGAATCCAGAGTAACATTTAGTTTAATAATAACCCAGTAGAGTAAATGATGAGTACTGCCTTATGGAATCGACTCTACACAATAGTACACGTTTCATCAGTACATATTAACTGTAATAACTATTCGAAATTCTGAAAAAGCGATTACTTATTTCGTCAAAGTACTCTGAAAGGTGATGTAGGTACATGTTGCAAAAAAAAAAAGGTTTGGAATGTATGTCACTTCGGCTTTGCATTACATTTTTGTGAAAGTAATGCGCGTTGCGGTAATTGAAATTTGCGATTTTTTGAAAAATTCTTACTCAGTTAGATTTCACGCATGCAAAAAATACATAAAATTCTACTAGTAAACTTCAAAAGTGTTATGCGGCAGTAGGGCAAAATGTGTTCTCCCCTTGTAAGTATATCCAATGAAAGAATAAAAAAATTATTTTATACTAACACTTTCTCGTTATCAGATCAAGAAAATGAGCCTTGCGATGACAATAATTTAAAAACTTATATTGACCAAAAATTAGAAGACTATGTGGGGGGCGATCGAGTCAAATAAAAATAAATATTTTAAAAAGGTGTGCCTACAAAACAAAAATTTAGAGTAATTGTTTTTGTAAAACTTTTTTGCTACATTTTTATAAAAAAATTTTAATTTTTAATAAAAATTCATTTGAAAAATAAAAAACTCTTTACTTTTGATCCTTTAAACTAAATCTAATACACAGTATTGCTATAATCCTTTTATAAAAACAACTTCTAGAAGTTATTCCGAGAAAATGCTGAAAGAACTATAATACCTTTCTTTTGTTTTTTCACTACCTAGTTCTCTCACTACTTCTTTGTAATCGACGATTCAATCGGTTATTAGCAATGCAGAAGCTGGGCAAATTGGTTGCCTCCTATGATATTTACATGTTAAAAGTAATGTGGAAATTTCTATTTTTTGAGAAGCAAAAGTAGAAGTAGTTACATCGTTTTTGTACTGATTCCACAATCAACTGCATATATAACTATTTCTTTACACTACTGGGATAAAGCAAACATATCTGTACCCGTACCTACATATAATGATACTTGCATACACATAGAGTAAATTTTCTTTATTCATATTAACGTCAAACTTTGATAATTCTATTATGAGACTTTAAGTGATACCACAAAGATTGTTTATATGAAAATATACCGATTTGTAAATATTGTACATTTCATACATAACCTACGTACATCTAGTTATTAAATAATAGGTATGGTGGTATTGTATACACATAATGTAAGTATGTTCGTTTATATAAATTATACTTTATACATACATGCATATATAATGTTTTATGATGTATGCATAAGCATAATCATTATATATGTACATATATCGTATCAATTAGTTTTCATATATTGTATACAAAAAATATTTCTTTCTCTGAATTTTATCGGAAAAAAATCGGGTTGTTCAAATTAAATGAAATCATATGAACTAGAATTCAAATAAAATCAACTAATTACGTACAATATTTGAGCGATGTGTATATGCAGATATTTAGGAAATATTTTAAATTATAAATTATGAGTGAATTTACGTATGGATGGATGCATGTATGTTTGCTTATATAAGATCATAATCATATGCTCATTATTAATACTTTCTGAAAATGTTTGAATGTGCTATACGCGATACACATATGTACATTCACATAAAATTATTTGCTACAACTGTTTTTCATCATACAGATTTGATTTGATACTTTTGATAGTAAGATATTGATTGATTTCATTAATTAATAAATTATACGCACTAGAAAAAAAACCTTTAGGTAGTTATTAGGCATCATCGCATCACTTCAAAGGACTAAACTACTTGGTCTAATTTAACATTCACAAAGTAGATACGAAATTCTTTGAAATTATGTGCAAATACATCATCATTATCAACAGTGCTACAGCTCTAGCTGAACCAGGGCTTTCTCTGATGTGATTTATAGAATTTATTTCCAATATAATGTACAATATATACTCATATATAGGTTATTTAATTTTATCACCATCAGTTTGTGTTTATTCTGAATTTCGATAATATTTATTGAAATTTTTTAATATTGCACATTTAAAGATGTTACCCTTAACATGTTAGGAACATAATTATTTTCTGCTCAAATGTCTGGTAACTTACTTTATATCATTATTAAAATATTACATGAATTACTTCAATTCGATTCTGTTTTATGCAACTTACATCAATTTTCTTTACATTCAATATGTCAGCTCTTTATTGGACACATCTATTCAGAACGTACAATGGACCTTAGATTTTTTATTTTTGCTCTTTCAGGATTAACGGGATCAACGATAAACATTTTATGTAAAAACTATATTCACTACGACTATTCCGTTTCAATCGCTTGATATTCTAATAACGTAACTCATACTCAATTTATTTAATTTTCTTAGATCATTCGTTTTAAGTCTACTTACATATGTCATCATCGATTACATACATTAATTTTAATCGATATGAAATTTTTATTTAAAATGCCTCCAATTTATTCTCATAATTTTTCATTATTGTTCAAACAGCAACATAAGACACTCTTCATTTTTTCAATATTACACTATACACATATATACGAGGAATCTATTTCAAGAAAGAAATGGATATCTAATGTATTGGGAAATAAAATTAATCTATTGTGAAAAAATTTTAGAAGTGCATAGACTTTTTGTCAATACTGTATCTCTGTATGTAGTATATAAACAAACCACTTTAAAAAGGAAAATAAATATCGTCTCTTAAAATCATAAGAATTTCATTTTTGTTTGAAAATAATCAAAAAGGTCATGTAGTGCTATAGAATCTACGACCTCACTTTAATATTTCATATTTTTCCGTTTTTAAATCATTCTCACTAGGTATAGACATATCAAGCAAATACATAAATCCGAACAAAAATCACAAAATTTTCAAAAGTACTCGTGAATGAAGAATTAAAGAGCTGTCATTCTGTTCGAGAAAAAAATTGTTCTATACTAAAAGGAGGACGATGAAAAATGTCTGCAATATTAGATTTCTCTGTAAAAAAAACTTATACTATCTACATACACATACATACAACCAAAAGATTATTAATAAAGAACTGTGAAGTTAAATTTATTTTTGGTCAGTATTTTAATTTAAACAAACCCAAAAGAGGAAAACAAAAAATAAAGTTTCGTACATATGTATATACGTTCATGTTGTACGCGGATAATTTTTTGTTCACACTTTAAAAGGCGTCAAAAAAAAAAGTATTTCCTTTTTTATTTTTCATTTCTGACTTTTGTTAGATATGCCGCGATGTAAAAACAACACATACACAAAAATAAAAAATTAGCGAATTTCATGCATTTCGTATAATGCACAAAAATTTAATCCGTATTCAGGATAAAGGCGAGAAAAACCATAATTTCATAAAAAAATTTTATAATTCATATGCAAAGCACTTCCCAAATATTATTTTCATTTTAAATATCAGACAAAAATATTTTTTTTCTGTTATTTACCCGTGTACATATCTTTCTTTATTTTTGATATGCATATGTATGTGTATCCAAGCGTATTATTTTTATATTATATTTTTTTCGGCATAAGTGTACACCCTTTTTGTATTTATACATGCCAACAGAATATTAGCCTTTTTAACATTTCCTCAAATTTCAAAAAAAAAAATATATAAACTTTCTTGACACTGACATATTTAAGACAATTTTGACAGTCGCTTTCATAGGTCAGAACAGAACCCAAAAAAAAAGACCAAGAGGATGTTATAATTTTAATTTTAAATTAAAAGGCATTCTAATATGTATGTATATAAAATTTTACATTTCAATGTCCTTATATGTCAGAAGTTGACACATCCAATTTATGATATTTTTTTTATGCATATATTATGCATTTATTAATCTTATAAATGTGTCGTCTATTTGCAAAACTGTGTCTATTCCATTTTATAATATTTTGAGAAAATTGAGAAAACGTTTTTCGTTCATAATAATAGAAATTGCGTAATGTTTTAATTTGGAAATATATACAGGATGTCCCACCTCGGACACCAGCAAAAAATCGTTCTATAGTGAGGGGTAGTCTTAACCGTTTAGCCGATGAAGATGAAGGGCGATGAAGATTTTTCGCACTTACTCTACAAAACACTCTGTAACAACTACGGTGTACTAGCTAGAAGGAAACAATCTAAGAAAAATCTGTAGGAAACTCCCACTTCTCTCTAATGAAACCTTACATGCTCTTCTATGTCTTTCACTTTAATAGTTATTGTGTTTTAAAGTCAAAATTTAGTGATTTTTTGCTGCATTATTCAGAGAAATACAGGCTGTAGAATCACAGCGCCATTTGAATAAATTTCTAATTATATAAGAAAAAAGTCGAAGATACCCGCTTCATTTTTGCCTTTTACAGTAAAGGTGTATCTCCAGTAGTAAGACCACCTACTTGTCTTGAAGAGACTCATCCACTGTTTGCAGGTGTATCTGTACTACTTACTTCAATTTTAAAGGGTTTAAAATCAAAATTGGTAAAATCTAAATTTACGTACTAATAAAAAACAGCAAAAACTTTAGAAATTGACATTAAAAAATTTTTTTTGAAAAATGGAATAGACACATTTTTGCAAATGGACGACTCAAATGATGTATGCATTTATTATTTTGTACAAAAAATTTTGAATCGAATCAAAGACTTCTTTTTTTCCTGTTTCATATGAGCAACTAGTTTCTCTGTTAATTTTTACTAAATCAAATTTCTAAATTGCTTTGTATTTAAAGATGATTGTTTTAATTTTTTATGTTTTCCTTTTTTTTATAGAAAAAAACAAAAATCTATAAGCACCTACACACTGCTTTTACATTGTGCGTGTTTTCTGACCAAAGAAAGATAATTTTTGCATGGTATTTTAACCGTAATTAATCCATTCTCGGTTTTTTTTTTAGTTTGATTACTTACACACATATTTACATAAATTTACATGCCTTTTAATTATAAAATTTTCTTGGAAAAACAAACCACCAAGCTATTTATTATTAAATTAAAGTTTAAATAAGAGAGAAACAAAAAAAATACAATTGTATTATTACAGATATAGCTATTATTCCATGAATTGAATTTTATTAGAATACAATGTATGTATGTATATTGACTGTACTGTATGCGTATGTGCATATAGGTGCATGAACATCAAAATCAAAATCACGTGTTTTAAACAAATAATAAAAATCGATAAGTGCACGTGTAATTTAACGTTTACTGACTTTTTAAAAAAAAATCAAAAGGAATCAAAGAATGAATTATTTGCTACTAAAAGTAGACTATTATGTGTAGATAAGTTGTAACTAAGTATGTATAACTTTCTACAACTATAACTTGATCTAAAAAAGAGTAATAATTTTCAAATCTTTATAACGACAACAATTCAAGTAAGTACATACATAAATGTACATACAACTCTAACTTTGTATTATATAGGTACTATGTCAGATTTATTAATAACACACTGATTGTTAGTTGCATTATAAGTAGAAAACATAAAAGAAAAATTTTTCTTTTTACAAAAAAGTTGAATAAAAGCAATAAAAGAGAAAAAAAATTGAAGGAAAAAAATGCTGTTGAATTAAAATATATAAAAAGTACACAATTATAAAATTATAATAGACCATATATTGCTAAATAAATACGATTGTATGTATGAATGTATGTACATGGAAATGAACAGTATTTAGATATATGTACATGTAACACGTTACACGCCCAGAAAAATTCTTATAAATAATTTAATTGAAATCTTATCACGTAAATTATAGCATTCAAAATTGAAGCATATAATATAATACATATACGTAGGTATATAGTATGTAAGTATAATAGCATTTACTACAATTGTACATAGTGTGGTACTGTACTAAATACATACATATATTAATTATGTGTAAGTAAAAGTAGTTTGACCCAAATATATAATACAACAGTTAGAAATAAATATATACTTTGAGTACATTATGTACTTACTTACATACATTATTTATAGTAGTAAAATTGTAGTTACGTTACATAGTTAGTTAGTTAGTTAAGTTGACTATAAATTATATGTGCCATTTTGTAATATATGTATTTATATTGTTCATAATGAGATATATTTTATGTAATTCGACATAATATCGAATCAATCAATTTAAATGTTGAAAAAAGGCAACACCAATTATTAGATTTTTTTTTCCAACAGAAAATTAAATAAAATTCAATTTGAATCAAAATAATCTATACTTTTGATAAAATAAAAAAAAATTATTGATTCATATACATACATATCCCATATATGTACATAGGTAATTTTCAAAACTAAAATTAAAATGCAATTCAAATAAAAATAAAACAAATCGAAAAAATAGCGAATTAACTAAGCCAAAAACTCTACATAAATTTATTTTTATTTTATTTTTATATTTTATATTATTTTCTTAATGATCTTTGTGAAGGCCGAAATTTGCATTCAATTAAATGTTTAAATTTGCTATAATGACCGCAAATATTTTACATTTAAGTATCACACTACTATGTGTACATATGAGTATAAGCTAAAAAAAAAAAACAAAAATAAGAACACATTTAGTACTGTATACACTGTACTTACATTGATAGGTTTTTCTCATATTCAATTTTTATTCAATTATGTATAGGCAATTATTTATTGAAATAACAGGAAAGTTATTTTTTTTTTTTCAATTACAAAAAGTAAACGTAACTTTAACGAATTAACGTAACTTTACATAATCATAAAAAAAAATAAAAATAAAATTATGTTAGATATATCGAAGAGTAGAGTAGTATAAGGAGGGAAAAAACGAAGACACTTTGAAATAAAACAGAAAAATTTTTGGAAAAATTAAAACAGAAAAGATATAGTGAGTTGCAATACAAGATGTATTATATATGCTTAAACACAGAGACTTTTCGTGACCTAAATGGAGCAAAATATTATCAAAAAATAGTTAAAGTAACCAAGTGGTATTTTGTGGGTTTATACGAAAAATCTCGAACATTTAAATAGATTTTAAAAATATATGACATCTGTTAATTTTGTATAGATAGGGCATAAAGATGACTCAGAATTGAATTTATTTTTTAATCAGGACACAACAGTCCAGGAAAACTGGTGTCTAAATCTATGTGTGAAAATAATATTTATTGATTTACGAAGAGTAGTTTGTAGCACAAAGTGGAGCTATACCACAGACATAAGTAACAATATATTTATACATTTGGTTAGGGATGGTGGCAATTGAATTTACTTGATCTGCGACAACTCCCAAGTCTTTTAGAAAGATCACTTCGTGTCAGGTGGCAACTGGCGTTACAAGTTTTAGCAAAATTAAAAACAAAATTATATAGTAAAGCACGGTTAGACTAAATCAGATTATTAAACATTTTGTAAAATGCTATGCTGGCGTGGTTAAGTAAAAGGTAAATTTAAAATTTTTATCTTAGACCAATAATGATATATTTTCTAAGTTAGAAAGTAGTAAATGAACATTAAGGCACATTTTTCGCCACTTCATTTATCACATCTAATAAAATTTTTTTCATTTTTCAAGTTAAAAAGTCTCATATGGCTTATCCTAATGTAAAAGGTCGTATCTGCGAGTATACTCGTAGAGTTTGTACTTGCGACTATCTACCTTGATATTACAAACAAATAATATAACACATAAATGAAACGGAACGGCTAATAATATTTTTGAGAAATAATACAAAAAAAATTTGGGATTTCAACAATTTCAAGAAGCTAATTGCTCCATCTAGCGGAATACTATATTGGGAGGCACTATACCTGTAAATGACAACACCGATACGCCAGACAGTGATTTTGTCAACAGTTTCAAGATAAAACGTCGTATGTGTCAAATCACACATTTCTAATTAATATGATAATTTTTTTATTTCTCTAAATTGATCCTGCTTTGTGAAATAAAACAAAATATATAAACCTCAATAACTCAAAATTATCTAAATGTAAGATACGACCTTTCGCCTAACAACGGTAGTATGGCTCTCGTGTAATAAAGATGAAAAATTATGTGGAAAATAAATATTGAAGGAAACATGTCTAAAAAGAATTATAATATTTCCTAGTGATGAAGACCAAAATCGATTAGGCTTATTTCAATCGTGAATGAATTAACTCTATTTGAAAAAATGATTTAAATTCAGAATAACCTGATATTATGTACATACGTCCAACCACAAATCGCACAGTGACAGATAGAGAAGTTAAAACACTTTAACGAGTTAAAGAGTCACTGGGAATTACTATGATCAAACCAAATCGAAATTCATTGTATAAAAAATGCATTAAAAATGGAAAATTGGAAAAAAAATTAACGCAAAAACTAAAATTATTTTTGTGAAGATTATAATAGTTTAAAGCTTGCTTAAATCTGAAGCCATAGTATTTTCCCAAACAAACTTTCATATGTCGGAATTTAAACAATTTTTTTTACTGCATTCGTAATATTCATGATCATTTTTAAGATATTTTAGATTAACAATGATTGTTTTTGAATTTTCCTGAAATACTTATTGCACATTTTTTTTTATTCACATATTCATCATATTTACACCATTTACACTACCAAAAATTTCAATTTAAAGGACTTTTCATATTTACTACACATCGCATAATAATAAAGTCATTACCTACAGGCTACAAAACAACTTCGTTATGAGATATGCCTATGGTTCAAACTATTCAGCAAAAAAAGGGCAATTCTAGATGATTCATTTTTTTTTTGCATACTAGTATGACGCCAAATCATCTGATGTAGTTATTCAAAGTCAGATAATTCAAAATTATATTGTGGAAGAAAATTAAAAAATTACAAATATCTACATTTATTTTCAAAATAATTGACAAAAAAAATAGTGAAAAAAATGTAAAATAATAAAGCAGAAATTCTTTTCAAAATCTTTGTAACTTTATTCTCCATTATTTTAACTTTTGAATCGAAGACATGCTGTCGACATTACCTTCTGATATTCCTCTAAATAAATTTAGTAAACATGTATCTGCTTACAATTTACTGGAATTACTGTGGCTGATAACTTATATACTTGTTTGAAATTCTCATAAATGTATAGAGAATTACTATTCTTATTATCTTTGTAAAATGAAAATTAAACAAAACAAAAAAAAAAAATGATCATAAAATTATATGTATGCGTTACCAGAGATAGACCTTGCTATAGACATTATTAGCATATTGATATATGATATATGTATACAGAATTCATTTTAATATTTTATCTATTAATCCATGAAATTGTTTGCAGGTGTTGTATGATTTTGATTTAATGGTAATAAATTTTTCTGCTTTATTTACGTATATAAATTAAATTTTGTTTTCATGTAACAAAAACCAAAATGTTATATGAAGAGTGAAAATGTATGCAGAAATTTCAATTTAGTAAATTATATTGCATACATAGGGACAGATATTTATAGGTAGTTTCTTTAATTTACTTTAATATGTGATTGTTGATAATATACATAATATATATACCTATATTTTTTTTTTTTTTTTGAAAAACCAATAATATCAGATCAACTATAGATGTGAACATAAATATACATATAATATGCTAGTTGTATCTTGTGTATGAATTTTTATATAATAAGTTTAAGCACATCCATGTACATTCTAACAATACAAATAATGTAAAGTAAATTTATTCGTTGAAATTATATATCTGCAAATTTTCATATACAAGTACCTAGTAGGTATCTAATATAATAATCCGAACTATGTGCAAATTTAATGAAAAAATTCCGTGGAAGTTTTCATTTTTACATGCATAGTAAAATTCATATAATAAAGTCATAAATCATTATGAACTGTGTGAAATAATTACTTTTCAAACACTTTTTTCGCAAGCGAATTTCTTCAAACTTCAATGTTATAATGGAAGATTAAATTAAAAATTTAATTAAAAAATGTCAACAATTTTAAAAGAAAGGCTTCTTATATTATTTTAAGCATTTAGACATAAAACTTATGTAAATTTTATAATTTATTATATGGAATTGTACATTATGTACCTAGCTATATATAATTATTCAGAAATTCTAAAACAAAATAATGTTTAGCTAGAATTTAAAAAATCACTCTTGTAAGGACATTTGAAAATTAATAAACCGAGAAAAAACTACATAAGTTCATTGTCTGAAGTAAATTGTATCCAGCATTTGCAGAGCTCAGGGTCATTCTCAGCCATTATACATATTTATTACCCAATACCGATAATACGTAGTTTATGTTTATGTGTAAAATGACATGCATTATGTACATGTAGATATGATGGACTCGTTTATTTATGCAAATAATTAGCTTTTCAAGAATCTTCTTCTCAATTATGTGTTAAGCATTCATTCGTTAAATTCGTTCATTACCGTATAGAAGATATTTCATTTGATATAAGAAAAACAAAACTGAAAATGTCTTTGGTGACATATGCGGAATTTAGCTCTACCAACACAATATGGTAAACATAAATTTGAGGCTCTAAGCACTCTAAGTAATTTTAATATGAAATAAAAAAAAAAGTTTTTTAGAAAACGTAGAATCAAGACAAAATATTTACCAATGATTTTTAAAATTCATATTGTTATGCTTTTGCACTTCCAGTTTTGTGAATTGCTAACCATAAAGTTGTCAGTTGAGAAATTAGGCTCAATTATAAAATACGTTTTAGGCCGATGTAATTGTGGATGTAATAAAGATCAAATAAATTTAATTCTAGAAACTCACATTTTATGTACAGTGCTTGAATACAATTCACGAGGAGCAAAACACATAAGAACTGACTTGAAAATGCGTAAAGGACAATATTAATGATGAAATTGACCAGAATTATGAATACAATTGGAATGATGTGAAAAAAATAACCAGTAACAAAGTTCGTCGGAAAAAATTTAAAGATGCCAATTATTGCTCCATAGAGAAGTCAAGTGGAGAATAATATAATACATTAATTAAGTCTGGTACTCTAAACAGAATGAATTATTGAGCTTTTGCAATAAATAAGTACTACTATAACCACAATGGATTTACATCGAGCTATCCGATACCAAAATATAATAATTCTGCTGTATCACTTAATAACTCAAAATGAGAATGCTAAATTTAAGGAAAATAACAAAAAAACTGCGAACTGACTTAAATGATGATGAGTCTTTTAAAAATAATTAACACACACACACATTAAAAATTATAATCAGAAAAAAAATTTATTTGTTGATAGGAAGTTATGGAATTTCAATTTAGTTACATGTAAAACTATTTGAAAACTTGTCCAAATTAAGATGATTTTGTCGAATTTTCAAAATAAATTTGCAATTCACTATACTGTATTGGGTAACTGCTCTAAATATTATACATTAATAAGAACTTCATAAAAAATATATATACTATAAGAAGAGCATATAATGTAAAATTAAATAAAAAAAAATTAAAAGAGAACAAAAAACAAATTGTCCTTTCCTTAATCACAATACTACACGTATGATGTATTTGTAAAACACTATAAATTTTCCCCCTTGTTTTATGAGTATGTGTGTGTTGAATATCAGAAACAATTTTTCACTATTAAATTTTAATTAACACAATCGATACAGAGAAATTTAATTAAAATGTTGTTATATAATCGAAAATCGAGAACCTGTTTCCTGTACAAAAAAAAAAATATAATAATTGTTAAGCTTCCATATACGTATAATAAAAGGGTAAATACGTATATTGAAGCCGACTTTATTTTCATTTTCGAATTCTTTATACATGATTTTTTGGAACAAAATAAAAGTAAATTTAAGGAAAATAAAAAAAAAAAACAACTAAATAATGATGACTTTTTAATAATTGAAAGGTTTGGCATAGAGTGATGATAAGCAATTTTATGATTACGCTTTATGTTACCAGTTACTTTATAAGATTCAAAATTTTGGAAGAAGGAAAATGAAAAAAGAAATTTACAAAAAAAATTTGTTATCTGAGTAGTGCGTGTATATGTATAAATAATTACGAGTAGTCGATATATGTACATATACATATCCATACAAAATGTATCTACAGTAAAAAAAAAATAAGGGGAAAACATAATCGAACCAGTATATAGCATGCAATAAATGATTATTATGTTCAACAAAAAAAAAAACAAAAATATGATATATAAAAATTAAAGTTAATTACAACGAAATGAAACACCTGAATTTTAAATAAATTCAAATGTCCACATAATGTCTATACGAACATAATATACCTATCTACTTACATATGTATGTATATCATAAGTGTGAGGTGGTAAAATTACCAGTATGTGTATGTGTCTCTTTTTACATATTTCATGTGTTTCATATTTATGTGTATTTATATGTTATTGTTAGGTACTCAGTATAATTATTCCTATGTATTCATGGTGTGCATATAAGAATATAATATGTAACATATACATTTATATGTAATTGTACATACATAAATGTAGATCAGCTTCTGTTCTATATTTATGCTATAGCCTTTAGGTTATTCGCAATAATTAAAGCACGATATCCATAAACGAATGAATATTATATGTGATACCACCGACAATCAAACCGTATTTAAAATTTTATTATGTATAATGGGGATATACAGGTGAACAACAAATAAAAAAAAATTATACAAAAATATGTACATTTAATTCATACATACATAGGTATCTATACATGATATACTTACATTATACATATATTATGCAATTAAGTATAATTTTGTTATAATTTTTTGATGTCACATTCTATTTGTTATTATAACATTTTTATTATTTCATTATTTTAATTCATTATTGATGGTAAAATTATACTCATGCATACACACATATTTTGGGATATTAAAAAAAAATTGTTTTCACTATATGTTTCATTTTTTCTCTGAATATTTTTTCTAAAATTTAATTTTTTTTTTAGCTTCAGTTTCACTGTTTTTTTTTTGCCTGTTTTTTGGTATAAAATTAATTTTATGGCACAAAATGCCAAAAAAAAAAATACATTCAGTGTGTTTCAAAATTAAAACACAAGTGACAGAAAAAAATTAACGAGTAAAAAAATCCATAACTCGTCCTCAGTATATAGGGGGTATATTGTACGTATACCTACATTACATTATAATTTAATTTTATTATGAATTAAATTTACATTTTAAATTATGTACACATACATACATAATAATGTATGTACATATACGAAGCAGTGTGTGTTACAAAAAGCAAAAAAATAAGGATCAAATATTATATCAAAATTTTTGGTATGTGAAACAGACCTTTTATTTGAAACTTTTTTAAACATTTTCTTTTTTGATTTTTATTTTCATCTATTATTTTGTATATGTACGAGTATGTCTATGAGAAAATTTTTTCAGAGATAAAATGTCAAATTCACTGGCATTTTTATAATTTGAAAATAAAAATAATAAGAAAGATACATACGTTACGGTACTCGTATATATATGTATATATATTTAAGACCACCTTTGAAAAATTTGAAAGTAAGTCAAATACGATACCTTCACTTATACAATCATTTTGTGTTAATAGTCTTGTGGTTGTATATAGACAAAATGTATAAAAATTGATGCCAAAAAGTTATTTGGGTTAAATAGGAAAATATTTGAAGTGAGAAAAATAATAAACAAGAAAAAGCAATAACTTATAATAAACATTATATACATAGTACCAATAGTACATATCTAGAATATGCATATATGTACATATGTATGTTATATGGTACAAAGTATATGTACCATCGATTATCAAGATTTTAAATAATGCAAGCAGTGTTTACGATGTATTTTATAGAAATCGAATCATTTTATTTCTTCAAGATTAAAATAAAAGACAAAAAATAATGAAAAAAAAAGCTACTGTACAATAAAAGTTGTCCACCTACTCATCATCATCATCCATCAGTGGCATTCATTTAATATATAGACATAGAGAAAGAGTATAAAAAAGAAAGAAAAAAAAGCAAAGAACAAAATGAGTACCAAAATAAGATGAAATTTTTTTTTTTTCGTTTTTGTTTTCTTCATTACAAACTTCTCAGTCTGCATCCGTACTATAGTGTATTGTATCCATATTTATCTATTTATATGAAAATATAATCACTATAAATGCACATTCATTCATATATCATGTGTCTAATATACATAACTATGTATAAGTATAAGCATAATACTATTGACACACTGCAGAGATAAACCATGGTTATCTCAAATGGTTTATCGATAACCTGGTATGGGTGACACATTTAAATTGAGGTGAACTAGTTTATGTATTCATACGACACCTGTCGAGATAAATTCAAACATTAATTCTTTTTCATCTAGTCAGCATGTTTGCTGAGATTTGGTTTGACAGTTTGTTTAAATATAATAAAAATAAAAAAAAAATAACACTAACTTCAAAGATAACTGAGTTCGAACTTGGTTAACAAGATAATTGAGTTCTAGAAACTCGGTTAACTTAACCGAGTTCTGAAAGTCAGTTATCGCAAAGATAAACCAGAAAACTGAGATAACCATGGTTTATCTCTGCAGTGTGTCAATAGTATAAGCATATAAGCGTTTAGATTATATATGTAAGATAATTAATTTTAATTAAACTGTAAGTTTCGTCCATTTTTGTGGTGTTACGTGATGTTACTGTTTCTTTTGATGCTGTTCTTATTGCTGTTGTTGTTGTTGTTGTTGTTGTTGTTGTTGTTGTTGTTGTTATTTTTGTTGTTGCCCATTGTCGTGAGAAAGACCTGTGTAAGTTAATGTGTCATTGCACGTTTTTAACACCCTTTTTTTTCTTTTGATTAGTTGTTGTTATGTAATGTGATAAGATTTTTCTTCTTTTTTTTTAAAGCTACAATAGTAAAGTACATACTTATATTTTAAAACGATTAAATATTTTTTTTTTTTTTGAAAGTACGGTTTTGAAGTACATACTAATAACGGTTAATCTAAACAAAAGTTTTGTTGCTTTTTATTAAATACATATACAGTACGGTCTCGGTTATCGGTAATATGAATTAATTAAAATAAAGACTGTTAAACGTGTACTAATGTTCTTGAAATCCAAGTGATAAATCACAAAATACTAATAAATTATTTTTTTTGAATAAGTACATACATACATAATTAATTGTTTAGTATATACAGAGGATTGAATAGCGCAATGGTTGTGCTGTTGGACTGGTATTCCAATCAGCAATGTATCTGACAGAATTACTGACATTTAAATTTATCAATCAATTGAATGTATCAAGTTGATATTTACACACTATATGCTATCAATTATTAAATGAAATTATTTTCATCTATGTCATTTTTTGACATAGATATATTTTTATTGTTTTTAGAATTGTACTACAATATGTTTGGGTGGTAAGGAATTTATTATACTAATTTTCAATCCAAGAAAATTCACACTAAACTTGAATTACTGGTGATCAACTATCAATTTATCTGTCAACATTTTTATAACATATGGAAACATATGAATAGGCTAAAAATACTGCGATCAATTGACATTTGGGTCCGATTGTTTATCTGTCTGTTTTTTAAATTTATTTTTGGATACTAACGTCTGTCAAATCAACACAGAGTATTAAACTGTTATGATGTCAGCAAAGCTATATAATATGTCTAAAATAAATGCAGCATTTTGTTTGATTAAGTGAAAGTGTGGGTTGTAGCTCATGGCTGCGCTAATTTACTTGTTCGCTTGCAATTGTCTGCTGAGTATTACATGCTTGCCGCATTACAGTATTAGATTAAACCATAGATAAATTTATTTAATTTATTTATTTATTTTATAATTTATTTACTTTATTATTAAGCACTAACAACACAGATAGTCAAACATTTTCTCAATCCACATTATGAGATACAAGAAAGATAAATAGTTTACATTATTGTATATCCTGCAATTTCGTATGTTCATTTTATCGAGGCGCTACTGTAAAAGTGTACTAAATATAAGAATCTAGAAAAAAAATTTATCTGCGGTAGATACTTAATAAATATTTGAATGATGCAGTATAAAAATTTGCCGTTTCATTAGCACATACTCGTGCGATGAATTATGGAAAAATGTAAGAAAATCAAAGTTTTGTTGTATTTTTGATATATAACAGACATACATACATATGTAAGGTGCAATATGTACATATAAAAAATATAGATAACTTCTATTTATATGTACTATATTAGTACGATTCATATGACATACACAGCTCACATAAGCTTTATAGAATTAAAGATAGACTGTATCTATCACAAACTAAGGAAAAATACTGTTTAACATTGTTTGCTTTGTATGTGCAAGGATAAAATCATGTAAAAATATATTTTTATAACAAAGTCTATGTAAGATGAAATAAACCAAAAAGAAAATTATAAAGATAATCATTTGATTAAAAATTTGGGTGCATGTGTAATATTATACGAACTTATTATATGAATATGATATGTGTATATACGGTATATGTTTTATAACAAAATTTTGTAAATACAAGAAGTTTACTATGTGAATAAAGAAGAGATAAAATGACATAGGACTATATGGCTATACTCGTACGTACACAGTACATGACAGTACTTTATTAGAACAATGATTAAACTCTTCATATAGGTTTTTTATGAGATTTGTTTACCACATTTCATATACAATTTTTGTAATATTCTATCGCATTACACTGTACATATGTATATGCAGTAATGTATACTATACACGCATACATTCATTTGTATGACCGTCATTACTGATAATCTCGTTAAATGTGACATTATATAAAGTTACACGCCCACAAATCAAATAATTTCTTGTTATTCTTTTTCATATATATTATCATTATTATTATTATTATTATTATTATTTTTGTACTAAGTACAAAATAAACTATACATATAATGCGATATACATACTCATATAATAAACAAACTTTCATATAAGTAAGCCAGATTACCAGATTCAGTTAGTTAAAAAGATGATGATGATCATGATCATTAATCAAGTGACAAGTTTCAAGGAAGTTGCATAGTGATCGAGTATCTTGTCTTTTTAAAATGACGATTACAATGATCATGACGACGAAAATGATGATGATGATGATGATGATGATGATGATGATGCGATTTATTGTGTATATTCAGTACACATAATCTGAACATTTTATATTATACACATTTATATGCTTGGCTTTTATGTGTATAATATGGAAGTATACAGTAATAAGGAATGTAATAATAAAAATGTGCAATCACTCTATATGATACGATACCATCCCATTTTTATATGTATTATGTAGATATACATATGTAGGCATATATGAATGTACAGAATATGAACGTACAAGTTCCTTATTTTCTTGACATATTCTACAGAAATAATATATAAACACAATAAAACCATTATATAAAAATGTAATAATGATAAATATCTATTAAATATCAAAATAAAATGCATGTACCTGTGTCTGTAGTATTACATATGTGCATATACCTACACACAAAACACGTGTGATTGTAATCACATATGTGCATTATTTATACTTTATTATCAAATTGTTTACTTGTACAGTACTCGTACATTACATACATAATATAATATATGTAGGTATCCATATGTATGTATTTTCCAAACAAAAATTCAGTTGATCAAATTTAGTTTTATTTTGTTCGATTAGAATCAATTTTAATTTAAATTCTATTGAATTTGAAAATTTTTTTTTAAACGGGATTCTACAATCATAAATACTAGTAAATTTATACATTTATATGTATGTATATATAATATTATACTATACTTTATAGTGTAGACATATTTTTTTCTCGAACAAAAATTTGATTGATTTCAATTTTTCAAATTGCTCTTGAGAAAAATAATTTCGAAAAAATCAAAAAAGAAAAGATTTTTGTTTGAAAAATTGAATAATGATTGACATTATTCCTAGAATTTAATTTTCTTGACTTATTTATGTTACCTAAATATGTATGTATGAGTATATACAATTCTACATCTACTCGTATACGCTTTTACAAATACGGGAATTTAAGATTTAAATTTAGAATGATTTTTGGAAATGTTTGTAAAAGTATGATTGCTTTTTTTCTTAAATACGAAATACAGGAGTGTTTCTATTTATATCTGATAACAGATTATACATGAGTATAGATATCTATTTTCATTCTTTTTATGCCATTGATTTACATGAAATCATTATTTATCAATCAAACTGAGATTAATTATTGAACATACATGTATTAATGTTTTATGTATTATCAAAGCAAATATGAAAGAAATAATTTCTTTCAATTGCTGTGCTAGACTAAATCGTACTTGCAGTAATCAATGACGATAAATTACTTTCACGTCATGTCTTTTTGATGTACCTATTGTTTTGATAAAAGCATGATACATTTATTTTGATTTACATCATTCATCTAAAGATTTTTAATTTAAAAAATTTCATATTTTATTTTGGAAATGTTTAAGAAAGCTATTCCGGAATTCCGATGAAAAGTTCCAGTCATGTATGTGAACGAATACTTTTTGTACTCTGTGTAGTTAGCGGATTTCGAATTTAAATTGACATCTTCTTTAAGATCTGCAAGTTAAAGGAATCTGATAATTTTACCAGAATAACACTGATTGTCTTCTTAAAAGTTAATATTGTTGAATTCTATCATGTCATTAGACTTCAATTTCAAGAAACATGTGGAAGAACACTCAAGGATTTCACATTTCAAGAAATTTATAATTAATATGTTCGTTTAATAACCTTTCTAAGATGTAAAGTACTCTAAAGCAAAAACGAATATATATTGGCATGTTTTCTTGTTCTAATATGAATATACTCGAGAGCGCTATAGATACAAACTGCATACCTACCCTTTTCAAAAGGAGTGAAATATCCAATATAGGACAAAACTAGAAATTTTGATTAAACATTTAACTTTTGCTAAAAATAAGAATTTATTTCCAATTTTAATAATATTTAATAAAATAAATTTTCTTCTAATAAATTTCGATCGAACAGAGTTAATATCTGAACTTTATGAAAAACTAAACTTTTTCAGTTCCTATTCAACGCTTCAAAATGCTTTCAATTTTTCGATAAATTATTTTGACGTAAAAATACGAGTACCAAGCTCTGGTTTTCAAAAAGTATATGCACTGTGATCGCTCCTTTTTTTGATTGATAAAAATTTTGCACAATGTTCTTAGCTGTACACTGATCTAATCTGCTGTACTCTGATGTGGTGGTCAATAATCAAAGCTAATGTGCATTTATGCAATGTTTTAAACTCATATTCATTTTTGCTAAAGTATATCGTGAAAACACACACTACTCCTAAAACCCGAAACTGATATTAATACATACAGAAGGCTCAGGATTTAAATTTTACTCATAGAACGTACCAAAATTAATTTTCATGAAATAATTTTCAAATTTAATTTCTCGAATTTTTTAAAATTTTTTTCTTGTACTAGAAATATTCAAGGTATTCTGTGCTAGATGTACTTGGCTTTCTATCGTTTTATTTTTGTGAAGGTCTAAAAAAATAAAGTTACTAGTGTGAACTATTGTTCAGTAGATAAAGAAGATAAAAGTGAAGATAAATATGTATTTCATTGAAATTTCCGATTCATTTTTTGAAGCAAAGTTTTATTCTAACGTTTTTTTTTTACAGCTTGTACATATGTTACAAGACCATATACACTTAACTGTGAATGTCTTCCTTAATTTTTAAGACTAAACTTCCATTTTTAATAAATACAATACAATATAAATATAAAAATAAATATTTAAATAAATACAATACTTCCATCTTACAATACTTTTATAAATTCTAAGTATCCCTACTAATTTGTTCAGATTCAATTAAGTAATTTATTTGCCAAAAAATTCAACTTTATGTAGGTATAAAGAAAAGTGTTGGTCTGTGTTTTCTTCTTTTTTTGTTATCGATTTTCAATTAAATTACTTTTTTTTTCATTGTACAATTTTTCAATTTAAAACACTTATGGTTTGACAACTATGGTACTGTGAATGTATGATACTTTGTTTCGTCCTTATTTGACATAATTTCATCTGATCACCACGCAAAGATAATTTTCTTATGTTTCTTCTTCTTCTTTCATCATCATATCTACTATATATTTTATGATGATACCTTCACTACAACATCCATTTCCCATGCAGCCAGCAAAATGACAACATGTTAACAAAACGCACATGAAATAAAACAAAATTTCAAATTGGTGCTACATAGGTAGATGGATGGATAATATAATGTCTGTATATGTGAAATAATTGTCCGATCTGTCGTCTGGATGAAAACTTTTGTTTACACGTTAAATGTCGTTTTCTGACTATGATATGATACAAATAATAAAAAAAAGAAGCCATAAAAAATCTTAAAACAAAAGTTGGTACTTGATGTGTGTATTTATATGCGGTTTATGTGTAATTTTACGGAACAGTTTAGTTTTGTCTGCAATAAAAATGCAGTTTTCTATACGAGTATAAAGCGTTACATAGACATACTGAATCCATGTGAAACTTTATAAATTTTATCCGATATGTACTGATGTGGGATGTTTGAAAAGTTACATCGAAAAGTTACATCAAAAAGTCAAAATACTAATCATTTGCAGAATTATTTTCGAATGCAGTGCTTGATGACAGTTTTTTTAGAAATCAAGGGCGTCGATTCATGCACTAGTTACTGAAGTAAATCTAAGGTAATAGTTACGTAATAGAGTGAATTCTCAAGACAGATAACGTAAACAATACGACAAACAAATTCGTTGATAGACAACGAACATATTTTTTTACAATTTTTCTTTGTTTAAAGAAAATGTAATTAAAAAAAATAAAAAAATTTTTCATTTGGCTGATCTAGATGCCTTTGAAATATGAAATGCATGCCAACAATACGTAAATTATCTGGCTGATATCTTCTCTCTGAAAGACAAATACAATGTCTGATGCAAAATGGATGCATTTTCGAAAAAAATTATGTGGCAAAAATTGGAATGGCACTTATGAATTTTCATGAACTTTCTGAACGTCCTAAATTGTTGTGTTTGGCTAGATCCTTATTTTATTTATTTGATCCTCTATACAATTGCATTACTATCATCATTATCAACTTTAACTCTTTACCATTATTTTTTTTTTAATTGTTTTATGTGTAAACTGCATATTCGCATTTTGATAAATTTATTCCGGACGAACATGTCATTAATTGCCATTTTACTTAAAGACATAAAATATTTTCACATTTGTCGTATTTCGTAGATTTTTGTATGTACGTAATGTGCGTCAAAAGATATACGTAAACATAAACGTATGAATGTGTGTGTGTGTGTGTGTAAGTATGTAGATATCTGTTAGTTGTTCGCCTTTTCTTGTTTTTATTGCTTACTTTTTTTCTCCTGGCGAATTTATTTGTTCATTCGTTTGACAATATAGTTTCTTGTAAATATAGAGTTGCAATAAGAAGAAACATTCATATAATACAAATATTTTTCGTGTTGCATCTACAATAAAACGCAATGCATCGTCATCATTATCATCATCATCATCATCATCATCATAGTTACGTATAAACATTCCTTCCTTACAAAATATAAGTACATAAATGGTAAGACATTTGTTCTTCCTTCATAGTTACATATACCAGATACCAGTATTCGTACTCTCGTATACTTTAATTTTTCTCTTTCTTCTTCTTATTTGGACTTTGTTATTTATTTTGATCTGATGTTATACCTGTTATAGCAACCATGAGACAAGATCAATTTTAATTTTCTTGAACGACTTTTCTGATATGCTTTTTTTTTGAATTTTGTTTATTAACTTTACTTTTTCAGATATCTACCTATGCATGTATGGTTTTCCTTGATTTCTTATATATATTTTCCGTAAAACGTTTCCCCCTTTTACGGTGGTTTTATATGAAATTGTCTTTCATGTGTACTGCACAAAAGAAAAAAAAAGCGAAATATCATCTTCTCCATTATCATTTCAACCATGATATCTCTGTATATTTTAGAGAATACACGTAGATACGTACGTATATATATAGACAAGTTTGTATATGTATGTATATAGCTAGATGACGATCGTTGTTAAATTTTTAGTTAAATTTTATTTACATTTTTTTCATTTATTTATTTATTGATTTTCTTTTTGTCATATAATCACAATTTATATACAAAATTTATTTATTGATGAAACATGTGATCGCAATTAATAAATTTCATTTTTAGATTTTCAGTTTAAGCACGTATGTACCTTTATTCCATTCAAAACTGACTACGTCCTTTTAATAAAAATACTGCACTATCTATAACTTAAGACTATTTTTTTATTTACGTATAATGTTCAATTCATTCTGGTTTTCTGTTATTTTATTTTGCAAAAATTCAGTATTTGTATACGTGTAGTACCATCCATACATATACCTTATACAGGGTTAAATTTGTTGGAGACAATAACAAAAAAAAAAAAACATATTTTTTAAAATTTTTCAAAATACAATAAGCAAATAAAAAAATTATTTTCCTTGGAGTTTCAAGACAGATGTTAAATGAAAATTTATTGATCTTCATGATTTTTGTAGTTTATACTTTTAAAAATAAAAAAAAAAAAAAAAACTAAGAAATAAAATCGATACGATAAATTGTGAAGGCTTTTTATTTCTCATTTCAAAATTTATTATTGAACAGATATCATTATTTTTTTGAATTTTTGTATCGTTTCCTTTTTTTGTCCTTTATTTTGCTGTGACTGAATTACAAAATGCATGATATCATCATGATACTATCTACAAGCACAATGTATCTCGTACATTATACTATACATACGTTATCGTTGCACGTAATGTCTTTCAATTAATTTAATTAAAGCAAATATCATTCGAAATGAATCGATACAATTTAATTAAATGATTAAAAAAAATATTACAAAAAAAAATTATAAAAAAGGACCAATGAAAGGATGAAAGAGACAAAATTTAGAATGACTCTAAGGCTAAGGAAATAAATCGAATTTTAAATGGCTAATTTATAAATTATAAACTTTTGTAATAAGCAATAATTATTTATTTATTAAAAACAAAAGGTTCGAGATGCTTTTATAAGGTGGACGTGGAATTTTTTTTCCATTTAAGTATATGTGAAAAACTGTTTTGTTTTAAAGGTTATTATATACGTATCGTCAAACAGCAATCAATTAAATTTAATATTTATTTTATAATAACTCACATTGTATTGTATATTTTTATTCAAGAATATAAAACAAATAGAATATTAACAGGAATAAACATTGAGTTTACGTTCGTAAATTTCATTTTGTTTTGTTTTTTATTTTTTATTTTTGCTTCTGTTTACTTATTCTTTCAAATCATTTTATCATTTTTCAAATAAATAGGTGCGGTGCGGTGCACACAGTCAATCACAAATTAAAATATATTTATTTGATCATGAGATGAGTGATGAAAATTAAACTCTTGCAATATTATTGACTTAACTAATACATTACAGACATATATCATATGTATATCCTCCTCTATATAATCGTGTAAGTATAATAAAATCTATATTTATATAAATACTCATACAGAATGCATCACGTATTATCAATATGCGTCCAGTAAACAAACATATCTGCACGTATAATATATCAATGTTCAAAAATTACATTCTTTTTGTTTTATTAAACTTTCCTTTACATATTTTTGTCATATTGTGTATATATGTATGTATGTATGTATGAATGCAATGTATACAAATATTTGAATATACATACATTTATAGAAATAGATAATTCCAGCAAATCAACATTACATATTGAAAAATGTCCAGGGATTAGTGGGTTGTATACATAAACAGAGATAGATTATAATGTATAATATAGAGAAGATGAATAAATTTACATATAAGGCAAACTTCAGAAAATTTTCATATATATGAATGTAAGTATATGTAAACTTTATATGTTATATTCATATTTATATCAAATTACGAATTATACTATATGAGTATAATATCCATATATGTAACTCTGATACTCACATAGTGTATATTTACACCGCAAATATACGGAATAATTGTATGGTTTATTCGACATTTATTCTCTCCCTTTTTATGATAATCCTTTTACATATTAACTCATACATGTAGTTATACGAGTATATCCTTTCTGCTGTTAAAAGAAAATTTCCAAACGATTCACATGCATATGTATACGAGTAGTATATAGAACATTTATGCAAAACAAATATGCTTTTCAAATCATATATAATGCGTTTATATTTCACATATGAAAATTCATATACTGCATATACATATGCATGTATGTAATTTATGTGTATGTATAGATACAGAGTATGTGTATGATTTGTATATGTGCATATGTAGAAGTATATCAATATCTTTATCATATTTTTAGCTTTAGAATAAAAAGTATATAACATGTATATCTTTGTGATCATTTCAAATTATAGATTATTATTATCACAGATATAGCATAAAATTACATACTCAAATAAATTTACGAATTTGTGTATTTGCAGTATATAAAATTCTTCTAATAAATATTATTTTCACATACATTTATACGTATTTATCTATACTCATACAGTGGACATCAAAAATATTTGTTCACCTCCAAATTTGAATTTTGATTACTTGTTGTAGGTCTAAGACAAATAAACACATTTTCCAATTTTTTGGGCAAATGAAACGCTGTAATATATGTTCTTAATACTAGTCTGGAATATCATTTTCATACATACCTCTGATCATTCTCAAATTATAGAAAAATAATAATAACAAGTCCCAAAATTACGAGTCAAAAATGGTTTGTACAACCATTTAATTCCATATAAATTTATATAAATTGTTTTTCTGGGTAACGTTACAAAAATATCTTTTTTGTAAAAACTTTTTTTTTTTTGATTATGATAATAATTATATTTATGGAAGACACTTTGACTTTTCATATACTCAATTTAATTTGTGATTTTATCTTTCCACGTTTACAAAAATTAAATCTATATATTAAAGATGAATTTTGGATAATTTTCATTAACAAATATTTTCACGTGTCATAACGTTAACATAGTGAAAACAATTATGTATTTTATGTGAAGAATAATGAACTTTTATACTGCATTAATGTAAAACATGTCTTTATTTTCCAAGAATTTATTAGGAAGAGAAAAAGTTTTACAAAAATTTGGAAGTGTACAGCGATTTTTGACGTTTTCTGTATGCGTAAGTAATTTGTATATAGACACTCAATATTCACATATATTTTGATATTTACTGAAAATTCAGTGTAATGTAAAGGAGATATGATATTTCTACATATTTTATTGGATCTCTAATTCTATATATTATATCAGTATGTATGTACAGATCAGTTACTTATGCATATATACTGTATATGTAATATATTATGTGTTATTTATGCAAGTTCTATGTATATTTAGTTGTATGTTATCTTTCAAACCAAAATAATAAGTAAGGGTCATTTCTGTATTAATCGTACAAGAGTTTTTTTTTTTTTTTTATTTTTGTTGCAGTTATGCTGCTGTTGCTAGGCTTAGACTTAGACTACTGTTTTTGGATTTATAGAAATGAAAACAAAAGAAATACAAAAGCTAAAAGGGCCAGAATTTTGTACAAATACGTAAATGAGTTAAGTATACTCAACTGACATGGAAAAATTGTATATACATATGTATATCATAGACTAATAGTCTAATAGTGTATAGTCTATATGCATATATGATATGTGTAGTGTTTGAGTATAACTGCACACATTATGCATTTGTATTTATCAAATCATCCTTTTCTCTTTTGGTACGTATAATTTTTTTATTTTAGTATGTGGAATATTATTTTTGTATATTATATATATATATATATTTATGTATCCTTTCATTTATTTAGATTTTGTTTATTTTAATTCATATTTACGTTTGCAATTTTCATTTCATCATGTTTTTAGATATTTATAATAACTTACTATTTGTCCTTGCTTTGTGTGTAAATGCATAACTATACACATTTAATATCTAATGTCTAATAATATATGTATAAAAAATAAGGATATACAATGAATTTATACATCAAATGCAATCTTTTATATTCTTTGGATAATTCAAAATAAGCATATACGAGTATATGCAAGGTAAAAACATGTATATAATGTACATTACATGAATCAATAAGTATCGAGAATATTGAATATTGCAGTTCTGTAAAGAAACTGCAATCCCAAAGATATCTTTTGGTATAGTATTCACACGATATTTCACTAACATTTGAGCATGAAAAAACTTTTTACCGAATGGGTACCCAGCCAGACAAAAATCAATTTTGAATTGGTTCAGAATTGATTCCTGGCATCAAAGAATCTATTCTTTTTTGAAGAAAAAGTGATTTTTTTATATGGATCATGTCCGCTTTTAACGATTTTTGATTGGTTTAAATATGAGCCAGTAGAAAATAGATTTTAAAAATTGATGCAAAATCGATTCTGAATCAATTTTTAAGTGGATTCAATGACAATTTAGATTTGCAACCAAAAATAATCGATTATTGGAATGGATTAATTATCAATTCTTGGCATCGATTAATTATCAATTCTTTGCATCGATTAATTATCAATTCTAATAATTGATTAATAATTAATTCTTAAAATTCATTTGCATCAACTGGATTAGGATGATAGGATGATTTGTGATGATAAGACAAGACAAGACAATAAGATAAGACAAATTATTCTAATAGATATTCGCTTTATTATCAAACAATAAATCTAAATAGTTTGATAAATAAATGTACATCTATTTAAATAATTTCCTATCAAATTACAAAAATAGTTTAGTTTAATTTAATTTATATCTATGTTTAATTTATAATTAGAAAGTTAGTTTAATTATTTTTTTTAATAGCATATAAAATAACATCTTGATAAAAAAAAATAAATATAATAAATTCAACAAAACGAGTATGATATAAAATTCAACATACAAAAAACATTAATTGACTTAAAACTAATAATAGTAAACTTACAACTACTTAAGTATTTAATTAAATTTAAAAAACTAATTATTAATTTTTTTTTGTTCCAATTTATTTTGTTTATTTTTACTGCTGAATGAAAATAGTACACTTGGATCGTTGCACAATTAATGAAAAACTAATTTTTTTTTTGACATTTACAAAAACCGATTACACAATCGAATTAAAATAAATTTATAATCGATTCTCAGGTCATCTTTTTTCAATTGTTGTGGAATCAATTTATAATCAATAAACTCTTCAAAAATTACTTTGGCTATACTTTGAAAAAATTTTTTGATGCCATTTTCGATGCAGCACATCGTTTTAGAATCGATTCATTTTCGATTCTCATATAATCGATACCAAATGTCTGGCTGAGTGTCATGTTTGTTCTCAATGAAGCACAAACAACAACGGATCATCGGATGATGAATTGGGCATGAATATTATCGAAATCGCATGAATTGGGCTTCGAATATTACTTTAACACCCATCCATCGCATTCTCCATATTTGGCCCGCAGAGATTCGAGTTGAATGAAGAAGTGATCACGGTCGGAATAAAAAAGTTAGAAAAGTGTTATATGAATGTATTAATGTAAAGCAAAATTTTTAGTTTATCTCGTGACTTCTTGATCCATGTGTTATATGCAAGGAAAAACACGCATCTATATTTTTATAACTTGTATATACATTATATTTCTACAAAATATATGCATTTCTATTATGTTTTATTCATTTTCAAAAATTCGTTTTTTTTTTCGTTTTTGGTTAATTTCAATATCACATTTTACTCGTATATACATATGTATGTATTCGCATGCACTATGTGTGCAAATCCAAATGCACATACATAAAATTAGATATTTGATTTTGATTTCGAGAATAAAATTGCATATTTCTTGTGAAATTTTTTTGGAATATATATAAAATGCAAATGTTACAATGCATAATACATACATACAATGTTATTTTATAAAATGACGATAAAATTTTCTAGATACAATTTTTTTTGTATATATACCAAACTGTATACTACATACAATGCACACAAGATGTGATATAATACAAAACATTGATTTCAAATTTCGTTTAATTTTTTCTTTAATATAAATATGTATCCTTTTATTTTTCTCTGTCGCTCTGTCTCCATTTCCCTCTCTCCTTATCGATCGATATATTTATAAATATTTTTCTAATTTTCCTAATTTTCTTTTTCATTTCTACTGCAAAAATCTCTGTAATACAAATACATTCATAATGTCCATATTTCTACATACACATATAGTACATTATATAGATTTGTTTAGTATATACAATGCCACATCTTAATAATAAATAAAATTTTCTGTGTAAATTTATATCCTTTTTAAATTAAAGCAAATGGAAGTTTTGCTTATTGCATTTTACATTCGAATAGAAAATGATATGTATGTATGTAAGTACTATAGTTTGCATATTTATGTTATAAATGTTCAAATGTATGTGTGTATACTTTTAATTATATACACATATATATATATCTATAAAAGAATACATATTTATATGCATAGATTATATCTAATTTTTTTATTCTGCATACACATAAAGTACGTACAGATAGTAAATATACGTATGGACTCGTTGATGCAAATACAAGTATGTGTAGGAAACACAATAATAATAATAATAAAAAAAAGGATTATACATATACATATATACGAGTATAGTATAATCGATGTATCGATAAAATTTAAACCATACACACACTCATTCTCTATTTTATTCTACAAATAAATACACTCGTATATTTTCTCGTATGATTACGATATGTTTATATAGGTATGAATGTCCATTATAACGACGACGATGATGACGATGATGGTTAGACTTGAAACACGAACCAAACAGGTAATGTAAACAAACATATAAATTGAAAATGTCTGTTTTGATTATGAATTATTGTGATATGGCATCGGACAACGTAAATACTATCGTTTACTGTACATACACATACATATATTTATATACACATCAATTTATGCAGAAAAAGTGATATGATATAGCTGTATATAAAATACATAAATGCATAAAATGTATGTCTCCAGTAGGCTCGTGCACATGTGTATATGTGAGGATGTGATATATTAATTCAACAACAAACTGATGATGTTTACGTAAGTGAACGGTCAGTGGTTAATACAAATATAATGCAAATATCCTCGAAAATAAAGGCATACAGCTTACAGGATAGATATAGGTATACGATATGATTCATACTTAAATACTCTCGTATATCTATGTAGTTAAAAGTATTGGTATATGTACATATAAATTTACAATGCAATTTTCAGATATTCCATATACACGTACATATTGCATATATTAGTATATTACAAAGATAAAAGGATTTTCCACGTATAACTCACACATACAGGCATAAATAAAAATTTTAAACTGATAGAAAAGAAATAAAATAAAACAAAATATAAGAGAACATAGAATCCAACAATAACAACAAAATAAAAATAAAATAAAATTGACTAGATATTTTTATTTTTGTTTACTTTCATTTATTATACGGATACGATTATGATACGTGCTCATCCCTGTATGTACATATTCAGAGAATTTTAATTATTTTATATATTTTCATTTATTTTTTGTATCGTTTTTACTTAATTTTTTTTTATTGATTTCAATATTTATATTTGTTCCGTGTTTTTCTTTTTTATTTTCAATATTTTGTTATCTTTCTTCATTGTTTTTTTAAATATCGATTTTACATTTTTTTTTTCTTTGTATCCATATTGGAATAATAATTTTTCATATAAAACGAATTAAAACAACAAATTTGAAAAAGGATATAACAAATTTAATTTTTTATTACATGGTAAAATAAACTTGAAAAAGAAAATATTGTCATGACCTATTTTATTTTCTCATGATATTTAAAAAATTATATTTTAATATGGATCATATTTGATTTTAGCTATAATTTGTAAAATATTTTTTCACGGTTTTCTGATTTCTAATCAAAAATATCAATTATGTGGATGTTAATTTTTTTTTAACAAATTTTCATGCATGATTTCTGTGTGTATGTATCTACGCGTTATGTTCTCACTGATTATACACATTATCGTTGAAATGGCATTTTAAATTTTTATTTTTATTTTTTTTTAATTTTTGGTAATATTCACAATTAATTCCCTTAGAACCGAGAATATTAATATTGATATTTACGTAATCATATACTTAATACAATTCAAATAAATGTGATTTTAAAATTTCTCGCATAACGTGTACAGATACAATTTATAATAATTTCCCTCCAATATAATGAGAAGTTTAATAGCACGTCTAATCACCGTAAAATTAAAACGTAAAGGAATCTTCTTATTGCAGTTATAAAAATGAAAAGTGATTATTGTAATTGTAAGCAATAATAGAAATTTGCCGTCTCAAAATATTCATCTACATAGACAGACTTATACGAGCATGTATGTATGTATATGTTATTAACGTTCGTTACTTAATATTTAAGTGCTCGCTGTGTGTACGCCGTGTAACAAAACTCTAGAAAGATTAAAAATCAAAAGAAAATAATAAAAATGAATATTTCTTGGTCACATATTCAAAATAAATTCGTTTCATCTAAAATTCAATTTAACTAAACTGCATCAAGGGTATACGATAGTACCTACATACAGTATGAGATGAGTATATACATATACGTCGCGCAATATTGCCTTTATGCATTCGAATTCTCGCATGTAATTCAAAAATTTATTATTCAAGAAAAATTTTTCAAATATTATGCAATTAAATTCATTTACTATATGAATAAAAAAATACATATAGGTACGGTATAATATACCTGTTCGTAGATTTGAAAAATATGCCCGTTAAATTTGTTCATGATGTAAATGAATCAAAATGAAAAAAAAAAAGAAATAATTATTTTTTCTGTAATTTTCTACCTTGATATTCTTCAATTTTCCTTGTAGTTATTACAATTAGACACACTTGACTTTTAAGAGGGCAACGTATAATGAGCTCGAGCGTATTAAATATCAATCGTTCGTGATTAAATTCTTAGGTAGATTTAATTTTTTTTGCTTGTAGATTATTTTTTTTTTTGAAAATTATATAATAGGTATGTTATGTTCTTATGCATATACAACCAAAGCTGTGTGTATAACTTTCACTTTTATCATTGTCATCATGATAAAGCTTTTCGTTTTTATTTTTCTACTGTCGCAGTAACCGCAAAACGTTTTTTCCACCATTTCATACTCACGCAATTAAATAAAATTGCTTATACTATTGACACAATGCAGAGATAAACCATGGTTATCTCAAATGGTTTATCGATAACCTGGTATGGGTGACATATTTAAATTGAGGTGAACTAGTTTATGTACTCATACGATACCTGTCGATAAATAAATTCAAACACTAATTCGTTTTCATCTAGTCAGCATGTTGCTGAAATTTGGTTGACAGTTTGTTTAAATATATGTAATATAAAAACAAAAAAAAAATAAAACAAACGTCAAAGGTAACTGAGTTCGAACTTGGTTAACAAGATAACTGAGTTCTAGAAACTCAGTTAACTTAACCGAGTTCTGGAAGTCGGTTATCGCAAAGATAAACTAGAAAACGCAGATAACTATGGTTTATCTCTACAGTGTGTCAATAGTATTACAAAATTAAATATAACAAAATCAAAGTGTGCTTTGGTTCTGCATTCATTACAGATTACAGTGCATATCACATAGGGAAAAGTTAGGAGATTCGGCACAGTTCGTTAAATTATATTTAATGGTTCAATATTAGGACTACAATCTTTTTATACATATATACAGAGAGATTACATGGATTACTCATGGATTACTTGTCTCTGTTTATCAAAACTAACTGACTCATGTATTAAAATTAATTTAATAATTGAGTCCAGTCTCTATCCCTTGATTGAGTTTATTTCTCTACCAATATTAAATTTTAGAAGCAATTAAAATTGATTACTATCATGATAAAATTATCTTAGTGACTTATATCTGCACTCTGGGCAGTTGTTATTTATAAAGGTAATAAAGGCATACTTATTTAGTTTATTTTGCAGTTTTTTATGTTTGATAATATATATTTTTATATAATACTAGCTGTACCCTGAAATGAATCCCCTTATTGTCTGTTCAATGTGAGCCTGACATGAATTTCATAATTTACATAAATTCTTATTTCACCCACAACTCGAAACGTCATCATTCATTCGCTGTAATATAAACTTTGACACTTGCAAGGCTAACTAAAATAAAAGTAAAAAAAATCGACTATATTTTCCGCCTTATCATGATATTCGAAAACGAAACGTTTCGTATCTTTTTGTTAAAAACGCGATCATGATATTCGAAACGTTCCAAATTCAAACGGTTTTCATCGTCTACTCAGTCGATAGCATTTTGTTTTGAACGTTTGTTATTGTTTGCATAGTTCTTTTTTTATTAAACTAAATTGATTAAATATTTTTAAATAATGTCAAAATTAAATGTTTTAAAAAAACCACGTAGCACAAAATATTTTAAAATAATTCCAGTCAACTTGAAAAATTCGTTTGTGTAAAAATTTTATATGGCACCACTAAACGTTCGAAACGATGAAGTTACATGCGCATATGCATTGCACACGCTCGATGGTTGGTATTGTGCGTGATAAGTGAAAATTAGTGTGTATAATAGTATATGCAGGTGTATGTGTATGTACACCATGCTTATTATGTACACCATGCGCGTATGTAGATAGAATCGTGGTAAGTAAAGTACATTATGTATATTGTGTGGTGAGCGGAGTTATCGTGATTACGATAGCTCCACTCGAAGAAAAATTTGAATTAAGGCGTAGTCACGATAAGCCCGTTCCGTCCAGTCCGGTCCCGTTCCGTCCCGCTCTGTTCTGACACGTTTCAAAACATACCTGTTATAATAAAACGGAACGGTATATAGTAAAGTTATATGGAAACAGGTTATGTTGTCCGTGAAATTTGTTCAACTCCGACTTTCGGCACCGTTCCGTTCCGTCAATCATAACAGCTTTTCGGTCAATTAACATGGAAATGTCAAATATTCTCCTTTTTTCTTTTTACGGAACGGGCTTATCATGACTACGCTCTTACACTACTTGTCATATCTTTTGTTTTTATTTATCTATGTTAATATGCTACTAAATTGTATTACGACTGGTAGTAAAATCACAACTAATGCACATGTGAACATACAATTAAGACTAACCATGTGAACATGGGCCTTAAATGTTATTTTGATATTTTTGGGATATTTGTTCTGTAGCACCTAGAACCCCAACTCTGATTTTAAAAAAAAATTTTTCAAAAACCTTTCCGGGGATATACCTAATAATTTCCCAAATTTTCAAGGCAATTGGATGTATGGTTTTTGAGTCTATCGAGAACAAACAAACATACATTCATTTTTATATATATAGATAGAAGATTATATCATGTAATTTTAGGATAATGTAATACGAAAACCAAATAGTTTTTTATCTTCTTTTTCTTTCGTAGCCTTATAGTCCTTTTTGAATCATGGCTTCCTCAATAACTTGGGACGATTCATTTCGATCTCTAGACTTCGCTGAATTTCATTTTTTTTAAAATTTCCTGCGACGTTGTCTATCTACCTATAATACTGTCCATTCTTAAAACATGCCCCATACACCTTTACCTGTCTTTATTTTGGTGTATTTGAAAAGGAGCTTGGATTTAAAAAACTTCTTATATACATGATAGCATAGCTTGCATACGATTCTAATTTAAACGAGTCGTATCATGATCTTTATTAAAAATGACTATCAAATACTAATTAACATTTTCGAATCGCAGTAATTATTGATTTAACTTGCAATTATCGTTAAGTATTACGCTGTTCTAGCTAAATTTGATTGTTCCTGACTACGTATTTCATCTTTTCTCATAAAAGTATTTTTTGATATTCCACATTTTATTTGTAATGCCAAAGTGCACATATCGTGATATATTAAACCTAAAGGTGCCTAAAGCAAAAAAAGATATGATAAGAATTGAATGTTCGAATCCTTTTTAAAAATATTTTTTCATTCTTCTTCCATTTATTTCTAATTTCCATAAACTTCCATTTTGTCTGTTTACGTTTATTTATTTTGTACTTAATACATTGCAGGTACCTTTAGATGTGAATGATGTTGAACATCAAACCATACACAGTTCACAAATTAACTCAAACTCAATTTAAATCAAAATCTTCTATTTAGATTTTCTGGTACTCCTGTATTTTTAGAATAGAATATGTACTACAGATTTGATTATGCATTTATTTTGTTCTCGTTTTACCTTGCGTTTTATTTGAAAATCAACTTCAATCTTCAAAATATATACATTTTGTGTTTAACATTAAAAGCGATTGTGTAACAAATTGAAGCACGTCCGAGATTACAAAATTTTGACATGGTCAATGTTTTGATGATATTTTGTAGTTTGTATTTTGTGTACGAGTAGATAGAGAAGTGTACAGTTGTTATTTCATTTTGTTGATATTTTAGTGTATTCAAAGATATATTCAGTAATTCAGTTATCAGTTTCCATAGTTGATATACATAATTGGTATTCACATTTTTATACCTTTTTCATGTAATAATTCTATGAAGAAGCATACAAGTGTGTAACATTGTGAGTAAATAGAATGCAGAAAGTACAAATAAAAATATTTAAACCCATTTTAAATTAGTATTATATTTTCATGATAAAATAATGCTCTGATACGGACACAAATCTATCCGACAAGCAAAATGGAAAAAAATTTCGAGTAATAATAATTGCGATTACATGCGAGTACAATTAAATGATTGGACAAAAAATAAAAGAAGATTTATTTAGAATGAAGATGCAAATATCCATCTATCTGTACTGTATCACGTGTATAATATAAGAAGAAGCTTAGGGTAATGAGTGATTGAATTAACTAAGCCACAATAGTAAGATAAAAAAAATTTTGCAAAGAATAAAACTCATAAAGTCTAAAAATGATTTTAAGTTAATTTTAATTTACTGCAAATTTATGAATTGCAATTTTTTTAATTGTTTTGACCCAAAAGATTTAAATAACAGTCAAGCAAAATAAATGTTTTTGTATGATTTATTACATAATCATAATCAATAATAATCATACCTTCATGGCAACCAAAGGTAATTTTAATTTTCTAAAATTATTCATGGATATCAAAGTGACTGAAAGATATCATTACGATTGAATATTTCATCGTTCTTTGATTCATCGAAAAATTAATTAATATACTTGTTCTTTGAATAAAAATTCTAATATTAAATTTTCCATGAATTTAGAACAAATTTACAGGCAATAAGCATTACAGGCAATTTTCCAATTCAGATTTCTAACATGTAATATAGATAGAATTGAAATTTCAAAAGCCATTAGAAATAAATGTACAATTGTCAAACTCATATCAATCATTAGATTCAATTCAAAATTAGGAAGAAAGGATAGAAAATTGCATTACGTGCTTGGAAACAAAAAAAATAGGTACTGGTTTTCTGTAGCGGAATAATTATGTGGTATATATAATGGTTGATAATTTTGGTGGAACCAATTCATTTAGAAATTAAAATAAAAAATGTTGTTGAACATTTTGGAAAGTTAATGAAGCGCGAATAAATTTGCAAGCGGATTTGTATTGTTTTTATTATACATTATGGGACATAACGGAGCATATTAATAATTAAAAAAAAATCTATATTATGATACGAGAGTTTTTGAAATGATTAAGAAGTTCTTTTGGTCAGTCATCATTTTAAGAGTAATAATTTGCTTTCCAATGAAATTGGGAACATTTACAATAAATGAATTTCTTCTGAGTTTTCTAGTCTTGATTTTAAAATAATGTAGTTACTCTATGTTTATACTATCCTAGAAATATGATCGACAATGACAATATGGATATTTGTAACACCATTAGTCGACTGAAAAACAACTAAACGGCAGACCCTAATACCATCGTAGCAGAAATAATTATTATGAATGAAGGAGAAAGCCTCTGGTACACAATATATAAGATAGTGAATAGAACCTGGCAGGAAGAAGCACCACCTGATAGCTGGAGCATTTGTGAAATCATCCCAATATTGCGGCAATAATTTTTGACATGTTAATTTTTACACATTAATTTTTTAAAAGAAGTCGTAAAAGCAGTCAGTTCGTGTCCATGTATTTTTTGTTTTCCGATATTTTGCAAACGAATATTGATTCCATAATACGCCCACATATAATATGCTCAGTGGCGCAAGTGGTAGAGCAACTGGCTACTGCATGTCAAAAGTGCAGGTTCAATTCTTGCCCGCAAAAGTAAGAAAAATAATTTTCAATTTTCATTGCCAATTTCCAACATCCATTACCCTCAGAGTTCAGTCAGTTATGAATGAGTACCAGCGTTCCAGCTTGCTGGGAAAAAGAGCTTAGAAATGCTGATGAGTAGTATACTTGTTGACAACAAGTAACATAAACAATTATAAGGTCATCACTGTCATTTAAAAGAGTTTGCTTTTCTACCATCTATTCAGTGGTTCGCTTCACAATCCACGTTAAACTGTAGGTGCACAGATGATAGTAATAAAGTCAAAGCCCTGATTCACTTAGAGCTGTAGTGCCACTAAAAAAGCAGAAGAATATTCCAATATATAAATTATATATAAATATATAAATTTATTTTCGTCCATCTTGATATGACAGTGTAGTCATTTGTATAATTTTATACAAATTTAAAATCGGCAATTAAATAATTTGTGAATATATAAGCATGTTTGTGCGTTTTTATATTCCGTCGTTTATAAAGGTGAGAGTTTGAAATTACGAGTCAATTTTGTAAATTTGTTTGACAAGAGTAACAAGTGCACTCCATTTTTAAATTTTAATTTATAAAATTTATCTCTATTGCTGCTTTTTTAAATTCAAAATTATTATTTATAAATTTCAATGTAATCACGATGGTCATCAAACTCGAATTTCAAAATTCAAAAATAAGAAAAATCAATATTTCAGATGGGCTTCAATAGCTCAATGATTGTGGTGTTGGAATGGTACGACCTTCACTCATGTCGACCATTAGCTCCAATTGGCAATGAGTGAGAAGGTTATTTTTGGAATAGAACAAAATATTACTACTAATATTTTAAAAATATTTTAATGCAAAACTTTAAATATTTATTAACATTATACGGAAAGAATATTTAAACACATTACATATTTTCAAATTATAATAATATTGATAATATCTGTTTCCCGTATATTTTTTGTACATCCATAAAATATAGTAACAACAACAATAATAAAATAATAATAATAAATGTTTAAAAAATACTTTCAAAAATTTAAAGCAATTTATCGCACATGTTTCAATCCATAATTTAATTTTATGTCTAGCTACATTACTGAAAAGAAAACAAAAACAAAAAAAAATAAATTTTTCAATATTCATTATTATATTATATTATGTACCAGATACCAGAGCCATATTATCGTCTACAGTCATTTTCCAATCACTTTTCAAACATATTTATTTATTTCCAATTTTATTTTTTCATCTCGTCCTAAATCAATAAACAAAGCAAAAGAAGACCGATTTCATTACAAGTTTCCGTTTTTCATTTTTCAATTGAATTTTATTTATCTATGTAAACTGTATCTATGTACATATGTACATACATAAACTACGGATAATATGATATATAAATTTTTTCGTAACATTCATAACACATTTCATCATAATAATTTTCTATTTTATCTAAATCTATACTTCTTTACGAAATACTAGTACCTATACAAGTACGAGTTTACTTATGTATATCATTATGTTTTTCCATGTTTCAATTATGCCTTTCTTTTTCTTTGAAATGCTGTTAACCTCTCTTTTCAATTCTCTTTTTAATCTGAATCTGAAAAATTTTCATTTTATATGAATATCTCTACATGTGTATTACATGCATGTATCCAAGCTCATTTTTTCAATAAATTTTTATATCTTGACATAAACAATAAAATATAAAAATGAAATTCATATTTTGTGTGCCCTTTATATTTTCCTTTCACTTATTATTGTTTTTATTTTTATGCCTTTTTTTTTCTCTCTTTCAAAATTGTTTATATTTTTATTAAATTCTACAGATACGTATATGTACACTGTATACGTAAAAGTGTGGAAAATAAATAACACAAAATCAAATAAGTATATCACCACACACAAATACACATTATTATCCCACAAACAATTTATAATAAACATTGCACAAGTAAAAAAAGAAAAAAAAAATTAAACTTATAAATACTATACACGTTTAAAGATGACGAAAATATGAAAATATAAAAAAAAATTATCCGGATAAATGGAGAAAAAGGTACATAAATACTTAGGTACCATCGATACAAAGTATATACAAGTGCAGAAATAAAAATATATATATAATATCATCCCTGCAATCGATAATAGTATTAGTGAAAAATAAAAAATTTGCATATAAATCAATGGTGTTTATGGCCTAGATGTCCTCTTAAAAATGATATACAGCATAATATTTAGAATATACTGACTATGTTATGTACCTACAGAATATAATCGGTTTTTGTTTTCTTTGAAAACGAAACAAGAAAAAAGAAAATGTAAAAATTATAGTCTCCAAAGAAAATAACATTTATGTGTATCGTGTATCATGTACGAAAAGTATCTATTATTGTGCTATGTACATACGTATATCCTCCATGATATACTGTTTAGTTTTTACAATAATAAAAAAAATTATTTCTTTCCGATCTAGTTTTTTTAAAAAAAAAATGAAGAAAAAAAAAGTGAAAAATAAAATATTTTGCAATAAAGTCTAGGAGAAAAAGATACTCGGTAAATTTATGCATTTTACCAAGATGTTACTTATAGATAACGGCAACATAGTACATAGAGATTTAGAAAAAAAATTTTTACTGGACTGGACTATGTTGATATTAAATATTTTATAAATGCATGAATATAATATGCCTGCTCGTACATATGTGAATGGATGGCTGTTCTGTTTGTTATTCATATTTATAGTTTCTATTATCTGCCTGCGATATCGTTTTATTTAATTTTTTGCTCAAATAATACGAATAGGTATATATGCAGGATTCATTCTGTATGTTTATTGAAACTAGAATTTTTCAAATTATTAACACGTCAAAATATTCTTAGTTGAATAATAAACAAAAAAATTATTGTATCATCATTTTATTGAATCATCCGTATTTTTCTTTTCCTCACAAACGAATAGATGAATATATTTTAGAAATCTTCATAAATTATAGATGCAAGTGTGGAGTGCATTAAGGATATTGAACGAACAATATAGACGTACACCAATAGTTGATTATTATAATTGAAATTTCCAATATCCCAACATTATATTTCTCAAGGAAAATTAAAACACTCATTCAGAGTTCTTCCGATACAAATGTTACTTACAAATGTTACTTGTTACTTTGGTTCCAATAGATCGTAGGCAGACAGTAAACAGGAGCACAAAACTTCAGAAAAAAAAGTTAGCTCTTGACTGATTAATTTTATTTCAATTTAGTTGGGAAATCAGACAACATCCAATAAAAAATAAACAATTACAATCGATAACTCCAATAAATGAAATTAAAAAATGCACTCTTCATACTAATCGGCAAATGTTTGCAATATGCACTGACATGCAAAGGGGAGAGAAACAAACAATAACTCGAAACTAGCTAACTCACAATTCACACATAAAAACGAGCTGACTTGAAATGCTCTAGTTACCAAATAGGTTATAGCATAGTATAATGCTATTTAGTTAATATGTTTGTATGTTGTATAGTATGGAAAGTTCGACTGACTTTTAAAAATTAATTTTTCACTCCATTTTGTGGGTAATTTCCAAAACTGTTTCTCAGAAATCGTACAACTATAAATATTTTCTACTCCTATTTCGCTTTTCTGTTGCTGTTTACAAATATCCAAACTATTCTAATTTATACAGTTTTACCGAAAATATTTTATGTAAATGCAATCAGTTGTACATATATTACTTCAATAAATTTATGCGGTTTATATTTACACTACATTCTCGCTCGTATGGATTTTAAAGGATTTTATCAAAAAATATATTCTTTTCACATCTTTGACTTTTTGATCATATTTTCTTTTTTTATAAGGAATATTATTTATTTACTCTTTATATAAGCGTGTTAAGTGACTTCAAATTCCGATGATAGGTCATGGGCTTTTGTAACATGTTTATAACTAACAGCAGAGCGGGAGATAGAAAAAAAAAAAACTAAAGCAGAAAAATACATTACATTCAGTGTATAAAAATTCGAGATAAGATCATTTAACTGAATAATGACTTGTATGTATAAAAATGCACCATAAAAGAGTAGAAAATGAAGTCTTCTTCAAAAACTGATAGAGAATAAAAATGAACCAAAATAAAAAAAGAAAAAACTAAATAAAGTAAAATAAGGAATATTTCAACTGATTACGCATTCAATAATAATATTGCGGTTTTTTAATACTCGTGTATATAAAGCTAAATATATGTAATAGATGGAACATAAAAATGGATACATTCTTACGTAGATAAGTATGATACATACATACTAGTAATGTATATTTTTATTTTTATTTATTTATTTATTTATTTATTATTTTTTTTTTTTTTTTGTATAAAAAATAACATTTTCTGAATCAAAAATGCGAATCTTATGGACAATAAAGATCTAATGGGATTGATAACTTCAAATGAATTCAGATTTTATCATTTCAATTCATTTTCGATTACCATTTTTGATTTTTCTTTCGTATATAAATATGTACATGAAGTTTAGCTATGTACGCGTATCTATGTATGTATATATATGTATACAATACACGTACTCGTTATGTACGGATTTATATGTATTTGGTTGTAGTATTTCATTTTTCATTCTACATTGCTTTTTTTTGTGTTTTAATGATTTCTGATGATACAAAAGTGAAGAGATATGGTGTATAATTTCATATTTTATTTATTGGTTAATTTCGTTTATTGATCTGATATTGATCATTCATTGAATAATTTACCAAATACGTTTAAATGAGTTCCTTTTTGATTTATTTTTGTTTTCTTTTATTAATGCTCCTATGAAAAATACATATTATTCGAATTTAGAATGAAATTGTATAGAAAATTGAATTTTCAGAACTGAATAAATTTTATTATTATTATTTTTTTTTTAAGTTTTTCGCAAGTAAAGCAAATCCTTTGCAAACATCGCTCTATCTATAGTCATTTTTTTCCAATAAAATGGTTATTTGTCTGCAAAATGTTAAAAATTTTGTTTTTCTTATTTTTAATATTTTTCTTTTTTATTTTTTGAATTGATTTCATTTATTTTTTGTTATTTTTATATGAGTCATTAAATTGATGAACTGATGCTGTTAACATTTTTATGTCATTTTCTATGGGATAGAATCTGTTCCAGTTGAAATTAAAATTCATAATACTGTACATATTTTGAACAGCTTGATTTTTTGGTTAGAAAATTAGAATCACATTCTGAAATACATTTTTTTAGTTAAAAAATGCAAATCAATTTTGTCAAATATTATTTTTATTTTAGTTTGAAAATTTTCATTTAATTTTTAATCATAATTTGAATAAAAACAATCCCTAATTCAAGTAACATTTTTCAGTTACTGAAACCAACTTTACAACAAGAAAATTTACAAAACATATTTTCAACCAGTATTTATGCCACTTTTGTAACCTATATTTTTTAAGAAGCGGTTATTGTCTTATTTATTATAAGATCCAAAAACCTTCTTGGGACTATGAATTTCACCTGAAGTATGAATTTTTATTTTTATTTTTAAATACTTTAATTTGGTGATTTGTGGCTAAAGGAAAGTAAGTATTTGGGTACCAAGTTTTGGAATAGATGTCACAAAAATTAAGCAATCTTAGTTACAGTTACTGCAAAACTATTCCTCATTTCGGGTCCAGGAACGTCTTTGGAAAGTAACTGGTAACTTTTTATTACTACAATTGACCGCTACAATGCATAGTTCCAAAGATTGCGACAGAAACGTGACTATAGGAAATACTCGTACAATGCTACATTAGAGAACTGTTTTTACACTCTGTATTCCAATTATAAAATAAGTTGATGTCAAAAACAGTTTGAATCCAATAAACAATTCATGTGGAAATAGATAGAATAGCATAATCTACAGTTGCGACACGCTATCATATACAAATTCAGTAGCAGAAATTTGACCTAACTGTACATTTACTCATTCAATCGTGGAGTGTGATCAAAGAATAATTATTAATTTCATTTTAAATTTTAATCATTAACCACAAAACAGAGAACAGATGAATTTCATGAACAGCTTCCGTGTAAATATTTTATCGCTTTTTGAAAGCTAAATTTGTCGTTTAAATATTTTTGCCACAATATCACTTAGTAAATTTCTGATTTTACCTTATTTTAAAGCGAAACATAATAAATAAATGGCGCCAATATTGAACTCAAGATCTACAAAACATAAATAAATAAAGGAAAATGACTACATTTCATGACCACACAAAATTTTTCCACTCTAATATTTCATATTAGTAATATGAGACAATTTTTGTGTCTTTCACGCTGATTACCGTCACCTTAAAATTCGTTGTCAGAGTATATTTTTAAAAAAATATCTTTGTTGTTGTTTTGCTTTTCTTCTCAAATAAAATTTTGAGTTACGGTAAACGATATTATGTGCTCATTATCTTTCCTTTGCACAGGATGTACATATATACTCGTAAATTTTATCCATTTTTATAATGTGTAATATACTCGTACATACACATATATTCACTATACCTTAAAATCAAGGAAACGAATCAAAAAACAAAAGGGGCAAAATGAAAAGGAAAAATAGTCTTGAATCAGGTGAAAAAGAGTTTTTATAAAATATTTCAGATGATGATTGTGTTACAGGTTTAAAAATTGTTGGTCAAGTCATAATTGTGATCAAATGATTGTTACCAATATTTTTTTTTCTCATTTCTTTTCTTCATTTTTTCTCTTTGATGATGAAGAAAATTTCTTTATTATCGTCAAACATTAAAAAGAAATCTGATATTGCTTAAAGGTGAATGCTTTTTATGGTTTTCGTTTTATAGTTTGTATAACTCATTCACGAGTTAACAGCTTCACAACGTCTTTAAAAATGCACTTTATTGTAAACGAAAAAATAAAAGACAACAAGAAAAATGATTCGTTAACGAAATTTACTGATCAAATCTTAAGTAACACACATTGTACAATGTATAGGAGCAGTGAAGAAAATAACAAAAAGGAATAATTTAATTGGGTAGAACTTAGTGGAATCGATAATTCAGACTATCATTGAAGCGTGAAACCGTTCTTATTTTTCTTTTTTTTTAACATTTTTTTTTTAAACTTTTTTCACGTTATCTTTTCAATTTTTTTTTTTCTAAAACTAATTTTTTTTTTCTTAAGACATTATTTGTGTGCACTTTACCGATTTATGTCAAAAACATTTTTGAGCTAAAATCAAAATTTTAAATCTGACTGGGTCAAGAAGAAAGGTGTAAAGGTATTTAGTTCCTCACTTCAAAAAAAAAAAAATATATATAAACTCTAAAATAATATTTCTTAAGGAATTTCTGTATGACAATAAAACATTCGTTATATGATGAATTCATGAATTTTAAGAGTAGCCCACAATGAATAAAATAACCAAAAAATATCACAAACATAATAATGTAAAAGTCAACACACATTTCAAAATGTAATAAATCTGCAAGTGCATTATAATATGAAGTAAGTATACACAACATATAGAAATACACATATAATATAGTATATACTGACAAAGATACTCGTTGCAAATTTATATCTAGAACCTGTGCACTTATAAAGATATGTACCTCTATGAAACGTTTAAATATAGATTTTGGGATAGCAGGTTGAATTAGTGTGACCCTCTAAACACTCCATATAGTCGAAGTCAATAAATCTTGTCGAACCTATATTTGTAGTGTTGTACGTACTTTGTGTTGAAGTTTCTTCCTTGTGCCGCCTTCATTTTCTCTATGTGGCTTTTTTTCTTTTCTCTTTGTGCAAATGACCTCAATTCTAGATATTAAAACTTCAGAGCTATGTATTTTCTGTTTTGTTAAATTTTATATATATTATAATATTCAAAAGAAAAAATATCTTATAATAACAATAAAAATAATATAAATAACATAAAGTTCATATACTCGGGCTCATATGTACATATGTAAGTGTGTACCGTATATATCTTCATTTATATTTATGTAGATACATTATATACTCGTATACTTTTGTACTTTGAAAACTGTTCCAAATAATAATATCTGTTAGAATGTTTGAAAGCTGGAAAATATACGAATATGAATTTATCTACATAATATTAAATGGTGAATATAAAATGTATAGAAAAACTTGTATAGATACATAATATGTACGAATGTACATACTCGTGCATATGTAACAAATTACTAATATGTTTGTATGTGCAATTATTATTACGATATACATACATATGTATATGTACATACTCATATGTGTACTCGTATTTAGTATGTGAATACGATGATACATATTTACTCTGACATTACAGGTAAAATGATAGCAATCTAGAAAAGTTATATAGCCATAATATTTTCCCATTTTACGTTATTGCTGTCTCACTAATGTTTTTTTATGGACAATTGTTTCAAATCAAAATTTATGTCCTTAAATCCACATACATAATACTATACATACATATATGTATATGAATATTGCTGTAAAGATGAGAGTATTGAATAACATACTGGAACTTAAAAACGTGAATATCTGGTGTACTACAGTACTACATTCGTGGTATTATAACTGGCAATTTGTTTTTTATTTTTATTTATTTATAAAAGTATAGCTGAGTATATTTACATTTATTAGTATGAACGTTTTTCTTATTGGTACATTTATGTACATATATTTTATGATACACACATATTCATATAGTGTGGTAGTATGTAGTATTAAACCATCAATTATTATTTTGTGTATAATTTTGCGACATTGTTATATATACTTACGTAAGCACTCATACATATGAACATACATTACGTATATTTATTTGACTCTTAGTAAGTAATGCATGTATGTAGTTGCAAATATTTTTTTTCTCATTAAATAATGTATGTATAATGTCTGAATATATATGTACAAATATATATGTTTATCTACAAGTACATTACACACATATACTAGTACAAACATATTATGTACATGATGATGAATGTACAATTGAATTTGTTAAAGAATTTTATAATTAAATAGTTTCATTTTTTAATTAATTTATCGTCCTCTATGCAGTTATTCCATAAAATCCATTAAATAATAATTCACAAAATACAAAGGATGATTTTTAAACCGATAAAACATCAAATTTAAAAGTAAATTACATAATGCGTTTAAAAAAATTAATTTTTGGAAGAAATTTAAGTTCTCGGCATTATTAAATTGAAAGCGCAATCACTTTGAAATCCGATGTTGACTATTTTTTTTTTTTTTTTATAAAATGTGATTTTACGTCACGGATCTTACTTTTCAATGTGTATATTTTAATAATTTAATTAATTTATAAGAATCTATCCAATTGGTATCAAATCACATATCACATTACGAACATAGATGAATATTTCTATTTTCTCGTGTTCATGTGTTTTTTTGTTTAGTTCTCATCTGCTGTGTAGCCCAGTCAAATTAGGGAAATAACAATATTGATCTTTCGACTATCATTCTAATATTAACTCAATATAACACGGATAAAAACCAAAGTATAGTGAGAGTATTTTAAATAGTGGACCGAAGAAAAACGGATACGTTTTGAATCTTTATTATTTGTAAACAATTTCGTTCTTAGTGGTGATATTTTGCTCAGTACGCACACATTCATTGACGTGTTATGTCATCTCACTGACATCGACTTCTATAGAAAATATGATGTTCTTTTGTTATCAGTTAAACAAAGGATTCTTCTTGATTTTCAAAATTAATTTTTATAATTATTATAAATCTAAAGAGTGAGCTGATGAAAAACAGTGGATATCATTTGACAGTTAGATTGAAGGATTACCATGCTGACGATTTGAATAAAATTAAGTAACGACAATTTTCAGACTTTTTAATTGGATTTTTTTTTTTCATTTCAGAACCAAAGTAATAAATATTTCGATCCACTTCGATTTTTTTGAATCTTTTCTTGACTATATTTTCAAATAATAAAATAAATTATCACCAATATCGAAAGCATGTGTAAAATAAAAATGAAACCAAATCCAGATACTAAAATAATTAATTTAGAAGTGCGTATGGGAATGTAGTAAATATTCTCAATTATTGAGTTACAAACAATACATGCATATGTACATTTTGTACATTATTATAGTTTTATATAATCATATTATTTAGGTTAGTTAATTTTTGGTTAGACGACATAGTATAAAAAATCAATTGAAATTTGAATAATATCTATGTATTTGAAAAAACAAAAATTTAATTAAAAGATCGAAACTGAATTTAATTTAATTTTTTTACTTGATTAATTGTTGTTACAAATGAATAAATAGATATAATACATATACATAATACAAGTTTTTTTGATCACTTGAACATATTTGATTACACTCATTTGTATTATATGTATGTAACAAAAAAAAAATCATAATATAAATTGATGTCTGAAATTATTTGATCTGACAGAAGTTTGAAAGTGATTCATATATGATCTACAAATATACATGTACTCGTACTTATAAATGTAGCATGGGTGAATGGAAATTTATTATAATTATTGAATTGACATTATACTCTATACATGCAATGTATCGTACATACTGATGTTATATACTAACATACAAACACATAAAACTCAGATATTATCATTAATCGCGCAATAAGATACATACCTGCTGTTATTAATATTGTGAATATCAAATACTTACATTAAATGAAAAATGTTTTGTATCTATTGAAGTCATAGTTTTCACTTTATTTGATACATTGAATCCATTCAAATCTTTATAGATCTCATTAGATGAAAATTAATCAAAATTGTAAAATACAAGACACATATACAGAAATGTGTATATATGTATACTTATTTTATGCATATGCAATACGATTATAATATAATGCCCGCATACAACCGATGTTTTGTTTGTAAGTCAATACTATAGATATATAATAGTATAGTCCATTTGTGTACAGTCTAGTGCAATTTTTTTAGTTTGATGATTACTACGCGAGCTTTTATATGTATATGCACCTATAAACGAGTATGTTATTATTAAATTGTGATCATACTCTACAGAAGTACATTATGTAAAAATTATAGATATTGACCATTACAAAAATGTATAATTTTACATTTTGCTAATTCGAATATAGCCGTTACAACGTTACATACAGTGGCAGTCGTTGTAGTAATACATACATAAGTACTTGTAGTATATTTTTAATAAAAGCTTGTGGAATGCATAAACATACATCTTATAAAAATAACAGACAGATACATCGATCGATGGTGTAATCAAAAGAAAAGGAAAAAAAATAATAATACTGAGCAAGAATTTTATATACAGTGACTGTTCATTTTCATTCGGTTTTATTAAATATGTAATATTTGGTATAGAAATAACAAGATTAAGTATACAGTACCCTAGCAAAAATACTACATAGTATATACCGTCAATATGAATTATCTTTTGTATGGGTACGAACATAATATATAAGTTCTGATATTTTATCCATGTATGTATGTAATTCTGGCAAATTTTTGTTATGTCAAGCATAGAGTCTGGGGTGTTGTTTTACGAATAAGTTTTGATTTAATTGAAAGATATCAAGATTCAAAATTACTAAGAAACTATTAAGTACAAAATAAAATGTTCTTATATCTATATGTATCTCAATTAACAAATATAAATCTACTTATATACTCAGTCATCTTGTGTAGCTGTAGCACATTACATGCTTAATTAATATACGTGAAAAACATATATAAAATGTATATTATACAAATGATTGTATTGTGTGTTTATATGTACAATACACTTATCCATAAATGAATATTAATAATATATACATACGATTCTTTTAATTAAGACATTGCGTCTACAAGTTTAATGCCTACGAGTATAAGATAATGAACCATTGAACAGACAGGGCTTTGGCTACTTGCTAGCAGGCCTTCAAATTTATAAAATATTAATATACTCACATATATATTATAAACATTCATGTATGCAAGACTACATTCGTACACACATTTACATAATATTGCATGCAGTGTGTTTATGCGTTCCTTAGATAAAAGTTCGCTTATTACACTTGAATTATGTATAAGTATTTATGCATTCATGTACATACATTACGCGTATACTCTTATGTATGTAGTATATGTATGAAATAAAACAGATAAAATAAAGCGTTGGTGGTAAGACTCATTTATTTATAAAATCTGGTAGTCAATTTTAAGTATCTATCTATGTACAGTGTGGTACAGTAGACATAACCTTGCATTTCTTTTATCGCAGAATTTCAATCATTTCACAGTTGTATTGTGTATAATGGTTTTCTTTTTTTTAAAGAATTTTTTCGTGTTCTTTATTTTTCAATCAGATAATTGTAAATAAAATATGTATATTAGACCAGTAAAATTATCTTTATTGTTGCTAAAGTTTTTTTTGTAGTTGTATACTGTTTGAAAAATATCAAAAGAATTCTAATTAATTTAAATATTCTATGAATGAAATATATACAAAATAAAGAAAAACAAAAAATTGTGACAACATTGAATGTAAAAATAAATAATAAATTATAAAAATATAAATAAAAACGAAAAATTATGACTAAAATAAAGGAGTGGACAAGGAGATAAATGTAGATTTAGGCATTATTTTAATATAACGTTGACAGTATTACATACAGTTTTGATAGCCATAAAAATATTGGAAAGTTGAAAAGAGAAAGTACATATATACCTACACCTAAACGTATGTAAGAAAAAATGTATTTATTAAAAATTCATTTTTATAAAAAATTAAAAAGAAAAAGAGTGAGTTTTTTGCTCAGTAAGGAGCGTTTTAAACAAAAATTACTGCTGATTATCTGTAGCTATATTAGAGGAGAATTTTAGCGAATTTCATTTGCCACAACTCATGTGATAATCTTATCGTCTACTATGCTAAATTTTGAGAGTCTGGATTTATTTTTTCACAAATATTTTTTAAATACTTATTAATACTAATCACAAATTCAGAACATTTACGAAAAAAATCATCAATCAAAAAAACAATCAACAATCTCAATAGAAGTCAGAAAACAAAAATGGAAATATATCAGGCACACGTTGCGTTCTGACAACAATATCGCTAAAGTGAAATTTGAGTATAAATCAAAAGGTTATGTGGAAAATACATGGAAAAATTGAAGACTTATAAATTGGTTTTGAAAATACATTTTTTGATTTTTCTACTGGTGCACGACAGAAAATTTACACCTTATATGAATACACTATTTTAATGAATATAAGTCCTACCTTAATATTATCAAATTCCAAAAATTTCCATGAATGCGATAAACGATAATTAATTTTTGCTACAATTACAAAACAATGAATTCGATATATTTTTGAAACACAAATGACTACTTTGGTTTGCAATTGCTTTTGTTTAGATTTGAAAATTTCCGAACACAGTTTTGTTTGAAAGTTTCCGAACACACACAAAAAATTCATTCAATATTATTTGTATTATGTATACCCACGAGTATTTTGGAAATTTTAATATGAGTTATGAGATCAAAAATAATAAAAATAATCACAACTGCAATTTATACACCGGTATCCTATGTCTATATGTGCACCGGTCGAACAATAATATTTTCGTTTTTGTTTTTCGTCTAGTTAATTTTTTTTAATTTAAATTTTTATGCTTTATGCAGTTATGAGCATTAAACATATAATCGCTGTTAAAATATAACAAACAAAACAAAAGCAATGGTTCGGCTCGCTCATCATATGAAATATTGAATTGGAAAAGTAAACAAGAACCAAACAAATAGTATACATGAATAGGTGCACATACATATTATATGAAAACATGTATTATAATAACACTGAAAACGTACTATATTTATTTCCGTTTAAAAATTATTATTGCATTGATATGAACATTTGAATCCTTATATTTATTTACAAAATTATGCGAATTTACTATATATTATGCATATATGAAATTATGTTTTTCATGTATTTACGGATGAATGGTTGATTGGTTGGTTGGTTAGCTAGCTAACATCCTTGATATAAAATAAAAAAAAAAAGGATTTTGAACTTATATTTGATCAATATATGAATACAATACACAGACATATTTATACAATAAACTTGTGTGGTTGCATTGCAAACTTATATATCAATTACACATACTTATTTACTCTAAATATAATAATCACATACATATGAATTTACTGGACATGATGGTATTTTTGTGTATTTCACATTTTACATTCGTCCATATACAGTTACGAGTATGCAATACCCTGCATGTATGTGTGCAATATTTGTAATTGTTTATACGAATATACATAAATATGTACTTATATGTATATACTCTTAAATTCATCAATTTTTACTATTCATCGTGTTGATATTGAACTGAAAAGTTAATCATATGCAAAATTATTACATGTAAAGATGAAATAGATTGCGAATTGCATAACAATGCATTTGCACAAAGAGTTTCATCATAAAAACAGATCCATTTATTCCATCAACTATAATACCTCATGGTATTTCGTTAATTTTCATATAGAATTTTGATGATTCGTAATAATTCCTATTAATAGATGAATCGATATCTTAATCACGAAACAAAACAATAATTGGAAAATTCCGATAAAAATTCATTTTCCTATTAATCAAAATTTTTTAATTCATTCAAATTTTCATAAAGATAAAACTTCGTGAATTGAAAATATCACACTTGTTTTTAGAATACCTCGAGAAACATTGAAAAATTTTAAATAGGAGTACTACGACACTATCTTTCAATATGAATATAACCACATATAACTCAAGAAAATTTTCAGGCGATGATTTATCATTAATTTCGGCCTTCAATTTCTTAATAAGAATCGTACAATATATTTCAAAAATCATTTGCCTTTTCATATAGGTATAAAATAAGTATACAAAAGATCCTATAAGACAACTTGAATGCCAAAAAATTGCACTGTTTAAGGTTCACCCATTATTTTTGTGTGAAATGTTGCAAGGAGATAATAAAAAAATCCGATTACTTGTTCAAATTCAGAAAGAAAAGTTGAAGAACTGGTGAAAGAATGTTAGTAGCATTTTTCAGTTAATAATATCATCTAGTCTCTATATACCACCATAAGAACTATATGTATTTGACTGTTGAGTGACGTTTCAAAACTCATTTGCCAACAGTTTTAGAATAAGTGCATAAAAGTCTTCCTCAAAGTCGTATTATACTCTGTAATGCCAAAGTGCTGACAATTTTTTAGCCAGAACAAATGCAGAATTGATTGATTATTTACTTATTTATCATTTAATCAGTCCAAACTTTGCAAAAGGTACGATTTATTTACACTTTAACAATTTTGGAATTATTGTGGAAAAGTTTTCAAATGAAAACAACCATACAACACTGGAAATATGTACTAATCGAAAGAATTTGAATAACATTCGTGTTAGAGTTCACATCAATTTTATTTCAATTCCGTGAAACATTGTTTGGTTTGTACGTTGCAATCGTTGTCTTGTATCTATTGCATCTATTGGTTGAAATTAAAAAGAAATTATTTTAGCTATTTCTAATGACTACACTAATTCTACACTTCTTCTAAGTCTTTTGTGCGCTAAACATATCGCTAATAGACAGATTTTTATGTTCATATAAAAAGATCCACATTAGATCGATTTTCATTATAGCTGGTGTATTTTTAAATGTTCATCACACTTCTAAATTAATATGAAAAAGATTTTCTATGGTACATACTGAATTAAAAACACTATAATGCAGACAATATGCTTAACAATTCGATAATATTTACAAATATTTGTAGATTCATTTCTTAGACGTACGATCTTCAACTCATATTTTCTAAAGTATATGTGTACTAGGAGTTTTATAATTTCATGGTTAATAATAATGATTTCATGATGCTTGTGTCATTATACAAATCTATATACGTAAGTATGATTTAAATGAAATTTTACATTATACATATATGAACAGAAATAGAAACTTGTAGAATAATCATGTTCATAATTACATTTTTGCAAAGTAAAAAAAATAAAGCATAAATTCATCATAACTGCACTCACATATTTTGACTGAATTATTGTAATATTCATGCATTTGTTAAGCAATTCATCATCTTTATTAGAAGATGTATTACACAAATTCTTATTTGATTGTAATACACCATAATACTAAGAAAAATTAAAAATTCAGACTTTAGACGAAAACATGTATGTATGAGTATGTACGTGAATATGTACCCACTCATATATGTATAGCTGTTTTCTTAGAGCTACATACTTACAAAAATCATAATTTTGAAATATTTGCATGCCCCTATGATCATTTTCATAGTTTAGGTTCAGAGAATAAATTCTTACTTATTAAAGAACAACAACTATGAAAAAACTAAAGAATTTTCATTAAATTATGTTTTAGGTCTGGTGACAATCATTCATTTATGTTATACACATATGAAAAAAAAGAAGAACAAACATTTCAAATTTTCTATTTACATTCACTAGAAAATTCAATTATTAAATCAACACATTAAAAATACCGAAAAATCCTCAATTTCGAACACATGGAGTCTGGAAAACATAAAAGATCATGATAAATTTTGTGCTAATATGCTGTGCTATTAAAAAATGTACATATGTATGCACTATGTATGTACAGTAATTAGCTACGTTGCTATGGTTTTATATACGTTTTATTTCATTCTGCATTTGTATAATTATTTTTTAGTACTAAAAATACTGGAATGTTTTGGCTTTATTCGACAAATTCTAATTTTAAAAAAAATCATTTCTATTTATGTTTCAATTAATTACTATTAGTATAGTACGTAGTATCAATAATTTCATTATTGCGCACAAGAGGAGAAAATTGACTCAGCTCAGACTCAAAATATCATTAAAAAAATTGAAAATTGTAATGAAAGAAGAATGCCTTCATCATTTTTTGAAGTAATCCGAAAAAGCTTATACTTACGACGAAGAAATCATTCTATATTTAGTGTGAGGAAAATAATTTATTAGAAAACATTCATTTGAATAATATAATAAACTATCTTTGATGATCGATAATAATTAATGGACAGTACGACTCTTGTTATGTTGTGTATTTTTTTAAAATATTTTTTCCAATTTTTTTTACTAGATGTAAGATTTTGTTATTGACATTCGAAGTATTTTAAATGCATTTTACTTGGATTTTGAAATTGTTTTACATTGCAATTTTATATTTGCCCTTTTTTAGAAAAATAAATTCTTAGAATTTGACAAATGATACTAATGGCCGTTCGAACTGCAATGAAAATGGGAAAACTATTGATAACAATGAGAATTAAGTTGGAATTGATGCTGTTTATGGCCGGTATTTCTAAATTATAAAAAATGATTTATTGAAGCAGAGATATTTTAAAAAGCTGAAAGTGTCAACGCCTAGGAGATATGGAAATACTATTTTTTACTGCTCAAAACTTTTCTTTTTATAATTTGAGACTACCACAGTATAAACGTACTCAATAATATGATGGAAAACATAAACAAACGAAAGATTAATACTTTTTGATATTTGACAAGATAATTTTGAAGATGATTTCTTTCATATGTACGAAGCAAATCAATATTATATTTATTTCCTTTTGAATAAATCGCTCATCATTTTTTCTACGGTTATTTTAAAAACGAAAAATAATTTTCTATTCATAATTTCTCAAAATTTATTGTTTTATTTATACGCACTAAATTTATTTTATGGAAATTATAAAATAATTCAAGCATCTACAATAATAAATCGATTTCATTTCATAAAGACTACTTGAACTGTATATTTCCTTTACACTCTATCAATAATTCTCGCTTATATAATATACATTCAATTATAGATTATCGTACTGTATACAGTGTACACAAAACAAATTTTATCACTCAATTATATAAAATTTGAATTTTAAATTGATTCATTGAGTTCTAAGAACGGAAAGTAAATTTAATTTATATGATTACCACTTTAAATTTTTATTACAACAGAAACAAAAAGGAAATAACTTCTTTTTATGTACCTACGTAAATAACCAAAACCGATGTCCTTCTATTAAATTCAAATCTAAAGAATTAGGATACCTTACAATGTTTTTATTACAACATTCTTATCACACATATAGTATCATTTCAATTTATTAATATATACATTTTCATAAAGTCAAGAGCTTTGAACGTTCATGATATCTACTACTACAATTACCCATTCGCATATATCTAACTATACATTTTGTGTATTAAATCTAAATGAGAATAAAAATACGACCTTCTTCCACAACCTTCTTACAGATTTTATTTCAAAATTTTATTTTTATTCATATTATGTATTATTATTATTTTTTTTTTCAATTATTCCGCACTGTTTTTCCTTTTCGTTATTAATACCTTGGTATCAGTTACAGGAAATTTAAAATTCCAATGAGATTATAAAAATCACCACTAAAACTCTGAATGAAATGGAATGGATACACATTGATAATAGGAAAATAACACAGGGACAAAATGACATTATAATACCTTTATACATGCATACATAAATAAATACGTATCGTACTCGTATATACGGGAGTGTAGTGATCAATTTTATAAAAATATTCATACTCGTCCATATACATTTATAATACTTATAGATAAACGACAATAAAAGCAAGCAAGAGACAAAAGAAAGAATGGCAAAACTTTTAGGAAAGTTATACAATTTCAAAGAAAATTGTTTGTTTTACTACATGATATGATAATAGAGGATAAAAATGATAAGATATAGAATACAGATATCAATTTTATTTTTCTATGCTTTTATTATACAATATACCAGCTACTAGATTTTTGGTCCTTTAGTTAATTTTTTTTTATTTTCTGATTTTTATTATTCGAATTACATTACACACATATTTTTATATGTACTTTACAAGTGAATACTCTTATTGCGATAAATAATAGCGAATATTTACTTCTTATATACGTATAATTTCAATTTGTTTGTCTGAAGTGCTAAGCTTTTAGTTTTCCTTTTTTTTTCTTGTTTTTTTTTATTTTTCAAAAAACAAATTATTATTGCTATTATTATAAAAAATCTCTTGTTCAATGAAAGTAAGAGGAAAAAAAAATAATTGTATAAGTGGGTGCGAGTACATCGATAAAATTAAATTTAAAACAACCGAATAATATGGGAGGTAAAACATGAAAACAATCGATTTTTATTCGAAGGTGTTCTATGCATACATAATAATAATTATTATGCACAATGAAAAATGAAAAAAAAAAGCATATAAATTACATTATACAGATTTATGTATGTACATTATATTGAGATTTTATATTATATCACATAAAAATATTGTAATAAGTAATGCGATACGATTAAAAGTTTAATGCCAATCTTTCTTATAATGGATGTGTAATTGAACCAATATAAGACAATGAATTTTAAATTCCATTATTATTATTTTACATTCATTTTTATATATTATTTTTTTATTTTTATCTATTATATTATTTTATTATATTTTCGCATTATATAAAGGAATGAATGTCTTTTAAGTATGAATATTGAATATAATGTATGCATTTATGTATTCGTATAACAACGACAATGAAATCAAATACAAAAATTTATAATTCACTTTTATTATTAGGTTCCAAAGGAAAGTAAAAAGAAAAACGTACATTTTCCAATTGTTCAGTGAAAGATATATACTTATGTTGTAGATACATTATGCTATACCCCATATGTACTCATATATTATGTAAAATTAATATAAATGTATATATATGTATATTATATACAAGAAATGTGTATGCAAATACAATATATCCAACAGTATTGGATTACATACACGAACACGAATATACTTTTTGGTAATATCGTTCTACTATAACGCCAACACTCTACTATACTCTTTCAAATTATACAAAATTAGACATAGCGACTGAATGCATCAGAACTGAGAAAGTAGTTAAAGAAGTAGTAGAATTATTTAAAATATAATAACAATAATATTGTCTGGAAAAAGAATAAATTTTCTATGCACCTATACACTTGTATATCATTTACGAAAATAAAAATCGTAAAAAACAAATTCAAAAAAAAAAATATCCATTTAAAATTTAATATCTTTTCGAACGCGTATATAATTTCATTTAAATTAGATTTATCTTTTCCTATTTCAATAACGTTTATATACGTTATTCGTGGGCCGATAATTTAAATATAATCGATGCATAGTAATTATTATATGATACAAATACACACATTATGATGTATTTGTATAGATATATATAGTAGTACTACAGTAATACCTACACATGCCAAAGGGATTTCGTTATTTAGAACAACAAAAAACAGAGATTTTATAAATTTAAAGATAAAATTAACTTTGATTAATTTCAATATAGAATTAAGAAGATAATAAATAAATTGGATTACTGGAGCTGTTTTTTAATTATTGTTTTTATTATCATTATCGAAAATGCAATTTATGAGTGGACATTCATTTCTGTCGTGCACAATGAACTCCAAACAAATGTAGTATATTTTGCAAAATCAAGAAATACTCATTTGATGAATTTTTTTGTGCTTTTGTTCATATTCTGGAGCTTGGAGTCTAGCTAAATTAATATTCTCTATATTCGTACATTGAAATTATTGCTAATGAAATTAGATGTTTTTTTCACTTTTACTTTAATCTTTAATGAATTATACTGGTGCGTTGAAAAAAAAAATTATTCAAATTTTTCACTACACTAATTATCACTAACATTTTAATAAGAGGATTCATGTCACTTTTCAGTTTATTATAATTTTTCAGTTCTAAATAGTTTCATAGTTCTGTTGACATGAACGATCGTTTTAAGTTTTTTTGTAGTTGATCGATTTAAAGATATATCTAAAGTAGTTTTGTCATATTGTAATGACAGTTCAAGATTTTGGCGTAGTTTGATAATTTAGGAATTGAAATTTTTAGTATAAATTTTCGAACACCTTTTTCTTCAATGGCTCTCTACAATTCATTTAGTGTCGATTTCTGAACATTAAAATCTCAGAGATGCATGTTGTTAGCCTATTGTCTCCACATTCCAGTGAAAGGGCTGCTATCTTTAGGTCTTTGTATACTTGTCTATTAATTAAATATTTAGCCGTTTCATTTGAAGATCAGACGCTGACACCGTCGCGTGTTAGGATTTTCATATGCTGGTTTTAGTCCGCCTCAAGTATTTCATTTCCTCCACCCATATTTAGAAGACATTTCCCTATCCGCTATCTAGTGAGGCGATCGATGGGGGACTAGTAACCCCTCACTGAAAAATGTAGAATGTATACCGAGCAAATAAATGTTAAAGATAAATTAATTGTTCTGGGAGAAAAAAGATATTCTACATATTGTATGCTCCTCTGTTTATATTGTATATTTACATATTACACCCATACTTTGCTTTACGGCCTAGATACGTTCCACGCAACTTGGCCGCAAAGCGAAAAGCAGTATAAGGAATCAATTATTCTATTACAAATTCATACAAATTCAATGGGATCGCGTCCAAATTTTTTAAATATGTAGCATGGTTTATCATTCAAAATGTATTTCATCTTTTTATTACATTTAAATCAAAAATGCATACATAACAAGTACATATGCTGCTTTATGAGCACACACACACACTGAATAACGTTCGTAAACAAGAGGAAATAGAAAGGGTGTGCATCGAGATTGCGCTTGCGAAATGTACTACACTACTACCTAAGTGCTGTTTCTACTCATTTTTTATTTCAATTAAAAATTCTGCTACCTTTTTGTTAAAAGTAAACTGATTTGAAATAAATGAGAAAAAAGCCATGCATGCTAAGAATGAAAACAAATATGTAGATTAAAAATAGAAACAGTAAATCATATTATGGTTTCAGAAGAAAGAACTTTTGTGCGGTACGAATTTACTTTGTTTCTGTTTTGTTTTACTTTTTTTGCCGTTAAGCGAAACATTTTAGGCCGTAAATCGAAAACGTGCCTTAATTGAAGAGAGCCGTTATAGCGAAATGCCGTATAAAGAGCGGCCGTATAGCGAGGTATGGGTGTACATATGGTTTAAGATAATTTTCAAAAAATTTTATTCAATGTTATCGAATTTGAAACAAAAATTGTTTTTTATTTCAATGGCACAAACTGAAATGAATATAAAAATTGACATTCCTTTAAATACACCATATCGTATGTATATATTATCTTAATATTTCGATAGTGATATATGTACCTAAATGCCTTTCGCAAATGTAGGTACATATATCTAATCTAAAAGTAAAAGTTTTAATTTGACTCCGAAATATTTACTGAATTACAAAATTTGATGCTCACACATCAAGGTAGGTACATGTATACAAGTATTTCCATTCAATTAAACATTCCTCTCTGCTTTCTTACCGCTTACATTAATATATATATATACAGCATAATATACATACCAATGATCATACAATAATAAAAAATTAATAAAAATAATGATTATTAAAATTAATTGAATTTGATAAAAGCATAATTCTATATCGAATTGAATTGAAAGGTTTAAAAAAGCCATTAAATTTAAAAGGAAATATGATGAAAATGAAAGTACTACACGTACCACTACGTACGAGTAAGTAGATAGTAGATAAATGAATTTTTAATTTCAGTTTGAAATTTCATAGTTCTACGTGCTCTTACATTTTGTATAGTTATATAATAATAATAAAAGATGTTTATGATTTAATAAATTGATTATATTATACAGAAAAAAATTCATAGTGTGCAAAGTTTATTGTAACATTAAATTTATTACATAAGTAAATTTATATGAACTTTTGATGATATATGATATTTTGAATTAGTCATATTTATATATAAAGTACATTATATCTATGTATTATATGTATTTCTATATTTTGAATGATGGTATAGATAAGTTTATTATATAATATATACATAAATGCATATATTTATACCTGCAGAGAAATAAAATTGACTGTGTATAAATTGTATAATTTTAAAATGCCTCCGCTGAATATTATATTATCAAAATTATTCCATTATTAGAGAAAATTGCTTTTAGGTACAAAAAAAAAAAAAAATTAATCATAACCTACCGTTTTATGTTTTGTAACTGCTTATGAATAATCATGTTAGAGCATCATCTGCAGTATGTGAATACTGCTTTAGAAAAATTTAGTTTGATAAATTGAATCTCTTCAAAGTTGCGTTTAAAAATAGATTATTGATTGTGAATTATTAAGTTTATTACACAAGTTAATTACATACTAATTAAGTTTATTACACAGAATATGACTTTTCAATTGAGTTTTTGTTTTACGGTTTGATTAATTGAACAAATCTTTCAAACACCGAAAATGTCTATGTACCAGAGCTGTTCAACAAATGCTTGCAAAATCAAATCTAGCAAACAACATTTAAATTTTTATACAGAAATGGATTGGTTCGCAATCCAATTTATATTGTAGGTGTACTTATGATCGTAATAAAGTTTGAAAATCACTTTAGTGAAAGCCCTGGCTTATCTAGAGCTATTATATAGCTCTTCGACGACGATGATTCTATAAGTATTATTGGCAGTTGACACTCATTAATACATATAATAAAATGTTCTACAGTCTCTAACTGATTTGTGTTTTCTACTTTCGTAGTAATAATTTGATTGTTTTCAGATAGGACAGGAATTAAAATATTATTTAAAATACACATCCGCAGTGCATATAATGATTTTTAATTTGACGGTTGAAAAAAACGAAAACAAAGAAATTTAAGGTAGTTGTTCATGTTGACTGATTTACGAAACTTCAAAACTAAAATATTACAACGAATTAAAATGTGACACGAATCCCCCCACAAGTGCTTTAAGATTGTTGTCAAAACTTTTCATCGTTTTGTGCAGAGATAAAGTGCAAAATGTAGCGAATAAAATTAGAAATTAGTAAAACAATTTCTATTTTTTTTTTTTTACCACTTTTTGAAATTGACATAAGGTATTCGATAAAAAATAGAAATGATTATTTAACTAAAAATTTATGAATGTCAAAGAGAGTTTAATCTTAGTGACAATCGAACTCGTTCAATTTGTATCCGTCACAACAGTTTTAAATCATATACAAATTTTCCTTTAAACACTTTTGATTTTGATTCACGAGATTTGGAATGAATAACCTTATTAACTTTTTTTCACACTTATCTTTGATAATGTAAAATGATAATGTCAAAACTCTATATTTTTGATTACATTATAATACTTAATAGTGTGTGAAGGGACAATAAAATATTCTTTAATTTTGAATGCAATTTATCAATTTTAAAACAACATTGCAATAAGAAATAGGAATTTCGATTATTTCCAGTGATTTATATCATAAATTTTAAAATACTCGTATATCCTACCTCTATTATTCTTGCATATTATATGCATTTGGAAAATTTACTTTGAATGAATAAAATTTATAAAAAGTCATATTAAAAAACTTTTTTTTAGTTTTTTCCATTTGCATTTTTTAATAATATTGTGATATGAAATTGAATTTTATCATTTTATTCTTTATTTGAATTTGGTATTGACGCGAATTCAATCATACTCGCGTGATTATTAATTAATAACGGTGTAATTGAATATTTTTGCATTAAACATGTGATACACACCTGTAAGTTTTTATATGGTGTTTTCATAAATTAATTTCAAGCAAAACTGTATGTATATTGTATGAATAAAGACTATTAATGAAAATTTTCAAAGATAAAATGAATTTTTTTTTTCTGAACACAATTCTCATGTTTGTTAATTGTAACTGTTATTTATATGACTATCATTTGAGTTTTGAAATCAATACCATAAAATCTAAATTATAATTATATTACGTACATTTATAATTGTATATGAATAATGAATACATAGACATAGGTATCTTATAAACGTAGTTAACTCTATATTTTTTAATATAGCACTTCTTCAAGCAGTTATAGCGTGACTGTTCGTTACACATGTGTGCCATATTCTTTATTCTGCAACAATATTCATTCTCTTATATTCTTCTATTTTCAGATTATATTTATATTTTATTTTTTACTGTTATATTTATTTTTTCAAACTTTATTCTGATACATGATAAAATTTTAAATAGTTTTTTAGCTACTATAATAAATAAATGTATGTATTATGGTATTAAGTATATAAGTGCAATACAATACAATACATAACATGTATGCATTCAAATTCAACTATACTCGCAGTCGTAGATGTAGTACGTAGCTTATAGTTGTTATATATCACATAATTCTAGTCATTTATTAGTCACTATTTTTAAAATATCTCGATATAATTAAAAGAGAAAATAATAATAATAAAAAAAAGCAGAATTAACGTAAGAAATTTCGAAAGGTCTACAGTATTGGTATTTGTAGGTATAATGGTACACACAAGAAAATTATATCCGTGATCGTTCTACACGAATGGTTAATGTAACGTCACATATATCCACGTGCATAGCGTATACTTACACCCAAGATGTCTATATATAATGCTCTACTTGAATATTGTAGTTTTAGATATTGTATCGGTCAAATGAAATATTAACTCGTTTGTATGTAGTTCACTTTCATACGATACCTATAGCGATAGATAGACACAACACAATAGTGTATCTGGCATTTTTTACGTAATTATATCGAATATCGAACTGTAGTCAATATATTAGTGCAACATAAACATACTGATGTATATGAAATTATATGTTAACATATCTACTATATATATTAATCATGTGCATAATGTACAGTACATGTAGTTAAATTATTAAGATATTAATCTAGGAGAAAAGTTTTTAGCAAACTGACCGTAAATACGATAGTACCTACTACATAGTTATATATTATGACGATTTGGATGAATTGAGACAACACACCTTGAAATTTTATTTTTATTATAAAATATTTATGTTATTATTATTATATTGAAATTTTAATTCTTATACACAAATAACATTAATGTATGTACGTATACGTAAATATTCGTATTATTGTATAATACATATGTGATAAAGGTAATGCATTTGAAAAGTAAATAAAAAATTAATTTAAATACTGACTACCTTTCATGAAATGGTACTCACGAAAGGCTTATAACAAGAGACAGATAAGTGTATGTCGCTTTCGATATAATACATTTATACCGCGCCACATATAGCATACTACACTACTACTAAACATTATCTATGTGTCTAATTTATACAAATATTAAATATATCATATGCACATTTTCTAGATATAAATACCTGAACTTAAAATTAATGCATGTATTTAAGAAATATGATTAATTGTTGGAATAATTTGATGTGGGCGCCAGTAAAATTGATATGCTCCAATGAATTTAAATCCAACATAAATACATACAAAAAAAAAGTTTGTCATTTAGTCATTTAAACAGAAATATTTTTTTTTATTGTAGTACAATTTTTTTCCATTTTTCTTGTAGTACATATTACATATGAGTGTATGCTCATGTGTTTACAAAAATAATTCCGACTTGATAATATGGTATATGTATTATATTATGTATTATTTAGATTGTAATTAATTTTTATGTGAATTAAACGAAGAAATTCTTTTCAGTTTAAATTTCTTCAAATTTATGATATAATGTATAATTAACTATGCGAATGCAGCCTAAGTCGAAGTTAGTATATTAATATTGCTAGCTATATTTTTGTGATAATGCGAGCATATCAACTAAGGAAGAGGAAGAGAAACTTGGACCTTGTTTGAGATTTATGCAATTTGATCAAGAAACCTCTTCATTGAAATTTGTTTTTATCCAAAAATTTCATACGTAGACCACTTTCACAATTACGGACTACACTGTTTCCGTAAACGTTAATGGAGATATTTATTCTCTTATCTATTAAAATATATTTTATTATCTTTACTATGCAATGCATACATATACACTATAGGCACAATACTTATCTAAGTATTTGTTTAGTTGCATTATATTTAATCAGCTCGGTGTCGCTTTTCCTCCTTCAATGAATGTCTTCATTTGTAACATAATGTATGAGAAGAATATTCTAATAAAAAAAAAATTGTCAAAATTTTTAATCAAATTCATAGTAAAGGATGAGTAATTATAATTATTATAACATGCCGGAAATTTTAATGGAAAATTAAAGGGGATTGAACCTTCTAGTCTGGATTTGATTTTTTTTTTTTGAATTTATCTTTCAGTATTTCTCTTTTCTTACAAATTAGATGTAATTAAGGAACAATTTAAAGATATGAAAAGAACTAAATAAAAAAATTTGATTCCCTCAAAAGAAGGTGTGGTGTAACCGAAAATATTTTTCCGTAATAACTTAATTGTCTCTCTCAAAAACACTGAATATCAATTAGATAATGAATTTTGATTGTCGCATACTCATTTTATCATATTCGTATATCTTAAAATGACAAAATGTCTGGACGTAGACAAGAAAAATTAGAGAAAAAAAAATAGAACAAACGTTTTAATTGTGAATATATGGAGTTTTTGGCCTTTACCCGGATGCATAACTCACAAATACTACACATTCTGCTCATATAAAAAATGTTCTAATGTGTCATTGTTAAAACAATATCAATTTTTTTTTATTCATTGAAGCCATTGTTTGAAATTATTGTCAAACGTCTGTACAAAATGTTTTACAATTATCTTAGTCTGTTGCGTTATCCATTTTTGATCGATTTATATTTTTAGCTTCGAATAATATATTTTTAGATATGTTTGAGTGTCATGAATACGAGATATTTTGTTTTTTCATTATTTTTATTATAAATGTATTTAACTAATGCGTTTTAATTCACCTTCAAATTTAACGATTATTTATTAATTTTTTTGCTTATTAATAGAGATTGTTTTAAAGACAAATGATTTTGTCCTTGAAACAAACCATAAAGTGTTCAGATATTTAATTATGATATAAAATCATTAAATCCTCTGAAATGTGAACGATTATGAGTAGACCCAAATAATATAGTGATGAACAAAACATTTGTGCTTTGACTCAATAAAATTTTAAACATTTTTGCAAAATTTGCTAAATAGTATATGCATTGAAATAAGGAAGGGTTTTCAATTTCAATAAAATGGAAAACATTCCATAATTAAGATGTTATATACATTTTTCATGAAAAATGAGTCAAATGCTTAGAGTTAAAAGATATGCGTGAACAATTTGTGAATGTAGTAAAAAGAAATACAAAAAATGAACTGAGATCACTGCGAATGTTTTATGTAAATGATATATAGATTATTAGCAAAGTTAAAAAAAACAACAACATTGAAGTAGGATTGAATTACTTTTGTTTTATTATTACATAAAAATCACTGGACGAGAATAACATAAGTATTTGCTAAATTTTTCATGTTATTGACGAGAAAATTATCATTTTAGTAAGGTTGTACGTTATACATTATATTTTCTGCAGACAGTATTATTGAGTTGGAAGTATATTTTGTTAATCACTGTATGCACGTACATTCATAATATACACACGTTTAGAATTTCAATAATTTATATTAAGTATTATGGATTTAATTTATTTACGTCAATCAAATCCAAATATTTTTATGTATAGGTATTAGGTACTGTTTTAATTCAAAACAAAATATGCATTATATGTATACATTTTTTTAATTAGAATTCTCACTTAATATTTGCTAGCAATCATTTAACAAATACCAATTACCTTCCATCCAAAACTGATATTTTTGATTTTCTATGAATATTATGATGTATGGTGTAAAATAATACGTTCATAAGAAGTACTCGTACACCTACTTATTGGTATGATCATATCATACTTCTTCAGTAAGTACAAATAATTATTAAGTCAGTATTTCCAGGTAGAGTAGGAACACTCCGATGTACCATTAGAATAAAGAAGATTGCTCTCAAAAAATATATTATTGCTTAGAATTATTGTGCTAATAGAGTTTACCTTGGTGTGTTCTGGATTACAATTTTTCGCTATATTTTTCCAAAATAGTAAATATGAGTAACATTTGTAAATTATTTTGTCGTAAAATACATAGAGCCCAATTCCCATAGTCACGTCACGGGCTTGTCACGGTGACAGTGGAATCGGCATATTCCAGTAGTCACTTTCGTGAGAAATGTCACGAAAAATAAGTGACAGTCGTCACCTTGTTTTTTGTCGTGAGAGCTGTTGTTTTCTTAATTCATTTTCATTTGTTTATTTGTTTGTGTGCAGTGTGGTTGTGTTTATATGTAAAAAATGGACAAAAAAATGTATGTGAAATAAAACAAATTATTAATAATTGTGAAATTCTTTTATTTATTTATTTATTTTTTTAACTATTTTATAAATAAAAATAAATTCAATTTTTTTAATTATAGAGTAAAAATTACAAACAGGAAACAATTTGATTGTTTAGTTTCCAGCTAATTTAATAATGGGTCGCACAGAAGAAGATCGCACCGTAGGTTTTGAATTGTCTTCAATTATTTGTAAAAGATTTGAGAAACTGTTTTTACAAATTCTAAAATATTTTACAAATCTGTAAATAAAAGAGTAAATTTCATTCAATTTGTAATTTTGAATAATAGCTAATAAACTTACACAGAATCAGGTAAATCTAAGGGATTAGATTTATCTCTCAATATTTTCCTTTTTATTATTAATTGGCGTTTTTCAGCTTCTTCTTCACTATCAGACCACCACAAATCGAAAAAAGACATTTTTTTCTTATAATTTATTTATATTTTAATTAATATTTATTATTTTTATAATACTTTAATATTTATTAATCTTTTTATTTTATTAACTACTTTCAAAGTTCTTAGTATATTATTAAAATGTCTTTATCACGTTTCTATATTTTTGAATATTTTAATTTCACTTTTTATACTACACATAAAACTTTTATAAAAATGTTTATATTTATTTAAAATTAATATTTACTATTTTTTTTCTCAATTTCAATTATAATATTTCATAAAATTATTGTTTAAAACAATAGACAATTTAAATTTTTCAATCAAATTCAAAATTCAAGAAATGCCAAAAACATGAGTTACCGTTGACCAAGCAATTTTTCGTCACGCCTTTTTTAGTGACTATGGGAATAGCATTAAGAAAGTGACGTGACAAGAACAGTGACAACTCTCACGGCTTGACGTGACTATGGGAATCGGACTCATAGCATAGACATTCCAAAAGTTTTTTTTTTCTCTTTATCGCTCTTCTATAATTTTACGTATTGGTCTGAACTGCGCTGATCTTGTATATTGCTCTCTCATTTTGTAATCATTAAATAAATCTACTGTGAACTGTGAAAATCTATGAATTCAGGTGATTATAAATTCAAGGTTATGTTATTCTAAGTGCTTATACTGTATGTATAAACTGAATATAAACTTAAGTGACTATACCTTTCCTGTACATATAATGAATTTTTAATTCTTTTCATTTAATATTTTATTTCGGTGTGATACATTATATTCGACTATTAACACTTATATTCATACACATACACTAGCATATGACTATATGATTTCAACACGTTCAGTAAAATGTTGAATTTATACCTTTCTATTATATGAATACATCAAATCATCAATGCATATCTACGTATCTCGATGTAACATTTTTGATATAAGCTTACAAACATTTTGTTGTAGGTGCGCTTATTTGTATCCGATTCCGAATACTACATGAAGTTTATCTACTGCTTGCATCTCATAAAAGTAAAAAAAAAATTATTGTTTCTCTTGATTTTATTCTCTTATCAAAAATTTACATCTTTCATCGAAGATAAAAGAACTGTGTACCCTTTATTTTTTTTTTTTACATAAAAGCAATAGCAAATAAAATATAATAAAAACAAATCAAATATAAAAATCATAAATAGAAAAAATGTGTTATATAAAATGATGGATGAATGACAGATAACAAAATTTTTGGCACCTCGAAAATTTCAATCAGAAATACAAAACAAATAAAATAAGCGTATGCGTGATAATAAGCAATCAAAATTGTAATAGAGGTGTACTCGGTATGTTTGTGTATCTCAGCTCTTGCTGAGATGTATGTACATAAATGTATGTTGTGTAGAATTCTTATTATGAGTAAATTTTATATACAAATAAAAGAAAAATTAAAAATTTATGCATATGCATATGAAAAACAAAAAATGATTTGTGCGGGCGTTCAGTGACCTTCCTACAATAATATTCTTGGTTTTTGTTTTTTGTATATACAATTTTTAATTTTTCTTTGATAGAATTAGACATCATCATCATCATCGTCAATCGTCATCACTATATCATCATCAATGAATTGGTTTTTTTTTTTTTTTAAAACTAATAAAACTGTATACATACATCCTTAATCAATCCGTAGAAAAATACTCAAGTTCTTAGAAATTTAATACTAGATACGTTTACTGTACATATGTACGATCATGATACTTTTTTTTTTCATTTCAGTTTTTGAAACTAGAATTCTTAGAGACCAGAGTATTATGATTTCTGATGATTCGTACGTATCTTTGTACATAGATCAAACAGCTTTATAAAAATCTTATTTAAATATTTATATTTATGTATATTGTTTTGTATTAGATTTTTGCTACCTATCGATAAAAAATTTAATTATTTGGAATATGGGTCAGATATGATAAAATTAATGCAAACTTTTAGATCGGAAAACATATTGTATAGAGTTAACGATAGAAAGAAAGTACAGATTCGTTCATATAGCGATTACTCTTAGTATAGAATGCAGACAATATAAGGCAGAGTTTGTGTGTGAATTTATGAGAAATAATATTGCACCAATTTATTACAATATTGGAATGGAAGTTTCTACTGACGTAACTCTGGTAACTTCACACTGCGATCTAATAATAATATGAAAATTAAATGAAATTTGATCCCATTAGTCACATCATGATGACTGTGACTGGTACTAAATCCTTTTTCAAATTTTCACCTATGCTGAGTTGCTGTATAATGTAATTATAACATGCAAAGTAATACTTTTTTCTTTTAATTATGGGCGCTCTCATAAATTCAAGTTTCAAAACAAAATCTTTTATAAGTTCAGCATTATGTATTATCAACTCATTGCATTATAAATTTTTAAAGGAGTGTATAACGAATATTTAGGAATATTCTTTAACATTAATTATCATTCGAAAACAGTAGAGAGTAGATATTTTTTACACTTAAATCGCCGAGTTAAATCAAAAAATAAGCAACGTCGCAAGTCATTACTCTTACTGGTGAAAAAATATCACATATAATAAGTAAATGTAATTATAATTGGTTATGTCGACAAAATCAGGAACTAGTTGTCTCAATTTTTCAAATGAAGAATAAATTTTACAACAGAACAATTTTACGACAGATATAACGATGCCCTCTTTTGGAAACTCCGATTTAAGTTAAATCTGAAAACTTAGTTTGTTCTATCTCAGTAAAATAAGATCCAAGTATTTTTCAACTAAGTTTACATATGTTCACATATAAACTGACTGAAAAAAGCCAATGTTTATAATTGTCAATCATAAATTGACATCCAATACTGCAACATATCATATAATATTTGTCCTATTGTCAACATAAGTGAAAAACAAGTCTACCAACTCATAAGGAATAAAAATGTATCAAAATAGTAAAAGATAAACAAAAATAGGGTCTTAGGCTTAGCTGTTTAAAGTAGTTTGATATTGCACCTACATGTGCTAAAGACCTACCAAAATGAAACAAAATATCAAAAAAAAAAAAAATGCATCACATATATAATGTAATCTAAAAAAAAATAATAATTATAATAATTAAATTAAAGATTTAAATCAGATTTTGCTATTTAACTAATGGGAAGAGAAAAAAATTAATAGTTTGACTTCTAGTTCTTTGTTTTTAAAAAATCGAATATGATCGTGCAAACAAAATTTAATGTATGTATCTTGTGCATAATACCACACACACATAAATATTGAATGTATATATAATTTGTAACGAATCTACTCGTATATTGTTGCAGAGATTAAGTCAAAGTTACACACAATTTCAATGTAAAATGCATAAATCTAGATTATAGAAATATTTATATTCATAAATAAAATTTGTATAAGAATTCAATTGAAATATCATTTAAAATTAAAATGGAAAAAAAAGAATAAATTAACTGAAAAAAATGGTACACATTTATATAATATCGTGATACTAAAAATTGTAAATTATATTACACACCTTATTTTATTTCAAATTATAAAATTGTTGTAATTATATACGATATGCATTTTTTTTTCTCTTTACATACTACATGGTATATAATGTACTTTATTTTTTTTATAATTTGTAAAAAAATGTTTTAATTCTTTTTTTACAGTTGTTATGTTTGCTTAATTTTTCTTTTTTTTTTTAGTACAACGCGAATGCGAAAAGATACTTTTATGTGATATGAAAATGATTATGTTTTTTTGATTTTTTTTCTTCATTTTTTCTCTTTATTTTTTGCTATTTTTTAACTAGTATTTTTTCTTGTTAGCCATAGAGACGTTTAATATTATTCGAAAACAAAAACATAATAATAATAATAAAATAATAATAATAAATAAATAAATTCAAAATAAAAATGTTTATAACTTTTTATCATGTAAAATGACTATTTAAATTTATTTATTCATTTATACATATATATGTATGTAATTCGTTTGTACAATATGTGAGAAGGTATATTTACATAAGTATATTGTTCGTATACATATTTATACGAGAAGTATCTGAAGTTTTAAAGTTTTATTCCGGTTTTTATTTTTTTCTTGAATTTTCCGAATACAAGAATTTCACATTAAAAATGAATTTAGAAGAAAAACAATTATACAAAATGTTAATATCATGCAATTTCAATTAATTTTCTTATTTCGTGTTGTTCTTGTTGTTCAAAAATAAAATAAAAAAATTTTGCATAGCTATTCATATGTATATGTAGCATTTAATTATGTAAATTTATTGGCACGATTAATGCCACACAAATCACATAATTTAAATGTTTGTTCGTGTGTAAGGTTGCATATGCATAACATTACATATACTTAGACGAGTCTTAGTATATAAATACGTAGTTAAGTTTTTTTTACTAGAAATATTAGACATAAAATTATTTTTTGCAGTTTATACAATATACAGTATAATAATTGTATTTTTGTATAATTCGTTTCGAATTATTAAAGAAAACCTTTTTTGAATGAAAGTATCAGAAAATACAATAAATGCATGCAAGTAACTTGCAAGAAAAATAAAAATATAAAGGAGTCTTAATATAGTCTTGAATTACAAGTACAGCTACATGCATTTTTGTACATTTTATATGGATACGAACCGACAACTGATATCAACATATGTACATTTATAAATGAATTTTCTTTATTATTGCAAAAGTAATTGCATATTCTATGCATATACGATATAACTAGCACCTAGCACCCAATAAAATATATTATATGCAGCAATTCGCGCTTTTCGCGTTTGATTTACATGCTTGAATTATACGATCATATTACACATACGACATATAATATGTACATTTTTTACATGTATGTGTATAGATAAAATGTGTATGATATAAAAAAAAATATCATATACATATGTATACATATGCGAATATATATGGCAACAGCAATATGCATTTGTACATAGATACACATATACACTTTTATATTAGTCTATCGAATTACTTATCATATTCATTTGTTTTATTATTTTCGACATTTATCGCTTAACTATTAGCATGATTTTCGCTCTTAACTTGTAGCATAGGCCATAGAATATACAGGAACTCATTTACAATATTATTGTAATGTATAAAAATACTATCATTTTATATTATGCAAAATATTTTATTACTTAATTATTTGTATAAAATAAACTTAATCGCTCGAACGTTAAAATTACAAAAAGACTGATAAAAATTTACTACTAATTACCTACCTCTAATTTCTAATTTTAGATCATAATATAAAAAATATTATTCTCATTTTTTTGTAAGAAAAGAGATGACGAATGATGATTCGCATTGTATGTCTCTACACATATTCCCATCGCTTATCACTGTTGATAAGCGATGATGAATAAGTGTTGTATATTGTAAATATACATGCTGGTACATCACTCCCCCTCTAACAAAAAATTACATTAATTGAATAATTATAATTTGCAAAATAAATTGTGATTATTTTATAACTATATTAACTTAATTATTGTTAGATAGCTTAATTAATATCTTAATTGAATATTATTTTATGATTATAATTCAAATCTAACTTTATTAGCTTTTGAAATTCTTGTTTCTTTCATTTCATTATGGTCATTTTTTAATACATCTTCCAAAACATGAGCGGGTTTTAATCTGTCTATCGAAATTGTTTTCTTTTTGTCATTTATAAGAACTTTGAAATGTTTTTTATTTTTAGAAATGACCTTGTAAGGTCCTGTATAAGGTGGATTTAGACCAGTGTTAACTTCTTGTCTTATAAAAACGTGTGAACAACTTTCAAAATCTTTAGGGATGAAAATGTTAGTTTGTTTTCTTAAAGTTTTTTGTTGTGGTTTTATTTTTCTTATTGTGTTATATAACCTTTGAGCTGTCGCGTTTGTGAGGGTTAAATTATTAGAATCACTAGGGGCTATGAATTCACCGGGTACGCGTAATGGTTGGCCATAAAGTAGGTGGGCAGGAGAAAAATCAAGATTGTCAATTAGAGCTGTTCGAATTCCTAAGAGTATCCAGGGTAAACTAAAAAACCATTTCTTAGGATCATGAGTAGCTTTAATAGCGGTTTTCAAATGCCTATGAAATCTTTCCACACAACCATTCGCTTGTGGGTGATAAGCCGTAGTTCTGATTCGATGATTTCCCAGAATTTGAGAAATTTCTCTGAAGAGGGAGGATTCAAATTGAGTACCTTGATCGGTAGTTATGGTTTGTGGTACACCAAAACGAGCAATCCAGTGCTGAATAAATTTTTCAGCAACATTTTCTGCTGATATACTTCTCAAAGGTATTGCTTCTGGCCAGCCTGAGAAACGATCTTTGATTGTTAATAAATAGGAAAAACCGTTAGATGGAGGTAAAGGGCCTACCAGGTCAATGTGGATATGTTCGAACCTTCCCTTTGGTGTTTCAAATGTCCCATATGGGGAAATAGTGTGTCTTGTAATTTTGGCTTTTTGACATTGAATACAAGTTTTGGCCCACAAATTGATTTCTTTGTTCATATTTGGCCAAAAGTATTTTGCTGTCAGGAGTTTTCTTGTCCCACGAATACTCGGATGTGAGAGGTTATGTATTTTGTTGAAAATTGCGCGACGAAGCGACTTCGGTACGAAAGGTCTATTAATACCAGTCGAATTTTCACACCACAGTTCACAGTTTACTAAAGGTATTGGAATTTTGCATAATTTGAAAGATGTTTTGGTATGATCTGAAATTATTTTTTGGAGTTCCTCATCTTGACTTTGTTCCTCACAAAGAATTTTTATACTGAGATCATTTTGCTCTATAACATCGATAAAGGACCTTGATAGTGTATCTGCCACTGTATTACAAGAACCGTTAATGTGTCTTATGTCGTTGGTGAATTGTGAAATATAGTCTAAATGTCGTGTTTGTCTCGGGGATTTCTCGGACTTAGATAATAATGCTGTCGTGAGTGGTTTATGATCTGTGAAGAGTGTAAGGTCTTTGCCTTCTATTAGATGTCTAAAATGCTTTATTGCAAGGTAAATCGCTAATAATTCTCTATCATAAGTAGAATATTTTTTTTCAGCAGATTTAAGCCTCTTTGAAAAGAAAGCAAGAGGTTCCCATTTTAGTGCAGATTTTTGTTGCAAAACTGCTCCTACAGCATCATTTGAAGCGTCGACAAAAAGACTAATTTTTGCCTTAGGATTTGGATGAATGAGCATTAATTTGTTTTGTAAGCATTTCTTAATCTCATTAAAAGAGTCTTCGTGGAAGTTTAACCATACGAAAGGTTTTTTCTTTTTACTCTTTTTGTTAGAATCTTTTAACAAATCGTACAACGGAATTGCAAAATGTGCTAATTTGGGAACAAATCTGTGATAAAAGTTGACCATACCAAGAAAACGTTGAAGTTTTTTAATTGATGTAGGTGATGGAAAATCTATAATAGCTTTAATTCTTTCTTCTGTTGGAGAAATGCCTTGAGTTGAAATTAAATGACCTAGAAAGTTGATTTCTTGTTTGCCAAAATCACATTTTTCGGGGTTAACTTTAATACCATATTCGTCTAATCTTTTGAATAAAGCTCGAAGGTGGTGCTTGTGTTCCTCGATTGATTTACTTCCTACCAGTATGTCGTCAATGTAGGGAAAAACGAAATCAAAATCAGATAAGACTGTATTTATGAATCTTTGGAAAGTTTGTGCACCATTTTTTACACCGAAAGGCATACGTAAAAATTCGTAGAGACCAAAAGGTGTAATAACTGCAGTCTTATAGACGTCTGTTTCAGCCACTGGGATCTGATGGTATGCTCGTATAAGGTCAATTTTGGAAAAAATTTTACATTCATGTACTTGTAAATTACAGTCTTGAAGATTAGGCAGGGGATATTTGTCAAAAACAGTTACTGCGTTTAGTTGTCTATAATCTCCACATGGTCTCCACTCATTAGATCCCTTCTTTGGAACCATGTGAAGAGGTGAAGCAACTGGTGAAGATGAGGGTCGACAAATTCCCAACCTGACCATCAGTTCGAATTCAGCCTTAGCTATTTGATATTTTTTTGGATCAAGGCGGCGAGGGCGAGCTGAAGGAAGCGTACCTTTGGTAACAATATGATGGACTACTGAATGTTTTACCTTAGCATTAAAATCAGGAGGAGACTTTAAAGTTGGAAAATCATTAAGAATAGAACCAAATTCGTTTTTAATTAGAAGTATTTTAGGCGCATAAGGTGCTACCTGGCGTGCAATGCAAGAAGAATATAATAAAGTGGTTTCATCAATTAATTTTTTCTTCCTTATATCTACTATAAGTTTGAACTTGAATAAAAAATCTGCACCTAGAATTGCGTGGTCTACAGATGCAACTATAAAAACGTGGTCAAATTGTCGACGAAGATTAAGATTAAGGGTTAATGCTTTGTAACCATAAGTTGAAATAGATGCACCATTGGCTGCTACTAAATTTAAATCAGTTTTATATTTATAATTTGGGAAAAATTTTTTTGGAACCAATGAAATCTCCGCCCCGGTATCAATTAGAAATTGTATGTTAGTGTTTCTGTCGTAAATAAATAAGCGGCAAGAATTTTTTGTCAACTTCGGTGCCGCTGGCGAAGCTGTTAATGATCGTTTTTTTGATTTTCATTATTATTCACTTTGAAATTTTTACATGGTGGTACACATTTTGTGGCATGTTTATCAAATTTTTTGTGATACCAGCACAAGCGTTGTCCTGAAGGAACAGGAGTTGCTTTTCTATTAAAGGGCTTTGTTTTGGATCTGCTTCTAGATCTTGAATTTCGCATTTCTAATTTTTTTATGCGTTTTTCTAAATTTTGGATCGCTTTTGAGAATGTATCTACCGGCTGGTTAACTGTAGCGATTTTAGAAGTAGTTGCAGTTGAGGAATCTGCAATTTTGTCTGCTATACTGAATAACTCTTCTTGAGAATGAGATTTCTCAATTGCGATTAAACAAGCTTGGATGGGTGAAGGAAGTTTGTTTAGCCACAATTTTTTTAGTAGAGATGTGTTAATTAAACTATTACCACCTGCTAAAGATTCCATTTGTCGGAATAAATCCGATGGTTTAGAATCACCAAGTTCAACCTTATGTAATAATGCGTCAAGCCTTCGCTCTTCTGAGTCCCTACTTCTGCTTATTAATAATTCTTTTAAGCCCTCGTATTTTGAATTACTGGGTGGTTTAACAAGAAAGTCGGCTACTAATTCCATTTGTTCAGCGGGCAAAGATGATACTAAATAGTCGTATTTAGTATTGGACGTCGTAATATTCTTAACTCTAAATTGAGTTTCGACCTGGATAAACCATAGGTCTGGACGATTGCTCCAGAAAGGTGGAATTTTTAGTGTAGCTACACTTTGATTTGAGACATTTTCGGAAAAATTGTTATTATCTTCCTTATTGCTAGTCTTTGAATCTGTGTCTGTGAGTGACATTTTATGTAATGTTTCAAAAAATCAGAAAGACTTAAATTAAAGTTGGCAAGGTTTAATTGAACAGGATATAGATAGATGAAAAGATGCTTAATTAGAGATAGAATGAGTTAACTTCAAATAATTTAATACATGTAGTACATAAATCGTTAAGGTTGTATATATATAATACAATATGTGTTACAATTATATGTTAAAATAATGTACGAGTATGTTAAAATTAACAATATATAAAATATATGTTAATTTTATGTTTTTATTTCAAACCACAACGGAATCAGGTATGAAATGTTAACTTTTTATATTGAAAATTGAAAATTGTTAACACGTATATGAACTGATAGGTTATAGTTTAGTATGTGTGTGTTCAAAGTTATCATAAATTAAAATAATTATTTACTCACGATTAAAATCCGTTACGTTTTTTTAATGTTGTTGGAAGATGTACTTACAGTTGTACTATGTGTTATAGATCTATTATGGTATATGTAATTTTTCTTCTCTATGGACTATACTCTATGATGAGTATATATGTATCAAGTATTTTAAAAGCTAAAAAAGATGGGAATTACAAGTATGAATATTTGATTGATTAAAAATTAATACATATATATATAATATAAATAATATTTGTATAATTTATATTTTAAAACATAATTTTATTCTTAATATAAAATCATAACCCATGTGAAGGTGTCCACACCGATGATAAAACACGTGCTGGAAATAATCCGTGATGATCTCAGAAATCCTTGCTGAATCTTCCAGAAATTTGATGATTATTTAAATTTGGTTGATGTTCATTTGTCTTGTTGTTAATATTTTTGATTTAAAATGAATTTTTCAGCGACATGTGGTATATACGTGATCACAAGATCTTTCATTCACTGATCTCCAATTTAATAGAAAATTTTTTATCTTGATGGAATTTATTTACTTAATTTGTTTTTGGTTTAATAAAATATTAAATAAAATAATTATCGATATAATTTCGATAGTAACTAGTTTTAAGTTAAATTTTATTTATTTAACTGTAGTTTTATTTTTGTTCTTTGTGGTAATGTTTTTACTTTAACTTGTTATATCCAGATAATTAAGCACTTTTTATCAAATTGATTTTTCAATTATATTCGATTGATATTAATAAAATTTGTATAAAATTCTTAAATTTTAAAATTTTTTAATATTCACGATTTTTTGTACGTCGGGGTCACCAATGTAATGTATAAAAATACTATCATTTTATATTATGCAAAATATTTTATTACTTAATTATTTGTATAAAATAAACTTAATCGCTCGAACGTTAAAATTACAAAAAGACTGATAAAAATTTACTACTAATTACCTACCTCTAATTTCTAATTTTAGATCATAATATAAAAAATATTATTCTCATTTTTTTGTAAGAAAAGAGATGACGAATGATGATTCGCATTGTATGTCTCTACACATATTCCCATCGCTTATCACTGTTGATAAGCGATGATGAATAAGTGTTGTATATTGTAAATATACATGCTGGTACAATTATATTTAATTTTTTTTCTTTGATAAATCCATTCACATTTCATGTAATAATTACATATTAGAATTTAGATAAGTTTTATTGAAAAATTCTGGTAAAATCAAGAAAGATTTTTAGATTTTCATATATTTTGTTTTTTACTTTCATTCTCTACACAACTTTAGTTAAAACACTAACCGCTAAAATTCAAACGTAAAGAAATGAAATTGTACAAAACTTTTGATATTATAATATCTGTTAAACGAAAAATACTAAAGACACATAAAATTAAATTGTTCAAAATTTGAAATAAAAATTCTAGTTTAGTTTTCAGTAGGTATACATTGCGTATTCAGTATCAGACAAGACAATGTAAAGGCTTAAACAAAATTTGAATCAATTTTGGAAATTACATTTAAGGTATTATACTTTTTTAACATAGAAAATAAAATAACGATATGTTAAATTTTTGTCCTTATTTTATATTCTAGAAATCACGTTTAAATTTTTATCGTAGTTCATGAAAAGCGTTGAAAGATTTTGTTTCTTACATGAAATTGATTTTGTATATTTCCATGAATTCTGACAGGAATCATTCAATTCAATTCATTCAATTTATAAACATTGTAAAAATAAGCAAATTTACGACAAAATTCATAAGCAGAGTTTCATCCCAATTTATTTAAATTGAACTGAAAATTTATCGGTTAAATAATTACATACTAGCACATACATACATATGTGTAGTGTTAAATGAATGATAAAAATTATACTTATGTTATAACTGTTTCCAAAGAAATTTTTATTGTCTCGTCTGCATCTCAGAAAGCCTAATTGTTGCAGTAATTGTATACAAAGTGAATTAATGAAAATTACCATTTTTAATGCTTTCTGCATTATATTTTTTAAGCCAATTTTTCACTCTTCCTACTAATCTAATCATCAAATATTTGCATATAATTTCGGAAATATGGAAATCATTACTAAAAATTCAATATATATCTCTAATTTTACGAAATATTTTGTTCTAATTCAAAGTGTGACGAATTTTCGGCGCAAATTAAAGTAGATTCTAATATAATACTCTTCAATATTTTCGTAAAATATATACATTACATGAGATTGTATGCATTATAAGTTTGTCCATTGTCCAACAATAATATTTAAATTGTAATCATAAGTTAGGATACATATAATAGTATATAGTATAATCAAAGTATACTCTTCTCTTGTATTATAGTTAATATCTAAACGTGAAAATAATTATATGAAAAAATAATAAGGTAAAAAGCATAAAGAAAACTAAAAATCATTTTTAACTAATATATTTTCCTACAATCTACACCGTCTTTCTCCTATTTTTGTACTTTGTAAACAATTTTGTACTTTATTATAATTTTATAATAGTAGTTTTATAAAATTAATTTTTTATTAGAGATTTTCTCAGAAAAAATTTCAATTATTTTATAATAATTTTTTTTATTTCAAAACAAAAATCATAAAGATTTTCTCTTCTTTTGATAAAAATTATTCCAAAACTTTTTATATTTGTCTTATTAATTATTATCAAATTAAATAAAACCAATAAAACGAATCTCTAATGTGCTTTTCTTAATAAAAAAAAAGACCAGTGTGACAAATTTTATTTTAATGCATAATGATTATATGATGAATTAATTTCAGGTACATGGATAAATTTTATGTAATGGGTTAAGAAAATATTAATTAAGGAAGATAAATTCTATATACAATTCAAGGTGAATCGGGGTAACATAATTCTGAGTGTATTTTTTAGTTTATTTACAAACAGAATAAAAATTAATTCTGAATTATCGTACAGCCACTATAAACTTATGTGAATGATTTCTATATTTTTGAAAATTATGTTTTCCGTATTAAATATTTTTTTGCATGTCATAAGTACATATGTCATATTATGTCATATTATGTCATAAGTACATTTACTGAATTGGAGTTTTCGATAATTATGTATGTATATTCATATTTTTCAAATGGCTTGTAAACATTTTACTGTAAGAATGTACATGATTTTCATTTCCTTACAAAATTGAAAGTTTTTTTTTAGACTTTACTTATAATTATTTAAGATAAATGAACGGCGAATGGTATGTAATATTGAATCAAAATCAAATTTCCCAAAAGGTGATAATTATGTTTCGCCTTGAAAATGTTTGATCGATAGGTTTTCAACTAAAATAAGTAAATGAAAAATGATCACACAATAAAGATAACTAAAATCAAAAGTACTAAGCAATTACACAAATCAAGAAATTCAATGCTTTTAATGAATGACATCGTCATTTATTATTCGACATGATTGGTCAAAATTGACACGTCAGTGTTCACCTAAAAACGATATAATGCCAATAATTTTACATTTTACGAAATATAACTCAAATATTTTTGAAACAGAATTAACCAAATTGTATTTGACGCAGCTTACTTTAAACGAGTATTTGAGAAAAGTGTATAAAGTCAAAAATAATACAATATTGTATTATTAAGTCATCAAGTACAGTGTTCGATATTTACAAAATGTTCCGGAAAGTAGTTATTTTCGTAGTGATAATATTGTCGTTAGCTGCATCTCAACATCTTTTTAATTTCACAAATATCAACAATCTGGTTAAAGACGTTGTTTCGTCATACAAAATAGATACAACTTTAATATTTAGTAACAGTTATAAAGGAAATCAAAAATGTCGACTACGATGATATAATTTTTAAGAATGTTCTTAATGTGACAAAATGTATTTTTACGGAAATGAAACCAGAAGTTGCTTCTAAAATGAGCCTGCATAATTACATAAACCGCGAAAAATGACTTTCGATCGTTTACATTGATTTTTTTACACTAAATAGTTACGATGGTGCTTTAATGCATACTTACATGAACAGTTTATTGGAATTACGTTCAATGAAAACAATATTTATTTATCTCCGGAGCCCTCAACCTCGAAACATGTTATTTCTTTGCGTTACATGGCAGCAGCTCTACACATTTCAAAGATTCTAAAATTTAAATCATCCTCCGCAAGTGAATCATTTCTTGAAGTCATTCATGGGATAATGTTTGCAGCAATTCCGACAAATTTCAATCGTAATGTCGTCATCAACATAGTTTATTTGAACATATTATTGTTTGGATTTATTTTGACTACCTATTATTTGACATACTCGCCAAGTCTTTTTAGTAAAATTCTGTATAAACCACAAGTTGACAGTTTGGAAGAAATGATTGAAGAAGACATCAAAGTAGTAGATATTGATAGTGACATAATCAACATACTTAAATCAACTAACAAAATTCCTCCAAATTTAGAAAATGTAATGGTAGAAAAAGGAAATATTTACTATACACAACACGTGATTGAATGGAATACTTTCTATGCGTTTATGTTACAAACTGACGAGGCACAATTTTATTTAAAACAGCATGCACTCTTAAAACGTCAAAAATTTCGGATTTCTAATATTTGCTCTGAGACGAAGCCATTTTCATTTGTTTTATGTAGGCGTTCCAAATTTTTGGAACCTTTGGATATGTTTATTTTATACGTTATGGAGGCAGGATTATATAAAGTCTGGAAAAAGAAAACCTATTTTGAACCAGTTGTAATGAACTTGGAACACTTGAAAGTTCTCTGGATTATGTGGGTGATTGGTATATGCTTAAGTATTGTTTGTTTTGTCGTTGAATGTTGTACAAAAAGGATCAGAAAATTTTCGAGAAAATTTGGAAAATTAGTACGTCATTTATATGGAACTTGTAAGAGAAGATGCAATAAATTAATAAATAATATTATTGTTATTTCAACTCGACGATGTAAAAAATAATTATAAAATTAATCAAAATGTTATCGTTTTCAAATTTTTAATCGTTCGGAAAACGATATTTTTCCGTATATCAAATAGTACATATTCTTATCGCTTTCTTTTTTATGTAATGAATCAAAATTTCTAAAATAAGTTACCATTTCATATAGTCTTTCTTCAAATTTTGATTTGGACAGTTCTTATTTACGGTTGTCTTTCGACTTTAGTACATATTAATTTTCTTGCATAGTTGTTTTTTGCTCAGTTTGTTAAGTAAAATTTCAATTAATTAGTACATTTTGCAATACAATTATTTATTATTTTTGTATTAATAACACTTAAAGTATTAAAAATAAACATTTTGTGAATTATTAACTTAGTGAATATCATAAAAAAAGTAAGTGAAAATTCTCACATGCTCAAAAGTTGGTGACCCCGACGTGATATTAATATTAAATTGAATTACTAATACATCGACATCATATTCAAATATTGGTTTCATTTGAATAAAATTGCTGATCTGCGTCATTAAAAAATAAAGGAGGAGCTGATAAAGCAGCTATCACTCGCATTAAAACATTTTTTGAAAATAAACCGGATCTTTTAGTGTTATTAGAAGAATTGGAATGCCGACTGTCACTTTTGGAGACTCACTTTAAACAATTCTTAAAACTACAAGAATCCATCGTAGCTTTAGATCCAAACGATACAAATGCTGGTGAAATAGAAGAAATATATTGTTCTATGAAAGCAAAATTACTTGGACAAATGAGAGTAACTTGTTGATATCACCAGGAACTGGTACATCAAATCATCATTTCAAATTGCCTAGGTTAGTTCTTCCTTCATTTTCCGGTAATTACATTGTATCTACAAATTTTTTAAATATGTTTGAAATTACAATAAATTTAAATTATCGAAAAGTTTATACACCTAAACTCATGTAATTGATTCAAGGATTAGAAATATCTTCCGGTAATTACCGGAAGGCATTGCAACTATTGAAAGAACGATATGATGACAAACATTTAATTTTTGAATCAGAAATTGCTTTCAATTTTGATTAAATGATTGACTAAATCCGTCGCGTCCATTTTCCATCAGTGATGTAGACTTTTGTGGTCCTATTACATCTACATTAGAAGCACTTGGACAACAATTAAGAAAATAATTCGAATATTACATAATTCAATTCTTACATTTGAAGAACTTTCAACATTGACTGCACAAATAGAAGCCATCTTAAATTCGAGACCTATCTCAGCAATGTCAACAGATCCCAGTGATGAAAATGCTTTAACTTCTGGTCATTTGTTAATTGGTGGAAACCTATGGGCAATTGCAGAACCAGATTAACTATTGAACGGTTTTCATACTTAAAACGTTGCGAATATGTCACAAGTTTACAACAATCACGTTGTAATCCCGTTTAATCAATGACATGACCCAAATATTCTATGCTGCCAAGTAAAAATTGACTCTTTTTCCTATTGAGATGCAAATCGCATTTCTGCAATCGATGCGATGCGTATTCTGCGTGGATGTGTTGTGATGTATATGAAGTCTGGATGCGGAGTCATTGAAAGACGATTCACATATACTATAACGACATAGTTATCTGGTTATTTGTATAGTTGACAGTATAGTTATCTCTGTTTTCTATATAGTGCATATAGAAAGCAAAAGATCCACTTTTTATACTAGTATATAACAACAGACTTTTAACTACGATAGCACTTTTATTCAGCAGCTGCATATTATATTACAGATAATCACGAAAAACCGATTTTTGTGACCTTTGACCTACAATTTTTTTAGAGATTTTATGAGACTTTGACACAACTTTTAGAATGCCAAAATGAAGATGAATGCAAGTTTCCGGCTTATTATCTCTCATTTTTTGTTGAAATGACTAGACTAAATATACAAAGTTTGTGTACGACACAATCGAAAAGTCGCTTATTTCGCTAATGTTATTAGTATAATATAATATACAGACAGTCTGACAGGGTAGTTCTATAATATACATACATACTTATTTGCAATTTTTTTGTTTGGGAGTAAAAAGTAACCTCAAATTTTATGGCAAATACATTTCTAAGGCATTGTAAATATTGGAGTGACAGTTGGCCGTATTCAAACTTCAGCTGACATGTATTTCAATTTTGTTTTGTTGTTGATTTTAGATTCTCCATAACCTTGAACAATAAAAAGCCACCTATTGAATAAAACGTGTAATAAAAATATTATGTACTTAAACCTATTTCTTTAATTTCTAACGATTAAAACACCATAACCTCTGACGGCAAATTTTGGTGTTATTAACCATACAACTACGTCAAGTAAATAACTCGAATACAACAGGCTGTATATTCTCGACTACAAGTACTTGGGAGTACTTACTACGCTAAAAGGAACGCAGCAAATATAGTATTACGACTTGCTAATTAAAAATACATGACAGTTTGATTTGGCTAGTTAAGTCGGCTTAGTTGAAGATAATATTAATTTTTAAATTCAGAGCTCGAAATAATCGAAGTTGGTTAACATTTTATTACGAGATATGTATATGGTTTTGAAATGGCTTGCTTGCAGCCCAGATCTCAACTCGTAATTGTAGGCAAAGTTTATAAAAAGGGAAAGCAGCTTCAGAGCAGAAATTTTTTTAAGTTTTATTAATTTCTACAAAAATGCAATGAGTTTATCTGTATTTACATTACTATATACTATATGATAAATGATAATGATAAATGTCTACGTCTAAATCAAGCTAATTTAAGATAATTATTATTTTTTTATTTTTCAACTTTGCTGACACTTCTCAAGAGTTGTATTGTAACATAGTGTATGTACTTACATTTCACATATTCGTGAGATATTATGTGTTAATCAAAAAAAAATTAGTCAAGAAAGGTAATTAAATCAGAGATATTATTATAATCAATTTTGAATTTTTATTTTATTTTTATTTAAAACTTAATTAATCAGTGTATATTCAAATACCACCGTAATACTGTATTTTCTTAGAATGATAACTAAATACCACTTCAATACATGAAAACTTATAATGCTTCTATTTCTGCACAAAATTACTTTCTAATGGACTTGGTATAACAAAAACAATTTAGGATACGATAGAAATTCCATTTTATTGTGTTGGAAATCAATTTACATTGTAAAACTTCAGATTTTTCCTGTTTTCTATAATATATTTCATTGATTACTATTATATTGATATAGTTTGAATTTTTATTTTTCTGTCATTTGATTTTAATAACGCGGTCTAACATCGATTAAAATCAGATAAAAACATATAAAAGTCATGAGACAACTTGTAAAATTGGTCGCTTTTATTTTATAACATAACAATGAATGGAGATTAGTTATAATAGAAATAAGTAGCTGATTGTGTACATTGCATTCAATATAAATATTTCATGGTCTTACAGTCAAAAAAAATTATTTAAATATACTTTTTAAACACAAGTTGCACATTTAGTCACATTTAAGTTTTTCTTTAATTTTTTTTTTCAATACACCGTCACTATGTAATCTGAATTTTAACAAAATAACTCGATCTCATATGAATCTATAAAGGTGCATAAATGCAGCATTATGAAATGCTCATTTATGGTAACAACGACAGCAGCAGCAGCAGCCGCAACTTGAACCTAAAAGTGTTAATATCATAGCACTTTTCACTACATGCATACATTCGTAGATTACGTGTGGCTGCTGGCTGGTGCATATTTATCAGTATCTGTGAATGTTGTATATTGTAGTAGAAATTCAAATATAAAAGGTATAAAATGTATTTACATTTATCTATTTGTATTTATAGGTATTCATATAACCAAGCGTTTTAGAAATTGATTTATTGGGTGTCGTGAAAAACTATTATTATTAAAGATCAGAATGCACCGAGACAACAATTCGAACAACAAACCAAAACACTAGCATTTTATGTGGCATAAATACCCAGCTATTCATTTACTACATGCCTACATGCATATGTAACATACATGTAATCGTGCATACATATATTTGATGCTATATATTATTATACGAGTATTTTGCTCGTGTACTATTATGTACATACGTGAAAAATGGAAACCAAAAAACAAAGAAAACATTATTTTATGGAGCACATCGTATGACATTTTTGAATTCAATTATTATTGTACATTCCAATTTTTCTTTTGTTTCTTCTATAAATATTATAGAGAAAGTCCTTTAACAAAAAAGGGACTGAAAGAAAAAAAAAAAACCATGTCGTAAATTATAATGACAATTGCACTCTAAACTTATTTTATTTATTATAGCATTTTTGAAAAATTTTCAATTTAATGGGTGGCATAAAGTTTGGGTCAAATTTATAGTTTTGTCTTGTCAGTATATTTTATTATTTTCATTATTATCACCACTTTTTCAAATCAAAATTTTTCGTTAAAAAAAATTTTTTTTTATCGTACAGCGTCAGCATTATTTGACTATCACCTATCACATACTCAGTGAAATCTTAGTTCTAGAATCTGCTATATAGTGTTAGGTAGGTATATACTCAATACTCATCATAATAAAATCATTATGATGCAACAATGAAAAAAGGAAGAAAGAAATATAACTGGTTCGTGAAATGAATTAATAACTAAATAATTACAAATAACCATATAATATTTTATACTGTAAGATTATTTTTATTGTTTTGTACTTGCATTTTCTTAAAATATAAATTTTTTGAGAACATAAATTACCAAAGACTACGAAAAACAAACTATAATAATATATAAAAGAATTTTCTACGAATTTCTTTTTTTTTTTACAAAAAGTAAAATGAAAAAAAAAAAATAAATAAAAAAAACAATGAATTTGGTTGTATTCTCAGGTATTCGGTTATTGTCATGAAGACTTGAAACTACAGTGTGCGAGAATTGAAAATAATCACAATTTTGTATTTTAATATCAAAGCATACTTAAATTTTTTTTTCTATTTGTCAAAAACCCGCTGCAAACAGTTGAAAGTTGGCTTTGTCTGTTGTTCAATTAAAATGTGTATGTCAAAATTTGTTTACGATGACTTTTAAAGCGAACTTTTTCTCAGCTGCAAAATATTTACATCGCTGCAAAGTAGCGATTATGCAGCGAAGCCGTTCAGTAAGAGAAATTATTGCAGCGATGGAAAATTATACATCGCTGAGTGGAACTGAACGCACCCAATTATTAACATTTCTGTCATGACGAAATTCACAAAAGAGTAACGTCTGGATATTGTTAAAAGTACCTATTTACTAAAATTCGGAATTAGTGGTCGTAATCCAATCTTAATTCACGTCTCACTATAGATAAACGGGGCGTGGTATGGGGAATAATTCTGAGTCAAAATATTGTTTTAGATTTTCCTGAGCCAATTGGACAACGCATTGGTTGAAGTACCTACAATTCACAAGCGTAAGTATTTCAGTTTAGAATCTTAGCTTAACAAATTAACTTGAAAACTGTGTGTTTCGGCCGAAATGTGTGAAAGAGTAATTGAAAATTGGCTCAAAATAAATTATAATAAATGTGACTCTTTTCGTATACGTTAAGTTATTTATCGATCACGGAGTTGTTAAATGTATATCATGTCTAGCAAAATATTTGCTGTATATTGCTATTGGAAAACCCGATAAAATATAATAATATTTTTCGATTTATATTCCAGAATATTTCACTATATTTCCTCATTTAATAATTGTGACTATAATATTTTTGTCACTGACTGTATATTTTTAATAATTTTATTTTTAATACCCTGTAATCAGACTACGTGTAATTATTTATTTTAAACACTTATACTAGTCTATATGAAGTATGAACAGAGTTTCGTTTCAGATATACAAGAGATGATATGATGTTTTTCAACCACACAATAATACATCTTTTAATAAGCAACGTACATTCAGGTAGAATATGTAATTTTTATTTAAACAAATAATATTCATTTTTACAGATTTTTTAAAAAGAAATTAAAGTTCGTGTAATGATTTAAGATTTGAAATGTTTTCTGAATTTTAATTACAATATTAAAAATGACCAAAAATTATTTAAGGTACAAGCTACAAAGTTTTTTACCTTCACCATATACCATACCTTGCGCATTTATGTCACAAAATTTTATGGAACAAAAAAAAAATCTGCTTTCTAGTTCATTTGAATATGAAAATCCTACAATAATTTAGATTTAGAACATTAACAGATAATTTCCTTGTAATTCGAACCTTTTTTGTTTTAAAATAACTGCTCGTTTATTTGAATATTCTAAAAATTATTATTTTTCCACGTTTTTTGTTATTGTTCTTTCTTTCTTTTTTTTTTGTTTTAATAATTTTGGAAAGTGTTTTCAAAGGTAGACCGAAAGTAAACAAAAACAAACAACACACATAAATACAAACAGTCCTAGATTTTTGATAAATCGAATTTGAAAAACGAAAAGATATTTACATAGGTACGTGATGTACTTTATAGATAATGTTGTTGCGCCATGTACATCACATACACACTTGCTATATGTATATACGACTAAAATTTTATGTAAACAAAATGAAATTGAAGATACGAGAGATAAAAGTTAGAAAGTATTTTTTCTCATTTTTTTTTTTTTTTTAATTTAATAATTTTTTGCGGAATAAATTTTCTACCATCAAAGATAACTTTTCTTATTATACACTGTGTGCCATATATACCCTTTAAGAAATAGTCTTAAGAGAAAATATAAAAAAATTTTTTTTTTCAGTCTGTGTTAGTATGTGCGTGTTTGTATGTGTTTATTAATAATTTTCACTCTTTTAAATAATCAATCTTCTATGCTATAAAGATAAGGCTAATAATAATTTATTTTCAGTATCTTCAAATGAATATGTATGTATATGTAGCCATGAAACAGATTATATAGTACATGTATATGAGTACGAGATAAGTATATCATACGAAATATGTAAATCCGAACATAAAAAAAACAAAAAAACAAAAATGAAAATTTTCTATATAATTACAAGCGATTATAAATCTTATGTCCTGAATTCATATTTATCTTTATTGTAATTTTAAATAGGTAGGTACTCGTACTGGTTCGTAGTGTATTCTATAGTACTTACATAATATAATACCTGTGCAGTGTGCATGTAACATGTAATTAATTACCTTTTTATACTGTCATTTCAACACGGTACATTTTCATATTTAATACATACTTCTGTAATCTGGAATCTCTATTATTATATCTTTTTCATATTATTTTCTTCTTAGCATTCTTCTTCTTTCCTTATTTTAATTTTTCTTTTCTTTACATTTTACTAGAAATCGTATTTTTATACTTTATTTTTACTTCTTGCATGCTACTATTAATTTTTTTTTCGTTATTTTAGTCATGAATAATGATGAAAAATGTTCTTAGCATTATAATACATAAATCTGTACACAGATTCATTACTTAAACTATATATACTTAACCACTATCATAATCAGATAATCTAAAATTTTTTGGCAACATGCCAATCTTTTGCAACAATTAAACGCATCATTCTAGTAATTTAATTCGACTGTTGCCAAATATCATGACAAAATGGTAGAAATAAAAAATAATTTTTTGAAAAAGAAACTTATATGTGAAATGGGAAAAATTATACAAATGTTTTTTTTTCATGGGTGCGGTTTATTGTAAATGTACAAAAAAAAAGACTAAAACCGAATCATATACATATAACCATACATATACACATACATATACACAGAAAGAAAATACAATCTATTACATAAAAAACATTTATTTATATTTTGGCAACTGGCCTATTTTTATATAGAAGACGAGAAAGTTTAATACACATTACGAATTACGTATAAGTGCACATATGTAAATACATAAAATTGCATATCTCGTACAATAATTAAGTTTTTGCTTTTTATTTATTTACTTTTGGCCATTTATATTTTTGTGTTTTTGAATAAATTTATTTAGTTGTTATTTTTAATCTATCTCATTTCCATAATATTTTTATTGCATAATTTTTTAAGCTTTATGGTGGAATGAAAAATAAAATGCGAAATCAAGTAAATCAATTGTAGGAAATAATCTATTAAATACAATTTTTACTTTTTTTGACATACATATTTGAATATTTTTCCACTAAATTTCATGTAATATGTTGAGTACGTGTATAGAATATTCAAACTTATATAGAATAAAAGGATGCAGAAAATGCAAGAAATTATTTGATTTGAACGGAAACTGAAAATTTTTCATTACGAAAAAATGTTTGCATAGAATTCTCTTGTGTGTTGAAAAACTTTTCCATAAGTTAATTCTTTGGAACTGAATGGGAAAATTATTGATACAGATTTGGAAATTGTTAGTTTTTCTAAAAGCTGTCATGTTTTGATTTTCATTCGTATCAAATAATTCATATTTTTAGTTTTCATTTATAAAAATATGACTTACGTACGTAATGTCAAAACGGGTCAAAAACAAATCGTGGTTGTATTTTGTAGTTCGGCTTTAAACTAGTAGCGATCAAAACTAATGAGAAAAATAAAATACAAGACGTTTTTGCATAAGCTCAAAAAAATGCACTATTTTACAATTCTAACAAATGACGAAAACGAAAATACGATGATGACTGCCATAACTTTCTTAAAATCCAATACACTACGCATAAAAACAACTCTAATAAAACACAAAAAATTAATTTTTTATATCAGTAGATTCACTTATATTATGTAGGATAATATTGTAGTTTTTTTTTGCCTTTGCTTTCTTTTGCCATTCAGTTTGACTATCATCATAAAATTTACCAATTCTTCATTTTTTTTAAAAATTAAAGTATCTTTAATGAAATGAAAGCAGCATGCAGATGGTGAAGTGGATATACCGAACGACAGATTTAAGGAAATCGTGCTTTGAACCTCTTTTGTCTCATTTTTTGATGCTTTCTTGTGATAATGTTGTTCAAATCCGATATAAATACTGTGGAGAAAGAACTATAATCGACATAGCTATGACATAGACTATGACATATGTCGGCTACGAACACAGCCAAATCAATGAGCTAAACTATAATTGACATTGCCGACATTCGTTAAAATTTCGTTTAACATAAGCTCGACATGATATAATGACATAAGTAACATAAGCCATAATCTCATTTTGTGAAATTAGTATTGTTTGTTGCTTAGTATGTTATCTAAGTATGCCATCATAGTTATTAACTTATCCACATGTTCTGTGTCAAGAGCTACTTGGCCGGAATTCGATAAGAAAAGAACCTGATCACTCATCGGTAGAGACCGACGAGAGATCGCTAGAATCATGGCGATTCTAACAGGTCACTGGCCTGCGGGAGAGCACGCAGCCAGATTGGGTCTACCGTATAACACACACTGTAGAAGCTGCAAGCACAAAACAGAGAAAGAAACTCTGTTACATTATCTTTGCAGGTGTCCAGCATTAGCTAAAACTAGACTAAGGGCTTTTGGCAAGCCTTTCCTCGAGGAACTAGCGGAGGTGGCCAGTCTAACAGTAGGCAGCTTGGCCTACTATCTGAACAGGACGAAATGGCTATAGCCTAGAGAAAACAACCAACACCTACGAGTCTGTGGTAACAAAACGGCACATAAAGTGCTAATTGAGTCTGTTTCACGGACTAGAAACGGACTGCGACTGCAACCAACCAACCAACCAACCATGCCATTATAGTTAACCAAATGTTACGTTTTAACATTCATTATTGTTTCTTATGTTTGTTATATCAGCTATGTCGATTATAGTTCTGCCTGGAGTGCTGGAGTTACTCAAACTCCTTTGGAAGTCTAGAAAACAGAAAATGTACCTATAATGCCAGTCTTGTACTTGTAGAAGTTAGGCGTGCTTTCCGAAGGATCTGTGGAATTTTTTGGCCTAAGACTATTAGAAATGAGGTGTTGTAGGCGCGGTGTAACCAGCAAGTAGTACAGTGTACGATCCAAAAGAGGAAGCGGGGTTTGGCAGGGCACACACTCGAATGGAATCCGCAAGGCCACAGAAGAAGAGGAAGACCCAGAGAAACTTGGAGAAGAACAGTTCTGAATGAGTTAGAAACACTTAACAAGACTTGCGCCTAACAGAGTGAAGTAGGAAGGGTTTGTGGAGGCGCTACACTACCGCGAGGAGTAACAGCAAAAAAAAATATTTATTTTTATATCGATTTGCAACCGTTTGGAAAGCATACTTCATTATTCGAACGTTAGAACGATACGATGATTCTAAGTATATCGACTTTAAGTGCGTTTATGAATCGTCTTCTTAATTATCCTTTAAAAAGGTGATCATAAACTCAGTAATTATGTCATTAATACGTCTTATTTAAACATGAAGGAACAGAAATATCACAATTTTTAAAAATATTATGTAAATTTCGATTACTTTCATAAATTATTTGGAACCAGAACTTGATTTCAAAGAATTTTAATTTTTTAAATGGCAATATATAATCTTTTGAGATCATATTATATCGCAAATATATGCTTTATTTTTCTCTACTTATAACTTTGTACGTAATGTGGTAATATGCACTTACAGATTTATCACAATATAGAAATGTAAATGAAAATACATGCATGCATACATGCAATGTAAAGTTCGATGTCGGGAAAAAATGAAAGTCTGAATAATTAAAAATATCATAAAAGAAAAATAAAATAAATTGCATAAAAATTAAAATGAAAAACAAAAGAAGGAATAACGAAAAATATTGTGAAATTACGTAAAATAACATAAAACACGTTTTCGATTTCAAATAAATGATAACCCAATTTTATTAATTAAATGAGTTACATACATAGTACATATATTTATGTATGCACATAATGTAGTATAGGTAGATATGTAGAATCAACTTTGTGTTACCTCTCTGTGAAAATGAAAGAACTGCACAGAAAAAAAACCGACAGATAAACAACTACATACGATTTAATCTGTATACTAGATACTAGCTTTTAACAAAGTTTATATATATTGTATTACGAAACGATTTTTAATAAAATGAAAAAAAAAATTGTTTTTTAAAAATAATAATCAAGAAAACAGAGAAAAATGTGTTCGTTATTTTGTTTTATATAATATTTATAAATGTAAAAAATATGCACGAATGCATAAAAGAAAGTTGAAAAAACCAAATCAAAAAGGTTATATCACAATCACAATTCATTTTTCCTCCCACAACATTTTACACAAAATCATCCATAAAATTACAAAAATAAATAAAAATGTCATATGAATGTATGTATCACATGAGCATTTATAAATATACAAGTAAACCTATATACATGTAGATGCATAAATTGAATAAAATACAAAACGTGGATGTTATGTAATTAGGTCTCAGAGATAATTAAAAATGAATTAATAAAGAATTTTAAATTTTTCTTCATTTTGTTTAACTGTATTAAATAACAGGACAAAACTTAGTAACCAATCAAAATATGAATGTGTAGTATGGTATACTATATACTTCATCATTTAATTTAAGTCCCTTTTTATTCAGAGCACGTAATGTATGATAAAAACTGTGTTACATTTTGAAATCTGATAATTGATACCTTGCCGTAATCTCTTTGACATGACCTAGGAGTATTATGTTGACCGTCGACTTAAAAAAAGGATCATATCATTATATCATCAACATTCATAATCTTTGATGTTTCTTCTTTGTGTACCTACATGTATAATGTACACCCGAGTACATGGTATATTTCTATAAAAACAAAAATACATAATTTTGAAGAAGCAAAAAAAAAAAAATAGGATGAGCATTATGTCATCAATCAATTATTGAAAGTTAAAAACGAAAAAAAAAATATACAAAACTTACTGCGGGTAAAAAGTTATAAAAATTTATTACGTTGTTAAAGGTACTACAAAAAAGATAAATATTATGTATGTATATGTACATATGGATTTCGTATTCTAGCGTATAAAACCTATAATTATTGATTGCAATATCTGGCGCCATAAAAAGGACATACACATACAATTATTTACGAATGTATGAACGATTATATAAATATACATATATTCTTTTTTTCCTGGCCAGAAATAGATTTGTTTGGTTTTTTATCGTTTTTGAAATGATTCATAATTACCCATATCCAAAATAGCCATAAATACAATATACATAACTACATAAAATTTGAAAAATTTCATTTGTCTGTATGTAGTATATGCAAGTAAATAACGTGTGTTATGTTGAAGTTCTATACCTAATATAATATCTGTCAGTATATGTTATTATACCTTTATATTTTTATCTTTCTTATTTATTATTAACACAAAATTAGCACATTCATGTAATTACCAAACATTTATCACCTATACATTTATATACGAAAAAAATGAAATGGAAACCATTGAGCATGAATGAAATTATTTTTTCAAAAAAATAAAATTAAAATGAAACAAGAAATTTAAAATGAAAATAAAAATACATTAATGTAAAAAGAAAAGTGAATGCAATGCAATTTAATAACAGTTTTAGAGGTAAATAAAAAATAAAATAAAAAGTAATCAACTACCTCCATCGCCGCATGTATTCGTATGTATTCAGACAATATATTCATATTGTGTATTATTTTATATGTAGGCAGGAGCAGATTATACACATCAGAGTTGTACATTTATTATATGTATATATGTATTTAATTTTACTATACTACAATACATATTAACATGGTCACATTTCACATTTTAGTTAGTTGGGCTCAGACATTAGCAGCGGAAAATGTCGGTCATTACACCTGCTTATATGTTAACTTGAATCATTGATCGATTGTAGAGCACCCATATACATAAAATCTTGCATTAAACACAAACTTAGATGTTATGTATGTATGTACTTATGTATCTCCTAACTATGTACACTTATTATGCTTGCCCACGATTAAAAATTTTGTATTTTGTTAAAGTAAATATTTTCGTTATTTTGTTAAAGTTTCTTATTATAAACAATATACATATAAAAAAAAAAAACAATTCTTCACTCAAGTAATAACAGTATGCATATCACGTACGTATATATAAATAAATAGGTATGCACTTATATAAATGTACATTTATCTTTTATTCTTACATACATTTTTATTACAAATGCACCAAGAAAACTACAAATAAATAAATAATTTTCAAAATAAAGTAAAAATTAAAAATAAAAATAAAAGAAAAAGTCAGCATTTTTAAAAAAAAAATAAATAAAAACGAGACACAGGCAAATAAACTATTAACTATTAAATTTTCATATAAATTTTATTTGATAAATTAGTACAAATATTCAGTGTCTGTAGTTATTACCTGCTATACACGACCATATAATCTAAATTATAACCGTCTACGATTAATATCGACTTTTTTAAATTCAGACTTTGTTTTATACAAATTCTGTTTTTGACACTTTAAAAATTGCATTTTATGCTTACATAGTATTCTACACATACAAATGTAAGTATATATGTACATACATACAGATTTACATAATATAAAAAATAAAACATAGCCGAGAACGAGATACCTATCAGATCATACATAGTCAGTGAAAATTCTGAATAGCAATAGTAATCTTCTTTTTAGTCTTCTCATAAAAACTTAAACAGTGTCTTATATGCGCAGATTACATACTTACATATATAAAGAAAACAACAAAAAATTAATAAAAAATAAAAAATAAAAATCTAATTCAAAATTTGTACTTAAGTACAAACAAACAAAAAATAATATACCGAAAAATAGTGAATAACATGATAAATAAAGTAAAATATATTCAACGATCATTATTATTCATAAAATAGAACAGAAAGTCCTAAGGCATTTATTTTTTTAACTAGATATGTATATGCACAATTACTTTGGGCTTCAATTATTGTAACTAAAATAATAATGAATGCAAAACTCTTAATCTGTGTACAGTCTACACACCCGTACATACTCGTATATACGAAAAACTATGGAATGGTTATAAGGCACCTTGAAGTTTGTTAAAAAAATTTATTTAAAATTTAAAATGTAGTAATAGTAATCTTGTCTTACACCACATTTACAACATAAAAATATAAAAAAAAAAAATTGTTTTTAAGAAAAATGTAACAGCACCAACAAAACAAAATATGTACATAAATAAATAAATTCATTGTATAATTCTACCATTTATCCTTTTAATTGATCATGAATACAATTTTCTTATGTTGTGAAGAGATTAATTATTTAAAAGCAGCACCAACAAAAACAACATTAAATTGTTACCTTCCATATTAAAAATTACACTCTATACTATAATATTATTTAATATATTATATGTATGTGAATGTAAGTATAAAATTGTGTATATACATAAGTAAACTTGAGATTTTAAAATAAATTTTTCAATTTTCTTTTCTTCTACTAACTTGTACAAATAACAAATATTGATATTTTCCTACTTCTTTACTATCTATTACTTTTCTAGTTTATTTTTAAATTTGTTGTTTACTAAAAATACACATTTTTTCTTTTTCTGATTTTCAATCTATAATATACACAGCTTAAGACAAACATTAACTGGTGCACCTATATATTATTCTATCTATGTGTATCTAATGAATGTGTGTTATATTTACAGATACTTTCAAAAGTGTATACTGTGTATATAAATTCATGTTTATTTGACTTCTGACAAATGTCTTTCAAATAGATAAGGTAACAAGAGAAAGAATTAAAAAAAAAATAAATAAATAAAAATAATGTTATTGTAGCAACGATGTTTATACAGGAATTAAGTCACTTGCATAATTATTATATGCATCGACAACAGTTTACATGTTATTTACATACATAAAATACGAGAATAATGTACGATACACATGTGATGCATTCAAACGACCATAATCTTTAGTAAGAGATAACTATGTACATATATACCTTATTGATAGATATTAGGTGATATTTATAGATATGTATCTATGTATGTAGATTTTTTAACAAAGCACTTTATTTTATTAAAAAAAAAAAAAAAAAAAAACATTTTTAATTTTGAAACATTTTAATGACAACGAAAACTAAAAAACAATGTAAGTAACAAGTTTTCCAGGTCAATTCACATGAAATATTTTCTGAAAAATTAAGCAATTAAAAAATTTGTTAAATTGTTAAAGAATCTAAGCACAAGCAGCATGTAAAGTTAATTACGGAAAGGTGAAATAATGTACATACATACAACAATACAATATCAATTTTTTGTTTTTTTACTTGTATCATGTATACTCGTATATAGATTAGCACATTACATAAAACTGAAAAATGAGATCAGTGTTAACCAGTTCAGTGTGATTTTGGTATAATAACACTGCGATATTAGTGTAGTGTTTTTGAACGTGCTTATATGTATATCATGTATAATGAATGAAAATTCTGTAACTGTCAATTTTTAGTTAATCTGATAAGGTTGAAGTTGAAGTATTATATGTATGCATAGTGACAAAGTGAGTCTGGTCTGGGTATGTTATGTCATACATTGATATTATACATTGATCGTTCAATATTGATCTGAATTTGTACATGAAAAATGTGATGGGGAGCATTTTAATTAGTCGAAAGTAACAAAATAAGAAATAAAAATTGAAACAATATATAATAGCGAATGATAATTTTTATTATTCAAATAGACATTCTCTATGGTGACTGTAATAAATATTTTAAAATTGAATCGAATTTAAGTTATACAGAATCTACTCCATGAGAAAAAAAGCAAATGAAATCCTGGATAATTTGTGTTTTTTTTTTTTTTTTACAAAATCCATACATAATCAATGCCTTGCACAATTATGTAACTTCTATTTTCTTAATGCATTTATTTTTACCTTTACGTTGCGATGTTTTCTTTCTAAATATTATCACAGATAAGTGTTACGTTACTCTATATTAAAAACACGATGTAAATTAAAAAAATTATTTTGTCTAAGATACAAATATATTTTGCTGTTTATAAACGCTTATGAATTGTCAATTTCACGTTTATCTAGATCTGAAAAAAATTTTCACTACTTGTGAATTTTCATTATATGTTTCCATCACCAAATCAGCCTTTTATACCAACAACTTTGTGGTTCACTCTCCATTTCAAACAAGAATTATTTTAATGTGTTTTTTTACATCATACTCGTATGTTCATGCGATTATCAATAAATTTTTCTTATAATTTTGTCATTTTGTCAAAACACTATCAAAAATATTAAGTTTCAACACCGTTTAGAAGTTTTAAATATGGATAACTTTATTTTATTCTTAATCTCACTATTAGAGCATTGAAATTAATATCAACGAAAAACTGCATTATCTGACAATGAAAGTTGTATTTTTTTAATGGAAAATTACATTTAAATTTAATAAGTTTCAGTAAAATTCTGATTTCCAGAATTCAAAAAGTAAATAATCACCCTGCAAATGATATTATTTTTGTTTTCAGCTCTATAAGCCTCTACCGTCAGTTGATTGAAACCTCTGCGTCTGATATACAGGATGAAAATACCTTGAGACAGGTGATTGGTCGTGCCGAGAAACGAAAAAAATTGTATGGCAGCCCCCCTGTATAGACCACCCGTCTATTCTCAAGGGGTAAGGAGTTACGAGGCTACGAAGTTTTTTTTTAGGTCAAGTCACTTGTTCCGTATTTTTGGCCATAACTCACGAAATACTCAATACTTTTAAGTCATCCCGCAATCATTAAAAATAGAATCAATGGCTCTTTACTTTGATGTCTAAATAATTTAAATTGGACTAGCAGTGCTGAAGATACGGCTCATCAAAGTTAAAAATTCATGAAAAAAAACGGAAAATTTTAAGTTCAAGGTCAAATATCTCAAAATTTTGCCCTATTTTTTTTTTGAATTTTTTTTACTTAAAATATAGCCCAATGCATCGCCTTTCATTTGCTTTTTATTTTATTTGATTGTCTTTCGTAGTTCTTGAGTTCTGCGATAAAATACAACAGTGGTTTTGCATCGAAAAGTTGTTCACCTGTTGTTGTTGATATTTCTCGTTGAGAAAAGAAATAAAATGTAAAGTTTCACTGGTTTCACCGTTTCACTCTTTAAGATAATTATTTGGTAGTGACGGAAAATATGTTACTTGCTCTCGATGTATAATGTACAGTAAAGGATGAATGAATTTTAAATATGAATAAACAATTTATTCTAAAAGAAAGAACACAATAAAAGGAATGTATGTACAGTATTTACATATAACGATACAAAGGTACTATTTTTGTTAAATTAACATCAACAGTACTGCATGCATATCTTTACATTCAAATTTTTTACATGTAATTCAGGAAATTTTAATCCCAACATTTGTTTTAAATTAAAAACATAAATTTAATTAATTCCTCATATTTTTGTTCTTTTATTTTACGTTCAAAAGATATTTATTCAAATAAAAATGTAAATATATAAAAAAATATTATACTAAGGGTATTCACATAATACAGTAAAATGCACGTAAATAAATAAACCGAATAAAATACTCGTATTTGCACGTTTTGGCTGGTTTGCATGCCTTTTACCACATTAAGTGAATGCCCTCTCATTGTGAATTATTTATAAAAATACCACACTTTAATTTGAACGATTAAAATAATAAATATTTTTTTCTGTTTGTATTTATTACGAATTTTAATTGAAAATAATAATTATTAACAATACCCACATTTTGATTACAATGAAAATACAAAATAATAATAATAATGCGGTTACAGAAAAATTTGTTACACATCATATACAGAAATCTGTATATGTGCGTATTTGCCACAAAAATATCCGCGAATAACGATACAAATACCGATATATCCTTCAAAATATATAATATACAATTTAAAATGAATTTAAAAAATTTTTTGTTTATATATGTACATACAAGCATATATATTCGAATATAAGATATGTCTGGATAGGGTATAACATGCACATAATAAAATATATTTACTGGATTAATTTAGGTGTAGCAAATGGACAAATGAAATTTTTATATATTACATTGCATTTTTATCTATTACATTCATAGAACATTTTTTTATTCAGACCTTAAAACGCATCACCAATAACAAATTTTTATTTACACAACGAGGAATGTTTTGCCTTTTTCCGGTGAAATGAACGAAAAATATTCATTGGTAAATAGGATTATGGGATATTTGTAAATTTAACAATATTGAACAGTCGTATAGATAATAATTATTATTAAAAAATAATAATTAATTATAAGCATTCATTTTATTTTACATTTACAGTAAAACTGACAATTCATTGCTAAAAATTCTAAAATGCTCAATTTTTGAAGTAATAATAGGAGTCTGACTGAAATAATCCAAAAAAGGATATTGTATATTATGTATAGTATTGCGTGCATATTACTTTTCCTTCTTCACTATGACTTTTCTTGAAAATGCACCACTTCTATAAATTCCTCTACTGAGTGTAGTAAATTTGGTTGGATTCGTAAACGTCAAATAACAATCGAATTTTGTTTCATATACTATAATAACACTGTGAACTTTCTCATTTGACTTTTACAAGTAGTTTGAGAGCATATTTTCTTCTCTCCTTTCAGCATTAGTCTTAAGTATTTTCTTCATTTCAATGAATTCTTTACTTGGCTAATGTCCTGAATATACATATGTACATCCAATCCTTCATGCATTTCCATATGCATTCTTATTAATTTCAATTATATCCTCACTTCGAAATTGTTTACAAGTCTGATTCAAGTGTGATTTCAACAATTTTTGAAAAATTAGTGAACGAATTTAGTCGATCTCCTTAAAAATATATGTTCAAAACATTGAAATAATAGACCAGTTAGGCAAATAATCGTTCGATTTAACGGAATGTTTCCATTTTACAATTAAGTATGTATACGAAAAGTTTAAAATTACTTTGGTACAATAAACCGGTAAAAGTAATTAAACAGAGAGATCATATTAAATGAGTTTCACTGTATGCTCATTTTTTTATGTCTTATATGTACAGAATGCGTATAGGACAGTTTTTATTCATGCTATGGATTTTGACAAAAAGTACATAAGTAAAGTACATATTGATACTGACGTGTTATCAATAAAATCAAAAAACAATGAAAGTTATCTATACGAACCCAGCTAGTATTTGTAAATTTTTTGGTTCGAATTATTTCTGATATATTGAATGTTACTACATTTACATGTTATTATTTATATATAATATTATATATAATATTATTTGTATGCATGTACATAATGCATATGTATGCTGCATACTTGTATTAAAAATTCTAAATAATTCCATTTGTACTGAATAAATTTTTTAGGCAGAGCATTTTCGTGAATTTTTCATCATTTTCACCTGTGAATTCTTTATTTTTTTTAATTTTTGAAAAATGAAATTTTTTGAAAAGACTAACACCTTTTTTTTTTTTTTTGATGAATTCACACGACAAACACTTTATTACTTTACGTAGTACATATTATGTGCATACTGTGAAAGTGTAAATTTATTTATTTTTTTTATTTTTAGTTTTGTTTCGATTACTTGATACACATTGATGTAAGGTGTAAAAGATATATTTGTGTTATATGTTTCAGGTATATTTATGTACATAAGAATGTATTACTATATGCTTCACACAATCTACATATATAATAAATAAAATGTATTCAGTAATATCTGAAAATTGTATACAAGCCGTATGTAGTATATGTGGTGTCATTAGTCATCGCGACATGACCTCGACGATAGAGTGACTACCACCTGTGATGTCGGTGAGTACCTTTAGAGTGCAATTTCGTTTTTTAATTTCTATTGTTTTTTTTTTTCGTAATCTTTATTTATAAATTTTAGTCAAAAAAAAAAAAAAAATAAATAAATAAATAAAATTAAATACGACTACGATTAAAAGCGATCATATATGATAATATAATATGAAGTGTGTTTGAATCTCTCTAGTCCAAAGTCCCAACAACAGTGATAAATGTATAGTCTCCCACTGACGAGTTTGTAAAGATAGTTTCTAACCAAATATACATTAGATTAATGATTTCGTTCAGAAGTTCATTACCGGCATATCTATGCACATCTTATTTATATGTAATGCATGTAACATATTTACGTATACGTATACAAAACCAGGAATAAAAGCCAGGAACTAACAAAAATAAGTATTGTAAGTTATTTTTTTTTTATATTTTTTTTTAACTTTTCTTTTCTTGTTTTAGATTATAAAATATTCGATTGTAACAAAAATATACTCACATTTATAAAGATACTACATGGATGTTAATAATTATGTGAAATTGAATGTCCATTCATAGTTGAAGATGGTTGGAGTTGGAGGTTAAAACTTTGTTACTTATTAAGTTTCTTTATATAGGGGAATGATAACATTTCATTTCATTAGTGTGTAGAATATGCATACATATATCGCCATTTAAATCTACATACACACATTTATATATGTAAGTAGCAATGATGTAACATTAAATTTTCTGCCACTATTTTTATCTCTATACATATGCATGTATGTATTTACACATTATTAGATTTATGTACTACATTTACGCTTAAATTCACGTATACCCGAGTACTAAGTATTTAGGTACATTACTTACATACTTACTTGTTGTAAAAGAGTTAGAAAATAATGAAAATTACATATTGTATTTTATTTAAAAAGAACTCCCTCTATAATGAAAGAAAATGAAAGAGTACAACGTACAACCATGTATAACTTTAAAATTCAATACGAAAAACTTTTATTAGATACACTTTATACTCTGGTACATATGGATGTGATTGTGAGTATGTGCACATTTTGCGGTACACATGTATGAATTTAACACAAAAGATGAAAAGATATATTGCGGTATTTTGAACGATAAATATAAAATTTATTTATTTTTTTTTTTAATTTTTTTTCTAATTTGAATTCACCACAACTATACATATTCGCTATGATTTTTACCTAACATTTTCGAGTAGTAATTAGAAGTAAATCATTTTTAGTATTTTACCATGTTATATTATCGCATGTATACACAATACAACTCGTATATACAATGTATATCGCGATGAATTGTGCTTCTTTATTATTTATCTGTACGTACGTAGGTAGGTATCTCATTTATTTGTACAGAATAACAGTATGACCAAAAACATTACAATTACCATCAAATCCAAAATATGACGAAAAGTGTTTGATAATTATTATTATTGTATAATCGTAGGTATACATTAAAATATGTGAATTAGTTGACCTTCATTTCTATATTCATTTCCCTCATACATGCAGAAATATATAGTATATTTTTATTTTTGTTCTTTGATCTGATACTTTTTTTCAGATGTTTTAGCTTGTATAAGGAGAAAGTTTTATATTTTATGTACACACATATATGGACATTTTTTTTTTTTAAAAAAAATTATAATTAAAAAATGCGTTAATTTACAGTATGTATTCATTTTCTTTTATACATAATTTATATGTAGCTAACATACATGTAGTATCTCCTTTACTTTTACCAAGAAAAATTGGGTAGGTACATCACATACTCAATTGTAAATTCAAATAGTAAAAAGCGGTCGTTTTTATTTGGATATGAAAGTGATTTTTAATTAGAGAATAAATGATAATTTATATACGTACACATGTATAACAATTAGAGTGCCGTGATAAAATGGTTGATTAAAAAGTTTTCAAAACTGACTGGAATATAAATTATTTTGGCTATTTTCTTTTTTAAAAATTTTAGTAATAATGATAAAATTACCAAATATAGCGAATGATCATTCACCTATCGTCTATCATTTCAGTAAAAATTAAAAATTCACACGAATAATTATATGTATTATTGGAAATGATCGAATCGAATTGTATATCAAATAAGTATATTATATCAAATATTTTGCGATTGAAAGAAAAATGAATGTCTTTTTTATTATGGAATTTCATTTCCTTCTTAGCGAAAAAAAGTAAAACCTTCTCTCTTTCTACAATTTTCTCGACTTCAAAATTTTTATACTGTTTAAATTTTTTTTATTATCTTTAGATTGGTGTTCTTTTCTTTTTAATTAAGACCATGGATGGCAAGATAAAAAATTACTCATTAATGTGTTGTATCCTGATCATAAACGCATTGATGTTTTTTTTTCTAATTTTTTAAAGTATAATATACCGAACTTCAAGTGACAAAATGTAAAATTTATGAAATATGTTAATCGATTCTTTGAGGGGCTTGAATAGCTCGATGGTTGGGGTGTTGGACTGGTACGCTTGAGGTACCGAGTTCGAATCCCAGCCAGCACAATACTCTTACCCAAGTCGCTTATTAATTCCAGTCAGCAATATACACCACTGAATGATTAATGATGATATAAACTGGATGATAATATCTGACAGAATTAATGTTCGGTGGTGCCATAATGAACTGAGTATCCGTATGTGCACTTATATACATACTTACATATTTACATTGTATATTGTATGTACAGATATGTATATTACAAAAAAAAAATAGATTTTTGATTGTTTCTTGTACTAGCTAGATGTTACATAAAATTAAATTAAAAAACACATTCAAATCATCTACGTAAATGATATATGAACATATGATATCGATCAAATAATTATATATAGCAATGGAAATTGGTTAAGCGTAAAGCGTTATTGCTATCAATTTTGAAGAAATGTTAAAAAAAAAATGTTTGAAAAGGAAAATAATAACAAAAATATATAATTTCTATTCTATCAAATTAAAATTTCAATAAGGATAATTTTTGTTAACATACGTCTATCAGCATATTTGAAGCAGATATTTAAAATTTGTAATTTGTATTTTTGGTTTAATACGCGTTTGTTTTTATATAAAATTTACCAAAAAAGAATATAAAATGTTTTGCGGTATTTCGACACATACTCGTATAACAAAATTACATTTTGACCTCAGAAAAAAACAAATCGAAAACATGAAAAAAATTAATTTCAAATTTTTAAGGTATTTTTTTATAAAACAATTCATTCAAACTAAATTCTGTACATGTACTGAATGAAAGAATTCTTTACTTTATTTTCTTTGTTAGCTGTGGTATGTGAATATATACTAATATACTCGTAGTGCTCGTTTAGATCCTTTTCAAAATGTATTTCGGTTGATTGAAACCTCTAATTATGATTATTTCTTGAAAGGTAGTATATGCAAGTATGAAGGTACTTCTTTTTTCTTATTAATCTTTTTATGTACCTATGTATGTAGGAAGATAGTGCAAAGAACAAAGGAGAAGAGAAATTATAACTATATTATAACTTTAAATTAACCAGAGACGGAATCTACAATAACCAGATTAGAAATCGTTGCATACATTTTTGATACACTTTTAAAGTAGAAATGAACCAGCAGGATGTACTAAAACTCTTCAGTAAGAGGTCCTATAGAGATATTATACTACCAACAAATCTGTAGTTTGCAATTCAGAATAATCTGTAAATGCATATAATATAATCTATGATGTATGGACTTAGTCGAGAAAAAGTCACTGTGGTGTTGAGATCTAGGCTCACCGAAAACTGTTGCTATACTTAAAACTGTTGTTATACATGCTTACACTTCAGTTTGAATACGAATTTAAGTCAATGCGAATTAAAAAGAATCAAACTGAAAAATCTGGTTTGCTTAATAGTTGATTTGCATTGAGTTATTTCGAAATCACTCAATGCGCATGTAAACTGTCATATAAATGGAAATACCTAATACTAAAGATGACATTTCACCTTTCAGTCATCTCACTTTAATCTCAATTCTCAATTGAGATTGGTGTTTTTTTGACCGCTGCTTAACCTAATGAATGATAGATGGCACTATGGCACTATGTTCGAGATTTTATTCATTTTACTGAGCCAATTAAATAGAAAAATTTTTGCTCAGTTGGGTGGACGTGGAAATACTTAACTGAGCATTTTGATGACTCATGAGTATTCATGATTTAAATTGTTTTTAGTATGTGCATGAACGATTTTCTTTTGTGGGTTAAAAGTTAAATTTTATAATTTCTATTTTACATTTTACCTACTTAATTTCAACAAACTGAGAACAGCGTTTTTTTCTTTTGACTGCATTCACATATTAAAAAGGAAGAAGACAACTGATGCAAGTGAGCAAAAACTGAACTAAGAAGCGAAAAAACACAACTATAACAAACATTGTATAGTTGTACGGTCTTTGGTAATAGATAACGTACGTTTGGTACAAGAATTGTTGAATTTTGTAAATCTATACCCCCATTTCCATTATGTCTTACTAACAAAATATAAAGGAAAAAAATAAGATGAGATATTGAGGGACAACTAAAAGAAAGTTAAAAAAATTTGTTCACAATTATTATCTCAGAGTAACAAGTAGTAACATTTCATCCATATGTATTTCATTTCAATGTACATTCCACGTTAATAAATAATAATAGTTTTTTCCAAAATAAAATAAAACAAAGATTCAAAAAAAAAAAAAACAAAAAAACAAAAGTGATAGAATAGAACTAATCCTATCTTTAAAATATAAAATAATAAAAATGAATGGGGAATGAAAAATAACAAAAACAAAACAAAATTGATGAATCGAACAATAGAAATATTAACTTAATGCCTTAATGCCTTCTTATACTATAAAGGAAACCTCAAAATTTATGATGAATAATACAGAAAAATACACACATTGTAGGAGTATGTATGCGCAAGAAAAAGTATTTCGTTACCATATACATTTGTATATGTTTTTGTATTATTCATGTGTTTATGTATGTAGGTAAAAAATAAAATTGTAGAAATTTAACTTACCTTTTTCAATCATCTTTATGTCGAGTTAATTTTGACACTTGTCAAAATAAAAATTAAAAGGTGTGGTAGATTTGACGTAGTCCTTTCCGTTTCAAAACATTTTTTCAATACTGAAATTGAAACATAGATTCGAATATCAATAGAAACAAAAAGTACAATAGAAAACAAAAAATATCAAAAAAATATAATGTGACTGCATGTGCTGCATGCTATCATATGCACAAAGCACAAGAAAATACTTTACTTACATACATTCCTATATTTTACACGATCACTAAATCTACACACATTCCATACATATGAAATATCTTATAATATATGGTAATATGTAATATCTATAATGCCTGACTGAAAGTGTATTTTAAGATGTAGGTTTGTGTGCATTGTTCGCGTGTATGGATGGATGTACATAACATGAATTTATATAAATATTTTTATCCTTTTTTAAACAGAATGAAATCATGATTGTAAGATACGGATAAAATCCATAACTAGAAAATGATTTTTTACAATAATTTTCGATTTAGAATTATTTTATCCTATTCTTATTTTCAAATATCTATTTGTATTTGTAGAATTTAAAAAAAAATTGTTTTCATTCAGAGTAAATCTTCTTATAATAATGATTTTGACCCTTTCAAAGTACTTAAAATGTTTGAGAATGATACAAGAAAATGTATTATTATATATCAATCCATATAAGGTACATATATGTAGGTATACAAAAATAAATTCCTTTTGTTTTTGTTTTTCAATTCGATATAGAAAACAAAAAACAAAATAATTTAGGAAGTTCTTTTTTTTTTAATTTTTCTAGTCATAATTTACCTTTCAAACGATAGAAATAAATAGAAATATTCAAAAAGAGTCGAATTAAACAGGATACAAATAAAACATTATAAGTATTCGAATACGATAAAGAGTAATTTATAAGGATAAAGGACAGCAAAATAGGAAAAAAAAAATATTTGAAATTAAATTATGATTTCTATGGAAAAAAAAAAGATTATTTTCAATTTTTGTTTTGTATACATATTTTAATTCGGATTCAATTTTCGTTAAAAACAAGGAAAAAAAATTACTTATGCCTTTTTTTTACCAGTTCATTGAAAAAAAATTATGATTTGTTACCAACTCAATCATTTAAATTATGTCTTCATCCTATTTCTTTTTCTTGAAATATTGAAAAATTATTAAATATAACGTAAAGAAACAAAAATAATTATTCTGTTGTTGACCTAGTTTTTAAATTCATGGAAAAGTATGTTTTTAAGGACAATTTTTTCTCTTTGAAAAAAAAAATTGATACTATGTACATATTTTAATTAGAAATGAGAATAATTATTGAAATATTAAATACGAAAAAAAAAAATTTATCATTAAGTATTTTTCAAACATAGTTTCTAGAATTTCGCAAAAATTAAAAAAAAAATGCTTTAATGTTTGAAGTGTAATTAATAATTTTGCGAACTTTAATAACTAATTAATCTGCAGATAGGTAGTTATTTGAAGAATAAAATTGGAAAATCTAATTGAAAAATATTGTAAGTCAATTGATTATGTTTTTTGATGATGTTTCATATAGAATTCTTATGTTAAAGTAAGTATATCGCAAAGCACATTTTGATTATTGTTTTTGATTACACACGTGTGTATCAACTGTCAAAGAGTATTTAATCCTAATCCTAGTCAAACGTAAGAGGTAGAAAAAACTTTCATCAAATTAAAAATAATAATTTTTTGAAATGTTGATTAGAGCAGTGATGATGATGATGATTAGCAATGTTTTCAACCTAAAATAAAGACCAATTAAAATATAAAAACTATATTTAAAACATGAAATACGGTATTCAATAACTTACACAAATTTAGGACTGACGACTGTTACAAGGAAGCAGATGATACTGTTAAACATGGCAACAAATTATTTGCGAAACGGGGTCTTACGGGGACGATCCTTCCTAAATGATAAATAACAATTTTAAAAACGGATAAAACTATATACAAATCGTATTGTAGTTCTGTATGAAGACATGCATTCCTTCAGTTATGTAGTCGTATTGCCTACTTTACGGAATCTTTTAAGCCCTTACTTGTAATAGTAATAGCTCTTTGTTCCTTAAAAACAATACATTCCTCTTGATATTTGTTGTAATCAAGTAATGTTGTTTTGGCAGGAATCACATTCCCCAAAAATCACAAAATCACAAGAGCCAACCTAACTGTTCTGACAGTACCTACAAGCCGGAGAAGACAAAGGCTCATGATAGGCTCTAGGACCAGAGAAGAAGAATAAGAATAAACAAAAAATACGTGAGTTTGACTTTATTTACAGAATTTCATAAAAAACTATCATTTCTTCGAACTTTAATTATTTTGTGATTGCAATTACAAGCACAGAAATACACTATAAAGATTAATTATTGCATTGGTTTCTAATACACTTATTGCCATATTATCAATCTTACCACATCTTACGCAATGTTTTTATGAAGCTTTTAATTACGTGCTTTGAGATGGCCCGAAACTATGTAATTGATATTAGAATGTACCTATACTGGAAAATTTTACAAACATTTTTTATATCTGTTTATTCTTCTATGGTACAGCATTTATCCCATCATTATATTATGGTCCTTTTGCCAGACTATTACTATTCTCATAGATTCATTCCTGTAACACGCAGTAATTTGATTCTTAAAAGATGCTAAGATGTGTATGTAGTACATCAAAATTTTAATAAATATAAACTGTCGTTGCTATCAGGTACATAATGTACGCATGTAATTTTTTAATAAGACTTTATAGACAGTTTGCCGTATGAAAATGCAACGATAAAATTTCACTTGCAAATCATTCTAAATTATACGATTACTATTATATATTATAGTATTTTACATATGTGAATGCAATACAAAATCATTTTAAAAAATTTATTAATAAATACGAGTATATGCATATGATATGTGTACATATATATATGTAAATGTTCAAATGTTAATGCTCTTGTAAACATTTTATAGCTTTTCTTTGTTTAAAATTATTTTTTTATAATTTTTTTTTACAATTTTTTATTTATTTTTTATTGTATTTTAAATTGCATTTTATATTATTTATACAGTTTTGTATTCATAAATGTATGCATATTTATTTACTCGAATATATTCCTTATACCGATGCAAACATAAATACATACATAAATGTACATACACGCAGCGATATGCTAATCTATAAAGTATCTTCTAAATATTATTTTTAATTAAATATTCAAGTCATTTCATATTTTATGATTCATCATCACAATAAATGAATTTTATATATTTTATATAAAATATCGTCGGCAAAAATCTTTCATAATATTCATGTACATTACACACATATAGATATAGCTTTTATGATGACATATATATGTATGAATTAAATATATATGTAAACATATTTACATGTAGATATTTATGCATATATTGTTCCACAGAGATACCGACCAAGTTATGTATTCATATTATTATAGAATTTTTTTCTGCAGAACTAAATAAAAATAAAATGCAATGTCTGCTGCAATCGATAAAAACAAAGAATTTTTTTTTATTGTTGCGAAAAAGAAGAAAAATATATGCAAAATGCACACGGTTATAAACTTTGTTCAATCTGTCATCCACATTACTACTTTATTTTATACATGTATGTATGTATATGTATGTAAAAATCTGTAATAAAATCGCGACTACATTAAAACAAAAGTATTTTATTTGAAAAAAGGAAATTTCATGTGCATATATTCATTTGATGTGTATATAAGTACAGAATATAATAATATATAGATATATATGTACATACGTACACATGTGCCTATTACATACATTTGTAAATAAATATGCATTAGAAAAACTGACAGATAAATTCTTAACAATTTGTTGCTGTAATAAAAAATAATTTAAGATTTTCTTATATGAATTTGCTAGTGCATGTATAATGAAATTTTTACAATGTGTTGTGCATATATACGTACATATATGTACGTATATTATAGTGTATATGTATGCATGTATCAAGGTTAATACTTCATATGTAGTTGCACTTTTAAGACTTTTAGATTAATTTTAATTCATAATCATCGAGTTTATTTCATATGAAATTAAAGTTATTTTTAAGGTCATTCCTACGTAATCACACAATAATAGTACATAGTATCTATATTACATTGTCTGTGATTACATATACCACTGGCATACAGTAAGGAAACCTAAAGTAATGTAGATTTTTTAGTTTTAAAAATCTTGAAATCAATCAATGTAATGTACTGATAGTTGAGGTAAAAATATCAAAACTTGAAATTATAATTTGAGAACTTATGATGAATTTTCTTCAATGGTCTGCGTATGGGACAACCTAAGTTTGAATCAAGACATTTAATCCAGCGAAGCTTACGATAATCAATTTTCAGTATAACTATTTGTAGTATATTTTGGTTCTTCTTCCTAGAAAATTAAAAGCGAATGTTAAGAAATCATGTAATTATTTTTTTTTTACAGTATCGGGAAATCATTTGATGATTCTCGTTCACATTCACTGAATGTAGAAGAAATATACATATGAGTTAAAATTAAATAATCTTGGTACTTGAATTAAAGAAATATTTTATTAGAATAAGAATCGGGATAACGAGACTCTGCATCTTTTTTAGATATAATTATTTTCACCTAAAGCAACTGAAGTCATTTAGTTTCAGTCATTTAGTAATCAGCAAAAGGAAAGGGTGTATCTCTCTGTTGAGACAGATAGAAATAATTTATCTTAGGACATATACATAATAAAAAACTCACTGGCAACACTTTCTTACATTGCTTTTGTGTCAATTTATTATAATACCGCAAGATTAGTTTAATATGAAAACTCATTTTTAGAGAATCAGGGAAATCGTTGTTTCAACTTTTTGAAATTTTTGTTTTCGATGATTGAGAGTGTTCTTACTGAAAGGCAGCTTTACTGTAGTAATAGAATGATGCAAAGAAAAGATAAAAAAAAAATACAGGAAGATGGATCGCCTAATAGACAGCAGACACTATACACAAATGTGTACTTACATATGTATCTATATATTGTGCATTCAATAAAATTTCAACTAAATAAATTATATTTGAACAATTATGTACTTTTACACATTGCACATTACACATACATATGTACATATATAAAGTAGGAGTATAAATGAAATTGAAACATTTATGTACGTTTGTGTCATTTTATTTTAATAGTAAAAAAATACATATAAAGTTAGATACGTGCTCATATATGTAGAAATTTATATTATATTGAAACATCAAAATGTCAAAATTTTATGTTTTATAATTACATACTCTTATATTAGTACGTGCAGTATACCAAACTCACTGTGTACCCAAAGTAATTTACTTTAGATATTACGTGAAGTATAGCAAAAATAAAATTGTATAATATTATAAGAAAAAGTATACAAACAAAATACATACGAGTACAGTACAGTGAGCAAAACTCTAATTAACTTTATTAGCTTGTTGATGGCATTTTGACGACTTTTTAGATAATCTTATAATATATATTTTTTAGACAGCAGCAAAATTAAAGATTTCAATTCATCTCTATACAAATATATAATAGATATTAGATATTTTTGTATATTTACATGCGTATGTGTTCAAGAATATTTAATAAATTATGTTATGAATACATAGTACGAGTACATATGAAATTCTACATTATATATTTTATACTAAATGTTAATCAGTGTATATCAGTATACATCATATGTTTGTGGTACGTATAGTGAGTAACATATTTTGTTAGCAATTTTAAGTAAAAGTAAGTCACTTTTTATTACATTTTTGCACAAACATGCATCTGTACCACGAAAGAAATATTATGATGATACACATACATACTTATGTATGTATGTACATATATGTACACACACATATGTATATTATATAATAAGAACATGCATTATGCACTTACTTGTATATAACTACATTCATATACACACTTACATATGTGAATATTACATGAATTGTCTTGATATATGTCGCTTATCGTTAAATGCATACGACGTTACACATTTATATTTACAATAGTGAAAAGATTGTAACTGACAGTAATAACTGTCTTAATTCCGCTAACCAATTAGATCATTATTTATGGATATGAATAAATACACATACGAGTATGTATATAATATGAGTTCATTTCATTCTGACTACACATTCGTAAACATAACTTAATGCATGCATACCATATATATAATAACTATAATAAATGTAATAATAATTATGTTAATGTTTCTGAATGGCAAATGAAATCGGAAAAAAATTAAGTCATCAACATCATCATTCATGTCATGATAAATGAGCGAATGTAAATGTTTTGTAAAAAAAAAACATGAAAAAAAATATGAAAAAATAAAATGTTTATGGAATATAATTAAAATGAATTAGGAGTATAATAAAGTTCAGAAACATCATTATTATAGAATGTGGAAGATAAAAATTTCGTAGATACATAAAATGTTTTGATGGAGCTTAAAAATATGAAGTCATAAACTTGATATACAAAAGAATAACTTCCAACTATTTACATATACAACGCAATATGCGATTATATAGAGTTATTGATCATAATCCTGTAGTTGTAAAAATATTAATTTTTCTGTAAATTATTTTTTGTCGGGTAATCAGAAATTATAACAAACAATTGCATTGCTAAGATACTTATGCAATTTATAGTTATCAATAATTAGAATCTAACTTATTTTTTTTAGTGAATAATTAAACAAAAACTTACCATAAAATAATCAGAGTTAAAGAACTTAAACGCATAAACATTTAAGACCAAGTTCAATTAAAAATTTTAGAATTGAATAGATTATAGATTTATAGTTTAATAAAAAAATCCAAGAATATCCTATCAATACTTAAAGTGTGTTTGTGTAAAAACGAATATGTGAACAATTAAAGTGGAAAAATCAAATTGGATAAAAATGTTATCAAAAATTAAGAATTTAAAATAGATATGTGAACATGTATTCTGCACACATGCACGTTCAATATTTTAAGCTTGTATTTAATTAAAGATTGTCCAATTACATATACATATGTAATTATGATCTACTTTTGATCGATTGTCTCTTACAAGAATAACATATCGGGCTAGAAAATTAATCTGTATATGGTAAAATAATTTTTTATATTACTCTCCGATTTAAATTGAAATCAAATTTCTGTTTAGTTATGAAATGCAATTTCAATTGATTACATAAAATGTCAAACAAAACTGATTAAAAACAAAGCAATGCGTTGTAACGAAAGTTTGATAGAAGAATATTTTATGATTTCAAATTTTTCAGTAAACTATTTTGTTATCTGTCTAATGTCATTATTCAAAAATATATAAAATTTTAATTTCGTAATCAAAATCATCATCATCAAGATATGGTTAAGATCACAAACTCAAAAATGGTGTTTCATATTAAGTTGGTTTCAAACCTATATCAGGCCTAAATTTGAGATAGATTTGGTGCAAGTAAGTATGATAGATCATTCACGGATTTTTGCAAAAATTTCAGAAATAACGATACTTTAATCAGTTTTTTACAACTTATGGCTAAATTTAGAAATCATTGAACTAGACAATGAACTCATGGTGTTGTTTATTTTGCTTTTTAGAGTATATCGAATCAATAATTTTGAGACCAATTTAAAATTAAATTTCTTGTGTAACACATATGTACATACATATTTATATGGATATATACAAGTAATTTCCTTTCCTGGATAATTTTTTTTTTATTTTTATTACTGAATCACATTTGAGCTTATAAATTATAATCGGAAATTGATTGTAATAAAATATTTTTTGTGTATTTTTCGATTTTACTCGTTCATTTATAAACTGACACATATACGAATGTGTAAACACACGTATCGTATTCGTTTACATTCACTACACCTTTCTTTAAAATTCTATTTTTTCTCTTTCTCTCGTAATTGTATCAAATAAATTTTTCTTTTTTGTATCTATAAAAATCAAATTAAGTATGTCTTTTTATTATCCACACACATTATACTCGCCTATATATTTTAGATGTGTGAATGCAATCAGAAATTTTATATATTTTATTTTTTATTCTTTATTGTTTTTCTTTGTAGTAAAATCTAAAAAAAAAAAAAAAGAAAAGATAATATGTATCTGCTATAAAATTAATCGTATATGTTATGGATATCATTATTACGAATGTTACATTTTATACAAGATTTAACAAATGTAGAACTAATAATTGATCAGAAGAAAAAAAATTAAAAGATATAAAACAGACAAGAAATTTTGTAATAAAAACCAAAAACCAACAAAATAAGATACAGTAGAATTAATGTTATAATATCTTCTGTTTTTTTTTTTGCTTTAAAAGTTTGACATGAATCGTCTTACTAAAATAAAAATTATGAGAATTTTGAACGTATTTAATATGCAAAACAGTAGTAAAATGCTAAGAAGTAGTGTTTTCGATGTATAAAAATATCTATAGGTACACATACTTGTAAATATTAAGAAAATGTGATAAATACCTAATATGAATACATACATATTTATTGTACATGCATCTGAATGTGTGTATGTTGTACACATTTATACATGCAGTTGTTATGGTGTGTGTAGATTCTATATGATACTTAAATATTTTTTCTTCAATTATTATTAAAAATAAGGCAACAGCAACAACAACAACAACAACAAACAAAAAATCACTAAATTCATTGAAAAGAAGAAAATTCCTTAGAGTATCATTGAAATCCACTTAACGGACAAAAGACTTCGACTGGTTGGCTTCCTATTTTTGTTAAAATCTTGATTTTATATAAATATCTGAATCCGAATGAGCAGGGTGATTGTACTCTGACATAAAATAATTTCAAATGTTGGCTATCGGAAAGAATAGTTGGTATGAATAACTAGGATATGTTTTTTAAAATGTGCGTAAGATAAATAAAGGAAATAATGAAATTTAAAATCAGATAATGTCTAAAATTTAAATATTTAGAAAAATGAAGCTGGTTTATTGCTAGATGAAAATGCAAACTGGGCAAGAAGATTCCAGAATAGCAGTTTCCACTAAACCTTTCTGAATAAAACGTGTGTAGTAGGCCATAAACAAAATAAAAAGTGAAGTAAGGAAATCAACGAAAGTATCAATACAAATGTCAGAAATTTCATATGGACCATAAATAAAAATATGTAGTGAAATGAAGTAAAGTAGTCTGTTACTACGTTTATGCGGCGCAATTAATTCGCTTTATCGCTATATCGGTTTAACATTAAATCGATTCAAGGAGGTGTTTATGCAACACGATTTAATTCGCTGTAGCATAAACCGAATTGAAAAAACAAGTTAACCAACTTTAAAATTTTCGGTTTCTGATATCAACTGTTTCATGACTAATTCCACCACTTCTTTTTCTTTCCAAATTATTCTTTTAATCTTTTTTTCTTCCATTATTTCTCTTAATACAATAATTTATTTTAATTTAAATATAAAATAAATGGAATAAAACGTCTTTATAAACAAATTACTTGCACTTTGTAGTACGTCAAAAAGTTAAATTTCATGCAGTTTACCAGTCTGCTTTTTAATGCGAATTGTGTGTTTATCCGTCACCTTAAACCGATTCATAACCGTTTAATGCACATATGAAAAGCGATTTAGCTTATATCGAATTGAAATTTATAAATCGAATTGACATGTGTTTATGCAGCATTTTAAATCGCTTTAAACTAAATCGATGCATATTAAAGCGAATTAACTCCGCCGCATAAACGTAGTATGTAATAGTGTTTTCAACTTGGTTTTTAATCAAATTATATCTACTTCACATGCGTTCAATGCCGCAGGGCAGATTACTTCTCTAAAAATAGTATAGCTTGTTTAAAATTCCCAGCGAATAATCTGCGCATGTTTCTCTTGAAATTAAATATGTACATAAAATGATTATATGTATTTGTGTTTTTCTCCCATATAAACCTGAAAAAGTGTAACCACTACAATTATAACCTCGCTCAAAGCATGACGCCATACTCTCACTGCGCATATATTCTATTCGCTGGGAATTTTAAACAAGCTATACTTTAAAGTTAACGAAACTGATCGAATTTAATTTTACGTACATTATGGATGTATTTATTTGATTGCACAGTGACCTGTATCTGTATTCACTTACTTCACTTATCGTTGTTACTTTATTTTTATTTGATGTGCCTATTTAGATTTGGTAACTTTATTTTGGCACACTTAGTACGGATTGGTACGGATGAAGTAACTTATACAACAGTCACGCGTTTAAAAGTTTGGAAAAAAATATGTCGTATTAGAAATAGAAAAAGGAAACTGAGTCTCACTTTGAAATCACTGTAGTGCCATAGCAAATGGATGCTAGACGTTTCTATATATCAAGAAGAACCTAAAAATAGAATTCAGATGTACATACATACAACATATATTCGTTGAATGATTGACAATAAAGGGAAAAATTAACTTCTAGCACAGAGAAAAGAACAACATAAATTATATTATATTGTCTATGTGCTTTTTTTAACCAACCTGTAGGAACCAAAAATTTTTATTAAATACTCGTGCAGATTAAATATGGGTGTGCTCTCAACTCATACAGATACACATTTTAATATGCGCGGTGCATGTATATGTATCTACAAGTATAATATTTACACAATACATTTTACTATAAAAACTACTGATGTATCTAAATTTATGTATTCAAAAATTATAAATATAAACCATCATTTTTTAAATGAAAATAAAAATGATAAAAAAAAGAAAAAGTAATTTAATGACAAATTACTAATCCAATACAGGATGCAATCATTTAAATTTTTTCACGTATATGCACATAAGTATTTAACACTTTTAAAAGTTATTATCGAAATACATTTTGAAAAAAAATAAATAAATAAATAAATACTCGTAGATATAAATGGAAGAAAATAAAAAAATATAAAATTATGAAACATTTATTTGAATATCGATCAATAGATTAATCTCATTCGATTATAAAATTTCAATTTTTTTTTTTTCTACAAATCGTTTTAGTGTTTTTCTTTCGTTGATTTTATACATATATCCCATAATTTATTTTATTTTATTTCACTTTTTTTGTTTAGAAAATTTATATTATTTAAAAAACTTGTTTTTTCATAATAGTTTTAGTTCATGAACCGATTACAAAATATTAATATACATCCATATATGTGGACGAATACATATATAAATGTAAATAAGTGGATAAAAAATAACAAAAATTGTACATTTTTGTTTGAAAAAGAATTTCATAAATTTTATTACCTACATACATAAATAAACTAGAATAAAGATACACAGTTGTTGAATTAAAATTACAACGCTTTTATTTCTTGTAGCAGACAATCTAGTAGCAGACAAAAGAGCTTTTTTGTTTGAGATCAAACCAAATCTTGTAACAGACAAAAACATATACGTATTATTGGTATTATGTATTATCGTATTTTTATTGATCAATGCTATGCATGCATACCATTCCATTTTATTCTATATATTTACCATTGATGGTATTATCGTTTTGTATTATATCACATATATATAATATAAACTAGTTTATTTAAAGTGTATATTGTATATGAGTATATGTTAAATTAAGGATATCAAAACAAACCAAGCAATGCATGAGGTTATATGCAAAATATTTCTTGTGTAATTAATGAAATGAAATAATTTATTAATTTGAAATCATTATTTTTATTTAGTTAATTTTTTTGAAACATCAGTTTAGTTAAATCATGTGTTTAGAAAACACTACATGTAATATAACATTGTTACATCATTTGTTTCAAGCTAGTATTAAAAATAAATAAAATTAGTCATAAATAAAAAAACATAAAAAAATTAGTATCTATGCTGGTTAATGCAATCCTCTACGATAATATTATAATTTAGAACTACCTAAATTTATATGAATATATGTATATACATATGTATGTATGTATAAATATTAAAAATAATAAAAATTTAAAAATCTATTGGTTCATCAAATTTTTCACTTTTTGATTTTTACTTTTAAGTAACATTTTTATATGCCCTGAAGCATCCATTTCCCACTTACAATGTTTTCGTAAAAGAACTAAAATGAAAAAGTCCAATACTTTTACATGATGCTGAAAACATTCATTATCTTTATGATACCAATCAGGATATATTATAATTTACATCTTTTATACACTTTTCAATAATTATGTTTTTTATATTTGTTTCAGTGCCGGTTTTCCATTTAATATATCAAATAATCTATTCATTTTTTCAATAAATTTAGCAGTGGATATTGCTATTTGGTTTAGTTCCTTGGGATATTTGTTGTATGCTAAAAGTGTGCGAATTCCTATAGAAACACTGTGGCTTAAAACTTGGACAGCTAAACGAACGTTCATTTTGTCAAAATCTGAAGGACAAACATGTCTGTATGTTAATTTCGGACAAACTTTTGTCACTTGGGATTCATCTGTCTTGTATAAAAATACAATTATTTCCCAACTAATTTCACCATCAGGTGTTAACAAATTGGAACTTTTCATGTTGTTCCGAATACTTTTAAATAAATGACAAACATCATATAGAGCATGAATTATATGTCCTTTATGTTCAAAATATGGTTTACTATGCGACATTTTATATTTGTTATATAATTTTCTGTTTGTTGATCCTTGATCACATCCAATTGCTTTTACAATTAATCCGAAGTCTGAAAGCATATTGATGCATCTTGTAATGTGAGAATCAAGCATTTCAGCAGGTATTGTTCCTGGAGTAGCTACATAATAAAGAACTTGCTTGAATTTTCCTAACAAACTTCTCACCATAAAAACACATACAGATTTTGCCAAAGTATTGTTTCTTTCCTCAATGCCATAATCAACATAACCAATAATTTTATCTTTAAATTCATCGTATTTTAAATTGGCTTGTATGCTCATTTCATCGAAGATCAAAATAACATTTTTTTCATGTGGTTTCAAATTTGCCACATTTTTAAATATTTCTTTCAAAACCTGTGCGTCAAAACCAGGAGATATACTTTTTATCTTGATCCAACTACGTAACGATGAAATGGAAGGCAAGTGGAAACCTAAAGTGTCTCTTAAAAATATGTAGCCGGCTGTCGATCTAAAAAATATACACTGCGATAGCCATTTTTCCTCTTCAGAATAGCAGCTTCTGTCTTCTCTCAGAATCATTTTTGAAAATGTTCTTGCATTTTCTGAAATATCAGATAAATTTTCTATTTTATCATCCAGTCGCATTTGTCGTTCATTGTTGTAAAGATTTTGATATTTTAAAAACTTCGATCGGAAGTATCTGCTTCTATTAAGAGTAAATTTTTTTCTCTTTTGCAACTGACAAATTTTCTTTTGCAAGTTATTTATTTTTTTTAAATAAAATCGAATTTGCTTTGCATTGTTTTCACAATTTGAACAAAATAATTCAATCTCATTTTCATTGCCCCTGTTCTGTAATGGAAGCCAATGAGATATTCTGTTCAAATCTTCAATATTCAAGTCCTCGTTATTATCTTCTTCAGTTCGTCCATAAGTCCTGATCGCATTGTTGTGTTCTTGCAAGGATGCATTTTTTATAAACAAAGTAGGAATTGCGTCTCTTTTCAAGAATTTCTTTCCAAAACAAGTGCGCTCAAAATGAATTTCACAAATATATGGTTTTTTTCTTTGCCGAATTGTTTCTGCCAAAAATATTACGTTAGCAAGCCATTTCTCATATTTATCAGTGTTTTGTTTTGGAAAACTAAAAAATCTTCTCTTAGGAAATTTAGCACATGTTGCTTGGCAAGTGGGAATAATACACTTTGTTCTTTTCCAAGACATAGTTACTTTTATTTTTTTTTCCAAAATTTAATAAACTCAAATTACCTATATAATGTTAATAATAGAAAAAAGTGTAGGAAACAAAAGTTTTCAAAAGAAGAGGTGTAAGAAAATGTTGTGGCACTATGTAAAAAGCAATATTTAAACTAATTACTTAAATACTAAAATGAAATTTATAAAAGTGAAATTATTTTAATACTTTTTTTACTTACTCCACTTATCCTTGTAGTTCATAAGTTTAAAAAACACAATAATACTTTCAATATAACACTTTTTTATTATTTTATTTCATAAAATGTCACACTATTCACTATTCACTTTTTTGTCACAAATAATTGAAATTCAAGGATAACTTTAATTTTTTCTCCAAAACAATAATTTGATATGAATATAAATAAATAAATAAATTATAATATTCTTTCAAAATATCGTCAATTAAATTAATATTTTTAAAATTATTTTTCAAAAAAAAAATATATTCAAAATTTAACCGTCGTTTTGATTTTGTGCCGCTTTAAAGGTTCAAAATAAGATTGAAATTAATTTTGTAGGAAACTAGTATAAATAGTTAACGTTAGATAACGTTATTTAAATTTTATATTCGAATATATATAAATATATCATGAGGATAGTTTTAAAAAAAAAAAAACTGTCTGCTAGGTAATTTAGAATGAAAGGACATAAACATGACATGTTTTACTAATCGAATATTTTTATCATTAAAATTTCAGTAGGTATATACGAAGATCAAACAATATTTGAATATAGTGAATCATTTCATGTCATACCTGTGTTATTTAAAAAAATTGATAGGTATAAAAAAAACAAAATAAAAGAAAAGATCCTTCTTATAAAGGAAATGAATTTTATCATTGCAATTCATAGCACATTGTTAATTACTTGTGCCTGTAAATAATATTTCTTAAGGATGATTAAAGATGAAAAACAATATGAGTAAATGAATACACTAAACCAATCAACATTTTTGTTGTCTGTTACTAGACTTTAGCCTTTAGCATTAGATAGTGTGGTACGCGTCATACAATTTTCATGATCATTATTGATATATTGATATATTGATATTGATATATGATACAGACCTCGTAGTTCGTACCATATAAAACAAAACAACATATATGTACATATGAACATAAATACTTGTATACTTGTAGAAGCAATATGCTGGTAGTAGGTAGGTAGTAGCAGCAGTGAAATTGTGAAATACTCGTATATATTACGATTACAACATGTATAGAATTAAAGCTTGTCTGATGGTATATAAGCTATTAACTAAGCTCTTTTTGTTTCATATGCATGTTTTCCATAAGCACTGTGCATCTTTATTCTAGTTTATTTATGCTACATACAAGTAAAATTTTTATTATGAATATTATGTGCAATATCTTTCTGATATGATTATGACGACATTATGTGCATTTGTAGTCGTAAGAACTATTGAAAAAATTCGATTGAATGAATCTATCTGTACATACAATAATTATTACGAACATATATGTACACGTATTTCTTATACATATGAAATATCTGAAAATAATAACTGTAAAAATCAAACGCAAAGAAAAATAATGAGTTTTTAGCCATCAGACACACACATTATGCTTGAAGCATGGCTATGTACCACATTTTATACCTCACAGAGATTTTTTTAACAAAGAAAAAAATATATATGTATCTATGCCAATGAAAATAAAATCACGGACAATTTTAATAATGAAAAAAAAAAAAAAATAACAAAGGAAACTAAAAAAAAAAACTTAAGAAGTGTCAATCTATGAGAATATTTTCGTTTCTTAAAATTATGACCGCATTTTATACTACTAATCACCTTATATACCATACACAAAACATTTTGTACATTACACGTGAATGTAGCTATGTACGTATATTTTCTTTTTAAAATGAAAAAGAAAAAACCTGTATTATTATAAATGAATGTGAATGGTGGTTAAAAGGCATTTTCATTCATTCATTTTTATTCCGGAAAACTGAATTCAAAATTTATGAGTTTTTAATGAGCATTTTATATGATATCTGATACACGAGTTATCGGAAACTTTTATTTGTGCCTATAGTGTTATATATATACACATGAAGTGGTATTTTATTATTATTATTATTATTATTATTATTATCTTCTTCTTTTTATAATTATCCTTCTACACATACTCGTACAGTGTACCTTATAAACGCCCAAATGTATACAAAAATGTATATTTACCATATTGTAGGTATATGATACGCATAGTTTCTGTATGATAGATAGAGCATATAATATACGAATTTTGGTCCACAAGGTACCATTAGAAAACAATAAAAATGTGATTAAGTCAAAGTGTTAGAAAAAAAGAATGTGTTTTTATTTGTTTTTTTACGTTAAGTATTAAATCAGGTGAGACACATGATTCAGTTGATATACAAACAGAAATTAAATGGAATTATATCAAAAAGAAAAAAGAATTTAATTTGTTTTTTCTTTCGCTTGAATATTATTTTTATTGTACATACATATATGTATTTTGAAAAATGTATTCACGTACAACCAGATAATATAATTAAGAATTTAAGAGTACGTATATACATACATTTGCATTCTATGTGTATAGAGTATAGAAAACGCAAAAGAGCACTAAAAATTTTGTTTTTAGAGTTCTGTTTTTAATTGGAATGACAGTAAAAATAATAAAAAAAAAATGCGTAAATGAGAAGAAACTTTCCAGTTGTCAACTTTCATGGATTTTTTTTTATTTCATTTTCATTTTGGTGGTTAATCAAATTTATATTTTCTATTTTGTTGTCGGATTAACTGGTTAACTTAATTACAAAACAAACCGAAATACATTTATATACATATACGGGTGAATGTAGCGGTAGTATTCATATACTTATTTGACTGTGTATTATGTATATAAAGCAGGTGTAATTTATCGACTGGGAATAATTGTGTATGCATTAAACGAATATAATCAGAAATTAATTGGATTAGAATATTAGATTTGTATACGCAGAACATACCTAATATAAAGTTAAATGCGGTTAAAATATCAGTTATTGCATATAGATATGTATTTATGTGTAATATAAATACGTACATATGCTATGTAGCACATACAGAGATGGGTAAATATTCAACAAGTTTTTGGATGCTTGCTCTCTATAATAATAATATTACAGCATTGGTATTAAAGGTGGTTGTATAATTAATGTGTATCTTCAGCTTCACTAATTACGTAGAAAATAAGGAACGTGTCTGTCTTTATATAGTCAAATATGTATTCGGAGAATAAAAACTATTTAATGTTTGCACACATAATTTTATGATTGGATTGGACTCAAAATGAATAAAATAAAAATAATTAGTCTCATGTTTAGAACTAAATAGTAATAAAATGAAATTAAAAAAATTCTGAATGAAATTAATAAACAATTTTAAACACACACATAATAAATATACAAATTATGATCAAATGAGTATATGTGTGTACAAGTTGAGGTTCTTCACATTTTCATTAAAAAAATATTTACAAATTATGTTAGAAACTTTTCTAAAAGCTAAAAGGCATGCCAGGCTGTCAGTCTCAATGTCAAGTTGCTTTTCGTCTTCGTAAAGAAATAACTAAATTTGACTTGAATTTGTTTGAACTAACACAAATCAACATTCTGATCACGTTTGTGTTATATAAACTCGAATATTATGAAGTAAGCTTGATTTGACTTTAAAAGGCGTATAACATAATAAAAGGTAGATCCTGCCAGAAATGAAGGTTCTTCAAGAACTTCAAAGACAGTTGGGCAATCTGGACAAACTTGACTTGAATGAAATTTATCGAAACAACACATCTAATTTTCGTTGATTTCGGTCCGGGTATTTCCAAATACGCACCCAGATTCAGTTGCTTCAGTGGAAAATATGATAAAAATACCAGGCAAACGTGTCATATTATCTGTTTTGCTAAATTTAAATTAGTTAACAAGGTTAAATTTTGTTTTGCTTTGGCTTGAATAACAAAATTTAACCAGACATTTATAAGTTATCTTAGAAAACAGTGTCAGACAATCATCATAAATTTCTAAATGTTGATTAAAATCTTTGGTAAATGTCACACAGATAAATTCAGTTCGCAATGATTTTAATTGTTATTTCCTATGTCTAATAGTGAAAGCGATAACGTCAAATGCAACGCTGTAGTTACAGTTAAAGCATGGAGCAAAGTTTCAAATCATATAAATTAATGTTTAACAACAGAGTGTGCAACTGCTGCCAAAGTTTTAGGTATAGCAGGCAGCATCGCACGCTAGCTCGTGATATCGGAACAGTATACTTTTCTCCCAAATATCAAATTTCCGCAAACAAGGACATATAACACATTAAAGAGGACATCCCAAAGTACCGTTCTGAAAATGTCCTGTTTCGATATCACGAGCTAGAGATTCCGAACTTTTCCCTAGTTACTGCTAGTCTTTAACAAATTCTTGATTTACAGTGCTACAGATTGACATTTCAGTTTTTGCGATTGAAATAATAATTAATTAAAAATTAAAATTAACATGTAAAACACTTAATTGATCACTCAATTTGAGAGTTTTGAATCACCTACATTCATTAGTAAACAGAATGTACTAAAAACAGCTACACATTCTGTTCCAGCAGTTACACTGTTCGTTGACATCTATTGCTTCATTGAATCAATTACTTCTTATAAAGATGGGACAGATGACAAATTTGTTTTTTATTTTAATATTTAACACTGAAATTTTCCAAAATTGTTTAATAACATAATTCAATATACATATTTATACAGCTAATAAAATTTGCCTTTGTTTTTGTCTTCTACACTGTGCCAGGAAAAAACTATGATTTTTATTTTGTATTTGTCTCGTCTTTGATTTTGTCTAAGCATTGAACTTCTACTTCAGGCGTTACACTTAATATATGACTACAAACACATTTGCTTATCTACGCAATGTGTCGAAGGTGTCATGACTATGGCCGTTTTCGGTAATTCAGATCTGAGTTATGTATTAAATTTCAGCGTGTTCGGTAAAGTAGATCTGAAAGATAAGTCTGTTTGAAAAATCAGATATATGATAGCAGTAGCACTAAGTTAGATAAGTTAGGTTTTTATTGAACAGCTGACTTTGATGTTATTTTAGTGTCTGAATAGACAGAACTTTTTCAACTAAATTCACATATGCGTTTCAATCAGTTGTTAAACAAAGAAAGTCAGAAAAGATCTAAATTACCGAAAACGGCCTATATGTTAGCTGCTACCGTCAAAATATATTTCAAACTAAAATGAAACAAAAGTGAAATATAAAAAATAAAAAATAATGTCAAATTAAACCAGTTTTAACACGAAATTTTAATGTACTAAACTAAACACTCATAAAAAATGTAATATAATAAATTAAGAATTTCGAAATTATATTACTGAATTTCTATTATTCCCTATTCCAATTCCATATGTACATACAGTAGGTCCGGCATAAAAATGCACTCCACACATATTTACATATATACATGTGTAAGTGATGAAATATCAACGTACATACAATTATTATATTCATATGTGTTTGTAAGTTTGTGTTATAATCAACAACTACAACGACAAAAACGCCATATCTTACGTAAATTCACAAAAAGGAAAACGGTCTAAAATGAAAACCATAAAAAATTATTAAAATTTAAAATAATTAAATATATGACCTTGCTTTTAACCCTTTTAAACAACAATTTTATTCTTATTTCGTTATTTTATTTATTTATTTTTTTTTGACCTCAACTTGAATAAAAAAAAAATCTACACTATACGTATTAATATCCGCATTCAAATTTATTATCTCTGTAGTACCACGTAGTACATATATTTTAGTGTATTTTAATATAAGCGAGACAAAATTTTTTTAAAAAAAAAATTAAACCAGACCATATAGTCATAAAATTGAAATAAAAAAAGATAGAAAAACAAAAAAAATATATACATTATGTATTTGTATATAAATTAATGTTATTATATGTAAACTCGTATCGTAATTCGTAACTCGTATTATAAGAGTCAACTATGTACATATATACCTACATTGTATGCCTATGTTATGTTAGGTCTAACTGGTCTAACAATTCTCATAAATTAAATTTAAGGTCGTCGTCTTAAAGTACGAGTACACATCATTTTATTGTTTAAATTTAATTTTAAAGAAACATTGACACCGCCCCATCACCATCATCAAGTATCATACATACGAGTACATACATATTCACATTTAAAATATTATATTTACTCTTTTGCTTATAGCTGCCCTATAATTTCATATGATATGTAGCTTCATATAACACCATATTTCAATTTCTATATGACTGTTTCTTTTTTATTACATATTATTCAGCTTAATTTTACAAATTATCCAGATTTAGAAAATGTTTTCCCTTATTCATATATTATATACGTATGTAAACTTTACACATTTATGCATAATTTGAATTTTGTTTGAAAATCTGATTTAATTTTATAACATTTTATTTACAAATATTATATTTCAACTTTTATTATACCATACATAAGTTTCATGCAGAATGTTTGTATGATTTGTGGTAATGTTTAAATACATATATCAGATAGATCTCTTCAGATGATAAAGAAAATATAAAATGCCCGCACATACAATTTATTACTATTGCTTTATTTTTTAAATTTTTTTTTCTGCGGTTATGATTTAAAAAATAATAACTTTGTGTTTCCCAAAATAATTGAGGGTATTCATTTCAAGTCGTTAACTTACGCAACACGTAATTTCACAATCTCGCAAGTTACAAAATGTCATGACAGCACCTCGTAAAACATTAATCGTAAATTTTAACTTAACTCTTAACAAATTCTTATTTTATCAAATTCAGTTTTCAAATTTCAGCTGTTAAAAATGACAAGCTGTCAAACTTTGATTTATACAAAATTTATTTAGGAGGTTGATCAACGTGACTAAAAAGTCTCGTTAAGTTCTCTCATAGAAGTACGATAAATAATACTGTTATCGCTAATTACTAAAATTTGAAATGAATACCCTAATTCTATTTCTGGGTAGAATAAAATGTACATACTCGTATATTTTTCTTAACTTACACCATTCATGTACACAAGTATATACAAATAGTTTTTGTTTCGTTTAAATGGTTTTAATTATTTCAACAGTTCTTAAATTGTCTTTTCATCGTAACCGTTTTGTTTTTATAATATATTACTGCATATTTTCCAGACACGTTACTTGTGTATGTACTCGCATTTACCATTTACCCCTCGAGATTATAATTTCTACATATCACAATTATTGCATAAAATTTTTAAATTATATATGAAAAATATGTCCTCCTAGTTTTTGTGTCTCTGTCCTCATACTATATTCATATTAAACGCGTCAATATGTTTTGTGTATAATATAGTATGGATTCATGTCGAATTTAAATTATGTAATATAAACAATATGTTTCTCGTATAATACCACATATAATTATTTACTCTATATACAATGTGTGTATATGTTGAAATTTTCATTAACTATTAACATTAAATTCAAATTCAACTACTTTAATTTCATTTTGGACCTTAACCCTATAATTACAAATAGTATCGTTATACATAGTTCTTATTCTTTTGTGCGGTCGTCTATAGTACAGTACAGATAGAAATCATACTTGCATAGAATACCTGGATAAAAATATAATTTAATTTTTGTTTAATATCATTGACATACTTCGGTGAAAATACAATTGTCGTTTTTTAATCGTATGAAGTACATAATATAAAATTAAAATACAAACTATCACTAAAAAAAAAGATGAAAATATTTGTCCACAATGTTAGTGGTGCCACATATCAATAAACAGCACTGAACGTTTATCTGTGTAGTCCATGAATAAAATATGCCTTCTTGTTTTGGACGACTTTTTTAATGTTAATTTTTTTAAAAATTATATGTTTTAATTTAATACCTACCACGTACAAGTCATTCAGGTATACTTTACAATGTACTTTAATGCGCTTATATGTACCTATATACTATGTGATACAATAATAAATTTAAGCATAAATTACATGTTTTAAAAAATTTGTTTTTCTTTATATTTGTCTCGAAATTAAAACTTTAAAAATTCATAGACTGTATTGTTATGAGTGTTGCATTGTTCGTATATAAACACATTTAAATTATTTATGAACGTAATTTTGTAAATATATAAGATACATTATTACCATATATGTACATATATACACATGAAATTCTTTGTAATTAATTTTATCATCGTACTGCGTATCATTCATACCTACATAATATAATGTTGAATACTTTGTATCACTAAATTATATGTAACATATAATACTCTGTACGTCTTTTTTTTCTTCATTATTATACAAAAAAAAAACAAAAAAAGAATAAAAGGAATTAGGTTCTATGTTCTATTCTAGTCAATTTTTCGAAGAATTCAAAAAATTATGAGTTCCTCTTATTTTAACCATACACCAATGTTGAAGTTGAACAATTTTAAAACTAACAAAAAACAGAAATAGTTTTATGTACACTCATGTAGACATTTACATAATGATAATATTATATATGAATGTATAGATAACTTTACATTTTTTGAATATACATATATACTTGTTAACATTTTATATGTGATATGCCAATATTAAGTAAGTAATCATCCATACAATTTTTTTTTAATCTGTACAAAACATGCATAAATGTATTTTTCTTATAAAAATTTGCGACAGAATTAACTAATGAAAATGTAAAATACAAAAATGAAAATAAATTAAAAATTTCCACGAAATATCATAACTTCAATGTGCTATACATAAAATAAAAATTATAATATTTATATGTATATATAGTATGTACCTACATAAGCAACATATTGTTATTCATGAGTAATATACATAAATGTATACTCATATATGTAATTATGGCTACTTGTTATATTTTATACTTCAATCCAATCCTTAAGTTTTATTTTGTATCATCAACATCACTTTATGAATACTAATTAAATGTTTTCATATTATTTTCTTACTGTTTCAATTTCGCGTCATTTTTCGATAAATTTTTTGTATCTTTAATTTTTATTAATAACTAAAAATAGCATAGTACAATATTTTATCATTTTTTTACTTTGTTCAGATATATAACATACATCTGTACATTTATAATGCAATATTATATAGGAAAATAAATATACACAATTATTTATACCATATAATTAATTGAGTTTAATTTAACGAGATTCTTCATTCCATGAAAATGATAATTATGATTAAAATTCATTATCATAGCATGGGTATAGGCTATAGGGTATACAGGGTATCTGTAAAAATTGAAAACATGAATAAATGAGAACACTATATGTAACCAAAATAGATTTTGTTGATATTTTTTAAAAAACTTATTTTTCATATTTGTATCTAGATATAGTATATACATGCTGTCACTATGCATAGATAGAACTTGTACATATACATACATGTGTAAGGATTATAAGAATTCGTATTCATTTGTGTAAAGAAATCAGAAATAATTCCACATTTATCTTTTAAGAATTCTAAATTCAAAAAATATTCCTCTTCTATATTGATGCTGCGGATCATTTTAAGGCGTGATCTCTCACATATTTTCACACTATTCCTATTGCAAATCTGTAACTTATTTCCTCTAACTGCTCTGGAAATAATGGTCTACATATCTTTTAATTGTTTTTTTTTGTCTCTTTTACTTCAATTTTGTAATCTATGAGTCTTCTGATTGTTTTATTTTCCTTTAATCTTGTAAAATATTCAATCTATCTAATCCCTCAAAGTTTGATTCAGTCTACAATATGATAATATTGAGTTCGTAATGGAACAGGTACAATTCATGATTACAAATATCATACTCTCCAGTCTAAGTTTTATTTGTTGCTGTTGCTGATGAGTTGCTTCTCCTTGGCGATTCCTCGTTTCAAAAAAAATTTCCCTCCAAACTTTCTATGTCCGTTATTATCTTCTTTCAGTTTCTTTGCCAAATATTTGCTTTAGATCATATTGAACATTGAATCAATATTTAATTTTTGGCTGACCTGATTATTTTCTTGCTTGAGATTTGTTAAGTAAAGCTTTTCAGGGTATTCTCCTCCATCTTCCAAACATATAATACCCATCATTGTCTGTTTTTTCAAGCTCATTCAAATATTTCATAATAATTTTTCCTCCAACAATTGAACTGCATCATCAATAAGTAATTCTACTAGTTATATTATCCAGTCACTTATGCCGCTTCTACATTCAATGCATTGACTTCAACTTGAACTTCGACTTTCGACTTCACAGCATGCTTAACAGGGAAAGGTAGCTGTCAAGTCTACTGCATCACACTGCATTCAATGTAAAAGTTCTAATACATATCCATTAAATCAAAGTAGAAGTTGAAGTCACTGCATTGACTGTAGAACTGGCATTACTCTTACATTACTAATCGAATTAATAATCGATTTTTAAATAGGAAAATAGTGCAGTGACTGATGTTAACCCGGTATTTTAAATGCACAAGTCCACCACCCCAACCATCAAGCTATTCAAGTCCTATATATTAAATTTTTAGATCGATACAGACAAAATAGTCAGCTGTAATACATTTACTTGTACAAAATAAGATAAAGTAGTCTAAAACTTGACTGTCAAATATATTTGTTAATAGTTATATTTTCTATATTTCTCACCTTTTTAAAGGATAGATTCCTTTTATTCTACATAAGTATTTGTGATTTGTTTCAATATTGTATTATTTACTTCTCCATTTATGCTACAGCGAATTTGTATTTGTATTACCATGTGTTACACACCATTTTACGTTTGTAGATATATATATATATATATATTTTATCATCACGCATATTATATCTACATAAGATAATGCAAAAATTTTTAATATGAATAGATAGAATATTTTAGCCTAAAGTAAGTTTTAACAATACTGTGAAATAAGCGATATAATTCAATCTATAAATTAGATAAAATATCAGATAAATTGCCGATCTGTCTACATATTACATTTGACAAGCCATTTTTTTTAAATTACTATTATTATCATTACAATGATTAGAATTGTGTGCACATAAATATGAACATTGCTATAGTTCAAGAAAGAATTTTATATTGGAGTCTGGAGTCAGTGTATACATTTGGATACATAAATAATTATCTACATTATTTATATGTACAATACTCATATATCACATTTTACATATGTATATTCTCGTATTCAAATATGTAACTTTATACTCAATGTACATAACTGTATGTATGAATATATTTACACATTAGCAATTTGAAAAAATTAAATATTTGTAGATTGTATGATGATGATAGGCTACATGAAGAAATCATATTTAAAAATGTGCTTTGGAATTACTGGTTTCTTAATATTATGAACGTACACATGTACCAGTATATATCTATATAATGCACAAGAATATCTAAAATTAGTTTTATTTGAAAATGTAATGCTGGTGCATATAAAATTGTGAGCAAACATACATATGTACATGCGACATTTATAATATTAACTCATAACAAATAATAAAATTTTTGACAGAATATGCACAAGACAGCAACAGCCATTATACGACAAATAAATATATAGTGTAGAGATGGAATAAATAAATTAAAAAAATTATAAATACAAGCATAATATGTAAGTATATGATGTAATGTCCATACTTATATAACATAAAAATATATTTTGAATGTAATTATTATAAAATTTATGTATCAGTGTGTAAAAAATATTATAGTATATTTATATTACAGTTTTTTATATGCCTTTATTAGATATGGAAAATCACCATATGTGTAATATTACATATAGTAAATAGTGCATGTATATAGCTAAATATTTCGTATATAATTATAACTTATAATTTATTTATCTGCTTTTAAACAACAAACAAAACTCTGAAAAAATTATTTGAAAAGAAATTTGCGTTCAAGTTGTGAGTAAACCAAATAACGATTAAAAAAAAATGCGACACAATACAAAAATGCATAAGACTAATACAAAAAAAAATAATTTTTAAATCACATATACGTGTCTGCTCGTATGTCTACGTACTGAACATTACATGCATATTTCGCGATTATTTTAACAATTTTCAGATTGCATCTATACAAGTATGTAATCAGAGTTTATAAATTTTACATTATATTTATTATATGCATCACATATACTATATCTAGTACGTACGAGCACATACATACATTCAAAACTATATAATATATTTACGTATCGTATCCACGATCAAGTGAAGTAGTTAATTATTTGGTTTTCTATAATTAAAATTTATTATTCGCTATTGAAATTAATAGAGATTCATAAATATATTTCTATGTTAGATTCATATACATACATACATACATACAGTGCATATGTAATTATTTATCTCCAATTAATATTTATACATATTTGACTAAATTTTCAATAAAAAAGTGTGTTATGTTATGTTTTCGTAAAACGTGTTAAAAGTCAAATATGGTTAAATATAGTAGCAAAACATGATATATGTATATAAATGTACATTTCAGACTTTATTTTATATACTAAAAGTTGGAATTGAAACTATTAAAAACTATGATTATTTCGCGTCATACAGGATGTTTCAGCTAGTAGTACCATGCTATACGCCAATGGGTTGCCCATTTATATGGTGACAAAATAATTATATTAACGAAAATTTCTGTCGACCCTATATTTGACAATTTCTGCACTTCTTTGATCCTTAGTAACTCGGATAAAGATATCATGCTCTGGTTTTCTTTGTTTGAAAGAGAACATTTTTGTACTTCGATTGCAAAAATAAAAATATTTTGTGTAGTGCAAATTTTTTTGAGGAACCCAATTTATACTCAACATTTTTTAAAAAATTCGTCATAAATTTTGAATTCAGGATTTCTTTTTTATCTACATCCGAATTCCAAATTACTTGTTGTATTATATCAAAAGAAAGGTAATTTAGTTTCTTATTATTCTTTAGTACACTAAATTTTCTAAAATAGGGTGTACTAAAAGTTATACACGATTTTATGTTAGAAGTTCTTGCAAAAACCTTAATATTTTCAACTCCCTCTAGCGTAGAAAACAGAAATTTTCGTTAATATAATTTTTTTTTTAGGGTCAACACATAATGGGCAACCCATTGGCATATAGCCTTGTACCAAGCTGAAACACCCTGTATATGTACGAGTATGCATAATATATTATTAGCACCATATCATGCATAACAATATATCATAAAAATTGTCTTATATGAATACACATATAAGTACATATTTATAATGTCCATATATGTATAGATACATTACATATGACAGACGAATGCATAGATTTGTTTTGATAAATGTGCAAGAAAAATGAAAATAAAAAAAAAACAAATATAATTTTAATTCTATACTATATACTATATTGTGTATTATACGTGTATATTATACATAAGAAAATGTAGTAAAAATTTAAAAATATTCAGCTCCTATACATTTTCCACATACATTTTTGAAATTTTGAATTATTATTATTATTATCTTTGATAATATATAGAGACACATATTGTGCATGTAAAACGTACTTATAATGTGTATGTATGGATGCAGCATACATTATATAATTTCATACACATATGTATACTATTTCTATTATACACATTTATTAAATTTCATAAATGCACTTGAGTTGAAAGAGACGCAAAAGAGCCGCTAAATTAACATCATCATGCTAATTGTAATACATCATTACATGAATGTTGAATAAAAATGTCTATAGATGTATGAATGCACATTACATACAAATATACATATAAAATGCGTAAATATGTTTGCTTCACATACATAACATAGCTATGCATATATATACATATATGTATATAAAAATAAAAGAAGAATGTGTATGTACGTATAAAATTGTCTATTGATAAATAAATTTGAATGTAAAAAAATGTAAAGAAAAAAAAACTATGATTTTATAAAGTGTATGCAAATATAATTATTTTGCATAAATTATACGTAAATAAAAATAAAAAAAAATTAAAAAAATATATATTTACATTAAATGATAATGATGATGATGAAATTACTTATTTTCTAATTAAAAATAAAAGAATGATCTGAAAAATTATAGTTTTTCACATATTTTACATATTATATGCACACTCCGTGACAACTGAATTAATACTTTCACCAATAATTTTTTAATTTTTTAACATATAATTGTACATATATTTTAATCTAATTGAAAATTAGTATACCATGGTTGGATGAAAAAATGCATAATTACATAAACATGAAAATTATAACTGCTAAATTTTCAGAAAACCGATTCTATAAAATATGAAAAACTTAGCCCGAAAATACATAGATTACACTTAAGTAGGCTGATATTCACCAACATATAGACTATCTTTTATCTGAGATAAAGTGTATTCATCAACCTGGATAAAACACTATTCGGATATTTTAAGACAATCTCGGAGTGGTATTATAAATATCGTTCGAAGTTCAATATTAGCAGCAACAGCACAGCACTCACATTATAATCATCATGTCACATAACCCCTCTTTCATTTTGTAACAAATTTTGCCTAGGCTGATGAATAAGCTGAAATTGTATCCGGCTGAAATATATCCGGATATATCTATGTTGGTGAATATCACCCCCAGTAGTTAATTCTCGCATACTTTAAGCAAATATAACAACTAGAATATTAAAAAATTAATATTGTTTTACCCTGCGTTTATGCTAGCTACATATATATTCTGAGTTACCGTAGCCAAATGCTTGAACGTGTCTCTGTAGAGAAATATAAAATGCAACATTTTCCCTTCCCTTTATTCGTATAGTATTCGAAATTCGAAGAGTATAAAGAATATTGAAGTAATCGTCAAATAAGCAATAATTCAAAAATTAAAAAAGTCTAATAAATCGGCTATTATGATTTAGGATTATATGCTTCCTACGAAACTTCCGTCAACTTCATGAATCATGGAATATATCGCAAATTGCCCAATCTATTTAAATTGAATACACCTGCACGCAAAGATAAATCTCTTTCCAAGATAAGTGCGTTATTGAAATATTCGTTATAGTATTATAAAATGAATTGAAAAACTTTTGAATGAGAATTATCAAGTGCCGCCCAGTGTATGTAAATATACGTAATATGTAATATACAAATGTAACGGTTGACGCAAAACGAAAAGAAAATAAATGAGTGTTATAGTGTGATGAAAATTATTTATTTGAGAATATAGCTACATATGATAGTTTGCATAAACATAAACGTATGTACATATGCATTATGTACGTATTTATATGCATACTTATAGAGTAGATGTAATAAATAAATACATAATATAAATTTATAAAATGATAGTGTAAATAATTTTATCCTTTCATTTTAAATCTATAATGAATATGCATATTCTATATGTACGTACACTGTACACGATATTAATATGCGTATATTTTTCTAAGTGGCTATTTGATTTTTGATTAATTAAATTAAAATTTTATACATGATTTGATACCATAAGTGAAAATGAATAAAATTTAAAATTAAATATTAGGTATCTAAAATAAATAAATAAATTAAATTTTATAAGTATAAGATATTTACATTAATTTGTGCATTTTTGTACTCATATACATACATTATATGTGTAGATATATATGAGTAATAGGAAATGTATAAAGATCAGAGTAGATTACATGATGTAATGTTTTGCAATTTTTAACTATTATTTTTATTTTACTCTGATTTATTAAGAGTTAAGATTTTTAGATAAAAAGAGAAATTGATACAGATTTTTTAAACAGATGAACAAAAAAAAAAAAAACCAAACATACATGACAGGATATCGAATCTAGAAAAAATTAGCCAAGCGGCTTGAATAAAAATTTTAAAAATTTCACAATTTTTTTTAGTACCTAAATCTTATGTGCGAGGGTGATGTAATGTATCAAACAGTTCAAATTTTATTTTTAGATTTTTGCTTATCATTTTTTTCGCAATAAAGATGTTGAGTAAGATCATAATCCTATAGAGACAATTCTTTAATGTAAATACAATAATTTAAATAGAACACTTTTATTCCAAGTATCTTCTATTATTACTAGACATTTTTGGAAGTAAATTACAAATATAATAATTGAGTTCAATACAATATCAAAACATAATTACACATTTTATTTAATCTCAATTAATTCTCAATTAACTATAACTTCTTCACGTATTTTCATTTAAATAAAGATTATATTTCGTTACTTTTAAATTGATTTATATAATCAAGAAGTAATTTTGTACAAAAAATTAAAATTATTACTTTTCAGATACGATATAAATTTTACCTGTGCTTCATTTTCCTTAATTAAAGTATTCAACACCATATTGGAAAGACATGACATTATAGTCATTAATTAATTACATGTATATAATTTTGTGTCCTGCTGGAATGCTTTTACTCCACTAATATATTATTCTACTATTATTTTATTATTGTATTATTTTATTTACAACAACAATAAAAAATATTTTTTTTATATATCCAGGGCATCATCATCATCATTAAAATTATCATTAATGCCCTATGTCGTATGAATGAGAGTATATTATACGTGCTTACATCTTTTATATACAAATATAATTATGTGCTATATACTCGTATGTATGTATGTGTACAGTGTACACATACTATAGCAGATACTCATGAAATCAATTCATATTTAGCTCTAATTATACGTCTTATGTTATAAAGTCTATTCATGCTATAAATCTTATTTCTGCTTCATTTTAAAATTTTTTTCCTTAATTTCACTTTAAAACTTTATATACTTATTACCTTTCAAGAAAAATGAACCTTTAATTTGTTTCTGATCCGCGTGTTAAAAATCATTGATTATACATATCTTCTTATCTTCTGCGGATGTAGCATATATATTTATGTAACAGACAGTAGTAGTATATATATACATAATACAAATTTTCTATGATTTATTTCAGTGTTCAAAATAAAATACATAATTATGCGCTCATACATATACTATTTGTAGATAATACAATATGGAATAGGGCATATCATCAAATTATTAGGCAGATGAATTATGAATGCGTTGCGTATAACGTCCTTTTCTCTAAAATAAAATGAAAGAGGATATTTTTCAACAGCTATATATGCACACATATATACTCTGATATATAGATACAAAATATTTTTTAAGCTATTCATACATTTATAAATAGGCAGGAAGTAGAAGGATTTACCATCTCCCATAATATAATATTAAATATTACCTACTTATGTACATTTATATTTAATATTTGATGCGATTAATAAAATATCAATCAATCTATTGTATAATTTTAAATTATTATATAAATTAATTGGGCATTTAAGATACATTATGTACATACATCAGTTAAATAATTTTTTAACCTTTTACGTGTAAATAACCACCTAAGGGTATTGTGTCGTGTCGTAATAAGTTAATTTTGAAATTGATATAAATAATTTAGAAAGGTACACATCCATCTATATATGTATTGATTTTTACTACTTTTATTTCGTATTAAAATTAAATAATTTTCGATTAAAATTTTGTTTATTAAATAGGTTAAAAATGGTTCAAAACAAGCATTATATACATTCAGTATACTCAGTAATCATTCAGTATACTCAGTCATCATTCAGTATACATTATTGAGTATTAATACATAAAAAATATATAATATAAAATACTTATGTTTAAAAAAAATTAATACATAACTGAGAATCCTACATATAGCTGACCTTGCTGTATAAATATGTCCTGCTTACATCTACTTAGACTTAGTTAAAGTACAAATGTGCATATTATAATGCATTATGTTATGTATTTTACATTGTCAGTTTTAACTTAACATTACTTAGGAACTAACTTAGCCGTGCTTGCTCCCGGCACTAATCTACTTGACCTTAATATGTAGTCAGTTATAGTGGTTATAGTTAATTAATAGAATTCTTACTTTAACTTTAATTGTTAAATATTGAATATCACTTGCATCTTAATTCTAGAATATACTAATTTCGAATATTGAAATATTTTACTTAAAATTAAAAAAAAAAGTTACTTTATTTACTAAATTATCACAGTTAAAAGATAAAAGCTTGAATATAGTGTATGTGTATGTAATAATACACTTACATAATATCCTTTGTCAATTTATGTTTATATTTTTATCGATTTTTTTTCTATCCTAATTTATGCAAATTATATTTAATTGAAATGTACTACATATTACGTATTTGGTAATCGAATCAACCTCTATTGTTTCTACCTTGAACGCGTTTTGGTAAAATTTCATCGATAGATTTGAAGAGTAGAAAAGTATTGCAGAATTTGCATTCATGTTTATGGGCCAGATATAATAGTTGTCTAAAATTGAGTTATGTATGTTATCTTCAAATATTCCTCTAATTATTGGGTTAACATGATCTTTTGCTTTTTCTATGGACCGTCTAGATGAGTTTATCAAATAATTTATTAAAGGCATCATTTTACACTCAGAGTAAATGCGTTTAGTAGGATACCATTTTTAATTGAGCATGCAGAATTTGCCAACACAATGTCTGAGAATTTTTCTTTCAAATTTTCCTAGTCAAATGCTAGTCAACCAAGTGAACCAAGTCAAGAAGTTATAACCCACAATTGGTCTATTCAGGGTCTTGTATATTAAGAGTTTGTTTTCAACTTTGACACAACTTTGAAATTTAGCAAAGGCCTTAAAATGGATGTAGCATACTGTACTTTTTTAAGTGTTGCTCTCGCATGTAGATTAAAAAGAAGTCTGTGGTGTAAATTCATACCCAGATATTTGATGCTATTACTTACATACGTATTTACACAATATTTATTATGCAAGTTTTTTCGTAATTATTACAATAAATGAACAACAAATTAATTGGGAAACATTAGATTCCAATAATTATGCATAAATCATAAAAGAAAAAATGATCTATTTATACTAAATTTCTTCTATCTGAAGATATAATGCGAATGTCTGAACCTTAATAAAAATATGTACTATACTATAAGTAGAATAAAACCAATTAAACCATAAACACAGTGTAATAAAAATTTTTATTTTATTGATTTCCACATTTTGATAAAAAATGTTAACATGGAGAAAAGAACATTATTATGAAGTTACAATGAAAGTGAAAAAGTTTTTATGAAGTCAATATATAAGTAGACTTCAAACTCTAGTACACAAAGGCTATACACATTATTTATGTATGCATGTATAACAGTTTGAAAGAAGTTCCAGTTTTATATTATAATAAAAGCAACAACAAGAAAAAATAACTGTTGAAACTACAACCTACAACAGATAAGATCAAAGCATTAAAAAATATTACTAATTATTACGTAAAATTGATTAAAATTTTATACATGAATTTGAATTTTTTATTCATTTACCGTTATAATTACCCGAAGGTATAAAAAAATATGAAAATGGAACAAAGCAAATAGTGACAATGGAAAAAGTGCAAATATTCTAAGTACTCGGTACTGTACTAGTATACAGTAAAATATACTCTACTCATATAAATAAAAATAATATTTTGAGCAAAAAAAAATACTTATATAACCATAACGTTTAATTGCATCCTTTTCCGTTGAAAAACACTAAAATTAAAATATACGTATATATACAAAAATTTTTATTTCATTTCTTTTATCTACATTTTTATATTCGTATTTAATTTTAACGTTTTGAATATACACACGATAAATATGACGCAGTACTATCTTTTTTTTTAATTACACATTTTTGCTTATAAAAATGTTGTATAAAAGAAAAACTGCCAATATAATCATTAAAATTTGCATAATTTTAAATGATTCACAGTATACGAATAATTTAATGGTAATATTAATATTTTTTCTTATTTATTTTATGTATCATTAATTGTTCTTGTTGTTACATTGACGTTATCATTGTTATTTCTTATCTCTTTTTTTAATTGGAAAAAAATGCCATTCCTAATAAGAAGAAAAATTTATATCAGAATTATTGTTATATAGAAAACAATAACAATTAATACCTTTCACTTCAACAGATTGAAGATAAGTGCAAACAATAAGGAATATAGATTTTGGTAAAAAAATATTGCGCGTGTAAATATCTAGAAGAGATCGCAATAATTTCTATAGATTTTTGGAAATCGTTGATCTCATGAATATTATGTTTTCATATAAAACGATTCACTTAAGTAAAAAATTCGGAAATGAGCATTTATCTCTATTTATTCTGGAGAAAAAAAAAGGAATGATTAGAGGGTTATAGTGAATATAAAAATAATCTATAACAGAGATAACTCTAAGTAAAGCGTGAAGTGGCATTTACAATTCAACGTAGATTACGTGCCAAATTAGATTTTACACTTCATCAATTTTTCTCAAGAAATTGTATAATGCTATTCTTTGTCCGCTCAATATAGCTCAGCCCAGATTACACCAAATTATGATTGAGATTAGGTTCTATTTCTAATCTTACCCTGGCAATAGCAAACGTCATATTGAGAAATTATTTATCAATATTAATATAACAATATAATAATTATTGTAATTTACTCTAGATTGTGAACGTAAATTAATGGAATAAATATGAAATCGATATTAAACCGTCAATCGATTGAGGGTTTAAACTCAATTTAGTTATGTATTTTCTAGTTAAAAATGTTATACAATTGATATTAAAGAGCACACAAACAATAAATATCATAAACATTATTCGGAAATATTGTTGGGAAATTCGTTTCGGATTCTAATGTTGTGATAAGTTGAAAGTTGTTGTCGAGAAATCCGACAGGTCTCATCATATTCTAACTGATATGGAAAAACTAAATCGTTTTTTATAATGTCTGTTTGTTTATTTGTTTAACTCCACCTTCGAGCATACGTCCTCTTAATTTTCCATCAAACTCTATTTCTAGCTGTTTTTTTGTCGTCGAGGCACGCATATCCAGCTTTATTTGGTTCTCTCATTACTATCCTTCTGCATATATATTTTTTATACTCAAGTGCCGCTTTAGCGAAACTGTTGTCGGTGCACAGAGTGTGCCCGATTTACATTTCCGTTTCCTGACTTCGACTGAGATTGATGGCTAATTTTTGATGAAGGCCTTATAAAAGCTTTTTAAAGTCTTTTAAAAGTTTGATGTTTAACTTTATTTTTTCTCACGCACTAAAACATACATATACTTATAACTTATACATAGTACATGTTCGAGCATGTGAGAATTTTCACTTGCTTTTTTTATGATATTCACTAAGTTAATAATTCATAAAATGTTTATTTTTAATATTTTATATATAAATTTTACTTAACAAACTGAGCAAAAACAACTATGCAAGAAAATTAATATGTACTAAAGTCGACAGACACCCGTAACTAAGAAAGAAGTATTACTGTCCAACCAAATCAAAATTTGAAGAAAGACTATATAAAATGGTAACTTATTCTAGAAATTTCGATTTCATTACATAAAAAAGAAAGCGATAAGAATATGTACTATTTGATATACGGAAAAATATTGTTTTCCGAACGAAACAAAGAAAGAAATTATTTATTATTGTCAATTAATACACATGCAAATTTAAACAATTGTTATTTAATATCAATTGCTTACACAATATTATTCCGTTATCGTTGTTACAAATTTAGACCTAATATGATTCAAACTACAGGGTGTTCAATTAATTACAAAAGAAATTATATAATATCTTAAAATAAATTTATATAATATTCATTGATGATTAAACAGTACATATAATTCCATTACAATCACAATAATACTCGTATTGTAGTCAATATTAATAATATAAAAAAATGAAAATAAATCACAATACATTTAGCTAAGCAAAAAAGAAAAACATATTATTATAACTGTACACCGTAAATATGTATTGCGTAAGTCTGTAATGGTAATGCAGCTAGATTCAGATTAAAAGACATAATAGATGAAATGCGAATTTTAAAGAAGTAATTCATTTTCTTTTACACAAAACGCGGATAGATATGTTTAATAGGTATAATACATTTTTTCACTTTATTTTTTATAAAATCAATTTTATGTGAAAACACATATGTATGTATTTATGCTTTTATATTTAATAACGAATAAAGGAAAACCTATATCTACACATAAAAATATTTAAAAATTTGAAAACGATAACATTTTGATTAATTTTATAATTATTTTTTACATCGTCGAGTTGAAATAACAATAATATTATTTATTAATTTATTGCATCTGCTCTTCCAAGTTTCATATAAATGACGTAATAATTTTCCAATTTTTCTCGAAAATTTTCTGATCCTTTTTGTACAACATTCAATGACAAAACAAACAATACTTAAGCATATACCAATCACCCACATAATCCAGAGAACTTTCAAGTGTTCCAAGTTCATTACAACTGGTCCATCATCTTCTTCATTTTTTGAATTCTTGAATAAACCGGATTCAACAAGTTCAAAATAGCTTTTCTTTTTCCAGAATTCATATAACCCTGCCTCCATAAGGTATAAAATAAACATATCCAAAGGTTCCAAAAATTTGGAACGCCTAGATAAAATAAATGAAAAATGTCTTCGTCTCAGAGCAAATATTAGAAATCCGAAATTTTTGACGTTTTAAGAGTGCATGCTGTTTTAAATAAAATTGTGCCTCTTCAGTTTGTAACATAAACGCATAGAAAGTATTCCATTGAATCACGTGTTGTGTATAGTAAATATTTCTTTTTCTACTATTAAATTTTCTAAATTTGGGGGAATTTTGTTAGTTGATTTAAGTGTGTTGATTATATCACTATCAATATCTACTATTTTGATGCCTTCTTCAATCATTTCTTCCAAACTGTCAACTTGTGGTTTATACAGAATTTTACTAAAAAGACTTGCCGAGTATGTCAAATAATAGGTAGTCAAAATAAATCCAAACAATAATATGTTCAAATAAACTATGTTGATGACGACATTACGATTGAAATTTGTCGGAGTTGCTGCTAACATTATCCCATGAATGACTTCAAGAAATGATTCACTTGCGGAGGATGATTTAAATTTTAGAATCTTTGAAATGTGTAGAGCTGCTGCCATGTAAATAATCATTAAAAAGAAACATATCCAAACATTGAGTTGAAATGGCAAAGTTATGTACATATACTGAGGTATTTCTCTACCTATTGGAATTATAAGACACAGTTTATCGTAACGGACTGGATATGAGAATGAAAAAAACTTGCTGTATTTCGTATTACTAGGCATTACAACTAAACTCGTATCTTGTTTATCTATAAATATATCGTCCTCGAGTTGATTTGGATCATGTTCATGTAGTGTTACGTCATGTTTTACTTTCATAAATTTTGCGAACTCCTTTAAAATTTGATAATGTATTCCTGACACCGATTTTTTCATAAAATACTTTATATTAGAACTTTTTATGTATGAATATGGAATTAACCCTATAAATGCTATTCTAAATATAAAGGAATTTTTTGATTTCAAATTTTTGTATGTCCCAAATATGAAATTATTCGGTATATCATTTATGCTATATAAAGCTGATGTTGAATGTCGTGATGAGTATGGATTACAAGCGTATTTTATTATGGTTCCATTTTTATTCTGCGTAACCAAAACTAATTCCGTAAATCCAAATTTCCAAATTGCAACGCAAAGAAATGACATGTCTCGAGGTTGAGGGCTCCCGAGATAAATAAATATTGTTTTCATCGAACGTAATTCCAATAAACTGGTCATGTAAGTATGCATTAAAGCACCATCGTAACTATTTCGTTTAAAAAAATCAATGTAAACGATCGAAAGTCATTTTTCGCGGTTTATGTAATTATGCAGGCTCATTTTAGAAGCAACTTCTGGTTTCATTTCCGTAAAAATACATTTTGTCACATTAAGAACATTCTTAAAAATTAAATCGTCGTAGTCGACATTTTTGATTTCCTTTAAATAACTGTTACTAAAAATTAAAGTTGTATCTATTTTGTATGACGAAACAACGTCTTTAACCAGATTGTTGATATTTGTGAAATTAAAAAGATGTTGAGATGCAGCTAACGACAATGTTATCACTATGAAAATAACTACTTTCCGGAACATTTTGTAAATATCGAACACTGTACTTGATGACTTAATAATACAATATTATATTATTTTTGACTTTATACACTTATCTCAAATAATCGTTTAAGTAAGCTGCTTCAAATACAATTTGGTTAATTCTGATTCAAAAATATTTGAGTTATATTTCGTGAAATGTAAAATTATTGGCATTTATATCGTTTTTAGGTGTACACTGACGTGTCAATTTTTACCAATCATGTCGAATACTAAATGACGATGTAATTCATTAAAAGGATTGAATTTCTTGATTTGTGTAATTGCTTAGTACTTTTGATTTTAGTTATCTTTATTGTGTGATCATTTTTCATTTACTTATTTTAGTTGAAAACCTATCGATCAAACATTTTCAAGGCGAAACATAATTATCACCTTTTGGGAAATTTGATTTTGATTCAAAATTACATACCATTCGCCGTTCATTTATCTTAAATAATTATAAGTAAAGTCTAAAAAAGTCTAAAATGTTTAGAAGCCATTTGAAAAATATGAATATACATACATAATTATCGAAAACTCCAATTCAGTAAATGTACTTATGACATATCCAAAAAATATTAATACAGAAAACATCATTTTCAAAAATATATAAATCATTGACTTATGTTTATAGATCAGAATTAATTTTTATTCTGTTTGTAATTAAACCAAAAATTAACTCAGAATTATATTACTTCAATTCACCTTGAATTGTATTTAGAATTTTAACTTCCTTAATTAATATTTTCTTAACCCATTACATAAAAGTTATGCATGCGCCTGGAATTAATTCAGCCTATAATCATTATGCATTAAAATAAAAATTGTCACACTGGTCTTTTTTTTTTCTTTATTAAGAAAAGCACATTAGAAAATCGTCTTATTGGCTTTATTTAATTTTGATAATAATTAAGACAAAGATAAAAGAATATTTGTAACAGACACTTTTTAAAATGTTCAGGAATACATTATACACTAAAATATTGGCTAAAAAAGAAAAATCAAATCAAACACTATTAAGGGCCATTAGAAATCCGGCCGGAGCTAACTAAATGAGTATGTCTACATTATATACATATGTACACAGAGATTATAGATAAATCAGGTAGTACCAGAAGTACTCGACCTGACGTTTATATAACGGTATATTAATTTGAAAAAAAAAAAAAACAGACAAGATGCACCATACCAGTTGAATAATGGGCCCTATTATGATAGTATCGACTATCGATAAAATTAAGACGTGATGAGACTATGTAAATTTTGTATTATGTAAATCGACTGCCTCGAGAGTAAGATATTGCCATATCAAATTTTGTTTTCATTCAGTTTTACCATGTAATTTCTATAAAAGTTGTCAAATATTTCGATATAAAAATTTATAATTCATTTTTTTTTTCAATTTTGAATAAATATTTAATTAATTTTTGTAATTTTTAATAAATATTTGATTAATTTAAATAATTTGTAGCTCAATGAGAAAATACATAAAAACATATTAATATAATAATGACTTTTTTGCATAAAAGAAGGGCATTAAGAGATGCGTTCATTTTTTTTTCAAACAGCTCAAACACTTTTTGGTAATTTTTCTTTAATTAATTAAATTAATTACATTAAACTTAAATAAATTGAGCAGAATAATTAAATACACCTTATATTATATACAAATCAAACATAAAAAAAAAAAACATCACCATAGACTACTAAATGCCTGTCGATTAGTTTTAGCTGATCGACTCAATATGTCGATATTCTCGCCTCAAATCGACACTCATAATACAAAATTTGTCGAGTCGAGGCGATAGTCGATGACGAGACGATATTATCGACACTCATAATACAAAATTTGTCGAGTCAAGGCGATAGTCGATGACGAGACGATATTATCGACACTCAATAATAGGGCCCAATGTTTGAATTTTCAATACACCACGTTATTTAGTATTTGTTTGTCAGGTATCAAAAGTAAACACTCTCAGTAAATAAGAAAACAGTGGCGATCCGTTATGTGATACAATATTCATTGAGCTCATAAAATTGCATTGAGCTCAAAAGAGATTATGTTGGGAAATAAATTTATTTTTTTCCAAAATTTTTGTTTTTACGTCGTTAGACTTGATTTCTGTGGAACTATCCTCGTATGTACAATGTACTATATGAATATAATTTCAATTTTATAAAAAAAATATACTCATTTTTAGCTGTATATTGTAGCTTTTAGTATCTGCAAATATTATCTTTAGATAGTTGTGCCGTGCACATATATAATAACTAAATGTATATTATATACTCGTGTATATAATCCAAATGTAAATCAAGAAAAAGAAAATGCAAAAAAATCTTTGAATTCACACATAAAAATGCGAGTATGTTTGAATGTACATAACAAAACAAGAAATTGAAGAAAATGATGTCTTTAAGAAGATATAAATATCGTAAAGATTCTATATATTTGACTAGATTTTATTTTCAATTTTCTTTTTATTCCCTTTTTTTTGACTGCTCTAAAAATTTTCTTTGTTTCCTTTTTATTTTTTTTATTTTTCTTTTGATGCAATAAAAACCACGCAAGTTATTTTATTTTAAATTTCACCTAGTATACATACAGAGGTAAAATGAGTAAAATGTAAAGAAAAATAAAAATAAAAGAAAATGATATTTTGACAATGTCAATGATTATGATGATGATGATGATGATGTTGTTGATGACGACAATGATGATGGTGATGGTGCAAAGAAGATGAGACAGCGTATAACATAAAAATTGAAAAATCTGAAAGATAAACTTTATTTAAATGATGAAAAAGGAAAAAAAAAATTTAAATACATACATACATATATGTATGTATGTATTTACATGTACATATTTGTACACATATACTATCGTACGTATATACTGTAAATGAACATATTTACATATACGAATATTTACACACTGGTTACATTTTATATAGCATAGATAATAAAAATAAAATATAAATGAAAAAAGGAAAAATATTAACTCTGCATAATAATATTAGGTGCCTAATGGTGATGACCTATCCATCAAGATGACATTAAGATTCATGCATACTTTCTCAAGACATAGCATTCGCATAATATCACAATATTCACAATTTATTCCGTCACCGTCATACGTATAATCATCTTCATCGTCATCATCATTATCGTTGTGTCTAAAAATTCTTATCATAATACACCAATGCATATTAATACTAGTATTAAATTAACGTTTAATGTACCATTGTACCTATCTATAGGCAAATGAATCTGCACATAATTGTACCTACATTTCTTTAGGTAGGTGCATATTAATATGTACATGAACTTTTAATGCTACAATGATTAGTTTTTTTTCTTCGATTTTTAGTGTTGTTTCAGTTGACAAGAACCACTCTAGAACCTTTAGAAGAATTTCCAATACGACGGAAAATTTATATAAAAATATATTCTTATGGAATTTTTTTTCAATTTTTTTTTCTGCTCATTTAAGTATACATACGAGTATATGTAAATTTCATTGCTTTTGATGTTTTTCAGTGTTACTAATATCGTAATATTTACTATACTATACTCTTATATATGTATGTAAACAGATATTCTATAACATTTCATACACCATATATAAGATTGAATCTTTAAAATTTTGAATTGACGGTAAAAGATTTTCATTTTAAATGAAAAATTCATTTATGTTTATTTTTGTTAATAATATAACTCTTTTAGTACCGCACCAACAAAAAATTAAAGTTTTGTTATTAAAATTTAATATATTTAGGTTCTTTTTTGTACATTAGTATGTATATGGACAGACAATAAAAGTTTTAAAACCACATTACTTTTGTGTAATTAATAGCTGACATAATATTAAGGTGACGGGAACAAAGACTAAATATTTTATTTTCTTGTTTATTATTTTTCTTATTTAGAAAGATATATAAAGTTCAAACGTATAAAATGTATTGTTCTTAAAAATATTTACTTATTCTAGTACAAGTTTAAGATGAGGTAAGTATATGTTCTCTTATCACCATCAACCTCATCATCATCATCACCATTATTGTAACATGAACGATCGACCGAACCCATCACAATATGAATTAAATTAAAATTTTTCAAAACATTTGTTAAAGCCTTTAAGAAAGTGTATACACATTTTACATACATAATATATGTTCGTATGTACCAAGTTCTTATACATTGTAAATAATGTAATGAAAAATGAATGAATGAGCGAAAGGAATGAATGAATGAATGGGTGTGTAATCACAAAATAGTCTTTATAATATATAAATATATAATATAATACTTTTATATACAAATCTGTGTATATATACACATTTTTATAGAATATTGTATATTTATCTACATGTATATATGTACATAATAAAGTTCTCATTCATACAAAAATAAGGAAATATACCAGAAAATTAAATTTTTGTATTAAATTTTACAATGCAATTATAAATTATATTTATGTATAATTAAGAAAATTTATAATGTGTGAGGACATTGAAATTATTTCCGGTATTCTAAGAAAATTTGTACAGAACATTTTAAATATATAGATAATATGTATATAAACAAATATTTTTGAATTTTGAATGGATACTTATAGAAATGTGTATAGTAAAAGACAATTAAAATAAATGGCATTGAGGTTAAATTGTTTTCAATCTGCGTTTTGTACATACATAATAAATGTATGTACACATTACAACAAAATTGTTGTATAAAATTTATATTGTGAAATTTTTAGAAAAAATTAGTCAAAGATGAGGGAAAATATTTGCACTTGGTACAAAAAAATAATTGAATTGTTACAAAATTTCAAATACAAAAGTGTCAGAATCAATTCAAGAATGAGACGATTTTCAATTCAATTAAAAATGATGACGATGTCATAGAAAAAATCAATAAACATTTAACTGAGTGTCAAGGTTTTTAAATTCAAAAGTCCCCACGTTTTGGAGATGTGGATATATTTATACTTGGCACAGTGCATTAGTCTATATTTTTTGGTACAACATTTGGATTCTTAATGTGGGTAATGAAAAATATTATTCTAGAATTAATCATAGGCAAATATTTATTTTCAAATGATGATTTAAATCAAATACGAGTATATATGTAAATATTTTTCGATAACAGAAAGTTTCTAAATAATTAATTTTTCCATGTTTAATCAAATTAAATGATGCAAATTCAAACAATTTTGGTTATAAAAATAAGATTGTAAGAGATCCTAGTAGAAGTGAGACTCGGGCATAAAGGCAAACCACAAGGAAAATAAATTTCTCCATACCTGTAAAAGAAAAGTACTAACGTAAGTAACTAAAAGTACTAGTATATACTTAGTATCTTTGGCACTAAGCAGATTATTACGAGCAACCAGTAGGGTGAATTGAAAATTCAAGCATAAGGCACAATGTACAATAATGATTTTTATCGGATCTATGATGATTGTATCAAAATGGGGAGGGTTATAAATTAAGATGATTATGAATTACAAATTCGAAGAAATAAGAAAATGCAGTAAGCTAGAAGAGATATATGTATATATGGTCCACTTTTAGAAGGCATTAAAATAGCTAAAAATTTATAAATTGAAAATCCAATGCTAAGAAATATCTGTTTGGAAAGTATGATGACGATAAAAATTTTAAACTTTTTTTTGCTAATTTTATACAATTTTCCCACAAATGATTTTTTAAAATTTTATTTATTCATTTTTTTTTCAATTTCTTCAAAGAAATTTTCTCTAAACTCAAGGTTATATTTGAAACATTCGAAAAAATAACTTGCTAAATTACGTAAATAATCACATAATCATAACCAGTTTCTGATGACTACATATAGATAGATGTGTGAATAATATGTATAAATAATTATCCGTATCAAATAGGTTACTGTATAGCCAACTAAAACATCTCTCGTAGAAAAATTTCATTGGGATCATATGTACACAAATCTATATTTTTAAGTATATTTACTTACATACAATTATATATATGCTTCAGTGTATGTATGTATGTATTATGTGGTATTTGTTGTTCATTTAATCAAATAAGGATTAATTTTATTTCATTAATTTCATTTTTTTTTTATTTTTACTTTTTTGTAATTCTCGTCGTAATAACCATAGTATGCTGACGTTTTTGATAAATTTGACTTTGATTTATTTTTTATTTATAACGTATGAAGAATTTCAAAAATTCTACTTCATATAATTTTATGTTTGAGTAAGTATGAAGCAAGTATGTATTATGTATTTATACGAATTTCTGAATAAAAAAAAAAACAAAATAAAATAAAGGAGAAGATAAATTGATATCAAATTGAATCGAATCCTCACATATTCCCAAGGATATGGTGTAATTACACAAATACATACACACATACATGCATTCATACATTATACAAAAAGTATATTGTATACATTCCATTATATTACAATTTACAAGTATCTGGAAAAAGTATCAGTTTCATACATATTTACATGTGATATATAATGTATATACTCTATAAGTATGTACATTAATATTCATAATAATTCATGTTTATTCATATAAGTATGTATGTACATCTATATACGTATTATGTACTTTTTATTATCATAAATAGTAATATATCATTTATTGCCATACATCCGAATCTGTATTACATATAATTTATATATTTATGTGTTTATATATGTAAGTGCATATTTTGTACATATAAATGTATATTATACCACTGTCTGTCTGTAACACATCCTTGTGTACGAATAATTACGAGAGCAAAAAACATACATTATACATATACTCTCGTATATTTATATGCATATGTACATATGTATAATTTCTGAATTATAATTTCCCCAGACATTTCAATAATAAATCATAATTAAAGCAAATTAAAGTGTAATTAATTTAAAAATGTTTTACAGTAAATTGCCTTTTGCATAATTTTGCACACTTTAGAATAAAATTAAATCATAATCGATCCATTCTTAATGCCATTGAACTTGATTTGAATTTCATTAATTCAAAAATTCTACCAACATGACCATCATTTTCACATATAAATACCTACACATATATACACATTATGTATACACATACACATATATACACATGCATTTGTATATAAACGGAATTTGTATGTTCATACTTAAATATGTACATTTACAAATATATATAATGTATGTATCTACTTAGATGGGGATGTATGTAAATATAATATTATAATAAAAATATTTATACATTAATCATAAGTGTATATAGATAGATACATACTTACATATGTACACTACACATGTGTATATGTATGCATTTACTTATATGTATATTCAAATTTGATACATGCATGAATTTCTAAAATAATAATAATAATGTGGCTAGAATCCAATTTATAGATTGATATCCATATATGGATATATGTATTCCATATGTGTATACACATACTCATACGTATGTATACATATACGTATGTACATTAATTCATTACATTACTCATGTAGTATTAAATTGAAAGAGGAACGAATACTATTTGCAACCGTATAATACTTTTAGAAGATTACAGGTCTTTTTGACAAGCATATAACATGATTGCATCTTTTATCCGTAAATATCATAAATTAAAAACCGACGGACGTCTCGAAATTCTCCAGATAATTAATTGTCAATTCGTAATTATTACCATCATCTATGAACTTAAAATGAAAATACGAAAATAAAAAATTAAGAAAAAAAAAATGAATCAAATAAACATGGAAAGAAGGAGAATATGACGATGATGGTTGCAATGATTATAATGAAAATGAAGTACCAACCAACTTCATAAAATAAAATGAAATTTTGTTCAGTAGTACGTAGTACCTCTACCTATGTATACACAGTATATTGCTGTATGATTATGTACATATGTATATAAAGACGATTTTAAAAGCCTTTAAGGTAACTGCCACCTTTTACTACTATTAATGCTAGCAGCATATAATTTTATATATAAGAAAACTGTGTCCAGTTTAATATTTTAATTCAGTTTCCGGACTTGAAAACCGATCTTAACAACAAATTAGGAGGACCCTGGACCTCCGATCGTAAACACACGTAATATGTATATGTACACAAACTCGTGTATATGAACATTCGCATGAACAATGCAAATATTGCAATTTGCAATTGAGCTTACTATATTTATATAGATGAATTTACATATGCCATTTTGTAATCATGTTCTAGTATACTCGTATCTTTTATGAAATAAATATATTGGTGCAAGCGCATTCAAGTTCAAAAATCGTTATAGTCATTGCCATGTCAATAACAAGGTGAGGTTCATGCACTGTGAATTTAATACGATCTGCATCGCATAACAAACGTATTTATATGTTCTGTATTCGGCAAAACTAAATTTGTATTGAATGTACGTGGATTTATAGTTGATATAATGATTTTACATATTTTTTTCTTATTTTATTTTTTTAATATAAACTTTTTTTTCTTTCAATTTCATTTCGTTCTAATGCATGCATGCATTTTCATGCAATCATATTAAATACAGTGAATGCCTTGAATACAGTACAGATATGATCATTTTCAAGAGCGCTCCTCTATATCACAATCACATGATAGTTTCAAACAACTTCAAACCGATGATTAATTTGCCTCACTTTAGTGATAACTCTACTTGTTCAAAGAATTTGCTTCACATATTATATGTACATTGATGTACATGCACATACAGTGTTAATAATAACTTGATTCTTGGAAAGAAAGAAAAAAGAACAAACACATCCGAATATATTGCGTATATTCATAGCATAAATAAATACATTAAAAATTGTTATAATATAACAAAATACAAATGCATGAATGCAAGAAAAAAAAGATTTATGAAACTACTTTAAATGTACAATTTATACCCAGATAGCAGGACAGTAAAAAATGCATTCTGATCAGACCAAAAAGGATTTGCCTGATCTATTTCTACTCTAAGTAACGGAGTGATTTGTGAAATTATACAATTAATCTAGTAATTTGAAAAGATTTACATTTTTGGTTTGTGTCTAGGGAACTACAACTATTCGAAAGATGTGATAGATTGATTATCAAAATCAATAAACAATAGTTTTAAAACAATTAAATTTAATCTGAAATTATTGAATTAATTTCATCGAGTGAGATATAAATTCGACCATACTTTAATTCTTGAAAATGTTTAGGATTTTTTTTATTTTTATTATAGAGGAAGGTTAGGTAAAACTCGCCTCCCTCTAGCCTGCACCACGACCCGCGTTACTTTTTGGCGACAACATTTTTTATATATGCACTGGCTGGATTCAAACCGCGATCATAAGATCACAAGACCGACACCCAACCATTGAGCTATTCAAGCTTTTATTTTTTAGAATATTTTTAAGTTATTATTATCATGAATAAAATATGTACATACCTTTATTAACATTAATTTTCGAATCAGATAAATAGCATACATCAACTTTCATATAATTTTTAGAGATTTTTGAAATCAAATTTGAGATTAATTTTCGATTAATACTTTTACAATTAGATCGAAGTTATCTTAAATTTTATCAAATATTGCTTTTCTGATTGTCGAATACAATATATCACAAATCGTAAACATGATCTGGCCGAATATGTACACATTTTGAAATTGAATTGAAAAATAAATATTTTTTTTAATTATCTTTAACGAAAGTAATTTCCGAAAATTTGATCATTTTATAGGTAGGTTGGTTCTTTCTTTTTTAAAACATAAATTTTTCCCAAAAATTACTTTTTAGCATTTCTCAAAAATGTGCGATAGATATGCATCCTCGGATATGTACAACTTCTTATTAGATTGAAATATATTTTATTTTTTAAAATTGTAATCAGTGAACCACTCAATTATGCAAGATTTATTAGATATCTCAAATTGGTGCCGGAAAATCATTATCAGGAATAAACTGCCTATACCTCGGCTTAGATATTTCCAAAACATTAGATATTATGCTGGGATAGATTTTATTCAAGAATTGCGGGAGAGATCCTCAATCATCAGGTTGGTTGGTACCTGTTTCACAGATGCAATAATAACAAAATATCTAACGTTCTAGTTTTGTTCTATCGTTCGTATCTTTGCGTTATATATTGTGCATATGTACATATTAATACTCTTTTTAGTTGTATATTATGTGCATTTATATGTATTTAGCTATAATAGTCAGCAAAAATAATCCTAATAATGCAAGGGTTGTGGTTAAATTTTATTTATTTGATAAAAATAGAAATATAGTTTTCGATATTTAAATAGGAAGAGAATTAACATGAACATATACATAGTGCAATAGTACTATATAGGAGTACTCACTCGACATACATATACATACCATGGCTATGTCCAGTCTAGATATTATGCGACAAATAATCTAAATGAAGTGCATAAAGGTTTATCAGTTTGCAGGCTGTTGTAACAACATTCCTCTCTATAACATACATATACAAGTGTATATATGTTGTCTAGTATCACTATCTATATAAAAATGTAAAAAAGAGAATAAGAAAATAATATATCGGCACATAATACAGTTTAATATGGTTTAATCTTATGTTATTACAGAATATATAAAACATAATAAAATAATATGGATAGGAATAAATTCGTATGACTATGTACACGGAGATAAAGAGAAAAAATAAAAAATAAAATTAAAATGACATTAAAAAAAAACAAGAGATTTGTGAAAATTAATGACAAAAATATATGTAAAGTATCCATCTTTTGGTTAATGTTAAAAAATTTCATCATTTATTATTATTAGATGCATACTCGTGTACAAATTTTGAAAGGAAGAAATCAAAATAAAAAAAAATAAAATATTAGACGTATGTGTATGCGATAGGGAAGCTGTACATGCACTTAGTATACATAACATGAAAAAAATAAATGAAAGTTTTTATAGTTTTTTCTGTCGTGTAACTAAAAAAAATGTAAAATAAAAATCAGAATTATCATTAGTACCATATTTATATATGTAAGTCAACCACACAAGGTGATTATGTAATTGAATACTTTTTTGGAAGATAAATATTTGAATATTTTTTAGCATTTCTTTTTCACATCGTCTATTTTTTTTCATCGATCCTAGTTTGTATTTATATTAAGATCCCCATAAGAAATCCTAGAGCTGTATATACGTTAGATGAAACCACTAAATATTTAATATGATATTACAGAAAAGTGGACTCAAAACAACTCTTCATTTGGATTTTATCATTTTTATTAATGATCATTAACGGCGGTCAATAAATTATCGGACTTTGGCTTTCGTTATTTTTTTTTTTTTTTTCTAGTGAGACAGCTAATTTTTCTTTAACTTTTTTTTTTGTGTTTCTTTTCTATGAAGAAAGGTGATTGGGTGGTTGATGTTGACATCGTTGTTGTTGATGAAGATAAGCGATGATCATCATTTTAGCGCGTTATTATACATACATTTTGAAGGTGATTTTGAAAAAAATAATAAAAAGTAATTTTTGTTTGAGACTTTGCGAACATATAGAATTACATTTGATACAGATATCGAAATAAAAGCAAAACTTAAATAAAAAATTTATTATCCTGGATATTATATTGCAGAAGATACAAAGAAAAAATTATTGTTTCATTAAAAATTATTTTTCTAATTTCCTTTTGTGATATGTATTTCGTTTTCGTTCTACAGCAGAATTCTCTTGAAACGACAGACAAGTGTTCTGAAAAATTTTTGTGTTAACAATACTATTATTAGTAAAAAAAGTTGTACATAAAGAATTTCTGATTATTATGCGAAATTTATTGCATAGTAAAATTTATTTATAGTAAATATCCTCATTCGGAAAAACAATAATTTTTGCAGAGTGTAAAATTACTCGTATAAAGTACAAAAATTGAATATTTTGACTTTAGTTAGAGACAAAAGGACCCTACTCATAAATCGTAGCTATAATAATATCGTCATTAATAAGAACTTAATCTTTTGCAAACGTTATAACTTAGCTAGGATTACGAAAATTGAAGTCACATCTAAATTTGGCTAGTTATTACTAAAATAAAGTCGACTTTAAGAAATTTTTATGAGTAATAAGGATCAAAGTAACTATCTATGGTTTTCTATAACCTTTAATGAAAAGTGAAAAGAATAATTAATTAATTTACTCTTCATCACTATTTCTGGTGAAACATCCTGTAGTTTTGTAGCTCAGTACATAAAATTCTGGGTTATAAATTCAAAGTTAAATCCTCATTGGATGTGTTAGATAACTAGGGAATAATTTTGATGATTTTGTTAAATTTTATTACAAAAACGATATCTTAACTTAAGAAGAAGAAATAGTAATGTCGGTTGCTGTAACGGAAGTAAGTTAAAAATTTAAATTTTCATTGCCACGATTGGATTATTGTAGCCATAGAGGTCGTTTCAAGTTAATTCGACTGTGTATGTGGCTAATTGCATAATAATGGGTAAGTTTCAAAACGCCTCAAAAATGTGTTGTGATACGGCATCAAAAAAGTCGTGATGCAAAGTTTTAAACAGCATTAATGCTTGGCATCGATATTGCAGTTCTATAACGTTGACGTTTTGAAACGAATTTGTTGCTTTGTTTTGACAACAAGAAAAATGGTTCACCTAATTAATTTTAAAATTTAATTAATTCATTTTCTACACTGAATCAAAAAAGGTGAAACAATTTTTTAATAAAATTAAACAATATCAGGATGACATATTGTATAGCCATTTTCGAATGAGCAAAAACACCTTTAGTGTAAGTACTCATATAATATAATACTCTCCATTTTTTTGGAATTTGTCATTAATATTAAAAGACTACATATTATAAATTCAATTTATCGTCATAAAAGTACAAAATTTTTGTTTAAAACAGACTGACCTTTGGTTCCATATAACAAATGTAGCAAATTTGAAAAAAAAGAAACATTTATATTTTTGATTTGTATCGAAACTTGTATTAGAGTAAAATATTGATGTAAATTTATCTAAGAAGAGTATAATTTTAAGGTATAAGTCTGGTAACTCTAATAGTCATGTTTCAATTCCTAGCCTAGTGTTATTATAGAGATGGAACAAGAAGAATTTTGACGTTTAAATATAAGAATACATGTATGGAAATAATTGTAATTATTAAGTTCCTTCTTCTCAACAAAAGCACAGTAGAGTATGGTCATAATAATTAAATATGAAATTATATAAAAGATTATTATAATGAAATGTGTAATAAAAAATTAGAAATAAAAGTGTGTAGTAAAATAAGAAATTTGTGTTTCTTTACTACACAAAATTCATATAAAAATAAATCATTGAAATGATATTGAGAAAAAAAATCTATTCAAATCTATTTTGCATCATAAAAATTCTGGATGCGTAGATTGCTTGGCAGATGCGTATCAGATGCATTCACAATGAGTTTTGAAACTGTAGGCATTGTTATCGATTTAAGTGTTATCGTTTTGAAACTGTTGATTATGCATCGAGGCGGTATTTAGACGTTTTGAAACTCACCCAATCTACAGGGTGTCCCGATTCAACATGTACAAATTGGTACCACGGAATTCCTTGAAATGTTTCATAAAAAAAATTGTACTACCAAAAATTTCTATCGACCCTATTTTCGACGCTAGAGGGCGTTGACAATTTTAATTTTTTGGCAGGACCTTCAAATACAAAATCATGTGTAACTTTTTGTACACCATTCTTTGGAAAATTTAGTGTTCTAGAGAATAATAGGAAACTAAATGACCTTTCTTTTCATATACTATAACAAGTATTTTGGAATTCGGTTCTAAATAAAAAGAAATAGTGAAGTCAAAATTTATGACGAATTTTTTAAAAAATTTTGTGTATAAATTGGGTTCCTGAAAAATATTTGCACTACAAAAAATATTTTTATTTTTGCAGTCAAAGCACAAAAATATTTTCTTTCAAACAAAAAAAACCATAACATGATATCTTTTTTCGTTATTGAGTTATTAAGGATCAAAGGAGTGCAAAAATGGTAAAAAATGCCAAAATACGTAAAAAATATAATATTTCGCAATGAAAAAATTTTACAAACTTCATTTAGGCACATTTTTGTCCATTTCTTCACTACTTTGATCCTTAATAACTCAATAACGGATAAAGATATCATGTTCTGGTTTTCTTTGTTTGAAAGAGAACGTTTTTATACTTTGATTCCAAAAATAAAAACTTTTTGCGTAGTGCAAATATTTTTCAGGAACCCAATTTATACACAAAATTTTTTAAAAAATTTGTCATAAATTTTGACTTCAGGATTTCTTTTTATTTAGAACCGAATTCCAAAATACTTGTTATAGTATATGAAAAGAAAGGTCATTTAGTTTCCTATTATTCTCTAGAACACTAAATTTTCCAAAGTATGGTGTACAAAAAGTTACACATGATTTTGTATTTGAAGGTCCTGCAAAAAAATCAAAATTTTCAACGCCCTCTAGCGTCGAAAATAGGGTCGATAGAAATTTTTGGTAGTACAATTTTTTTCATGAAACATTTCAAAGAATTCCGTGATACTAATAATTTGTACATGTTGAATCGGGACACCCTGTATTGCATATAATGCAAGAAAATTGTTTAAAAAATCAGGAATGAAAAGAATAAAATAAATGAATTGGTAACAAGAGAAAGATATCGAATAATATTTAGCTGACATCTCTAACTAATGACAACTAAACGAAAATGAATGTATCATTGCCATATAGTCAGAAAAAGTGACAGAAAACAAATAATGATCAAATGACATTTTAAGGTGAAAACGAATGATTTGTCTTCATAAGTTATAATTTTTATGAACGAATTTTATTACATACATGGTCATGGACGTATGTATGAATGCATATTTTTGTATCTTGTTATAAAGAAAATAAGCGAATAAAAGATAGATGCGCAGATGTTACATGAGTCTTACATTCGTGATGATGATATTTCCTTAATTATTTTAGTATACAGCATACAATGACACAACCAATTTTTATAGATAAATGAAGTATAAAATATTTAAAAATGAATTTGCTGTTATAAAATTTATAGATATGATACTATACTCGTATATTTATTCTTGAAATTGTCGTAATTGTATTTATTACAATGTATGCATTACAGCTATACTTAGAATTTAAATCTTAATTTAATGTTCATATTATCGTATGTATGATACGAAAATGTAAACGTACATTATGTATATACATACGTATATATACGTATGCGGTATGTGTGTTTTCCGTAAATATTGTGTGCTGCGTTGTAAGAGAAAATAATCAATCGTTCTTCAATATTTTATTACCTATTTTGTTACTAATGTAATGTGTAAATAACAATAATAGTAATACAATATTGACAATTATTATATCGTTTTTTATTCTTGTTCGAAAAAAACATTTTTATGTAACAACGTAGGTAATGGAAATTATGAAAATTTATTGCACAAAAATTGTTTAATACTGTATAAAAGGTAAAAGTGTTACAGGAAAAACACTTATTATGAAAAAGGTTAAAATTTTATTATTCTTTAACGGTAAATTAGTTTTTGTAAAATTCTATTAAAATTGAAATTTATATGATCGCAGTGTAACATATTAACACATAAGTTATACGTACGAGTACTTTCTATCTTGTGGTATAATTTGTATGCTTTAAATTTATGTAAACACAAGAGGTTAGTTTCAATCACCACAGATACAACCATTAAATTTTGTTCCGAAAAATGTTTCGATGTCACATAATGTCTAAGATTTAGTTATCATTATAGCCTCTTAGAAAATATGTATATTCAGTAATTTATGTTCGATCTACGATTTGTCAATGATTGTTAACTTTTTTACATTTTTTTGAAATTGTATTTGTATTCGATAGAAAGAAATCTTAAATCTGTATAATTATACAATGACTCGAATTTCATGATGATGATTGAATTCGAGTAAAATCAAAATTTTCATTCATCTATAAGTGCACAAGAGACGAGTAAAATTGGTAATATTATGAACAATAATTAAGTTATCTGCTGTCAACATGTATGAGTTAAAATTCACTGTTACAGACTTCATATGTACATAATTATATTCTTGATTTTTGTTAGTTAGTTCGGAAGTTTGAACTAATATTATCATACCAATTCACAAATCTAAAAACCATAATAAATGTAAAATTGCCACCAAAAATCTAACAGGTTCCCATTTTTTCAAGTTTTAATAGTTTATTTTATTTCACTTCTTTTTTTTTCAATTTAAAAAAAAAAATATATTTGAAACAAGTAGCTGCAGGCAAATCCATAAAATGGATACCACCTGAAGATTATTATTGGTCATTGTTTGATTCATCTGATATATTGATAAATGAAGACATTCAATAAATTCTTACTAGGAATTTTTATTTTTCTGTTTCATAAGAAACAAAAATATATAAAAATGTAGTGATTTTTGATTATTTTTATATAACAAGGAAAGAAACAATATTAGATTGCGTATACGTACATATGTAGAAGAAGTAAGTAATACTTTTTCTAAATAAGTAAAAATGGAAACAAATTTCGAAGAATAAAAAAAATATACTATATGTACTCTTAATGTTTTATCACTTATCTATTTATCTAATCAATAATCATAATAATAGTATGTACATTGTTGAATCTGTAGATACCTCTAATACCATTATACCTAACGTGATATATAAAAAACGATCATCAAATAAAATCAAAAGACGACATTATTTGTGGTAAGTACATCACGAATTTAAGTTGTTGAGATCATGTATAATATATATGTACGTATGTATGTGTAGTTGATCTTTTATTATGTGCATGGTCGGTTATTCCTATTATAGATGGTACATAAAGATGGGATCACCTATATGGATCACCATTTTACACACACATACAATGAAATGCATATAACATTATATTTAATCCCTGGAGTTTGTCTATAAGTTCCTGAGATTTATTTCTTTGTTCTAAGTTCTAAGCCTCCTAAACCCAGCACTTACTTGGGAACAGAGGTATATACATAGTGTCTACCTTGCTAATGGTATTTTGACAAAATAAAAAAAAAATAGAACGAAGGAGATTTTTATCAAATCAGGTTGGGAGCATGTATTTTTTTATGTTGGTTTCTTAGATTTTATTTATTTTTCTTTTGAACGTTTTTCTTATGACGATGACAATATAGCAGCGACAATCATCGCCATGATCGTCATTTTTTTTTTCTGTATTTTTATCAACGAGATGTTAGAAAAACAAAACATTTATCCTATAAATATGTTCTTCCTTAGAGAAATACAAAACCTACAATAAAACTAGTCTATGAAATATAAAACATTTTTTTTTTCTAATACTAAAATTCAGAAGCCATATCTATACAACATACCACACATACATACACCATAAAAAGTCTATCTGTAGTTTTGATCTCAATTTTTCACATTTTTTATATATAAAAGAAAAGATCGATCTATCACATGAATGGTTTAATGGTATCACTGGTATTGGTATATAAAGTGAAATTGTAGAAAAATTATATTTCAGCGAAATATCAGAATTTATATAAGATAATTCACCTCAAATTCCTTATGCTGCTTATGCACAGTCCAACTTGATCGTACAATCCGATCGAATTGAACTAAGACTGTATAAGTATACTGTATAGCACGGCTCAAAACAGATGACAAGTTTCGCGGATATTTCTGTATGTGCTAGTAAAATTTTTGTACACATATAATATTTTGATCTTAGTATAGGACATTGTGATCATAGGAAAAATGATAGAAATCTTCACTACAGCATATGTATACACAACCCGTTTTGTTTATTTTCTTCTCGTATACACATATTTTATGCAGGTGTAAGTATTTTTTTTCTGCACATACCAACTTAGTATAGTACGAAATTGTCCACTGTTTTGGGCATATCCATATATAGTGGCATAAATAAACTCGAAATATAATGTATTAACTTGTCAGGGGAATAGCTAAAGATTTTGATAAATATTTTTTTATGTACATACTTATTTATATAAGTAGTATATGTATTGTCAAAGTTACATAGATATATCAGAATGAGGATTTAACTAAAATATTCCTTCATATTGTTTATTTAGTTTGCTAATATGCGTCTTGCTAATTCGAATTCAATCAAATTTTGAAATTTTAACAAAAGTTTTCACCAGCCACTTAAATATACAACCCAATAATTGGCAAGCTGGGTTTTTGTAGTCAAATTAGACCGTTTACAACTAGACTAGCATTATAATACACCACAGCAATGTAGCAGAATAGTGTTTCAAAAGTTGGTTTTGAAATACCATTCGGAATTTAATTCAAAGGAATTTCATCCCTAGATTTTATTTACGGATAAGGGAAATAGAAAAAAATACAGATTGTATTTCTATTCTATTCTCTATTTTTCCTCCTTTTTTTAGTGTTTGATATCTTTGTGGTTTTCCTGAATTTCCTGTTTCAATTTCAATGTCGTTTTTAGTGTTATGAATATTTCGATCGTTTTCAATTGCCTTGTATTATTTATTATTATTATTATTATTATTTTTTTTTTGTTAATGTTTTCATTTCGATTGTGATATTTTATAGATCGTACATTGTTTCGATTTTATTTTTATTCTCTATTATTGTTCATCACTGTATAACCAACCATTTTTTTTGTAGTTGTTTTGTTTTGTCTTCAAGTACATATTGTCCTTAAGATGTCATTCAGAGATATAGACATAGACTCTTACATAATGAGGACTCGTGTAATATTTGTTATTCTTCTCTATATTTTCAGTTTTGTTTTGTTTTTCTATAGTATATTTTTAGTTTGTTACAGTGTACTATCGTCTCGTACTATCACTATACAACAAGTATTATTATTTTTCTTCTCAGATATGTATTCTTTTGATAAGATCACAATTTATTTTGGAAGATATCATTTTTATTTTGAACTGCATTAAAAATGTTATTTTAAGATTTTTGAATTATTTGTTGTGTTTATGTATTATTTTCCGTTAGAAAAAGATCTTTTCAGTTTAATCTGAAAATTGAATGGAATATACTCGTACATACGACTGTGTAGATACTATATACATAAATACTACATCTACCAAAAACCAAAAACCACTGTTACATCAATAGCGTGATCATTGCAATCTTATCGATTAGAATGACACTGCGAGCATTATATGTTTTTTTTATCCATTTTTAAATCCTGCGGTTTTATGTTTGTTTCCTATTGTTTCCGATTTGATGATGATCAGTTTTATTATAATCCCGAAATCCTTATATGCTTTTAGATAGATATAGTATAAAAATCTGAAGCAGATAAGTTGCATATGCATACTCTGTAATATGTATAAGTTTGTAATAAACACCTGGTGATATTTTTTTTTCCATTTTTGATTCTTTTGTTTTGTATGTAGATTCTTTGATTGTCAACATATATTTAAGTATATCAAGATAGTGAATTTAAATGTACATTATTATAATGTATGTATAGCTTTTGCAACAAATTTTATACACTAACTGTATAATATCGATCCACATTTCAATACTTAAAATATTTGGTATGTCATACATGCATATATAAGTATATGCACATAGAGGTTACTCAATACGCATTTGTATGCATACGAAATTAATGTAGATTTTCATTGTTGATTAAGGTATAGATTTTCGAGTATAATGATTACGTCTCCTAATTATGGACGAGGTTATTTTCTTTTGGACATTTATTTATTTATTTATTATTATATGTATATATTTTTTTGAAAAAAAATATTGCGATTTGCAATATAAAATATTCATTACAAATGTTGTATTTCCATATAAATACATTCGAGTGAATCGCTTCAGTACATAACTCAAATCGATATCGTTCTCGTTATTATTTATGATACTTTACAAACGAACAAGTATTTAAGGAGCATTTCTTTTTTATATTCATTTAAATTTTAATTCTAGATTCTATACTTTGTTTTATTCATTTTCGTTGTTTTCTCGTTGTTTTTTTGGTGTTGTTGAATTTCTTATTCTTGAAAATCCATTAAAAAATTTGTTATGCATAATTTGCATATAAAATTTTTTATATTATTTTTCTGGTAAAAAATACGTTATAACAATTTCACTTTAAAAGCGTTTTAATCCTACTTCATAAACTACTTATTGCAACTTCCAATAATCCGGTCATAAATAATCGACTTAAACACCTATTAGTATCGCATAAAATTTACTCAATTTATTTATTTATTTTTTTTTTTTTTTTGTTTGAGTTATTTAGTTGTTTTATTTTATTTTTATAATATTCTCTTATTACTTTTTCTATATGGAATTCAGTATCTTTCATTTATTTTTGTTATTTATTTTATTTCATTTCATTTCTTTTTTCATATAAAACTTTCATATATGATGATGACAAAATAACGATAATGTCAAGTAAACATCCCACATGAGTATCTTAAGAACTTTTGAAGTTTTATTTTTTTAGTTTTCATTTTTTTTTAAATAAATTTTAATATGATTGTATTTCATGAATATTGTTCGATTAAAAATAAAGTAAAAGAAAATGATAAAATTTTTATTTAACAACTATCAAATATTCAACAAGAAAATAATGATAATTTGAACAGAAAAAAAAAAAAAAAAAAAAACGAGAAAAAGATGGTAGAAAAAACAAAATGAAATAAATAAATAAAATTTAATTTTGTTGTGACTATGAAATTCTATATATGTACGAGTATATTATACAGATTAAAAGAAATTCTTAATAATGATTTTTGTCTTCTTAAAATTTTCCATAGTTTATTTAGAGTATTTATACACCACATACTCGTATGTGGAATCCTATTAAATTTTTTAGATTATTGTTTTTTTTTTTAATAAAAATCGTGTACTTGTGTGTTCGAAATTTGATTTCATTCCATAAACACATATAGACGAATAAAGTGACAATTTTATGTACAATAAATTATTCTTAAGATTTGCATTATTGTACACACACATATACAAGCAGGGTAATTCCGATAAGAATAAAATTTTTCCTGAAAATTCATTTTATAAGAAATAGTTTTGAATAGAGACAAAACAAAAATATGGGCTCTAAAACTTATGTTGAAGTTTTTGAGTTTCATCTCAACTTCTTACTTTACATCCGTATCAGTGTACAGACCGTATCTGATCCTACTAAGTCCTGTAACATTGTGAATATAAAATATTTTCACAATAGAGTTAAACGGAAATTTTCCATCAGAAAATCGTAATTCGCAACAAGCTCTCAAATAATAATTGATTAAATTGAAAATCCGCAATTGTAATTGCAGAGAAGACATACTATAGTCTATTGTGTTGAAAAAGCTAATTTGGAACGTAATCTGGGCTAGATTGTAAATGCAACTTATTGAATATGAAATGTGAAGCCTTATTGGTTTTCATAATTTTTAAGAATCAAAGCTCAAATCAGGGAGTTCAAACATACAATTTCAGTTCATCTGGTGAAATAATATTTTAATCGCTTCTATACCTTCTACATAAAAAGTTGATTACGGCGTTTCTATACGTATCCGTTTATTTTTTGACACATGTCAAATTTGAATGTTTGCAAAATGAATTGTGAAGAGAGATGAAAGATTTCAATAGGAAGAAAAATTTTTGGTAAAAAATAAGTACATAATTGATAATTATGTGAATTGTTACTATGAAAGAGAGAACATTAAATTATTTTTTGTACACCCTGTTCATTTACACGATTTTTTTTAATGAAAAACCTTCGTTGTAGACTTTGTTGCGGATTATAATTGAATCAAAATCACTTTTTTTCTCAATTTTTAATACTCTTAAACACAAACGTTTAAGAATTATATGTACTCACAATCTACAAATACATATGTATGTATTTATATTTGTTTTGGAACGCATTAAATACTTATGTACGTTTTTTAAATTTATCACTTTTTAATATGCATAGATAGCGTCTACTTTCACATTTATTTTTGATTCGAGTCTGAATCGATCACAATTTAGTGATTTTTTTTATAAAAATAAGACTTATAATCATACATATACATACACTATTTTTTATATTCACTTTTCAGTTACTTTTAGTTAATATTAAAATTGATTTGCATTTACAAAAGTATTGTCATAAATTTCAAATAATGCAATTTCACAAAGTGTTTTTGATACTAAATGACACATGTTTTGATTGGGTTTTAAAATCTGTTCGATACAAATCGTTATTATTGGTAATAAATACTAAACGCGAATTATATTTAGAGTTCAGAAACACAAAAAGGACAAATCAAATTGATTTTGTGAATGTAAAAAATGATGTTATTTATATAAAATCAAAAGTGATAAAATAATCTCTTGATATGGATTTTTCACATGGAAATGTCTTGCGCAAGCGCACATGTAAATTTCATATTATGATAGGAAATAACTTTCACATGAAAAGAGATAATAATAAAAAAAATTATAGCAGACTTCCTGATCATTAAGATCACTAGCATTTTCATCCTCATAAGAAATATGCTCTGTATAGCCTCTTGTTAAAGACCGTCTTGACGGATATTGATTCTATTTATTCTTTTATGATGATCTAAATTTTGATTTCATCGATTTGAAATGAGCACATGAGAAGATATTTTCCACTAAAAGAAGGATCACTGATTTTGTATACAAAATTTTTTTTTGTCATTTTGTTTCCATTACGTCGTCCGTACCAGCACGAGTCTACTCACTCACATAATGGTTCGTATGTGAGTTGAGTTTTAAGTATGGTAAGTTTTAAGCAAAAAAATAATGTAATGGGGCCGTGTAATTTTTATTGCGAATTGATTTTATTCAGTCAAGTTTTATGTTAAATTCAGTTCCGCTTATTTACGTCATGTTTACGCCTTTATGATTCTGTCAAGTTAGTAAGTGCCTAATAACATGCTACTTGAAGGAAACTTATAACAAGAAGAAGAAAAAGAATGAGAGTAAAATAATTTTTTTCTTTTCTTATGATATTATCATTTACAATTTTTGTTATTCTCTTTAAACTTAGTCCTGCTGGTTTTGTTGGTCAATTGGTAGGTAGATAGGTAGGTATACAAAGCTATGAATATTTTATTGTATTGTGCAAGTATAAGTTATATACGCATGTACACATGTAGTTGCAGTATTATATGCACATTTGTCCATCATTATCAGAATCATAAGTACACAGAGTATTTATACATATACATATATATATATATATATATATATATATTCCTTATATTATAGCTGTACACACATAGTATGAGTGTGTAGGTATTATAATGATCAATCATAGGGTTAATAAATTTTAAGAGATCATATAAAAAAGATTAACTTCTTGCTTGTCAACTTAATATCGCCATATCCCATTGAAAAACTAAAAACTAAAATACGAAATATGTATGACATGACGAATTGAACGTTTTGTATCTATGCAAAACATGTGCAATATATGTAAATTCGTACTCATTGTAGTTGTAGTATTCAGAATTTTATTTGCCTACATACACACTAACCTTACACGCTCTACGCAGTATAAACGTTCAACGAACAAGTTTATTATATACATAGTCTGTCTATCATTACAAATATAAATTACCATACGTATACATATGTACATATCTATGTACATCTATCTATGTATGTATCTTATTTATTACATCTACATTCAGTACTATAGTGTGTATTACATTACACAATAAAACGATTATATTAAAGTAGGTAGCTAGTAACTGAAATTAACATCAATCAAGATATTCAATATTTTTTTTTTTCATTTAATTTTTCATTATTCATCTTTTACAACTGAAAAAAACTTTATTTTGCAGAGAATTTAATTTTTGATGCATTTCAACTGTAATCAGTTAATACATGAATGCATTTTTTAAATACACGTACACACACTTGATTTACGAAATGGTTAGAATATGAGAAAAATTTTATCGTTTTTTTATTTTTTCACTGTGCAACTTTCTGTTAGAATTCCTTTTAATGTTGTATATATCGTTAATATCATCTTAAGAATATGATTGAAGCACAAACATTTGAATGTATGTATGGATGTATTCACAAAAATTGATTGAAAGAAATTAATATGATACACGATTTTATAAAGCTTATCAAATATTCTAAGAATAATTCAATTATTTCTGTTTTATTTTTCAATAATTTAGACACTTTACTATTCATATGCATTTATTACAATTACAGTATACATACTCTTACATACAGACATATACGATTACATATAAATACGTTTTTATTAAATTCAATTTTAATTAATGAATTAAAATGAGATGTTCAGATATATGTCTCTATACATTATTATAAAAAGACTATAATGGAGGATTGAATAATATAAAAGAATCTATACCTACATTTACGTACATTATACATTATACATATAAGTATGTACGTACATATGAATATGTATATTATTTCTGTACGTGCATGTAAAGCTGAAAATAATTAACGACATTAATTATACATACATATGTATACACAGTAATTAGAAATTATACTGTAAAATTACAATAATCAATTTTCGTACATTGAATACATGGGTCGTACAAAAAGTGTTTGGAAATTTTTGGCACAGTGAGGGCGAAGTCTATAAAATGCTCTATTAACACTTTCACATTTATAAATATATTTGTAACTATATACGAATATGTATATGTAAATATGTTTGATTTTTGGTTTTTCGGATTGAAATTGAGGAATGTTTTTCTTTTATGTTATTTAACTGAAATCAATAATAAAACTTAGACCTAAAGAGCTGCATATTGAACATTATAATAATATAATTTATATATTGATTATTCCTATACGGCATTTATTGGTATTTCATTATTGGCATGTGGTATTTCTTTTGGCATTATTAAATTGTTTTCACAAACGCATCAATGATAACACTCTGTAACGAAACAAAATGAAAGTATGAAAGATTTTATGGTGGATATAGGGTAATTTATTTGCAGAATATTGATTTCAGAACTAGTTTTTCAGTTCTAAATTAGTGCTAACTTATCAGAACTACTGGTTTTATGCAGCCGTTTTCATGATCTGTCTATTGTAAGAAAGAAGCAAGTGACATTGATGGTTATAGTTCCGCTTTGTTGTTTGTGATGATAATTTGAGAAATTAATTAAATTAAAAAATTGAATAAACTATTTTTAAATATTTAACACTTTTATTAATAAAAATTATTCAAAAAAAAAAAAAAATATTAAAAATTATTCTTCTAATCAATTCTTTAAAATTTGTCTTAAAAGCAGAAAGAAAATGTAGCTGCAAATGTGATCACCAAACTTTTACAGAACTGCCAACATGAAATTACTGGATTTTGTGCAGATTGTAGAATAAAATATGAACACACTGCTTTCTTTAGATCTAACTCAGAACTGCAAACATGAACTCACACGTACATAGTTTTGACATTCACTACTTTTCATTGATAATTGCATTTCAAACTGAAGTAATTGTAAGAATCATACAAATCTTAATATTAAAATTTTAACATTCACAATTTCAAAACTAAATTCCTCTTACTTTATATAAAAAAATTTACGTATACAGGAAAAATAATTGGTATGACCCATGGACACATTTTTTATTCGCCGATTGTTATATATTTTTTTTAATATTTTTCATTTGAAAATCTAAATCTCAATATTATAGGTTGGAAAAAATCAAACAGTCACGAAATTATAACCCGACCAGACCATTATACATATACATTTATCTTTTATCACATTCTCAGTGCCATGTATAAATTTGAATTATCCTTCATACTCGAACGTAAGCATAAGATACTCATGTAAAATATAAAAGTGTAAAAAAATATTATTTTCAAATTTCACGAATATTCGTAAAATAACCTTTGAAACTAAAGTTAAAATAATCCAATTAAATTGATTTTTGTATAAAAAAATGCACATAGCAAAAAAAAAAATGAAATTACACTTATAATTTGGAATAAACTTTTTTTTTTTTTTAATTATCTACTGCTTTCATATTTTTCATTATATGGAAATCTAATTTGAAAGAAAATTTAGGTCAAAAACTATCTCTATATTTTGTATGTTTTTATTCATTAATTAAATTCCATATAGTATATAAAAGCAATGATTTTTAAATGAAATCTAAAAAAAGGAAATAAAAAAGTAACCAAATCATCATATACGATTATGCATACAGAACTGCATATTTTTAGTAAAAAGCTAATTAAAAAGATACTTAATAATGACTACTATTAAATTTTCATATTTTCTATTCATATTCAGAATATGAACCGCTACATACTATCATTAACATACGTTACACAAATACGAGTATATGAATACGGATTTTGTTACTGTTAATTCTATTTTGTGAATCGATTCGGCTTTAATCTTTATCTTTGTACCTTTCATTTCGTTTTATATAAATACTTATGACAACTACAACGACGACGACGATGATTATGATGATTATGATGGAAAATACTTACATATTATATTTAAATTCAAAAAGACAAAGCTAAAAAATTTATTAGTTTGTATACATATGTATGTTTTAATTGAAGTAATCATGAAATTAGAATCTGATTATTCGAGTATTATATGAATGCGGAATTATGTACGGATATCGTGACGACAATTACGTATTAAGCTTACAGTACACTACTTGTGGTGGCTCATGTGATGATATTTGTTCCATACTTCATTCTAATACTAGCCACATGATTACGGAGTTAACCTTCAAATTTTATATTACTAAATACACTAACTAATGTTGAAAGAAGCAGACTAGATGATTGGCCAAGAGAGTACTGAAGAGTGAACTCGTTAACAAAAGAGCTGTAGAACGACTCAGGTTAAGATTGCTAGATAACGTGCTTAAGGATTTCAAGCATTTGAGGGTGGGGCATTGAACAGAGCTTCCAGTGGAGAGAGGCCCAGGGTAAAGCAGTGACTGAAGCACCACAGAAAAAGAAGATATGCACCAATATTTACAGTTTGATGTCAATTGCGAATCACAGATTAGTTGGTAGTTAAATAAATTCAATATTGCAATGGTTAGTATTGGCTTTGAGCCACTGCGTAAATTTTTGTCAGCAAGTATACTTGAATCAGTATTTCTAGCATAAAATGTACTCTTGGTTATTTTAATATTCTTGGTTTGTATAATATTTTATTGATTATGCACTTAATAGAGTAAAATTACAAACCCATATTAGAGTAAATTTACACATGGGTTTTAAGTAAACACATTGTGACACATCAGCAGTATCATCGTGTGATTCAGTAATATTTGAAATTTTCCGTTATTTTCATTTTATTCCATAAATTGTATTATCCACGGTAACTAGACCCAAAAAGTGAAATTTTAAACTAACTAATAAAAATAAGCTGAAAACTAGCAAAACGAAAGCGAAATATTGACAGCAAATATTTTACGTGTCTAATTTGAAGAGTTATATTTACTCGTTTCGTGTAAAACGAGTTAATATTTTTCATACAAAATTTTACAAAAGCGTGTTAATCGTGCAAAAATACCTGTTTTGCACGCTTTACATTCCTTTTGCAGCATTAAGTGAATACCCTCATTGTGAATATGAAAGTTAACTTTATTTTATATATTAATGAATGTCAAAAATTTTATACTCCAATGATTAGTGTTGGTTCTTTGTCAATAATTGATAATATGCACAAATAATAGTGTAAATTCAGCTTTATACATATACATACATACATACATAATTATATGCTTATTCATATACGAGTATTTGTTCATAATTTTTACTAGGTACTACTACTACTAGTATTACTCTGCAACAATATACATACAGTAATGTAATGTTCATTTGAAAATAGTATGTATTGCATACGATTATTATAAGATATAAGTTTCATGGAACTCATCCTTGTATATTTAACTAATTCAACTTTTTGTAGATATTTTTTTATTTATTTAATCATAACTAATCCTTTTACAGTAGATTCCGTATATTCATTATTCCTATAATAATAGCAATGCAAAATGACACAAAAGCTGATATATTTTGCTGGTATAAGATATAAAATTTTAGCTTCGATAATACAAACGTATACATGAATTTGTACATAGATGGATACATAAATATATACTGTATGTAGTCCTAATCCATGTTAGGAAAAATCAAGTTATTGTATTGTCTATTTTCATTTGTTTGTGTCTTATTTTCTCATCTTTTTTTCAATTCATTGTTGGTACTGTAAATATGTTATGGGTATGGTATACATCTTGACAATATTGTGCATACTCCATTGTCACTGTATGTAAATACATAGCAAAGTTATGTTTTTTTTTTCTTTTGGTTATTTTTGTACTGTAAGCATATTTTAGTCGTACACATTCATATTGTGCATCATATCTTTCATGAATGTAATTATTTTTATAATCCAAAATTAACAAAAAAAAAAAAAAAAATTCAGAAACAGGAGAAAACAGAAATAATCGAAAAAAAAAAACTTTCTTATCAGGATAATATTATCTCGTAAGTCGATTATGTTACTGGTATACTAAGCCAAAACCAAAAGGGGCTTCTCTATATTATGCGAATGAAAAGAATAAAAACAAGACAAAAAAATTTGCCAAAAATAAAAAAAAAGAATATATTTTAATGAATTAGTGCAAAAAACTATAAAAATTGCAGTTTATTATATATCATCAGACGTACAAATAAGTATATATAATGTGGGATATGAATATTTTATTCACGTATGCGTTGCACTACATATAAAAAGGATATTATATTATACAAGCCTATATCCATATAATTTATGTAGTGTATTCAAAATCCGATGGAATTTTATCAGATTTATTTAATATAAAATAATTATTATCAATGTATACAACAGATATGTTAAGTTGTATATTTTATGCAAATAAAAAATTTTCCAATCTTATTAGCCATATTTTGGTAATATTAACAGTTTGAGAGTAGTTCATCAGTTGTATATACATATGTATCTGTCTCATGTGTATGTTATCTACATACATAAAAAATTTTTTGAAAGAGGAATGTTTAAAAAATAAACTTTTGTTGGTGAAGAGAAACTTTTAAATTCGATAGAATTATTGTGCATTAATGATTGTTGGCTTTATAAAAAAATATACGAGTATGTGTGTACGGTGGAACTGAATTGGAAGAATATTATTTCGACTACAACATTACATACTTATATTCATGTGTCTACATATACCCATCCAATAACTTGGAATTGGAAGACTTGTTAAATTATAGCCAATATTATTACCATATAAATGTAAGACAAAAAAAAAAGAAAAAAAATTTAAAATAAACTCAAGTACTACAGTCCCAGAGACGACAATGATAGTCGTACGATGATGATCATCTAGATTCTAGACTTTGGTATATTTATTTAATAGCAATTAAAATACTTGTTATACAATCGGTGAATCTTAAAGATCTAAGATACATTAATTAAGAGAAATGAGCTAAAAGTTGTATGGTGCTGTTGGTACTATGATCATGATGGCTGTTGGGTGGTGGTGGTGGTGTAGTAAGTCAAGAGTGCTTGCTTGTACGAAGAATATCAAGTACATGAATGCATGAATTTTTCAGAGGCATAATAATGGAACATAATATATCAGAAGCAAGCAATGTGTTAGTATAATATATACATATGTACATAATTCTTACATACACGGTAGTAATTACATTTGTATTATATGATATGTATACATAAATACTTAATATGTGCAGTGAGTGCGACTAGTATTAATTTCATAAAGGATCGATACATTTTGTTGTATGACATGATACTATACACAACATATACATACATATGTATGCATGTATGTATGTACATATCCATTCACTGTGTATAATATGTACATAATACATTCTGATACTAATCCTTTATGAAAAATACAGACAGAAGCAAGAATACTACAGAATCTTGCATGAAACATTGCAACTATGAACAAGCACCACATACTCTTAACTTTTATATGTGTATTATACGCGTATCTACTCGTATCTGTATATTCAGTATCGCGGTATGTATCTTATGTGACACTTATTTTATACTGCAAACTTGGCTGCAAAAAATGGAAAAAAAAACGAACAAGAAAAAAAAGCAGCAGCTATATCAGAAAAAAAGTGACTTTTCTTTAGATGGGTGTCGACTGTCATCCTATTTAAGAGAACCAAATTGTTCGATTTACCTTTATAGATTATTTATTTTCTTTAAAAAAAAAATTTGAGAATTTTTTTGTTTTTAATTCTTCTTTTTCTTTTTTTTTTTTTTCATTTTATTTTGGGTTAGATTATAATATCTGCCACTTTGGTTTCGACTTCAAATACGATCCGATTCGAAAAAAAAACAAGCAATAACAGTAACAAAACTCATGTCGGTTCTATTTGGTTTTTGATATTAATGAAAAAAAGAAGAAGAAATCGAAAAATAAAAGCGAGTTAATAAGAAAAACAAAAAGAATTTGCTTTTGCTTGCTCTATAACATTTTCTTCAATATACAATATTAAAGGTACACGGGTACACCTTATATGTAAGTACCTTTATGCACTTTCAATATTTTATTTTAATTCGAGTACTAATACGGTCTGTGTTTGGTGGTTTTAGGGATTAAAAATATTTTGGCCAGAATTACGTACATTACAAACATTCATGCCTGTATATATATGTATAGTTATGTATTTTAATTTAGTTTCTACATTTTTTTTTATCATTCGTTTTGTATATATGGTTTTTATTTTCATTCATTTATTTCATTTTTTTTATTTGTATTGTCGTTTATGTCGTTTTTACTTTCAATTTTTATTGTTGACTGCTATTCCAGATAAGCCCGCAGAATGTCACTTATATAGAAATGCAATAATTTTTAATGGTTTCTTTATTACGGGCATATCTGATGATGGTATCACTTTTCTGAATTTTTAATAAGAGAATAAGGATAAAACAAAAGGATGCAAAAAAAAATAAAAGATAATAAAAACACACACTATGTTGAAAAGGATTTAAACACTGATTCAAATGAAAAAAAAATCTGTTGTGATATCATGCGCAGTTTTGAATATGTGTACATGTATATGTGTGTATTTTTGTTAGGAAAATTATATTAATACATTGTAATGCAGTTCACTAGCAAATAATATGTAATTGTAATTTACGTACATACATTTATGTACATATGTGTAGATAAGTGTATGGGAATACATGTATGATATGTGAAAAAATGTATGCGTAGATATATGTGTAATTATATACATATTATTAGCAAATGTATATTGCGGTTGGTTACACACTACTGCCTCTATACACACACTTTGTTGTACCAGCATATCATTGGTAAATATTTAATTCATATATGTACAGGGTAGATATTATTTTTATCAACATATTTTTTTTTTGTGTTTTATTTTGTTTTTATTTTATTTTCTTTTTTTTTTAATGTTGAAATAGTGATGCTGATATTGTTGAACGTTTTTTGGAATTTTTTTTTATTTTTAATTTTAAAATTTTTGTTTTTATTTGTTTTTATTATTATTTTTTTTTCTTGTATTAAGTATGAACACATGTGAATGTACAAATCGCATATGATTGTATTACTTTTTTGAACAAAACTAACGTTGAATTTCGTCTGCCGTTTTGCAGGTTATAAATGCACATTTATGTGTACACACATAGATAGTATATATTAATATGTATACAACATATGTGCTATATACATACGCATGTACATATATAATAGTTTTTGTACACATATGCATGAATATAAATATATGTATATGTTTAGTGAATGTTTTTCATTCAAAGAAATAAACAATTTATTTTTTTTATTTTTTTACTTTTTGGTATTTAGTATAAATATATATTTATAATATTGCCTCTTAATGTACCCATTGTGTTTGCACTTAATGCAAATAAATTGATTTTGATTTATATTTTCGTATAAAATATGAGCATACGTGCTATTAAGTGGAAATCTTTGTTGTGTTGATGAAAAAGAATGCCGACCAAATAGAGCATACATATATGTAATATGTATGTAAGCATCTAAACACATTCATATGTACATTTAATATGTGTATGTAGAATTTAACATCAGATATATACGAATTTGTGTGTATTTATTTCAACAGTAAAAGTAATAAAATGTGTGTACATATACAGCCATATACAGTAGACATCGAATGTCTTTGTACAACTTCAAATTTAAACTTTTGATAAATGAAAATCTGATATGTTGCTAATATTATCTCAGAATTTCATTTTTATACCTTTGTTCATTTCCGAGTTATAAAAAATAATTAAAACAAATTACGAGTCAGAAGTGTTTTTATTAAATTTCGACACTACAATTTGACATATGACTCTATCCTTCCCCATTCTCAAGAATTAAATCCATATATTAAAGATGAATCCTAAATGATTTTTGATATCAACATTTTTTCCACGACTGACAACGTTAAGATAGTGAAATCAATTATGTATTTTATTTGAAGAATAATAAACTTTTCTACTTAGTGTAAAAGACGTTTTTGCTTGTCAAAAGTTTATTAAGGAAAGAGAGTATTTTACAATAATTTGGAGGTGTACGATGAAAATATACTTTTGTTGTCCACTGTATATAATATAAATGTTATATAGTAAAAAAATTATGTTAAAAAGGGCAAAATAAAGCAAGAAGAAATAAAATTTGTGTAAATCTTATTGTTTTTTGTTCCATTCATATTTTTCTAATGAATATTAATAGGCTAGTCACACACTTACTATACAAAAAGTTCCAATATTATAATATAGGTTGTATATGGTTGTACTCAATTGAATAAAAAATAAATTAATAATATGTAAGAGATTTAGCTTTGATTTAACAAATCACAATAAAAATTATGAAAATGTATGGATTAAAAATTGTTTTTTTTCTAAAATTTACATTAATGTACTGATAGAATTTGAATGAATGTACATATGTATGCATGCATCTGACAAATCGAGATAGAAGAACAACATTTTGGTGAAAAAATGTCTTTTGAGCATTGACAATAAATAGAGTTTTGTTGCTCATCATTTATACATGCAATATAAAATATAAAATTTATCCGTATATTGCTGCAAAATTTAAATATCTGTATATCACCGTCATTAATAACATTTATTTTAAGCAACTAAAAGCTGAACAGCAAGTGTATTTAATGTTTAGACCGTTTTTGGTCCTAATATACATTGGACAAAACACTATAGCTTTGTACATTTAGGCTGGGATTCACCAACATAGATTATCTTTTATCTGAGATAAAGTGTATTCATCAACCTGGATAAAACACTACTCTGATATTTTTAAGACAACCTTGGAGTGGTATTATAAATATCGTTCGAACATAACCTTGTTATTAACAGCAACAGCATAAATAAAGATAATGTAGTTGTACTGTATTATCATCTTTGCATATAATCAAAGATACCATAATTACATTTATCAGTAGTATTTCTAGTATCTTTGATATAATTATCACATCACAGACCCTTTTTTTCATTTTGTAAAATAAAAATACAATCAGCTGACATGTTTCACACACATGTTCGACCCGAAAACGAAGTTCGAAAACAAATTTTATCTTGGTTGATGAATAAGCTGAAATTGTATCTGGCTAAAATATATCCGACGGATATATCCATGTTGGTGAATACCACCCTTAAAGCTGTCCAAAAAATGAATAATAGTAGCAAAGTTAATCGCTGAAACGTCAATAAAATTATTTCGAATCTGAATACACACAGCAGAAATAGATTAATTATTTTTGGTTTACACATGTATATATTTTAATTTATAGATACAATTGACAGATGGCACATTCGTTTAACACATCGAAAATTTTCGATATTGGTTTGTGTACAGAATTTACTACCACTTCATGAGTACAGAAATACGAACAATGATTAAAATGGTAGTAAAGATAATACCGACTTACTACTGCTTTATGAATACCACCCTTAATGTGTAGCGACAATATAGTTATTTTTTCAAAACAATATTTTTGAGTTCATTTTAAATTGCAGAATATATTTAGTGAGTTTCGTTTCAATTCAAAAGAAAAATGATTTAAATCAGAAACTTCTTGTTACTTCTACCACTTCTACTAATTCTGATATTAATTTTAAGTGAAAATTCAGTTGGAAAATTGGCAAAAGTTCGTATTATAATTTATTATAGTATTAATTTAATTAAATTTTATTTTGTAATTATTGTCTGTGCTTTGAACAATTATCTTTTTAGGGTTTTAATTTTAATGTTGTATTCAATTCAATCATAACTGAATCAAATACAGAATGTATGAATTTTTCAGCAAATATTATTAATTCAAAAGTAGACGTGGATTTGTATGTTTTTAGGAATTTCGATAAAAATTTGCACGCTAAGATTGAAATTTTGAAAAAAATATCAACCGCAGATGAATCACCGTACAAGAGTCTAGATAAAAAAGCTATTGATTTATGTAAATTATTTTCTGGTAAACAAAAATATTTTTTCATGAGCTCATTGTATAACACTTTGAAAAAATTCGGAAATATCACAACACTGTGTCCTATTTATCAGGTATGTATAGGATAGGTAATTATTATGAATTGAAAACAAAAACGTTAATTTTAATTCGTTACATAAATCAATTGATTTTGTACTTTCATATTTTTGAAGGGATACTCTTATGTGAAAGGATATGCGAGTAGTAAGCAATTACCAGCATTATTAGTGTCATTATTTGCAGCTGGATAGTATCAGTTAAGTTTTACAATGTATGAAGTGCCATCGAATGGTAAAAAAAATAAACTTATGAATTTCAGAATCAATTCGGATATAAAATAAAACTTTTTTTTAAAAATTATAAATTCTAAAGATTTTCTTTTATTTAAAAAATGTGTATTTGTTCGAATTTTTTTGTATATTTGTTGATTTTTTCTTTTTATTTTATGTAGTTTCTAGACATAAATGTGATATCATTGGAGAGAGGACAAAAAAACCTTTCAAATGATATAACAAAACATATATATCATCCTTCAAGTTTTGAAGTTATATGGTCATGAAAAGAGGTTGAACAAGTGATTTTTAAAAACAGGAAATTCTGATATTAAGTCCTTATATCTCGAGAACAGCTAATCCAATCAAAGTGAAACAAACTTTAACAAATAGAGTAGGGTGTCCTCTTTAAAATGGTTTATTAACTAATCCTGATCTAGAGAAATAATGGTTTTCATAAAACACGCCATTTTAGACCAAACATTTTTAAGGGTAGTTTTCGTCCTTAAGATGAATTTGCGCCAACAGAGACATAAACCAGAGAGAACATTCCAAAGTATCATTATCGGAAGTTCTCGTTTCAAAATCTAGCGGTACCGATTCGGAAGTTCAGCCCAAATCTTGTTTTCAAATTTAATTTATTCGAATTCACAAACGATTTTCACACACTTTTTTTAATTAAGTTGAATTACATGATCACAATAATCAGTAGCGCTACAACTCTTAAGCCATAGCAATCACTGGACTGATTTCTAGACTTTATTGTTATCATTTTGAATAACATATTTGCAAATTTTTTAACTCTAGAACACACAACATTTTTCAATGAAATGTTTACACATGTACATAATCACATTGTGCATAAACAAAAATGCAATTTTTAACTAAAATATCTGTTAATATTTCTACATGAATAAATGAGTACTTGATATTTACTACGGTACAGATTTCGAGATACTTGTGCAAAAATTTGTATTTATTTATCGAATTGTTTTCTAAGTTATCCGATTGAAAAGAGTGAATTAATTGTGAATTCTGTATTTTCTTTGTATATACTTATCTGTATTTTATACAAATTTTTGTTTCTCTAGACTCATATAAGTTTTCTTTTTTATCTCAATGAAATTATAGAAACCTAATCTGTTATGGTCCATACAGTAAATATACTTTTAATTAAACTGAAATCTTCAACAATTTGATATACTTCCACAAACTTTTAGGAAGATTCTTGATTTCAATAAAAATTCCATTCTATTCTCATCTCTGTTTTAGTACTTATTTCATTTTGTTTTTGTTTTATCTTGGTTTAAAACTTTTTTGGCTATATAATATCTTTTTGTATTGAGAAAGTAAAATGTTTCTGTAAATATTTTTCAAATAATAATAATTGCATTGCATTGTTTTATCTGATTCCGATACTATAAAAATATAAAAGGAAGGAAAAAAAAATGATAGAGATGTAATATAAATTTGAAATCATTTTTGACAGATTATAATTAGGTCAGAAAAATCTTTTTATAATGTTATAATATTTACAGATAAATTGCCTAAAGCAAAGAAATTCTTCTATCGTCATGTCAATTATGTTATTGTATTCTCTAATGTAATGTATGTATATGTAACATACAAAAACAAACTATCTATAGCTCTGGTTTATTTAATATGTAATCGAATCAATAATCGAACAATAAAATCATATTACATGTAACATATCATCATCATAACTACCTATATAAAAACAAGTTATATACAATATCTAAGTATGTATACATACGAGTATATTCATTTACAATATTTTGATAAATGTATTTTGATTTATATAGATACATTTGTATTTTTTAAGTTGAAGATCAATATATAGTAAATGAATATATTCATGTGAATTTGTGGATTTATATACATTTGTATGTTACGTACATAACATACACCGAGGAATTTTTTCATACATTGGCATGTACATTACGTATATATGGAATAAATGGACTCTACATAATATATCAATGGGCATTGTAAAATGTACAAAATATATATAATTATATACATCTACATCTACATTACTTTCCCTTTGTAATTTTATAAATAAATTTGATTGAATGAAATGTCCATCATTTGTAATGAATTGAAATTTCTGATTTCATATTATGTAACTCGTGTATAACAACACTTTTCATGTATGCTGATGTATGGTGTTAGAGTCAAGTCAAAATTTGCTTTCATTTTTGGCAGATTGTTATGTTTAATGAATTCTTCTTACAGGTGTTTTGTTAAGGATACTTGAAGTACTAACTACATTGCATAAAAGCAAATTTAACATGACAGAGAAGAAAATATGTGCATTGGTAAAATGACGCTTTTAATACCATCTACAGAACGAATATGAATTTTTTTTGTTTTGAAAAAAATTGAAATTCTAAATTGGAGAGTTGGGTTCGGTAGTTAGGAGTTAGATAGAGCTCTCGTCTACTGCCTAGAATGTCGAAAATTAAAGTAAGGAAAATAATTTTCATTGCTTATCTTGGCAATTATGTCATTACTTTCAACTTCAAACCTTCAATATCAAAAACAAGTAACTCAAGAATGATTAGATTGTTCCAAGAAAAAACATTCTAGTAAATCCTATTATTTAATTGAACTTGTCTCTCCAGCAATAACTATATGTATGTAGTTTGCATCACAAAATAGATAATAAGTATTTTTTTTCCAAATATCCATATATAATTAAGTGTATTAAGTACACACGAATACTCAGTCCATTATGACCCCGCCAATCAGTAATTCTATCAGATATATCACCCAGTTTATCTTCAGTAATCCAGTTACTGGTGTACTGGAAAGTAGCGCATTGTCTGGGATTCGAACTCGGTACCTCAAGCGTACCATACCTTAGACAATAAGTAAGAAATCATTCTAATACTTCAGTGAAGGTCTAGTCTCGATTTGGACTGTGCTAAAATGAGAACTATTGATGATCCGCAGAACGTTTGATGAAAAATTGTAGAATTATTAGGTATAATAAATGTTTAAACTTTAGAAATCCATGATCTTTGATAAAATCATAGTTCAACTTTTCTAATAAATCACGGTAGTATTTCAAAATTCAATAGACATGATGTGTTAATATGAAGTTACAGAAATATAAATGAAATATCATTCAAACTACTTTTAATATTAAACTAATAGGTCAAAACATTGAACTGTGAAAGATTTCTTAAGATGAACAAGAATACATAGTTTAAAAATGCAGTTGCACTGGAGTACACATGTTTCTTAGACTGATCATTCAATCAGCTATTTAGTAAAGAGAGTATATACGTAAGTGCAAACAATTTGACAAAATTAACAATTTTTATTTAAAAAATTACATTTTGCTATTAAAACTTTTCTAAATTATATAACGTTCATTAATTATCGACATTGTTTTGTTAAATAAATTAATAAATTTATTTTTTATATTCTGTCACTAGTCTATCAGTTATATAAGTACTGTGTACTGTTGGTATAAATTACAAATATGTATCTCGTCCATGTCCGCAAGTACCCGCTAATATCTTCGCAGGATCACGATAATGATGTTCTAAAAATGACTAGCTAAATTAAGAGCGATTTTGGATTTTCATATACAGAGGTTTATAACCTTACCGTGTAAAATAGGAAAATTCGTATTTTTCGAGAAAATATCTGAAAACCAAGCACAAAAATATGATGTGCCTTGCTTAGAATAATAAATTTTGTATGTATTTTAAAATAAAATTTACTAATATTTTACTAAAACTCGATTTTTCCACAACATTTAAGATAAAAATCAGAAATATTATTATATGATAAAGTTTATTGAAATTTAAATTTTTTATTTTTGAAGTGCAAATACTTTTGATTCTCAAAGTTTGCTATTTGCTTTTGAACGTAACAACAGTTCAGTTTTATTTTAATGAAATACATGCATACATAATACATAATACCCATAGAAAAAAAAAATTCTTTAAATTAAGAAGAAGAAGAGGAAAATGAGACGTGATATTGACATAATTTTGATATCAAATTAATTTCGAATATAGTTTTTGTCGTTTACGTTATATATTTTTTAATATGTATGTTACGATGTGCTATGTATGAAAATGTTGCGTTATGTACAAATAATAAATAAACGATCCAGATAGACTGTAGCATTATATAAACAAAATGGCCAAGCAACATGACAACATCATCATCATCATATTTAACAGGAAAAATTTAATACAAAAAAATGTATACTTTGTCATTGAATCTGTTTGAATAATAAGAAGGCGCTAAGCAATTTGTGGTTGTATATAAGGAATTTTATTTTTATTTTTTCATTTATTTATTTTTTTCATTATGACTTTTATTTTCTTCATACATATTTTATAATAAGCGAGTAACAGAGTTATTGTATAAACATTTATAATGGTATTTTAAGTAGAATTTATATACATACTACATATGTATACATATAAATAAGTAACATTATGTTTAGATTTAGACTTTCGTTAAATATTTATAAGAAATATATTTCCATTAAACGTGTTTATTTTCGTTTAGCGTAATCTTTTATCTTGTTGTATTTCTGATGTCTTTTTTTCTTTAGAAATTTATAAGTGGACATGGACATTTAATTTTGTAACAAAGTATATCTTAATTATTACAATCCTCTACACACACTTAATGAACATACTCACTTAATGTTATGAATACAATGATATTGTATAAACAAACATAAATTATTATTCGTATAATTACACAAGTGTATAAGTGTGTGTACGTATACAATTTAATGTTGCCACTCAGTGTTTTATTATATAAACAAAAAATAAAATCAGATATTATATTTATATAATGTTAATGAATAGAATGACATTTCGACATCACGTTTTCATTTTATAATTTGTTTATGCATACAACATACAACAATATAATATATTCGGTTACAGAGAAAATATTTAAACGCGAAGAAGCATTTATGTTGAATTATTTTGATCACGAGTATTATTTATACATAACGTAAATATCTTAATATAAAATGTTTTGGATGTGTATTTAGGAGAATGTATTTGTCATTTGCTTGCCTTTCGTTGAGAGAAGATTTTAAGATTGTTAAATTTTCATTTCCGATCGATAAATTTGAAATTTATGACATACTTAGTTCTAAGAAAAAATGTTTGCTAAAATTTATGCCAAAGATCAAATTTTGGTTAATGTATATAAAATTCATCCAGCATCAAGATATGTTCGAATATCCAGAAATTGTATATACAAAATTATAAAGATCACGCAAGTTTGTGTATGGGACAATTAAAAATTATTTTTAGTGCAGAGAATTCGTTTCAAATCGTGTTATGTACATACGTGAAAAATTTCAATTTGGAAAAACTCGAATTTTCCCATTATTTTTTTATGGAAAATGTTAAAAATTAAGAATATGTAGAATTGTAAAATATTTCGTAATCAATACCATAGAATAATACAACTCTAGTCAATACTCTTGCAATAAAAACTTTTTTGAATTATGTACATCAAAAAACATTTACATGGACGCTCTCATATTTACAAATCTTTTAATAAAAATTGATAAAAAATATATTTTCATTACTCACGTAGGTACACTTCGTTTATATACACACAATTTTGGTAATTTGATTTCTGAAAAATATATATCTAAATGAAATGTAAAAATATCCTTTATTTTAAAAATAAACAGCGAGTTTAAATAAAAATCTATGAAAATAAATAGAAAATCATCATTTACCAATCACCATTAATTTATTGTCCTATAACACTACATGAGACGACATGCGACAATAATTAATTCGCTTTAATTAATTAGCTCAATGTGAACTTTTAAATAGAAATAGACATGAAATTAGAGATAAGTACTTAGCTATAGCTATATTATATATCAATTTCTGCTTTGTGTTTTTAATTTTGAAGCAACAAAGTATCATCGCATGCTAAAATTTGTTGACGCCGTATCTGTGTGTACACATAACGTATACATACATAATTGTTTTAAATATCTTTACGACAATTCATCATAAATATTAAAGTCACACTGGTCACACGACATTGGAAACTCAAGATCATGTATGTCATAGGTTTTTCTTTAAAATCATTTCATTTATTAATTTTTAGCCTATTCCTGTTCGGATTTCACCTTTAAAAATTTCTTATTTTTTTGAAATGACTTTTCACCTGGCGTGCGTGTATTATAATACGAAATATCATAAAATTGAAATAAAAAAAACAAACATCACATGTCATTATGCTGAAATGCATTAAAAATTATAAATTTTTGAATTTTTATCTTTCTTTACTTAAAGATAATAATTTTGACAATAACTAAAAATGAATAAGTAAAAAAAAAAATTAAAAATATCATCCCGCATGCATACGAAATTATCTATGCTCATCACATATCATCACAAAAATGAAAACAATACTTTTCAGAAAATATCCTTTTTTTTGTCTTGTTTTGGATATAATATATATTCTTTTTTGTGAAACAAATTATCAACGGCCTGGTGCTAATCCAATATAAAGGCCGATATTTATTTTGTATGTATTTTTTCTTGCATTTTATATTAGAAAGGATATTAGTTATGCTCGGAATACACAAAAGTATAGATACGTTATGTACTCGTTCATACCAAATAATGTATGTACATGGTACATGGTGTACATGGATTTTATTTTTATCATTTCAAGGATATTGTCGTACGCATTTATCGATATGATAAACAGAAAATTATTTAAAGAACAGAAAAAAAAATGTACAAAATTTCAGCAAATTAGGATCATCTTTGTATAAAAAGATAAATTTTTCCTTATTTTCAAATCATTGAATAATCCAATAAAATATAGTACATACTTACATATGTGTGTACACATATTCTGCATATATGTATATGTATTTGTGCATACCCTTCTCAATCACATACAGGATTTTATTAAAGCGTAACAAAATTTTTTTTTCATCTTTGATCAATTGTTAAAAATAAACGGTCGAACAGAGACAATTTCAAATATTTCTAGATATTAAATGATAATAATGGAATATAGATAAATACTTACTTATGTGAGAATGTATGTATATATTATAGTATAGTATGTATATAAAGTAAATTTGAAATATTTTTGAATGTTGGCCAGTATAGATTTTTATCCAGGCGAATCAAATTTCATTTAAAATTATTCGATTGTTAATATTATACTCTCTTATACGCTACTACACATAAGGAATAAATAAAATTTATCAATTGTTGTAGTTCCAGATGTATATATATATACATGATTTATCGATATATGTATGTACGTGTGTATAGGTATACTTGTGTGTGTGTTGAACAATATTCAATTCATGATATCATGTAAGCCACCAAATTTATTAAATTAAATTTTTAAAATATTTTTTATTATTTGAATGAATATTTCAGCCCTCCGATACACAGTTGTATGTATATGTATATAATTTTCCATATCCCCATATAATAGTATATGTGTACTGTACACTGTACATATATCTGGATGTTAACGATAATTATGACATTTTTGGCTTTAATAAACTGCATAATAAAATCTCTTACGTTCTTATTGATTTCATAGTGGTTGTGATGATGTACAAATTTTTAATTTTTTATCTGTCTTTTATTTTACATTTTTAGTTTCCACTATTTGGTATGTACGTACTTACTTATAAAATTGTCATTTAATTCAATAAACGTCATTTATAGGCATATCTAATTATATTTTATTAAGTTTTATTATTTCATTTACAACCAGTCATCTTAATTAACCGTGTCGATGACTATTCATTTTGAATGTAATGTGATTTTCTTGAACACAAAATGTACACATTTTATGTGCGCACATACTACATACATAAATGTGTGATACTGGTGATACGTAATATCGTAATACTGGTAATGTGTATGCACCTTTATGAAAATTTATTTGTTTTCAATTCTTCCTTTTATTTTAGTTTTCTTTTTTTTTTGTTCTTGGTAGAATGTGTGTTTTGTTTCTGTATATCAAGTCAAATGTAAACGACATGGTCCATGCGTCTATCAATGATAATTTATTAGAATTTACTTGTGATCTTCATTGTTTCATTGTACTTCTTCTTGATAGAGTTAATGGACATTAATTTTATTTATTTATTTGTTCAAACTTTAAGATATGACCTTTTGCTTAAGATTTACTGTTCCTTCTTTTTTTCTTCAAACTTGTATTGTTTGTCACAGATAATTGATTTAACTTTTTTACGTAAAAAGAAGTAGATATTTGAAAAATTAAAACCAAATTTTTTTTGTAATTTATATTTCTTTTAGAGGATAAGGCTGAGTTCTAAAATGTAAAAAATAAGCATCGATGCGATAGTATTACCATATAGTGATGCAAATATGATGCGTATCATTATTACATTGTATCAAAAACGCATAATTTTAAATTTGACATTTTGAAACATAATTCTTTTTTTTGACAGTTTTAATAATAACAATTGTATGCATCAAAAAAATTAACGATGCAATGTTTGCTTAAATGATGAGTAAAAAATACATTCACAATGCATTTTGAAACATATGACAGTGTAACCGTTTTTATTTTAAACATTTTATGCCCAATTTCACAGTCGAAGCTTAAATTTTGGCTTAGTTAGGCCTGCAGAAGAGCTTAAGTTGTGGCTTAATTTTTTTGGATTTCACAATAGAATTTTATCTATATCTTAACTAATCCAAGCTTAACCAAAAATAATCTTTATTGTAAGCTACTGTAGCTTATCATAAATATCAAAAATGTCAAATTTATATTATAATATATTACATATTTGGTGATTGTAATTTTTGTGGTGTTTTTATATTATGATTATAATTTATTTATATTTACATATACTCGTATAAACAATTTTATATCTTATGATTTTAGATACACAAATTAATTCTGTATATGTAGCTGCAAAACACGATAATTTCATTTATATAGGTTTGAAATTTAGTGATTTCATTTATTTTTACCAGTTAACTTCACTTAAGCGTTGAATTTTGACGGCTTAAGTTAAACCAGCTATTAAGCCAAGTTTAGACTTAAGCCGCCACTGTGAAATCGAAAAATCTATTCAGCGGTATTTTAGCCTTAAGCTTCTACTGTGAATTTTGGCATTAGAAACTATTTACTTTGGATTTAAACCGCATCGATGCATTTTAGAACTCAGCCTAACTTCTTATGTTACATATATGTATGTAGGTTTTATGTTTTTTGCATTCCAAATATTTTGTAGAATTATTTATATTCTTATGAACAAAACCAAAAATAAGAAAATCATCTTAATCTCATCGATTAATTTTTATTTTGTTTTGTCTGATTATAGAACAGATATAAATTGAAAATTTTACATCAGTCATACAATGCATCACATTCTATTTTTCTCCGTTTTTAAATATACGAATACATAAAAATGTGTTAGGTTGAAAGAAAGTTATTTAAAATTTGGAAATATTTCATAATACAATTTTCGAATTTGTTTTAAGTTATTTAAATTTAGTTTATGGAACTGAAAAGTAGCTGCATCACATCATAGTTAGTGTCGGATGGTAAGCTTGGTGTAAGCCAAGGCTCACCTTGGGCTGTCGAGCTGATTTGATGATGATGATGATGATGATACAAGAATTTAATAATGAAAAATTTCTGTTTATCGACAATATGAATTTGCGCGATTAAGTCTTTGAACATTCACTCCAGCAGCTCTAACACTGAGCCACCGATCCTCCCAATCCTTTTGCATACCAGGTTAAAAAAAATATCTCTATAGCGGTTTAAGTTAAGACTCATTAGTGGCTGTCCACTTTGACTCTAAAAGATGAAATTTTTAATCAAAAACTGTCAAGACTGCAAAAAAGTTGAGATGAGAAAAGATTGAATGGCAAACATTATACACCATTAACTGAAATGCAGATTGTTGAGTTGAATTGCTACAATCCTTTCCAAAACTTTTAATTTACCCTGCTTAACAAATAAAATTTCTTATTATTTTTTTTTAATTTTGTTTGTTTTTATAGAAGCTATTTAAAATAACACAAAAGATATTGATGTAAATGGTTGCTCGATGCACAAATGCACAAGTATCTTACGTTTAGCTTATCCATATCTAATGGTGAATTGTGTTTTCGTCTATTGTGGTTTTTAATCCATGTATTTTGCCTTATTTTTTTTCTCTTCTTGTTACAGGTTCAATCCACATTTTGAATGCAAGGCATTACGTAAATATATGTATAATGTATGTTTTTATTCATGTTTTCCGTTTGTTTTTTTTATCTTTCTTGTTGTTATATGTTCTTATAAATCTTTATAATGTACATAGACACGTTATATATAGAGACACAAAATCCCTGATGTTTACTCGAATGATATTGTTAAGTGTCTCTAAATAAAAGGATTAAAAAAAATACATAAATAGATTTTCATTTGAGTTTGTTTGGTTTTTTTCTTTTTCATTTTATGTATTTTATAGTTTCTTTGGATTATATACAATAAAAAAAATGACAATAATTGTGTATATATATACATATAGAGAATAACTTAGAGTTTTTGTATTATATTGTTGCACATATAAAAAAGAATAAATAAATGAATAGATAAAAAAGAACAATTTAAGTAGAAAAAATAAAAAATTACTTTAAAAGTAATAATAAAACATGGAATTCTCTTATTGTATAACAATATAGGTGCATACATACTTACATTACAATAGCAAGGATCCTTTTAAATATTATTTATATTACATAAGTATGAAAATAATTTTTTATTTCTTCTTAATCATAAAGCAAATAAAAAAATGATAAATGCCAACAAAAGGAAGAAAATACTTAAAAGATACACCATCATACCACACTTAATGAAGATTTGTTTGTTTATTCTGCTGAAGTTATATAATGTACAAATTTATTTTTTGTTATTGTTATATTAAGTATCATATCAGATATTACAGTATTAAATATGTGTGCCAAAAAGTCCAACTGTAATTTATTTAAAAAATAAATTTACGACACGATTTATATATGGATGCTCGTAATAAGATATATCAATTATATTTGTCTAATTCATTATTATCTGTAATATGATGATATATAGAAATATTATTAATCAAATTATTAAGAACAGTCAATTCATCATATGAAGATACACATAAACAAAAAAGAAATATTTTTTTTTTTTTGCTTATCTCTTATTTTTCTTGTATTTTGTTTTTGTTTCTTTGTAGTTTAAAAGTTTTCTTTTTGTTTATTTTTTTTTTCGAAACAAATACGCCCTATATATGTACATCGCGTGTGCTCTAAATATGTAATTCTATTATCCACTTAATAATTGCTATCACTTTTAATTTGAAATTTTCATATCAGTAATAAGAGAGTATTCATCATTTTTATATTTAGATGAAATGTATTTTTGTTTTTTTTTTTTTTCATTCTATATTAACCCGCTCTCTGAAATTTTTTAAAGTGATTTCTTTTTAACAAATTATTTATCATCTCTTATTTCAATATAATGTATAAAATTTTCTTATTCCAAAATGATAACTCATTGCCATTATTGATTTATACAACCTGCAAGAATACATAAAATATAAATCCCAGCTGAAGAATTGAAGAAAAAAATCAATGTAAAAATTGATGTATGTAAGTATATTTTAACAGCAGTTCAGTTGGCAATCTATGAAAATATTCATGATTTCTCTGAAATCTACGTGAAAATTATAAAATTGTTGTTGTAAAACAGAGGAATAGATTAAATTTAAAGTCCAGCAAATTAATTATTATTAAATTAAAAAAAAATAAAGAATATATAAGTAGAAATATTGTACAAGTTTGAACGAGCTTAATATATTGTAGTAAAATGGCATCCATATAATTTTATTTATTTATTTATTTGTTTGATATTTATAAATGTACATCAAGACTAGAAGACTTTAAACATTTATATAATCAGTGAATGTTGTAAAACAATTTCTTGAAAACGGCCGCACTTTATATGTTTGATACACCACACCAAATCAGTGATCATTCACTGCAAATGACCATTCATATGCACTCTTTCACCAAGTTACCATAATCGGTAACATCTTCATTCTAATTTAATTAGTAAATTTATTCGCCGGTGAATATGACGATGATGCAATGTAAATTTCAGTGGAAAAAAATTACAGCAAAATCCAGGATATACATACAGATTATATAATCTGTAAAAATAGTAAAAACTAAAATTGGCAACAAAAATTAAAAATGTACAACTATAAATGAGAAATAATAGAATGATTATTGAGGCAGGGTCGTGTATCAGGTGAATTTTGAATGATCATCCACACAAATGAAAACTGGAGAAATAATCATTGAAGTATTGCTGTTTTATATGTTTATTATCATACAAAACATTTTGTAAAAATGAATGGTGAATATGTATGTAATGTATCTTACCATGATGATGAGAACTGATTGAATCAAATGAAATTGCATAATACTATACATTCATACTTCACTTCATTATTAAGTAAAAATTGATTACAATTGTCATAATCAAGTACACTACTCATACTCAATGAAGTATACTGCATTCAAATATCCTTCACAATTAGGAAAGAGGCATTTATTCATGACAAAAATTCATGAAGAAGAAGTTTCGAAATGTATTTCGACTGAAATTGTTGTGTGTTGAAGATTACAATAATTATCACAGTAAAATGCTATAAATAAATAATGTATTGTTATCATCAATCAATTATTGTAAATGTACAGAGCAATTGCACTCATCTTATTAATACTTACCGTTTGAGATGAGTAAACTACATAATTATATTCATCTCATCATTCATTATCAATAATATTTGTCATCAATAACTTTCGGTACTTCTCACATTTTCTGTATCATTTTACACATATTACCATTTTTACTGCACTTGTTTTTTAGACACGGTTGAGTGCAATTGCTCTAATACATATTTTAATTCAGGCTTTGTAAAATCAAATGATTAATATAAATTGTATAAATTTGTAATATTTAATTCAAATAAATTTTTTGTATCATTGTGTAAATTCCAAAAAGTAGCTTAAAATGTGTATTCTGAGAACTTTCTTATGGTATTTACTGTGCAGAATTTGATTATTTGAAAAAAGGCTAATGTTTACAAATAAAATCAGCTATATATGTTATTTATGCCAAATGTTAAAACGAATAAACTAAAACGTAAAACTAATAAATTTGAATTCTACATTCTACTAATTATAATTCAATTAAAAATAAAGTTCTGCTCTATGATAAAGTATATCTTATGTAAATGTAGTACAAATTTTTGTTGATTTCCGTTTTCTTTCATGTGGAGACACATAATCAGGTTCCCGAATAAACATCCTCCCCCATCATAAAAAACCATAATTAATAATAATAATTAGTTTGAGAGAAAATTTATTTTTATAATCTACTCGTTTATAATTCCCACTGGGATAATAGGTACATACATGCTTATTCATATGTAGTGTAGCAGTGATGATGTTGATTATATGATGATGATGATGATGATGATGATGATATAGTGATATAATATTACTATTAACTATATTGTAAAGCATAATTACTTTATGAATTTAAATGCACTAGACATTTTAGAATGAGATCAAACATTTCTAACACAGCACATACACCCATATATTATATGAAATTTGAACATATCAAATCTTGTCACCTGTCAATTTTAATTTGATGGATTGCTTACATTATTTGTCAAAAAAATAAACTACTTATATAGATACACCAGATATAAAACAGATAATATATCATTTGAAAATGGAAAAAAAAAAGAAGAAACAACTCTTATTGGTGTTTATACCTACATATGTAAAAGTATTTGTGCACTATATGTACATAGCTAGTTAACAGTGCTAAGATAATGTGAAAGGAGATCTCGTCTGTATAACCGAAATAATAAAGAAATGAAAAATTATAAAAAATCTATCATTATGAAGTATGTATGTGCGTTTTCTATGAAAAATATATGAATGAGATTGTGTTTTGTTTTCAATCATCTCTTATTTTTTTTCTTTAATTGGAATGTCTGTTTGTTATATTACTCATGCCATTACTTCTGTTTAGCTGATTTTTTTTTCTCATTCATCTTAAACTAACTAAAAAATCTTTTTATAAAACGTAGATTTAACTTGACAGGTGCCAGCAGAATCAGCATCCTATTCATATTATGCACAAAATATATAATGATAAAAATTGATCATTCTAATTTGAAATTAACTAAATCATCATCTTTTATTTATGATATTAAAGTCGAAATTAATAAAAGAGGAAGAATAAAGAGAAGAATAAAGAAAATAAAAAGTAGTACACTCACCTATAATATCATATTGTATGTATGTATATGAATGATACAAATACATATATAGAAGCAAAAAATTCAATCTAAAAATCACATCAGTCATTGTTTTGTAAATTACTTTATATCTGATTTGTATATCAGTAAATTTGAGCTCATTATTATATCCTACACTTTTACTTCTAATCACCTAAATTATATGTACTTAACTTTTAATGTGTACTGATATGTACCTGCTCATACATAATATACATTGAAGATAAATATAAGTACATATTATATATTATATATTATGTTGTATATAACAGCGGAATATTTTTATCTTTTATCTAACAAAATTTATATCTTAAATATTATAATTTATGTCTTTTTACTACACCTATACAACCAGTTAAACAGGTACATTTACAAACAGTATATAGGGTATACACCTTAAAAATTCTTTCTTAATTTAATGCTGTATACAATTTGGCTAAATCGGCTTCGACTCGACTTATTGTTATATTTCTATCTGTACCTATTTAAATATTCATTCAATTTAATAAGTAATATATAGTTAACGTATTGCATAAGTTGTCTTTGTTGAAGAAATGAGGTGGTCCTGAAGAAAACAAGAAAATAAAAAGTTGCATTCAAAATGAGCAATCAAGTGGAATATAGGTACATAGAAATACACACACATATGCAAGTGTCTGCTCATTTTATGTAAACAGTGTGCATTTCTGTTTAAAAAGAAATTGTAATTAGACCGCTCAGATAAACTTTTTTCGTACATGTATGAGTAGGTACTGACAATTTGCATAATTCATTGATAATAAATTATTTTCTGATTTCCATCGAGTTTTCAACATACAGCAAACAGTGATAAAAATATAAATTAAATGAAGTAATATATGTTCACCTCTTAATTATGTATATATTTGAAACAAAAATATGCAATTGTATAAAAGATTAAAAAAAAAGTTTTTCTGCTTTTATTTAATCATAACCCAAAATAAAATTTGAGATATATATTTATGGATACCTCCACTTATCTATCGGTATCTCCACAAGTACATTTGCGAATATAATTATTGTATATTATATGAATTGATAAGAAAAAATGTTTGTATTTTATTTGTTTAAATATCACATGACGGAAGAAACATATTAAATGAAAAACATGATTCAGCATTAACATTGTGTATATGTATATATGAATGTGCATTAGAAGCAGAATGAAATACCAAAAAAACAACAAAAGTTATATCAAAATGTTTTTTATTACATATGTACAAAGTATAAATAAATACCTTACATACTCGTATGTATATATCCAGTCATTAAAAAAAAAACTAGGAAATAAAAACAAATCGATCTTTAAAAATACTAGTTATCACATCTAGTTAACATTATAGAGCTTAGCTGATACATTAGAATTCGTTCATTTCTAAACAAAGCGATTCAATTGAGAAATAAAATCAATAATAAAAAAACTTGATTACCACCTACGATTTATTTTAATATGAACATAATGTACAAACTATTATGTACATATATGTATATTCGAGTATAGCACATTACAATGTTCGTATTTACATATGATTTAACTGGAAAAGTGTAACAGTCAAAATAACGATCGATAAATTAAAAAAAATATATACCCACATACATATGTACTTACATATGCACGTATGTAAACTTGAGTCCAAGTCAATAAAATTATAGGTAACTATGAAAACAAATACTGGAAGAAAAAGTGCATTATATGGACGCGTTTGTAGACGTATAAATTTTTGTTTTTTCCTGCCATATTCCAAACATAAATTTACGTACCCATGAGTACATACAGAAAAAAAGTGAAAAGATCAGTAAATAAATTTTCTTTGAAAACCACTATACATCCATTTATATAAGAATGTGTTCATGTGTAGCATTATATATCATACAATGTAGAGGCGGCTCCTCGTATAGGGCTAGGAGGGCTCAGCCCCACCAAGATTATCGTATTTTCAATCTTATAAATACCAATAAATAAATTTAAAAATTATTTTTCACATCAATAATATTTTTATAATCATTCATTCAATAAAAATATGTATGTAAAAACTTTAGTTAATTTTACATCACTCAAGTGTGTATAACGAATACATTATTTTTTCATAAAATACGCATAAGAAAAAATCGTTATAACTGCCTGTCTGAATTTTAAAAATATTTATAAACATCGAAGATAATGTAGGGTTTAGCATCATAAACTGTATTATCTTTGTAAATATGTACAACAAAAATGTATGAAAAATAAGTTCGAACAAACCATACATATAATTCTATTTCCGTTTCACTCAGTATTAATGTATATTTCTACCTCATTCAATACAAATACATGTAATAACAATTACCATTCAATCAAACATTCAAACTGTCTGACTGTCTATTCATCGGGACTAATTCACTACCAGCCCGGATGAACTCACCATATAACTCTTGGAGAAGAATGAATAATTCGTTTTAATTCATTCAGTTTTGATTTTACAAAAACAATTTATATGTGCTCGATCCGGGCTGTTTTGAATTAGCCCTCTCATATGAATTGTTATTGTATTTCATTTTTGTATTACAGCACAAACAATGATAATTTCTATTGTTTGTGCGGTATAGTGAAGTAAATGGTGGTATGTATGTATTTATACTGCTTTGCTTATCTTCTATTCCTTCATTTCTTTCTTTTCTTTGATCTATATAAAGATTGACATGTATTATATTTATATACATATATTATTAACATACAAGGAAAGTTTATATTGGATTGTATTACTCAGTCAACAGTCTTATGTATTTTTTATTGTTGCGTTAATACAAACACGAAATAATTTATATGAGATGGGGCTAATCGGTTTACAGTCCCATCAGTCCATTATGTTGAATAATGTTGAATATGGTTTAAATTGTTCAAAAGCAAAGTATGAAGTATGAATGATATAGATATATTATACATTATAGATATAGCTATGTATATAATATGTATACTTATGTTTTCGTATTAGCAAATGCATCCACCAGAGGATGTTTGTATAAATTTTTGTTCGTTTTATATTTAAAAAAGTCGAATAAAATATCCGTTAAAAATTAAAAACCGTCATATTTTAAGTGTTTTTAATTAAAAAAAATTGTAATAATTTAAGTATAATTTTAATTTCTTATTTCAAATTCAACTTAACTCCGTTTTTTCCTCTTTTTGATCAATATAATTTTTAATTAAGAAAAAATTTTTCAAGTTTATAATTTTTACAATTCAAACATTTTTGCTTTTGAGTTTTAACAATTTTTTTGCATACTGGATAAGACACAAATTTCCTAGAGACTGAAAATCATTTCATTTCAAATAATTACACTTCTCTTGAATTTTGAACTCTGGAATTTTTTTCTCTCATAGAAAAATGAAAATAATGTTTTTTCGTTTATAACGAGAAAAGCCAGTTGAACAATTTTTGTCGTTTTACGATTTTCATAATTGGTTACCAGCGTAAATGGTATGTAAGATTGAAAATGTTTTACGCTAGTTCCATTCGAATGAATAAATTATATCGAATTTAATTTATGATCTTATCACAACACAAACGTTCTAGGAGTTTTGTTCATAATTTATCTTTTTATGTTGCAGACCCAAACAAATTTCTTAAATTTTAGGTTTTTCGCCAAAAATTTAAAAAATTTTGTGTTTCTTACCCGTTCGATTTGAAGAAATATTTCAAAAAAGAACTAACCGCCATTTAAAGCGATAATATGTTTTGAAATGTTTTTCCATTTCCGAAATTTTCAAATTTTCTAACGATGAAAATGAAAATAAAAAATTGTCAAGAATATTTAAATGAATCCTATCAGCATTTTGGTATCTAAAAGGGTTTTTGGTACTTTAATAAGTATTAAAATCTAAAATTAAATATAATGGGAGTCTAAAGTCGACTAAATTCCTTTGCAGTTATTTCAATACGCAGAGAAATTATAACTATAAATATAATATTGCAAATTTTAGCAAATTTGTTTTTGGTCAAGAGAAAGGTCGAAGTGTTGAGTATTTTTTTAAATGAAATGTTGGATTATACAGAAATGATACAAATCCATATTTTTAAGTTTACGAACGTTTGTTAAGTTGTTTTTTTAAAGATATTTATTATTACTATCAAAATATTTTGTTAAGTATTTTTAACGTTTTATTTTTATGAAGTTTGTAAATTTTGAAAGAAGCCCAAAATACATAACTTATTTTCCAAAAAACAATATTCTGGGGAAGTGTATCATTAATATGGACTAACCCTCTAAAAGCGTTACTTCTTGGATGGAGTGGAAACTCTTGAAATCATTAGCCCCACCATAAATTTTGGTCACGAGCCGCCACTGATACAATGACAGATCTGGAGCGATTGATTATTTCGCCTACATGAATTTACTTTATCCAGTTCAGCAATAACTGGACGATAAGAAAAAAGTGTTAGCGGTAGTATGACATAATCTATGTATGGTACTCGTAGATAAAACTCTTTATAGTTCGTTGATCTATTACAATTCTAGACTAGACTGAACGTAGTTGAAATTCGCAATTGAACCAAAAATAATGGTAAAATTAAAGTCGAGTAAAATAATGACCAAAATGTACTTGATTTGATGTGTATCGATCGCTGTATGGTTTTATGAAAATGTAATTGAAAATCTGCATACAATTACCATTGTATAGTATCTACTATATGGTGAAGAATTTAGTAGTATAGTGTAGTGTATGTAGTGGTATTAGCAGTTTAATGTAGAGCAAGTTGCACTACGCTGCTGTTCCTGCTGATTTTTATTGCTACCATACTATGTATATATGTACCAACATCGTTATTATTTGATATTCATTGAAAAATTTATCTCTGGAAACATATATAGTTTTATGTTAATACCTATATACAGTATTAATATTTATATTTTATTTAAAAATCAACTTTCACTTTTTTGTCGCGACCACTATTTGTAAATTATCCAGTATACCTTTTAGTGTTAGAATCGTAAAGATTTTTATTCATACAGGGTATTCTAGATAATTGTTATGGTTAGTATCAGTCTAATAATTTTACAAATAGATTTCCATGAGACGGGTGATATGTTGTGTGGGAGAAATCAAAGTGCTATGCCAATTTATTGGTTCATACCTACATTCATTTCAGTGTTCCAGTGATAACGTATTTGGGTCAAAAACGAGAACAGTATCAAAGACAGTTAAGTTGACATTAAAGAGATTTAAGAGGGAAATTCTCAAAAGAATCTTCGGAGAGGTGGAAAAAAACGATGTCTAGAGAATCACAATGAATTAAACTAATTATTAAAGACATAGACATCGTTAAATGCATCTGATTAAATCAAATCCAATGGATCGGACACACGATACGACATAATAAAGAAGTGTCAAAGAAATTTATGCTTAACACTCCAGAGGTAAAAGAAAGTCAAAAGAACTGAACAATGTGGAGAACGATCTGAAAAGAATCGGCGTAGTGAACTGGAAATCCACGACGATAGACATAAATTCAGATGGAGGCAGATTATGGAGAAAGCCAAGGTCTATAAGGAGCTGTAAAGCTAGGGATGATAATGACATACATTACATACTTCTTCTTCGTGGTCTCTAAGTACAATAAAAGGCTTGAGTGCTGTCTTTAATTCATATATTTAGATTCCTACGCTATTTTGCTCTAGAACATAATCCTGTGATTATGTGGACTGTTCTCTGCTCTAGAATCAGGTAGTGTTCAGACACTTATTACCATCATTATACACTGGGTTGCTAAGGACCAGGAATTAATTATGAGGAGTGATAGTATAGGACATTGGGATACAAAAGTCTATGTTACATACATATTTATCCATGACGTATTGCACATTATTATTCTTTTAAATCCCTTCGTATCATAAATAAATTTTTCAAGATACTATTACTATTAAGATACTATACGAAATTAAATAAATCTTAAGAAACGCTGTAAGATTTGTTTCAATTTAAACGTTATATTATATTACATCAACAAATTAATAAATGATAACCAATTCGTTTTTAAGATTTAAATTTTTCTAAATTTTTTCCTAAACGCCCTTTGCTCATATGATGTTCATAAGTATATTATTACAGAGCAGAGTATATTGCATATTATAAACTATACAGTACACATTACCCATAAACAAAGCACACAACATTAACAAGCTAACATGAACCGCCTCTACAATTGTAAGTATATAATATGAACCGTTTCATAAACTCAAATCATAGACTAATATACTCAAATGTAAATTGATATTAGACGACGATTAGTGATATTACTGAATAAATATAATCAATACCACTAAAATATCTATAATGTATGCACCTATAAAAATATACGAATGGATTTACATGCATCTATATATTGTCAGTTATTGATATTATTAAATTACATACGTCTTTATATAGTTATATGCATTTATTATTTATCATTATATTTAGATGTAAAATTCAAAATATACATAGGTATGGATGGATGCATGTGAGATTTATTCGCGAAAACATTAAATTCATACTTAGGTGCATATGTAGGTATACACATATACTAGGTCATTCAAAAAGTTCGCAGCCTAACGCATACGTGACATTTCTAGAAACAAAAAGTTATTAGTGTTGGCAACACCAGTCCTTCATATGAACGTACCATAAATTCCAGATCGATCTGTCCAATAGTTTAGTTTAAACAGTTGGTTAAATTACACGTGTTTGGCTTGTTTTCAGAAAATGGATAATTTAAAAAATCGTGCGGTGACTGAATATTTGTTTAAAAAAGGATTAAGTGGGAAAGAAATTTTTGATGATATGGTAAACGTATTAGGAGACAGTGCTCCTTCATATGCAACTGTAAAAAAAATGGGTTGCTCTATTTAAACACGGCCGTACAGACATCAATGATGATCCGCGTTCAGGACGTCCAAAAGCAGCAACCACGCCAGAAATTATCGACAAGGTTCATGATTTGGTTTTGGAAGACCGCCGAATAACTGTGGTTGATTTAGCTGGGGCCACAGGCATCTCAACTGTATCAGTGCATAGTATCTAAACCAGTGAATTAGGTATGAGAAAGTTATTGACAAGATGGGTGCCGCATTCGTTGAATTCTGACCAAAAACGCATTCGAGTGAAACTTTCTCAACAACTTTTGGGTCATTTTCAAAAGGATAGAATTGATTTTGTGCGTCGATTTGTAACTATGGACGAAACTTGGATTTATTACTATGATCCTGAATTGCGACAACAAACAGCGGAGTGGACCGAGCCCGTCTATTCGTCCCCAAAGCAGCCAAAGCTCTCAAAATCTTCAAAGAAGATTATGGCATCAGTTTTTTGGGATGCAAAGGGCATTTTACTAATTGATTACCTTCAGACGAGTAAAACGATAACAGGAGAATATTATCAAATCTTTTATGCCAATTAGACACAAAAATTCGGGACAAGAGACCAGGAATACAAAGGAAAAAAATCATTTACCACCAAGACAATGCACCAGCACACAAAGGTGTACTTGCAATGGCCAAATTGAAGGAACTACACTACGAATTGTTGGAGCATCCACCATATTCACCAGATCTGGCTCCGTCTGACTTTCATTTATTTCGAAATCTCAAAAATTCTTACGTGGTAAGCATTTTTCATCTAATAAAGAAGTCATAACGGCTGTCGAAGAGTACTTTGGAGGTCTCGAGGAAAATCACTTCAGGCAAGGGATAAATGAATTGGGAAATCGCTGAAAAAAATACATTGAGCTTAGAGGGGAATATATTGAAGATTAATTGTATTTTGGCTCATAAATTCTTACTGCTTCATTATAAGGCTGCGAACTTTTTGAATGACCTAGTATAAATAATTATGTACAATAAAATTTAAAAACCTATAATAAAAATTGAAAAAAAATAAAACAAAAAAAAATGAACTAAAATGTTTTAAATAAATCATATCCATATGCATAAACAATATCAGATTGATTTTTATAAAGCGTAAGTTATATTACTTTATAATTTCGCATACATATATGTATATATACATACGTACATACGTACATTTGTACAACGCTAAAAATAATGAAAATAAAAGTCAAACAAAGAAAAAATAAAAAAATTTAATTGAAAAGCACACACAAACAATTGGATTGAATTACATTACATTCTTTCTATAAAAACAACATTAAAAAACTAGAAAACAAAAACAATAAAATAATGCAGGTGACTTAAAAAGATACCGCGATTTTATTTGAAGTTTTTCTTAATATATATTTTTTTATTATTATTATTATTATTTTGAACACTAATTTATGTTTTTTCTCTTTTCATTCATTTATTTTAATTTTATTATTTTTATTATTATTGAAAAATTTTCATTTCTGAATAAAAGAAAAAAAATTTTTTTTTTTTTTTTGATTTACAACTGCCATTTGGTTTTATTATTGTCAAATAATTGTGTATATACTATATACTCGTACATTGCCAGTACATGTTATGTGTGGTGTAGACAAGAATGAGTGTATATATAGGTATACCTATGGCATGGTAATAAAATACATACCTTGAATTTTATTATTATTTAGCTTTTGTATAGGCTCATTTTGAAATTTATTTAAACAAAACATATTTCATTTTTCTTGTATTTTACGTATACAACAACATTCATGTATTTTATACTATCTACATACGACTATGTACATTTTATGTTGTAAACAAAAACACAGAATCCAAAATGCATTCATATAAAAAAAAAAAAAGAAAAAGCAAAGAATAAAGAAAACCAGACGAAAATAAATTATTTATCTTTTTGATTGATACATAAACTTAACTTTAGTCATAATTTGGCTTTTATTATGCCCATGTACGCCCATAAGATATTAGCATTTTTTTGCGGAAATTTGACAGTCAAAAATAGTATATAGTCAATTTTTTACTTATGTACGTTGATATGTGTACACTGTACATTAAGAGCAATTATAAATTACTAATTGCGATATTTTTGTATTTATTTATTTTTTTTTTCTTGTGTACTTTATTTTATTGTGATTTTATTTTTATGACGAAAGATATTGAAATGAATTTGAATTAACTGAAATGATTTGCTGTTGTTATTTGAATAGAAATGAAATAGAAATAAAAACAAATCATAAAGAGCGTTAAAATACCCGCTGTTTCATGTTGATTTTAGCTGTTTTGAGCCGTCATTAATTAATTTATTGATTTACTTAAAAGAAAAAATAATAAAATTATTCAAGAAATAATTTTTATATATTCATTGATTTTACCTCTTCTTATTATTTCTATATCATTATCACGAATATATTTGTGTTATTAAATAACGGTTTAATATTAATAAATTAGAATATTACAGACTTTCCAATCCAGAGTTTTGATGCAAATGATCCTATAGGTCGACATGAAAAAGGACATGAAATGATGAAATTGAGATTTCATAGCGTAGGGTATTTGCATAATGCAGCTAACATCATTAAAATATGAATATGACTATGGGAAATGGAAAGAAACCAATGTAAACTTAAAGGTCAAGTAAGAGTCTTGGATAATGAATGTAAATAAAAAAATAACAAGAAAGGAAGTAATTATTGATGAATTGCCAAAAATATTTATACTTAGGTAAAAGTGTTGAACGCACGAGAAATATTGGGCAACAAGCTACATCTGGTCAATTGTAAATAATGGAAATTAAAGAAGATTTTTATGTCGTTAAAATGAATTGAAGACTTAATAATTTCAAAAAATGCTATAGAGATTCATCTACTGAAATTAATTTATTCAATACTCATAAAAGAAATTTAGGATAAAAACTGACACATGACATAATTATGTCAAAAAACACACATGAGTATCTGGTCATTTGCATGATCACGGCTAATGACCAGACAGATAATAACCCAGAAGGCCAAATGTATATGGTATAAAAGGCCAAAATATTCTTACATATGATATATAAGAAGGCCAAAAGCATAATCTATCAGAAATGAAAAATATAAGTTGACAGAAAGATGTTTGTAGGTAAAGGATCTCATTGAACGTCTGACTGGAATAACATACACATCAGAAAGAGAAAATGTTTTTATCGAACCCAGTTACATGTTAACTCATTTTCAAGAACAATCGAAACATTCGAAAAATATTTAAAATAAATCATTACCAAATCGTTACACTTACTACATAGTACGCGATTTGATGTAGTAAAATATCCATCTTATATACTTACATTTCACATTACATCTGTTCTTTTGATCTCTTAAGAATATTACTTGTCACTACTAAAGATTTTACGTGCAATAAGCAATAAAATCCTATTTTTTAAATTTTACAACTACCAATCAACTAATTTATAATTGTGTTGCAATTTTATATTCAGTTTAAAATTGGTGTGTGCATGTGCATTCATTCACTCATATGTACACACATAATAAGTAAGCTGAAAGAGATTAAACAATTAATTTATATTAATAGTTATCATTCAATTTATTATTATTATAACGAATTTTCTCATAAAATTAGTAATCTCATACATATCTTGAAAATATACACATACATTTTTATAAATATATTTCCAAATTTATATAGCTACGCACATATTGTACGTCTATAAGTACGATGTACATAAGTTTATTGTAAATGAAAGTGTCTAAAAGAGTTTTAATATAAAATTCATTAAAAGTGTACTCATCACATACGAGTACATATGGATAGTAGATAGTAGCTACTGGTATAAATATAAAGACAGAAAAAAAAAATCATTATTCAGTAGCAGCAGATAACTACATGGTACATGGAACATACATACTTATTTGGTACCTACTACTTACCTACTACTTTCAAAGATATCTCTAGTGCACATTACATATGTGTATTCATGGATGGGTCCATCGAAAATATATATGTACATATATCTATGTACATACATATATGTTCATTCATATACATATTGTAAAAGCAGAGAGATACGACACCAGAAAAATATGATAAAAATTTAAGTTGGATTGGAAGCATATTTTATCGGATAATAAAAATTATGCACCTTTTAAATATGGATATAATATTGGCATTAGCAATAATATTTTTGCATCAATCATTTTTTTTATTCAATTTTTGTATCTCTTTTCTTCTTCTTCTTCTTCTTCTTCTTCTTCTTCTTCTTCTTCTCTTATAGGTATATGAAACTTTGTGTAATAAGAAAAGTATTAATTTCTTAACGTATACTTGTGTATGTGTGTAGTAAATTTATATACACATACAGTAGATACAATGTGGTTAAGTAGTTATAGAGTAGATAATTGATTAATGAACAAAATCAAAACAAAAAACTGAGCATGCAAATTAAATTATACCCAATCACAATAGAAATATGATAAAAGACCACACCGAATTACTTTGTATTGTATTTTTTGTCATTTATCTCATTTATTATAATATAAGAGCTACCAGCCAGCAGTTACTTTAAATAGGTCCAACACACCACGTATTTGACAAACAATATAACATATCTATGTACATAATTATGTACTATTATTCGTGGACGCGTTGCATGCTGTCTGCTCTAGCTCCTACACTATCTACTTATTTCACGAATATTCGTAAACCTGAGCATTTTTTAAAAATTTCCCTTTATTATAAGATAAGTTTCCACATAATTGCGTAATATTTTCGAAATGTCGATATTTGCACGTTATATGCTAAGCTTTGCCGCATGCAAAATGTAAAGTTTAAAAATGGACAATGATGACATATTTAAGAAAAGTTTTGATCTTATATTTTAATGTTTCAAGTTATTTGAAATTGAAAAAACGAAGTTTATTTGAATTCTAATTTTTTTTATTTTATATAATTATTTTTTTTAAATTTTTCCAAATATCGTACTTTGATTTATTTTTGTACTTCACCGATCAAAAAAAAAAAAAAAAATAATAGTAATTTCAAGTCACTTCTACATTCAATGCAGTACCTACTGAGTACAACAATATATACTTTTGCATCGACTTCGACTTTGAGAAAGTTCAATTTTGAAGTTTACTGCATCCAAGATGACAGCATAATAAAACGAATGACACTTGTACATGACAATTGACAAGACATATATAACAAAACTAAAAAAGTAAAAACAAGTGTATAGACAATAGAATAAATAAAAGAATATAATATTAATAAAAAACATAAAATAAAATGTTCAATTTACTGCACTCAAAATATTTGATATGTGAGTTAAGCATGCATTAAAGTCGAAAGTCGAAGTCCAAGTTGAAGTCACTCCATTGAATGTAGAAGCTGCATAAATCAACAAAAATGTGTATAGTGGAAAGCGAGTATTTGTCTATTTTTCTGTTTATAATGGGATACAAATGCTATGACATTGACGTATGTTTGTAAAAACACAACATGCTAAATGTGACGTTTGCCCCAAAAGTTTTTCACGCAGACAAATAGACGAAGGATAGGTTCCACCAAGTTCTACTTACATACTTGATTGAGTATAAACATTGGACAAACATTTTCAGACTAAGTCAAACATTTTTTGTCTGCCATGCTCTCACACAATTTTCGGCATATGACAAACAAAAAATGTATATTTGACAAGGTATCTGGGACCGACTTTATAGATAACTCGTATACATTTTATGCTTAAAATGCTATATTAGAATATGCTAAAAATACATTGTATATGTGAATATTTTTTTATATAAAATTAAGCCGAAATAACGTGTAAATTTATACATACGCACGAACTTGCTCTCGTAAATATAAAAAACATCGTTTTCTAGAGCGCACACAATGTAATATTCTATACTAAATATACAGGTAAAATTTAAAAAAATTAAAAAATAAATAAATAAAGAGGGGGGACAGATATAATTTCTTAATATCAGAACAAATTTCTTTTTAGTTTCATAAAATTACAGAACATTTTTTTTGTTTTTGCCTGAATGTTTGAATTTAAAAGAAAAAATTGAAGCTGAACATCTTAACTTTTTCTTTTGATAATCGGATTATTTTAGTTGTGTGTATGTATAGCTGCGTACATATATATTTATTTATTCTACTGTGAATATCCCGTTAAGATTTTCAAGGAATAAAAAAAACTAAAAAATATACACTTTTCTACTTGATATAAGTATATATGTATCATACATACATGTGTACATTTAATATTCCCTTATGATCAGTTTTTTTTTATTCCTTACTATTTTTTCTGTATTTTTATTAACTATACGTGCTTATTGCTGCTATATGCATAAATAAGTAGAATAATAGAATAAGTACAATATTATCAGAAGTAGTTATACAAAGTGAATGAACTTCAAAAGAAAAAAAAGAGTATTAAAAACCAACAAGAAGAAAATATAAGAATATAAGAAGATACAATACTTTTTATAATAATTTGTAAATCTTAAGTTATTATGTGCAACAAGTCGTTTATATGTAGATTTTTTTAAAAATATTTTATGTAAACTTTGAATAAATTTTAAGATTTGGATGTTTTTTGAAATTGAGCACAAAAAATCACTATCATATACCTACATGCTACATACTCATGTATTATAACACACACGTTCACGTACATAAATTCTAGTATTATTGAGTTGTTTATACAAAAATAAAAAATAAAATAAAATTAAATTGTGAGAAAAATTAGAATTATTAAAATACATACTCATCGTATAGATGATACTTAAGATGACAAAAATGTGCAAGATTATAGACTCATGAATATTAATTATAAATATTGTAAAAACTTACATTCATTTTTGTGTGTATTATTGGTATTCAGATTCAGTTATAATGTGCATTCGAAATTTGTTTGTTTGAATATCTTATTGTGAAAGGTGGTAAAGTAAATTGAAAATCTTTTAGCATATTTTGATCTGTGTTATAGAAATGTTTGTTAATAATCACACCGAATTAACATACTTTTATGTATAATTTATATGGAGAATTTCAAAAGTACCACTACAATACGACTTAGAGGTTTTTTTTTTGAAATCATGCGACTATCAGTTCTAGGACTTATGAGTAGAATTAATGACTTGATAGCATTATACTTGAAATGTGGAGGCGAAATATGTGCCCATATGAGTTTTTGTGGTTATTGCTCACATCACGTGCTTTTCATCATTGAATCCTCAATATTTTATTATTAAAATACGTTTCTTATGTTCTTTCTGAGTAATATTTTTTAAAAGTGGAACATTTTAATGACATAACGCCAAACTGATAGTTAAAATTCGTAGAATTTCATTATTTTCAATTTAATTTAGAAGATAAACTTTTGTAATCGTTTGTGTATCTGTTTCCTTTCTCTTTAATATCTGTATAGAGTGTTTTAAAATAATAAAAAAATAATCTAGTTAGGTATTCATTATTATCGATTCCGCAGACTATTCTAGTATTTGGCCTTTCCTAAACCCTATACCTTAATGCTGCTCTGTCCATTATTAATGTACCATATCCCGTTCAATATATAATTTCCTGGCATCCTTTGCGACGTTATCTTTCCCTATATTTCTTGGGCGTCCCCGTGGGTCTTTGTCCCTCCGCTTGCTTTTGGAATATTTTTTATGGAATTCTATTGTCGTTTATTCTCAAACATTTACTATGCTTATGCTTGCTGTTAAATCGCTATAACATAAATCGATATGACATAGAGCGGTAGTATAAACACTTTTCATATCGATTTAAAGCTTGCGAATCGCTTTTACAAATGTCGATAAATGAAGCGCTTTAACGCTTTATATCGATATCAAAAATAAGTATAAACAGTTTATATCGCTTTAAGCAACAATATTAATATCTTTCTTTTGTTAATCAAACCTGTTTTATAAAGCGATTTATCTTAATTCGATATACATATTGTCATTAGTATAAACACAATTAAATATCGCTTTTAGATAAGACGATATTCGAACCGGTTTGTGTTATAGCGATTTAGCAGCAATTATAAACATAGTAATTGTTTTCGCCATACAATTTTTCAATTTCTTGAAAAGGGGTTTGGTTTTCTGTTCTTATACTACCAAAGATTTTTCTAAGAATTCGTCTGTCAAATATTAAACTAGCGAGATATTACCAATATTACCATTACACTATTTATTTGAAATTGTTTAATTTCGTGAACTCTAGGAGCATACATGTCTTGTGTTATTCGTATTTCGTTATCAAATACAGAATTTCTTAAACCAGTTACGTGAAAAATTAAAATAAGACGTCATAAACAAATACAAAGATGTGTAGTGTGTACATATATTCAGTTTCTTATTTATATAAATGCATCAAATTAGGCAGACATTTCATTTACAGTTTGTTCACTCTTTTACCAAAATAGAAGATATATATATGTATATAATCGAAATTTTCTTGTTGATTGAAATTATGTAAAAATTGTCAATTGATCACTTATTTATGAAAATCCAAATTTAAATGTTTTCATGATTATTGAATACGGAAAATGCGATGTGAAAAATAAAAACACGAAAGTCTGACAATACTCCTAGTAAGCTTCCAGTTCCAATACTATCACAATTACATCATTTTTAGTTGGGAGATATAATTCGCATAGAATGGATTATAACACAGACACACTTTATAGTGATTAATTAAAATAACTACAGTAAATCGAATGGTTTCCAGTATTGTATTCGCTACAAAATCTACTAGTTTTTAAGTTAAATGTCAAACTATCAATTCGAACTGTATGTCAAACAGCTTTCGAACAATCGAACTTCCTAATATATATAAAATTTTTTTCATGTTTTTTTTTTAAATTGTAAAGGAATAATTACAACTTATACTAATGTCATTAAAAGTTTCTTATAAGTAATTTCAAAAATTATAAGTAGTCTTTTAATTTAACTAATCATGGTATTATATTATTCTGAGCATGATTGCAGATTCTGCTAACATGACATTTTATAATAACTTTCAGTATAACTAACTAACTTTTAGGCTGGTATTCACCAACATAGATTATCTTTTATCTGAGATAAAGTGTATTCATCAACCTGGATAAAACACTACTCGGATATTTTCAAGACAACCTCGGAGTGGTATTATAAATATCGTTCGACCATAACCTTGTTATTAACAGCAACAGCACAAATAAAGATAATGTAGTACTACTGCATTATCATCTTCGCATATCATATAATTATCACATCAAAGAACCTTTTTTTTTCATTTTGCAATGTAAAATACAATTACCTGACATGTTTGACAGACATGTTCGACCCGAAAACGAAGTTCGAAAACAAATTTTATCTAGGTTGATGCATTAGCTGAAATTGTATCCGGCTAAAATATTTCCGACGGATTTATCCATGTGGGTGAATACCACCCTTAAAGTTAGTAGGAAGGCAGAAAGTCAAGTAAGCAGAGTCTACTAATACGAACGAGAATATTTGTTCTCTGGTATTAGAAAAGTCGGAATATAGTATTAGAATAACCATATTAGTGTGACATGACATTGTTTTGGAAATAGTTACAATCTAAACAGTTTAGTTAACCATTTAGTGATTTGGTGTTACTCGTAACATACTATAGTAAGACATACATACTAATATCGATTAAAGACCACAATTCATAAATCATTGAAAAATTAAATCATTTGATAATTAAAAAAGCATATCTAAATGAAGAGCACTACTAATCTCAAGTACTTTTTTTTTTTTTTTTTGATTGAAGGAAAAATTATTTATAAATTTTTTATGACATTTTTTAATCATTAAATGAAACGATCTGCAAAACTAAATTTGATTATTCAATTAAATTATTTTTCCAATTAATTTCAGAATTATGCGTTTTTTTTCCAAATTCAATTAGAATGTTTGATACATAAATTTTCAATTTTATACATATGTACTCGTCGTACCTTACGAACTCCTAAGTATATATTGATGTAGGTACTTACACAAAAGAAATATTATCTTATGATCTTTACTTCAATTCGCAGGAATGCATTCTGTCTGTGTATCTACCCATTTTTCGTTATATGTTGTGTTAATGAAAATTTTTAATTTTCTTTTACGATATACAATGTATAACCAGAAGAATATGTTTACAATACATACTCCAACTCCGTATGTGTGTAGACCGGCAAATTTCAGAAATTCTCTTATCGCAAAGTGTGATTTAAATCATTTTTTAATTACCACAAAAGAGAAAAATTAAATTATTTTAATTTTTTTCTTTCTTTTAATTTTTTTTACAACTTCTTATTGACATCTGTAAATTTTATATGTACAGTAATGTTTTGTCACAAAATTGAAAGCAGGTCATTTATAACAAAACATCTCTGAATACAAGTAAAATTTAAATGCAGATATAGAAAAAAATATCTGATAACTTTTCGTCTTCCAAAAAAATAAAAAACTAAAAAAAAATTCAAATCTTAAATTAAAAACTTAATTAACAAAAAATCTACCAAATCGATCCCATTTTCATTTTACATTCATACACACATGCATAGTCATACTCATTCATACTGTAAAAATGTACTTTATGTACATATGTATATTATGTTATACGTAAAAATCCTTGCTTGTTTGTTTATTTTTATTACATTTTTACAAACATTCTTTTCGTTATGTGGTTACAAAAAAAAATCAAATTTTTTTTATCAGTATACATCATCATTACAAGAACTCACCAAAGCAACTTAAATTGTTTCATGTCACAGATGAAAGGCAAAACAAAAAAAAATGAAATAAAATATAACCAAAATAAACAGATAAATCGAATTCATTTTCATCTTTTTTTTTTCTTTTTTGGTATCAGTTTTAATTATTCCTCGCTTTTACTATATCAACGTGTGTATGTGTGCACTCTATATGTACATATAATATAATAAAACTGATTCAAGGTGTGTATACCTTTACATACATATATCTACATTCATACTTGTGTATGAAAACACATTTCAATCAATTCAATTACTGAATACGATACAAAATTTAAATCCAATTACGATTGGATAAAAAACGGAAGTAAATTTTCAGAAAACAATTTTCTTTTTCTTTGTTTTCTTTTCATTTTGCTTGGCTCGTTTTTTGCATTCTTTCTTATTTTTTCGCATTTTTTTCTTCTTACCTTGTTAATAATATGCAGTAATGAATTTGCAAATATTTTTATGTTTTCATGCAATCTATAAATGTACTTTTTTGTATGTTTATACTATAGATATGCTTGTATGCATGGATGATATACTCGTACATACATACATAGTTGAATGCACACACGATTACATACATATGTAAACATTTTGTATATTTTCTCATATAATTACATGTACCTATCAAGTTATGTTAAGCGTGATAAGTATCTTAATAACATGAGATGTCTTGAAGTAATCGTCAAGTTGTCTCTATTATTCGTATTTTTATGTATACATTTATTTAGAGGTGTCAAATATACTTTAGTTTATAGAGTATGTACGTCTATGTAGTGTATATTAAATGCAATTCATATAAAAATTATGTTCATTCATACAATCCTACAAAGATTACTTGTAGTACCTTTATACACCGCGTGGTACGTATCATAGATGATGGAAACCAAAATAATCATAAGCAATAATAATGTTGATAACAGATAACAGATAGTAATGATAAAGCAAAGGAGGAAAGCCTACATTCTATAATTCTATTTATACTTTTCATGATAGATTTTGCCACAGAAAAGCTTACCCACTCACATGAAGTAGTGCTATCGCTATTACTCGTATATATGTTGCATAGTCTTCAAATACACATAAATACAAACTTAATTATCCTTATTTTTTTCTGATTGTTTTTTGTTCAAATGATATGGCGCTTCATATAGTAGTAGATATACGCATTTACTTCTCATTCTCATCATTACAGTATCTATATTTAAATACATATATAAATAAGAGAATTTCATAATCATTAAAATATACCATGTGAATGTGTAAGAATTTTTGTTAGACACTTTTTTGCATATTTTCATTTATATTTTATTTTCACATATTTTTTTTTCAATTCAAATACGGGATCTGAATTTACATACATGCTCATACGTACATATGTTCATACATAAATACACATAACATACATAATATTATCTGTCTGCCGTATGTCTTTGCCATTGCCATTACCATTGCTATTGCCATTTAACATTTGCTATTTGTGCAGTGTGTGCTCTGTGTATGTTCATCATGAGCACAAAAATTTCATCGTTATCATCATCAACAACACCAGGTTATAAGAAAAATGTATACTCGTATATACCCACATAACATACATTTTTGTACCATTAAAACATATGATCGAGTACCGTGCTTAATAACAGTAGATATGTATGTGCATAAATTCAAGTAAATGTACATTTTTATATATACGAAATATGAATGCATCTATAGTTATCTTTTGTACATAATATTAAGCGTAGTAATTATCATCATTATATGAGTCTTATCATCTTTATCCAGTATGAAAAACATTTCCACTATACTACTTACATTATTTTTTACGGAACAAAAATAAAAATAATACACCAGAAAACAGGAAAACTGGATGTGAGCCAAGGAAATAAGCGCCTCTAGTTACATGTGATGACGATGATGATGACGAGTACAACAACAATGATGTTGATGATTTCTAAATATTTTCTAAATACTACTCGTAAATATGCATAACTCTGCATGTAGTAGGCAATACACATACGTATGTGCATACATTCATGCGAATATACAAATACATATATCCGTCCGTAGGCACATTTTTTTTTCATTCATTAACAGTGTAAGTACTTGCATATAAAAAAAATTGCATTTTTGAATTAACTTCAGTGTTATGAAAATATAAAAAAAAAATTAAAATAAAGTTAAAACGAACAAAATGTGAAAAAAGTAAAAAAAAAAAATGTTAAGTTTACGTTTTATGAGTGAGTGCATGTACAATATTTAACTTTTGATGCCTGTTTAAATTTTCATTCGAAAAACTATGTATACGAGTATGTATTTATATTGAAATAAAACAAAGTATCATTTGTATTCTGTTTGTATACTCATATAAAAAATGAAAATTGCCTTTAAATAGTGTCAGTGCACTATCTGACTGTGGTGTCAGGTAAAATTATTGTTTTTATACTCTTAGTAATAACATTTCAAATACAAAAGTAGAAAAAAAAAATATGACAGAAACAAAAGCCTTTATATACCTATATGCATAGTTTTTGCTTAGATACACATGGATACATATACATACATGTTCGTATTTATAATGTTTGGTTTTTGCCATCATGCATGATGTTGATATTTAATTTTGATTTCCACGCATTTGACACTAAATTCAATGGGATTATTTACGTTCTGTTACACATCATGTAACACATATTGTGGGCGTATTAGACTTTGTAATTAAAATCGCGTTTAATTATTCAATTTACTATATGACGATTTAAATGAATATACGTCATTAGCATTGCATCCTCTGATTAGTTATTGTCGAAAAATGAAAATAAAATTATAACAGTCGAATAATTATTGTAGAACAATAAAATTAAAATAAAAATTTTTTCTATGTAAATAAACGATCGTTTAACGAATAGTCGAATAGGAACATACGAGTTCACTACACACATATATGTATAACTTATTCCATTAAGGTTAAATGAATATCAAACTGATGAATCCTTCTGTCAAAACTCCGACACTTATTTTTTTCAATTCCCATTTCCCACACACAAAATTTTATCTCACACTATGTGTGCAATTCAATTTTTTATATTTTCTATACAAGTTTAATGGTTTTTTTTTCGCATGTATGTATCCTTCAGAATTTGCGAAGCGTATTTTCGGAAGAAAAAAAAAATATGAACAATATCGTTATTCTCAGATTCAGGATTTCTTCGTTTTCTTTCCTTCTTTCAATATTGGAAGTGCAACAACAATTGACAACTACTATATGATAATGACAAGTGTAACGAATTCATATTTTTGTCTTGTTTTTTTTTTTTTTTCATATAAAGTACGAGTATAGTTCATAGGACAAAGCGAGCGACAATAATTTTTTACGCCCTTGGTGATCTTTTGATATATGAAAACAATTTTCACCTACACAAATACACGTACGTATTTTGTTTTTTTTTTTTTTTTCGATTTTTATCTATTTCTTTGTGTCTTTTTTTTCTTTGTTTTTCATTCAAAAATTTTCTCTCAGATTCATTATTGTTGGTGTCAGTTAACGCTTGTATATCGGTTACAGTATACATAAAGCAACCAACATATAGATAGAGTGTACGTGCGAACAGGTAGGTCTAGGCGAGATATTTAATTTTTTTATTTTTAATTTTTTTTATTTTTCATTTAAATTGTTTTCTTTTATTTATTTTATCTAGTTGTATTGTATTATTTGTAAAGCATCCATTAAGCGCCTTTATTTCACCTTTCAATCAACAAAGAATTTGAAAACATTAAAAGAAATTAGACATAGAAATTTGTATTATGCGTGTATGTACATATATTGGGAAACATACTTACTTACAAATTATATTTTTATTGTGTCTAGATACAATACAAATCAGTATTAGAGTCTGCTTTTCAAAATCTATGCTTGTATCTAATTTGTTGAGGAATGTGTTTATGAAAATATGTAACTTCTTAAACGATATGTGTGTATATTTGTAAATACCCGACCGTATGTATGTACCTACATATGAATGCATTAAAAGCAATTCTATATACATATTTATTTTTGTACCAAAATAATAGAAAATTTAGAGTAAAAACTAATTTTCCTTGACGTTTGAAATTTTACCGCTTCTGATAGTATGATATTGGATATATTATCCTAAAGTTGACTAGTTAGCTATAACTATAAATGTGTTCAAAGACTATTTATGAGATCTGTCGCATGACTTGACATATATTTAGAAACTTTTCATGTAGAATATAATAAAAAATAAAAAGTGAGAAACGTTCTCACTTTAGTCTAGATTATCACTGGCATATACATATGTATCTATCTAGATACTGCATTACTTTGTAATGGCACGAATTCATATTCGAAAATGAACGTTAATAGATTGTAGTTTTTTTTTTTCCTTATTATTTTTATTTCATTTCACCCTTATAGAAAATTGGTTTTACTGCAACAAATTTTGAATTTATGTATGCACACAAAATAACACTAAAGATTATAGGAACATTAGTTACGCATTTGAATTCCAATGATGTTCAAATTTTTGTAAGAGAATATTCAACTAAGTATTTTTTATATATTATGTGGAATATTTTTATTTTATGTCAGAAATAGTTTAAAGGAAAAATCAAGAAAAGTCAATTTGGTATGCATCTGTGATTTTCAATAAAATATAAAATTTACTTACCTTTATAACATACACACATTACATATAATCAATGTTTTATTTACATACATATATGATGGTAGTGGATAATAAAAATTATAAATTCATACGAGTAGATAAATAACATCAATGGTATCCCCGTGAGCCATGTCATGAGTATTATTGATTATATTTAAAATTTGAAAAGAATATGATTCAGTGAGGAAAATGTAAATTATTTTATATTCATGAATTTTTTAAAATTCATCTACACAATACATCTTATGTACTCGTATGAAACACTTACTACACATATCTGGGATGATAATAATCACCGCATAATACAGAAGTAAACAGAAGTTAAAAATATTTTGAACAATTTAACAATAGTGCTTATACCCAGATACATACTTAGGTATAAAAAGTTTAAAAATAATGTGAAACGAAATGATTTTCAAAGATTTATGAGAACGCATTTTTTTAAGTTGCTCCAAATTCAACTGCATCCAAAAGTGAAACGATATCAGAAAAGTTTTTATTTCTAATATAAATTTTCTTAATTGCCATTCTCAAATTTCAGCCATGTTTATATGCAGTTTATTAAGAATACAGATTATGCAATCCAATTATGCGAAAAGACCTTCATAAATGCAATTTTTCTTTTTTCATATTTGTCAATTCGTTTTTTCTTTAAAAAAAATAAACGATACATTACTACTACTGCTACTACTTGAATACAATATAAGAATGATCCAATTCTGAATATCCGGTTTCAACTAGAGTAGTAATATAATTTGTCTTTCAGCCATATCAAAAAATTTTGATAATTTGGATTCCAATTTCAGTCGAAAATATAGGAAGCAGAAACATTAACAGCCCAAAGTACGGCTACACCTTAATATTTCAAGACAGAAGATCATTCTATGTACAGTGCCGACTACATGACTTAAGAAGCCTTCCATTCCCTAAGCAGACTGAAGTTAAGACTGCATTTTATCGTTCTGGAATTCCCAGACATATTGTGAAATTATTACTGATCAATATTTCTCCCAAAATTTTTTATTCAACCAGAAATAAACTAAAACCAAAAACCAGAAATAACTAAAGCAATTCTAAAAACCAGGAAAATAGTTGTAAGGATAAAATTGAAAGAGCGACTACGTTTCAAAAGCATCATCGATTACTCAATATAGGATCAATTTCAATACTAATAGTGCGTTAAATTCTATGAGAAAATGGTACCAAGACATATTATTATACAAAAAATGTTACGAATCATTACTTCCTACTTCCTTACCGCTGATCTCTCGTTAACTTAAACTGGATTTCCGTCTTCTTGGTCCTTGGCTGCAGAGTTCCAGTGTATAGGATATATTTCAACCCATATAATTATTCCACATTCAGAGACGTATCTTAGCTACTAGGATTATCCTTCTACTAAAAAAGGATCATATTTTGTTTGAATAAATCTAGTTTTCATTTTATAGGCATCCTTGTAGTACTTTACATTACCTATCCATATTCAGAAAAATATGTATTTTGATGCTGCATTTACTAAAAACTAAAATATCGTAATATTGTTAATAACGAAAGATTGAAAATAGGATTAAGAGCATAAGAATTTAAAAGATAAAATGTCAGATCATATTGTTGACATATCTGAAAATAGCAATTTTCCATTCATTAATTTATCGTTATCCGTAATTGTGTACATTATAGCTATTTTCCTTTTTTTATGTATAACACACTATTAGGTACGTATAGGTACGTTGATACGAGTATGTACCAGCTATAGAATTCGAATTAATCTTTCTATTCTTCTTCTATCATTTTATTTTTTTAATTTGTTCTTCACGTTTCGTTAAATATAGGTATATTTCCGATACCCTTTTAATTAGCTTAATTCTTATCCTCTGGTTTTTCTTTTTGAGACAGATTTATTTATGTGTTTTTCTTTTTCGAAAATGAAGAAAATCTGTAAACCTCCTTCTATACGCATTGCATAAAAACATTTTTTTTTTAAACGATAAAGAAGAAAAAAAGAATAAAAAAAGAAAAACGCCATAGATAAAAATTAAAGAAAATTTTTCTAAATCAAGTCAAAGCCAATTTTTCAATAATATCCTTTATTTTTCAAGTTAAAAAAATATATATAAAAACCTAATCATTCCATTCATTTCATTTTCTTTACAGATAATTTGTCTTTATCCTTTTAAATATGTATTTATATACTCCTATACATATATTTCTTTCTTATTCCAGCTTTCTTGTTTTCTTCTATTATCGTATATAGGTACACAGAATAAATATACAAGTGTTCATGTACATATACTTGCAAGTATATACGTCTATATGTATGTAGGTACTTTTTTCATATTGTTTCCTTATTACACAGTTACAGAGATACTAGATGAAGAGGTAAAAAATATCCTCGATGTAGTACTTTGTACCTATATGTACACATGTATAATCATGAAATTTCTTTAAATGTTTGTAATTCACTCGAATGAATTTATTTCTTTTAAAATTTTGTTTTACTTCATTTTTATTAAATCTTTTGAAGTGAAATACAACAATTGGAATTCAATTTAATAATCTACATCTGCAGTACATACCTTATAGGTAGGTTGTAGGTTCTACCTGTTTTTCTGTTAATACACAAACATACATACACACATGATTCTGTACGTTCTAAGTAACAGCAGAAGCTTTAAATAAAAATTTGATAGTATGTATAGATGTGCAAAAATACAGCAAAACGTAAAACGTTAAGGAAACACATAATCAAAAGGTGGCTTTTGATTTTTTCCATTATATTCTAGTGCTTGTATATATATACGTATATATGTAAATGTATATATTTGTATAATATGGTATATCCTTGCTAAAAAATTAAAGTTGTTAAATGGATGTATGTACAAATTTATTAGACGCTACAACAAAACCAGCATGAATTTGAAAAACAAAAACGACAACAAAAATGAAAAAAAAAAAGGAAACAAAAAATGAACAACGTGAAAATTTGCTAAATCAGGTAAAACAAAATCAAAATACACAATACCTTTAATATAAACACGTACATTGTAAGTATGTACATATACATAAGATGTGTGTATATACTGCATAGACATATACAAATATTATATGAACATTGACTTCTTATAAGAAGAAGGATTCGTGTAATACATATTTTAAAATTTTATAAAAGAAAATTTTCTAAAATTCTAAAAGAAAATCCTTTTCATTAAATTACGAAAATAAGAAGAAAATAATATGCTTCACATTTATATCTGTATTCAATAATTGTTTCTTTTTGTACATCCCATTCTAGCTGTAGTCTTGTGTATTACAATTTCTTGAAAAATAAATACAATATAATAAATTGTATGTATGTATTTATAAGCATGAACCTTTAGTTTGAGATTAATTTTTGTAATTGAAAGACTAATTAAAGGTATGTATGTATATAAAAGAAAACTGAAAGAAAATTTTCTAACGATCAGCAAATTTTCTTGTTCTTTTTCTACATCAACATTTTTAAAAATAAGAAATCAAGATGAAACGTATTTATATCGTATATACGTATATGAAAAGGACGAATTAAATTTTTTTAAGAAAAGGAGACCGCATAAATAAAGTAGATAAATCATAGAAATTGAATTTTCGATATTATCTACATACATACCAAGAAAAAGACAGAAATTGAATTCAGCATTCACATATGTATAAGTAAAAAAAAAAAAATTTTGAATTTTAAGATGAGCGAAAGAAAATCGAATTTCATTTCAAAGAAAAACGAAAAAGAAAAAATTAAAAAAAAAATAAAGAAAAGAATGAATCAAACAGTAGAAAAAACAATAAAATTTAGAAAGAAACAAAAAAAAAAAAAAATCAGCATGAATTTTATTATTTGATTTTATGTCTTTATACGCTACTTTATTCGAGAACATATTTAGGATGAAAATTCACATAACATTAGCTTCTGTTTCTTTTATGATTTTTGTTTTTTTTCATTTTTATTTTTTTATCTCTTTTTCTCAGTCTTTTTTTTTTTTTTGTTTTTCTTCCTGCTTTTGTTTTTATCTGAAGTAAAGAAAACATGACAGAATACATAAGAAATGAGTTTTTATATCGCATATAGAATTTCGGAAATAAAAAGGTGTTTAATAGCTGACATTTTGTACACTCGTAAGTTGATTGTACGTCATAAATAAATATCATTTTTTCGTTGTTGTGTTGGTTGATTTCTATATGTCGTCAAGTTTATTCTTGTCGAAAAATAAATTCATATGTTCGCATATAGTATACTTCATCGTCTACATACATTTATTTATTATATGTTAATACATAAGGAATATTTTTTATTATCCGATATATGACGGGTATTTTGGCATTTTTACAATATCATATCACTAATATTTGTGTCTATGCTATACATACATATTATATATTATGTACATGTTCGAACATACATAAATATGTAGTAGGATATAGTATAGCTACTGCAATAAATTCATTTTCACTGTAAAAATGAACAAAATTTTCATTGTTCTTCTCTTATGTATACTCGTCTATATCTCTGCATTGTATGATATGTACAATACAAATGTACGTAAATAGCTATGTATATAGAAATATAAGAGTTCATGAAATGAGAAAAGGACATTTCCTAAACTAAAATAAGAGAAAAAAAAATGAAAATAAACAAAAATACCTAATAAAAATGAATGGTTTTTTTTTCTCTGTTGTTTATGATGCATCATAAAAATTTTGTTTTTGTGGGCTGTTAAAATATATTTTAATGACTTTGAAGGTGTCAAAGTGTTTGCATTTCATTTCTTCTGTTTTATGATTATTATTATTATTTTTTTTTTTTGAATTTTATTATTTTACAATTCTATTTATTTTCATTTTCTGAAGAATTATTATGCATACGAAAAACCATATGCATGCGTTTATAATGCACTGTAAAATTAAGGTCTAAAGAAGTGAATTTTCAAAAAAAAAAAGCAAAAAAAAACATTTTTTTTTTCATTTGGTCTCTTAAATATACAGTGATGACAATTTTCCAAATGATACGTGTGAAATTACCATAAAAATTGCATCACTAAAGATAACACACGCATTTTGGATACGTGTAGTTCATATAGAAGCATATAGAAGTCAATATGTTTGCGGCCATACTCGTATAATAAAAAATCTGAAGAAACATTATCGTCTACATGTCTACACACACCTACAAAGTACTTGTACTTTTCTATATTTAATAGTTACATGGAAAATTATGTGTCAAAATATGATTATATGGTGATATAATGATTTTTATTTCATACATTTTTATCATTTTTATTACATTCAATTTTGATTGTCGGTTAATTTTAGCTGTTTTCACTTTTGTGGGATACATAATAATATATTCGGCCGAATTATTTTAAAGAGAGAATTCTTTTGGGCGAAATATTGTTTTCAATTTTTTACATTTTCTACTCATTATCAAGAAATTACCACTGTTTCTCTGCATAGACATCTTTATAACATCATTTTTTATCATCTAAAATATAAATGAAACGATAGAATTACTTTGCAAAAATATTTGTTTGGGACTAATTTATCAAATCACAATTGCAGTACATTTATCATAAATCGTTTTGCTTTGTTCCACAAATTTTTCTTTCAACAATTTGTAAATCGTTCATGATATTTTTCAATTTTACTTTAGTAATTATGTAACATGCCTTTTTTTCATATGTGCAAGCAACCATTATTAGATTGGTAGCTTGGGAAATAATCTAAACTTGACTATGGCTAGATGAATCATGAGACGTAAAATTCTTCAAATAATGAGGAAATGCTATCAAAAATACAATCTAATTTGCTAATTATGACTGTTCTTTATTTTACAGGATAGTGATGGAGCTGTCATCTCACCAACCTATCTACCTCATTTTTATATTTAAAGGTTTGATTATTACGAAGAAGATCTCAGATGAAAGTATATATTACCACAGACAAGGATCGACTCAGACATTTGTATGTATTACAAGACCGTAACAGTAAAATTACTCAAATTGATGAGAAACCTCTTTGCTTTAATCGTTCATTATAAATTTGGAGCAAGTTCCTCGTAATTACACATCTTTATAAAAGGGTGTACATAAGAGTGTATTGAAACAGTAGTGCTGAAATTGCATGCACATAATTTTTAAAATTTGCACTATAATTTCGAAAACAAAAAAAAACCGTTTTTGAAAGTTACTCAAATCAGAATACTAACAATTTTATAATAAATGTATCTTCAAGAGATAAGAGAAGATATTTTTGTTCTAAGTAATTTTTTCTCTGTGAAAAAAAAAATATCAGTGAAAGATAAAATTATTATGTAATATATCCACAAAAATTGAATTTTGACTGCATTTAAGTAAGTCCCAAGTCATTCAGCATTTAAAAAATGTTTCAACGTTAATCTATGATTTTATTAGAAAAATGGCCACAGTAATCTATGGACGAAGAAATTCTGAAATTCAAAATTGAAATCGGGAAAAAAATCTTGACAAATTTACAAATTTTACCAATCAGTACCAATCAGTGTTAGTGCAATGATTCACACCGAGGATCACATTCAATGTTTGATGATGTCTCATAAAAACAAATATAAAAACAAATTCACCATGGAAAATAAATAAAAATATATTTTTAAACTCAGGTTTCATATATAAAATCAGAAAATATCCAAATTACAAAAGCCGTACATTATCTTTTATAAAAATAAATAGTTATGTACTAATTGTACATAATAATGGTAAATATTTTCAAGGACTGAACATGATATGTTTATATGTATTCTTTTGCGATAGTAGTGTTTTTGAAGTTAGATACTAGAGTATTAGATCAAATATAAAACAGCAAAAAATTTCTGAATAATCTGATTATTTCTTATATTTTACCATTTTACAAAGATATAAATCATACACTTATACACTTATCATAATTATTTTGAAAAATGAAACGTATATGAAACGTATATAAGTAGAATGTAGAATATAGAAAGAAAATGGAATTCTATCTAATAATTTAAATTTCTATTAGAAAACCAAAATTTCATTTTTGTCATAACAATGTAAAAAACGAAGAACAAAATTGCAATGAGTCGTAATTGAACAGTTCCGAAAGAAAATTTCTAATAACTGACTTTTAATAATTATGTACTTCGAATTTAAATTGTACCAATCAAGTTGTGTAGCTGTAGATTGTATAGAAATGCAGATATGGATGGATGGAAAATTAGAACTGAATATATCCTATCAAAGTGTGTGTTTATGAATGTATAATTTGTATAATTTCGAAGAGACAAAACAAAATGAAACCATATAAGTACACATACGAATACGTGCACCTATTACTTTGTTTCAAAGAAAAAAGAAAAAAAAACAAAACAAAAAGAAGAAAGAAATAAATAAAAATGTATATCATGTAAACAGTAAATTTTGAAATGCATAACGTTGACAGATACATTTTGTATACAAATGAATAACAACTTTTAATATTATGCAGATATAAATTAATATATGTGATATGTGTGTTTGCTTGTACTTACGTTTATATTGACATTATTTACTTCTGTACATAATACATAATATATACAAATGAAAATTTCGTTTTTGAAGAGATTTTAATTTACAACGACGATATCAAAAGTATAACACTAACAATATTTAGCACTAACAACATGATAACAACAAGTAAAACAAAAATATAAAATAACAATTCTACTTATATACGGTTTTAATTCTCATTTGAAAGTAATAAATATCTGACAAGATGATTCTCAAGCCTATCGAATGGATGCATCTGTGTTATACGTTATAAATAGTCTCTTAATAATTTTTCAATTCATCTTTTGTGTATGTATTTTATTCCACATACAATGGACTTATGGACATTTGTGGTGCAAATCATCAGAAATAATGTACAATGCAGTTTTGGATATTATATAGCATTCCATCTAGGATATACTATACTTAGCTTTAAAGTCTCCGTACACGTTCATTATGAAAATTCTAGGCGTTATTATTTTTTGCATCGTTTCAAAATTCTTGAAATATTTAAACGAATGTATATCCTAAATACACATAGATACATATACTTATTACATATCTAAATAAGTTTGATTATACGTGAGTCCATAAATCGTGTCCTTTCATCATCAGTATTAACATTGGCATGTCCTTATAAAATATGCTTCTGTATTATTATATAGGCGGAAACATATAGACAGCCCAACCACATGCAACATACTGGCATGCAAGTTCTCCTCTTAGATTACGTATATACTTGTAGGCTTTTCTAAAATTTTCAAAATTTCAAAATTTAAAACACACGATATAACATACACACATTATGCATACACGTGTATACCATACCCACAAGACATCTTCTATTGGTATTCCTTTTAGGCTAATGGAGATGTTGATAATGATGATGATGATGACGATGACGATGGTAGGTAAAATGAATGTAGTGATGATGTTGATGAGACTCTCCGAATACTTGTTTTGGGATTAATTTTAAGTTCAAAGTTCAAAATTCTAATACATTCATTACACATATGTACAAGTATGTACCTACATATTTATGTATGTATGTAAATATGTATATACAAATGTAAGAAGATATATACGAGTATAATGTAACTTTGACATGAAAACTTGATTATGAAAATGGAAAATTTGTAGAAAGCTAAATTATGTTCCATAAAATACAAATGTAATACTGATATCAAATGTACATTACATACACTGTATACACTACACATAAGTCCAGATACAGTATGTGTCGTGTGTTTTTCGAATACCAAAAACAGAAAAAAAAAATGAAACAACTGAAATATATGTGTAAGTATGTAGTATGAAAAGAATTACAACGTTTTTACGTAAGATATGTACATATAAAGTTAATGTCTTAGAGATACATATGTCTCAATGTGAGCATGTACACCACCATATTAATAATTACGACAAAACACTACGTGTACGTACATACTTTTATACTTCTGTATAAGTATGAGGAACGAGTGAATAAATGAGGGTCATAGGTCAAAATAATGTAAAGAAAGCTGGCTAAACAAACTCTATAACGCGTATAGCCAAAACCTACCTGGTCTATAATAATAATAATAACCTACCTTCTAACTCCATACTATATCTATATGTAATGTATGCATGTATGTATGTATGTAAAAAGGATGAAATCGGATAAATATTTATGTGTCAACACGTTGCTGTTACAGGTTCGTGCTTAATGTGGTCAGAATTTTCGACCTGTTCTGATGATTTATTGTTTTAATATTTACTACTTCATTGTATCTACATATATACATACATATCTATACTTATCTATGAAAATATTTATACATACTAGTACATATTTATAATTTTGTGTATGTAAATAAATATTCCGCATGAATAGCAAATATACTATAACCAAATGTGAATATATGACTTCATTTCGATATTCTCCATAGGTATTCGCATAATATTTAACTATATTTCACCTTATTATAATTATAATCATTGATACATTTCCATATTTAGTTATCTACACATGTACATATATATACGTTATATAAATACACGGATATAGATATGTAATATCATTTGATGTATCATGAATGCGGTATATATGGTATACGACATTGTGTTTCGGTTCTGTTAATATAATAATTAAACATAAATTTAAATAAAGTTCTGTTCTAATATTACCTCTATGATAGTAAATGAAACAATAGTATATAAATTAAAATTAATTAATTGCTCGTAAATTAAAAATGTTATAGTATTACCAGTATTACTATATAGGTATATGTACGATATTACGAATATTCTTCTTCATTAAATTAATGCATACATATTATATTTGTTTTTAGTTTTGTTAAGCCGTAACTAAAATGACTTCAGCTAACTCAAGTCAAGCTAACGAAATTCACTCAAGTCTGAAGTTGTAACTATATTGGCTTGTGTGAATTGAGTAAGGATATGTGAAAGCAAGGTTAGTTAATTTAATAGTTACATGAACATGATATATATTTGTTACTAGTTAGAGTTACACAAACAAAACATAAAATTTGGAGAGAGTTACACATAAAGGAAATTTTTACAAATTTTTTACATTAACTACAAAATGCGATATTTCATATAAACTTCATATGGAATTGGTTATGTTTAAATAATACATGTACATATGTACATATTTCACTCAAGCCACTCAATTTTGTGTGGTCGGTAAGCACACTCACTGAAGTCAACGAAAATTCAAAGTGTTTCGTTAAATTCAATGAAGCTGACTTGAGTCAAATATAGTTACACTGATTTAAAACAATGTAATCTGACTTCTGACTTGAGTTAGCTGAAGTCATTTTAGTTACGGCTTTAGGTTTTTGATGTTGTTTTTTTTTTTGAAAGCAGAGTAGTAAAATTTTTCAATAGTCTGTTTCAGATACTAAAACTTTTACATTGAACGGAATCGGTTATACATACGTGTATTATAAAGATAGGGTCATCAGATTCCTTGATTCTGAAAAAGTGTTTCATATTTTCTATGCTTATACAGTAATATTTCAGTAAAATGTCGTCAGTGTGTGTGTATGATATGTATGCATATTACAAACATACATGCATACGTATGCACATAATACACATACGAATCTTATGGCAATTAAATTCACCGAATTCATTTAGGAAAGTTTGGTAATTAATTAATTAATTAAATAATTTGAAAACTGAGAACAACTAAAATTATACATACGAGTATGTTATGCCACAAACCATTTACATAACTACAGCTACATACACATTCACATATAAGTAAGGAACTTATGGTATTATTTGTATGTGATTGTAATATAGGTATGTATTTGTGCACCTAAGGGTATATATTCATTTTTTCATAGTGTTCAGAGCTATATTCATATTTTCAAGTTATTGAATAAATTTCATGAAAAGACATACTCGTATATGTACACATATAGGAAGTTTTATAAAACTTTGCAATTCATGGCTGTAATAAGTACATATATGCATTTTTAAAAAACCCAACTAACAATCATATAAATTGCCTTTTGAAAAATTTAATATTTATTTACCCTCGAAATATTAATTAATTACATTTTAATTTTTTTTAATCTTGCGCAAGAATAATGAATATGAATTTTATAAACACCTGACGATTGCTTAAAAAATAGCACGCAAAAAATATTTCATACCCGGAAATCTTGTACTAATTTATCTGAAAATTGTCTAAACTACAATATTTCAAAATTTATCATTGTTCGAAAATCAAATAATAAAAAGTTTGACTTCATAAACGATGGATTTAAAATTTTCTTCAAATTTGGAGTAAAGAAATTACAAAGGATGAAAAAAGTTTTAAACAGAACGAAATTTTGGTAGTCCTTTTTGTTTTAGAGTTATATAACCTTACAAAGTGAGGACTTTCACCAATTTTTCATATACTTTACCTCCTCTTATTACCATAATTTTTCGACCAATTTGTTTCAAATTTGAAATGTAGCGAATTCGAGGGAGGAGTAGATTCCAAACTGATCGCATCGCATATTCCAATTTTTATTTCTGGACTTTTCTAGAATCGTTAATGTAAGAGCCCTTTTTTTTTAAAAAAAGAAATACATTTAAAGTTAATTTTGAACTATAGCAAATAGTGAACATCTGAAATCTGAAATACTGCCGAAAACAAAAAACAAAGAAATGTTTCAATTCAGGACTCTATTTTTTTGGCAATATTTTGATATCAAAAGCATTCGACTAGAGAAAATTTTTCAAAAATGAAAGGTAAATTTGTGTCTACCAAGTGTTTGTATATGGCAAAACTTTAATCAGATATAAATTTTTCTTTTTGAATTTTTTTTCCAATTTTTTACATCCCAAACCTTTTTTTTTTCTGAATATTTTTTCTTTTTAATTCACATTCACAAAAATAAGCACACAATTACAAAAAATTTTTTATAATGTGGAAAATATATTTTCTTAAATGTGTTAATTTGAGGGCATTTATTTAATGATTAAGCATATATACGATTAAGATCTTTAAAAAGTACATATACCTATATTATATAGTAAAAATAATGATAATTTGACGCAGAGGACCTTGAAAACAAGAAAAAAATCACTAATTTCTGCCTTGAAGCTACATAAATGAAGTTGAAATTACCAATGAAAGGGTCTAGTCACTGTACATCTGCACATGCAATGATTATATGTAAAGTGTTTTATCACAAATTTGCGATGTATCTATACTGTTGGTGTAATGTTAATTATGAACTATTAAGCACAAACAAATTTTTTAATTCTTAGTAGCAAATATTTTAAAGTGATTTCTAATTTCTAAAATTTTTTTGATTTCAGACAAGGCGAAGGGGATTATCCTGATCCAGTTCAATATTGAAAAATGTTTATTTTGTAACTTCGTTAAAATTCAGTGAGTTTCAGTCTAAAAGCTTGTTTATATTTTTTACGAAATTTCAAAGCTAACTCTGATGAAATCCAATAATTGTAGTAGGAAAATAAATTGTTTTCGGTCCATCCAAAATATGGATCTATACTCAGATATGTTAATTTAAAAGCAAAGTTACTTAGGGTCTTCATTCTTCGGTGTAATGGAGCTTTACAGGTTGCAAACGGTGTATTTTGTATGTAAAACTGAGTTTACAAATTGTCATTTTTAATTTCCATAGGAATTTTCAGAGAGATCCACGAAAATTATGACAGCTCATGTTAAAAATAATGTTCGAGCATGCAAGTAAGACTATTAAGATTATTTTCTTTTTTCACAAATCGGGATATTGTTTGGAAATGTAAAAAATGTAAAAATTAGCACTAATTTTGTAGCTGATTCATTTTTATTTATTTTAGCATCACTTTATTAGAAAACCCAGCTCTTCTAGCGCATTCATGTTTTGTTGGATTGTTATATATAATTGCAATCGGGCTTTGCTATCTAACGATCCACCGAAGAATGAAAACCGCATTACTGAGTTAATCTTGCAAGAAAAACTTCATTCGTATTCGATGACGACTAAAAATAGCTAGCAAACTAACTTGTAACCTCTGCTATTTAAAAAATTTTCTTTATTTGTAAGCTACTACAGCAACGAAATGTTGCACTCTATATACCCACTTAGCCACTAAGCTGCCATGACGAAATTAATCGGTTAATTGTTAAAATTAATAGTTTATGACTTTTACTGCATACATTATTTTATCAAATTTTTCATCTAAAATGAAAAAAAAAACATAAAATAAAACAAAACGTAAATTAAATTACACAATTTTGAATGAAAAATCACTTGCATTTTACATGTGTACATGTGCAATATAATAATCTGTTAAATTAAAAGATATTATGATTTTTATTTATAAGACAATCAAAAATAAGAAACAAAAATAATTACGATCTAATGGTGTCATTATTGAATATCAAAAATTAATTATAGTTTAATGTTTCAATAGTGTTTATCATTTAGGTTTTACCTTCATGGCTATAATACTCGCATAATCATACATAAATGTAAGTTTTACATATAAATTACGATACATATACCTATAGCATATTGATTTTTTTTTGTTTTTAATTTATTACAAGATTACAAAAGCCTCTAATACTTTAAACATATTCGACAAAACATTTAAATACCTAATGAGAAATTTTATGAGAACTACATAAATTTATTTTGATTTTATATTTCAATTTTTGTTTCTCTTGTTTCAAATTGCACATGCATGTAGAGTTTTATAACGATTTTTTTTTGTTTGATTCTTTTTGTAGTTCAATTGAAAACATAATAATTTTTTTCTCCTCCTTATTCGATGTAATAATAAAAATTGTTTGACCTTAATAAATATTTTTAACAATTTTTTCTATTTTGTTGCTGTGCCTTTCAAAATGTTTTATGTAATTATTTTGTACATAATCTTACAACTTTATATGTTGCGGATAAACTATATTTGTACGTATACTTTACATACTCTACATTATACATATTCGTACATTCATTTAAAATATTATGTTTTATAAAGGCATGCATGTATTTAAGTTTTAAATTCATGTCAAGAAAAACAAAAAAAAAAAACAAATTTTTTTTTTCCTATGTTGTAACAATTTACTACATATATGCAACAATTATTTTTGTTTTTTATTTCTTAATAGTAATTGTAACTTTACATTCGGATATGGAATAAGGGCTAATAAAAGTGAATTTATGATGTAAAGTACACCCGCCTTCATGTTGAATTGATTTTTTTTCAAGAGTTCGATTTACTTTACATATAAGTACATGAGTATTTACATTTTTTTTTGTATTTCTTTTTGGTATTTATTTTTCATTCATTCATTTTTGAATATCGACTCATGTAAATACATATTCTCGTTTGTGTACGTACACAGTTTAGAAACAGTTTTAAAAATTTTAACAAAAATATTAATAAGTCAAGGTTTTAGTCATAAAATTTTACAAAAACAACAAATTTGTAGTACACATGAAAACAAAATGTACAAAATAAAAATATAGTCGCGGTTGGTTGATAAAATGATTGTTGTCTTAAAGCCTCTTTTAAATAATTTATTTCGCATGCCTCAAACGTGAACACAAAAGTGTGTACTTATCTTTGGTGTACTTATAGTTAGACGATTGTTTTCAATTCGAAGAAGATCAGTCATCGATTGCTCATAGCACATACACGTTATGACGTTACTTAATAGATGTCGTTTTTTTTGTCTTTAGTGGTAACAGAATTGAAAAGCCACTGGTCATATATAATGCACAAGTATCAATAGCTCGTTCTGTTTGCCAATGGAATTATTTTCGGTGAACCTATCAATTTCTATCACATAGAAAAATTCATTGATAATAGTAATAGGTTTTAGTCTATGATCTATAATCTGGATTATTCTTCATAGATTTCATATCGATTCTTAAAACTGTTTTTGTACAGATCGCAAATTATCGTTACGTACTTGACTCTATTTTCTGTCTCTTACTGTGTATCGACTTTGACAATCGGATCGATTCAGGTAGTCTCTTATGTCACATATTTTTACACTGTCAATGACATGAATCGTAAAATCGTTTCATTTCCATATTATATAATAATGTCTTTATTATATTTAATCGATATAATGTCATCGATTCCATAAAAAACAAATTTCGACCAGTTGGCGAACAATTTTCAATTCCATATTCTATCTCGGTATCTTTGTTTGTATGCAAATACCATTAAATGTTCTTATGTGCATCTTAATTTGTTACTAAATAGCTAGATACCTTTTATGAGCAAAAATATTGTTTAAATAAGCTTCAAATTCAAATATACTTATGAGTAAATTTACAGATTTTATGTACGTAAATAAAGACAGTAAATTTAGAGATGTTTAATATTTTAGTATGTAGTTTCAACTATATACTTTTTCTTTCTCTTTATTTTTTACGATGCCCTATTATAGTGTACGAAATTCTTTTCGAAACTTTGTATTTTTCTATTGTTCCAAAATAAATAAAGTGAAAAGCAAAAAAAAAAAAAAAAAAAAAATTCAATAAAAATTTGAAATTAAAATTAAAAAGATTTTCAATGATTCAACTATTTTTTTATGGTACAAACATTTTTCTATGGCATGGCATGTTTTATTTTTCAATACAAAAATTTGATTTTTTCTTCATGAATATTATTATCTATTTATTTTTCTTTTGTTGTAAAACAAATTGATTGAACGCCTTCAAAAAATTTATTTACAAAATGAAAAAATAAATAAATAAAAATGTAATACTTTCCTCCGTATACATATTATACATATATGTACATTCGTCGTATATGAGTGTGGTACAGAAGAAAATTTATTCAATTCATTTTCAATATGTAGTAAAACAAAACGATAAAATGAATTAAAAAAAAATACGAATAATAAAAAAATTTGTCGATCCTCCTGTCGATTGAAATGATTACATATGTTATGTACATACTTGTATGTCAAAAAAAAAACACTTTTCATTTTTGTATACTCGTATATAATATAACATAAAATATATACATAAGAACACCCTTTTTTTGTAGAGTAGGTACAACATACATGAACTCCTACATAAATTAGGTTATTGAAAAATTTTTGTATTTATACACAATCATGAATGAAATTAAAATTTTTTGAATAGAAATTTTATAAAATAACTTCAAAGAAAATGTAAGTGTGTGTTTTTTAAATTAGATTTTTGATTTCTCATTGAAATGAAAAGTAATAAAATTTATCATTGCATAAAAAAAAATCAAAAAATAAAGAATTTGTAAGTTGAAAAATTATCGTGAATTTCCACTTATTACTTATTTGACAGTTTTTTCATAAGCATTTCGGATTTAAATTCAATTTTAATATTACACAAATTAAATTTTTGACTGATTCATAGAACGTTCGGCAATACAACTATTTTTATGCTTTATTGCATTTTGTATTATTCACGTAACCTATATTTTGCAGAGCTACAGCAGGAGTTGAAACTAAATCTTGCAACCTTGACACACGGCTGCAAAGTTGGTGGTTCAGTGATCATTAAGAATGAATAAACATTAATAATTTTTCATTAAATTTGTAAAAGAGTTTGCTTCTCTATTAGAACTTAGTGGTTTGTAATCCACATTAAGTTTTTGTTGCACACATGATAGTAATAAGTCTATAAACCAATTCGGTAAAAACGCAGGCTCAGCCAGAGCTGTAGTGCTACTGAAGAAAAAGAATATGTCAAAATTAAATTTTATAAATTATTAGGATGCAATTAGAAGATGTTATCTTGAGCAAAAAATTAAAGCTATCACCTCTTGTAATTGTAAACTCATTTAGGTTACATACATATTTGAATATTTCAGATTCAAAATTTTCGACAAAATTTATTCATAAAATAAGTAACTGATAAAAATTCATTATTCCATTACATTTTACAGTCAAAACTATCTGTTATTTCAAAGTATTATCAATAATAAAATAACATTTCACAATCGATAATAACAAAAATATTCCTTCATATGAATGCGATCATTCGATAATACGTATATTAGAGTACCTATTTTGTACTTTTTTCTTTTAGATTTTATTTTAACTACTTACTGGTGCATTTCTATAATACCAAATTATCTTTAACTCTGTTCTACCTATAATAATTGGTATAAAAAATTAAATTTTTATCTATTTTAAATGCATAAACACTCATATTGAAAGTAATCAATAAAACTTTTTGGAACACAATAATGATTCATATCCTTACTATATTTTTGTGCAATAATGTGGGAATCTGGAGTTACATTATAATATGAAAAATATTGAAAAGAGCACATAAGTGTAATTATCGATAAGCTTAGAATCTGAAATAATACATCATTTTGATTTATCGGTTCAATTTTTCCTTATATCATAGTCTTCATCTTCTTTTTTTGTATATGCACATTGCACATTCATATCTCAAAATAAAGTATAACCAAGTATAGCTAGCTGACATAAACATACTACTGAAATACACCAATTAATATGCTACAATAAATGTAAAAAAGAGTACCTTCATAATGTTGGTTTATGATTCATACATAAATAAATACACAAGTATGTATGCATATGTGGAGTAATTTATAAAAATAAATTAATAATTATTCATTCTCACTTGAAAAATTATAACATAAAATACATATACTTATTATTAAATATAAAAACACATGCTATTCATTGTTTATTTTTAATCTTAATCCTTAAAATAAATTTCATATCACTATATTCGTATATGTTAAAACTTATAATTTTGCAATAATTATAATAAAATAATTTTCAAGTGATGGATACCAATATTTATATTCTTGTAATTTTGCTTTTGATATCTGTACAATTTTTTCACATTCTTTAATTCAATTTTTTTGGAATTTATTTATTTCATTATTTTTATTTTTACGTAATTCCATTGAAAAAATCCTACAGAAAAATAGATACCAACATATACATGAACATAGCTTTGTAATCTATACCAACCATCCAACTATATACCTCAATTAATATGCGAAACTTGTAATGTCATTTTTATATCTAAATAGCATACATCTCTAGTATAGAATATACATACAGTGAAAGCCAAAAATATTTATACATTTCGAAAATGTTGACTGTAGTTGTTGAAATTTGATTAAATTTTCATTTCAAAAATAATATTTTGCAATTATTTCGAAAACAGATTAAAATTATAAAGTATGAGAAATTTCGAATAACTTTTGTTTTCTTTTTATAAATTTAATAATTTTATTTATTTTCTAAACAATTCAAAAGACTCAAAAAAATAATTTATTTGAACTTAGCGAATCGATTTGCTCTATAATCTCACTAGTAGCATTCAATGTACAATTCAAAACTAAAATTGTAATTTCGTATTGAAAAAAATGTTGTTCAAATAAATTCAGTACTTACTCATTTCACACAAGATTTCGAATTTGGTTTTCATTTTATTTTAAGCTTCGTTATTGAATCAATAAATGAGAGATTGCCAATATACCCGATGTCGATACGTACATATTTGTACACATTATCTACCTTCTTCAATAGTAATACTTCTACAGCTCTGGTGATCCAGGGCTTTCATCGATTTGATTTATATACTTGACATTATCATGTGTGCCATAATGTTCTAATATAATACTATACTTTGTGTTACTTGTTATTAACAAATAGACTATTTACAACATTTCTGGGCTCTTTTCCCCAGCAAGTTGGTACCATTCAAAGCTGAGTAAACTTTAGGGGTAATGAAAGTTGAAAATTGGTAATTAAAAATCTACTGAAAGGTTGAAGCTTAAATATATTTAGGTTCGTAATACTTCTTTTTTATCATTCCAAGATTTCCTTGATTTTTGAATTCAGTTGCAAGAAATAAATGTTTCATTTTAAAATTAATATTCAAAATCTCAGATTGTCTTTGATGTACAAATAATTTTTGTATTTACTGTAGACACTAGTACGCGTTCATGCAGAGTACATAAATAATATTGTATTTAAGTAATTGCAATAATGTTTTTAAACCTGTACATATACATGAGTGTACATTCATTTATTAAATCTCATCTATTTTTTTTTTTTGGTTTTCTTTTTGTATTTTGTTTTCTGCTTTGTTATCTGGATTTTTATATTTCACTTGGATATATTTTTATTCCGGCTCTGCGGAAAAGGCATCTAATAATGCGTACATTACATATATGTACATATAAATATTGATCTAATACACTATTCTGCATTGAAATTATATAAATTTTAAATATATATATATGTGCATGTAAATGTACTATAAACATTGTATTAACTACACACACATGTTTAACTTAAATACTTATGTACTTACATACATTTATTAACAAAACACAACAATCATATAAAATATATAAATGAAAAAAATTAAAAAAAATTTGTTTTTTTTTTATTGAGAAGACATTGAAAAACATGTCTCGAAGGCTTCATTGCTCTTTCATTTATCCAACATTCGTCTCTTATTATTATTATATCAAGTCGATGTTGAATGATATTATAAAGTCATGGATGGTCATGGTTAATATACGAGTATACGATTATTTATTTAGATATGTGTGTATGTGCATTAAATATAAATTTATGGTTAAAATGAATTAAAAAAATTATCATCATAGAACCATGGATGGATGATTATTACATTCAGATACATTTTTGTATCATGCCATTTAGCAAATAAGTATAAAAAAAAAAACCAAGTAAAAGAAACATAAGAACTACAACAAGAAGAAAATAACAAAAATGAAGTTGTAATAAATGAAACAAAGTGAACACTTTTGATTTGTTTTTTTAAATCTTGGAATTTACTCAATTTATGTTTCAAGTATAAGATGCACAGTAAGTACCTGTTGTGGTACTTACACTTTTGCATATGCATCATCTCTATTTACGTCTATATTTTTGTTTTGATGCGATTTCAATCATTTTATAACTTGATTCCTTACATTATTATCCTTCCTTCTATATCATTGAATTAAGTTTTTGAATAATTTTTTATATAATTTACCCATTACTATAATACCGCACTTTATACCAATACTTTGAATTTCATTTTAGTTTCTTCTTAAAGAAAAAATGTTTCACAGCTTCAGATAATAACCAATGAATTTGCATTATGCTCGTATTCTAGATAAATGTTGTAATTTGTAATATGTAAAAGAATGTCTTGCACAAGAGTATGCACATATATGCGCTATGTTCGTGTTATTAAAGCACATGTTTCTCTTATTATTATTATTGCACCATTACTATTATTATTATTACCAATTCGTTATAATATGATTAAAAATACACTCGCGCATACATGTGTACCAATGCATATATTTATCACAGTTCGGTTATGTGTTATAAGACTATGCATATTCATTATTCACTGGAAGAAAAAAAAAAAAAACGAAAAATCACATACCAAAACAACCATAATAACAAAAACCTTAAAAAAAACCTTTAATATAATAATGATCATAAGTTTTTATTATTCAATTTTTTTTATGTTTGTCTGTTAAATACAAATTACGTACATTACTACGAGAATATAAGAGGACATGGCGACAATAATGATCGATAAATGAAAGAAAATAACAAAAAACTACCAACGAAATGAAAATGAATGATACAAGAAAATCTCCTGGATAATTGCTTGAGGATTCGTGTTAAATATATTGTGATATAGGTACCGATCCGATTTATCGAACAACGTGTCTTATTATTATAAATAAGAATAAGAATAACAATAATAATAATAATAAAGATAATATAGGTAAACAAATTTATTTTCATGTAAAACAACATAGAAAGGATGTTCTTACCCTACGGTAAGAAATCTCGTCCATATATTCATATAGTTTAGTGGAAATTTTTTTTCTCGTTTTGTCATCTATTTCTTATTACTTGCTATTTATGTTATTGCTGAACGCAATAAAAAAATACGGATAAGTACAAGTTAGTGCCTATGTGGTTTTTATTTTCATTCAAAAATGAAAATAATCAATGGTTTAATGCATTTTAAACGTGTGCATATGTATCATTGTATGTAGTTGTTTCTGAATCATTTAGCTATTTCTTTATTTTGCCCAGACTCTACTCTACATGACAATTTATTGTCAAAAATGAACACAAGAACGATCTGATTTAATTCCATTAAAACAAATTCAATATCATACGTGAATATGCATGCATTATTCTTGATAATTTGTTGGAATTTTCTTCCAAAATTATCGCGTGGTTGTTGAAAATAAAATGAACATTAAATAAATAAATGCATATATGTGTACACATGAGATTTTCATAATTTAATAGAATAAATTTTTGTTTTGCTTTTTTTTTTATGATCATGATTAAAACATCATGATTTGGAAAGGTGAACTGTTCTTTCCGCTTGTGCGCTTGCGTTATATCAAATATCATCCCAAACATAATAAAAGCCTCGGAGTACATTTTGTGTAGCAGTAACTATTGAAGAAACTGACTTTGAAATATTTGTACAGTTTGTATGAGAAGCAGATGCGTTTGTACACAAAGCAGGTAATCATCTTTGAGAGCGTAAGAATTAAAGCTGTAGAACTCTTACCCTATTAATCACTTTATCTCCTATTTGGAATCACTAGTAGCTAACATTACTCGGGATAAAATTTTGGGAAATGAGTTCTTCTTACAGAGAGTTAGGAAAATAAAATACCAAAGTTACGTCCATACCAACATTATCATATTCAAAACTAGGAGCTAGAATGCAACTTCACATAAGGTCTTAGCGCAATTGAAAAAGATTAACAGACAGTTAATCTCAAATCAAATAATCGTGATAATAAAATTCGAAAAAGTTGTCAAGGTCAAGTCACAATTATTGTAGACATCGATTTCGTTAACATATGAACGATTTTTTCCTAAACGATGAAAAATCAAAACTGATTTAAAGAAATTATTGCATAATGGCAGACAACAGAATCCTCTAACAAGTTAAATCTTGTTTATAAATTGATTACATATGTGTACAATAGGTCATATAAAATATCTCCGTCATTTTTTAATGCCTGTTGGTGTTTGTGCCAGTATATTTGGCAACGCTCTTCCGATTGTCTCAAACAAAAATCTGCTTAAAATCCAACATTTCACATTTTTTGTGAACATAATAGTTATCTAATTCGTTGATCGTGTAAAAAGTTATATTGATTTAAAAATGAGTGAATTATCCGAAGAAGTATGTTTTGTGCGATGCTTTTTTACTATAAAAAGGTAAAAACACTGCAAAAACCTGTCGAAAAATTTGTGAATTGTGCTGTGAGAATGCTGTGAGTGAACAAATGACTCTAGAGTGGTTTTCTCGATTCCATGCGATGCAATTTTGCAACCGGTGGAGCAAGACCAGCACGCAAGTGTCAGAAAATATCGGAGGCACTAAACTTCAATCACATGAGAATTTTAAATTATTTGGAAAGAGCAGGCTATAAAAAGAAGCTCGGTGTTTGGGTGCTACATGAATTAACACAAAGAAATTTAATTGACCGAATTACCATCATTGAAATGCTGCTGAAACGCATCGAAATCGAACCATTTTTGAAGCGAATTATTACAGGCGATGAAAAATGGGTGAAATACGAGAATATCAAACGCAAGCGATCATGGTTCAAGTCTGGTGACCTTTCACAAACGACTTCAAAGCCTAGATTGTCGGTAAACTAGATTATGAATTGTCTATTATGAGCTGCTGCAACCTGGAGAAACTATCAATTCCGTCCTTTACTATATGCACAACTCGACCGTTTGAACGAAGGAATCCAGAATCGGCCAACAGAAAGAAAGTTGTATTTCATCATGACAATGCGTTGCCTCACACATCGTTTATGACTCGGAACAAATTGACGGAAGTTCTGATGCATCCACCGTATAGCCCGAACCTTGCACCGTCTGACTACCATTTGTTTCGTTCCCTGCAAAACTCTCTTCAAGGTAAGAGTATGAAAATCATGTATGAAAACCAAGTAAATGTAAGAGTATGTAACCATTCAAACATATCTCTATAAAAAAAAGCAGAAAATAAATAAATATCTCTTCAGCTTCTTTCCATTTTTTCTACATTCAATAAGCAAAATTCATATAATTTAATCTTTAATTTTATAAAAATTAATTACAAAAATAGATTTTCGTGAGTATATAACATTATATACATGTTCATATTATGAAGGTATTGAATAACTAATCACTAATTTGATTAAAAAAATTTTTCAAAAAATTCAATATTCTTATCTTCTTTATAGCAATTATATATAAAACATTTTAATTTAAATTTTCGGTATTCTTTATTTAAATTAAGAAAAAATAAATAAAACAATAAAGGAAAAAGAGAAAAATATATAATTGCCTTTTTTCTTTCTGTGCTATCTCTCTATCAGACATATTTAATTGAAAAATTATTAATATAAACACGTTAAATTATTTTTAAACATCAAAAGCTTAATTTGAATTTAATCAAAATCCATAATCTTTCTTATAAAAAAGACAGGAAGAAAACATGAGAATAACACAGAAAAAAATTATTATTTATTATTATTTATGAAATCTAATAAAAATCATAACAACAAACAGAAAAATATTTCGTTTTCCTTTTTGTCTATAATTTAATTAAGTTTCAAGAAAAAAAGAAGACTTAAAACAAAATAAAAAACAAAAATAAATTAAAAGTCGAACGATTTATCTAAAAAAAATTTTCAATAATGAAATGATTCAGAAGGTGGTTTATAGTATGTATACCTAATCTTCACGTACGTACATACATTATGTATTTATTTATACTCGTATAATGTGATATGTGATATGTATGAAGACACATACCCATATATGTATATTCGTCTCTATATGTCTTTATATGAAACATTAAAAACAAAAGAAATCACCGGCACCATACAAAATCTGAATTGATATCGAAAATTTAAAATAACGACAAATAATAATCTATACAGAAAAAAATACAAAACAAAAAAAAAATGGTTTTTCTGGTATTGGATAAAAAAATTCTTTTGCATTTTTGGTTTTCTAGTATAGTAATAAAAACGAAAGATACATATGTAGTAATTCATTAAAAAAATATTAAAAAAAATTTGTTACTTTGTTACTAATTAGAAGACTGGTAGAATGGAATAAGAACAAAACATATACACATTCTTCAGACTGTTATTCATTATACTATATCATTCATTCTTTCTCGTTTATATTGTGTATGTAGGTACGGACATAACTTAGCGAGTACCTTGGCTAAAACATGATAATCCATACTTTATAAAAATGAAGTCTGAACCTCAAAATCTGAAATGGATATATCTTAAGGCTTAAAATACTGCGCTCCTATAATTCTGTATGTAGATATACGCTAGATACAGTCAAACTTCGATCATTCGGGTCTTAATTAAATACCGACATTTTTTTGTCACCTCTTACCGAAGTTACTACTGCTGCAGAATCATTTTAGTTCAATACAAACTCAATTTGGGTCTAAAATTACACTGAATTTATTTCTAGATTTATGCGATCATATCTACATTTATGTCATTTATGCCCAATTTGACAGTGAAAGGTTAAGGTCAGATAAATTGATTTCAGGCTTAACGAAGCTCGAGCTCAAACTTTCACTATGAATTGGACTTCAGACTGATGTAATTTTCAAAATTACTAAAAATAATTTTGAGTTACTTGTTACAGGAAATATTTCTAAGCCTCTTTTTGTTGATAACTGACACACACTAAAAGTTGAGTTAACTTTTGGCGTAATACAAATTTACTTTTTATATGCTGTTTTTAAGCATTGTGATTGTGATCTAGCTATACTCTCTAGCCCTATATCTTTACTTATTTATCTATAAATACTCTTGGAATAAGTGTCATTGCCCAGAAATATCATTTATACCATTTAATCTTATAATCAAAAAAATATGAGCATTAGTTTCATTGATTGTTTTATGGAATGGAAGATAAATATTCGATTATTTTTACAAACCATGTGGTAAATACTCGTAAATTTTTGAACAAATTATTTCTTTCTGCTTAAATCAAAAATTATTTTCTTTTTTATATCTACTGTAACTACGAAACTGTAAAGGTTGATGTTTATTTTCATTCTTCGACCATTCTAGCCAATCGAGGTTTCTCTGTAGGTATGGTACTCGTATATACCGTGCATATATAAGTAGTTAATTATACAAGCAAGAGAAACAAATGGTGTGTTTTGGGTTAGTGGGTGCTGGATGCTTGTTGTTAATTTCAATACGATATTGTTGAAAAATCAAACATTCCCTTTTCATTAATAAAACAAATTTTAAACAAAATAACTTTAAAAATAAGAAAAAAAGTGTAGAAAAAGAAATTAAAAATAACTGACTAAAAGATTAATGAACAATCGTACATTTTAAGTTGTTATGAATAAACGCAACCAAAAATTGTCAACATAAATATAATTTTCTGAAATTTTTCGTATCGTTTCTAACATGAATTTAAAACAAATAAAAAATTTCCTTGTTTTCAAAAGAATCTTTGGCTAATAAATAAATTCAATATTAAATTTAACTTTTTTAATTATGATATGATATTATCAGTAGCACATCATCATCGTCATCACTGTTGTTATAGCATATTCGAGTATGTAGCTGAGATCAACTTTTTGATTATGTTTTTCTGTTTTTTTCACCAAAAATAATTTGTTGTATGTACACATTCATATATTATGTATCTCAGACCTCAGAGATATATTAAGTATGTATATTAGATGTGTAAAACAGGTAAAATTTTAATATTCAAAATAATTTTTATTTATTTATTTATTTATTTTTTTGAATTATTTTTAAAAATTTTATATAACTTCTACTGCTTCTACCGATAACATATCTACTGCACCAGTAACGTATATTATACAGAAGAAGTTTCACAGCAGGGTTTCTTCAAAAAAAAAAAAAAGTTTTATTCCTTATATGATATGAGTTTTTAGTTGTGAATTATTTTTCTCGTTTTCAATTTTAATTTTCATTTGTATAAATTTATTTTCAGTACCCGTACCCATAATATAACTTTTGATTTTTAAATTTGGAAAAGATTCAAATTATTAATAATAAAAAAAATGTAAACCAAAAACCAAATTATGATAAGTTAAAAATTCAAAATATATACGCAGCGTATATACAGCAAATGTATTTGATGATTTTTTTCTTCCATAAAATATTTTAATCTGCTACGGGTGTACGACGATGATCTTGTTCGTATGCAGATTTTTCTTTTCGTTTGTTTTACTTTTTAGTGTCAACTTTTTCTTGCTTTTGTTTTTAAATTTTTTTTTTTTTTTGATATTACGAGTATTATATACAGTTGTGATAATTTGTTAGATATATATCAATGGCATTTTTATGATTTTCACATTTTTCATTTATTTATCAAAAACCATTAACAGAAACAGAGATAACGAAATATATGATCATATTCATATATGCATATGCGCATATTATAGTACGATCACGTACGAATATAATGTTCACATATATTTGTACATTCTATGTTCATCATTTTGTTACTTATTCGGTTCTTTTCTTTTTTTTTTGCTTTTTGAAGAAGTGTTGAATTTTTATTAAGAAGTTTTGATTATTTTTTTAAGTTTTTTTTAATTATGTGAATTTCGACTGTTTCGTTTTATTATTTCATTATTTATTTATTAATTTGTTTTTGCTGCTGTTTTTTTTTATTTCTTTAAAATTCAGAGTGTGTACAGCAATTTTTTTTTAATCGTTACATTCTTACTATAGGCTATTGGCTACATATTTCATTTATCTTCTAGTCTAACAAACAAATAATTATTACATACTCGAAGTGTTAAATTTGTTGCTAATTTAAAAAATGTACTCGTATAATATGTTAAAAATATCTTTAATACATCAATTAATGGTGTGTAAAATGTACAAAATATTTACATATATGATTACCATTACCATACACAATCGTATGGAATACATGGTTGATCTTAGTTTCCTTCCATCATTTTTCTTCTTGAAGTTACAGCTCACAACATACTAAAATTTAGAAAATAGTCTACGAAATTTGTAGCTAGAATTATGCATTTTTTTCTGTATACTCGAAGTAATTTTTTTCTCTATGATAACTTCCACATGTCTTAAAAAAATCTTTGAATATCAATATTCTAGTGACAACACTGCTGCACTGCATTACGTAATTAATAAATTAGATAATTTTCAACACTTTTTATGATAAAAAAATGGAAGGGATTTACTACATATACATTTATGTACATATACATTTTCAATGTTCGTTCATATTTTTCAACGATTGTCAAGAAATAAAGATTCATCATGTATTCAATGACACTATTTTTGTCCAAAGGCTCACTTAATTCAAAAAATGTATAGAAATATTTAGTTTATTAATTCCCAATACAGTTCTTGTATATTTTTATCAAACTGGAGCTATCCATTCAATTTTAATCAAAAATATGTGCACGGTTTTGGTTGGAGAGTATACAAATACTTTGGACAATAATTGTGCATTCAATTCAAGTTTATTATCTATTTTTTTAGTCGAATTTCGTCAAATTCCTTGAATAGTTTTTGTCTTAGGCTTAGCGCATGAATTAAATTTAACTACTAAGCTACTAATAAAGTACAGAATGACATACTCATGGAGAAATGTCACAAAGATAATGCATTTTTCTGAGAGAGACTTAACCTTGTTAGTTCCATTTCCTTTAAGACAATTTTCCTTTGGAATTTTTTTCTTTCTTCTTAAAGAGTTTTATCTTCTTATAATATCACGATCATACTGAAGAAGGTATGACGTATATGACTTTGTCTTTTGTATATACTTCGGGTGATTTCGTCAAAGACATTTATGCTCATACTTATGCTCATACTTATTGATTTTGTCATAAGTTGTCAGTAGTTGCTCTCTACAGTATTTATAGCGCTATTCTCCCTTCAGGACCTACATGATCGCACAAAAACTTTATTAAATTTAGGTCAATTAGTGCTAATCATTTTTAAGAAATCACAACGAACTCCTATATAAATATGTCGTGAAATAGTGCTCCAGAACAACTTGACTTTTATCAGTTTTTTAATTCCTTTTTGTTTTTGGAATTACTATTCTGAAATTGGAACCTCATGGCATCTTCGCTTTTTTACATTACAAAAAAATAATTTCAATGCATTTTGAAATACATTCAAATATAACCTTATTTGGAATTTATTTTTTATTTATAAATTTTTTATTTATAAATGTTTCGGAATATTATAAATATTGCAACTGCCATATTTACAAAAGTTTAAAAAAAGAAAACTAAAACTCCTTGAAATAATAATGTATTAACATTCCTTATAGAAAATTAACAAATAAATTGCCACTTTATTTATATCGATTTATAAGTGTTTGTAACGTGCCAATATATTTATTTTTTTCATTCATTTTTATTCTTTATTCATGCAAACGTATATATAAACTACAAGTAGTAGGTATCTACTATGTACTCCTAGGTAATTTTCAATATTGTGCGCATAAATAATTTCAACAACCTTGAATATGAATCATATACTGATTGCACGAAATCGCTTTTGGCAAAAAACAAATTTTTTTCTCTCTTCTGTGTTCAATAATTTTTAATAGTTTTTCTTATTTATTTTTGTTTTATTATTATTTTTTTTTTAATTCAATATAGTAAATCACAGTGAACAATTTTAGAATTCTTTCCTATTCGAAATGCTGGTTAGAAGAAAAAAGTATTTTATGTTAAATATTTGGCACGATTAAAATCCGGATAGTATAAGCTTTTTACTTTAAATATTTAAATAGCTATTGTGTAAATTTTAGCTTCTATTTCAAGGTTTTCCTTTAGTTAATGTATACTCAATACGTGTGTCTTATGTACGTACATAGACCGCCATCATAATGATATGTCACGAAACAAAATTTATCGAATTATTGAACTTTAATAATATTCAAAATCAATATATGCATGTACACATGTGAGTATGCAATTTATGATATTTTAGATATGTAGATATTTCCAAAAACTCTGTAGAGGTACGTACAGAATATACAGCAATCACGAGTTTAATATCACATATAATGTATATGCTACATATAATGTGAATGTACGTATGTTATATATATAAATTTCATGTCCAAAATTTTGTCATATGTCATCTACACAAAATAATCTAAAATTGAATTTACTGGTGTATTTTTTTTTTTACATTTTCAGGTACTACTTTGTTCTTATATACCAAGTTGGGGGTATACACATAACATTTGTAGCGATAGTATTTACTAGGTGTAATTCGTTATACGGCAAATATATTTATGAATTGCATTTCATATTTTATGGTAAAAATTGGTTTATATTCCATTTTTTCTAAGTTGTCATTTCAATATGTTGACAGCAACGAAAGGATTAAAAAAAGTGGTGCTCAATGTATTTACTTAGGTATCCAATACTTTATAGCAACTTCATTCAATTCAGAATCTACTCGCGGATGATATTCCATTAAACATCATTTATCATTCACATTCACATGATGATGATGATGATGTTGCTACACATATAAATTTGTAATTTTGTGCATACATTGTGTATAAGTATATGCCTGACCTGAATGTATGTGCAATAAATAATGTATATGTACATCATAATGGAATCAATGTAATAAAATCGTAATAAACCTTTTTTTTTTTTATTTTACCCTTTAATCAAAATCTCAAAAAACTAGAAAAAAAAATATAAATACATTTATATTCGAATAGTAGAGATATAATAAAATCTCTTTTGATTACATTTATGACTGCATATATACAATATAATGTACCACGATGTACATATACATACGTAATTAAAGAGCACACAAAAAAAAAGAGCTCAAAAAAAATGAATTAAAAATAAGGAATAAAGGTTAATTAAACGTCTCAGTGTCCAAAAAAATATGACAATATACATATGTAGTAGATTCACTATGTACATAACAGAGCACATATTTGTATCGTTTTCTCTGTGTTGAGATTTTCATATGAAATGCAATTTTTATATTTTTTTTTATTATTTTTTTTTTTTTTAAATTATATTTTTTATATAAAAATTATTTATTTCATATAACATACATATGTATATGTATATGTGCATATATTTTTTCCATTATTTTTATTGTACACATAACATAGTACAGAAGAACAAGAACGTGACATGCAAATTATTCAAAAGTGTTTGAACGTCAATCATATTTGTTTTTGAAAATGATTTATCATGTTCACCATCAAAAAATCAGTAAAGACAATCAAAAGAACAGAAAATGAAGAGATTCATCCACTTGTACATAATGTACGAATATACATTATGTACATACATACATATATACATATAATCATCCATTCAGTCACTCATCCATTCAGTCACTCATTCATTCATTCTGTACACAATCGCATGAGATCAGGATTTCAGAAAAATCCATCTGAACCAAAATAAATGAAGCAAGATCATATACACGGTGACGGTATATAAAATATTTATGTAAATACATATGTACGAATATGTATGGGTATGTAGAGTATAAAAAATAAATCTCAGTATTCAGGTAGTAAAAATAAATTAAAGTTTTATGTACATATAATATAATGTATATAATGACATACTGTCTTCCATCTACAGATACACTATATTCGCCGTATACATACTAGAGTGAATATAAATATGTAAATTGAAGTTATAAAACGATATTTTTTGGATCAGAAAAATTCTAAAGTCCATTCATTTTTGTCATTTTTATCAATTCTTTTATGAATATGTGTAGAGTAATGTAAATATGTATGTATGTTCACTTAGTATACGTATACGTATGTATGTAATATCTTTTGGATATGGTGGATGAGAGCTATTGCATTTATTTGTTCATCCAATTTCAGTATATATTATTATTATTATTATTATTATTATTATTATTTTACATACATACTTATGTGTATAATTTGATGGAGTTTTTTTTGGAATTTTTTATTTTTTTATATTTTCTGTACCCATCTACATATACTATATATTATGATATTTATTTGGTTGTATCCTCGTTTCGGGTAATATGATGGTGCAAATGCTATATGATGTAAGTATGGTAGTTTGTTGGAACTATGACGATGATGGCGATGATGATGAAGATTTTTGACGGGTGCTTATTACATTCACTTGACATCACACGGAAATAATATATTCAATTTCTTTAAGATTTCATCTATATTACATACAAATACACTATACACATATGTAAGTATCTACGTAGTAGATACAGTACGTACTTTGAGTACTATATGTCTACACAGATATGTTCATATACAAATGTACATCTCATATACTTAGTAGCTTCAAAATCAATTTTATACGATAGTATGTTAAATTTAAAAACAAAAATAATAAATGACACTGGTAAAACAAAACACCAGCCGAAAAAAAGACAAACATAAAATTTGAAAGATAAAAAACCAAAAATGAATTTTCAAGTAGCAGTTACAATTTTATGCCACACCTGTATTATTATATATACGTGAATGCATACTGTTATATGCGATAAGATATAAGAACTCATCATAATTATGTACGAGTATAATACATGTAGATATGTCATTACTTTTTACATATTATATGAGTACACTATAAATGCATATGCGAACATACTATATATAAAATATATAAAAATGTACATACGTATGTTTATATCTACTTGTATGTACATATTAAATGAGTTAGAAGAGCCACTAGGGAATTTTTTTTGTGACACTGAAATTTACATATTCTGATTGATGGATTACTTCTTTGGTAATTTTCAGAAATTGGTGTCATTTTAAAATGTTTGCTTCTGGAATGAAATGAATGAATGAATGAACGTTTGAACACATACTTATTTATATGTTCATGAGAATGTATATTGAATCTCAAGAGTATACGTGTAGTGTGTGTTGTGATGATGAGATGCGATGGAATTTTTTACGTTGTTTACTTTTTTTTTATTTTAATTTCTTTGAATGTTCGAAAATGAAAAATAAAAAATGAATTAAGGATTGGTTCTTGAAAATGATTTAAAATGCGTATACGACTTTACAAGTTGATCTTTATTAGTTTTAATTTTTTTGAAAGTACACATATACAAATTGTATATGTATACATAAATGTGAAATAATAATTAAAAATTCTCACGAAATGAAGATTTTAAAATTTTACATAATTGTGATAATGATGAAATGTTATTGGGACTTTAGAACAAGAAACATTGAAAATTAATTTTATACATATTACGTATGTATGCATGTTACATTATAAATAATATTCATAAATTTTTTTTAATTATTTTCGACTCAAATTGAAAACAAATTGAAGCACTTAACAAATAATGTCGAGAAAAGAACGTGTTTGAAAACAAACGAAGCATTTTGAAGATTAGGAGACATGAAAAGAATTGGTAAAAATAAAAAAAAAATGGACATTTTATATTGCGTCACTTCTTCAAACTTCTTATAATTTTTCTGATATCACGGCGAATATCACTCAATTGACTTGATTTCGCCTGACATTTTACTTCATTTCTATTAAATCATTTACAACTATACGTATGCTATTAAGGATACACTCATGTATGATTTGTTATGTGGTTAAGATTTTCTATTCAATTTAAGCAGCTGAAAGAATGATTGATATGTACTTTTCGAATGTTTCCATCACTTTGCGATAAACGATAGAACTTTTTGAGAATTTCGTAGATACCCTCGTATATGTTATTCTACCTATGTGATCATGGGAAATTAGAGAGAAGTCATACAATTGTAAAACTTTTAATTTTGCATTATTTTGATTGTTCGCAAACCAATTCTTCCTTTGGTATTTATGTTGTTCTGACGTGAAATATTTTTTGATAATATTTATTATAATCAATATTGATTGCTTACTTTTTATTAACTCCCACATTCCAACTTCGGTTCTATTCTTGAGACAAAGGTTAATACGTCCTAAATTATATTGTGTACGGCATTAAATTAAAGCATGTTTATAAGCGCTTTAGTACAAAACATTACGATTGATGAATACGACATATATAAGTACAAATGCCTAGGTTAAAAATATATGCTTCATATGCAATAGTACATCGAAAGGGTGTAAGGAAATTGCAATACAATCACAGTACCAGCTTCAAATAACGATGTAAATGTCGTAGATCCATATAAATGAAAGGGGGTTACTTTAAACTTGCAGAGAGAATGGGTGAAGTGAATAAAAAGAAGTAAATGCTATTAAGTGATACTTGAAAGTAAAAGCAATTACTTCCCTGCGAGTGAATAATCGTTTACTTCTACTGCAAAGGTTTTGCTGGAAAATTTTAAGGTACATATGTATTACCATGTATTATCATATGTATTACTCCCTAGTATTTACTTCAACTGTAAAGTAATTACTTATAGACAACTCTGACGGCACCTGGAATGTAAAATTCTGGTCTGTTGAATATAGGTTGACTTCCAAAATGTAGAAAAACAGGTTGTGATACAGTATTACAACTGTCATAATACAAAGTTATGATGCACATATACATACATTGTATCATGAAAGCATCAATTATATAGTAGATGCGCTGTTTGCTCATTTGATGCGTTTTGAATACATTTCCCAAACGATTTGGAACATGTGACATCATCAAATATTATACTTTGACATTTCGGAACAAATGACTTTGTATCTAAACTGTTTTAGATGCATTTTGGAAGTCACGGATATTTGTCGTTAGTACATAGATAAGCACCGAATGATATTTAACATTTTCAGGATCAAGTGAAAGCTCTTTTGTTTTATGTGAATCAATTTCCTCCGCGAATTATAAATTTTAAGACTTCGTAGTCTATTATATTGAAATTTAAGTTATCTTCCTACCTACCTTAAAAATTTGTAAGTGTTTACTAAAACATCATGTTTTTATTCACATAATTTTAAGTATTTGCTTGAAAATTTCAGAAAATACTAACGATAAAAGTAAATACTTTTTTCTTCAGTGAAAACTATTTTTTATTCATTTCAGGTTAAGTAAATACTTAAAATTTCATAAGTAAAATGTTTTTCTTGTTTTTATTCCCTTCACCCATAATGTCTCTAAGTAAAAAGTAATATTCCAAAATCTAATAGATGGACAAGAGAACATAAAATTGTAAAAACTATAAAAAGAAAAATTAAGAAAAAAAAGTCCAATTTTCATAATTAAATCGATAACAATATAAAAATAATTTCTAAATTTTTCATTCTTAATCTTTCCTTCCAAATTATGAGCATAAGCTATAACTTAATTATATTGTGGGAAATTACACATTTTCATATTTTAACTCATTTTTTTTAAGTATTATCATTCAAATGACAATAAAAACGTTTACTAAATCTTTTCCCTTTTTTAATAATTTCTATTTTAGTTGTGTTTAAATAATAATAATAACGGGGAAAACACACATTAAGAAAAATAAAAGTAAATGAAGAAGATGCATTCAAAAATTAAAAATTTGCCGCACCTTATGATTTTAATTTAAAGTCATTAATATTTTCGTATAAACATTTTATGGATAATTTTTTTTATTATTTATTTCATCTCATTTCTTTGAGATACGTATCGTCATACTTAAATTCATATACACGTATATATTAAATGAATATTATGCTCGTATGATATGAACATGTGAAGGTAAACAACGGAAGGAATATATCACAACAACAACAATTGAAAAAAAATTTTCTTCTATGTATGTGTAGAAAAACATTTAACAGTCGCATTATCGCATTGTATACTCTCATACTCTTGCAAGATACCGTCAAAAGTATCGATTCAATACAACATACAACTGATCTTCTATACTTTCCGACTTATTCTTCCCGTACACGTCATATAGTTTTCCATACTTTTCATTATTTTTGTTGATGCGTTTATTATGTTGTTTATTATTTGTTTAACAATTAATGTGCTTGATTATGCAAATTTTTTTTGTGCACCTATAATAGGTACCTTGATAAAAAAGATCGTTTTTTTTTATAGAAATTTATCTGAAAAATTAAATGCTAAAAGATTGTTATTGTTGGTGGGCATAGGTAGGCACATATTCATTTTTCTGTGATTCTGCGGTAACTACACAAACTCTATACACTGCATTCAATAAAGTGTTTGTCACCATAATGCATGTGTATCTACAAAAATTAAATACTTAATAAACGTTGTTTTTTTCTGCATTAATATTTTCTGTTCTCTGCTGTATTAAACGTCCGACAGATAATACTAAATACAGAATGCACATACGCGTATGAACATACGAAAGTGTATTATGCATGCATGCATGCATATTATGTAGGTATACAATGCATAAAACAGTTTAAATATTATTATTTTATTATTGTTTTCTTTGACAAAACACAAAAGCTTTGTTAAGATAACATATTAAAATGTATAGAGAGTTTAGTGTGCGATCAATAGTGATTTATGGCCAATAATTACTATGAAAATACTCGTGTGGGCTTACAGAAATTAGGGTGTGACATTTTACAAAAAAAGTTATAATGAGAAAAAACAAACTTTAAATGAAAAAAAAAATGAAGCATAACACTGAAATTCATTGTACACACATATACGAAAAGTAAAAAAAAAATGGAATTGTACTCTAAGTTCAGTACAAAATGTTAAAAGAAAATTTTATTATCTGTTTTCTGTTCAAATTAAAATTAATCTTTCGCTTCAAATCTGCTAGATACCTTTTGTGCCATGCACACATCCATACATATGTAAAGGTAGTGTCTGTGTAACGTGTCCATGGATTGCATGTTGCGAGTAGAATTATGAATTTGTAAGCTATTTTTTTCGTGTAGAATGCAAACAAAACACAAATTTCATTTTATTATTAGTCTAGAGTTTAAAAGCCAAGAGGAACTCAAAACCATAAAATTTAAAAAAGGAGTATTCACTTCGTTTCACTGCAATTAGTTGTCATTTTAATATGTAAAATTTATGAAAAATTACTTCTTTGGATGAATTCGTGCAAAAAATGCGTTTCTAGCTGATTTCACAGAAACTTTCGGACATAATAGCACACTAGATTTTAGAGCATCAAATATCATTTTTGCACTTGAGCGTGTAAAATCTGCGATTATCACAGTATTTTTAGTTAGAAAAAAGTGTTTTTCCGAAAATTTAAATCGATTTGAATAATTTCTTCTTTTACTTGATGCTCTCGTATATAAATCTTTCCAATATTGCTATGTCTTTATAATGAAAAATGTTTCGCCAATTTTCTCTGTTAATTATTTACTTAAGGAAGGTTACTGATATGTTGATTTGGCGTCGATTTAACATTTTAAACATTTCACTACGAGTTTCGTCGTTATTTCTCTCTAGCAATTGCAGTGTAAACTGCAGGAATAATGCTTCAATAAAGTATTCTCCATCTCACATTATTATACAAGTTGCGAATTTTGCTATTCTTTTCGGCATTTATCTTTCCTCCAACATTTAAGATTTTAAGAAATGGTCAAACATTTTAAAATTTGCTTGTTTTCTAACTCTATGGTGTTTCTTATCGGAGGTTATTTTATACTCGTATAATGATAAGATGTTCGATAGAATCTTTCAATTAACAATTTTTATATTACTTATCGATATTACATGTCATCGGGGATAAGAGAATTTAAGAACCTCATTGATGACAAAATGGTAATTCATTCAACTTTTTCAAAATTAATAATTATACACATGCGTTGTTCTATTTTGTACAGGCCCGGCCAATCAGGTGTGTGGAAAAAAATCATAAATTTAAATATTTCGATCAACTTAAACGACATTGCAGCTATTATAAAACAAAATTACTGATCTTTATTTTCAAATCACATATCTTTCCATTTAAATATACCTACACTATGTGGATATGTGACCTTAATAGTGAATGTTTATTGTTGAACATTTGCGGTGAACCACATATTAATTATTATTCGAGCTTGTATTCGAAAACAGAAAAATAATAAGAAGGAAAAACAAAACTTATATGCCTATTGTTTGAAAACTCCAAAAAAAGTATTAAATTCGTCATAGATATTTCTTAGTTCGGTTGTCTGAATACAGTATATTATTGTTGGTTAGGTTATGTACTTAAACAATTAATTTAACATATGTTTCAGTTGTTTATTTTTCTTTGTTTGTTTTGTATTTATATCAGTTTGTGAGCATATATATATTCTATATTAATATGTTCTCGTATTAATTTTAATTAATATTATAGTTAAAATTTGAATTCTTTTACTCTCACGATTCGATATAAATTTTATATTTGCCAAGCCTATTGTTGTAATATACACACATTTTTGCCAGAAATATACGCATACCATATATATTGTATGTATACGTACATATATGTTTGTGTGTATACATGTTCATATTATATCATTTTTATCTAATTTTCGTATTTGTAGATCTATACATTTTATACAAAATTAAAAGTACAATGTGTTCAATACTCTTTAACCAACTCTAACTCATATACGACAAAAAATATTAACAGCCCAACAGAGAAGAATATAAAGTAGAAACTAAAAAATAAACAAAAAATTAAAACAAAAAAGCAAATATAAAAAAATAACTCACCAACATGGGCGGCCAATTTAATTCAATTCGATAATATTCTGATAATAAATAAAATAATATAAAATGAAGAAAAAAAAAGTAAATTAAAAATAAAGAAAAGTTGTCAAGTACTTTGTGATGCAATTAATTTAACAAACTTTGAAAAAGATGAACAACAAATGAAACAAAATATAAAAAATACAAAGAACAAAACAAAAAAAAAAAGGAAAACAAAACAAAATCATGTATGCGATAAATAAAAAATGAAAATGAAAACAAAAAAAAAAATTAAAATAAATAAAAATTATACGATCTCATCACGTATTTATTTATAAACAAAAGTTAAATATTGTAGATAAAAAATGTATCTAAGATTATATGAACGTTGTTGAGATGATATTATTATAGATATTATATTGATATATACGATCACACACATAAACATATAAAAATTCTTATGTACAGTACAATAATATTGGCCTATCAATGATATAATAGACCTTGTCGTCTAGTATGGATATGATGAAAAATCTGGTACACTTTGTATGTATTGATGTATACTGTGTTGTGTGTGTAATAATATAAAAGAGAAATTTTAGAAAGATAGATCATTTTCGTCTTCATATTGGACACAACATCATTTTTAAATTGAAATACAAAACAAACAAAAAATAAAATAATAATATACGGATACAATTGGACGAAGATGTTTTTTAAAAAAAAAAAAAGAAACAAAAAAAGAAGAAAAAATATGCCCGCTAAATTATATTTTAATAATAAATCTACAAAGACGAATTGGACGAATAATAAATGTAGATACATATACATATATACATATGACATATATCATTCATATTATGTATGTACAAATATCGACAATATGTACACTGAATACTGAAACAGAACTGTACCTACACCTATAAAGAAGAATACTATGTATGTAGGTACCTCTATATAGAAGAATAAAAGAAAAAAAATGAAATGTGAATCAACATTCTATAGTAATGAAGAAAAATTAAACAGTTTGAAAGAGTTATAAGTTTGAGGCGGTTAGAGAAATCAAAAAAAAAGAAAAGAAAAATATATATACTATGTTTTTTTTTTTTTAGTTTCTAATTTCTAGTCTTTATGTTGAGATATTACCCAGCAATTGCGTTTCCATGAAGATAAATGTTACATTATGTTGGTGACAAGAATTAATGTCACTGACAAAGATTAATTTATTTTATTTATACATTTATAGATGGATCGGATGGAACTATATTGTAATGTATATTTGTGCATATAGTGGTATGTACTACATTAAGTTTAATATTAGGTGCTCGTGTACATTTGTAAATGCATATATCACATCACATACCTACAATTTTTGTCATTTTAAAAAATTAAAAAAAAAAAAAAATAAAAAAAAAATAAAAGAAAAATAAAAAGTACAAAATTGGTCATTTAAAAAATAAAATACAAAATATCTTTTTAAACATTTTATTATGTAGTGTTTTTTTTCATTATTTTATTATTTTTTTTTTTCAGACCATTCAAATTTATTGTGGTTTTAGAAGAATTCTAAAAACTTTTCCACTTAACCGTACATTATTATATCATTTATAAAAAAATAAGTGTACGTCAGTTTGTATTTTAGTGTCAGAGTTGAATTTTTTGGTCACATACTTACTGGACTAATTTACTAAAATTTACCATTCTTATTAATACACTGCTGAGAAATAGAGATGTGGTATATTCATATTATCAATTACCATGTTTATACTTCACATCAAAACGATATAATACAAATCGATATGAGATAAAACGATCTAATAAAACCGGTTTTACAGATGTTTATACTTACTAGCTCGAATCGATAAGAGATAAAACGGAATGAAATGAAATACAGTGCTACCACAGCATTGTAAGTAGTAAAAATGATTCTCAAAACGATATGAAGGGTTTATACCGATTTTCATATCGTTTTGACAGCTCTCAAACCGCTTTAATTATGGTTTTTAGTTAATGCGATTTAAAAATGATAAAACGTTTTAAGGGACGTTTATACTAAACTTTCAAATCGTTTCATCTTATATCGTTTCGATTTAGATCGTTTTGATGTGTAGTATAAACGTGGTAAATATTACGTATCGAAAATTTAAATAAAGGTAAATTTCAAATCAGTATGTGATTCAAACATTTTACTTGATACTTCTTACCTTTTGCTCTGAGGCTCATGAAGCTAACCAAAACTAGGTATATGTGATTTTATTTTATATTTCAAGTTTCAATGTACCTGTTACTGTTACTTTATGCTCAAAATTTGAGTCTGAAGCCATGAAGTATCTATATGCATTTGGAATGCAACGAGCACATAATGTGCTGGTTGATTTTGGCATTTGAATTTTGATCCGTAAAGCTTTGAATTCAGCTCATATTCTTCAGTAATGATGTCATGTTACTGTACACAGTACAAATATAAATAAGGTTATTCACTTTGTTTTTATGAGTATGAATTCTGTTTGCCAAAGGCAAACAACCTTGCATTGAAGGATTCGTTGCAAATAGTGTCATAGACATATCAAAACCATGTAGGCAACAAGCGGATATACAGACTAGAGACTTTTTGAAAACCATTGCAACTTATCTCTATTCCATGTTATTTTCATATTCTCTTCCCACCAATAGTTGCCAAAATATGGCTTAAAATGAAACACAAAAACTTGATAACTTACTGCCATCGCACAATTAGGGCGACAACTACAGCGTATCGCCGAAAGTTCGCACAATTCGGGCGCAACTGCAGCGTAAAATGTATATGAATTTTACATTTCTTCTTCTTGCGAATAGATTACTACTACTGTAAAATCCAGGTCGGGATAGCTTGTTGTCGCCGAAAAATATTTGGGCGACAGTGACAATGTAAAGTTCAGCGTAAATAGCCCCATTTAATTACTGTATACGCTTTCGCTGTCGCCCGAATTGTGCGATGCAAGTTAGTCTTGCTCCGCTCGACCGCTGTGTCGACAATCAAAAATTTTAACTTTATAAATAATTATTTACCACACACATACACACACAAACTCTCTATCCTTTTTTTTGCTAATTTTATCCAAATTAGATGTCGAAACCATATGCTACATTTACTTACCTTTCTCTAAATAAATTGTGCGTTCATAAATAAATTCGTACATTTACATAGATATATATATATTGGTTGAGTTCATCATTATCAATTATCAATTGTTTCAATTTTTTTCGTGAAAAGTCTGTAATGCTTCAACTTTCAATACTTTAATGCATATAGAACAGAGATCATTCTTTGTTAGTTAAAAGTGCTAAAATTATGCATAGTTTCCATACTTGCAAACTAAATTTAGTGATCCTGTTTGTAAAAATTCACAAAAAAAAAATACTACAAACATTTTACAGAATTAAAATGAAATTTTCAAAATATTATTATATTAATGTTCTACGTCTCAAACATTTAAAGTATATAAATATGACTTTATCATAGACAGAAGGTTATCGTTAAACAGTTAATGTAAAATTTTTTAAAATTTCTTGTATGCACATTATTTGTAATTGAATCTATTGTGCTAAATGCAACAATTCAAAAAAGACAAGAATGTTTTGTTTTTAAAAATTTCTTAAAATTTGTTCAAAATCTTCATTACACAAGTCAGATCCTAATATTTAGGGAAAAAAATCTGTGAATTTAAAATTTTCAAATTCCATTCACATAAAATGCAATTTCGTTTTAAATCTTAAAAAATTAAAAAAAAAAGTGGAGAATCAGAAAAAAAAAAATATCAAAAATTAAAAAATTATATGAAAAGAAAAATGAGAATTTTAATGTAAAACAGTAGTCAATCGTCAATCGACAGAAAACAGCAGGTAAATGAACATTATATTGCTGTGTGATGTTGATTTCACAAAATGAAAAAAAAAAAAAAATGTAGTGAAATATGATTTCATTTCCAGTTTTTTCTTCTTAACTTTTTTTCTTTATTTTGAATTTAATTTTCTTGATAAAGTTACGGTCGAAGTTTATTAACCTTTTCATACTCGTATGTACCTTTCATTCTTTTATCGTGTATGAATCTTTTTGAAAGTAAAGCGATAATATAACAAAATTGTATCAACACTACCGGGTACTTTAAGTAGTAATACATACATATGTACATATATACTCATGCATAAATGCTTCTAGCGATCGAACAGATTTCACACATCACATCACAGCACTTCACATCTTATACGATATTTTACACACATATTCATCAAAGTCGCATGTAGATGTATGTGAGTATATTTATATACATTATATAAAATATTATTTCATAACAAATTTTTCAATACCCATAAATTTTAATAATTCACTGAACACCGACTGAACTATAACCATAGCCAACTAATAAAATAGCTTTTTATTATACATACCCTACCTACACATATTTACCTGTATGTATTTTACAGCAATTAACACTATGAGGTTACCAATGATTTTTTTTTTTTTTCGAGTCCGTAAATGTTCTCTTTGGTAACACTTATTTCCTATAAAAAAGGGGTTTTTTTTTGTACAATAAAAAGAACTCCAGCAACAAAAGTAACATCGCCGATTGACTTTTGTGAATTGTTATTTTCATTGGCATCGAATCATATTTTTGTTTATATCTTAGATAATACTTAATTTTCATGAAAGTTACAGATGAGAGTAAAATGCTGATAAATTACAAGTTCGAAATATTAAAAAAAAAAAATTATAATAATAAAAAAATAAATGAAATAAAAATACTACCGTTTTCATATACTGATACAGCTGATGGACTATAAATAGTTAGGCACACAGAACAATCATCAGGAATGTCCAATAATCATAATCCTCATAAAATATTAGACAAAAGATATTTACTCGTATGATTGTACGTACATAGAATGAACAAAATATTAGCCATCAATCATTGTGCTTTCAATCATAGAATATATATGTACCTACTTAATAATTGTTCGAACAATGAAATATTTATAACGAGTATATTATATGTAGAAATGTTGTATTAGAAAGAAGAACTAATTTTGAAAATTTTGACGAGCTCATTAGTTTTTAACCGAAACATAAACGCTTTGCTGTACTAAGTATTATAGCTACTACTCGTTCGTGTACTACATGTGTGATGTATTACACTTTTCTAATTTGCTTCAACCATTCTTCTGTCTTCTGCATAAATTCTTCGATAATAATAAAATGTCCAAAGGGAAATTAATCAAGAAAAGTGGCAGTAATTATTTTCTTTATTAAAAAGAAAAACTAAAATACAAAATAAAAAACAACAACCGACTGACATATCTTTCTATCAATTGATCGATATTAGTATTCATACAAGGCGGTATTTACAAAAATCATCGACAATAATAATTAGTGAAATACCGATAATATTATAGTTCGACAAATCGCCTTTCTGATTAACACTAAAAAGAGGTCTAGAGGTAATAATCTATTACCAGTAGTTTATTTTCATTTTTTATTTATTTATATTTTCCTTATTACCGTAGAGCTCTCGTGAATTTCCTTTTTTTTGTAAATTTTTTGATGGGAAAAATTATGCATTATTGTTACATAAATGTGCGAATAGAAAGCAAAAATCAAATCTTGATAGGTAGCACTTCAAACGTATAGGTAGAACTATAATCGACATACCTGACATAAGCTTTGACATATGTCGTGCTACGAACACAGCCAAATCAATGAGCTAAACTATAATTAACATTACCGACATTCGTTAAAAATTCGTTTAACATAAGCTCGACATAAGCAGTACGATCGAGAGCGTACATGACATAAGTAACATAATCAAAAAGCTCATTTTGTGAAATTCGTATTGCTTATGTTTAGTATGTTATCTATGTTAATTATAGTTAACCAAATGTTACGTTTTAACATTCGTTATTTTTTCTTATGTTTGTTATGTCAGGTATGTCGATTATAGTTGGGCTTTATCTCTTAACCATCCTTAACTTTGCTATAGTTTCACTTTTATCACTTTAGTGATGCTTTATTTTTCTTCTGTATTAAAAACTGAAAAAAAAAAAATTCAAGACATTTTAAAGGACAAATGTGCTTTAAGTTATTTAAGAATTTGAATTCAATTTTTCAATTTAATTAGCCACCAAGAGGAAAATAAAAGCTGTTAAGTTAATAATGTTTTTTTTATTTTTCTATCTATACCGTGTATTCTCAATTTCTACCACAACCTACTAATTGCGTAAGGATAGAACTACTGAATGGTTTGAAATTTTATTTTTTTTTTTTCATTTCTCCTTTTTCTTCACAAAAAAAAATTCTTAAGAAAATTGTTTAGAGAAGGCTAAAAAGATGACTCCATAAAATAATAATTTCATAATTTATAGAAACTCTTACTGGGATATACTATCTAGGATAATATCTTTCAATATCATACCCATACTTTAAAAAAAAAATGTTTTTTCCTATTTTGCTTAGGGAAATTTGTGTTTTTCACTTTATTCTTTTATTTATTTTTCATTGTTGGTGGTTTTTATTGAAAATCCTCATAATAGTTACTTCCCTATCGATATAATATATAGCAGTTCTCTCTTCAGACATGTTGAGTCAGGGATTTAAATAGGCATTTTATTGTTGTCATTGTTGTCGCGTTCGTCCTAATTTTTTTTTTTCATTCTTTTGTATTTTCATTCTAAAGATCATCAAATCATCATCATCATCATCATCGACAACATCTCGTCGTCATCATCATCGTGTCATATATTTATGTAGTTATTATCATTATATATTTTATGTTTGAATTTTTTCCTATCTCAGTACACGTATACGTACTTACTTCGTTTTCTAATTCTTTATCTTTTACTACTACATATACTCATAGTAGACTACTAGGAAAGAAAAAAATAAGACAAAATGAGAAAAATGAAAAATTACTCGATGATTAGTTGCAGAAAAAATTGGTTTTTCTTTTCCGAACACCACAAAACTGTTTGTAAATTTGTGTGTGGCTGTGTTTGTGTACCCTAATGTATTTATCTAGAGAGTAGAATATGCGTAGAATAGTGTAAGTGAAATCTTATAAATATTCGAAGTACTCGTAACACATATAGACATGATTTTTTCTATATACTTATTCATTTCTGTTTAGTTCCTTATTTTGTTTTGTTCCTTATTTAACTTTTACAATATTTTGTATTTTTTCAAATTTTTTTTTTGGTGTCGATTCATCGATTAATTTATGTAGCTGCTGCTACTTTTAATACTCATTTTCTTCACGTCATTATGTATACATATTGGTACTCGTATATGTATGAAAAATTATTGGAAAAAAATGTCTCAATTTATTTTTTTTTCACTTACATACTACATACTTACTACACAATTGTTACAGTGGGCGTCAAAAATCTTTGTACACTTCCAAAACTTTGCAAAATAATCTCTTTTCGTAATAAACTCTTAACAACTAAAGACATGTTTTATAAAATTTAATAAAGAAATCTATTATTCTTCAAATAAAATCAAAAATCATCTAGGGTTCATCTTTAATAATATGGATTTTATTTTTTTGTGAAGGGAGAAAGATAAAGACATGAATTAATTTGCATATGACAGATCAAATTGTCTTCCTTAACATAATCAAAATCGAAATAATATGTAGTTTTTACAAAATAGAGATTTTTGTAATATTACGCAGAAAATATGTATAAAAGGGTGTACAAACACTCGTAATTTTGAGACTTGTTTTAATTATTTTTCTATAACTTGGAAATGAACAGAGGTATGGGAATGAAATTCCAAAATAATATTAAGAACATAATCAGAGTTTCATTTGTGAAAAAAAAATGGGAAGATGTGCTCATTTGATTTTGACTTACAGGTTTGTAAAGTTTAAATTTAGAGGTGTACAAACATTTTTGGGGTCCACTGTTTATACAAGAGAAAATGTTCTTATACATTTCATTTCTGGGTTTTTATTTTTATTTTTATTTTTTTTTCTATTAAAATATCGATCCTATCATTTAATAAATACTCGTATGTGAAACCAGTAATAATAATAATATATATACCATTCAAGGCATATTGACTATTTGATTGGAACCAATATAGAACCCGTAAAAAAAATGCACAACATTTTTGTTTAACATCGTAATGTGTACCAAAATTTTATTCATAGAAATTTTCACATAGTCATCATCATCATCATCATCATCGTTTTCATCGTAATCGTTGTACGTTGTTTGTCATTATCATCAGATATTATAAAAATATAGGCGTATGTTTTATTTATATATTTAACTTTTTTTTTTCATTTTTTTTTCTTCTCATTTCGATTCTGTATAGCATGTGTATATGTAGATAGGTGCATATATTCGATGTGAACATTTGGATGTGTACGTATCTATGTTACATACGAGTGTCAGTATACATATATAACAATAATTTCAGTGTAGGTACTGAAATATAGATTGTTGCCGGATTAAAAATTAAATCATTAATAATAATCATGATATGTGTGGTAACCAGCTTGAAATAAATTCAATGGCGATAAATTTTTGACATATTGGTCTAGAATGATGTTACTCCTTTTGTATACATCATCATTTATATATATAAGTAATATACTAATACAACATACGCATAGATTCATGTATACATGCATCTTGTTTAATTTATATAAATATAACGATGTACATACAACACTTCAAAATAAAAATGTACACTCAAAATATTCGTACATAGTATAAATGTGTATAAATACGTGCATATGTCTTTTTTATAGTACATGTACTGTATGTGTAGTTATATTTGTATCATGCATATGCATGTAAATATGGAATTATTATTATGTTATGATAGAAATATTGAATAAAAACATTTCATTCTTTTTCTTTTAATTTTTTTTTATTTTATCCTCTTCTTAATTTTATTTCTACTTTTTTTTTTATTTAGAAATATAAAAGATATGTAATGTTCATATGATATGATGAGAAATGAAAATATATGAATACGATACCTATTACCATGAAAATTGGCTTCTATTCTATTACTCGTACATATATAGGTATATTGAAAGTAGCAAGGAAAGAAAAAAAATGAGGATTATATGATCACAAAGTGACTCAACACAAATATTTTTATAGTGACTTTTCATGTCAAATTTTCCTCGAAAATTGTATACAAGTATCTCTACTTTCGTCTACATACATTTGTATATGAATGAATATCTTCATATAAAAAGAAAAAATTAAATAAGAATGTGATAAGAAAAAATTAAGCAATTTTTCATGATGAAAATTTGAGAAGATTGGGAAATAATAAATTAAATGGCAATTGAGCATACATATTCTATAAAGCAAAAAACATTTATTTTCTTTATAACAAACCAAAATGATGGACAAAAGCATCTTTTATCATTTCTTTTAATTTTTTTAAAATTAGTTTAAGTGTTTCCACTTAAGAATTAATATACAGAGTAATTTTCATTTTGATTGAAAATATATTTTACACGTTAGCTACGTATCATGAAATTTTAAAAAATGAAAAAAATGAGTTTGAGTAAGAACATCTTTCAAAATACTCACATTGTTTCCGAGAAACACTTTCATATATTTCAGAAAACAATAAATAATATAGCTTTTTATTAGATCCAATAAAATTTTTTTTTTCAAATAATAGAAAAGAGAAATATGAGAAAAATTTATTAAACATTTTATATTGGTTGTTATAAATCGACGTGTAATGTATAATAAAAATTGTTCAAAAAATGAGTGGAGAGGGTAATTTGTAATTTTCTTTCGAGAATTTATTAGAAAAGTGTTTAGGATAATTCTTTTGATAAAACGGGAGTTTTAGATTCAACTCGCATATAATTATTTGAAGAAGTTTATATAACATGTCTACGCAGAAATTAAATTTATCAAAATAAAGGGGCTTATTGCGAGAGTCTATTCTATTCAAATAGACTCTACTTTTTTTAAGTCTATTGAGCATAGTCGTGGTATTGTGTAAAGCAATAGACTGTTCGAATTAGCATTGCCATATGTGAACAGAATTTTGTATGTAATATAGCTGTCAAATTTTCTACTTGGTTTTGATTTGTGAAAAAATATATATGTCTAATAAAATTTAAAGTTTAATAAATAAAAATTTAGCAAAAAAGTAATAATAAAATGAGTTTTATTTGGTTCGATGTTTTTGAGGACGAAATAGATGAGGTTCGTCGAAATAGGATTATTTCAACGCTTCGTAGAAGACGGAGTTTAAGGATGATGTCGGATCCTTTGGATGTGGATGAAATTATGTCAGTATCATGTAATAGTAAATTAAGATAATAATAATGTAGTTTTAAACTTTATAGGTTCAAAAACAACTTTAGGTTGACAAAAGAAGTATTTTTAAAATTTTTGGATGATATAGAACCACACCTAAGACGAAGGGAAAGATTTTCTACAATACCAAATATTATAAAACTGGCATGTTTGTTACGATTTCTTTCCCAAGGAAGCTATCAAATGAGTGTAGGGAACGATTATAATCTTGGACTTGGTCAATCTACTGTGTCTTTCGTATTAAGTGAAATGTTAAATGGTATGGAAAATCATATCTGCCCTAAATGGATTAAATTCTCATATACCAGAGAGGAAGAAGAAGAGGCTAAATTATTTTTTTATGAAAAAAGTGGCTTTCCAGGTGTTATAGGATGCATAGATGGAACTCATATTAAAATAAGAGCACCTGAGCAACAGCTTCAGCATTTGTATTACAACAGAAAAGGTTACTTTAGTATTAACACCATGATTGTAAGTTGAAAGAAAAGCTATGTGATGTACCTATTTATTAATACTTTAAATATATTTTATTTTATTTTCAGGTATGTAACCATAAAAAAATTATAAAATATATAAATGCCAAATATCCAGGAGCATCACATGATTCAATGGTATGGAATATATCTGCGTTGAAAAGTCATTTAGAGGAAAAATATAGGAATGGGATGAGAAATACTTACATTCTAGGTATAATAATGAAGTATATGTGCACATAAACATATTATATTATGTTTGTTAATTTTATCTAGGTGATGCTGGTTATCCCTTAACTCCTTACTTGATAACCCCATTTAGGAGCACAGAGGAAAATTCCCCAGAGGCATATTTCAATCACAGACACGCACAAGCACGGATAATAGTAGAGCAAACGATTGCACTTTTAAAAAATCGTTTTAGATGTCTACTGGGAGCAAATGAGCTACATTATGAACCATATAAGGCCACGATGATAATAAATGTTTGTGCAGCTCTTCATAATATTTGTTTGCATCATGGGATTGAATTGGAAGAATTTACTGAAAACGAAGAGCTGACCAACGAACCATTAGAAAGTGAAAATGCTCCGAATACTAATGCAGGTGAAAATGTTCGAAATGAGCTATTAAATGCAATATTTTAAGTTTTTCATCAAATAAAAGAAAATTTTAAAAACAAACGTTTTTTATTTCATATAATAAGGCACAAAATAAAATTTAATAAAATTAAATTGCTTAATTTATTTGCAGTGAAATCTCTTTTTTTTTAAGTTCGATTAATTCCATTTTTAATTTTAGTTTTAATGCTCTGTCTTTTTGTTTTTGTTCGACCTCTTGGTTATATATTTTCAAATTTTCTTTTTTTAAATTAATTAGTTCTTTATTTTTATCTTTTTTTAAATAACAATTTCTTTTGGTATATTCATAAGTACCTTTGATATTTTCTTTGATTTCAGATATATTGTCGCCAATTTGTTTTAATTGCTCTGTGTGGTCTTTTAATATCTTTAGTCTCTCATCTGTAATGTTCCTAATTTTTGTGGTGTGTGAATTGTTTTTACGGAAGGATGGTGTTGGTGTCTTTTCACGGACGACGTTATCGCTGAGAATTATTGTTGAGTGATGGTTATCATACGCAGTGTTCTCCGTTTCTATACTTTTATTTGTTTCAATCCTGTATTCCCGTCCAGGAGGATTTATACATGTTTCTAAACTTAGAAATTCACAAAATTTTTCCTCCAAAGGAGTCAAAACATGTAAATTATTGGGTCCACCTCCGGTACTTTGTATTTCTTTTTTATTTTTAATTAATTTTTTTTTTAGTTTAGCTTTAAGATCTATCCAAACCTAAAATAAATAATAGATAAAAACTTGGATTGTTCAGAAAAAAAATGTATTACTTTTGTCCACTTGTCGCTTGTTTTTACAGGTGGCCCCAGACTATTCAGTTCACAAGTGAATTTCTTCCAACTCTCATCAGCCTCACTTTTTTACATATTCCTTTTCCAATCAAAGGATTTTGTTCCATAAGAGAAACTAACCTCTCCAATTGTTGTTTATTGCTGAAAATCTTTTTTCTAAAGCACAATTTATGAAAAATAGTATAACAAAAATATAATAATTTAATTCAGAATGTACATAATTCACTTTTACTATTAATTACCTAATATATTCGTTTTCCATCCTGATAAACAGAAACAATTAATGCACTTCTATGAAAGTCACTTAAATAATTGTGATAGATTCGACAAGTCAATCATATTGACATATTTCTATTACAATAGACATTCGCAATATGGCAATATCGATACTCGACTTTAAGTCAATTCGACTTTGAGTCTATCGAGAATTGACTCTCGCAATAAGCCCCAAAATTTCAATTTATCGAAAGTGTATGTTTGTATAGTCTACTGACTACTTATGTAACACCTACCAGATATGACATGATCTAGGTAAGTCAGCTTTATGTATAATGATTATCATCTTACGAAATCATCTAAAATTTTCTAAATAAACAGCGTGTAACAATATACATCCAAAAGTGTAGTGTATCTTTTAACAGGACATAGAATGAACGGATTCTCCGTTTATTACAAAAAAGTTATTAATATTACAGTTTATAGTTATGCAATTTAAAACAAAAATAATTTGAAAATGTATTTGGAAACCTAAATATTACTTTAAATTTTATTCCAAAATGATTCTAAAGTGTCTGATTAATATTTTTACTAATATCTACTAATACTCAATATACTTAGGTACTGCCTATCTGTTTTTCTATAAAAAATTCATTACCACCATTTTTATCATTACTGGCTTCACATGACGACGTAAATTCATTTTGCTGTTGTGGCTGTTTTCATATAGCCTTTAAATGAATAGCATTCCAATATTCTTTTCAAAAAATTACGTTTCACATTTATTTTAAGCAAATTAGGATTATGTTGCGGATTTGGGAAAAATTTTTGAATCCGTTAATTTTTGATGTCTACTATACAAGTATTAGTGAAAATAACCAAAAATGTTTGCCTGTGAAATCTTCCGCAAAGAATCTATAATATATGAATATTCAGACAACACTGATTGAAAGAAGAGTATATAGTTTAATCTAAAAATTATCTCAATTCTTCAGTTTGTCTGATTTAATGTTATTCATACTTTTCCTTAAAAGAAACTCAATCAATTGTTTTGAATTATTCTAGGATTCTACAATAGGATAGGATAGAAATATTTACCGTATATTATTGAACAAGAACTCACACGGTTCTTTTGGCGACATATTTTTCTTATATTTTTCTTTTAATAAAATCAAATTTTTGTTGAAGTTGCATCAGAAATTTTCGAATATGAATATGAAATTAAAACCAAAATAAAAATAGCCTGTCATATAGAGACCTCTGATATGATCGCTGTAAATGATTTTTCGTTACTTCATTATTGTTGAGATTTTTCTCAAGTATACATGACACGTCATACATGGACGTAATCCGTTCAAGTTTTTTATCAACTTATTACCAATCAAATTCATTTTCTATTTTTTTCCAGTTCCAAATATGAGTTCATGTAAATTGTGTTCTTTGGATTTTTATCCGATTCCTGGAAATGCTTCAGTTTTCCGTCATTGAATATTTTTTATTTAAATCGTTAATAATTTAACAAATCTCTATATAAATTGGTATGTATACGTTGTTATCACATACCAAACGCATATATCTCTATATAAAGTAGGTTCTATGCTTCTAATGTTTTCTTACTTCATTTCGCATTTCTTCATTTGGTAAACCAATGCCATTTATAAATCTCATTTTTTTTTTCAATTTATATTCCAAGGATAATCTGATTATAATTCACTATTAAATTAAATAATAAAAACAAAATAATCAATTCAAAGTTGTTTCTTTTTTATGTTTTGTTCTATTTTGTTTTTACGATAAGTGAGTAGGAATGTAATATAGGACGACGAAAAAAACATGTAAAACTTTTCTCGCATGATTTTTCTTATCTTGAAAAATTTTACAGAAAAAAATTCTTTTTCATATTTTTTTTGTTTTGTTTTTTTTTTACAATTAAACTTTTGTATATGTGTATATGTAAATTACTTTCTTTTATTCAATTTTTTTCCGTGTGTTTATTATAATAATCATAACTTTATTCATATCATTCACAATTTAAATTAAAAAGCAAAAAAAAAAAAAAATAAAACGGAATTCTTCTCCATTATTTTTTGTTCCTTTTTTTTATATTCAACTTTTGTTAACTGATAAAAGTTTGCTGGAATGTTGACAGGAAAATCAGTTAAAAATACTATATAGTAGGTATACAAAAAAAAAAAAAAAAAAAAAAAAAATAGAAAAATGAAAACAAAAAAAAATAAAATTGAAATACACTCCTTCATACACATTACATATAAAAAATGAAACAAAAAGTAACCCATTCCTAACAAGAATTTAACTTTATTTTATTAAATAGTACCGCATTAGATCCATTAAAAATGAAAACAAGACGAAATAACGACCAAAAAAAAAATAATATGGAAAAACTTTTCATATTACCAGCTTTTAGCACGCAAAGAATCAACAGTAACTTATTATCCTAAAATACATATACATAGATAGATATTTTCATAGCACATGGATATATGTGTGTAGGAATGGGCTGTAATCTACGTACATATAGAGGTGTACATTAGTTATGTATGTGTAATGTATACTATATATGTATAAAACATGACATAACTATAGAAAAGGTAAATAATAATAAAACAAAAATCGAATGAAACTTTCTGTTATATTATGTAGAATAGACGAGTATATGAACAAAAGTAATAGAGTATTGTGTATAGTGAATGACGACTGAGTACTGAGTAGTATAAGTTTATAACATATTTTGAAAATGAAATAGTGATAGTCCTTTTTGTACATAATGCTCCCTACTACATACTACACAACCCACATATGCATGGACATATGGATGTACCTATCTGATGTACTCATGTAGTACCAAAACCAATAGTATACACTGCCCATAATATTCCTTCGATGAAAAAAAAAATTTTTTTTTTTTGAAAGATTGTTGATTTTAAGGTATCGCTCCCAGGCATTAAAGTTTTGTTTATTTATTTTTTTTTCATTTTTAGTTTTAACAAGAACACTAACACGAACAAATAAAAAAAAAATAAAAAAATAATATGAAACAACGAAAAAACTAAACTGTTAATGGCTGTTAACACGTCATTTGATAGTGCCTTAAAGCACAAACATTTATAGTATAAAAGGTGAAATCTACTAGCGAATAAAGACTTTTTTCCTTTGGCTTGTTTCGTTCCTTAAAAATATTATCACATAATGTATGAGTATATTACATAAATATATAAATGAAAAGCATTTACTATTTATTTATGATACACGTAGGTTATTATACATAATCATACTCATACTATATGTATGTAAGAATTTTTGACACTATAAAAAGGACATTTTAATGAATATAACTATTTACATACATACACTCCACTACCATACATAACTATATTACACATTACACCATCTCTATTACTTTACTAGTATACATTTACCAGCATTATTGATATGTACGAACGTAGCTTAATGTAGTAGCAGTAATATAGGTAGGTATGTTTGTACTTTATTCATATATATATTTACTAAATATACAATACGAGTATGGCTACTAATATAAAAATAAAAATTCCCTAGAATCTAAAATCGACAACTCCAATTCCAGTTCATAAGGTGTTTTCATGTGTTTTACCTTTATTGTATATTTTTTTTATTTTTCATTATCTTCGTTTTTTTTTTTTTTGTATTTTGTATCAATAGTTTACTACGTTATTATTCAGGTAAAGTGTATAAGAGTCTAACGACAATGATATGAGTATATGATAATGACAAGTTAAACAGAATCTTTGTTGCATGCAAATTTGGACCGTAAATTTCTTGGTGGTTTTGACCAGAAGCAAATTCTATACACGCTATACCTATTATACCTATATCCTTCTATTTAGATATATGCACATAATGTGCATATATATCATATACTCACATACGTGAGAGTTACGTTTCATGATTTCATATATGAGAACATATAAGCACATATTTAGATACCATGCATCTGTATTATAGAGTTATTAAAGGGTAATGACTATAGTAATAGGTAGGTACCAATACCAATACCAATGTACCGTAGACATTTAGAATATCTAGAAAGGTACATAATATATGTGGATCCCTATTTATAGTCTTCTAGATAAAATATGTTAGAAGATTGACTGTACCTATAATATTGAACAAATTTACATGAATGAAAGGTATAGCTATTATGGTTAAGCACGTAATGAAGAAGAAAGGATGAGATGAGAATTTAAAAAAAAAAATTGCATAGCATACATATTACTTATTTATATATTGGAAAGATTTAAAAATATTTTCGTTATACTATCATATGTAGATATGTACGTACATTAAAAAAAACTGCCATCAACTCTACATATTCGTACATAATACGTGTGTTTTGTTACTTTTTAATGGTACATACGATACATACATATATCACTTGTGAACACGTGTGTATATGTATGTGGGTATGTGCACATAATAAGTATATTACTATGCATGCATCTGGACATAATTTCCAACCAAATAGGTAATCATCCGACCGATATATATATTTTCAGTTACAGTCTATTTAACTGATCTGAAGTGTGTCCGCACAGCCACATATATAACCCAACTATCCATAATGTGTATGTGTAATGTATGCATTACCATCATTATATTTTTATAGTTTTTAGTAACTTTCATGAATATCTACCATATATACATACATACATTGGAACATATGTCTTTACTTTTTCCTCATTTTGTATTTCGTTTTGGTAATTTCTGTTCGTTTTTCCTTTAAAAGTTGAGGTATGCATAGACAAAATAAAATAAAATAAAGAACTGTTCGATAAATTGGTGTTTATACGAAAGTTTTAAAATTCTGATAAGGCGCTTACTTATACTCGTATGTGCTCGTATGTATGTACGTATAACCAAATGCATATATTATAGAAGAATATACACTCTACGTGAAAATATTTCTGTACAGAAAATGCTCCTTCTGTGTGTATGAAAAAATATTTTTTGTATAGTCTTGTGACAATTCAAGTCTTCATGCATTAATTCCATAATATATTTAAAATTGAAAAGAAAAAAAAATAACATTTTTTTCTTTTGGTTTTCCTTGATTTGTGCTTTTATAGAAAATGAAGATAAAAATTCAAATATAAATAGCCCACACCGTTTTTGTTTTCGTAAATATAAATATACTTACATACTAGTTGATAGTACTTATGCATTAAATTTTTATTAAAGAAAATGATTCCTTCTAAGAAAAAAAAATGACATGAAAAAAAAGTCAATTCATATCAGTTACGAAATCACATGCAATAATTCAATTCTGAAAATTGTTTTATTTAATTGGAGTTACCCGATGTGTATAATAAAAACTAGTGATTCAGTTCATAATTCTACGTCGATGATTTTCATTTCAAATTACTGTAATAGTAATGGTAAAATTTTTTCACAAATATAAAATACATTGTACTGTTTTGAAAAAAAAAATCATTTAATTTCATATATTATTCGAATGACCAAACATTTTTTAATTTATGTAATTAAAAGGTTGTCTAAGGTCTGTCAAAATCAGATACATATATCTAATATAAAAGTTGAACATAATATTTATCTTAATTCTAAAAAAGTATTGAAGTGTGATGTATACTGTTTAGATAATAATCAGAGACTTTTCTAAATTTTAAATTCTAGCGGTTTCGATAGCTCAGTATTTGAAGTAGTTATAATTATGCTAATGACATCTGTTCAATTTACTGATAATTTGAATCATAATAAAATGAAAAAAAGCTTAAGACTTTATTTACAAATTTAACTACATATATGCATAAGTATACTCGTATATATTTATTTCTTTCGAGATCAACACACTTGCATATTACATACATATGTGTATATTAGGGCATTTTTTGAATTTTCAATTTATTGTCACAAAAAATTACTTTTATCAAAATTATTGACTGTGATTTGATGATCGAACATGTTCATGATGCAAATAATATATGACAAATTTACAATAAAAAAAGTCATTCAAGTTCAGAATGAAGAAGAGTTGATATTATCCAAATATGAATTCAGGATTTCTCAGTATCATATAGTAATTTATTTCTCAGAAATATCTACATATAAAAACGGCATCCCAGTTAAAAAAGAAATTTCATTCTCACCTTAATAGTCATTATTACGTTATTCACCACATAATTAGAATATAAGAAGTTAACAAAATTAATAAAATGCACATATTTATGTGTAAATTATACATTTCGGTCTAAGAATAATGTACAAAGAAAGTAAACTATACATTATGCTGATACATCTCTACATAATATATCTATGTATTAATATGACATATGCATTTACATTTATGTTCAGATATTTATACACTTCATGTATAATTCTTCATGTTTTAATAAACCAGCACTTAACATGAGCATGATGCGGAGGATGAATATGAGGATATGATATCGCACTTTACATTGTACGAGTACCTACATGGCAAAAAAATTCAAAAAAAAAAAATAAAATAACGAACAAAAATCTAGAACTTTATATGCAATTACAATTTCAAGTTATGCAAATAATATTAAAATTCTAACAGTTTACTATCTGTAAAATAATCTTTTCAATACAAAATGAAATGTATATTACTTATATAAATACAATTGCACTTAAATATGTACGTTATAAATGATATATGTACTTGCTTAACATGCATATATAGTTTGTATGTAAGTAGATATCATGAAGGTACTACACATATGTGATATTATGTGCATTTACATTATATGAAAATTGAATGTTTATTTGTTAGTCGAAGAGATCGAATTTAAATTAAATTTTTTAATTTTCCTTTAGTAATAGTACACGGTCGCTTTGTTTTATTTTTATGTATACATACAAATATATGTGTATCCATCTATATTTCATATCCATGTGAATATGAATAAAGATATCTACATATTTACATACATACAGGTAAGTTTGGATATAACTACTATTAAAAATATATGTATAAAAAAGCAACAACATCAATAAATATTGTATGAATATCTAGCACGCAACTTTAAAATAAAACTAAAAGCAAACTATAAAAACAAAAAATAAAAACGAAATAGTATCTATACACATTCATAATCATAGAGGTGTATAGGTAAAAGGAAAGACAGTAACAAAATGAAAAGCTGAAAAGCGCCTTTCTTCATTGCATTGCATGAGACATGCTTTCAATTTTACGAGTCACTTTAGAACTAATTTGCATTATTCATTAACACATATACAGTGCTATCATAAAAAACTGGACTAAAACAAAAATAAAAACATAATAACAAAAATTATAAATACAGAAAAGAGTGAGCGTACAAATAGATAAATAGGTACCTATCCATAGTATGTGTACTCACTTAATGTAAAATTATGCCGCTTTTTTCGTTTAGATAAAATTATTATTAGTGTTATTGAAATATGAAACACAACTGAACTGAAAAATGCATGTTGTTGTACGTATAAAACAGTAGAGGATTTTTAAAAGCAAAAAGTTGAAAAAAACATTGAAAAAGAAATTATTGCTATTATCGCATTATTTTAGCAGCATATAAAAGAAGTGCTTAATCTTATCATATAGAATAGAAGCACATAAAAGGCTAAATATAAAGGGTGGAAAAATTCATTGAATGTACATATTCCATTGATATTATAATATGTCTAAATAAGTGTGTGTATGTGTGTGTGTATATATACATATATAGTTTATGATGCTATAGTGCATGTAATTTGAGTGCAATTAATAAACCTATACAACAAAACATCTGACTAACTAAATACATAGCTGCATACATATATTGTGAGTGAAGGAATAAAAAATAATCAGCTCATAAATAAAAAATAAAACAAAAAGAAAAACAAAAATAAAAAGAAGGAAATGAAATTATAGAGAAGCTCACACATCAATTTATAATAAAAATGATAACTGTATGCAAAAAAAACTTCTGAATGTAATGTGCACTTTTAGGTATATTGCACTAATAATCATATAATAACGATTAATATGCACAACGATAGCATAAATAAAATATGTAGAAAAGTGTTTAGAAAGTGCAGTCATTCGTATGTACATATATAGACATTATAGTATATAGTACATATGTAAAAAGAATACCTACATGAATTTATAAATACATGTACGGCATGCAATCGTATTTTTGAAAGTGGTGTAAGTTACGTATTGTTTGATTAACTTGAAAAATTCTTTGATGTTGTTTGTCTTAGATATCACTAATAATCTTATGATTCTCAGTTTGACATCTCATTTAGATCAGTTATCTTCTTCTTGTTACTAACTGAGCAAACAAACTGAAAGAAACGGACTGAAACTTTTATTCTCAGTTGATTGCCATTTTGAAAAGAAATAATTAAAAAAAAAATTATTTTCACAAATTGATTTTTACAAATTATTTATTACAATCAAACTATATCCAAAAATTTACGCTGTATGAACACGAAGATTGTCAAAATTGTGTCTTCTTTTTGATTCTCAGTTGCTCACATCAATTGAGCAAAACTAGTTTTCTTCATATGGATTACATAAATCTCACTTCGTTGCTGCTGCCACCTATAACAGAATAGAAAAAACACAAATCAAAGAAACGCATTGCTCAATTGAGAACTGAGAATTATCAGATAATTGTGACCAAAGAAAAACAGCTAATATAGATTTTTAAGTGATTTTTTGCCATTTTAAGATGAATTCAGACATTCCAGTATCGAAAGTAACGAAACTGATTGAAGAATGAACTGACGTCATGTGATAGAAAATTTGTTTCAGATTCAGTTTTTTATACCATAACAAAAGTAAATTGTAAAATATGTAAAGAGGGAAACACTTCTTACGCAGTTTTGTGTTATTGTTTATTTCGTATATATATGAATAAATTTTACTGATACTAAACGGAAAGCACTGGGACTGAACTGAGGCTGAACTGAAATGTGTAAATCAACCATCAAACGGAGTATAATTATAAAATTTTTTAATTAATTTAATTTGAATACAACATTTTGTTTTAACAGCAGTCAGCAAACTCATATGTTTGGAACAATTTTATTTATTGATTTGATCACTTGAATTCAATAAATATTCAAAATTTGATCACTTTCGATAATTTCGCACCATCAATCACACATCAAAAATGAACGTAGACATCATTCAAATTAAACGATTTACATAAATATTTTATTAAACTACTAAAAAATTAGAATTATTGACATAATAGTATCGGTATGAGGAAGAAATTATGCACAAGTACACAATATTATTTAAACATTAAAATATGGATATAATCTGCTCATATAAAAATGTACTTTATGTATGCTATATAGCTAATATATGTAGATATATATCTGCATGCAAGTATATAGATATTGAAATGAAAGATCCACCAAGTGGTCATTTTGGCGATGGTCACTACAATCATTTTCATATAAATATTTTTTTCTGCTGTAATATTTATTTTTGTACAAAATATAAATACGATAGATTTTCATACATATATTATATGAGTATAGACTATTATAGACATATGTATGCATGTACGTATTGTATGTTGTTTCCTTTTAAGAACATAACAAAAACAAGACAAAAATATAAGAAAAACAAATATTCGTAAATAAATGTACTCTAGATTTATAAGGTCCAGAAATGGTTTGGTTTGGCTTTGTCAAGAACGAATATCATCATAGTAGGTATGTAGATACGCGATGAGTACGAGTATGTGTAGCATTTACATATGAGCCTATATAAGTAGTACATTATCTCTTCTATTTTTATTGTCGTTGTTCCTATTCTTCTTCTTGTGAATAAGTTTTATGTTTTCGAATACTTTATTACTTATGTACATATAATACAACATATAATGTACATACATACATACATATATGCATATCAAAAGCCTCTTGTTGGGGATATTATTTGTGATTTCGTGCTAAGAGCTGATCAGTTTCAAAAATACCTTACTACTAAAATTCTGATTCATATTTTTTTTTTATTTTTATACATTACTTTTGTTCAAGTCTTACAGATAAGGACATGATTGGAATTGATTACGTACATACTACAATAATACAATATATTAATATATAGTTTAATATATTATTATTTGTGTCGTTTTTATATACGTACATTTATATTCGTTTTTGTTTTAATAATATTCAAAAAGGTAAATAAATAAAAATTATTGCATATTTGTGCATATATCAGGTACACACATTTACATAATAATATATACGAGGAAAGTACTCATGTTATACATATATATATTGTATTATGTACCAGCATATATATAACATATATGTATGTAGACTATGTATGAATGAGTAACGATAATTTCTCAACATCATCATCATCATCATCATTATTATTATTATTATCGTATACGTACAGGAATGCATAATAAGAATTCATGTTCAGAGCATTACTTAAATATATACATATGTGCAAGTACAGCGACAAATGAACATTTTATAAATTTTATGCGGGAGTAGGTAGAATCAATATTCATTCAGTTAGTCATAAAAGTATAGACACCACCTTCATTTCAATATTTTTTTTTCTTGCTCTTCTTGTAATATTTTTTAAAATCGATTAAATTTTTAAAGATTTGAGTTTGATTATAATCTTCTTTTGTTTGATTATAATAACTATTCTTCTTTTTTTTTCTTTATGATTCCATAGCTCTTGCAAAGACTTTCGTTTTTAACAGATAATCCCGCCAAATATTTGCCTATATTTGGCTACTGTCGTCCAATTTTGTACTTCTGATCTCTTCTCTCATCAGCAATTACACTATGTCTCGCCATTTATTGATTTCCCTCTCCGTTCGGTTGTTGGTTCTCCTACTAAGTAATTGTGTGCCTTTAATTTACTCTTATGATCAAGGCACCTGAGCCGATTTACAAGTGACAAGCTTGTCTAATATCGATCTATGTCTTAGATTCGTTTGAACCATTCACCAGGGTGTAATACTTTCATGAGTCACTGTACTTATATTTGGTACATGTACAACTAATTTTATTCATTATTATGATCATATGTATATGACGTTTTTTTTTTTGAAAATTAATTAATGAAAAATTGTAAATTTTATTTTATTTAACATACAATAAATACTTCATGTTATATGTGATACATATGAACAGTAAACCAGCACACGTTCGTACATGTATCCCTTTTAATAATACGCCTGTAATTCAATGATTAATTTTTTTTGTCTGAATTTTTACCTTTACCTTTACCTTATCGTTCTTTTTATTTTGTTTTACTTTTGACTTTAGTTCCAGTTCATTATTATTATTATTATTCGTATTGTAAATTTCAAATCTAGACGCGTACGTCTATACGAATACGAGCGTATAATACAATATCTGTATACAGACAAATCTAAAAATGAGAACTCCTGCTGTTTTATAATCCTTCCTCCGTTATGCAGTACTATAATATATTGTATAGCTACAGACATTACAAATTGTGCATATAGTATGCATGTGAATTTAAATCCGTATTCACATGTATCTAAAATTTAAATGAGACAAAAATTGAAAAATGTAAAAAAAAACGAGCAGTTCATCTAAGCAGATTGCAAAAAATGAAAAAAAAGCAAAAACAAAAAAAAATGAGAAGAAAAAAGGAGGAAAAGATTTGTAAGATTTGTCTTAATGATTTTTTTTGTTGTTGTTACTGTTGTTATTTTCCTTAATTCGAGTCGAAGATTAATTTTTCGCAAAAATATACTCATATATGACGGCCAGGGTAGGGTACCTGCTGAAAAACAAATCATTGCCGAAATAAATATTACGAATTTATGAAAAAAAAAAAGAAAAACAGTCGGAAAAGATTTGGCTAAGAAAAAAAAATGTTTAATCTTACATTCAAAATTTTAAAAATCCTTTTTGTACTAAATTTACTTTAAATGCTATTTCTTGTTGTGATGTTAATCATTTTGTTTCATTAACGTTGATTTGTATAGAAAATATTAAAAATTTTGTTTTATTTTTGTTTTTCTGGTGTATTTTTTTTCTAAGATCTAAATGACAGATTCGGTTTTGAAATCTGTATTTTCATATATTTGAGCATTATAAAGTGACCGACCATTGCTACAGAGTGAGTAGTATTTGTAAAATTTGTCCTTGGAATTAAAAATTAATCTTAGCCTCTTAAAAATACAAAACAAAAAAAAAAAACCAATTTGAACGAAAAATTGTAAAATGACAAATACAAACTCTCTGTTGATATGAGTACAGATTTACAATAAATATGTAGAGTTGACTAAATCTGCTTACATAAACATTAAATAAACAATTCACGACATTTTTCTCTCTAAAAGATTATAGTCCTATAATAAAATAGCAACGAAATATATTTTCTGATATTTGTGTATTACGTATAGCCGTATAGCTATAAATCCTTTGAAGATACGAATAAATATGACATGAATATTGAGATCTAAATTTTTTGCCATTAGAATAGTGTAGTATGTGCAAGAGGATTATGAAGAACCAGAAAAAAAATTTGTTTTTTTTTTGGTTAATTCGGGAAAGATTATAATTGCCTGTCAACCTCATCAAGCAGATAGAGCTACTTTTTTTTACAGAAATCTAACTGAAATTTTTGACAAATGCCACTACTCTATAATATTGTTGCTGCAACAGACAATTTTATAATCTTTTTGGAGCATCTAGTATAATTTTTGAAAAATATTAATGCATTAATGTACACCAGATATACATGATATGATAAAGTAAATTGAAATCTGAAATCTATGATTTTTGGAAATATTTCATACCTAATATTTTATATATGCTTCTAGTGTTATGTACAAAACAAAGCACATAAATATCATAAAATTGTAGAAAATAGAATTTTACAATTCACTAGATTTGAACAATTTTATTGGTCTATATGTCACACAACTAAATCGTTTCACGTACATAAGCTTTCAGTTCCAATATATGTATAACTAACACATGACCAAATTATCTGTTTTATAAATTGAAATATTAGAAGCATTGGGCCCTATTAAGAGTGTCGATGGTATCGACTATCGACAAAATTAAGACGAGACGAGACGATTTAAATTTTGTATTATGTAAATCGGTCGCCTCGACAATAAGACATTGCCATATCAAATTTTATTTTCATTCAGTTTTACCATGTAATTTCTATAAAAGTTGTCAAATATTTCGATATATAAATTTATAATTCATTTTTTTTTCAATTTTGAATAAATATTTAATTAATTTTTATAATTTTTAATAAATATTTGAATAATTTAAATAATTTGTAGTTGAGTGAGAAAATACATATAAAACATATTAATTTAATAATGACTTTTTTAGATAAAAGAAGAGCATTAAGAGATGCGTTCATTTTTTTTTCAAACAGCTCAAACACCATTTTTGGTAATTTTTCTTTAATTAATTAAATTAAGTAATTAAATTAAACTTAAATTAATTGAGCAGAATAATTAAATACATCTTATAATTATATACAAAGCATACATAAAATGTCAAATCACCAAAGACTACTATATGCCTGTCCATTAGTTTTAGCTGATCGACTCAATATGTCGATATTCTCGCCTGAAATCGACACTCATAATACAAAATTTGTCGTTTTGAGGCGATAGTCGATGAGGAGACGATATTATCGACACTCATAATAGGGCCCATTATTTCTGATCAAGAATGAGTTCACTTTATCTTTAATCCGTAACTAACAAAATTATAAAATACAATAAAATTCTTTAGAATCGAACTCAAATAAGACTTAAATTAATTGAATATTAAGCACGATATATGGAACACTTACGACCTTAACGTTTCCTCGATTCGTGTTTTATTGATTCGTATTTGAATTATTCTATAGACTAAAATTGGTTGTAATTCTGAAATACTATCGCTATTAAAAGTACAATGTAAAATGCATTATTTGTCGCTCATAAATCGGCGCTGTAAGCGTAAACAGTTCTAGATAACCAATAGAATGGAATAAATTAAAAAATAAAATCGTAAAATTTTTATAATTTATCAGCCAACAGTTTTTTAATTGTCCCAAGTTGACATCTTAAATGACAAATTTTTCATGCTTTTATTCTTTATTCATGAGTAGGTATATGAGTTACTTTTTGCATATGATTGTGGGTCTATCGAAATATTGATAAAGAATTTGTTGATGTTGTTTTTAAACTGTTTTTGAACAAACTTAACAGATCAAAATAATAATAATAATTTGTAAAGCAATCATTTCCATCAGCCTTAAGGGTCTATATTTTATCATAAATTTGTAAAGTATTAGGTACCTTTAGTCTATTTATATCTATAACATTTATTTATAATTTTTGTGAAATGAATGGTTATTTTAAATTATAATCTTATTCTTTATTGCTAAAATTAGAGATACATATATTTACCTTGAGGTATTGAATTTAAGTTTCTTTAGATAAGGTTGGATTATCGTACATTAAATTATAACCAAGGGAAAGTGTAGATGAGAAATAAATTGGAAGAATTAAACTTTTTACACTTGAATTGTACATATTTTTATTATTTAACGGCGTGTGCATACAATGCGTCAGATAAAAATATTCTTGTGTAATTTGATAGAGAGTGTGAGTAGCGAAGGAAGTATAAGGAGTTGATAAAGTTACACATGTACTCCTACGCACTACGTCAAAGTGGGCTGTTAATGAAGGAATATATTTATATAGTGGGCAAAATTTTTTGAACATTAGGAGTATATACATACCTTTACGTGTATACATATATGGATTTTGGTAAAAAAGTAAAATAAAATTTAGAAATAATGTATAAAATTTTTCAATAGAATTGCTCTGATTATTGACATATTTCATAGAATATCATAGAATTATAAATTTTATTTCTTCAAGAAGACTGTTAGTTGAAAGATAAAAATATAATAAAAAGAAGTAAACCGTACAATAAAGAAAAGCTGAAATATGAAGATCATAATAAAAATTATATATCCGAATATTTTCACGCATGAATTTTTATTTCATTTCAACTCAAAAACACAACCGAAAAAATTTAATCGTCTATGAGAATTATGGACATTTATTTTATTTTCCAATTTCTTGGAAAATATGTATTTTTGTCAACTCTTCTTCTCCAAACACATTACATGTATAACGCTCTCGTACATAATTTCTAACATGTTACATTATTTTATCAGCATATAAAATCAAGTAGAACGTACGTACGGAACAGTTTGTAAGTTTTCGCGTTTGTGAATACTACTGTGATAAAAAAATAAGGTAAATTTGTTTATAAAATTAACAGTCTTTATTTATTCTTTCAAATCAATTTCATCGTATTGAAATTTCTATCCGTTCGATATAATGCACTCATGCCAACCTTTATTTCCAAGCCTTAAAACAGACAGAGAAGTTTTTTTTCCGGATTGTCTTCCTAAATATAAACCGAAATGGTGTTCCAGTTTGTTGGACAGCCAGAAGTCGGTTGCCTGTGGAACGAAATGAGTCGAATTTTTGGCGAAATAGTCACGATCAATCAATGCAGTTTGATATGGTGCCGTTATTGAGATGAACTTTTCACTCATTTTAAAAATTCATAACTGTTCTTTCTTGGATGAAATTAATCAAGCGTTTCGCATTAACTGTTCAAGATATTGACATAAAACTTAGCACAAAAATTTCTATTAGGCTACTACCAATCACTACTGACTCAAAGGTAAAAAATTGAATAGTTTGGTTTAGCCCACATGCTTTAAATGAAAAATGCACCTTACTTTTGATCACTGTATTATTCGAATGTATAAATTACACATGTTCCATACAACTATATATATGTACATATTGCACACATTATAACCGTACGTCGTTTAGTTAGATATTCATATCGTTAGAATCATAAACAATAAATATTTTGTCATAACAATAACATATTACATTTCTCTTCATTAACGTCTCCAGTTTATTTCCTTATTGTTGTTTTTTCTCTTTCCTTTATTTTTTTTTTTTTGTTTTTTGCATTCTGTTTCTTTCGTTCACTTTTTTATTTATTTATTTATTTATTTAGTTATGAAAAAATATTTTTTCTACTCCTTACAATGTATTTACTAGTAATGTGTAATATAAAAAACCACCCTAATTTCTTGAAAAATCTCAACCCATATCGTCATAAAATTTTATCACTAAATGACTTTTACAAAATGAAAATAAACAAAAAAAAAAAAAAAAGAAAAGAAATCTGAAATAAGACAGAAAGAAAGCAACAAAAAAATAAAAAAAAAAAATAAACAGATGAACATGTACAACTATACACACTAGGTCATAAACTCATCTTATTTTCTTTATTATTTATGTATTTTTGCTACTTATTATATGCCTGTACATACATATGTACTCGTGTATATCCTCCTATATTTTGATATATAAATGAGCATACCTAAATATGTAACAGAAAATGAAGATGTATAATTCGTAAAAATTGCAATCCTCCCATATAGGTACATTACATGTAAATGTATGTACAAACAGAAGAATTATTACAAATTTATTTTCTACAATATTCATATACTCGTATTCGTACGTCTTGCATACCTATACATATGTATGCATGTTTGTACAAGTATTTTCATTTACTCGTATACATATGTAAAGAAAAATTTCTCTTTAGTCACACAAGTACAAAAAAACAGGAAAATGAAAAATGTTTAAAAAATGATGAAAAACTACAGAAAAAAATTATTTATATTATTTCATTTTTTGAAAATATAAAAAACGCGAAAAAATATTTTCACAGTCATAAAGTAAAAATCACTTTTCTCGAAGTCATACGCATACATATATACTCGTATGTAAACTATAATAATTTAAAAAATAAAAAAAATAAAACAGCAATGCAATAATTTAAAGAAAAACTTCAAGAAAAAAAAATTATTGAAAAAGTTCTTTTAGCTAGTTTTAAAAAATATTTAAAAAACAACAAACTACCATAGAGAAGTAGAGGTTAAAACGAAGAAAACAATTTGAAAAGAACATTTTTTATGATTCTTTGGCACCGAAGTCATCTATCAGTTTCATCTTGTGCACATCTTGAAGTCTTGTGTTAAACATGTTCTATATTTATTAATTTTTTTTCTATGTTTTGATATAACAACAAAAAATCATATTTTATCCTTTATTACTTTCCTGTATTCATGTTGAAGCAAAATGAAAACAAAACAAACAAAAAAATATTCATAACAAAACACAATGAAAAATTGGTCAGGAACTGTAAAAGCACACATTAACGGATAGTGTGAACGATACACATGATGCACATATGTACATTTACAGAGTTAGATATGTAGAGCATGGTAAAACAGAAACTACAATAATATGTATACTTCTTCTTAACTATGTAAAAAAAAAATATCCCACTCGCCTCACCAAACTTTCTTCTTCTCAATTCTATAAATAATACTAATGACAGAGATGCGGTATTGATACAACTTAGTATTGAAATTTGATCAATATTATCTCGGTCCTTAAAAAATTACAAACGAATGAAAGGTTAAATCTTGATGACTGCATTATAGTGGATTTGTATCCAGATGTACCGAATTCAAGCTCAAAATATGTCATTATTTTTGCTCAAATTGGTCAATGAATGCACTTCAGTTATTGCTGATGACAAAATGGGTAATACAATTAATAGAATTATCGATGTAATGTTTGAATAATACTAACATGATCTACTGCAATCATCATAAAACGCTAGGACGCCTTGAGAATTTATTGAAAATTGACATAATTGTCAACTGAACACTGACAACTGAAAAAGCCATAACACTTTACAAGCACTTGTTGATAATTGAAAATGAAATATCATCTTACTCAAATTATTTGTTATTTCATAATTTTTTTTATTTTTTTGATAAAAAATTAGTTTTTAAATTTTAATCAAAAGCTTATTGTTGTGAAAATACAAAAATTATATAATTTAATAGGAATCTGTCACTGCTTTTACTCTTAAATTCAAGTTTTTGACGTCATAAGATGAAACTGTCATTGAAGTATATTAATGTATTATTGTACAATAATTGCCGATTGACCGCACATCAATGGAATGGACATACAATTTGTCGTAAATATCATTTAGTAAAATGTAAAACGTTGGTCAATTTTCTGGACTATATCATATACTATATACTGCCAATATCACATGTCTGTCAATAGTATAAGATATTTTTGTGCATTGTGTACATATACAAACAAGACAATTACATATATACGTACATATTGTATTCAATACAAATTGTTATTTAGCCATCATCACTGTTATAATACTCGTACAAGCTGATCGGACTCGGACTCTGATCTAGTCATTCTAAACCTAATATACTATCTATAAATGTTCGGTCACTTCACATTATACATTTTACATAAAATTTTTTTGCTTCCAACTTACATACAACAAAAGTCAGTCATATAATTTTGATATTTGTTTTTTTTTTTCAAGTAATTTTTTTTAAAAAATTATAAGTACTTACTATATTTATTGCTGCATAACTTTGTTTGGCATTAATATTACGTATCATATACATATAAACGTATATGTATGTACATACTTGTACATCATTTTATTATTATTATTAAAAGCAAAGAAAAACATGTAAAAAATGTCTTTTATTTTTTGTCTTTATTTCTGTATTTTTTTTATTTGTTTCTTTTTTTAATTTTTTTTTTGTTTTGAAATATTCGCTTTCCATTTTTACTACTCTACGGAAGTCATCTAGCTGTAGCTTCTTCATAAATTTAATTGTTAGAAGAAAATTTTATGAGCTGCATTTTATAACTTCAACAATGCTATATTGTATTGTACGTGCATGTATGCATGTATGTAAGTATTTATATTTGTTGTTTCTGCTACTTACATATTATATTACTACCACACTATATATACTGCTAGTACAACTACAACTAAATTTTGTCTATATACAGTTTAAAACTATGAAAACTATATCTTCAGGCTATATATATTGTCTTATGTGTTATTAAACTGCAGACTAAATAGCATGCAGCGTATAAAATTGAGAGCGTGTGTGTAGTGAGTGAATGGTATGTGTAATATTATTGTTTTTAGGAAAAATTTTACAGTAGTGGTACATGCATACACTTCATATACATACATTTGCTCTAATATGAAATGTGTACAGGAATAAAAGATATATCTTCACTATAATATTTTGACTAGATTTAAAGTTATTTTCATTTTCATTGTTTTATTATTATGTCAAAAATTATATTTTCAGAGTTTTATTTATTTATTTATTTTATTTTTATGATAGAAAGACATTTTTGTTGTGATAATTTGTTGTGTTTTATGAATTGATTGAATTTGTTGTTGTTATTTTTAACGACATCCTTCCAAGAAAATGACAAATAAAAAAAGGATGTAATAAAGTTATAAATAAATAAATAAAATCGTAGAGGATTAAATAGGTATGTACATTTATGTAAAAAAAAATAAAATTATATCCATACATACATATATATTTACAATTTATACACAGGCATAAAGAATATGTATGTGCACATATACATACATATATCACGATATCAAATAAATAAGAAAATTAATAATAAACTCATAAATCACAACTGCACAACGTACCTTATGTACATAAAATCCAGTGAGCAACTATAAAAATGAAAATGGAATTTGAAAATTTTTGACTTTTTGTTTTATAAGATATTGTAGATTTCTCAGTTAATTAAAAAATAAATGGATATATTTTGTAAAAATTTGAAATTATTTTTATGCAATTTTATGTATGGGAATTGAATATACATAATTCCAGATCTGTTTTAATGACAATTTTAGACTTATAATTGAATGAAGTAAAATTAAATTGATTTGTAGACTGTGTGCGCAAGAACATACATACATATAAATTTTAATTTCAGCACATAAAAATTGCCACAAAATTACTGTCGAACTGTTGCAGAAACAGGAATGTTTCTATACATTTCTTTTAAAAACTATGAACTATACAAAAGTACAATAAGTACTTTACAACAGTCAAATTGAATTCAAATTTATTACATATTTTATTTCATTTCATTACAAAATTCATATTTCACAGCTCACAAATTTTATAAAGAAAAAATAATAAAATATACCATATTTGAAATATACCATATGTCTATAGTCATAATCAAAAGTTTCATTTTCTTGAAAAATTTTGTCGAAAAATATAAAAGAAATAGTAACTTACAAATTCACTCAGCTTTGCTTAGTTATAGCGACTATATGATAAACAAATTTTGGTAAATGCTAATTGATTGATTGATTGACTGACTAATTGCATTTTGCCCACAACAAGTAATTGAAATCAAAAAGCAGATTTGTTTTAGGATTACCATGTACATTCGTTTTCTAAGTTTGTTTACCAACAGTTCTGTGATTCGCCCAATCTACTTTTAACTAATTTAACTGTTGTAGCAAATACGTAACAAAACATAGTTAGCAGCAATCACTTTACACAATAGGTCAAAGTGCAAAAATTAAGTATAGTGTATAGTTGTGCTGTAGAAGAGGATCAATAATGATGAATATCATTACGATACATATCATTATGACATAAATTCGTCTACGTGTTTGCGTCAAACATCATCAAATTTCTAGCCTTGAAATAATACAAAAGTACAGTAAAAAATAATTGCCAAATATGTCAATTAATCGGAAGCAACATATTTTATTTAAAATTTGAAATATTCATAAGAATAAACACAAAAATGCTATACTGATTCTAAAGTTGAAGTAATACATAATACTAAATACTAGCAGTGTCAATCAACCGAATAACTAAATGAAAACACTGCAAGATGTCTTGTATAATATCTTCATATTATGTGATATTTGAAATTTTTCCCATGATCTTTCTTTCATCTTATGAGACAATTTTTTACTCTACTTTTTTTGACTTTATTAAACAGAAGTTTAAAATCAATATGCCTACTTTGCACTACAGGTAATGGGTGTATTATATTCAGTACAGTACAGTTTCGTTCAAAAAAAGTTATTATTATACATTTTTTTAATTGTAACCTAAACTCAATTCAAGTGCATAAATACAGAATAAGAAATCTTATCGAGAATAAGAAAATATAATGTTTAAAAAAATAAATCTCACAATTTACTTTGCTCTCATGCATTTTTCACTTCCAAAATTGATCCTAAAAAACCTATTATAAAAATTTACTTTTAACAGGAGCAAAAGTAGCAAAAAATGGAATGCAGATAAAAAAAATCTTTATATAATAAATAAGTATGTACATATTTGAATAAAAAAAATTATTTGAGTATATTTGAAAAATTTTTACAGGAAATTGATACCATATACGCCATCTGTTGATTGTTAAATTTTCACATCACCTATATATGTACCTATATGTACACCAAAATGTAAACGTTTATATGTATATACCCGTACCATATTATTAACATAATACAGCAATATAAAACATACATAGATAGGTAGTTCAGTTTTCTCATGATTAACTCTTTGATACTTTGATGATCTTTTTTGTTATTCATCAGTTCTTTTTTATGTATCTTTTTATTTGCATTCATTAAAATATATAAATATTTTTAGGCTTATATAGATGTATTAGAGCGTATGTAATATGCATATGCAATATATTGCACATAACTTTTTTCACGTCAATATGTAGACATGTGTATGTCTGTAGATGAGTGAATATATTGGTACATATATAAATGTACATCGTTTATGTCGTAATTTTGTTTACCATCATAACTACGTATTGAAGAAATGAAATGATCATAACATCATTAAGGAATTTTTATTCCTACTCAAAATTTCCCCTTTTATGATCGTATTCATATTCATGCATGTATATGTAATATACTACCAATACTTCTGATCTGATACGTGAATTGTGTACATGATACTCTCTAGTCTCTACTGCAGTACATGTCAGGTACATATGTACGGTACGGTAGAAGGCAACGGCTACGATCATGATGAGATTGTCACATATAATACAGAGAGATAGAGCATAAAAAAGTGATCATGATCATGATGCATGATCATGCATGCATGGATCATGTTAAGTTGCACAATGCACAAGCATATCTACATATGTTTCGTAAAGTCAAGTTCCCCTTTAGAAGAGCAGAAATTGGACTTGGAAAAAACATAATGCTATGAAGCTATGATATGCAATCAAATAAAATTTTCCCCTTTTGTACATAAGAAATTTTTTTTTCTCAATCTTCTTATGAATTATGATATGATAGTAACATTATAGTAACAATACATTTCTTTTTCATACATTTTTCAATACATTTTTTCCCATACACGCATACATATTGTACTTATATTTATAGCATAAAGCATGTATGTCTATATATATAAGTTATACAAAAAAATCTTTGGTTCTGTGCTTCATTCCGTAATTGTGCCATAATCATATAAATTAAAAGTGCAATTTATCTAATGTAATTGAGTATCTATGGTATTTATAATATCTACTCTACATAATATAATATGCTAATACATACTCGTACAGTATGTATTGAAATTTGAGCTTTTACAAAAAAATTTTCTTTTCATACTAGAGAAAAAAAGTGGTCAAGTTTTATTAATCTTTTATCTTTTATTTTTCTATGATAATGCTGCATATTCTGTGCACATATTTAAACACGTATTGATACTCGTATTTTTGTTTATAGATATTGTGCATAAATCGGACCGATTTGAGTAAAATACGTTCTCATTGTTTTCTTAAATGTACATATTAGATACAAGCTTGCATAAAATGAAAATTCAAATTCAAATTTTAAATGCAATGTGTGAATTCAAGAGAAAATTGTATACGAGTATGCACATGTATCTTCACTTTAGAATGAAAATTGAAAAAGAATGAGCATTATTAATGTAGAAGAAAAAAAAATTGTTCTCCTTCCTACTCCATTTATAGTATCATATGCATATGTATGTGTGTTACTATCAGGGAGGAATAAATGCATTATAATAGAGTAAAAATGCATTCAAGATTCAAGTCTATAGAATAAAAATAAACGTACATATTGTGCATAAAATATTAAACATACGAATACGTGTATCAGGCTACAAACAGGCATTTATTTATTTGTGAACATACACATATTTATATAGTTTAGGAGACTGTATTTGTGCTATTGACGTATATTGAATGAATAAAACCCACGGGGTTAACACATATTCCACACATTACCTGAGTGAGAAAATCTAATACAATACGTACACATACCTTTTTGATTGTATTTACGTATTGTCGTATAGTATACAACATAATCATATCTATCTTTACAAACAGATAGTTAAACATACATGCATGTGCATACATTTTATATATACATGCATGTGCATTCAATTTTCATTTTGAGTATGCATTTATGTGCGTTTATTTTTCTCTACATGTTCATATGTACATAACATACGAATACGAGTAATATGTATCTATGAATATGTATGTATGTATAGTGCTACACTATCATTGCAAATTCGTTATTATATATTATAATGCACAATAATTCCTGTTTAAAATCTCCTTTGAATAAGATTCCTTTTACCTTAATTCTGACTTTAAAATACCTTTAGGACTAATCTAATATAGAAAATTCTCTCAATTCGGTCAATGCAATAAATTGTACCCAACTAAACAGCAGCATACCTATAAACCAAGCAATGCAATATACACTGCACTATTGCACATTGCATACATTAAAGGTAGATAGATACCTACCTACATCTACATATTAAAAGAATTGGAGATTTTATGGCTTTTTGGTTTAGGTTTAGGTTTCGGTTGTTTTTATTTTTTTTTTTATTTCTGTATTTTTTTTAAAATTTTTAATAATATTAAAATGAAGTTAAAGTTGTAAAGTATCTAAAGTACGCGTGCACTGCATATACACAACAAATTGTATTATTTATATTGAGGATGACGATGACGATGATAATAATGATGATGATGACGATGATGGTGGTGCTGGTGGTGGTGGTGGCTGGGCTGGCTGGCTATCGTCAAGTAAAGCCAAGCCAGTCGATGGCAGAGCAATGTGGAATGGATTTAAAAAGTTGAGAATAGCTCAGTCAACATTCAAGCATTCAGTTTGAGTTCGTTCGTCGTGTTGATAACATGTTTAGATATTTGTGTCTAATAATTTGATATTTGTTGCAAAAAATATTTTATAAAATTTTCAAATATACTTACCATATAATTTTATGTATAAATATATAATAAATATATATATATATATATATATGTATATAGAATATAAACGTACATAACGAACACATACAAAAATAAAAAAAATTACGTTCATTCATTATCGTTAATTAGTATTACCTGCTAAAGTAACACCGGAGAATAATAATAAGTATCGCGACTACTTACAATTCCTCAGTTTTACAATTTAAATTAAAAATTATCGTGATGAAGAGAAATTACCGCATTGTGAATTGAATTCAAGTAGTGATTAGTGGTTAGAAAATTGAAATAAAACAAAATTAAGGAAAAAATAAAGAAAAAAAAATTCCGACAAAATGTTGAAATAGAACATTACAAATTTTGTTATTTTTTTATTCAATTTTTTTTTTCGGTTTTTTAACCGTTCATTATTTTTTTTTAATTTTTTTTACTTTGAATCTTCATTGTTCTATGTTTCACGATTTTCACACATTTGTACATAAAAAGAAAATCAAACAGAAAATAAGAAATAATTGAATTTATCGTTACTTCTTCGTTTAGTTTTATATTTTGTGTTTTGTTGCTACGATAATATAAAAAATGTTGACATTTAATAGATGTATCGTGACAACATTATTAACACTTTTACTACATAATGCAACATTGTTGTTAGTAAACGGACAATGCTCGTGGGAATATAATCGTTCGGGTGTTAAATGTTACCTAAGGATATTAGAACCACAAGGATTAGATTTACAAGTTGCCGAAACATCAGATAAATTGGATATACAGTGTAGTGATACATTATTATTTGCAAGTGATTTACCAGTTAACGTATTCATACGTTTAACAAAGTTAAATGAACTACGTATTGAATCATGTAAATTATTGAAATTACCATCGAATGCATTCGAAGGTTTAGTGTCATTAAAAAGATTAGCTGTTAATACTAAAAATGGTGTATGGGGTGCTGGTAAAAGTTTAGAAGTGTTTTCGAGTTCATTGAACTCAATGCATGAATTACAAGTGTTGGATTTAAGTAATAATAATTTAAGGCAATTACCAGAAAATGTGTGGTGTCCATTAAATAATTTGCAAATATTAAATTTAACACATAATCGAATACGTTCCGCGGATAGTTTAGGATTTTCTGATAAAGCATGTCCAAACAGTGCTATAATAAATGGTGGTGGAGGTGGCGGAAGTGAATTACAGGTATTAGATGTTAGTTGGAATGAATTACGGTCGATACCTGATAATTGGGGTGTATCAAGATTAAGAAGATTACAGAATTTAAATTTACAACATAACAATATAACGCATCTATCATCGGATGCATTATCTGGATTAACATCATTGCGTATATTGAACCTTAGCTACAATCATATTGAAACCTTACCTCCAGAAAGTTTCGCTAACAATAAAGAATTACGGGAAATTCATTTACAATACAATGAATTGTACGATCTTCCGAAGGGACTGTTTCATCGTTTAGAGCAGTTGTTGGTACTAGATTTAAGTGGAAATCAGTTAACAAGTCATCATGTAGATAATACAACATTTGCAGGTCTTATACGTCTAATCGTTCTAAATTTAGCGAATAATGCATTAACTAGAATTGGATCGAAAACGTTCAAAGAATTGTATTTTCTGCAAATACTTGACTTGCGCAATAATTCCATTGGTCACATTGAAGATGGTACATTCTTACCATTGTATAATTTGCATACATTGAATCTGGCTGAAAATAGATTGCATACATTAGATAATAAACTGTTTGATGGACTTTATGTACTTGCGAAGCTAACATTGAATAATAATTTGATTAATTCTATTGAATCGGACGCGTTTCGGAATTGTTCTGATCTAAAAGAACTAGATCTCAGTTCGAACCAATTAATCGAAGTACCGGAAGCTATTCAAGATTTGTCAATGCTTAAAACTCTTGATTTGGGTGAGAATCAAATAGCTGGATTTCAAAATGGTTCTTTTAAGAATTTAAATCAATTGACAGGACTAAGATTAATCGATAATAAAATTGGTAATATAACGAAAGGAATGTTCTGGGATTTACCAAGACTGAATGTTTTAAATTTGGCAAAGAATCGCATTTTCATGATAGAAAGAGGCGCATTCGATAGAAACAAAGAAATCGAAGCTATTCGTCTGGATAAAAACTATTTATCTGACATCAATGGTGTCTTTGCGACACTCGCATCATTAGCATGGTTAAATTTAGCCGAAAATCATCTAGTATGGTTTGATTATGCGTTTATACCGAGTAAACTTAAATGGTTAGACATTCATGGGAATTACATAGAAGCACTAGGTAACTATTACAGACTACAAGAAGAATTGAGAGTTACCACTTTAGACGCAAGTCACAATCGAATTATAGAAATTGGTCCAATGTCAGTACCAAACTCCATCGAGCTGCTTTTCATTAACAATAACCTAATAAGCATCATCAATTCAAATACGTTTGTGGATAAAACAAATTTGACTCGAGTTGATTTGTATGCAAATAATTTATCCAAATTGCAGTTAAATACTCTGCGCGTAGCTCCGGTATCAGAGACCAAAAATGTACCAGATTTTTATCTTGGCGGAAATCCTTTTGAATGCGACTGTTCTATGGAATGGTTGCAACGTGTAAATACCCTTGAAACTCGTCAGCATCCACATATTAAAGATTTGGAAAATATCGAGTGCCTTATGCCACACAGTAGAAGTGCTCCACTTCGTGCTTTATCCAGTTTAACTTCCCAAGATTTCCTTTGCCGTTATGAAACTCATTGTTTTGCATTGTGTCATTGTTGTGACTTTGATGCTTGTGACTGTGAAATGACATGTCCTACAAATTGCAGTTGCTACAACGATCATAGTTGGAGTACGAATATAGTGGATTGTGGCAAGCAAAACAGTAACTTTCTGCCTAATAAAGTACCTATGGATGTAACAGATTTATATTTGGACGGTAACAATTTTCCAATATTGGATTCAAGATCGTTTATGGGAAGAAAAAATTTACGATCTTTATTTTTAAATGCTAGTAATATCCTTTCTATTCAAAATCATACATTTTCTGGACTAAACATGCTGCAAATTCTTCATTTAGAAAACAATAAGCTTCAGTCATTAGAAGGATTAGAATTTATACATTTGACTAACTTGAAGGAGTTGTATCTACATAACAATCTTCTTATGCATATTGGAAATCATACATTGTCACCACTAAAGAATTTGCAGATTTTACGAATTGATAACAACCGTCTAATAAACTTCCCAATGTGGCAGTTGCAACTGTTCCAGCAGCAAAGTGGTCTGAGAGCACTTTCACTTGGTCGTAATTCGTGGACATGTCGCTGTAAATTCCTACAAGAATTAACCGAATTTGTATCAGAAAATTCGCTCATAATTCAGGATTCAGAAGATATATATTGCGTAGATGGTGCCATAAAAAGAGAACTCGATTTGAATTCTTCAACTGATTGCAGTGAACATGCAGAAAGTAGTGCAACTTTACCGAATTCTGATATTTCTGGAGGATACATACCGCTTTTGGCAGCTATACTCGTTCTCATTTTTCTTATTATCATCCTGATAGTGGTATTTGTATTTAGAGAATCAGTTCGTGTTTGGCTGTTTGCGCATTATGGTGTCAGAGTTTGCGAATCGAGATTTGATGATGCTGGTAAATTGTACGATGCGATAATTTTACACTCAGCAAAAGATTATGAATTTGTATATCGCAGTATTGCAGCAGAATTAGAACATGGTCGACCACCTTTTCGACTGTGTATCCAACAAAGAGATCTCCCACCAGATGCGTCTCACCTTCAGATTGTCGAAGCATCACGTGCATCGAGAAAAATTATTCTTGTTTTAACAAAGAATCTGTTGCAAACAGAATGGACACGGGGTGAATTTCGAAATGCATTCCAAGAGTCGTTACGAGGGATGCCCAATAAATTAGTCATAATTGAAGAGTTAGATGTTAGTGGTGAAGCTGAAGAAGTCGCTGAATTATTGCCATACTTAAAAACAATTCCATCAAATAGAATTTTAACATGTGATAGATATTTTTGGGAAAAATTGCGTTACGCAATACCAATTGAATTATCGCCACGAGGTAATAATTATACCCTTGATCATCATGAAAGATTTAAACAGCCAGTTAGTCCAGGTGTAATATTTCGACAAGCACCGCCTCCTCCGGCATATTATCAAGAGGGTGATGATGCAAATTATTCATCCGCAACAACAGCTACTCCAAGTCCACGCCCTACACGTCATCATCATACACATAGTGACATCCCTCTTAGACCGCCATCAGAACATATTTATTCTAGCATTGAATCTGAATATAGTGCGTACGATCATGAAAATCTATCAATGATACCTACTGGTGGCGCTGGCTGTTCACTTACGCAACCATCACATCTGGTTACAAAGGTGCATACGCATAAACAACAGTCACATTCCCCAAAATTGACGAATTCTGGTCATCCATCAAATTGGCGAACAATAACATCAGCTCATGCGCATCACCGTAACAGTACTCAAAATCATACTATACAACCGCAGCAGATAGCAGCTAGTACGAGCTCCTCGGCAAATAACAGCAACACAAACAGTAGTGGTGGCAGCAGTGGTGCTAGTGCCAGTGCAGGAAGTTCAAATTGTGCTGGTAGTACAAGTGGAAATAGCAGCAGTAATAATTCAAGTGGTCAAGCGTTCTTAGTATAGGTAAATTATTGTTTAACTAAATATTAAAAAAGGGGTAGTACACATTTCAATAGTGGTGTCACATTTTCAAAAATTATAAATGTGCATGCAAAATTCAAAATGTACGACTGACATATGAGAAAAAAAACCAACATTTTCCTGCTACGCCATTACAATTAAAAAAAAATGTTTTTTTTTTTTTTGAACTGGGGTAACAAAATATGTAATCATTAATTTATATAAAATTGAAGTACACAAATATAAGTACATTATAGGGATATTCAAGAACTAAACTTTATAATATACATAATGTGACATAATATACACACATATATTTCGATATTTGCGTCTAATATGAAATTGTACGTGTCATGTATATTGATAATAAAAATTTTATCGAAATGGAATATTTAATTTTTGTTCTATTTCACTGTTTTCATTTTTTTATAAATTATGAAAACAAAATAATTGTGATATTATGATCGTATTAGAATAACGATTTATATTGTATTGTATAAAATAAATTATATAAGAGAAATTTCATATAATTTGTATGTAGTCATTTAAGTATTCCAAGAGAAAGGAAAATAAAAATTAAAAAAAAAGAATGTAAAAATAAAACTATAAGAAAGTCCATATTATATAAAAATTTCTATATATATAATATACATATATATTTTGTAAATAATTTTAATTATGTAAACAAAGAAAACAAAATTACGAAAACTGTAAGAAAAATTAAAACTATAAGTACATAAGGGCTCGTTTAATGACGATCATATACATAAATGTAATAATATTATATGCTTTCATTTTTTTTTCTTTCCTTCTGTACTTTTAGTATAAATACTTATATATACACTCGACGATATACATAGCTATAAGTAGATAAACGAAATTTATGACTGATAGTAGATAATTTATACGAATTTTCCAATTAAAAAAAAAAAAACACTGTAAATGTATTTAGAAAAAGAGAATAAAAAATATGAATATTAAATTTGCAAAAACAAAACAAGAATGAGAATAAAAGTTATTTAAAAATAAAAATTTAAATTAAAAAAAAAAAATTGATATAATTGATTCTATATAAAACTTTCTAAATATACATATAGGTATATATACATATATATGTATATGTATACAACTTTTACATACACAAGTTCATATTTAAATATATATTTATACATAGCAAATCTATATATTATATATAAAAATGCATATACATGTACATTCATATTCATATTAAGATATTTACTGCATTTAACGATATAGTGTAACAACAAAAACAAATTAATTAAATGAAAAAAAATGATAGAAAAGAAATAAATATTAATAGAAGAAAACTATTGTTAAAAAACTGTAACTGTGTTCTAAACTACATAATAATGTAAAGTTTTTCAAAAAAAAAAAAAAATAATAAAAATAAATAAAACAAAAGTACATAAGTTTGATATCAGTGCTATGTTTATATATTTTATATGTTTAAGTGGTGCTGAGAAAAGTATTATTTCCTTATTTTATCTTTTTTTTAACTTCACTTGGCTGTATCTATTATTATGAATATTGTATTTATATTTTACAATATGTAAATGTATAACTGTAAAAAAAATTATTTTACATTACACATGTATAGAAGAATGTAATTTGTTTTACGTATGTGTACACTACAAAATGCAATCAAACCTCGATTATCTGAAATTATTCACAGGTTTTACTTCAATATCTGATATCTTAGAGATTATCTCCTCAAAAATTATAAGAGAATACTCATTTATTCGTTCAGTCATATAAATTGTTATAAAAGTATTTTTATAAATATTTGATTTTTATCAGTGTGTAATATTTTAATACGCACGTATTTTGATTATTTTAAATGAATTCACTAATCAACATCATCACCATCGGTGCGGTATGATAGCCCTTCAAGAGCATTAAACGACCCCACTAGTATATAAAATCGTTATTTATTTCAAGAATTTAATCATTTGTTTTTTGCGTTTTAAATTCATTTTTAAATAATTCTGTTCATCATCATCATTAGGTCTACAACGTTTTGAGGACCCAGGATTGATCAATTGGGATCTTATTCCATATGGGTCTGTCTAGAAGTACCTATGACTTTCAAATCGATTATTCGTTTATCAGTCGGTTCCAGTCTTTCAGAATAATCGAGGTTCGACTGTAATCAATTAGAATTTGTATAATAAGTATATGCCATTTTGCACTTAAGAAAAACAAAAAAAATTAATAAATATAAAGCAAGAATAATTGTACATATACGTAAAATTATTATTCTTTTATCATTTATAAGATATAAATAATACTGATTTATATAATAATGCTAATTTCTATTTTTTTTAAATAACCGCAATAAATGCATTTATTATAAAATATTAGATAGCAAATAAACAAAACATTCAATTAAAATATTTCCTAATTTGCAATGTACATATCTATATATAATATGGAAAAAAAAAAACTTAATGAAAATTAAGTTATGTATGTACATAAATAAATTATGTACATATTACATATAACGATAAGGTTATTGTACTTGTATTATTGATTCACATTATATGATTGTATACAATTTAAAATAAATAAATGAAAATTCATTAATAAAAATGTTAAATTACTTAAATTGAAAACGAATTTTATGAAACTAAATCAAAATTAAAGAAAAATAATTTTAATAGGATAAAAAATTCTTATATAGATGGATATACTTTAATCTAGTAAACTGAAAAAAATGTATATTTCGAAGGCTATGTGTGTACTCTGTATGTAGTATGTATATAGTATATATTACAAATAAAATTAAATTTTTAATAAAATTATATAAGGAAAAATTAATTTATGAATAAATTAAATATAAAAATTAAAAAAAAAAACAACAAAAACAGAAAAATATAAATGAAAAATGAAAATCAAAAAAAAGTCATATATATTGAAATAATAAAAAAATTTATGATTATTATTACAAAAAAAAGAGTGTTTTATTTCGATTATTATTGTAGAAAATATGTTAATATTTTACTTCATTGAAAAGCATATAGATGATGAGGATCATAATTGGTATTTTTCTTAAGTGACGAAATATAGCAAAAAAGAAAATTTGTGAATTATTTGAAAAATTCAATGCTGGATTTTGTTTGTGTCGAATTTCCGGAATGGGAGAGCAAAAAACAACAACCACGACGCTTAGTGTTGATTATATATAGAGTTATGAATATATTATATGTTCAGGAATGGAAAAGGTAACTATTGTCTATAATAGTATAGTCTACATATTTACAAAATTCATTATTGTTTCGTGAAAGATGAAGATCATTCATCATTCCGTATAATCCTACTGTACGAAAAATAAATATACATAACAACCAGATGAAATAGAAAGTCGACAGCGAAGATAGTAACAATCAACAACAACAGTCAAGTCAATTCAGTTTCAGTCTCATCTTGAAAGATTTTATAAATTTCTTTTAAACTATATAGGCATCTTCTTATCTAGGCTGCTAACTGCTGAAATTGGAGATTTTTCAGATGAGGCAGCTAATCTGAAATTAAACTAGCTGTTTTTTTTCTTTTTTATTTTTTTCATTTGATTTTTTTTTTTAAAGTAAAACGTGTACATAAATAAATATGTAATGTACATTATTTTACATTAGGTGTATTACAACTATTGACCTCAACTTTATTACATTGTAAATCTAAATCCAAATAAGATATGAATTATATTTATGTATATACGCATAGTTGATCTACTTTGCTTTAAAAAAATATTAATACATATAAACAATAATAAACCAACAACAGCAACAAATAAATTTAAAAATGTAAAAATAAAAAAACATTGATATGATCACAAAAAAATAAACACGATATCGTGACGTATCCAGTTTTTAACCTTTTAGAGTCACTTTTGGAGGTGCTTTTATAGGTCTCTCGCCTCTGTTATGAACGAACTACACTTAAGTGTATGTATAGTATGTACATTTAAACGTTATGTTAGTGTGTGTATAATATTCATAAAAGATACTTTGAAAAAAATGCAAAACTAAAAAAAATATATAAAGAAAAAAAAAATTTAAATAAAAAAATAGAATAAAAATTATTCAAAAAATATGATAATAAACCTAGACTTTATTATCACTTTTGTTACCCATTCATATTCATTTATATATAGCTATACATACATAATGCATTCCTATATAAGTATATGTAAATATGTATTCATATATCATTATAATATGTATAGATAAAGGCTGGGTATATTTGACTAAAAATTATTGTATGTTTGCTCTACTTTTTCAAATTATGAATATACAAATATTTAAATGCATAATAAAATATTAAGATATTGTTTTTCATCTGTACACAAATAACATACATACACTGACTAACACTAAATGAAAAAAGAAACAAATTTAAAACTAAACCCAAAATTGAACTACAGAAGAAAAAAAAAAACTGAATTCAAAATTACATAGGCACTTTAGAGTTATAATCAAAATGAAATTTATAGTAGAGTGCAGAAGAAAAAAAAATAATTTAAAAATGAAACACCGAAAAGCATGTATCATACAGAATGTACACCACACATCAGGAAATAAAATTATGAATCGTTCGTAATTCGTATATAATAATTTTCTAGTTCATTTTCAGATTTTTGAATTTATCGAAATCGGTTCGAAATTAATTCAGCATGATACCAATCATAACTTAAATTTGATCCAAAAAACATTTTTTTTTGTTTCTTTTTTTTTCTCAATTAATTTTATATCTAAAGCGAAAGCAATAATATATATGTAGGTAGGTGCGTAAAGACAACATTATATACCTAATATGTACATTAAAAATTATTAGAACTGGTTTAAGGTACATTATGTCCGTTCTGTTTTTTTTTTTTTAAAATGATTATTTTTTGTCGAAATGCACCCAAAGAAAAAAAAGAAAAAAAAAACATACAACTCAGTATTATTGAATTTAAAAATCTGATTTTTATCAATAAATCCACATATCATTCCTACATATAGGCCATATGCATGATACAAATTATATGCAGTTACGAGCTATATACACATGTTTTAACGCAAGCAAATTGCGATGATTTGAATAAAATTTTGAACATTTCGAGGCTGAAAAAGAAATATGAAGTTAATTCAACTTAAAAATTTTTTATTGAAATAAAACAAAAATGGAAATATTTTGAGATATTAATCGAACGATATTATACTTGAAAGTGTGCATTTTATAAGATGCGATCTCATATAATAATCTAGTGCATTTATATATACATATTTTCACATGTATATGCATATGTACATATTCGGCTAACGCAATGTCTTTTTTCAATTCGAAAATGAAAAACATAAAATCAAAAAACACAAAACAAGAAATTTAACAGCAATCAGAACAGAAATACACATACTTAAGGTTGTCGGTCAAATTATGTATTGCGGTAAACGTAAAATCAAAAATCTACTGTTTAATTTTGAAAAATTTAATAAATTACCACTGTTGGATATCTGCTGCTGTCAAATTATATGATCTATTGACATTTTGAAAATAATCCAAAAACAAAAAAACAAAAATAAAATATAAAAATCCTCAGATTATATACGTATTCAATAATTTCAAGATTATTTAGGTTATTCGAAATTATAGTCCAATTAGAGCTATAAATATAAAAGAAAAACGAAAATGGAAAGAATAACGTAAAATTACACATAGCTATACCATATTGGATACTCTTGTGTATGTTCAGAATATAATCTTTTAAACTTATAAACAACATCATATTAGCTTGTGTTGTGAATATGGATACTAATTGAAAGATTTTTGGGCTAATTTTTATTCTCTCGAATCTATTTAAAGCGGAAATAAGTATGAAAATTAAAAGTTTTTAATGTGAAATAAAATACAAGTACCTACGTATAGGTATTATAAAAATAAAAGAACTGTGAATCTGTAAAGGAAAGTATAACACGCTATGGTGTCAATCTTACATTTGTACATAGAGACAGAAAATCAAAAAAAAAAAAAATATATATTTAGTAGATTGACAAAATGTAGATATGTATGTTAATGCTTGTCGTTGTCATAAAAGTAAAATTTTCTTCCATTTATTGGTGCATTAAACCATTTTTACTTACAATGTGTGCATTTATAGATAATAATTGTCCTGTTATCTAAAGTGTTGAGAAATGTTATAAGCAGGATAGGATGAATTCAGAAATTTTCCAAAATCACATAAAAGTGTAAGTGGTCTAAGTTTATTTGCAGTACTTGTACATTTAAATATGTATTCATATCCTGAATCTTGCACAAAATGACGACCTTGACAATATATGAAAACTTGTTAAAAATCAATAAGGACACCTCAACCTAAATAAAATTTAGGTAGTGTAGACTGTAGACGTAAAGTGTCAAATGCAATGATGGGCTGTATTGCTTTTTTTGTACATCTTATCATGCATAGAAGCAAAAAATAACGAAAATGTTTGTACACTCCAGTACAAAGAATATTCAATTTTTGATTTGATTTTCACAATAACCCAATAACGCTGTTAATACACAAAGAAACTTAAAATTTATAAAATTTTCGATTTAGTATACTGCACACATAATCTATGAATGTGTAAGGTAATCTAGCAGAAATATTTATTTAAACACTATACATCCAAAAAGTACACACATGACATAACGCACACATATATTAGCATACACATATTTATTTGACAAGTCTTTAAAATATCTTTCCACGACATTTTCTTTTTGAATATGTGTACATTACGTTATAACAGCGAGTACTCATTTTCAAGAAATCAAACATCAAAGACGATAAAAATATTGAATTGATCTGAAAAAAAAAAACTCTTGGTTTGAACATTATTTGAATTGATGTGTAATTTAAATAAATAAACATGAATGTTTATAGTCATTTCCCAAGAAAAGTATATGAGTATGTACATATGTACAAATATTTGTAACATGCTCATACACACACCTAAACAGTTATGTATATATTTTCTTTTGAATTGCTCTTATTTAAATTTATTTATTTAAAGTATGATTTAACCTCGTTTTATTTTATTTTCTTTTTTTATTCTAATTTTTCTAATTTTATTGTTTTAAGAAAGCAAAATAAGAGAGCAAAAAAAAAAAAAAAACAAACAAAAAATCGTCAAAAGATAAAGCACGTAAAATAAACTTCTAAATCTACTTCCAGGAAATCTATGTACAATAATATAAATTTCCACTTCCACTCAATTTATTTATTTATTTTCTTGTTTTTGTTTTTTTTTTTTTGTTCGTAATCATTATGTATTTTATTTTTTCGCTTTTTACGTCGCTTGAATTATTATTTTGTTCTTTGATTCTTAAAAAATACCGCGTGTGATGTCAAAATCTTTTCTATATTTTAACTAATGTGTTATATATAAGTACATATATTATACATACATACATTTGTACATAATGTACCTTTGAATTGTATATGTAGTGATTGTACAGTTTACGCGAGTACAAAAAGGAAATGTCACGCCTATTTATGTTATTGAACATCAAAGAACGCTTTTAAAGTGTAAGAAAAAACTTTTTGGAAAATAAAAAAATTATGATAATAATGAAAATAATAATGAATAATAACAATAAAGCACACAATGGATTTTGTGTGTAATTGTAAAAAGTAGGATCAACTCGTAAAATTGTATGCCCATTAACAAGTAATGATTGTCACGTTAAATATATATAATTATGAACGAAGAATGAGTACGTAATAATGTGAAATGATATATTTAAATCTGTACACATTTTTACATTTGAATATATTTATGATGTATATAATGTATGTATCTACATATGGTACATAATATGATACACTTATTTAAGAATTATGTATGAATATAAAAATAATTTTATTTTAAAATAAAAATACTAAATCGAATTTACGGACACTCAAATAAAATAACATCTGGAAAATTTTTTTCACGCTTTTCACATCTTTCCTCCGTTGAGGTATGAGAAGCAAGTAATAAGTTCCAATGATAACGCATGAAAAGCGTATGAAGTTGATAACGGTTAGAAGCTGGTTAACTTTCAACTTTTCAGGCGACAAAGCATGAAAGTAACAAGAAGAAATAATTTAACGTTTCGTAAACAATAAACAACAGATAACAAACATAGAAAATTAGTTTGAAAATTTTAAATTATTAAATTTTAAAATAAAATTTTTTGCACTTCAAATAAATTTTTATTATACGAGTATTCCTATTATGCATAAAATATCAACAGTCTGAGGTTTCTGTAACTCGTACATTGGGCCCATACAAAAGCAAATCTATGCGGGAAGGCGACAAGGAATGGAAAATTGTGTAAGGTCAGGAAATCGTAAAAAGTGTGTTTTCTTCTACATTGAAGCTTAAGGCTTTAAAGCTATTGGACTAAATTGGACGGTTCTTGTAATGTCGCATCCTGCACCGAGAAAATTGCTGGAGACGAAACATCACGGAAATAACGACCCAGAAAGAAGCCAAATGCAAGATAGCAGGAGAACATCCCCGAAGAAGCAAGAAAGCTGCCCAACTAGCACTCTTTGACACATACTGGTTGCCGTTACGTTATTTTGCCTACACCTGTGTCAATAAAGTAACCTGTGTAACGACATGACGACGTTGCAGGGTCTTCTATGTTACGGAATTGGAGCAACGCATTGTAGGACTAGCGACGTCATAATGCCTAAAATGTTACTTGCTCATATTGAAGCAAACAGGAAACAAGGTCAGGACGTAATTGCGTCAACACATTTGCCTTTTTAGGCACATTTTCGTAAAAGTTTCGAGATAATTACGTTGGTGTTACTTATTTGTATATTCTTCCCAATACTTTTAAAAATTATATAATATATAATAGAATACACATAAAAAATATTATGAAATGAATACATATGTGCATAAGACTCATAAATATATTCGAAAATTACAATTGTATAATTTTCATGGAGTTTCAAATTTTCTTTTTAATATGTAGTAATAACAAATTCAATTATTTTCGACATCTGGGGCGTAAATTGACCAACGAAACAAATTTTTTCGTTGAAGTTGAACAAAAAACTTCTAAAAAATTAAAGCGCTTTCCGAATTCATTCAAATTTAATAAATTAAGGACATAAAAATAAAAATGTCCAAAAATAATTTTGATTTTTATTCATACATATGATATCTAATTAAATTGGAGAAGGCCATAAGTTTGTAATTTTAGATGTTTGATTCCTATACGTGCTTTCATTGAATATATTTTTCAAATTTTTTTTTGCAAATTTTAAAAAAAAAATTGGAGTCCATTTTAATCAATTTTCAAATTATTGAAGTTACCTGCAAAGCAAATTGCCTAGTATGTGTATAAATTTGTTCCGAAGTAGGCATGATCACCATTTTGTGCCTAAATTTGTTTCTATATAGACATAATTACTAATTTGTGTTCCAATATCTTTCTATATAGGCACAGTTACTATTGAGTGACCGTACATTTTTTACAGGCACAGTTACTTCTTTTTCAACAAAATATGTGTTTTTGCGGGCACAGTTACTACTGTGTGACCAAATATGTTTCTATAGGCACAGCAACTTGATCAAATATGTTTCTGTGTAGGCACATTTACTTCTATGTGATTAAGTAAGTATGTTTCTTTATAGGCACAATTACTTCTTTTTCAACGAAACTGCAGGACGAATTTGAGTAACAGTGCCTAAGAAGAAAACTTACATTGAAACAGTTTCTTCTAAGGAACCTAATTAGACACAATTACGTTTATGTAACTTCTTTAGTTTATTGATGGGAATTGTTACTTTACAGACACAGCATGTCGTAACATAAACGTAACATTTCCCGATTAGTAAGTCACAACACAGTGGTTACCTTGTAGTCAAAACGTCTTTAGAGAAACATTTCTGGGCATATTTACGTGTCTGCGACCAAAATTGTGACTTTTTAGGCAATTGACTAAAAAGGAAGTTTGACGACATATTTACGAAACAGCTACGTAGTAAGAACGTCGTTGTGTTCAAGACGAAGTTTTAGTAACATTTGGGCACAAAATGCTAGTTGGGTGCTCAAAGTATATAACTGGAAATGGAAAATGAAAGCCAGAGATCGAGATGTCTGAAGGTCAAAACCTAGTAAAGCTTAGGCTTGAAAAAAGCTGCAGTTCTATTGAATAATAATAATAATACTTAATTTTCTATTTTTAACATCAACGAAATAATTTCTGTTTATACGTTTACATATATGTACAAAATACACATTCTTAATTATTGCATCTAATAAGTAAATAAATTAGATGTTCAAAGTTAATTAACAAAATAATGAATGCTTTATTTAACAATAAAATATTTACTTCATATTAACCACAATAATTTTAATAAATTTCAGAAAAAGTTTGAAAATTTTCATCACAAAAACAGAAAAAAATTTTTACCTTGAAAATTTTGTAGCACTTAGTAAGCATCACAAATAATTATAAAGTACAAGTAGAATTAATATTATCTGTGATAGTAAGTATCAGGTTATCAGATTCAAAAGTAGAGATAAGATTATCTCGCACCTTTAAAATACTGATTTAAAAATATTTAAGTTTACACATGAGTCACATATTAGCATATTCCTATCGCTATCATATTATACTGAAAAGTAAGTTTTATTTGCGTCGTAGTACAAAATGTATTATTATGAATTTTTATAATAATAAAAATTTAACTGTAACACATTTTAACACAATATAACCCTGTCATAAAAATCTAGCAAACTGAAAAAAAATGTTACTAGATAGAAAACTGCAGAAAAATGGTACAAAAACGATTGGTCAACATTAATAAAAATATTAACTGTGTTTCAAAAATCTGTAAATCTTTATGATGAATGAAAATTTTTACCAGTGTTATGAAAACCTGATATAAAAAAATATACTTAATTGAAGCTTTCTATAAATACTTTGTTAAGTTGCATTAGATAAATATTTTGTTCTTTATATGGCTTAAGATGACATAAAATTTTGTGCATTTTCTATCATTCTGTGCATTCTATCGTATATAAATCTTTTCTAATTTTAGTGAAAAGTAAGATTCCGTAAGATTATGATAGTTACATTTAAACAAATAATAAATTAGATTCTTAGGCAATCTTAAGTTAATTTAATGAAGTTTGTTTAAACGTCTCAACATCATTATGGTTAACTACTCTGCCACTAAGTTTATTTACTTATTTATTTTTATATCACCGTGTTTCCTATTGGGAACTAGATTCCATAAATCTATGCTTGTATCTGTTTGCCACGCCATTGAATTTCGGACCCAGCTATTCCGAACTAACATGTTGATTTTGATTCTTCTTTAATAATTAGTTAGTTGTAATTTTAGTTTCATTTTGGCAAATGTTCGATAATTTATTTATACGGAATTCATTTTACTTGTAAGAAATTTTCTTCATATTATGCCACAACTCAGGGGGTGTCTTCAAACCATAGAATGTGAGGAGCTTTGAATTTTATTGGTGGGATATGAAAGACAAAAAATATTTATATTGATGTTTTAAACAATTTGGACATAAACTCTAAAATTCTATAGGTAAATCTAAAATTTTTCAAAATGTATTATACATATCACTATACCATTCACTACATAATGATCATATTTTTACAATAATTGGTCGAATCTGTGCGACATCATTTTAAAAAGGTTCTGAAGTGGTAAAATGGTAGACATTTATTTTTTAGTGATTGTATGTAAATGTCATCCTTGAAATAATTTGAATATAAAATTACTGATTCTAATTGATATGTGTTTTTATTTAAATTTTATAATTTTTGAAAATTATGGAATTTTACAAATTTTTGTTTAAAAAAATTCTTAGAATACGAATATGTAGATGGTGTTCTGTGCCCATGTATAAAATGCTATTTGCCATATAATGTTCATTTTATTATCTTGTCATATTGACTAGATACTACACATAAATTAAAAAACATTTTTTTTATTGCACAGTTATAAAACACCTTATATAAAATAGTAAATAAATGTTTGTAAATGTTGCATAAACCAATTAAAAAGTTTACATTTTGTTATTGAATATTTTTTAAAAAACAATCAAATCAAACTTATTCTTAAAGTAAAAAATGATAAAAATAAAAAAAGAAATGTAATATTTTTGATTGTGTACATAATGTACTTGTCGTCTCGTCATCATAAAAATTCCCTAAAATTAGTGAGTTCACTTACTATCTGAAATTTCTTTCGTAGTTTCGAGATTTCGAACTATAATCCAACTATTTATATAACATGTGTACATTTTTATGTCGTGTAGTATACATATCCATGCTCAGTGCTTACTCAATATTTATTTTTATTACATTCAATTTGTTATAAATTATGATTTCTATTATACCTATTTTTATTTTTTATTTCAGATATTTTATTTTAACATATTAACAAATATACATATGGTGGTGCACTCTACACTATTCATATGGTGCGTGTATGTAATATAGTTAATAAAGTACATGAAATGTACGAAGAGAATGCATTAAAAATATGCCTAATATTTCGTGCATTTAAAAATAGACAAAAATACTCGTAACGAATTGAACGCACACAGAGTATATGTGTATATACGTAAATCTGAATATACAGTAATACTTAATACTAAAATACTTACATATACAGGATGCATTTAAATCAAACATTAAAATTTCTTATGAAATTTTATGAAAATGTACGACTATATGATATGATATTTATAGTAGACACAAACATTACATACATATATACTTTTACATATCATATATGTAATTATTTGGAGATATACATATGTACATCCAAGTATGCATACTCAAACTTGATCTTGATTATTTCCTTTTGACTTTCCTAGTACATACATACATATTAAAAATGAAAATTAACTTTAAAATTAATGTACATTTAAAATATTTTCTAATGGAAGATTTCACTGAAGTGCTTTATAAAATGTGTGCGTAATGTAGTGTATTAGCGGGAAATTGGAGAAAACAAAAATTAATAAATTTTCCTAATAACTTGTCAACAATATCTTTGAAATATTTGAAAGATTCAATTTATATACAATTTGGAGTTTGATTTGTTTTCATTTTTTCCTTTGATTCTTTGAATTTCTGATATCTGGTACGATATATGTATCTCAGTTTTATACTTTATTCAGTAGGAGATGGAAAAAATGGGAAAAAAAAAATTCAAAATAACTCACTCAATCGCATTTGTTTAGTTGATTTATTTAATAGAGCTATGAAAGATGCATATTTGTATAATCATCTATACAGAAATAAATATTGATTCATATACTTAACATATTGTCTGTGATGGTATACTGTAGATATGCAACTTATGTTCACATTAAAAAAAAATATTAAGAAAATTTGTATTACTATCGTAAATTAATGGAAAATTTTTCCATATTCTTAAGTTTACTTCGAGTTTCTACGAGTTGAGGAATTGAATACAGCACTGAAACAAATAAAATAAAATTTATAAATATTTTTAACTTTATTCGGAATTTAATTCTATTATTATTGGGATAAAATTTAGTAAGATATTGAAGTTAAGATTTAATCTTAGTGGCATTTGAAAATGTGCGTACAATGCATCGAAGATGACATGAAGTTATCACAAATGAAAAATGTGGCCCAGAAACGATAGAGATGCATATAAGTAAATTGAGGGTTTGTCTTGAAATTCAATCCAATTCTGAAGAGTCTATACTCCCATACCCAGTTTTGGCCAACTTTCAGAAGTAATTTCTACTCTTTCTCTCATTGTGAATAATGTAAAGATCAACTGCATTTAAAGAGAATAGAATAAAATTTTGTTTATTTTAGTTATGTAATCTACTTGTTGCAGTCATGACAGGTGATTGATAATGAAACTATACCTATAAGGTGCGAAATTTTTATGGGCCAATAAAGATCTGGTTTTTAAATCTACAAACATTGTTTGTAATTCTTTTTTCTATAGACTAAATAACTTTCTATCTTTATTGTTAGTTTCGTTATCATTTTATCTAATTTCAAAGCTTCATGAATACCTACATATGTGTATAGTACTTTCAATTTTATTTTTAATTCTTATCTTTTGTTCTTTAATTATAATCTTTGATTTTATATTAATTATAGGTACATGATTTTTTTCTCCTGTCGTTAACAGTATTATAGATTACCCATAGATAAACCATAAATTCTTTCTGAACTTATCTTCGCATTATCATCTGTTTTTAGTCAATTGTTTGTACACTATAGTTTGCTAATTTTTCACCTTTCATGACATCTCTTCCAAATGTTGCACTTTTTACCATTGATTTTCGCATTCCCATATTCGCTTCAAACATACACTTTGTTAATGCTTCCTTGGCAGATGTATTTTAGTATACCTACTTAAGTTTATTAACTTTAAAGTCCATTTTTTGGATGCCACAGCCATCAGTTAACTCTAATAATGAAGTCAAATTTATCTCATAAAAAAAAAAAAAAATTCAATACAATTTTAATCTGCTCCTAAAACTAATAAAAATTAGATCATAAAAATAAGTACTAGGTGATACAAATGAATGAAAATAATAATTTGAGTTTATCGTGTATATTGATTGTTCATTATTCAAATGTTATAAATTAGATACTATACATAATGTTTGCACGAATTTCATTTTATCTATAGATACAACTATAAAAAATTTTTGGTTTTAAGAAAACATTTGAATCCTTGTATGTATACATATGTGAATTTTCTTATATGCTTGATTAACATTTTATATAAAAAAAAATCAAACCAGTTAGTAGACAATCATAAGGAAAACGTAAAAAAAAAATGAGAAAGGTAAAAAAATAAAAAAAAGTTAAAATATTATGGAATTCTTGTAAAAGTTAAAAAAAAAAATATAATAATAATAACAAAAGTACACAGGTGTATTAGTGTATGAAATATAAGCGAATTTTATATATTTTATATACATACATACATAATAGTACATGTATACTATATGTACATCTACATATTATACTGTTCAACGCATACACCTATATATTATACCATACCTACGTTATTATATGTATGTATGCACGTTGTAATTTCATGTTATAATTCTTTCACAAAATAACATTTTAAATCTTGTCCTAAACTTTCCGGTTTAACTTGTAATGAATCAAATATGTTATTTACTTACTTAATAAATGCATATATTCGTATCCATATGTACATACTCGTAATATACATATTATATGCATGTAAAAATTGAAAAACTAAAACAAAAACAAATTGAAGGTAAAATAAAATTAGAAATCATTCAAAAAACAAATTTCAGAAAAATAAAAAAAAATTAAGAACATCAAACTTGCACATGTCAACATACATATGTATGTATATATTCTACTTCTTATATATGACGCTGTTAACACCTTAAAAGTTTAGGAAAATAAAAAAATCTTGAATTTTCATGTAAAAAGATTTTTCATTTATAAGTTTACATGTTTACATGATTGAGTGTGTGTGTGTGATATTTATGTGTGTTAAAATAAATGAAAAATGAAAGAAAAATTATGTTTTCAATCATGATATAAGCGAAAGCTAAAAAATGAATAAAATTCTCGTAAATAATGCAAAACAAGAATAAAAGAGTAACAATCTTTGATGATCAGGTGAAATATACACACACATCAATACTACTACCATTGTAATAATAAAATTTTCTGAGCATGTATACATTTTTGTATCTGGCTGACGTGTAAAACATAATAACAACAAAATAGTATGGTAATAATCATTTGAAAGGAAATTAATGAATATACGAGATTCGAGCATGTATTATATGCCGGTCGAATTAACACATAATGTTGCATACGTAAAAATAAACGAATAATGTACTTATGTATGCATGTATATACAGTGTGCGTGCATACATCGAGAAAATAATTCTGCATTTTATTTTATATCGTAAGTAAACACATTACATATGTACATCGATACATCTAGGTACATTATTTCAACACACAGGTGTAAGAGGTACTTTATAAAGAATGCAATCAAAATCCAACTTAATTTATAATAACAATAAAAATATTTATGCACTATTTATGTACGTGTATATAATAACACAAAATTAATGTTTATTTCATATGTGTAAACTCACATAACAGTTTTATGCACACCCAATAATATTCGAATAATAATTGTGCATGGGCAGCATAATATAAATAACATATAATATGTAGATACCTAGATGTATATGAGTATATATTTTTTTGTAATTTGAATTTTATTCTTTTGATTCGTTTTTTCTTCTAATTTAATATGTGAATAACTAACTACATTCACTTATCAAGTGTGCTTCTATCATGTGCACATATGCACATAATTTGATATCCGTCATCCATCTCACTGTAATATATACATGATATTAGATAATATAATTACAATCAAAGGTGTATATTTGAAATACGAATTGAAGAGAAATAATGAATCAAATAAATGGGTGCGTATCTTGTTATTTACATAGACATATTTGAATGTTATAATATACAAAGGGTGTCTTATAAGTATGATCGCCTATAAAATAATATGAAATGTTCGTCGGTGAATATAAACTCTTCGATTATGAAAATTCATATGAAATCTATCACATCAATAAAAATTGTTATGAACAATTCTAGGAATAATAACTACACCACTTTATGCTATTTTGAAACGTTATGCGTTGTTTTAATACCCAGGTAAATAAAAAAATAAATTTTTCAACAACTGCTATTATAGATCAGAGTAGAATAACAATTTAAGTTTAGGGTATACCAAATTTCAGTAGAGTAAAAAAGAGCGTAAATGGCAAAAAAGAGCAACGATGTCAATGAATATCATTCGAAAATCAGAGCACTCTTCAACTCTTTTTCAACATCTTTTGTGAGGTTATTTTATATAATTAGTTGATAAACTGACAGTTCAAAAGTTGCTTGAATTATTTCTTTTAAAAATATAGGATAGAAGATCGTATGGTATACAGTACAATATGCGAACGAACAGAATTAAGAGTGACTTAGAGCAATAAAAAAGAGGGGACATGTGTCACGTTCATTTTGACAGCTACCTCCACATGGAGTAGCATATTTGACGCAAATGAAAATGAGTATAGAACATTGTAATATTAAATCTGCTTCAATTTCTATAGTACTGTTGGGTTATTTTCGCTTCCTTATCTAGCACGATGAAGCATATTGTGGTACATACTAGCAATTACTTTTTCTTTAACCCTGTACTGGTATATTGCTACATACATAATTGATCCGTCTAATTCATTTTATGTGCTATCGTGTATTGAATATCGAATATAGAATTCAAAGTTTTATTGAATTGTAAAAATTTCTCTATCAAGAGAAAACATACGTTTCGTTGTATATAGGTGCGCATTATAGAAGATTATTTACAATTTTGTGATCATGTATTCATCATATTGACACATCACAGTTTGGTATCAATTAACATATGAACTTCTTTTTCCATTTCAGTTTTATTATACAATTATTATTATATACGAATGTATGCAGTTTTATGTACATTCATGTAATGCTGTAAACGCATTTTATTCACGGCTATATGCATATATGTACCTATATGACAACCACCATTAAAAGAAAATAAATAGAGCCGTCTTATAAAGTCATCATTTATACATAAACAACAGCAACAAAACGATCATGTAATTCTTTAAAAAACTTTCCTAAGGATTCTAGTACACACACGTAATGCATGAATATAGAAAACATTTAGTATCTTCAGCTGATAACAAACACGAAAAAAAAACGAAAACCTTAAAGTAATAACAGAAATAATAGAAGTAATCAGTAATTGACAAAGATTCAGTAAAAAAAAATATCAATAAATAAAATATATTTATAAGAGTTTACGTACGAGAATATATTAAGTACGTATACCCTTTGAAAAATGAATAAAAAAAAAATTAAATAAAAGAAAACTTCGACTAAAATTAAGACGACAACATTCAGTGCTATTTATTTTTATTTTTTCTTCTTGTTTCCTATATTAATTGAAATTACTTACACTTTTATTTTCTTTTCGTCTTTTTTTTTGTAAAATTGAAATCGAATGCATTGTGTGTACATATGCATTTAATCAGAATGATAAAGTGTAGAACATTTTAATGTATTCGAAATGGATAAACTTTCAATTAAGTATATTCGAGTATACATATTATGTGCATAGATACACACTAACTTATGTGTGTGTAGCATTAATAGCAATCGATTATTAGTATTTTTTTATTTTATTTTTTTAGTAGAATGTCATAGCATAGTCTTATAATCTTTAATCTAATACAAATGAGATAGTCATTCATTTAAAAATTGATATAATTTTGTACCACTTTTAGTTTGTTCATTTTTTTAAATCTTTTTTAAAGAAATTAGAGAATGGTGCGTACCCGAAGCACCATTACTAATGTCCTAATGTACTAATGCAGATGAAACATTAACAACATTAAAACATCAGAACTTTGAACCTTTTTTCTCATTTTCTTTTTATTATTTGTATATTTGAATCGTTTACAATTCATACATTTACAATCAGAATTGAAAAAAAAAATAATATAGACAAGAAAAATAAAATAACAGATCAATAGAAATAAATAGAAAGAGCATTTTTTAAGGTACTCTTCAGAATAAATTGAAAAGGAAAAAGATCTACAAAATTCAGACCATACAGAGATTAGTTCGGTGTGTATAATCCTACGAATACTAATTATTTGTATTTGTTTTGAACCTCTATATGTCTATATAGTGGAATAAATGGTAATTATGATGACGACAAAAAGATAACAAGCTACATACGAACTTACGAACATACTGTTTATAAAATAAAATACTATACAACAACGATAGCACTCATGAAAAAGATGATACTGATGATTTTGATGATGATGATGATGATGATGGTGATGCTTATGATGATAACTTGAACTTGTATGTACGCCTATGGGCTGAAAAATTTATCAGAAAAACTTCATTTTTCTTTCTTATACTTACCTACTACGAGTACTATACCATACCTGTTATGTTGATATTGTGCAAGTTAAGGTGATGGTCAATTTTATTTTCTGTGTTATGTATGGCATGGCTGTATGGATACGACGATACAAACATAATATGATACATAAAGCATATATACATATAGTGATGAAATTTACATACATATATAAATAAATGCACATATAGCATATTTTATTTATTTCTTCTTCTTATTTAAATACATTTTTTGATGCATTTAATGTCAAGATCAAATTCAAGTTTACACTTTAAATGGGCATATGTATGCATATGTATGTTTGTTTGTTTTTTTTTTAATCATATTACGCTCTACAAAAAAAAAAAAAAAATTAAAAGAAAAAGAATGAGAAAATGAGAAAATGAAATAAATGCATACAACTTCTATGTACGGATAAAAATGAATGAAATTTTTATGACAATATACTACAGGAGGCCTATAAAAATATATAATATATGTAAATGCGTTTTTAAGGTGCATACACATGTGTGCGTCTGTGTCTGTATTACGTGTATGCACTGCACACATTTTATCTTGGATCAAAATAAACAAAAAGATACACTTGTTCTAGGTATTATTGAAATTCAATTCACTTTAAAAATCGTTCCAATAATCTCGCATCTGAATATTTCTCTGCTGCAAATGGAATATGTATAGCTAGCTGTATCTTGTAATAAACAGTATGTACTCGTACGTCCTTGTGTACAATATTTATTCAGATCCTCTACAATATTATATATATATTTTTTATAATTTTTGTTTTGAGTTGACTGACAGATTAGTGCCAGATCCACCACCGAAAAGAGGAAGCTAAAAAAAAAAGAAAAAAAAAAGAAACTCCTGAATTTAATGGATACAGTCCAGAGATATGTAGCACTTTATGTGATTTATTTCACACTCATTCAGATTCTACCCAAAAAGTATCCATTACTACTCATACATGCATACATGAATACGCTGTATCAACATGTTATGTGTATGTGTGATCATAATACATGAAATTTTGACTTGACAATATGTAATATGTTTTTGGTACATTGTGGCACACATACACTTACGTATACGCAAACTTAAGCGTTTGAGTGATTATACTTGTGTGTACTACCTATATGTCATCCATTTTTGTATGTGTTTCATTTAATGTAAACATTCATATGTGTAAAATATTATTCATTTTTATTTTTTCTCATGTTTATCATCTTTTTATAGTCATCATTAATTTTTCTTAAAGAAATAAAAAAAAAAAACAAATAAAAGAAATTGTAGTGTAAGATCAAGAATAAAGAATAAAAAGTTTTGATTGTTTTTATTCGTATGATGTGTATGTAAACTGATTTTAAACGTTAAGTTCAAAGTAATTTTCTTTTTAAACTCAAAACAATAACAAAATGAAGATAAATATAAAAGAAAAGGAACGTGAAAATTTTTTCGGCAAATATATGTAAAATATTAGTGTACTTAAATATTTAAATACAAATGTATGTAAGCACGTACACATACATGTGTAAATATACATATATGTAAGTAGCATATGTATTTCCGCATTAAAATGTTTAACTACTTCAGAACAGAAAAATAATCCATTCTTCATTGAATTTATACATACTATACACGAATACTTTCAATACTCTAATTCCAGATATGGATGTATGTGCATCTATAATACGTAAAGTAAATATCTCGACAGTTCTGCGAAAAAATTTTGCAACAAACTTTACTAATGGTGCAATTGGAATTATTTGCTTTCAGTATTTTCATTTTACCACTTCTAAAAATATTAAATTCACTGTAATTGACTAAAAATATAAATTTCTCCAAAAATCTCTATCTGTATTTTTGAATATTTTCCTTAAGCCAAAACATGCTAAAACGTTTTTTTTTATTCGATCGACATAACAGATGGCAATTTCGTATTACACTACGTTGGAATGTGTACGTGTAGAAGTAAAGATATTTATAATCATTTAATCAGTTTTTATATTTCAATTTCTGATTGCAAAAATAATGAATTTTCTAAATAAATTTGTAATAAGAACTGCAGGAAATGTTCAAAAACTTTTTCACAGCATTTTATGTAAATACACAATGTAAAATGTATAGAATGTAAGCGCTGTGCACCTTACAAAGCATGTATATTTTTTGGGTCCATTCCATTTCAGTGTAGTTTATAAAATTTCAACAATTCCATCAGCAATATACAGAAAAAATTTGAGAAAACCTTAAAAATTTTATTTTCCAATAGTAAATCTGTTTTGTAGATGAATGCATGCGTCTATTTCAAATTTTACAGAAGGAGCATAGTGTAGAAATAGTAACACTCGTTTTTACGAACACTTGAATCCAAATATAACCATTTAATATGCATATGTGTATGCATGTGTGTGGAGTGAGAAAAGTGATAAACTATTTAAAACTTGCTCCAAATTGGACATATACAATACAAAGTTTAGATCCAGATTTATTTTATAAAAACGAAAAAAAAGAATTGAAATAAAGACAGAAAATCTAAAAAAAAAATAAAAAAAAAATTAACTTTAAAAAATAACCAGTTTTGATTGCCGTAAGTATACTCGTATACATTTAAAAGTATGGATGGAATATTCATAAAAACATATAAAAAGTCTTCATATTTGGTTCGTTTCTAAAGCATCTACATCACAAGAATCCTACAATGCTACTCAGTGATCATGATATTGTTGACGACCGATGATGATGATGATGATGATGATGACGAGGATGATACGATTCTATATACGACCACGACGTTCTATCTATTGCTCATTTTAACCATCTTCATCCATTTGTTTTCAGTTTGTTGCTGTTGTATGTGTTGTTTTTTTTTTAATGTTATTTTACTCTTTAATTTTCTGAAATATAGGAAACATATGTTTGCCCTTGATATAACATGAGAAAAATTCATGTACATGCATGAATGTATAACTGGGGCTGAAAAATGGGGCCTTGTTTATGAAATTAAAAAATTGAAAAAAATAAATAAATAATGAAAAACACAACGAAGAAAAATTGTTCGTTTTTTCCTCATGCTTCTATTTCATTTTTCTTTTTACATGCGTGTAAAACTACAAAACGCACAGTACTCAAAGATACACATAAAAATAACTATTTCATTTATCTGTTTCTTGTTTTTTACTTCTTTTTTTTGTTTTTTTTTATTCCATATATGTTCGTTTTGATGTTACATTTTCTTTTATACGTACGTACATACGTTATATGCGTGATGATGATGACGATGCGATGATAATAGTTCCAACATAGGTTAGTAACCTTCTTTTTTTCTTTCAATTGTTTTTTTTTTTCAAGTTGTTCCTGAATTCAATTTCCAAAAGGTAAAAATATTATGTTCTGATGATGTAAAACTATTTTCAATTAATTTCATAATAATGATGATAATTTGAAGTATAGAGGAAGATGATGAAGAAGAAAGCAAAGAAATTATTATGAAAAACGAATTAAAAAATAGATTTTAATTTTATTTTTATTTTTAGTTGCCTAGCCGCATGGAATATTTAAAAAGTCATTTATATATAATTGCGACCAAAATGAAAAATTTAATTTTGGTATTATAGATTAAAGGTTCTACAGAGTGAGGCTCTTAAATTTTTTATAATGGAACACGAGGCATAATTCTTGAGAAAAGATTAATTGTGAATTTTTTTTTTATATATAAATTATATGTTTGTGAAGCTGTGCATATTCGACAAAATGTCTCTACTTCATTAACAAATATAAAAATTATTAACATTCAACTAAAAACGAGAGCATTATACGAAGATTTTACAGATCAATGATCCAAAATAATTCGGTAAAACTCAGTAGTAGCACGTAGTTAGATAGACTGTTGGACTCCGAAAATTCATGTTTCAAAATCTCAGGTTCGATTCCGGTGACCAGCAAAAGTAAAATGAAATGATTTTTATTACATCAGTCGTTTATATCACTCAAATTTGCTGGAAAATAAAGTTCGAAAATGCTAATCTGAGTATACATACCGGTAACAAACAACTCAAAACTGATCATATCTTATTCTAGAAAAAAATAAATCCCTTGCAACTTCATAGATAAAGCCAGTTACATAATTGAATATATTTCTTTATCTACAACTCTATTGTTTGAAATTTATGTCACGTTCTGCTGGAAGATTAAAATGCATAAGAATTAACTTCGTCGAAAGAATTAATTCAATTTGAACTACACCTAAATTCAGATCATTGATAGTGTTCGCAACATTAGGTTGAATGACGAAATTATGTAATTGTACAATGACCCGAGTATAACCCAACGTACCAAAGTAAAAAAATTAACATGGCTGCTCAGTTAGTCACAATGAGTCACCAAAGGACTTTGAAAAGATTTTGGAAAAGCAAATTTGTTGTAAGAAGACCGATTAGTAGACCAAGGAAGAGATAGTGGGACAACATCATGGGCGATATAAGAATAATTGGAATCCGTAATAAGAGGCCGATGGCAGATGACAGAAATGAATGATGGCAAATCCTGCAAGAAGCGTGGGTTATCAAAGGCCTATAGAGCCAACACGATGATGATGATAGATCCTAAAATGTCTCAATTAAAATGTTATCACTTGAATCACCCGTTCCTTTTATAATGTTTCAGTTTCATCACTCATTCATATCTATCTACCACTATAATAACCCAGCTGACCATTCAGTGAACTAGGTTCACAGTGAATTCATAGTGAATGCCAAAAATCTTCACGAAATGAATAATTTTTCTCTTATTTATTTTGAAAACACGAAATGAAAAATAAGTGAATTATTCAAAAATATGGGTACATTATGAATACACCAAGTGATTGAAATATGAATTATATTCATATAAAATTCATTTGATGAATGAAAATTTATGTAAACTTATTTTAATTTTATGATTAAGCGAATTCGTTCGTTTTATCTTTGTAAAATGGTTGCGATTCACAAAGGCTAACACTATGGAATCACTTAGTGAACGTAAAGTGATATTTTGTATTTCTTTTTCATGTACTAATTTGTAAACTGAAGCGATATAAAATGTAGTTATTTGAGTCTAAGAATTAGGAATAAGCAAGTGTTTTAAATTCTGTGTAATATTAGTTTATTAAAAATAGAAAGTAAAATAAATATAAAATAACGAAGTGATTAATTATTAAGTGATTAAAGAGTTTTTATTTAAATCAATGACAAAAAAAATCGAAAAGTAGGAATATAATAATTAGAGCCAGGATTCATTGATTACTCACATTGTGAATGATATTTTACCCTCACAAAGTGCATTCAATATGAATTCATTTCGTGTTTTCATTAAACATTCAGTAAGTGATTTCAAAATGAATTCATTAAGTGAATTCACTGTGACCAGCCATAGCGTAAAAATTTTTGAAATAAAATATCTTCACTGTGAATTCACTGTGAACGTTCACGTGAAGAATCACTTGGTTGAAATGAATTCAGAATGAATTCACTATGAGTTCACTTGGTCAGCTGGGAACTCATCGATATATTGTACATTTATGAAGTTGTGTGATAGATTCGCATACTAATTTGAAAAGTGTAGCAATTGGGCGATAGTTTAATAATTTAGTCGATGTCGAAATACATACTAATGCAAAATTACTTTTTGTAGTAATGTCAAACAAAAGTGGTACATCAACATGATTTTACCTTTATTTGTAGCAAAAAGAAAAAAATTTAGTGTACCTACACTATAATATGTACTCGAGTCCGTACTCGCATGCATCCGTATGTATTTTACGTTTCAATTTCAATGCCACATAAAACAAAATTGAGACTAGAATATAAATTCCCGTTTCGCGACATAATTTTTGTAATCTGAAAAAATGAATAACAATCGAATACCTCAGAAATTATGAAAAATAAATTTTGTTTTTTGAAACGTAGAATCTAATTGATCCCATCCCAGGTGATTATGTAAATTCAAAATGTCACACGCTCTTGTTTTTTGTTGTTTTTTTCTCTGTTTTATAGCTTTGCTTTAGTTTAAATTTTTATTACTTATTTTCTTTCTTTAATATGCAAATTTAATTTTTTTTTTTTTCATTTTAATTTCTTCTTCAACTGAGTTATACTTTAATTATTGGTTGATATAAAGCCAGAGCTGCTACTCCGAATACATATATGTATGAATACATATCTCAACTGAATCGAGTTTATGAAGAAATAAAAATTTGTTTTTCGAGAACTATACACATATTTTCCATACTAAATATGCTCGACAATAAAAATTTATGAATATAATATTACATGTATGTATATGAGTATATTAAACGCTTAATTTTTTGATTTTTTGTTTTCGTTTATTTATTTGTTGATATCTTTTCCAGTCTATTATTGTACGAAAAAACTAAAAATAAAATATAAATTAAAAAAAATATTCAATTTTTTAATCTTTTGTTCATAAAAATGTCTCGTTTATGTGTACAAATAGCTATACGGACTAATGTGCAGGTACATTAATAATGATTTAGAATTCAGCTTATTTTTATTTTTTTTTATCAACAAGAAAAAACAAAAAATCTTATTTTCATATAGGTATGAAATAACCCATAATTCCATCTTATCAGCAGTTTTAGAAAAAGTTTTTTTTTTTCATCATTTGCATTCGAATGCGATTATAAATCAGTAAAAGGTATTAAATAAAATATTTTACTCAAACATTTTTTTTTTTGATTTTGAAATAATTTCAGTTTTTTAAATTCTTTATTTTTGGCCTTTCTAAACTTTTTGCTCGAGGTTCTGTAACATACAAGGTTTTCTTTTAAAAACTACAGTATTTTTCTTAAAAAATCAAAAAGTCAACTTTTATTTTATCCCCTTCAAAAAGATCCCCACTGGAATGTAGTAGATTTTGTCTTAGCGCTTGTTCCAAACTTAGAAGTATAGTCGAAACTTATTATTGGCTTTGATTTTCAGTTTTTTCTGTGATTCTGTTTTGATCTCTTTATTGTTGGATATCTGGCACAAATCAAAATATACTCTAAAGATGCTTTACAAACTATCTGCTTTGATTTCTCCAATCGATTGCCTTTATTATTGTCTGTTAATATAATGTAGCGTTCAGAACGATCGTTACCTTTGACTTTTTCATATAACCCATAATTAGATTCACTCACAGATTGGAAATATACCAACTGTACTGTGGCCCATTCCATATTTCAAAAACAAATTGTTACATGCCAAATACATTTTAGATACTTTCACACTTTGTAGTGTATAAATTAGCCGTTTTTGTCATAGTCTCCCAATACAGTCTACTTTTGATCATGATTTTTGGTCAATCATTTGGGTCGTATTTTTAATTATATTGGGTCAAATTATTATTACAAAGAAAACATTTATTGCTTTCTATTATAAACTTTCAATTTTGCATATCCTTAATACAAAACATTTTTATTAATTCATTCATTCAAGTAAGCATGAAAGAGTGGAGAACACACTCCCTGCCTATTCCTTATGCCTATAATAATTCATGTCAGTGTACAGATTCTTTATATATGTGAAACATATGCCTTATAAAGCCAAAACTGAAGTGACTTACCAGGCTTATGGGCTTATGGCATTGTAAGTTAGGCGAACTTTCAAAAACTTTATCTCTTTTAATACTCAATTCAAGCTTATATGAGGCAAAAAGATTTTAACTACCTAAAGTATAATTATGACAGGACACAAATGGATGTAATGGATGACGTCAACTGCAGACTCTGTTTAGAAGAGAAGAAAAATATCTTTGAATTAATGACACAGTGGTCAAAAATTTCAATCTTTTACAGCCAAAATTTATTCTGAAATTGAAGTTTTAATGAAAATGTTGCCTAGGTGCACGAGTTCAAAGTTAATCCGCCGTAAACAACTGCGATCATAAAAATAACTATCGATTGGGTTGTCTATAAATATCACATTAAAATATCAATAAACTACTATCAAAACAAAAAAGCAACAAAACAGAGTCAAAAAAAGACAATCTTAGCTTTTTCTCCTTATTTAAAAATTTTATGTTCCAACATAGTACCTTAATACTCTTGTATAAATAATTATCTATTATCTTAATAAATCTTCTGTTGATACGCTAAAGAATAATACACTCATATTATTTAAAAGTAATTTTTCAATATTACCACGTAAGGTATATGTGAATATATACACGTAAGTGTGTGCGCGTGTGATTTTCTTCTTCTATTACTGCAGCAACTATATTATTGTGGTTGTTTTTGTTGTTTTTTGTTTTGATTCATTTCTCATTATTTAATTTCTTTTTTAAGTCATTTTCTCTTCCTTTTTCTATTTTTTCGTTTCTTTTGCAGGTTTGTATTGTACTTTTGTACTCATGAATATATTTTGTAATATTGTTAAAAGCGTTGTGTTATTATCATATTGATTGCCATAATCCATAATAATAAAAATTGTTTTTTGTCTTATTCTTCTTCATTCGTTTGTGATTTATTTTTTTAAAATTCTGTTTGCTTTTACATACACATAAATTTTTTATCCGCTTAGATACAACTACAAACTACACTAAACACTTACACACATTATGTATGTAGGTACACTTTAAAATTTCATGTGAGTACCAATAAAAGCAAAAAAAAAAAAAAAAATGTCTATTTCGATCGCTGTGTTCATTTATACAATAGACGATTCTGTTGTGGTATTTTGCATTTTAGAGATGACTTGATGACATATTTAACACAAAGAAAACAAAAAGATGAAAAAATTAAAAATATAAAAAGAACTGAAAACTGAAATATTTCTCACTCCATTCTATTCTCCCCTTTGAAAATTTGAAATAATTTTTCAAAATATTTGATTAATGATTCAACAGAACAGAAAAAAAAAGGTTTTTTTTTCCTGTTACTTTTTTCTTTAATTTATTTCTAATACATATACACGCACACATGTTCCTCCACATGTGAGATTTTATTTTTGTTTATCTCTAGCTAAAAAGATAAACAGAGATATATTCACGATGTAATGTGAGGTATTGAAAACCTCATACAACTCACAAACATCGTGCGTATGTCTCCATTTCTGAAACCGCAAATAGAAATAAAAAACCATGAAATAAAAGCACAAAAAATTAATTTGAACAAAAAAAAAAAAATTAAAATAAAATAAAATAAAATAAAATAAAATAAAATAAAAGGAAAAATGTAATTTAGCCAAAATTTAAATTTTATTGCCAATTTAAAAGCAAATGAATCGAAATAAAATAAATGACAATAACATTACGGGAATAATGTCCAGATGACAGAACAAATTAATAAAAGAATTCATTCTCTTAAAAGCTTGATGTGTAATGATAGCCAAATTAATCATTAAATTTTCAGTTTCTATTTTTTTATTTTCTTACTCATTCATATTCTTCGTTTATTTGCGATTTTGCGATCTTCAATCTATTCAATTTCGTTTTTCGCTTGAATATACATATACATTTTTTCATAATATTATTCTTAATTCGAACATACAATATGTTTGTATGTAAATACTCGTATATACCTATGGCTATATTTATCTAATCGCTATAGTTTTAAATGAAAATAAGAATTTTAATTAATTTTTTATATTGAAATTTAATTTACAGAGAGTTTATTATGTAGGTGTTACACAAAAAAAAATATGAAAAAAAAACACAGTGGTGTTTAAAATTAATTATCTGTATAGACAAAGAAATTATAAAAAATTGATGGAGAATTGAAATACAACTTTAAATGCTTAAAATATTTACTCGACTTATATTATAGTAGAATAGTGCATACATTAGCACACAGAAATTAATGTGAACGTCCTTGCGTTTGTTGTTTGTCGTTATAATGAAAAAGATTTTTTTTCTGAATTTTGAATTGTTTAAAATTTGTAATGTCTAGAATTGAAACTGAATCACGCGGACATATAAGTTTCAATATTAGTGTCTTTGTCGGAATATTATATTAATGTGTGGCTAAACCTAAAATTAAGCTTAACAACCTGTGCTCTTTGTGGCTTTCTAATTTCTATTGTCTGACCAATATGACAATGAAGTTATACTTGGAAATCCGAATAATGTTGATGATAAGTAACAAAATGCATATGATAGAAGCATAAACATAAATATGCTCAAATGTTTTCAAAACCACGGCAATTTGTCAATGAATAAATATTTTACCACTAGAAAGGTATTTATTGTTTTCATTTTTACATCACATGAAATTCTTTTGTGAATTTAACGAATAAATAATTTGAAAATCGAAGCATACGATTTTTTGTTTTATTTTAATAAGAAAAAAAAATTTACAAATCAATTTTTAATAAATTCGATGACTGGAAATTCCTTAATTTAATTTCTTTAAGAAAATAATCACGGATTTTCATGAAGGCAACTTGCTAGAGTTTTAAGAAAAATGAAGAAAAAAAGAAAACAAATTTTTTTATCGTGTGTACATGTTACGTGTGCACAATGAAAATTACAAAATGCCAAACGGAAGAAAATGTTTGGAATTTCCAAATTTGTATAATAAAACATCACGGGTATTCATTTTTCGTAGCAAAAGTGCAAAATTGCTTTTCTGCTGCGATATTTCAGCAATGAAGTGTGAATACATTTAATTTTTTTTTTTCACACAGAAAAGAAGGACAACACTTATCCAAAAGCCAAACTCAAACTTTGATTGTTGTGCTCAGTATTATGACAAGTGATCATGAAAAGGTAAACGAATCAATCAAAAATGTTCAGAAATTATTCGAATTTATTATCCAAATGCATGTTCGGTTCATCGTACGTTCCGTGCATTACGAGAAATTTATGGGGAATTTGATGAATTTACCATCATCATCATAATTTGATGGTTTATAAAGTTCAAAGAACTCAAGAACTCAAGCAACTGATCATGTTTGTCGAATTTTCGCTAATTTATTGTGCTTTAGATCAGTTGGACAGCGATCCAGACTTTGGAAAAAAAAAATAATCTTGAAGAACATTTCTTAAGTTTCAGCCAGTCGAAGGTAGAAAATATTATTTTCAGAGGGTAATGTATTCGATTGTACTTAAAAATAATAAATAAATCACGTGAATATCATATATCACTCTGGTAGTTATCATTGTGTGGCGATCGGTGGTGTAAGTGGTAAAGCAACAGGCTACTGATCTCGAAAGTGCAGTTTCGATTCCTGTTCACTACAAAAGTAGGAGAAATCATTTTTAATTTTTCGTTGTCAATTTTAAACTTCCATGAACCCCTAGAAATTCACTCAGCTTTGAATGAGTACTAGCTTGCTGCAAATTCAAGAGAGCTAAGAAATACTGACTGATAAACAATCTAGTTTCTATGAGAGCAAGTAACATAAACAATTATTAAGCATTTGATCATTCTTATAATAGATCAATCTAAGTCCTTCTCTACAATTTAAAAGAGTTTACTTCTCTACCAGCAACTCAGAGCAGTTCACAATTCACGTTGAACTGTAGGTGCACATATTACAGCAATAAAGTCATGAGATAACTTCTGTGAAATCTCCAGTTCAATTAGAGATGTAGTGCTATAAAAGAAGAAGAAGAAGAAGACCACCTTCAAGTTGTTGCGATGTTTTTGGTAAACCTATACATAAACATTATTTTAATTAGCACTATTACTTTTTTTGTAAAAAATGAATATTTCTAATTTGAAATAATCAAAAAAATTACAATTCTAGAAAACTACAATTTACCTGAACTTTAAGAAGAACCAAAAATTACTTCATCTTCCGAATATGTGTGCTTGTTTGTAATGTACATAGTGTCGAACAAAAAAATTCAGACCACCACCATTTCAGACATTTCGAATTTTATGAATACTTGTATAGTTGCAGTAATAAATGTTGTTAGACTTCGAGATCCTACGTGTAGAAAAATATAAAAAATATTAAAATTTATTGCAGTTTAATGAGTATTTTTTTATAAATCGAAGAAAATGTGAAATATATAACATTTGGAAAATAACAATAAAAAAAATATGGTGCTATATTTTTGCTTGCACTGTATGTCAATGAAAAAGATTAACAAGATTAAATCATCCGTTCTGTTAGCAAATGTTTTATACAGTGCTTGTGTGTAAATTTGTTACTGTCCGAAAATGTCAAACATGAAAAATCTGTTGAATTGATTTTGCTTTTAGGCGAATGTCAAGAAACATAGAAAATGAATAATATTTGTTAAAAAAATAAAATGTATTTTAATTATTGATAATTCGTATTTTAATGACTATATAGACAACAAACAAGCTACATAACATAAACATACATAAGCTTATGTGAGCTTTAGTCATATTTTTCATCATTAAGCCTAAAACAATGTTCCAATTTTATGACAGTAATTTGTATAATTTTATTACGAATTATCATATCTAAGTGGATGTTTCCAGTTATTGTATTTGATTTTTTTTTCATTTTTCGGCAATGTCGTTTATTTAATGGAATTTTTGACTTTTTTGTTTGTTTGAAAGTAGTCGTAAATAATAAAGTATTGGATGGTAGTAGTAAATAATAAAATATAAGATATGAGATATAAGGAAATGGAGGTCAAATACCTAATGTCATTACATTGCGGCATATACGTTTTATCTTAATATGATCTATGGTATGCGAACACTTGATAAATAGGCAAATTTTAAAATCTTCTTCTGACTATGATTATGTCAGATAAAGACGATTGTATAATTTATTTGCGAGATTCATTGAACGGTAAACATACATAGATATATTTGATTGCTAATTTCTTTCTACAATATAAAATTCAAAGAATTGATGTCCATGATTATAGGAATTTTTCATGTCAATTTTTTTAAGTCAACTAATTAAATTTTGAAAAAAATGTCTAACCTTATTCAGTAGCTTAATAAAGTTTATATATATTATCATTTTTTAATAATTATTCGTATACTGTCATAATAACAACTAATAATTAATTATTCAAAATGACTTCTTTTCATACATAAAAATGATAATCAAGCAATATCATCCAATATTTTGCAGAAGCACACAAAACTGACAATAATTCATATTAGCCTTTCTGTCATTTTTCTGAACATTCATACGTTCTATTATGATTCTTGATTTTTTTGTTGTTGTTTTAGTTCGTTCAGGGCGTCATGGACAAACTAACTATATCATTAAGTTTGAGAAAGCTTATTGCTAAAGAGTTGCCGTAATTCTTTTAAATCGTGATAACCCATCAACTCATAGAATATCTATTGCAATAGCCAAATTTGTGGAATTATTAAGATATGAGCTGCTATATATCACATCTACCAGATTCTCCATATTTACCTTCTTTTCCAAATTGTACACAATGGCTTTGATTTTATCGATTCTACTCCAAAGATGAAATAATTAGTGAAACACAAACAAGACTTTTTTATTGTAATGTCACACACATACACACACACATACCCACAGAAAGAGAAAGAGAAGAAGAAAATGTTGAATACAATAGAATTCTAATATCAAATTAAAAAATAGCAATTTCTGACTAAATTAAATACCAAAATTAGAATTGAATCAGAATGATGATCAGATTTTTTTTAATTTATAAAAAGTTTTACAACAAAAATATCAAAATAATGAGGCTATACAGATACCGATACGTATATGTACATTACTGTCATTGATATATGTTATAAGTGCACCTGTTACAATAGCAATCTCCAAATTTAAACTCGATCTGTCAAATTTTGCTTAAGAAGAATAAACTTGCATATTATGATAAAATTGATAAAATTTCATTTTTTTATGTTCAACAGAAATCTATCCAAATTTGATAACAGTTTATACGGATTTTTGATTTGACAAACGTGGTCTCATATCTCTTGTACATTAAGGACGCCTTCAAAACTGTTTTTTGTACGACATTATCATCGTAAAAAAAAAGAAGATTATTATGAATCATTACAATAATGAACACTAATTTCTTGTTTCTTAATATTTGATTAGTTACAGCTATGTATATCTGTTAACGGGCAATCATATTTAACAATATTAATTCTATACTAAAACCAAAGTTTATAATCATCTAATACTATTGACACACTGCAGAGATAAACCATGGTTATTTCAAATGGTTTATCGATAACCTGGTATGGATGACACATTTAAATTGAGGTGAACTATTTTATGTATTCATACGATACCTGTCGATAAATAAATTCAAACACTAATTCTTTTTCATCTAGTCAGCATGTTAGCTGAAATTTGGTTGACAGTTTGTTTAAATATAATATAAAAACAAAAAAAAAAATAAAACAAACGTCAAAGATAACTGAGTTCGAATTTGTTTAACAAGATAACTGAGTTCTAGAAACTCGGTTAATTTAACCGAGTTCTGAAAGTCGGTTATCGCAAAGATAAACCAGAAAACTGGGATAACCATGGTTTATCTCTGCAGTGTGTCAATAGTATAAATTTTATGCCCGTATAAATGCCTACATATGTTATATGCTGAACTTTGACAAAATTTAACATATTATTCACTCTAAAACAGAGATAGAAATAATAACGCCTTCTTCGTATCAACCTACTGTGTACATAAATAAAAATTCGCACATTAAGTGTTCAATTTGTTTGTTATACTCCATTTCATTTCGTGCATAAAATTCCATAAAAACAAGAGTTTTTTGTATATGAATCTGTCACCTAATACATAACCCTTAAATATCATAGTTCAAGCAACACTAACAAAATACTTCCAAGTACTATATGTTTATGGAGATATGATATAAATGAACTGAAGCATCACATACGAAGTTGCTATAGTATCTACATATGTACCTATCGTAATTACTTCAACATTATATCGATCGATATCATTCATGAAAATCAAATAACATAAAATCCGTAGAAAAAAATTTGCTAATGATTTTTTTTTTTTGTATATACGAGAAATTTTATATAATTTCTTTCGATTCCATTTCCAAAAAACATAAATTTCTTCTGCACTATTTTAATTAATTAAATAAATTTTCAATAGCAAAAAACAAGAACACTATAAAATCTCGAATGTACCAAAGAAAAAAATTTAATTGCTTGTTCACAATATTGAATTACAAATTTTATGAGAAAAATGAGCATCATATACCTACATCCATGTACAAGAATAACATATGTAATCTGGTAAATTTTACAAAAAAAAAAAATGTGAAAAATTGAAAAATGTGAAAAAATACGAAACCAAAATTAAAATAAAGAAACCGAATATTAAAATTAGCTTATAACATCACCTCTTCTCTTTATGATGTGGTCGTGGTCGTATACAGTATAGGAACATATACTTATACATATAACATTTATTTCTTCTCTGGCATAGAAGCACAAAATACGATTTTTTTTTCCACAAAACTTCAGAAAATATAACTGTCAGTCTTCATAATGAAATAAGAGAAAAATTTGCAAATTTTAAGAAAAATGAACAAAAAATAATTAAAATGAAAAGTTATGATGATGATGATTCGTTTTGTTTACAATTTATTTAACAGGTAGCCAACTGTGGAACAAAATATAAACGAAAAAACCTAGAAATTTTGAACGGAAAAAAAAATTTTTTTTTTTTTTTGTTCTTGACATAAAAAGTTGTAAATTATAAAATACAAGTCCAAAAAAAAAAATATTTTTTTACAATTTCGTTATATGGATCCACTCTGGGTACTTTTCATTTTTGTCTGTCTGTTCAGTAATTTTTAATTTATGATCGATATTTGAATTTTATGACATTAAATGAAAAGTGTATTTATGAGTATGCATATGCATATATTTCTGTGTTTGAACATTTTAATGTATTTGTATGTGTGTCACTTGTATATCTTGCATCTTAGATTGCATTACTATTATGTGCACTCTTTCAAGTTCATATTACTATCGTACATTCAGAAATTATAATCGAAGATGATAATAAACTGTATAAAAATGGAAAAATATAAACGGAGAAAAAAAAGAAAAAACTAAAAATTAAAGAAGAAGAAGAAAAAGAATGTTGATGACGATGACGCCGCGATAATAATAATGTTGATGATGATGGCGATAGCAAAGACGATGATGGAAATTCAACGGAAAAAAAAATAAAAATTTAATGAGAGAAAAATCAAGTAATAATATTCAATTTTGAAAAAAAAATTATAAGAAAGGGAAAACAAAAATAAAATTCAATTTACACATAAATTGATGAACGATAACATTATAAGAATCATCACATATGTACATACGAGTATGTGTGTATGTATGTATCAGATCATAATATGAGATGCAAAATATTTGCGGATAAATCTTCTACAGAAAAAAAAATATAGTCGTGTTTTTTTTTTATTTGCATATAATATTAAATATAAAAAAAAATGCAAGAAAACAATAACAAAAATAAATAAAAATCAATCAGAAAAAGAAAGAAAAAACAATGTATGTACTTGCAGATAGTAGTATAACATATAAAGTACAGCAGAAGTAATATGAAAGATGCAAAATATAAAAGAAATATAATAATATGATATAATGCATAGTGTTTGAGTTTGAGAAATATTGAAGGTTTTAAGATAGTCGTCCCAAAGGCATTTTTTTATACGGAGCCAGCCACAAACATTTAATTAGTAATAATAATATGTGAAGAAAAAAAAACATTTTAATCGCGGTGTCTCATTTTAATGATATGAGGAATAATATACACACATAGCTCATTCTAGAGAAAAATTTTTGTTCTTCATTATTCTTGAGGATATTTTATGTACACATATACGAGTATGTAACTACATACATTCATACATATTTACGTGTGATATGTGATGTGGAGTCATACATACAAAATAATGTATATGATATGAACGACATAAATAAAATACGAGAATAAATAACAAAAATCATAAACGAAAAAGGAATCGAAATCATTTCATTTTTTAAGTGACTGAATAAATAAGTGTACCCTTAAGGAATAATGTTAAAAGTTTCTCCATTTTCTTTTGCTTCATGCATTATTTTCATTTTATAATTTCCTCTTATAACTCTTATTCTTATTGTGTTTGAAATGATCAGATATGGAAAAATTTTAATTGAACATCAATCTAACACTTGCAATATTGAAATCAATTTGTGAATATAAGTATTTCATTTAGGCGAACAGATACGAGGATGTACGATTTTATGTGTGGATGTTTAGCAGTCACACACTCTATAGTATATGTACTATACATAATGTACATGGGCGCGTGTGTGTTACATGGAAAAGGATAAAAAAAAATCAAAGAGAGAAAAAATTAAATTAAAATAATAGAAAAAAAAAATAAAATAATAAAAATCAAGTGATGTTATCATTGCAACCCAGTTGGAAGTAAAATAATATTGACGTTTGCGTACAACAATTTTGAAGGTTTACCAATGATTTTCGAAGGTAACAACGAACGTTTTTCTCGAAAATTTGTACACATCAAAAATTTTAAGACAATGTTTTGAAATTCATCGATATAGTATCAATACCTAATTCAGCATATTAGATTCTGTAGCTTACTAAAAAAATACTATATCTTCAGCATGCATATATGCATATACAATAACCAATATTATTGTATGCGAATAAAAATGAAAGTTTTGTTAATTTCTTTTATCAATTGTCCACATTCAACTCTGTTAAAATTGTCTCAATCGGTCTACCGAAGTGATTTCCAGACATGTTCATTCAAGAGTTGTACTTCGTTATTATTCACGTTCTCTAGTAAGCGATTTCGTTCAGCTTTCAAATTATTTAAATCAATGTCCTTCAGGTTTACTAGCTCATTAAAACGGTTCTTTTCCTTTTCAAGATCATTTAATTTTGATTTAATTTTGCTAAGTTGTTCATTTAATTTCTCATTCTCAGCTCGAAGATCTTTAATATCTGCATTTTTTTTACTAAGACTTACATTCAACTTATCAATTTGATCACCCCTATCAAATATTTCTGCATTTAAACGATCTTTTTCGGCTTTTAATTTTTCTAATTGAGTACTTTGATCTGATCGCATCTCATCTTTTTCCATTTTTTCTAACTCAAGTTCTTTCTTCAATCCACTTATTTCCTGCTCTTTTTCGACAATAATATCTTCTAGACGTTTATTTTTCAAATCGATATCATTAACATTTGCCTGCGATTTTTCTAAATCTTTCACGTTTTCCGCAAAACAATCCGTATATTCTGCGACGATTTCTCGAAGTTTTGTTTTTTTATCGTTTTTTAAATTTGTATCCGTTTTAATATTGGTCGGTATAGTGCTTTCTATACGGCAAACATCATTTTCGATAACTAAACGTCTATTGTCTGAGCAAATGAAATCTCTACCCAGAAGTACAGAGTCGTCTAAAATGTCGTCATCTACAACTAACAGATTTAAGTTGTACGTTTTATCGTCTATTTGAATTCTGGATTTTAACAGTTTGTCACACACGTATTTGCCTCCAGCGAAACCTTTGAGAGTATGTGATTGACAATTAGATATACCAGTTATTGATGAAGCGAACGATTTTTTGATAAGTGACAACGCACTTCCTGAGTCAAAAAATGCTTCAGAAGCGTTTCCATTAACTAAAATTTGTTTTCTAACATTTTTTAGCGAGGAGTTAAATGTTTTAATGCAGTTAACATCACTTTTCTTCTCGGGGCATGTTTCTGCACTATGATTAGTTCGTTGACAAACAGTACAGCGTCGTTTGCGTTGTGGTTTCGAACAATTGCGAGAGTAATGTCCCTTTTCGTTGTAATTGTAACACGTAACATCATTACGAGTTTCGTTTCTTATATTCTCGACGGTTTGCGTATTTAATTTCGTTTTCTGCATGAATTTATCGTTTGTCGTTTCAACTTTCTTATTTTCACCTCGATACGTTAAGGTTGTTGATCGATTACATAAATATCTTTCAATCGTTTCACGAAATTCTCTCATTGTAGTAAATGAAAGACTAGCAATTGAATTTTGAAGGTCGTTATGCTTTATTCCTTGTCGAGCATATTTTACTATAGCGGCATCGCTCAGTTTATATCGCTGTCCAAGCGCATTTATCCTGAAACAATATTCAGTAATACGTTCCCCTTGTTTTCGAGTACATTCCATCATTCTCATATGTATATCGGCTTCATTTTCTGTTCTACTAAATTCGTTAATTAATTTATGTGCAAATTCCTGCCACGTACGATAAACAACTGACGAACAATCAAGCCACATTTTTGCTTGACCTTTCAATTTCATGTATACGGCTAGTAACAAGGCTTTTTCATCCCATTTGTACACTTGTATTAAACTATTTATTCGTTCGACAAAATGTTCCACAGTTATTGACATATATGATATCGGATCAAACTCCGGTAATATATCAGCAATATCTCTTAAAGCTGGTGTAACTGAAGCTGGTGTAAAATGTGATGCAGCATATGGTGAACAAAACGGTATTGAATATTGTTGATTTTCAATTCGTGGTTCGATTGTTGTTGGAGTATCTTTATTTATTGAATGTAAAATATTATTAATATTTGAATTGCAATCGCTTACCTCTCGATTATTTCGGTTGTTTTGTTGATTAGCTATCGTTTGTTGTAGTTGTTTTATTTTGTTTTATTATATTATTTTGCATTGTTGTTTCTGAATAATCGTTGTTATATTCATCTTCGGTTTCTATATATTCACTACCGACTACTTCAATTAATCGATTTATTAATACATTCTTCGATCCATTGGTTTTCACGTTTCGTTGACGTAGGTACATTCTGATTTGATTTACAGAAAGATTTTCAATCTTATAACGTGTCATATTTATTGGTTTGAGAAACAAATTTTAATCAAATACGTATTCCCTTTTTCGTTTTATTTACACGTATGTGAAATGAATAAAATATAGTACGTTATTTATTCATTACCCCAATACGTATTCCGTTTTCGTTTTATTTATACGTATATGTGTATATGAATAAATTATAATACGTTATTTATTCATTACCCCACACCTGAATATGTAAAACTATACATTTATTTAACATAAAATGAACTATAATTTTATTTAACAATAAATATTTTAAAGAACATTTAAAATTATAACAAAACAATATTATATAATTAAAAAAAATTAAAATTATCGTTAAGTCTGTCTTCTTCGAATAATCTATTAATAATGATCATATTTTATATTTTAATTGACAATATTAAATTGTCATTAATTAGACTACTTCGATTTATATCTTTTTTAAAATTGTTATTTGACACGACATACTCGTATTTGAAATAAATAAAAATAATCATTAAGAACGCTTTGACAAATAGATGCGAAACATCATTTTCAAATTTATTTAAAACTGAGTGGAATTTGAAGGTTCGAAATAGCAGTGTAAACTCAAAATAATAATAAATGTTCTATGGATATACTTATGTAATTGATGAAAAAAAAGGTATAAAATTTTTATTTCAATCAAATATTTTTCGATCATAATACAAGCTCTTTGCCTTTTTTTTTTCTACTGGGAAAGTATGAATAACATGAACAAAAATAAGACATTCAGTTATGTTTTGATTCTATATATAATCACATTCGAAATAAAAATATTGTACATAAATGTACATATATGTATGTATGGGTACTACAAATATAATAAATTATTACCATTATAATCGTATAACACACACATGTTTGTTTGATAAATCGATGTTTAAAATTTATCACGAGAAGTGTTGATTTGATTGACATTTTTCTTGATTTTATTAAATTTTATTTCTATTTTATCATTGAATATCAGAGAATTTTTCATTAACTTTTTGTTTAAATGAAAAATTCATTCATCTTGTGTGATAAATTCAAGAAACATACATATGTACATACTGAAGCGAAAAAATACAATTCTTAGATGAGTTAAAAAGTCTCTTTGCTTGAAAATATCAAAAAGGACATTATTGAATCAATTTAGATATAAGATAACTTTGGATATTAGCCATATTATTTTGTAATATAACGTGTGGAATTTTTATTTGTATCGCTATGTTAAAAACTTTTTGGGGAATTTTATAGAAAAAAATGAATAACACAAGACCTTTGAACTATGATATGGAAAGTCAAAAATTGTGATGATTCGAGAAATTAAAAAAAAAAAACGGAATTCATGCCATGATCATGTAATTCTTCAGACATTCATATAAGCATTTCGAAGATATTTAGATTTCTAAAAGATATTTAGATTTGCTTGATGTTGCATTGAAAACCTTGAAAACGATAATATACTTCGGTAAATGAGGTTCTACAAGTTCACTAGAGTTACGTTTGAATATTGATTAACATTTTAGCAATCCAATATTCACAGTTACATTTAACGAAGATTGTTAAGACGTCGTAGGATCAATATAGTTAAAGTGATGGTTAGGGCTACTGAATGCAGATTGAATTTAACTTTTCGTTATACATTTAACGAAAAATCCGTTGTATTTTAATAAAACAAAATTATGCAATGCGGAAATATCTTACTTGTATATAATATTCAGAATGTTTTCATAAGGAAGAAAAACATTCAAATATTTGAATACTTACTTGATATGTCGGAAAATTTTTCACAATCGAAAAAAAAAATAAACAAAACAAAAAATTAAATAAATAAAATAAATGAAAGCTTATTTAATCCTCTTACTTTTACTTCAATGCATATTCAAGATCCTTTTTCATTGTTAATGATAAAATCCTTGTTTTTTCAAAATATAAAAGTGAAAAAAAAATTTTTTTTCCATTATCTATACAATTTTTTTTTGTTGCCTTTCATTTTGTTTTTCTGTTCCACCTTTTTAAAGGATAAAAATAGTTTGAATTTTTCATGTTTTGACTGTATTATTCATTAGTATAAAATCCTTGTCATATAAAAATACAATACACGTCATCATATGTACTCGTATTTATAATATATATACAGGTACACATATGTATATTAGGAATATATTACATAGCATACGTTGTAATAGTCTGTTGAAAAGGATTTAAATGTAATGTATAATTTTATTTATTTAGGTATCTCTATGTAGATGTTTGCTATTTCAACTGTTTAATTTCTCATATTTTCCAGTTAAAAAGGTTTTATATTTCATCTTCTTTTTATGCTCCTTTAAATATAATTCTTTTTTTTTTCGTAACATACTACGTATGTATATTATATGTATGCATTATAAGAAGTATATCTGAAAGCTCTAAATATTTACATATATACATATGTATATGCACATATAGCATACACCTGTAGCACTCAATAATAAATTATACAGATAAAAAAACAATCTTGCTGCATCAATTCCAACATGAATATAGAATATAGATAGATGATTCTTATGTTCACAAATATACATTATATATGTATATCCAAATAAATATAATATGTGAATCTGCACACTGTAGTACAACCATGTAATGTGTGTGTAGTGTGTACTACATCAGATATTTTACGACTACATAATTTTGCCTTATAGAAATTTTTCTTTGTTTATATGTCTGTTATGCATGGATAATTACCTAAAGTCAAATTGTTTGACTAAAATAAAATAAAATAAAATAAAATAATAAAAGAGAAACAACAACAAAAACAACGGCAAACAAACAAAATATAAGTAACAACAGAAAAATAATATACTCGTAGAGACATATGTACATACTCGTACATTATAATGTAGTGAATAGTTCGGTCATGTGGAACTTCTTTATATCATAATCAGATAAACCATGCATACGGATTGGCACTTAAGACTGCAATAATACATGACTAACTAGCATCGTCATCATCATCATCATCATCGTCATCATCATTCTCGTTCTCTTTGTATTTATCGTTATCATTTTATCAATAGTGCATGCATACAACATATATCCATGCATACCTGTCTGTAAGTATCCACATAAAACAACGGAAATATTTTATAAAGTATGTTGACATCTTTTTCAAAAACAAAGGTAGATCGATGGACTGATGTTGTAGATTCTTCATCATAAACATACATGTATTTGTTTACTTGTATATAACTCTCGTATATTATACACGTACAAAGGATTTTTTAATATTTGGTGTATTATATTCGAATACTCGTACATAAATAAAATGCATAATATATTCACAAAACTTTTACATGTCAAAGCTAGACATAGAACAAGAAAATAAAATATAAAAAATTATGTACTCCCTTGAAAAAAAAATATAAAAAAAACTCGTATACACATGAACACAAAAAATATACCTAACGATTGCATAGTAAACATTTTGGTACATATAAAGTAAAGGTTTGTTTACGTTTTATGAACCGCACAGTGAAAAGCCGAAAAGTTGTTTAACCCCAAATAATAACAGTGGGGTTGCTAAAGGATCTCATTGTTTTATTCATAAAACATAAAGATTAAGTTTGTACACTGTTATTTCTAAATGTTAATTCGATAATGATAGTAATATAATAATGTTGTTTGAATATATGGGTAAATAATTTTTAACATATGGTCGGTTTGTACCTTGTAATACGCTGTAGGTACCATGTTTATAGAGATATACAGCAAAATTGACATTCCATCGCAGTACATCCCCCACATTCACATGCTCATACTTCCACATACTTATAAAATATTCACAAATACAAAACATAATTTGTACGTCTATTTAAGTACATACACATTATATATAGTATGAAGAATAGAGATGAAAAGCATTATGCCATAATAAGGAACTGTAAGGCAATTTTTTATGTCGTTCTTAATTAACTTCAATATCCTTTTTCTTTCAATGGCATATTGTACATATTCATCTTTGTTCTGGCATATTACGAGCTTATTAAAAGTTAATTTTTGTATGTTTTCTATGTTATAGAACAAAGGAAAAAAAATGATATGATGACATGAATTTTTTAAAGTTAAGTATAATTTATGTTGCTTTATAAACGAGTAAGAATTCTTAATGAAAAATGGGTAACATTAATTATTTAACGTTTAATGAGAACTCTTAATTTAAATTAGTAAAATAAAATCAAAAAATCTAGTACCAAAATTTGAAGGAATTGGAATAAAAATAAAAATTAACCAACTTTATCATGAAATTTGAAAAAAAAAAAATTCATACGCAAATTTTATAATGACAGCTTATCTTGATGTGGTTTAAAATATTTATTGAATGAAAAATGAAAATTTACAACTTTTCATTATGTTAAAAGCAAGAGAAGAGTGTGGAAATTCTATTTAACCTTGAAAATAAAACAATAATTCATCGCAGTTAGCCATCATGCTAGAGGTAAGTACTTCATGGACCATACGTATCCAACGAGTTATGATTGCAATAAATGTGGGCAGTTTTTTTTTCATATTAATGTTTTTCACATACATAGTCATTGTCAGGGTCGGTATGCTAAAGTTGAAAAATAACCAAAAAAGCAAAGTAATGGCACTAATGAATGACTTTGAGTTTTTTGATGCGTATTAAAATTGCGATGTGAAACGAAATAAAGGTGTATACGTGTATTGTACTATGTACATAATCCGTATGTACGAACGGTAGCTAAATTAATGTAGAATCAGAGTCTAAAGTCAAAGTCAAAGTCAAATGATGTTGACGCCAACTAACTAATTTATGAATTATTATGAGATCGAACTAAAGCATTCGTATAACAACAACCACCGATATCCATACTACACTTACATAAATATATGTACTGTATAAGCAATATTGTATTCATATCGAATCTAATGAAAAAATAAACTAACAAAGTGCCAGCAGAAAATAAAAAAAACATTAAATTTTCTGTTCATTAAATAAAAATAAACGAAACTCTTATTTTATTTTCTGTTTTAAGGCCACTTAAATGAGACGCTTCATGCCAATATATACGTACTATGTACATGTAGCTAAGAGTTCATCAGCAGTTAATTTTTCAAATTATCGCTTTATGTTCTTTTGTGTCAATCAATAATAAAACATGGAATTTCATTTTTTGGTTCCTCTTTTCCTTTTTTTTTGTTCAAAAATTGTTTCGTTGTTGTTGATAGTTTTTAGTATTCATAATGAAAAATGTACATTGTACAGGTACAGATACAAAATAGTCCTTACATATACGTACATATATACATATAAGCAAATACTATAGTAGTACATAATATTTACATTTACGCAAGTATGTGGATGTGCATTTTATGTATCTTTAATAACTTTAAGAAAAATAAAAAAAGAGAGACAACAGCCAAATATTTTTTTCAAATACAATAGAACTCTTAAAAAGCAAGGCACAAATTAAAAAATTATATTTTTATGGATTTTAAATTAGATATAAAATTATCTGTTACACATACTCTATACGAATACATTCATACAGGGCAAGGGCGTACACATGTTTGTTTGTAACTATGTACGTGTGTAGAATATAAAAATATAAAAATTTTTATGACTTTTTTTTTCTGTTCAAGCAATTTATTTTAAGTTTTGTGATAAAATTGAATATAAAAAAAATTGTTAAATAAAATAATTACAAAACGATAAGAGTATATTTGTAACATTTCTTGAATTCGATTAAGTTAATTACACTAGCAGTTGGGAATAAAACTACCATACGTTCATTATATACTATCTCATACACTTGTTAAAATTTATACGTGTGAGTATCATATTATTCAATCGTTTTCAATGCGCTTACAGTTGTGTTATTTTTCTCTGCATAGTAACTATATCGATATTTCGATCGTCTTCCACATCAAAATTCATTATCAACATCGCATCATCATCATCATCAAGTCATCATAGTCATCATAGTCATCAATATTACTATCGTCATATCGTTTCATTAAAATTAAAACATATAGTCGTATATAAAGTAATGTATCTACATTATAATATCGAATGATCGAATAGAGGATGCTTCACAGGTATCAGAATAATCTCGTAAGATTATTAAGTCTATTCGTAAAACAAAACAAGATTCGTATAACAAAAAATAAACCAGCTACTTGTCTTTATTTTTTAAGCTTCCATATAATACTTCCACCAATAAGTATGATAATGTCGACGCTTTATTTAAGGTCGAGTACAAAAATTATTGAAAGTTTGAAATTTTCATCTATTTTGACAATTAAAAATGTATAAGGCGCTAAACACAATCAACGCAGATAGCATCCAGCAGTAGGAGAAATATGCTGCAGTCAAATTCAGAAACACATTTAAAACAATTATACTCACAGTTGTCTTCCTTATTCATAAAGTAAGCAGATAATCTTTTTTAATAATAGGGGCGCTGTCATTCATATCTCAGTATTACAAAATGTTTAGTTCATATCTAAATGCTCATTTGACCTCGGCCTGTTGGCTCTTAAAACTGACTAGACCAGAGTATATTTGTAAGTGATGTAAATGTAGCTTTCCTGCGGGAGTTTTGGCGAGAATCTAAAAATCACCATTGTAGGAGGAGTTGTGTATATTACAGATTTGTTGCACTAATACTGCCTGCCTAATATGGAATAATAATTGAATAATACCTAAATTAATTGTAAGTAAGAGTATTAAATATAAACAATTCCATTTTATAAACGCAAATACCATTTTCTAAGGATAAGACGAGATTGAACAATTTTCCACAATGTACCTAGTATTAATACAATGTATCCTTGTAGATGAAGACCATAACCTGTGCAATAAATTAAATTAACATCAATATCATAAGAAAACAAAAGTAAAGTATGTTTTCTTCAGTCGATGCAAATACATACCTTTGAAATTTACTACTATCTTCTAGAAGGCTAATACCAATTCTAGATATTAATTTTCGAACGGTTTACGATACAAAAAGCGAATTTCGTAAAAAAAGCGAAACGAAAAAAGCGTTTTGAAGAAAAAAGCGAATAAATTGACTTCATAAAATCAAAATTTTTACTATAATTCACGAAACACCCTATTTGGAGACAATATTTCTTCTGTGTTAATTTGTTTACAATAAAAGTATAAGAGTAAATTATAGTAATAATAATGGTAGCTCTTCAAATTTAAGGTTTTTTTTTTTAAATACATGCAACAAAATATTCATGTTACTTACGAGTTTTGTAGAAGACATAAACATACGAGTATAATAAGTTGTTGACAACATTTCAACAATAATTGGTTTGTTTGTATTTTGATATCTCTTGTTTTATTTCCTCTTTAAATTTTTTCATTTTTTCAATTTAATTTTTATTTATTAATTTTCTTTAAAATTTGTTTTTCTAAAAAAAAAAAATACAAACCATAGAAAATCAAGAAATATGTTTTATCGATGAAAATGATATAATATAGACGTGATAATATATTTAGTTATGATGATGATGATGTTGATTTTGATTATGCGATGACGATGAGGACAACGATGATAATGTACGTAATGTGCATAATAAAAACATTAACAGAAATCAAAAATTTTTATTTATTTTGTTTTTTAATGTTTAACATTAAGTAGTCAAGAAGAAGCATTTAAAAAATTTAGAAATAAACAAATTAAAACTGGCAATGAAAAGTTCATTAGTAATGTTCTTTTATATACACATACATAAATCAAACGATTACGTTGCTTACATCATGATCATAGTTATGTAACATGAACATATGAACATGTAGGTACTACTTGTATGTATTACACACAGATTGTAAAGTGCAGTAATAAAATCCAAAAGAAAATTAAGAAGCTTTTAAAATTGTTTACTATTACAATTTACATGTTGTATTAAATGCTGTTTTCTGTACTCATAATAACTATGATAAGAATATTCTTTTTTAATTTTTTTTTGTTGAAATTTTTAAGTTCATAATTTCTTACTTTATACACACCACAATACAATCAATATTTTTATTGAATTGTAATTGGTTTCGATTTGCCATAAAAGAAACATAAGGATTATAATTAATTTTGATTGTATTTTCATTCACAACTTCTGCATTTTATATTATTTATGATATAAAATATATATAATAAAATAAAAAAGTATATACATATATAAAAAAATGAAATATATAGAATCAACAATCGATTCGATATAAGATTGTGACATACTCGTATGTAAGTCTTAATGAAAAGTCTTTAACATTATAAAAAATTCTGAAGTTTGGTTAACTCTACTGGTTTGGCTTTTGCGTTACACAATTATTAATTTGTTTGAAACAGAAAACACAGAAAATATATATGTACATATATTTTCATAAAGTACTGCTATTTTTTCAGACTTAACTGTATATATGGCTACTAATCTCTAATGGCCAATTTCACAGTATGAGCTTAAGCTTAAGTTAAGGTTTAAGTTGAAATTTAAACAATATTTCAGTTTCACAGTGACAACTTAAGCCAAAATAGAGTTTAAGGTGTGGTTTAACTTAAGTGATGAACATCTTAGGCTTAAGCTTCACTTAATCAAGAAGAAGGTAAGTGATAGCTGATTTTTTTAGAATGTTATATATAGAAATGTAAAAATAAATATGTATTAAAATAATAGAAGTGAACAGAAAATATGTAAATATATTTATTTTAGATTATTTAAAAATTAATTACAAAACAAAATTAATAATTGAATAATACATTTAATTTTCACAGTGAATAAATGTGTAGATATATGTATATAAATATGCATGACACAACCACATATATATGTATATACATATTAGTTCTTGTATCATGTAAATTTGTGTATATATAAATATAGAAAAAAAAGTGAACTGAAATAAGATAAAAACTGTTATTATTATTATTATTATTATTATCTTCATCTCACACATTATTATTATTATAATTCCAAATTCACTTTTTTAAATTTAAATTTTCAATTTCTTTACTTATATACCAGCTGTTGTTCGCAATACAACATTTCACTTATGTCAGCTGTAATTCACAATGCAATATTTCATTTTTCAATCACAATTGTATGTTACATTTGGTTTAGCTAAGCGACACTTTAAATTATACTGTGAAACGCTATGAGCTTAAGCTAAGCAGCTAAGCTTCCCTTAGAGTTTAGCTAAGCTCAAACTTAAGCTCACACTGTGAAACTGGCCATAAGAATTATAAACAGAGTGACACCCAAGGCACAATTCCGGCGACAACTACAGCTTATATATAGTAATTAAATGGGACTTTTTACGCTGAACTTTACGCTGTCGTTGTCGCCCAAACAGATTCTATTTTATTTTTCAGCGACAACGAGCCATTCACGACCTGGTTTTTGCATAGTAGTAATCTGTTCGCAAGAAGCAAAAATGTAAAATTCATATATATTTTATGCTACAGTTGCGCCCCCCGAATTGTGCAAACTTTCGACGATATGCTGTAGTTGTCGCCGAAATTGTGCGATGGTTGTGATGCGTTGTGCGAAGACGACGAAGAAATTTGACTAGACTATAGGGTCTTTGAGTACAATAATGGTACAATGGAAAGTCTTCCACCATCATAAATAACAACTGTGTATATGGTTCAGTGTATGTATACAAAAATTTGTAATAAATTTCGAGTTTTCAACTTTTAAAAAAATCGCACTGTTCAAAATAAATAATTTATTTTTTCCTTGTTGATTTTCTAAACTAACACAAAATAAATTTAAAAATCACCTTTAAAAACAATAAAAACCTACTCGCCATTTGTACATTACACACATACACGTAAAAATGAAAAATGTATCCAGTTTTTGTTTGTAATGGGAGTTTTCCTAATTTTGCCTATCAGGTGTATCTACATGAGATACTTAAAAATTCCATTAGTCTCTAAATAGATATATTTAGAAGTTTTCGAAATTACCAATCTTCTATTCAAAGTGTGGTTAAATGAAAAATATGAGAAAAGGTTTTTATATCCTTCGTTTTTCCTTTTCATTATTGCGCTCTTGTTTTAATTTACTTCTGTTTGAAATTTTTATATCTAATTTTCTCGACTGATTGCACTAATAATACAATACTAATACTATTTGGTTCTATTTAGGGATTTCATGATAAATAATAAAATATTTAGACTCAAGTAAATATGTACATATACATACATATAGACACTTTCTACCATAAGTATACTTGAATTTGTACTTGCACTATACTTATATAAATATTTATATGTTTTAGTCGCAAAAATTTAATACACAGGAATACTTGTAAAGGAATAAATGAGTGGTTTAAAACTTTAATCAATTCACATAAAAGTTTGCAATAAGATGCATTATTTCAGATATGCTATTGACATTACTTACTATATTTTTACATATTATAATACTGGTACATACTACGGATAACATAAAATGAATTGTACTTTTTTTTTTGTATACAAATTAGTAAGTGAGACCATTTTGAATAATAATATAATATCTATGTACCTGGTAGATGTAAATTATCTCGTCCGTAGAGGCTTTGAAACTGTGAGATTGATTAAATATTCAATTTTGCGGAAAACTGTTGTTTTATTATAGAAAATGTTCCTTACAGTAAATCAAAAAAATCCTTATTCGTATTTCATAAAAAAAAAACACCGAAGTGAAAAATCTTCATTCATAGTGTATGGAAATGTATATAATAATACAAGTAAATAAAGGACAATGTCCTTTTTGTCAGAAACACAGTAGTTTACAATATTCACGTAGTAAATTCTATGCTTTCCTTTTTTCTTGCATCCTCTTATACATTATATGAAAAATATTGTTGTTGGTGTTCGCTTTTAGCTCTTTTATTTCTTCTTCTTTTTCTTTCATTATTGTTATTTAATAATTGTTTTTGTTTTTATTTTGACCTAGAATGAATGGGTGATGTGTGGTGAAGCTTTTCGTAGTATATGTAGTACACGTATGCATAAATGTAAATATAAGATGTGCATATACATATGTATACAATCTTTTGTACAAATGCTTCCTTCATGATGAGATTCTTTGTTAGATATTTAGACATACATACTTACATCATATAATATAATATTTATATAGTATATGATATATAGGTACATATCAATTGTGCATAAACAGAATGTAGCTATATACATACATATATGTATTTATGTACAGATAAATTCCTTTGATAGACAGTAAGACAGATAGACAAAATGTCGAAGAAGATTGATTAAATGTACACATAGACATACACCAATGTAGTGTACATATACAAAAGATTCTAAATAGATTATATACGATGTATTACATTATGTATGTTTGTATATATATGTGTATGCATACATGAGAACATAATATAGGTTTCGCTATTGTTAATACTACATTTTTGCTGGCAGCTTTAATTCATAGATATATGTACTTGCCTATTTTAATGTGTTTTTTTGCTTTCAGTTTTTTGAACTATTAAGAGAATATTATGAAACCACTTTCAAACAATTTCTCATTTTAGATTTTATTTTTCTTGCATACACTTTTTCTGTACATAAATATGTACATAAATTGTAGTACATGGTAGATATAGATGTGTAATCAACATTGAAGAAAAGATTTATCTATATGGTAAACTTTTGAGTATTATGTAGTATAGATAGTAGTACTTTGGGTATATCTTTTAATATTATATGTATGTAAATATCTACATGCCGAATTGATTATATAATGTATATAATATGTACACATACGAACATACATATTTTAATATACATGAAAGACAAATATTATATAACTATATGTGCTATTTATATATGTATATGTACACATATAATGTAGGAGGGCAATGTACTACTTGCATATAAGTTGAATATATGTATGTACATACGACAAGTACTATACAAAATAACAAATCGAAATGATAAAGCAGAGGGGGTTAAGAATGCATGGAGTATCTGTCTATAGAGCATTATAAATTGCACATATCCTATAATACAACACTCGGTCATATAACATACTAATACACAGAGAAGATTTATTGTATGGATGAAATTTTTCGCAAAACATAAAAACGAATGTTTCTTTAAAACTTTATACTGAAATACATAATTCAAAAAAATATTTTCACAATTTGGTTACAGTTTTCTTCGATTATGTTCTTATACTCGTATATACGTGGGCTACTCAATAGGTTCCTGAATAGATTACATTATTTGTACCATACCATAATAGGTGTTAAATACTGCATATTTGACAATGTTTCACATTGCTAATTGCTTTCTTAACTTAACACTCTACACGTTATTTGTTTTGTTTGAGTGATAGTGATAAATTTTTTTTATAATTTTAAAAATTTTAAAATAAACAATTTTGCAACAAATCATTTTGACTTACATATTTGCTTTTTTATGCTCAATAGTTCTTTTAATTATTGAGTTCAATGATTCAGTAGGTGAAGTGATGACGTGCACTAATATTCAGATTCTTTGTTGCAATCGAACAGTAAGAAAAACTGTAAATTTAAATCAGTGTATTGGATTGCTGAGTCTGCTTGCCGACAACAGATAACACAAGCGTTATTAAAATATATCAGTCTAAGCGTAAGCCCTAACATATTACTGAGTTTGTTTCTCTACAAGCAACTCAGTGATTCGCAAATCGCAATCCATATTAAACTTTATTCAGAAACTACTTATATGAAGATATTTGCTCAATTTAGGCTGCACTCAAATGCAGACACATTTGTGTATAATCAATTTATTGGTCTTCTTGAGTGGCAGAATAACTTAAAATGTACACTCTTAAAGCGTTTGGAACAAAAAAATTATCATAATGATCATTTGGCACATATCTATTGAAATGATAATAAGAAAAATAATCAATTATAGATTTAATCACCACATAAAAACGTTCGCATATTGCAAATTTGTGAACAATTCAGATATAACCATTGGCGTTCGATATATTTTTGGAAATCATTCTTGTATGAGAAAATAAGTAAAAACATATTGCACTTTTTTGAAAATATTAAAAAAAAAATCTTATATTTTAGCGAGTCTAAATGTTCGGCCCTCGCAGGTATAACATTTAGCCATATAGTGAGATTTCTTTAAGTTTCATGAATAGCAAGCAGGCAAATGAAATAAAATCGATATCGAATTTGGATGAAATTAAAGAAAAACGAGAAGAAAAAGTGTTAGATGTATGTAGAAATAAATATATGTAGGTACACATGTATATCATTTTATTAAACATTGGCAATTGTATTGTATTGGTTTACTGATCTTTTCAAATATTGATGACTTGCCTTAAAGCGGTCTCATTTGTACGTATCCATCCCATATGTAACTTATATACAATATACAAATAATGATCCATAATATTATGTATACATACATTGGATACTAAATGTACATATGTGTTGGTACATAGGAGTATATATGTAGATATGGGTACACAAAATAAAGTCCATTTATTAACTTTAAGACTAATTATGTACCACAATCATAGCATAATGGATTGTAAGTACACTGGAGGTACACAGGTATTTTAATTAATTCTCACTGTGAACAGACTATTATCACAGACAATGCCATACAATGACTGTCGAAAATTGAAGTTTTGGTATCATACTGAGTTTTTGGTTGCTTCTGCTGCTGTTCCAAAAAAAAAAATAAAATATATATATATATAAAGTAAAAAAAATGTAAAAAATAAAAACAAATTGTTAAGGATTTAAGTTGCACTTGCTGAGTACTACCTCCATCGCCGCAGACATCATACAAAACATAATCATGGTTATCGTCACCAGCTATCTAATACATTCGTGAATATCTGTATTTATGTATGTGCATGAATATACATAATGTGTGTATGGTGCATGCATTAAATTCTTTGTATATAATGTCGTATGCATATTTGATAATATATTTTCTTTTATTTCATTTATGTATTCGATTTTGACTAATTTTTTCATCTAATTTTTTGTCATTGTTGTATCTGGGAGGGATGAGATTAAAAGGGAGCATTATATTCTGATTTATAGAAGAAAAAAAAATGTTTTTTACCATGAAATAATTATCACGGGGCGAAAATTCATCACAATAAAACAATTCCGGAAACAGGTGCTGAATATTAAATGATGATAGCTTACACTGTATGCCAACAGGAGGGCTGAAATCTAACTCCCAGTCAGCTCTTGATATGTAACAAATATACAAGTACCTATACATATAGTATTTTATTATCATTGTAATGGCATATTCTATTCAAATAACGAAAAAACATCAATATCATTGTATTCACGAATTTACAACAAATGTACATCATAAATTTATATTCGTGTGTATATAGGATAGGAGATAGGAGTACTAACTCCACAGCACATGTATACGACAAAACAAAAAATAAAGGGGTGTTACAAATCAACAAAAACATTACCACCACCTTAACCACTGATATAAGCCGACACCAACCGCTACCACATTATTTAATTTATTTCATAAATAAGAAATAAATAATAACAAACTGAAAATGATGAAGAAAAAGAAATATAAGAAAAAGAGGAAAATGAAAATTTTCATTTACCTATAACAACCATGAAATGATAATACAATTACCTGCTATATGTATGTAGATATACCGACATGTCTATGAAATCTGTTCTAGACATGAATAGAAAATTTCTATTTCATTTTAGAATTACATTGTTATATGCTTACAGATGTATGTATTTATGTACGCATATAAATGAATATTATGTCTGTACGTGCATGCACATACATGGCTATACATAAAATTTCAAATTTTAATAAAATGACTGACGGATTTATATATTTAGTTACTGCGCAACCATATAAGATTATGTATTAAGTTCAATTCGATGAGAAATAATTTTCAGGCGGAAAATTATTAATGAATTGTACGCGATGATTATACACATGTATATTCTTATAATATAGAAAACAGTAAAGTTATTATCTGATGATGTGTTTTTTTTAAATAAGATTTTCATAAAATTTTTTTCTTTTCTAAAATTATTCCATGAATTTATTTAATTCATTTTTATGTAATAGACTGTTTTCTTTTATTTCTTTAAAAAATTTTTTATTTGAAATTCGAGATCCGAATTCAAATTGGTTTGAGATAAAGTTATTTAAATTTATTTTTGCTTTTTATAAAAATTAGTGAAATATTTTAAAGTCCTTGGTAATTTTATACTTTCAAGATCTCGAATTATCTTTACATCTTTGGTAATATGTATTTTACTGAAATTCGAATGAATCATTCGAAAAAAAAAAATAAAAATATATTTTTGAAACACATTGACATTAGGTACGAAATCTTACTTATATTCAATAATTACCAATCAGTAAATTCGTTTCAGTTGGACACAAGACACTGTTGAGAAAAATGAAATAATTGAAGCCGTTATGGAGTTTATAATATTCACACCTCACGTCAATTATCCAAAACTATTTGGAAATAATGTGTTTCATGTGATGCATATTTAGAAATATTTTTCAAGATTTTGCTAAGAATTCAAAGCTTTTTTTAACAATGCTCATTTTTATTTAGAGATTGGAAAGAAATGTTCAACATAATTATGAACTAGGTTCTAAAGTCTAATGAACATTTTTGGATTTGAAAGATTTGTTTATTTTGAAATCAATATTCAGCATAGAAAACAGTTAAACAGTTTAAAATAATGGATATATACTTACATTTTTTTAAGCCACTGTTATCATTCATTCCATGAATTTATGGTTAGAAATCAGTCCAGCGCTGTGAAATTCAAACAAAAAGGTTTAACAAAACCCAAAAAAACAAAATAAAATGAAAAATAATGAGGATATAAGCTTTATCTTGAAAATAAGCCTTCACTCTGTGAACATTTTTGTTAATACAAAAAAAAAAAAACAAAATCACCAGGAGAAATTGAATATGTATGGAATATGGAAAATTTTTTCAATCAATAATTAAAACTCCCAGTTAAATTAACTGCTCAATTAACTGTTGAGTTGAAACAAACAAAAAATATTGTGATCATGAGATCATAAACAAGAAATTCATTAATGAATTTTTTCAATGTGAATTTTTACGATTTTTAGATTTTGAAAATTTCAACAACAAAAAAAAAATAGCATTATCAAAAATTAACAAATGACACATTAATAAATTTTTTTTCTCTCCTGAAAATGAGTTTAATGCTTCGATTAATTGATATTAACACAAAATAAAAATGCAATACATATAAATTTATATGCATATGTACACTAGTGATATATTCGAATATACATATAACTAATAATCATGGGAAAATAATTTAAGAATATTAAAATTTCAGAATGGAAAAGAATTTCTCACAGGTGTAAAATATATACCTAAACGATACGATTTTGTATACTTATGAGAAAATAGTAGAATTACATTCACATTATAAAAATAACTCCCACATAGGTAGAAAAAACAACACCAAAAACAGCAACAAAAACAACAACAACAACTGATATTTCAATTATCTCCAATTTCATAATTAAAGTATCAATTTGTTCGGTTCAATTTATTAATTTTTTATCTTCTTTCCTTCCTATATTTTTATGGTTCTTTATAATATAATATCTACCTCTATTAAACGTACATACTTATATTCAAAGTTTGTTATACGTTTTTATATCATAGAATCTGATTTAGATATGTACCATATTATTATGTATCGAGCTAATAATTTGTATATATGATAGAATATGAATATTTAATAATCAAACATCGATTTTAAAATCTACACCTACCCACAATAATAATCCATATAATATCCATATGTATATACAAATGCTTGTACATACTTGCACTCACACAACATTATTGTAAATATTTTACTAGTTATACGGTATTTTTATACATATAAAAAAAAAATAATCCACAAAAAAAGCATATATGTAAATAAAAGAAAAACTTTTAAAATATTTTTACCGCATATATTAGATACATGTACTCGTAAGTATATCGAGAACGAAATTGATTGGGCCCTACTGTATGTGCATTTATTAAAATTGCACAAACAACTCAAACAAAAGACAAAAAACAAAAAAAATAAAATAACAGCAGTGATAAAAAAATTATTAAAAATTAAATTATGCATTATAGATTGGCTCCTATATTTCTTATAAATATGTATGTAACTTAAAAAAATATTGACACACACACACATATATATACGTGCACATCAGAACAAATCGAAATTCGATATCGTCTGAACATTATTAATTTTCATAAAAATCAGTGCACATACTGTGCAGTATTTAATTTAGCCGTTGTTTCTTTTCATTTCGTTTTAGTTACATGCATACAGTTTTTTTTTCTGATTTTGTGAAATTATTCTTTACTCTGTCTCTCTATAAAGTACAAGTAAACGTATGTACGTAGATTAAATACTCTTCTCGTATAGTAAAGTAAAAATGGATTCATTCATTCATTATATTTCAGTCCAGTCCACCAAACCTCAGCCTCAATCAGTCAGTATATATAGTATTTTACAATGTTGTAAATTATGTATGTACTTATAGATTTTTTTGATATTATGTATGTATATGGTATTTGGTATTGATAAATTCACCTACCGCTGTTGATTATTGCATCAGTTCTTTTAAGTATATATCCTGTTATACTGCAATTAATTTTCTCTGTAATGTGTGTAATGTCAATGGACTTTTTTGGAATATGTTCTCTTATATATTTTCTTATTTTCTTGTACCTTGTACATAAATTGTTTTTGTGGTTATTGCAAAAAGGATCGATCGGCAACAGATTGAGTTTTTATGAGGCATCTTAATTGTTCACTTTTACGGACTTTCGAATATGAAATTCATATCAGTTATCATAGAGTGTGCATATAGGTGGTATTTCAATTTTTGGAGTATTTTAATTCTTTATCTTTACTTTTTTTTTTTTTTGCTACCGCCATATTATCATTTTTAATACGTTCCATAAACCAATACTGATATTGTAGTTATAAAATGCACATAATATTTGGCAGTGCAGTTACTTTTGCATAATACCTACATAGTAACGTAATGTAATCACGTATGAAATTGTTTTTATTACTGCGCATCTTATAGTATTTGTCATATACTTTGTCCCCTACAAACAGTCTGAAACGAAAAAATACATCGAATTTTGTATTGATACTATTACAGTTTTATTTGTCTAATTTTCCAGCGCCATTTCATGCTTACTACTGTAATTTAACAGGAACTTATTATAAAGAACATTTGGAAAACTTTAGATATAGAATAATCATGAATAATCATAATCAAGGATAACAGATTTACAGAGTGTTTTCTGTTTTAAATGTTAAAGAAAGCGACATCATTGGAGGTTGAGTCCAAGTTAAAAAGATTATCGCATGATTTTATGTTTTGTCCAGAAAATATTTTTTTTCGTTTCTATCTTTACAATTTTCTAAGCTCATTTGCTCATTTTTTTATTGAATTTATTTTTTTACTTCCGTGTAGTTATGTAAAAGCGTAAAAGTTTTTATTTGCCATCGTTAAAAGACAAAAATGACAAACGAACCTCAAACAAGCATTGCGATCACCTGTTGATGAAATATTTCATATAAATATATTTTTAACGAGATTAAAATTCAATTAAATGCAGAGAAATTAAGTGTTGTATTAACTGTCGTTATTATTTGATACAGTGAATTGAATATAAACTACGCCTGATGATTGGTAATTGCTAACACTAGGATAAACAGAGGCGATGTCAATGTTGTAATAGTCGTACGTAGGAGAATTGATTAAATTGTCTTAAAAGTTATCATGTGCCAAAATTAAATCTGTTTCATTTGTTCTTAGATGAATGTCCATGTCCACCTTCTGTGAAACCAATGCACAAATATGTCAAAAATAGTGAAGCGACTGTCGATTCAAACGTCATTCATGATGGAATTGGTATAACGAATCAGAATACAATAGCATATAATGTACTTATGATATTTCGACAAATACTTAATTAATTCATTTGTTTAAGTCTTTAGCTTCTTGACTAATCTTCTTGTTTCAAACACAACTTATTGTTACTTGTATAAGTAGAGATGAAAAATAAGAAAAATATATCAAAATTTTTCTACATTATTCATTAGACAGTTACAGCGAATTTTTCGTATTTAATTGAACGGTAATATACACTAGCAGCCTAAAAAGAATATCACATTCTACATTCTAACATATCAAAGACTATCATAAATTGTTCTATGTTCCTTGTTTATTCACATATACACGAATGTATTTGAATACTTTATATTCAGAACATTCATATCTTATAATATTTCATCAATAATGTTGAGTCAAATATTTTTTTTTAATTTTTTTCACCGACTGTGTAATAAACTTTTTTGGTTTTTTCAATACTATTATAACTGACTTGATAATGATAATAATTGTTTGCATCTTAATATACTCGCTGTATGCTCTGCATGTTAGCTGATTCAATAAAAATATTAAATTCTGCTTATAATTAAAAATAAACAATAATAATAATAAATTTTCATTTTTTTTTAAGATATTCGAGCAATAAATCAAACGATATCTTTGTCTGCAATGAAACATGAATATACACATATCCATATACTTAATACTTATGTATAATATGTAATGTACACACTGTAAGTATTTGCTTACTTTGCTTATAGTTCTCTGCACGTTATTTATGTACATTAATTTTTTTCAATTTTCATCGTTATAAAATTAAATTCGATATGGATATGGAATTTTTTGGTAAATTTCACATTTTTTACACATTGATAATGAAATTTTATTAAAAAAACATGAAAAGAAGAGAAAAAAAGAACGAAAAGTACAAAAAAAAATTTTTTAAAATAAACTATATTATAAGAAAAAGAAATTTGAGAAGTTGTTGACATATCATCATATTGTCATCCTCTTCATTATCATCATCAAAATCACATCAATTGTGATTACCGCAGTAAAAAATTTTAAGATATAATATAATTTTTTAAAATATCCTTACGAAAATAAGAAGCAAAAACGAAAAAGTAAAAAAAATAAACAAACAAGAATAAATTCCTTTTTTTTTTCTTAGAGTGGTATGTGGTATGTAGTTACTTTTAGATATAGCAGAGATGATTATGTTGGTGGTAAATGGTATATAGATATAGAATGTTGGTGAAATGCAATCGATCATATTTTACTTTACTCTATATAACAATATAAGAGTGATATTGTAGGTACCCACATGATAATTACATACTTTGTCTGTATATATACATACTACAGTAAGACATTTTTCCTTAATTTATATTCTTATCTTTTTCAAAACTAAGCAAAATAAGGGAATTTCCTACATATACATTATGTGGTAATATAATGAAAACATTTTATGACAGTGTAATATCTTGTATGTACATACTGTAAGAGTCAAAAATGAGTGGAAACATGAAAAAATTTTAAATATGTATTTCACTATAAACAATAAGGATTTCCACTATAAAGACTCAAATAGTACATCAATGCCACAATTCTGACCATCAGATCTTAAGTTTAAAATTTATACTTGTTGATAGTAACAAAAAATTCTTACACTCTACAAGAAAGATGGTTTAACATTCAGTAATTTTTTGACAATTAATCACTTAATTTCACAAAATCAACTTTTTAAATCAACTTTGATGCAATGCATTTTTTGATTCGAACAAGACTTTAACTTTCAAATTTTCTTCGCATAAATTCAAGATGACATAAAAAATTAAGATAATTAAATTGTGAAAACTGAAAGCTTTTTTAAGATCGCGTCGTTATTAGCCGCTTGAAGATTTTTGCCACGTCAATAATGAATATTTGTTTTTAATAGTTTTAATGGGAATGTTGCTGTTCTTTTCTCTATAAAGATGAATTCCTGATATTTCTTAGTGCATATACATATGTATGAAAAAAATATGACTCTGATTTTTATTTATTATAAAATAATAACATGTTCATACTGTACCTCATTATGAAGTAAAACTTCATTATTAAGTAAGTTGTAATAGAGAAGTGAGTTTACATTTGATTCTACTTCATTTCTTTTGACATGTTTTAATAACTTTTAAATATGACGTTTTTGACAAAATAATACTTTTTCATCTTGATTTTTCGACAAATAGCTAAATTTTGAACAATAGATGTCTCTTTATTGTTGATTGCTAAATTGATAAATTGAAGAAATTGCTAAATCGAGAAATTTTATGATACATCTTGGTAAAGTAATTTTGGTAAAGAAATTTTGACAGCAGTTTATCTACTTTATTTTTATTCCTCCAATCAAACCTCTGCCGAAGACAATACAGACGAATAGTCAACATTTCTGCACCAAAGAAAAATCATGCTACATCTTTGACAAATACATTATAATTTTTTACACAACGCCATCTCACATACTGCAGCATAAGAGAGACATTTAATTTCTTCCTAACAGTGTACGACATCAAGAAAGGAGAATGTAAAAATTTTCTTGACCATTTTTTTAGCGTTTTTTTCATAGATTTTATATGGAGAGAATAGTACATTATGGTGCTGACAGACCTTTTGGATTTAGCTAAATCAGTTTAGAAAAAGATTTTAGTTAAGAATTCGTACTGACAGACCAAAATTTGGTTTAAATGACATTTGTTGTATGTCCAAAAAAAGCTCTCATCCACTTAAACTACTTCTGAGCGGACTAATCCAAGCTGATTGCTGACAGACCAAGGAGTTTATCTACTTAAACAGTTTTAGAAATTGTATAAACTCTGTTCTACCTCTATTATTACGCGCAGCATACTGAGCTTAAAGTAAAATTTTTTACTTCATTTAACTGCTCAATTTAACTTAATAATGAAGGTTTATTTCATAATTAGGTTCATTATGAACATATTATAAAACTATTTTCAGGTGTGTATATGTATTTTTGACTCTCATAGTATCTACAGTTGCACATAACCGTAAAGAATACTTTCTTGTATTTTTTTTGGAAAATATCGAAAGCAGTAGGGGGTTTCGTAAACAAGAAGCGACATTATAAAATATTGATCAATTTACGATGGTGAGTTTGATCATTATTACACATTACATGCATACATATACATACAAATTTTTATTCTTAATTCATTTTCGTTTTAGATCCCTTCAATTAATTTTCGTTTAAAGATTTAAAAAAAATAAAAACTGAAAAAATATTATGCTTTTTTTCGAATTATTATTTTTAATTTTTTTTCTTTTTTTAAAAAAATGAAGAATGAGAAGGGAGTTTTCAACTACCTACCTAAATTGTAATTTTTTTTTAACAGTTTTCAGTTTACTTTTCGAAAAATTAATTTATAACGGTTGCAGACAAATGCCTACCACCAATATTAATTACAAGTAGCAAGAATTTTGTTTTTTTTTTAATTAAACATCAGAGTCCATAACACAGTGAGAAACTCAAATTATGAATATAAAAAAAAAATAATAATCATCACAAGAAGAATATTTGGCGTTTTTTTTTTGCTTGGTTTTTGTTTTGTGTTCAAATTTCAATTATAAATTAATAACTAACTATGCTGTTAATTGCGTGTGAGATAAATTGAATTTTAATAAAGCAGCACACATTAGCAAAAAAAAAAAAGAATTTTATTAGCCATATTTTTATACATACATAGCTACACTCGTGCATGCGTTTACTACTTTTTTCAACAACGTAGTGCAAATTTACATGAAAAATAAATGAAGCTAAAATAAAAAACGAAAATAAAAAAAAAATCTAAAATGCGATCTTATTGGAATCGAAACGCACAATTATGAATTATTATGTGGAATGTTTTTTTATATGCAGTCCACATGAAAATTCTTAAATATTAAATAAACGAAATGCATATCTATGCATATTTATATGTATTTTACATATGCACTTATACTTATATTATGTACATGCATGCATATTATGCACGAATACGCTCTTTATGTTAATATTACAAAGGTTTGTATGTGCATATATACATTATTTAATATTATTCTATATGTGTGATATTGTGAAATTAATATCAAATAGCGAACGCATAAATATCGCGCAATTATTACACATTTTATGATCATATTACAAAATATTCAAATTGCTAAATAATCAATTACTGAAAATTAAAATAATAATAATAAAAAAACAAAAAAAAACGCAAACACAAAATAAACGCAAAAAAAAAGTCTCTTTTGCAAATGAAAAAATATATCAAATTGCACATTACACACATTATTATTTATTGCACACATAGAGACACACACACACATTTTACACAAGCATTATATAAACTTTTTTCAAGTGTTTGCAATATATTATTGCACTTAGAAGTGCAAATAACGTATGGATATATACATACCGTATATATAGTTACATATATGATTCAATCAATGCAATTTGATATTGTAATCAAGTGTGCTGTTCAAAAGTTTTCTTTTATTATATTTGTTCTTTATTTAATCTGACTGTATGCAATGCACATTTATAAATATTTATGTCCATGTACATATCTATATATATATGCATACAGTATGTGCAAGTATTTATTTTTAATTATTTTTTTGTGATATTTGATTTTGTTATCAATTTAAAAAAATTTTTTCTTTTGCTTTATTTTCTTTTGACTCCAGCTCCAGCACATTCAAACTGCGTTTACAATAATAAGGGGTCAATAGCTGTTGTCTTACGCAGCAACATATTCTTCGTATATAAAAGTAAAAAAAAAAATAAAATAAAAATTATATTATTAAAAGACTATTAAATCGTATTGTTTTTGTTTTGTTTTTATATTTTACATACAGTGTATGCTCCTCTATATATACATACATATGTATATAGGTACATGTATAGAGTACACATCAAATATGCACGATTATAACAATATGTTCTAATAAGAGAAAAAATATTTATAAAATCAAAACGAGAATGAAAACAAACTTAACAATTTATAAATTAAGATAAAAAAAAATTCTTTTGAAAATTTTATTTCTTCAACAATTTGAAGAAAAAAAAAATTTCTCGCTTATGTGTTAATTTTAGGAGATTTTAACTTTTATAACATATGAATACGTGCAATTATACGCGTTATTAAATGTGATATGGTGTGTAGGTAGGTATTTTTATAAATTTTATTTCATTTCGATTTAATTCTCGCGCTTGTTTTTTTAATCAGTAAATTTAATTATAAAGATAATTTTTGCTCAGATTCAATGATTTATCACATCCATTACCATTTTTTTTTGTTTTTTTTTTATTTATAAAAAAATTGTTTCGTTTATTTGTGAACGTATACGGATTTACGAATGTTGTGTGTTGTGTATACTCGTATACATTTAAGACACTTTTATATGCATATTTGCATACACATCACATAAGATTATTGGTGTTGTGTATAATTTTTGATTATCAAATTTAAAATCTTCAGATTTTTATTTCGCAATTTCAGATACCTACTTTTAAATTTTACATTATTTTTTTGTTGTTTATTTTTCAAAATTTTCCATTTATAACTATTTTGTTTTTTATTAGTTGAATTTAAGGCTCTTCAGAATTCTATTAATTAGAATTGAAGTAAATTTTGATAAAAAATTACCGATAAGAGAGCGTAAAAAAGAGAGGAAAACATGCAGAAAAATTTTTTTTTAAAAAAAATATTGTTTTACGCTCTCGGATTGATTATAAGGATAAATCTTAATGTAAAATGATAAAATTAAACTCATGACTTTTATTAGGAATTTTCATTCAATTATTTGTTAAACATATGTACTATGTATGTACATTGTAGTATAAGTTGAGGCTAGTATAAGTAAGCATCTATCTAAAAATTTTATTATTTGCTGTTTGTGCGAATAATATAACATTTAAGATATAAGTAAAATATGGTAAAGTGCATACATGCATAGTAAACTTTTTTATGTAATGTTCTCTGTAATGTATAAAGTCTCTTATCTGAATTATACATGCAAATACATATTTGTACATTTTACTTCAGGACAAAATAAAAATTTAAACCCTACAATCCCTATATCAATTTGATATAATTTTGTGTTTATTTACTGTTTTTTTCAATTTTATTTTGAATTTAAACAAAATAAATTTTTTAACTCAAAAAAGAAAAACAAATTTTTGTACGCATCGATATACTCAAGTATAGTCAGAAGATAAGAGATAACAAACATTTACTCTACATTTTCATTATGCACATACATTATCGTATCGTATGTAAGTAACATCAGCGGAATTCTAGCAAAATATCAGAGCGATTTTTATACATAAATTCTGTAGCTACTTAATGCCACATGCAAATATTTCTGATGGCATTATATGGTATGCTATATACACACATCGGTGAGTGCGTATGTTTATGCGTGTATCAGGTACGAATAGAAGTAAAAAGTACACTAAATTGGCAGCTCATCTAGTTTGTTGTAAATGTGGTGGTAATATGTATCTTAATGGGTATCTATGTACATCTATTCTAAGTCGATTAATCTTTTTTATTATACTTCATTTGTTCTAAATAAACATTTTCGTTTTTTTCTTTTGATAAATTTTATAAAATTACTTTTAAATAAAATTTGTAATTTCATTTAAAAATATTCATGCACATTTATGCTATTTGCATTTTACAATGAAATTCATTTTATACTACTTACACTGCTGACAGACATGTGGTATCGCTACTACGCGTTGTATATGAAAAACATCATGAACAACAAACTGTTGTTAATTTTAAAAGGAAATAAATTCATAGATATATAGGTCTGAAAAGATACGATATTTGATTATTCATTTATTCAACAGAAGATTAATTACTAAAGATTAAAGATATTTTATAATACAACTTTATTAGGAATACAAGGATCCTATGTAGACGCTTTTTCATATAGAATTGAATAGAATTAATGAATAATTCTCTCCAATTCCAAATGTTGATCTCATTGAATGTTTATTAATATTAGGACGTCTAAGATAAGAAACTTTGATTGGAGTATTTAAGTTGAAAACTTTGAAAAATTATGGAGAAATGCTGTTAAATGGTGCCAGAATCGATGAACAAATTTATAAATTCGATGTCGGTTAAACAATATTTTCGAAAATTTGATTTATTTTCATGAGATACAAATACATACTTACTTTTGAATCTTGCTGTACCTGATCATGTTTATCCCAAAATATTGTATTTCCATTGATAAAAAATTGGATTGTAAGTTAAACTATTACAATAATTTAGATTTATAAAAATATTATATTTACTAACACAAACTACAAACAAGTATTGCTCGTCAATGAAATTAAAATGTTAAAATAGATTTGTGATGCTGTAATCGAAGAAGAGATACTTACGAAAGCAGTATGTACATGGCAGCAGTAACTTCTCTATATCCACAAGAGGGAATAAATTATATGGTATAACCTGGAATATATAATATAGAATCCAAAAGATCTGGAACAGGAAGACCAAAACCAGCCTAGTATATAAATATTGAATAAGATCTAGAATAAATATGAACCTTAAAAAAGAAATAGGACATGACATGAGCCCTAGGGCGAAAAAAAAATACGAACCCATCCTAAATAAAGATGGAAAAAAAAAAATACAGGAAAAAGAGTACGATTGCTCGAAATCAATATTCCAAGCAATAGGTACGTATATAGAGTCAATAACATATACACATGTCTGTCAGTAGTATTATAGTGGACTATAAGTATAACTATGAGCATGAGGTACTAAATTCTATATGGATTTCCCTTTCTAATTTTTCTTTTCTCCATTTGTTTAATTTTTATTCTATTTTCTTGTTTATTTTTCATTTTACAAAAGTTTATATTCCTTCCCATATATAATTTATTTATTTAAATTTAACTATCCGAGGAGCATTATATATATTCTTATTTTGCTTACATACATATTAAGAATTTCGTATCGATAATGTTTATCTCATATTTTATGTATTATATGTATTTTTTTCATTTTTCTCCTTTTTTTGTACGTTCACCAAATATGCATACAAAAAAATTAAAAAATTAAAAAAAAATTAAATTACGAAAAGGAATATATAAATAACGTTTCTTAAAGAGTGCGTTAACGCCTACATTTTATTTCGATGAAATCTAAGTTGCTACAGTTTTTAAAAGTTAGCTTCTTTTTACGATTTTTATGCACAAAAAAATACTTTCTTTACAATAATGTTAATATGTGTACAATATACATACATATATGTATACTAGACTAGATATATATATATATACGAGTATACAATGAAATGTATGAAATATAAATGCATAATATAAATAAGTCGATTTTTCAGATTAACAGTGGCTGATTACTTTAGGACACTAAATCGTATTGATACGTGTATGTATATAATGTGTGTAGTACGATACACGTATATATATGTATATATTAATAAATGTAATAGCCTGCATCTTTTTAGTAATATTTAAATGTACACACATACATAATATATATGCATTATACTTATATTTGGCTATTATATGTGCAGTTCTTTTAGTGCATATACAATATACTCGTACAATTTGTGCTACATACATGTACTTATATATGCTGCCATACACATAATATCAAGATAATGCATACATACAAAAAATAAAAATAATAAAAAATAAAATTTATGTAAAATTTTTTTTTTTGTTTTTGCTCTTTTTTTTTTCTTAACAGCATAAAAAAATACGGTCTCAAGGTCAAGAAATGATATTTTATTCTTAAATTTTCTGGATATGTAATATTGCAATATTGGTAATATTAAGTATAATGTTCCTGAACAATCTTACTAGCTACACCTACCTATCTAAATATGTTATGTACGTAATATGCATGAATATATGAAGGAATGGTATATAAATACGTAGATATATGCTCTAAATAAAACAGATAAGTATTCTTTTCATTATTATTTATTAGCCTGAAGAAATGAAAACGATGAGAATTACAAATCGGAGGTTCTTTTATACCGAACTCAATATAATTAATATATTATATTCAACCAATGCGTATACCGTCGAATTAAAGATTTTACATAAATGTACTTTTATATACAATTTACATTATATGGTATATACTGGTGTAGTCTATAAGTACAGCACGTATGTATTATTAAAAATAATGCTGATAACAGTGATAAAGATATACCAGTGAAATGATGATGGCAATGTTACTCGTAGCACATTATAACTTATATCTCGCAAAGGTAATTTCTCTGTTTTGTTTTAAGTACACGGAAGGTGGGGACACAATAAATTGATAAAAATTACGTATTGGAATTGTACATGTACTACATAGCTATACAAAATATAATATTATGTACAGTGATGTTCCAATAATCCGAACTCTCGAAAATCCGAATTTCCAATAATCCGACGTGGTTCAAATTTTCTATTGAGTATTCTGTAATCCGAATTGAATGTTTTCCATAATCCGAATTGATTACAAAATTGCAAATTGAAACCAATTACAGTTATCTACAGTTAGTTACAATTACAGTTATCTACACAGTTATTAGATTTATTAGTTTTGGTCTGGTGATTATTATTCTTAGTTATAGTTTATTAGTTTTTGAAATGGCACCTACTAGAAAACGCGCACACAATACGCTTACGATATTGGACAAAATTAAATTATTAGAAGATTTGAAAAAAGGTAAATCTAATAAAGTGTCTATTAAGTATAATATTGGTGCATCAACAGTATGTGATATTAAAAAAAAGAGTGAAAAATACAAAACGTAAGTCTTTTAATTTTTTAAATGAAAAAAATGTTTTAAATCCAATTTTGCTTTTCAGAATTGCCAAAAAAAGTATTCCTAGTGTGCTTAAAACCAGAAAAACATTACGACCTGGAGAATATCCTCAAATGGAAGAGAAACTGTATGAATGGTTTATTAAACAGCGTCGTAGACATATTCCCATTTCCCAACCAATAATTTGCCAGAAAGCGCAGCAAATTTTCTTAAACATCTACGGATCGAATCAATTTAACGCCAGTTTAGGTTGGCTTGTAAAATTCAAAAAAAGATATGGAATTCGTGGAATGAAAGTGTGTGGAGAAAAATTGTCGAGTAATCCAGAGCTTGTGCAACCTTTTATTTCGATGTTACACGACAAAATTGAAAAAGAAGGAATCAGTGAAAGTCAAATTTATAACGCAGATGAAACTGCGTTATTTTGGAAAATGCTGCCCGACAGAACACTTGTTCACTCCAAGGAAAACAGTGCTCCAGGGAGAAAAATTTGTAAGGAACGTGTTACAATTTTGTGTTGTGCGAATGCTTCAGGATTACACAAGTTGAAGATGGTAGTTATTGGAAAATCGAAAAACCCAAGGGTTTTCAAGAAAGGACAACCGCCCTTAAAATATTTTTCTTCTAAAAATGCATGGATGACTAGTCAAATTTTTAATGAATGGTTTTTAAAATCCTATGTGCCTCAAGTAGAAGCATTCCAAAAAAGTAACTACATTCCGATAAAGTCATTACTTTTAGTTGATAATGCTAGGTGTCATTACGTCGAAGAGCTTTCTACGTCTGATGGTAAACATAAAATAATGTTTTTACCACCGAATTGTACTGCTCTCATTCAACCAATGGACCAGAATGTAATTAAAGTGTTGAAAATGCTGTATAAAAAAGATCTAGCGATGCGTGTTGTAACTGAAAACGAAGGTAACTTAGCTGAAAATTTAAAAAGAATCACATTGAAGGATTGTTGTGACATGCTTCATTCAGCTTGGGAACGAGTTAAACCAGAAATTATAAAAAAATCCTGGAAAAATATTCTTACACAAGAATGGGATTCTGATGATGACTTGACAGTTTCTGCTTGGATTCAAAATGAAAAATCCAAAGTACGTGAACAAAACAATATTATAAATTCAATTCAAGTTGCTTTGAATCATAAATTTAATTGCAATTTAGACGAGACAGATGTTGTGGCATGGGTGAATGAAAGTTGTGATGTTCAATCAGTTTCATCTGAATCATCAACATCACCTAATACTGGAGACGACTGCAGTGTGATTCCTCCACCAAAAGAAAAACATACAGCAGCAATCCAGAAATTCAACAGCTGCATTAAATGGGCTGAAGAAAACGATCAAAGCTTTGAGAAAATCATGGTACTCAGGGAAATGAGGGATGAAGCATTTGAACGATCTCTAAACCAGGTTCATCAAAGTAGCATCCAAAAATATTTTAAACCAAAAATTTAAACACACACAGTGAATGTACAATACATAATGCCTGTAATAATATATGTACATTATGTATAAAAACCAAAAAAATTGTTTTGTTCTTCACAGTTTGTTTAATTAAATGTTTAATGAACTCTTTACAAAATTAAAACGTGTTTAATTCAGTGTTTTACAGGTTTATTGTTCCTTCTATATTAGTTTCACTAATTCGAATATTTCGGTAATCCGATCCAGGGTCTGCAATCAATTATTCGGATTATTGGAACATCACTGTACTATATTACATACATAATATCATACATAAAGATGATAGGTATATACGTATATGTACGACATACATATGTATTTAAATCTATAAAGTATTTCCAATGTGCGATATATAAGATATAATATGACACATGGATTAATAAGTCCCGAGACTAACAATTAAAACAATAATTTTTTCGAAAAATTTATCTCCATTAATTAACATACAATCTTTGGTCATACACATCCGTAAAGATTATTTATCTTTAGTTTCGAAATAGGCGTTGTTTTCTTTGAAGCATCTTTTTGAAGTCTATTGAACAGTCAATATTCCAGCCAAATCTGGAGAATACGGTTGGTGTGAAAGTAACTGGAAGTAAAATTCCTACAAACGGCGTCATTCATTTGGAAAAAAAGGTTTTTTTATGCCCAGATTTTCGTGAAATATCCTGTGTATACTGCCAAACGCTATCTTTAGAATGTCAGCTACCTCACGAAACTTCAGTTTACAATAATTGTCCATTACGATTTTCAGTGTTGTTTTTATATATTTTCTGCATCAATAGCCTTATTTGGTTGGCCACAGCTTTACGTTATAAAGTTTTGAAGAAATAAACAAAGAAAATTTTTTTTTAAAAATATCTTTGTTTTGGTAGTTCATCTCTGGACTTATTAATCCGTGTAATGCACATTTAGTTTTCTAGAGAATTTCAACGAGAGGAATACTTAGATATAATCCAGTAAAATGCTCTACCAAATTCTCAATATGATACAAATTGACAATTTTTTTTGTAGTAAATTTAACTGTTTAAGTAGTAAAATATATAAACTATATTATCCGTAGCAGTAAATTGTAATTTATTTACAGTTAAGAATAAATTACAAATAATTATGAACTGATATTATACCAAGTCAAGTGAATTGATTAGTGGATAGATTTGGACTATTCAACGTCACAATAAATCGTTTTTGGAAATAATTCACTTTAGAAAAGTTATCTCAAATATCAAAAGATCATAAATTTATAGATCATAATTTTAATCACCTGAAAATAAAATGTTCATCACGGTCCAAATTGGATCACAGCTTTCATATAAAAAAGATTCAGCACGATTGTTGACCACATCTCTTCAATACCTTATTTTCAGCATTCACTGAGGATATTTCATTAACTAAATAAATCGCTAATACCAAAGACTATAGAAGAATATACTCGTATAAGAAATCAAGAAATATGATATTGGTACAAAAAAAAAACGAAAATTCTTATAATTGGATAATGGTTTTATAATGAAATAAATTAAACAAAAACAAACGAAAAAAACAAAATTTCAAAATAGCAAAAAAATAAAGAATATTTATATGGAAAGTGTGTGTATATGCATCAGAAAGTTTTATGATTATTTCTCATCATAATTGTGCGAATATAATAAAATTGATAAAGTTTTGTCAGAAAGTTTTTTTTTTATTGCAAAAATTTTCATCAAAAATTAAATGAAATATACAATATTTTAATTAAGTTTTAATTTATTCATTATTTTTAAAGTGTCTCCTTATCTCAAATAAAATATGTATGTACATATAGATATACGTACGTTTATGAAATGAATTCATTTGAATACGAAAGAAATAAAATTAATTTCGTTTCATTTTTATTTTATTATTTTTTTTTTTGCAAAATTTCAAGAACTCATAAAAGTTAATATGATAGTTTACTAATGGAAATTTAAATGGAATTCATATATTTTGGATAAAGAAAATTTTATTAGTTGATTGCATGTACATATCTTATAAATTGAAATATGGATGAGTGAATATTGAACAGAGCATTGTTATTTTAGAGACCAGACAAAATGTGAACAATCATCTACAGGTACAATATACAATCAAATTCGATTTAAAAAAAACAACATAGATAGAATTCATGATAGGAAAAACAATTCATTATCACTTTGAAACTTGTTATATACATGTATAATTGATATAAATAATTGTATTATTGGTCCTACAACCTTCGAAACTTGGCCCCATTCAATGAGACTCTGTAGTTTTTAAAATTAGTTCTATTACGATGTGTATTTTTCGGTTTCGTTATAAGCGATTTTTTTCCAATGTAATGTGTTCATACTAATAATAGATCCGTCTGAGCCATAACAAGTAAAAAGAGTTTGCTTCTCTACCGCAGAGGTTCGCAATCCACGTTAAAATGTAGATGCACACGAAACAGTAAAGCTGAAAAATTAATGTTCACACTTCATACACTTTTCACACCTAACAAACTTTTCATCTTTTGCCGCACAGAACTACTTTTGTATGGATGAATGTACGCGTTACAGAAACTTCCGTTAAACTATTTCATCTTCTTGGTTAGTTGGTTGCAGTGGCAGTCCATAACAGAAGCATACTCAATTAGCACTTTGCGTGCCGTTTTGTTACCACAAGAGCTTCCTCGTAGATGATGATTTTCAATAGGTTCTAGACTATATCCTTTCGTCTTGTTTAGGTAGTAAATTTTATCTTTTTATTTTCATGCTTTACCGCATACAAAGTTGAATGTTAGCAAACTTCTATCCATTGTCGACTTCATACGCTTTTCATGCGTCATCAATGGAACTTATTACATATATTTTAATATTGTTCAACTTTCGTGCTTCACATACCTCAACAGATGCAAGGCGTGAAAAGTGTAAAACGCATACAACGGGCCTTCAGCTCAATAAAGCCACGAGATCACTTCTGTGAAAACTCTTGTTCACTTAGAGCTGTATTGCTATGAAAGAAGAAGACGATGGTGTTCAGTAATGTTCAGTCACTAAGTGGAAAAGTCACTATTTTATTATTCCCCCTTATTTGCAGCAATTATTTTATTGTCTTGACTTCAAAAGTGGTTAAAGCGATGAGAGATTAGATTAGATGATAACGTTGTCGAAGAGCGAATCTGGAAATGGATCGGACATACCTTACAATCTGCCCAAAACTTAGTCGAAACTTAGCTTTGAAGTTTAATCCATATAAAATAAATAGAATATGATTGATACAACCTTAAGATCGTTGCATATATATAACCGGTTTCGGTGGAATCTGATTACAGAAGCTCTCATAATTACTTCAGGCAGGAATAAAGTGGAATGATAACAATAACTTTTATACTTCAATATATTGCAAGTGTTACAGACAGTTGTGCCAGTATTGTATCCAGCAGCCCTATGACTCACAAGCAATGCTGGTGGTAGTATTCATTAATGATAGGATAATTTTTAAACTCTCAATGGCGGACCTAATGCAGAATTGAATAAATGCATGATCTAACATTGAATTGTACTGATTTAAATATTTACCAGGAAGAACACTCGACGTGATTTTTATGACTTGAATGGCTCCTTTCAATATTTTTCATTTATTATCTACAATATATGACTTCATCTTGAAAAAAGTCTTGGGATCGGAATGCAATATTTTACTTACATACAATTAATATCGACTCAAAGAAGTTTCAACTTATTCCTTATGGAATTTATTTCGATTTTTGATTTTAATTTTTTTTCGTTTACTTTAGAGTTTTCGTACCATTATAATAGCAGCTTATTCGCGGAAAAAAATATGAAATGTAAATATAGCATAAGCGGTATATTTTTATTTTTAAAACGAAAGTGTTCAATTTAGTCGTATGTATGTGTGTACAATCATGTATTCTCAATTGTATTTATACTTTTTATCTTAAAACACACATTCACTTAAAACTTAAATAGAAATATGTAAATATTGTACGTAAAGTATAAAAATTATATGCTCAAACTCAATCGTATTCGATAATTTAAAGAGTGATGAAATTCACTTTAACATTGACAGTTCAATTCAAAAAGACAGATTTTTCATGAAATTCGATTTAAAAAAAAATAAAAATAAACGAAAAAGAACAATAGAAAATGCATAAACACTTCAAAACAGAAAAAAATTTTTCTGAGAAGAGAGAGGGAAAAAAGTAAAATTGTACCGAAATTTTAAACGAAAAAATTGAAAAACGAAAATAAAGTAATGAAGAAAAATGACCACAGAATGACTTATCGTTTATCAATGTCCTATAATGCAAATTTGTTTTTTACATTACAATATAAATGCATGCATATCTTAAACAATTTTGTTGGAGTTACATATGTGTTTTTTTTTTGTAATTTTTTTTTTTTCATATTCTGTCGTGTTTCTTCTATATATTTTATGCCAAAAATATATTTCCAAAAAAACTTTTATAGAAAAAAATAAAAAAAAAGAAGAAAATGAGTTTAACTGAACCAAATTATACGAAAAAGTAGCATATGTAAATGTATGCATATTGGATTGGGACACGATATACACACATGCAAGCTGTTTACATAAGTACGTACATAAATGCATTTTACTATAGTAAAATAATATAAAAAAGTATTTTGTGTTTGTCACTTTTACAAACGACTGTCACAAAGTCAAAAATTCTCAGGTAAATCAGAGAGAAAAGCGATATTACATACATACATATATATGTACATATGTATGTATATCACTCTATATAGTTTTATTTTAATTTTATTTTTTTTTTTCTATATGTGCATACATCTGTACATTTTCATTTGCAAGGTATGTATTTGTATACATGAAGTGATATGTTCATATATGTATGTGTGTGCTTTTTGATTATATGCGGTATGTAAAACACGCTTGACATTTTGACATTTTTGTGCACCAAGCCCCCTTTTATTCCGTAATGTTTTACATTACTACTGTAAAGGTTCATTTTGCTGTTTCTATACAATGTTTAAAATTATTTATTTTTTCTTTTATTAATTTTTTTTATTTATTTTTAGCCTTTATCTATACATAAATTTCGATGTAGATTTTTTATACAATTTTTTTTTTTTTGAAAATAACTTTAGTGCCTATCTTATATAGCAAATATTATAGTTTGTTATGTACTGTATACCAAATGCATCAAAAATATATACATATGTACGTAACTGCGATTACAAATTCAAATTTTTTCCATTTTTCTGCATGTCACAAAAGTAAAACTCCATCACATTTCAACCATTTTTCTTCCGTTCTTTCTGTGCAATTTGAAAAAAAAAAATAAGTCAAATTCATACTTACATTATGTACATGTAAATGCATGTATGTAATTATGTTTATAGATATATCCATATAAAAAAATATACATATTCACCATATCTACTATGTATAAGTCTAGGTACATATATGACCATCAAGATAAAGTGTATCTTCATAAAAAATTTTATTTTACCTCAACCACTTTATATCTACCAAATAATAATTTACTTATGGCTACATTACACATTTGAATATACTCAATACAGATGCACATGGTACATATATTCACATTCACATACTTTTATATATTTTTGTGTGTATTAAAGATCTTTCTATTAAAATCTATGCAGTAAGTAGCGTACAATTATTCTTACATTTAAGTTTTGAGTATTCTGAGGTTAGATAATTTTTTTTAAATTCTTTTTTTTAAATTTAGATCCGAAATATACTAACAAGCTTATCTATCAAATAATACATTAATATTAGCATTTTGAATCATTGACTGAATGCGACTGTCTCTACTCCTGTCTAGTCTACTGTGTCCTTTAAATTGACTCCTATATAAGCCTACCCATACAATAACATAATGTATGCATTGTATGCATACACATTTGTACACGAAATTCATCCGTATGTACGTATTCCGTACATAAATATGTTCACTGCAATGTTCACATTCATATTAAGTAATGTATGTATATTTTTTTCTAAAATGTAAATTTTGTTATTTTGTACTTTAAATTATATTTTTTTTCTGTACAGATAGTTGATGTTTTTCTTTCTTGTTTTGTGATTTTAGCTTTGCATAATTTTTTTTCTTCGTAATATGTGGTAATATATACATAGTAAATTTGATTACATATAAAATCTGATATAAAGATTTTTTTTTCCATTAAACTCGATCTTTTAATCGTGTATAAGTACAAACATGCACTACTGTTTTTTTTTTACCAAAAACATATAAACATTCAACTTAATTACGTACATACATACGAGCATATGCAAAATATTAAAAAATACATCTCATCTATATGCAAGTACATAATATAATATGCATAATTTTTTTTTTTAAATGAATTCTTTTTTAGTATTTTAGCCATTATAATGAGTATTTTCGTTGCTCGCTTTTAAAATGTAATTAACACGGACTATTTATACGGTTTGAAAATATGGTGTGGTGTGAACTTTGCATAATAATAATTATTTGGATGAAAAAAAAAAATTTGTTTTATCATAAAATAAATTTAAACCGATTTTTTTATTTAATTTATTTTTCGTTTTCTATGTATTTTTGCTCAATTTTTGACATAATTTATTTTTATTATTTAACATATTAAGTTACAAATGAAACACACACACAGTAAATATTTGTAACAAAAATGACCGATATTAAAGCAAATATTTATCATTTTATTTTACATAAATAAATAATTTTATTTTGAAAATATTTTGTCATATTTTATTTTGAAATCGTTATCAAATCATTTTTTCTTTTAGAGTTTTAATAATCAATGAGATAAACATTAAAGAAACAGAGAATATTTTAGTTCAGTTAAGTTTAGCACATGTAGCATATAGACTGTAAAACTTTTTTCAAACATTGTTCATACTAAAATATAATAATAGATTAAAGGGAGGTGAACTTTTAAGCGTATAAACATAAATTTTTAAATCCAAAATACTTTCTAAAACCATGGCAAGGCGTAACTAACGTATGATACAGAAGCATGGATTTTGAGTAAAAACCATGATGGTATTTGAACGAAAGATCTTGTGAAACATTTTTGGAGCAGTTAAAGTAGGTAATAATGAGTTTAGAGTAAGAACTAATATGAAATCAGATCAGTTAATTGGAGTAGAAAACATAATAACATATATCAAATATACAAAAATTATATGGTTGGGATACTAGCAAGAAATGCTGAAGGATTCAATGTCAAAAATTGTGTTCCCTAAGACAGTACTGAATGAAAAAAATGAGGAAGGCCTAAAATGAAGTAGCTTGATAATTTAGAATTTGACATGATGATAATGGGAATATGAAACTGGCATAGGACTCTGAAGATAGGATACGCTAAAGGCAAAACTATGGAGGAGACTAACGCTTACTTAGAGCTATAAAGCCAGGAATAATGAAGATTCATATTAAAAGATAATAAAAACTTTGTAAAACTTAGATTTTCCTGTAACAAATAAGGAAGTAGTCTACAGTAAGGGAAATCGATAAAATCACTTTAACCCTTCTTAAGCTAAAAAGCTTGTTCATAAGATCTGTCTGTTATTATTATTAATAAAACTCTATATAACTTTGATTAATTCACTTTCTTATGCATTTTGTCCTTAAAATATGTTAAAAATGAAGACTACAATTGATAGAATAAAACTGTAAATTTAATCATCATCATCATGAACGCTACAGTCCTTAGTGGGCCTTGGTTTGCATCAAGATTGCCTCCCATTGATTCCTGTCCTGTGCTTTAACCTTCCGATTGATAACTACCAGATTTTTTAGATCATTTGAACTTCGTCTAGCCATATCTTAACTTCGGTATTCTCTGATTACGATTGTTTGTGGGGGTCAGTAACAATTGTAAATACGATTTGTGATTTCTTCTTCTTATGATATGACCCATTCACTGTATAGTCTACTGATTCTAATTCTTATGTCGATGTCGTTGAACAGTTCGTGTACTCTTAGTTATATCTTCTTCTCCACAAGTCGAAACTTCTAACAAGTAACAAGAAGAACGAAATGTCGTCTATATAAAACGCTAATACTGCAACTCTGCCTGCCAGTCGTCACATACGGAGCAGAGTGTTGGGTCCTCTCTAAAGTGAATTCAATCATAAAAAATTGAAACAATGTAGGTAAGTACAATCGCATAATATTCAAAAACTAGTTTATGTCATTAATTTGATGATTAATATCTATACTTGTATATTTTTCATAAGCACCCAGATAAAATTCATTATTCACAAGGAGATACTAAGAATTTATACATTTATACAATTTTAAGAAATTTTTAGCAATTTTTTATTGTCTTCTTTTACATACCTGTAAAAAATCACTTCAACAATAAGCAAATTGGATAAAAATGTATGCAGTAACAGCCATCATATTAGCAGTAGCTAAACATGTACAATGTGTATGAATTTTATTTCTCCACATTTTTTTATCAACTGAAAGTGATCAAATTCGTTTGAAAACCATAAAATTTAGTAATGGATACGATTTATCGTAAGAATAAAAAAAATAAAAGTAAGCAACAAATAATAATAATAATTTTCAAATGTCTAGCTAATATTAATTTTATTACAATTAAAATATGATCATGTTTTGCTTTGTGCATTGTCTGTGAAAAGTCTTATTTAAAATAACATTTTTTTTATTATCAACACATTACGAGGGTAGTGTGTAAAGCTTTTGTAAGAAAATACAACATTTTCTTTGGCATTTTACTAAATTTATATTAAAATATAATTTTTAAAAGAAACAAAGTTGCCTAATGATTTTATTTGATATTAGATGCAGATATCATCGTTTAAATTCGAAAATTAGCCATTGACTCCCATTGGCGAGTTTGATTGATTGAGTAGAACATTAGTTAAGACTGTAAACAACTTAAACGCATGAATTAATGGGACTTACAGAGAAAAAGACGTGTTGCAAAAGATCAATCAATAGTACTGCCGCTTCAGGTAAGCCAGGGCTTTCACTGAAGTGATTTCTTAATTTATTACTATTATGTGTGCACGTACAGTTTAATGTGGATTGATAGGGCTTATACTGTTTAGAATGATGCAATGCTCTAATAATTCTTGTGTTATTTGTCAAGAAGTACCCTACTTTTCAGCATTTCTACACTCTTTTTCCGAGAAAAGGTACTCATTAAAAGCTGAATGAACTTTGGATGTAATGAAATTTGGAAATTGGCAATGAAATATGGAAAATTATTTTTCTTACTTTTTGCTGTGGACAAGAATGGAATTTGCACTACCAAAACTAGTAGCCAGCTGCTCTGCAACTTGCAACACTGAGTAACAAAAACAAGAAATCAAAATTTTGAGAAAAGTAACAATAATTATATTGAGATGGATTAGATACGTAGTGTCTGAGTCCAGTGACTATTCTGCAAAACGAATAAAGGATCAATAACTGGGTGGTGAACACGGAATCACAAGGTCAAGACTAATATAGTGCGACGCGGTATGAAATTATGTCTGTAGCTCAATATATATAGATAGAGAGCGAAAGTTTTCGATAGAACCGCTTGCGAAAATATCCTAAATAACAGGTCAAGAATCCCAAAGGCAGTAGCTCCAGTTTTAATTGTACAGAACTTTTTAATTATCTTGGGATTCAGAATGATTTTTCAAGCTCTTTAAAATATTTGTTTTTAAATTTTAGGAGGTGTCGGATGATATACAATGAATGTGAAAACAGTTTGTACCGCAACTCATGTAATTTTACCTGTTGAACTGTTGAAAAATGAGCAAGTCATTCTTGTGGTGAATTAAAAAATTTTTTTAAAAAAAAGATTTGGTCTTCTAAGCATTCATTGGAAAAAGTTTTCTCTCGGTGAGTGTTGTTGATGTTAGAAAAAGAGAAAAGTTAGGAATTTGTTATACAAAGAATGAAGTTATGAAAATTCGATGAATTTCTTATGATTAATGACTTTTTATTCTACCCTCGAAAATCACATTTAATAAAAGTATTGAATCAATAAAATTATTAATAAAATATAGTCATTCTATATACAAAAAAAACCATGGTTTTTAAATGTAATTCATATAAATATTTTTACTCGAAAACATGTACACATACGAATGCAAGAAACCCAAAACGTATTCGGATAGGTATAAACAATTTATAAATTAATTTTTATTTTTATAAATATAATTTTTGTTATCGTAATAATATTCCAAAAGAGTTCATGCATGCATTATCGATGTAACATTTTAAATTTTATAAAATATCCGCATATGGCAATCTGTTAACGAATACGCATATTTTCGTTCTGTAGTTATATTTACCAAAAAAAATTCACAGTATAATTTTATTTGTTTATTATTTCAATTTTTTAATTTTCCATTATTTTATTTTAGTTTCAAATTTAAAAACAACATTCTGTTATGTATGCGCAGCTCAATATTATTTATTCATAAAAAGTTCCAAACCTATTAAAAATCATTTATGATTTTACAAAAAAAAAAAAAAACTAAAAAAAAGAATGTGAAAAATAACTTTTATTACTTTTCGGTATAAAAAAAGATTTTTTTTGTTTTTAATTTTATCTTTTTAATTTTCAAGCGAGTTTGTATACGAATATGACTTACGTTTTATGAGTATACTTGTATACGTATCTCATCAAAAATTTGCGGTTTTTGTTTAATTTACATATATAGATATGTAGCTACATCTACGTGCATTAACAACATCAGATATCCATGCAAAAAAAGATATTATGCATTTTTGAATACGCGCGATCCGAACTTTAGCATAAGACAAAGTATCTACTAAAAGATAAAACCACAGCGATCAAAAAACATACTTATGTGCATACAAAATTGTATGTCACGTCCATATATATATGTATATATGAATACATACATATTTGTGTGGTTTTACAAATGCATATTATATTATTATATATATGAGTCCATATATGCACATATGTACAATCTATGCTGTATTTGTGCAAGAGATATGAATTTTAATAAAAATAATTTTTTTGTGGTTCTATTTATTTTCAATGTTAAGGATATCATAACAAAATGTGTCTACATATTATGTACATTCAAAGATGTACAAGCACCTATGTATACAGATCTCATTTCTTGACACAAAAAACATCCTATAAATTTAATTTTTTTTTTCAAAGTAAAACAATGGCAGAACCAAACTTTTAAAAAGAATATTAAAACCAAAAAAAAACAACAAATGCACGTAAGGATTCCATCATAATAAAACGCATAAAATAACATTTATTTGATTCCATTTTTAAGTACCAAAATAATTTACAAAAAAAAAGCAATAACAACAAAATTATTGCAGAACATATCAACCGAAAATCAAATTTTTTTCCTTCTTTAGCGGATCGTTTAATTTTTTTTTAATTTGAAGATGAAGGAAAATAATCACGTTGACAATATATACGAACGTTTTGAGGAGTTGGTTATCTGAGATAATTTCATATTCCTCCTTAGGTATTCATTTTTTGTTCACGTTTTTATTTTATTTTATTTATTTGTTTTTTTTTATTTTTTTATTGTGGTTTTTCAAATTACACTCGTAAAGACACACATTAAAAATGTTAATAGTCGATATATTTTATTTTTCTGAGGCAATCGTCATTATTATATTATTGCTATGGTTATTCGTTATTATTATTATTATATTATTGTTTATAAAATTATGTCGTGAATTTTTTATTTTTTTTTTTTTTGAAATTTTGAAATTTGTTATGGATTTATTTTTATTTCCGTTTTGGTATACGAGACAAGATCATTTTATCACAAAAACGTAGTAAAAATGTTCGTAATTTTATTATGAATTTTTCCCTGTTCTTGGTCACAGTGTATAAAATAAGAATCGTATAAAAGCATGTATGTTTTGCTGAGCTTTTATTGCTTACCCAGCTGAACTTTTTCAGCCAACTTTTTTACTCAACATTGATGAAGTAATTACCTAGAGATGTGATACATGAGCACTATTTATTTTCATGTTGTTATGACAACAACAGCAAGGCAAGCACTTGAATGTAACCCACAGGGAAAAATAAATATGGGGAGACCAAGCAACACTTTGAGAAGAACAAATGATGAAGGAGATTGAAAGAAGCGGGAACACATGGTCACAAATAAAATACATGGTGCAGAATAGAGTTCAATGGAGAGGCTATGTTGAAGCCCTATGCTCCCTAGAGGAGCGTTAAAGGAGAGAAAAAAAAATTATTTTTATGTAGACGAGTCATTGAGATACATTTCATTATTGTTCGGGTTTTCGTTTCAATAAAAGTGAAATGTCCGGTTAATGAGAGGAAATTTCTATCATATTGATAGTTATCGAATTTATAACAAATTTCCAACAAATAGTGGTGTTTTTCGTTTTAATTGCAACGCAATTCGATTGAGAATAAAAAAATGTTGTCCATCGATTTGAAAAATGTCTAATGTATATACTTCCACGCATTGTGCTTTTATTTTACATCTTGGAATTTTTGTAAAAAATTCATAAAAACTGCAGAAAATATGCACGTATGGAATATGTTAATCAGAATAATTCTTCTGAAAAATCTCAAAAAAAAATAATATTAATAAAAAGTTAAATCATTAAAGCTAGCTAGTTATAAAGCGTTATTTCGAGCCTTCGAAGAAACTAAGAAGTAGAGAATCAAAAATAACAAGAATGTGAAGGAATTATACATTGATATCCAATGAAATATAACGACCGTCACATGTGAAGGACTTGTATACAGTGGTCCCGTTAAGTGATAATAAATCGGTTACAAAGAATCAGATGTATGGGCCGGGCCGCCTGAGAGTCAGATGTTGAGGTAATGTCAGTAAAAACTTAATGCGACTAGAATGTTGACAGGGGTAGAAAGATTTGAATTTGATAGGACGAGATGGAGACGCAACTTTCATGACTAGTAGGATCATGGAAGATAAGAAGTTCAATTGAAAATATAGTCAGTGAAAAAATGTGAAAAAATTTCAGATTTACTATGAAAACTTCCCAAATTATGAGCCAATAAGAGAAACAATGCCATTAATTTTTCGTTTTCAAACTAGATTCCCAATGGATTGTTCGATAATTTTTCGTAAGAGAACTCGACTGTATGAATTTCCAAATATCATAGAAATGTCTGACGGGGTATTTTTCGAAATTATTTTCTATGCAATCTGTACGCATCATATACGCAAACACATGAATCTTGTAAAAAATTATATTTTTATGACTTTTGTGAAAATTACGAGTACATCTGAAATAAAAAAAATAATTCTATATAGGTCCACATACTTATATGTACATATGTAATGTAGTTTAGCGTATGTTTATTAAGATTGTGACTAAATTTTAAAATCGATTTATTTTTATTTTTATTTATTTATTTCATTTTATTTTTTTCGAAATTCATATGATGCTGCATACGTGTATGATGAGAAATTGTGTAATTATAATTCAGTTATTGCGTCTCATAAAATATTATATGTATCATTTGAAATTCAGTTATTTCAAAAATGATATGTGATATCTTCAATATGAATAACAATTAATTATTTGATATGAGTCCGTTTAAAATATAAAAAACCCTAAAAAATATATAATCAAAAGGATACAAATAAATTCCATTTATTTTTAGATAGTATATCTTTTAATGAAAAACAATTTCAAATATTTAATATAATATTTTTAAAATTTTTTACAATGTTCATATCCTTATGGAATAATGCGCATATACTATATGTACATATATTTATGTTCAGAACAACAGATATGATCTTGTATCTATTGAATAAAAATGTTTTCTAAAAAAGTTGATTTTTAATTAAAAATATTAAATGAAAGCCAATCGATCGGAATATGTAATTTTGAAAAAAAAAAAGAATTTTTGATTTCAATTGCAATAAATCTGTTATTCAATTCATATTATAAAACGCATACCAAAATATGCTCATTTTTAATATAAACATAGTCGTCATCGTTATGTACGAAAATGAAATTCAGTGCATACAATTTTAAAGAGATTTTTAAATTTTTCTAATTTTTAATTTTTTTTTTGAATTACTGAAAAAACAAATAATCTATGAACATTTATGAAATTACACTTATCCGACTTTGAACCTGCTACTGAAACTGTGTGAGCCTTATAAAATTTTTGTTATAGAAAGATTGAACCAACGCACGACTAGATTGTAAAAGATTAAGAAAGTTAGATTTTTTCTGAATTTCAAGAACAATAATTTTAAAAAGTATAATTTGTTGTGCGTCATAAAGACTGAACTTACATTTTCATTGGTTCGACAATATTCGACGATTATTTCAGATGATCGTGAATAATGTTATAGAAAAAATTACGAATTTTCGAAAAACATTTCACTGTTTGTAATGGTAAGTTTTTTGTTGTATTTTTTAATAGGGTCCTCTTACATAAATATTTCCTACTATTTCTTCTGCATAACTTTTCATGATAACACTTCCAATCCACTATTATTCCGTCCGAGTTCCTGGGGGTCGATTATGAACGTACTTTATCGTTATTTCGCTATCGTTATTCACTCATAAAGATAAAGTGGTATTACGAACGCACTTTATCGTTATTAATTAAGAGAGCTTTCGCTCTTTTCTGTGGTGAACTTGAAAATAGCGATAAAGTGGTATTACGAACGTACTTTATTAGCGTTTTCGTATCGTTATTTGTACTTTAACATAACGACAATGAAATTGCCGTCGCTATGCATAAAGTACATTGAAAAATACATCATTTGTTGCGTCAGTGAACGTGGACTGTGATTAGAAAATATTGTGAGAAAATAATATCATATAATTAGTAAGTATTCATGTTTTGCTTATTTTTTTTTTGTGATATTCAAATTTATAATATGTATTTTTAATTTTCTATATGCACTTTTTTAGGAATGGAGCAAAAAAGAGCCAAGAAAGCAATGCCGGTGCAAAGGGAGCATCTAATCGAACATCTCTTCAACGATAAGAGCTTAGCTAGAGATAAGTAAGTAAACATTATTTATTATTAAAATTTACCAATTTAATACTATTCTACTTTCTTTTCCACTTTTTTAGATTTGAAACTATACAAGGGAAACGTCTGCAACAGGAAAAATGAGAGCATCTGACAATTGAATGCCCTAGGAGGAACTGCAAAAACACAAGCAGAATGGAGGAGATATTGGCGGGATGTTCTGTAAGAATTTTGCGAAATAAAAATTCAAGATATGCTTTTAATCATTTTTATTATTAGTAATTAGTGTACACTTTAAATATTTTTTCATGCTTTTTAGATTTCGAACAGAAACACGTGCCCGGAGTTTAAGAAGTTTAATTCTTATTAATGGATTTACCTGTAACGAAAAATCTTATAGCAGCAAGCACACGTATCTCTTTCGGTATACCTCTGATCGTCTTTCTATCATTTAAAAATACTCTAAAGCCATCTTTTGAAAATCTGAAAATATTTTTAAATTCCTCCGCTGGTAAAGAAAGAGGATCAGAGTGGTATCTTATAAACCTTCTTTCCACACGCATATTGGTGACATTTTCATCTCCGTCTGAATCTTCTAAAGATAAAAATGCCGCGATGATAAAATCCAAATGTCTGTTTGAATTCATATTGCTAAAAAAAGAAATTAAAAAATATTCAATAATCTTAATAATAAAATTATGAACAAATTTCAGTTAAAGTCCGTTCACTGTCAGTGTCAAAAAAAATTCTAGTTTTAGCGAACAGGCTATAATAAACACATCAATTATTTTAATATTTTACTTCTGAAAATGTTATTAACTAAAATAACATTTATAAAGAACTCATTACAAATATATATGAAAATTTGAATTTTAAATTTTATAATTTATTCTTACAAGGAAACATTTCATTAAATATTTTCAATACTTGTGTATTTTTAATATAGATATATCACATATCAAATTTACAACTTTATAATAATTAATTATATTATATATTCATATTAAATATGAATATTCAATATAATTATAAAAAAAGAAAGGGATTATGTATATGCAAGTACATAATTTTTATTTAAAAAATTTATAAAGACACTGTAAAATGAATTATATTTGTTCCCTAAAATATTTTTACTCTACACCACATTATTTAATAATAATATATTTAATTTACAATAATTTATAAAACTTACTTTCTGTATTACATATTTATTTTTTACAATTTCACTGCACTTCTAATATCACTGCTTCTTGATTTTTTTTTGTTTACACTTTAGAATCTAAAACCACAGTAAATCTATATTCATACAGTAATGACACTGAGCACTTGTTAGCAAAAATTTCTCATGACCTTTGTCCCGTTATTCATTCGGTCTTAACGGTTTTGCTAAAAATCGATAGTAATTAAGAGCCTTTGTATAAAAAAGAGACAAACAAAATGAAACTGAAACTCCAACCGTTTTAAAAAATGTAACATTATTACAGGGTATACTCATTAAAAAAAGTACAAATTTTGTTATTAAAAGTTTTTTATCTAAAATAAACAAAATTAATTGTAAATGCATCACACTTAAAATTTTGTGTTTGGTATCAAATGTTTTTACATTTTTGTTAAATTTCTTAATTATAAAATAAATTCTTACAATAAATAAAAAATAAAATAATTAAAAAATAATTCTTAAGATAAATTGTGTTGGTAAATTTAAAAAAAAAGAGTGTCACATCTTATTATAGTGGTTGATCAGTGTGTAAAACATAGTATGGTGAATTTGAAAATAACGTCTGGTAAACTCTCACGAAAGCTCTTTATCGTAGAGAGTTCATAATCGCACTTACTTTATCGCTATTTTACTTTATCGTTATTTATAACGAAAGTACATAATCGACCCCCTGGATTCTAAAAATCGCCAATATATCAATATCATCATAGTTTCTGTACATTTATTATGTATCTTTATTTCTTTTGTTACTCTTTCTTGTAGTGTGATAGATCTTCTTAAGTACTTTCTCCCTGGAGCCTTTCAGTTTTTTCAGTGCCGGTTTTTTTAACCCAGGTGACTAGTATTCAGGCCCAATACTGAAATTAAGTCTATATAATAAAATATTTTATGTATAACTTGATCTTATATTTCAATTATAAAAGAATTATATTTGTAAAGTAAGCATTGAAACTTAACAGGCAGAAGTATGCTGAAATTATGGTATTTGCAGTAATTATTGCTTTGCTTTTTTTATTGTTTAATGTTGTTGTGCAGCGAATGATATGAGAATTCTATTTGTACCTTACATAATAATTTTTTTTTTAGTATTTGTTCGTTCTGCATACACAATTATTCACATAATGTTAGAAAGTACTATATTTTTGGAATGTCCAAAATTAGTTATTCTATACAATAAAACATATCCGAAGGCAATCGTAAATCTATTTCAAGAGTTGAGTTTTATTTTCTTTCTTCTTATTATTATTATTTCCTTCATGTTGTTCTTGAAGTAATAAATAAGAAGTTCACTTCAATGTACGACTAATAGTGTAAAATTCAAATTTTATTATTTCGCATATTAAAAGTCACACTTTATTAATGTTTTCATTTTCTACATAATCCTTTATTCCATGCCATGCAGTACACATTATGTGTTGAAATCTATCAATATTTTCATGCAATAATTAAAGAAAATTAAAAGAAATGTTTATTTGATTATAACGTAAAATTATGGATGTATGCAATTACCAGTTTTACAACACCAAATATTACGTGTATACATTATGCGTACATAATTCATTATGTACATATGCAAATATGTGTACATAAGATGTATAAAATCGCATTCTAAAGAAATTCAAAACTTTTATGTTTTTGTCCTTTTAAGTATTAGTCATAACATACACAAATCATAAGAATTTCCATATATCATTTCATATTGACAAGCTGCACATATGAAGAAAATTTTATATCTTATTTAATGTTTCGATTATTATTTATCGGTATAATTATTGTTGCAGATATGGAGAATCGTTATATTATTTAACCACATTTCATCTGGATGTTTACATACATACGTATAAAATACTTACATGTATCGTTCATATGAAAAATTTTAAATTATTTTCACATTTTATTAGTTTTTTGTTGCTTGTATATGCACATTACCAGCACCATTGTACTGTATTGTAATTTAATTACTTCCGGGAAGAAAATGAATGAATTATAAATTTGCAACATTTTCTTCTTTGACCTTTGGTGCAGAAAAAATTACAAATTTTGTAGTGTACGTATACGTCTATCACTCTATCTCTATACTATCAGCACTACGTATACAGCTAAATATTCACATCGCGCATAAAAATTGCAAGTATGTATGTAGTTTATTTTTGGTGCAAAAGTATAAAAGTGGTTAAAAATTTAAAAATTTGTATACAGTACTGCGATATCTAATACAAATAATATATCATAAGTGTCAATGAATTATTTAGTAAAATATTTTAGAAAAATCATTTTAATTCTTATTTTTTCCGAAAGTTACGAAATTGTGATTATAGGTGTAGCCAAAAAAGATGACAAATGCACAAATATACTAATTTCATATGCGCAGAAGAAAATATACTTACACATTCACAAAATTAAAAGTAATACTAGAGTGTAGAGTGTATAAATAATCTGAGCATCTTCAGTTCAACTAACAATGCATGTGTGCAGAACAAACAAAACGTGTTGCGTACATATGCTCCAGTGGAGATTTCTAGTAGAAAGTAGGCTGAGCTTAAAACTTTTCTTAAGATCAAAATTTTCTATCTTATGGCTGGTACACAGCTGGTACTCACATCAAAAGCTAAATATTTCACCATGTAAAAACTATGTAAAGAAAATAATAGCAAAATTGTTAGCCAAAATTTTAGTTTCAAATTTTGTTTTCTAGACTTCAAACTAAATTAACATTGCGGAAACTAATAGTAGAGAGTTGTGAAATTTATTTTTCACAATCATTTTGTATGGTTGAGCATATAAAAGACAAGCGAAATATTGACAGCTCTAATATTTTGACAAATAAATATTTATTTCTTATTTTTATTTTATTTAAATCCATAGCTGCCGTCGATTTGTTTCAAAAAATTTCAAAACTCTATGTACTCTACACACGTTTATTTCTACAATCTTTAGCGTGTAAAAATATATGTATATGCAACTGCAAGCGAAAAATTTCACAGGAACTGAGTAAAGGTCAAATTTTAAGGTCTTTAAGGTCAAATCGTATTCGCATAGAAATGTCTTACTAACACATATTAAACATGTGCTAAGATTCGCCATCTGTTTTGGGGAGTGTTATATAAAGTTAATGCTTTATATACTCTTCTTTTTAGTACTATAGCTCCTAATTTATAATTCGGTTCCATTATTAGAATTTACTTCGGAACGTATTTCTATCGCTTGCTTACTTTTTCCATTTAGCAATAATTTTGGGCTGTAACATGAGAAAAGTTACTCTACACGCAATCTTAAAATCAAGATCAATTCACTTTTTTTATCAATTTACATTTTTTGATACAGATACTATTTTGTCTCACTAAAGTGAGTCTTAACTGAAAAGTACAAAATGTTTATACCACTACTGTGCCACTACCATTATGTTGATACCGAGTGCTTTAAGAACTTTTATACTTTATACTAAATGTATTTAATATCTTTGACAAAACCAAGTAAAATTGGAACTTATCTCATTCTACACTGTGCTGTGGTGTATTATATAGGCTCATGTCCGTATGCATGCAAACATTTTAAGCCTCTTATATTTTTATTTTTCTCAGATTTTTAAAAAAATTTAAACAGTTATCACGTATGTTACGTTTTTATTGCTTTCATAAAGTAATTTTTTTAAGAGTTTATCTCATATTTCTAAATTATACAACTTTTCTCTAGAACACTTTCAACTTAGAGATTGGAGTTAGGAGATAGTGTAGTGTGTACTAAGATGACAAACAACTAAATCGAAATCAAGTGTTATGACAAACAAATCAAAAAAAAAAAAAAAACGAATGTATACGTATGTACTAATAAAATTCCGACAAAATAATTTATAACGAGCTTAAAAAGTAAAAATAAAAAGTACAAAAAAACTTCAAAAAAATAATATAAAATTCAGTAAATCATTGTACGCATACGAATGAAATTTGTTATATACTAGTTACTTTGCAATATGTAATCTAAAAAGAAAACTACAAAGAAAAAAGGCATTCTCACGTCTTTGGAATAAAAGGCGACCAAAATGTGTATGGCTTCAAAAGAAAGATGAGTAACAATAATCTGAAGAAAAAAAAAAAAAAAGAATCAAACGAAAACAGATCTTAATTGAAGCGAAATGTTTTCTTATCATCTTGAAAAAATGTCAAAAAAGAATGAAAAAAGAAATCATCGTCACCATCACATACAATTCTCTATCTTATAACTTTTGCCTCCTCATATACTTATACCACGTTATGTACGTGTAATGAAAAATTTAACATTGCATCAACGCTTTTTTTGTGATGAACGTGACATAACGTTATAATTACGACAAATATATACATATTATACATAATAGTATTTTGTATGATATGGGAGTATGTATATAACTCGCATAGTGTAGAATTTTCGATAATTTTTATATTTCTCTTTTTACTGTCTTTTTTTAGGATTATTTTGTACGGTACATGATATCAAATATTTTTTATATGACAATAATAAAGAGTGCCGCGACCAACATTACACACTTTAAACGTACGTACCATACCGTATAAGAAAGATGTTAAAAAACTAAAAAACAAATCACACATGTGTTAACAAAGATGTCAGGACCAGAATCCAGAATACAAGTGGTCGTCGCATTAGTAAATGACTTATTTCAGATATAATGTACGAATATGAACAAAAAAAAAAAAAAAACAAAAATCAAGTGGACCGTATCTTCAGTAAAATCCACTACTTAGATAAAATTTTTAACTTTATATTACATAATATACCTTGCTGGGCATATTTCGAAACCGAATTTATATATGTAAATTATTTAATAATTCAATATGTAGATACTTTTCCATAACAAGACAAAAAAAAGTGAACTATGTATATGTATACTAGTACAAGTTGTGAAACACCACTTTAATGACGATGATAAAGTAAGAAGACATAGATCCTTTATTTCCACAGAACAGATACAGACTATAATTACCCATTCAAAATAAATACCACATTAGTTATACACACACCTCGTACTCAAAAATTTTGAAATTTAATAGGATCAATTTCTTTTTTTACTTTTTATTTTTTGTGTTATTAAAAAGTTACAAATTCAAACAATTTTATTGACAGTAACGCCCAATTTTCATTATACACCCCACTAGACAACTTGAATATTTTTCCTTAACAACCCCAACCCATTGTCTATGTTATCGTACTTATAATACCACTACAATGTACACAGCACCTTAAATATTTGCGTATGTAAGCTGATGTATTCTGGAAAATTTGAAAGAATTTTTAATAGAGCCATGCTTTTCTGAACTAATGAAATTCCATTTTTATTATTCGTGCTATTTGATTCTTTGATCATTTATTCCAATATTTGAATGAAAGTAGATTGCAATTAGCATTTTAAGTGGCGCTCTCTCAATTCTAAAAAAAAAATATCCTTCAGTTTTTAATTTGAATTTACATGCCATAATCGTTTCAGAATAGATGGCAGACGTCTGCATTGACACTGCAACTATGTACATGCATATATATATATACATATAATATGTATATGAATAAAGTATGAGTATGTTTGTGTATTTAATATACTCAGACTAAGAATAAATTAAAATATGTGGCAAAAGGAACCATTTAAAAGTAAACAAAATAAGGCAACAAAAACACAACGTGAAAATGGAAAAAAACAACTTTGAAAATTTGTAAACGTGTAAACTGTTAAAATGTATACAAATTAAAAATTAAATAAATATTTATGGCCGACAAAAAAAAAGCAATTGAAAATACCGGGAAATAAAAATTGAATATTACAGATGCCACCAAACAGACTGAAAAACAAATTACTCCATAAATTTTATGTTCTTCTTGGGTTTTTGGTGTGTGCTTGTATAATAATAATTTTTAAAAATTAAATTAATTTTAGCATTTGCTCTTTTTAAATTAAATTTCGAAGTGTTCTGTTTGTCCTTTTTAGAGTTCATCTAAAATCACGTAAAGTAGTCTTGTTAGAAAAAGTTAAAGAGAACATTTTAACTCAATTAAGTATGTTGTTACGTGTATTACCATAAATTGTAATTATATGGATAAATTACAACTTCACACTTTCACCGCAGTATTTTGATTATTTCCGGTCCAGTACGACAGCACTCTATGAGTATTATTGAAATTGCCAACATTATTGTCTACATTGACATCTTAATTAGGAGTTGCCTTATGCCAAAATACATTCCATATAATGTTTAATTAAGATTGCGTCAATTTTATATTTTTGTTATTGTTGCCACTTGCCAGATAATGATTTACGTTCAAAGAGAATAATGGCATCACTTAATTTTTGTCACAATTTTAAAAAATTCTTTCTTCTTGTTTTTTGAGATCAAAATCGACACTCTGCTTCCTTTTGTCTATTACAAAACTTATTTCTGAATTTCCAATTAGGTACATTACTTTAATGAAATTTAATATCACTCATATTATTTGATGTCATCTTATTCTTGTTCAGCTTCATTTTCTGGAAATCATGTATGAGTTTGTGATTTCCAACTTTGTTGGAAAAAAATAAAAATTCGAAATCTGTTTATTCACTTGTTAGATTTGTGTAAATCTACTTATTAGGATAGTTTGTTTTATGAACACAAATATTCGAAAATTGATAAAGATACTCGTGCATAACTAACTCATTTCATTTCGATAATCTTACAAATGACTCCCAAATGACTTTGATAAAAGTTATTTTACACATCCAAAAATGTATTTTTATTCTACATACAATCAGGCTATGAAATTTCTCTCTCAAATTGATGTATATAAAGAAGAAAGTAGTTGTGTGTTATTATGTGTATTTTCGTTTACAAAATTTTATTTGTGAAAAATCCTTCCGCATATCATAATATTGCTAATAAATTTTCGTTTTTTTGTTTTTTTCAATCGGCCATATAATTTCAATATACACATGATCACTATATCTATAGCAAGAAACACCCTTATTTATTTGATTTTATTATGTCGTATAAATAATCGTTACTTTTAACGTTAATTAAGTCGTAAATAGTTATGAAATTGTATATGTTTTAAGCACTAGTTTTTGCTTTTATTAAATTTGTTTAATTTTTCAAAAAATTTATACAAGTGAATATTTGTTTGTTGTTCTTTTTTGCTGCATTACAAAGTACTATGAATTATGTAGTTGTTAAACTGAAGGAAACATTTTTATGACGCGATATATTATTACATTTTTTAATTATACATATGTATGTCTTAAACATATTTACTTATAAATGTACATTTGAAATAAAATTGTATAAATAATGTAATTATTACTATAAAATCATTTACATAAACACACAGAAGTGAACATATATTTTCTATACATGCACACTTGCTCACAAAAATGTTTACCGTACCTTTTATTTAGTTTCAATTTTCATTATCTTCCATTCGAAACATTTTCGTATTCTTGTTCTTATTTTTCTTCTTTTTCTTTTTCTATGCCTGAAGAAGAACTATTGAAGAACTATGCCTGAACTATTCTTCATATTCGAAATCGGACTAGAGCCTCCTACAGAACAGACCTCGGCACGGACGTTCTTTGACAATTTGATTCCAGTTTCTTACTGTTAGCAATGTTTCTGCGTGCTTCTGGACTTTCAATTTTACATCTTAATTTTAGTATTTTTCTTGAACGATTGACATCCTGATCCTGATATATGCTGTCTGTCATTCTTCTTGGAATTCTTTATTTTCGTGTTGTCTTTTTACATGACCAGCTCATTTCATTTTATCCAAGCAGATTTTACAAAAAATATATTTTTTCGATTGAATCACATTTTAGACTCGTAAGCAGCGAATCTACTCGTTTTCGTTTGTGAGTTGTAGATTAAATTTAATCAAATTTTTTGTTTCAACAAACACGATATTTATTGTAATGGTAAGTTCAGTCGAATGTTATACAAAACACTCTTCCTCATCATGAAATATGAATTTTATTATTTAAAAATTATTGTTAATGTTGAAACTGACTGAACAATTGAAATTGAAATTATTACATAATACGAATCCTTTTTTGGTTCACTGTGCATGTACATAATTGCATTCCAAGAAAACTTGAAAAAAAGTGTTATACTGCATTATTCCAGTAAAAAAATTAGAATTATTTTATCTTGTGTTGCACACTGTTTTTGAACTTGGATGCTGTTTTAATGCCAATATTAGTTACGTTTACGTTGTACAATCAATGAACGTGCAATCATAAAATGTATTCGAAGGCATTTACCCCGTTCTAAACTGAACTAAATTGCATATTGCATACAGTTAACAGTTAGTATATTTTTTGTTTCTTCATTATTGTACGAATGAATGATAGAATTGAAGTTTCTTTTTTTTCAAGTAGCTTGAACATGGGTATAAAGACTTCAGGGCTTCTTTTATACATTATG